>OX376325.1:10015000-11328833 GCA_947369225.1 Hofmannophila pseudospretella
TACAACACATACAAAAAACTGGTCACAAGTACAGCGCCGACAGAAGAACGAATTTACAGTGCATATATTGCCTGAAAGTATTTTTGCGCGAAAGTAATCTTTTTGCTCACTTAAAAACACATCATAAGGAGGCAGCAAAATCTGATGGAATAATTGAAGATTCTGACGATGAAAGACAAGAAGAGAAGTCTGTATCTAGACATGAAGTTAAACCTGCTGTTATTAAGTATGAGCCGCCTAGTTTTGATAATGACTACGAGGATGTTGAATCGCAATATCAAATTCAGCAAAGACCTGATGGCAACATACATTTGGTCTCTAAAAAGCAAATTATAACAAGTACACCAACAAAACAAAAGATTCTTAATGCTGGATTAAATACATCAGTAACAAAACCTGCACCGAAACCCAAACCTGCAGCAAAGAATTCAAACTTGGGTTATGAATATATGCGCGATGTTAATGTTACTCCTACCAAGCACAGACAGGAAGATATAGTAATGATAGATAACAATGAATATATTATGAGAGATAATCAATTAATTCCCAGAAAAAAGAATATCACAAATGAGGAATTCATTATATCTGATATGTTGCCATCAGAAGACCACACTCTGGCTGAAACGTCCATGGAATTCTCTAACATTAATGAGACATTACCTGAAGAAAGTATTCAGGAGCAAAAAATGATAATAAAAAAGTCTCGTAACATTAATCAACCTATACAAATTGTTGTATCTAATGAAGAAGAATATAAAGCGTTGATGAATTCAAATCATTCCATCATATTTGATGAAGGTGATGCAAATAAAACTTTAACAGTTTTGAGTGCACCACATACAACTGCATTAAATGCTGCAACCATAGATTTAGATAATACCCAATCTAATGATATGATGATAATTCAAGAAAATTATCCATTAAATGTTTCTGAGGGTCTACCAGTAGACGACTCTAATATCGTAGTAGTATACAGTCACCCTGTTGACGATCAAAATAAACAATACCAACTTATATCGTCACAAGACATTGGAGCACAGTTTGTCCAATCTTCAGCAGTAATTTCACAAAACTTTGAGACAATTACTACATCAACTCCTGTGATGAGTGCTCATGTTATTGATCCACAAGTAACACAGTCTTGGCAGAATAATATTCAAGACAATATAATACATACCCAACAGGCTCAAATAACCCCAACAAGTGAAGTTCAAGAAATGACAATTGTAGATCAGCCAGACTTGGCGCCAAATGAAAATAATGATGATTTGTCTGAGCTTCCTGATGTAACTTTAACATCTGTAGTACCACAAGAGGAACCAATAACAGAAAAGCAAATTGAAAACAATTTGATTCAGTCCAGCAATATTGAAGTTGTTAATGAAGGGATAGATCAAGTGGTGCAAGAAGAAATACAAAATATTTCATCAACTTCAATGGATATTGATGTTGCACCTGGGGAAACAACTGAAAATATAAATGATGATCAATGTACTGGGATAAACGATCCAATCGCACAAAGTGAAATTAATACTGAGCCTTTAAGTTCAAATGTGATTGATGAACAATTGGTGGATGAATCCTGTATAGTAGAAGAAGGTATTGAGGAACACTCAGAGGAACAAACAGAAGAACCACATGAAGAAAGAGATGAATCTTGTGTTGAACAGGGAATTGAGGAACCCAATAAACAAAGTCAAGATCCAAACGAGACTGATGCAGATATAGTACAAGATAGTATTGCTCAGTCTGTTCCTATAACTGATGAAGAAGTCGCTGTAACAAAAGTAACTAAAGCGCAAATACAAAATTTAGCGTCTGAATGGTCTGAAGATGAGGAGGACGCAGCACCTCAAGAGCATGAACAAAATGATCAAGATGATGACACTTCTCAAGGTGAAGCTGAAACTAACGCATTGATCATAGAAACACCGGCTGACGTAGAAGAATCTGTAGAAAACATCCAACAAGAAATGGAAAAACAGATGTTAGACATTCCAGAAGCAGATGGTGACACAGAAGAAAGTATAAATTCATCACATGGAGATAATTTGACAGACTTGCAAGAACAGCCTCAAACAAATGTTATAATAGAAGCTCCTCAAGAAAAACTATCATCCCTTCTAAACGATTGGGAGGACAATGATTCCCAGGAGGAAAATGATCAAACAAACCCAAATGAAGGAGATGAAGAATTATCAACCGAAGTAGATGAAATTGCAACTACAAAGGAGTCAGACAATGTAGAAGTGGAGAAGGCGGAAATTAAGAAAGATGATAAAATTAAAAGTTTGGTCAGTGATTGGGATGATGAGGAAGAAGAAAATAAAAGTTAGGTTCATGATTTTATGATTATAATTTCATTCAATTTGCATTGTACTTGTTATTTTATGTTTTATAAATAACCCAAATAATCTTTTCACCATTTGGATTATTTTATAATCAGTTTTTTATGTGATCGTTTAATTATATTCAATTGGTTAATAAAGTCAAATAATAAAATTGGCTAAGATAATGTAATCCAATACCTACTTCCTAACTCGTTTTAACAGAGTTCTTAATTTTAACATAAGTTTTACAAAATACTTACCTATTTGTAATGTTTTTTTTATACTTTTAGATATTTAATACATTTTAATTTAAGTATGTAGATGGGTGTAATGTAGAGTTAACTTTATACTACTGCTGTGTGGTAAATGGGACAAATTTCATGTATAATGAAAATGAATTATGATAAGAATAAGACATTTCTAATGGGATAGCGATAGGACACATTAGTTTAATTTAAAATTATGCTTTTATTTATATGAATACATATTCGAAAATGCTATATCTTTGTTTAGAATATTTTTATTCTAAATAAAATACCTAGAATGTATAGTACATTTATTTAAAGTCCACATTTAATCCTGTATGTTATGTTATGAAAAATAAAATCAATCAAAAAATCATAAATTAAATATACATGTATATGGGTCTGTGAATACTGTATGTATAACTTTGTGTAATAAGGGACCTGTATTAATATAATTACTTCACTCAGCAAGTTTTTACAGTCACCTGAGTAAAGTTGTTCGTTAGAAGACACTCTTTGCAAGTAAAAATAAAGGTAAAGGTATTCTGTTACAGCATGTATGTATATTTGTAATTTTAGTTATTGTGTTGTTTTTATTTGGTTATCCAACTGTGTATTATGCTACATGACTACTATGAAATGACATTACTCAGATTTTTATGTATACTTTTGTGGAATCTTAGAAAATATGTATAAACATAGTGTACATGACTTACCTATGGAATATCTACAAGTTGTAATTTATCATAATAAAAATATTATACGCATTTAAAAACAAATGTAGTTTTCATTTCGAGGTAATTCAAATAAAACAACCGTTCATAGAAAAATACTAACACTTTACTGTTTTTATAAACAATTTCTTTGCAGTTGCTGAAGTAACAATGCATAATGATAGCAATTATCATATCTCTATGATGTATTACTTGCCTATGTGCCATAACTAGTGATCAAGTGAAAATAGAATACATGTAAGTACCATACCTACATTATCACTGTACTCCTTTAATACAAAACAGAAAAGTAAGTAATACAAAGCCCAATAGCTAATACGAAAATGTAGAAATGAACATGTTCATTACACATATAGTAATGTCTTACAGTAAAAACCCTACTAATTGTTTTTAGAATTTAAGAATAATATGAATAAGGAACAACACAAGAAATTGACTAAAAACTCGGAGCACATCAATAATGACCACATACTGAGTGTATGTGAGACTGACTTTTGTGTTTGTTTTCATCAAAAACGAAAAAGACAAGTGCTTCATGAGACAGCTCAGTATGCAGGCATTAAAGAAGCTCACAAAGAATTGATGACATGAGAATGATAATAGAGAGAATTAGATATTACAAATAGAACATTTGTTTATGTTTTAATTAGATATATTTGGTAACTATCTTCCTTTCATCAAAAAGTAGAAGAAACACACTTTGGATCTAGATTACGATACAGCAATTTAGCGATGTAACAATAATTTATAGGCAGTTATGCAAACAATTTTAATTTCAGCTCACTTGTGCTGTGCAATAAGATTCAGAATTTGTCTCTAGTGGAATAATTATTTATTTACAAAATAAATTACATTATTTACATTAATCAAATTCATTTCCTAGTCATTAGATATAGAGACTAGTACATATTTGACCATGTACGCAAGGAACACAAAGCCCACGAGCACAAATAAGTTTGTCATAATGTAGTACATGTTGGACTGCGGTTCCGACGTCACTTCACTTTCACTGTTCTGAATGACGTTGTCCGAGTGCAGCATGGCTTCCTGCCGCTGTTTCAACAGCACCTCAATCTCTTCAACATAATCCGGAAACAACTCACAGAACATCTTGTTCTTGATGTTAATCTCCAGAGATTCGGCCGCTAAACAGCGCTTTTGGTAATCAGTCGTTTCGATCGATCCTAAAGTTGGAGTCTTCTCCAACATGAAGCTCAGCAAACCAGTCAGAATGGTCGAAATAGACCAGGCTGGATTCCACGTGTCAGGGTGGAAATCGGTTATACTAAGGCACAGTCTCGTATTTGTTTTGAACCTCCCATTAGGCGTGATCATGTAGATCGACGGCGGCTTGAAAGGGAACTCCCTTGGGAAAATAATCTTGCCATGGTAATACCCGCCTTCATAAGGGCTCTTCTCCGGACCTTTTACCACGTAATGCCATTCTAAGATGTTGGACGGTACTGGCTCCGCAGTCACATATGGAATTGGGTCGCTTTTCAGTCGCAAATAGTCTTGTTTTAGTCTACTGGTGGCTCCCGTCACTTTACTTTTCGCCATTGTTTACTATTTACAGAAGGAAAATGCATGAAATATTCGCGAAGCTCTCCTGTCCACTCCACAAATATTGGAAACAAGAGAATTATTTTTCGGTCTACGCCATCAATAGAATAAATAAAACTTCTTTTTTCTTTCAGTGATTTCACGATTTCTCACGCACGTCACGTCATTTTTTTTTATCAAATCATCAAAAGTGTTGCCAAATTGGAAAAAAATATAAGGCTGGTTTAGTGCGTTAGAACAGTGACTTTTTTGTCACTGGCCAGGCAATCGACATACTCGCCACTGCCTTGCCACTGGCATTTGCCAATTGACTAACGCACTTCGCTAAACACTTGAGTAAATGTAAACCAGCCTTTAGACCTTGTGGTGCGTGGTGTCTACCAAGAAAGACCGATGCAAAACTTCGATATCATTCGATAGTATTTTAAATCCTACCCAGGATTTTTAAAAGTATATAACGGTAATTCTCAGGCGCGTACAGCATAATTTCCGTCACGTCAAATTACTATCAATTTGAATTTGAAAATAGTAACGAAAATTATGTGGAAATTATGTCTGCTTCTGAGAATGACTGACAAGCATTGTTTCGTTTTTCAAATTCATCATCATCATCATCAGCAGCCTACTCTAGTCCAATGCTGGACATAGGCCTCTCCCTTCAAATTCAAATTAATAGAAATTTGACGTGACGGAAATAAGACTCTACGCGCCTGAGAATGCCGTTAATAACTTTTTAAACAGAAATTTGACGTTACGGAAATTAGGCTCTACACGCCTGAGAATGCCGTTAATAACTTTTTAATTTTGGACCCTCAAACATTATGGCAATGGCTTCGATTCCTAGATTTTACAATAACTTTTACAAGATTGTGTATGCGGGACGTTTTGTATCAGCAGTCATCGCTTGATCTCTAAGGCGCTGAGCAGACGGCGACTTTTTGTCCGCCTGACAGAAATGACCGGCGCTATCCATGGTTGTCCACCGCGGTGATTTACGCCGCGAACTCAACGCGCACGACGGACAATCCGGTCCGTAAAGTGGAAACACAGAGAATTCGAGTTGTTGCGTATGAATGAATGAATTATAGTTTATTTGCACACACATACATAACACGATAATTACTTTTCACTACTTAAAAATAACGTAACGTATGTTCTATTCATTTTTCAACGGCAGACAGACAGATCTTTCGGACTTTTTATTCGTCGTGTGCGTTATTGCATAAGATTCCATACGTTCTATTCTCGCGGACTTTTTGTCCGCTCCGCCGTTGTTCGTCGTCTGCTCAGCTCCTAAAAGAAACACCCGCTTATTTTCGTATTTTTTTAAGATTCCCAAACGGCAACACTGGAATTGACAATGAATGAACATGATGTCAAATGTCAAAATGAATGATTTTTTTTCATTCGTGCACTCTCGCTTGAATGATTGGTTATACCTATACCTAGGTATGTAGGTAGTGAACTAGTTATTACTTAGGTAGGTAGGTGCCTTCTCTCTGGAGATAATTTTTAATTTATTCTTGTATTTCCTCTTCAGTTATATCGAACGTGAAACAGAATGGCATTATACGAAGGTATAGCCCTAATTCAAGAGAAACAAGCTGTAGTTTTGGACCTCGGGACCGATTACACCAAGTTTGGCTTTACGGGCGAGGCTGCTCCTCGATGTATCATCCGTTCAGAGTTCTGGTGCACTGCCGAACGGAGGTTCAAGCGAGTGCACGACTACAGGACGCCTGAAGAACTCTATGACAACCTCGTGAATATGCTACATTTGTTATATTTCAGACATGTTCTAGTGAATCCAAAAGAAAGGAAAGTTGTCGTAGTGGAGTCGCTTTTAACTCCAACACAGTTTAGAGAAACTCTCGCTAAAGTATTGTTTACTCACTATGAAGTTTCTGGAGTCATATGGGCTGATAGCCCTAGAATGTGTGCTTTGACATTGGGAGCACCTGTTACTTTGATTGTGTCCATTGGTGCTCGAGAGGTGGAGGTGTCAGCAGTTGTCCACGCCTGTCCGGTGCTCCGGGCGATTCAGTCGCAGCCTCTAGCAGCTAGAACTATAGATGATGAGCTCTCTCGGCTGTTAGATGAAGATAATAAAACAGAATTGCATCTACCTGACCATATTGTGGAAGACATCAGAGTGAAGACATGTTTTGTTGGCAACCGAGAGCGTTCTGAACAATGGCAGTCAGACAAATCTCCTGCAGCAGCCAAGAGTGTACAATATCCGGTACCTGGACGTGCAGCCATCACAATATCAGGTCGGACGAGGGAATTGGCTGCAGAAGTTCTATTTGCAAGGGATAATGAATTGTCTTCACTACCCGACATCATTTTACAGTGTATTATGCAATGTCCAATTGATGTGAGAAGAGCATTAGCTCAGAATGTTTTAGTTACGGGTGGTACTGCAGTGATGCCGGGGTTAAAGGCGAGGCTTGCAAACGAGCTTAGATATCTAGTCACCCAGCCACCTTACAATGAACGATTACACATTCAAGAGTTTAAATTCCACACAGCACCGGCTCATGATAACTGTGTAGCCTGGCTCGGAGGAGCTTTAGCAGGGGCTGGAGATGCCGGGGCCAGCCGTGCTATGGCAAGAGATGTGTATGTTCGGGACAAGAGACTCAAGGATTGGGTGTGTTTGCTGGACAACACACCAAATGACCATCCACATAGAGACAGTACGGAAATTTGAATCTGCTTTATAAATCACATACTGCGAAGCTACATGAGTAAAGATGGAACAGACTATTATCATGATGCACTATTGTAATCAAATTAATGACCAGATCACTAATCAATTGGTCAAAATTAATCGGAATTGGCAATTTTTGAAGAAAATGAAATATTGCAAGCTAAAGTCTATTATGAATTCTAATGTTACTTTCTTTGAATAGATAGAGAGATCTCACTTTAATGTATAACAAACACATAGGCATATATTAACAAAATTATTTATTTAATAAATAACAAAACTATTACATAACAAAATTCATTTTGACTTTTCATTCGATAATATTTAGTCATAATTTTAATTGACCTAACTACACCGGAATCCTGCAATCATTCTTAACAAAAGAATTATTGAAACAAAAATAGATGACACAAAACTGCAATTTATATTATGATTTTAAAGAATTAAATAATGGCAATTATCGATACAACGATGTACAATATGGGATTGTTCTCAGTAGACCGCAGACATTTCCATACGATTCTTATAAAGGTTGTTATTTTTAAATTAAGCTCCTGTTCCATTCCAAGCCTTAAATTGAAATCAGGCTTGGAATAGGGTAAGTAGCTTAATCTAAATTTTATTTTTGGGTAAAATTTTCCAATTACAGGTAATTTTAAATAATACAAAAATACCTAACACAGTTTGTTCCCAGTCTGTTAGTTGCTAGCGCGCTTTTTAACCTCGTTAGTTCGCGCATAATGTAAACTTAACTTCACAAGGCAAGCGAACCAATACCGTGATCGCAATGACTCTCCCCACGTCCATACTGCTAAAGAGATCCAATATCTTTTACTCCGTAAACTGACCCTGCCTCAGGTTTCGTGCCGGAGCCGTATCAGTTGTGTTTTATAGTTTCAATATAAAGCATTACAATCCTGGCATAAACTTTTCATTGTCACATCATTTAATTTTATTGCATGTCTGCAACTAGTTTTTTAGATTTTGAGCACCATTTATAGGAAGTTTAAGGGTGTTATTACATGGGCGCGATCGATGTCGGATCACAATCGGATCAATTGTTAATCGATGACAGATAGCAAATAGGACAAAGAAATAAACAACCAACAACAATCGACGTTGAACCGTCTATAAACAATCCACCGATCTATGTCGATCGCGCCCATGTAATATAATAACACATAATGTAAGGTTTAATTAGTAATTTTCTCATAATAATTTTAGGACTGTGTAGGTGCTATTTGAATGAGTTTATTTACAAATGTTACTATACAATCCTGTTAGCAATTTCAAGAAAATCACAATTCAAATTCCATGTATTTCAGCTTCCATAATGATGTGCAACATTTTAAGTTTCTATCTGCACACATGCAATAAGATTGAGGCAATGATATAATGTACAGCGGAAGACATCAAGCTTTAAGCTAATGATACACTAGGGGACAAATGTCCTACGACATGTATCGGCGACATGTCAAGCGAAGCCGGCCGATTTCGCCTGACATATCTGGCGATATCGCGCGACTTATGTCCGTAGCGACGTCAGGCGAAGTCGTGCGACTTCGCGAAACTTCGCTTGATATATCTGGCGACATCGCGCGACTTATGTCCGTAGCGACGTCAGGCGAAGTCGTGCGACTTTGCGCAACTTCGCCTACGCTGCAACACAGGATAACCGACCCGTATCGCGCGATGTTGCCAGACATGTCGCGCGAAGTCCGGCAACGTCGCGCTACTTCACCCGACATCACTGGCGACCCGTGTCGCGCGATGTTGCCAGACATGTCGCGCGAAGTCCGGCAACGTCGCGCTACTTCACCCGACATCACTGGCGACCAGTGTCGCGCGATGTTGCCAGACATGTCGCGCGAAGTCCGGCAACGTCGCGCTACTTCTCCCGACGTCCCTGGCGACACGTGTCGCAGGACATTTGTCCCCTAATGTATCCTTGGCTATAAGCTCTGTGGAATGTCGCAAAAAGTTTTTATTATGTTTTCTTGACATTCGTATGAATGTGTTTAAATAAGCGACAAAGTACTGAAGGGTATAGTCTGATGTGTTGGTCACAGTATGTACAAAATAGAACAAAGTAAATCTCAAAAAAAAAACCTGACCAGAAACTATAAAGCCCTGTCAAGAGGGTGCCATTGGTAGTTTTATAATCTGTTACGGGGTTGGCTATGAAAAAAATAGTACCATTAAATTCCGCAATATGGAGAGGGTTTTTTAGTATCCGGTCAGGGTATATATTGATTTCAGAACAGTCCTCACTAGTCCAAGCAATACAATTAACATAATGGCTTCGATTTCGGGTGGCCACCAAATCTAAACCTAAATAAAACGGCTTATTCCAGAAATCCCCTTCGCATGGGAATTTTGGACTTTTTACCCAGAAATTCAATAAAATTGTCATGATCACTCGTATGCTAGAATTTCTAGATAATTTTAAGCAGGATGTTTCATTCAATGGCGGCCACCTAGGATTGGATGATATCACAATTTAAGGTAGTATTTATACTGTGATGCACTATTCTAAAACAGGGTTCAAATCAAACAACTTGACTTTTAGCTTGGCACCTTGAAACCTAACTGCGAAATGATACTTCAAGATTGAACAAAGTAAAATACTTCATGACTCCATTAAAATACTTCAATCAGCATGATTTCATGACGTAGGCAGCAGGTCTTAAAGGCTAGACTAGACTATAAAAAAGCGCTGACTGTGGTGCTTGAAACGCTAAAGCGCGCGCTCATCGGGGGCTGTCATTTTGTACGAGCGCTCCTATCTGCTAAAGCTATGATATAAACTACAATTTGTTACTAACAGCGCGTCAGGGTCCGCAGTTGAGCAGAAAGCTCCGTATCTCATGGTTGTGGCGCTTAAGCGCGCGCTCATCGAGGCTGTCATTTTGCATGAGCGCTCCTATCTACTAAAGCTATAATATAAACTAGAATTTGTTACTAACAGCGCGTCAGGGTCCGCAGTTGAGCAGTAAGCTCCGTATCTCGTGGTTGAGGCGCTTAAGCGCGCGCTCATCGGGGCTGTCTTCCTGTATGAGAGCATCGCGTTGCGCTATTAGATCTGTCAATTTTTCGTTTTGAGGGTTTCTAGGCGCGTGTCTGAAAAAAGAAAATGCAAAACTAAAATAGGCATAATACAAATGGATCAATCTCCAAATAGAATACCATTTAATTTTATATTTTATTAAAGAAGGAAAGCAGACGAGGACACGGGTCACCTGATGGTAAATAATCCCGTCGCCCATAAACAGCTATCTCACCTCACTGTTTTCGATGCGCTGCTAACTCAGTCTCATACATTGTTATCGTCAAGCAAGCAGTTTTAGTTGTAGATAGAACAAAATATGTTCAATTAGCACTGATGCGAATCCCTAAAGTTATCAATACTCTACTCACCTCAACTCTTCATACATTTCCATCCCATCTGGTGCTGAGGTACCTAAAATAACAAATGAAATAACCAAAATTGAATAACGACAAACCGTAGAATAACTCGGTGTTCGATTTTGATTTGTTACAAACAATAAGGACATAGGATGAATATGTACTTAATGTACATACGATTACTCATGTGAAGCCTGGAAAAAAACCAATCAAAATGTTTGACCTTTACAATCTCGACTGAAAAATATTTACGTTTAACGAATTTGCAAATTTTTTATTGATAAACAGTTGAAAGCTATATCAAGCTATGGCGGGGCCAACAACCATCCACAGCCTTTTTTTATTGACTATTAAATCCGCATTTGACCTCGATTTCGCCTGATGGTAAGCGACGATGAGGTCGAAGATGGTTCTGTGAGAATATGGATGTGCGTCCGTTTTCAGTTAGTGTGTAATTAATTATATAGATATTTTTATTTCACAGTGCCTTGGTGCCTGTTATGCTGTGAAATATATTGAAATAAAAATAAATAAATGGAGCATGCGGGTTTTTTATTTACTATTAAACCCGCATTTGACCTCGATCTCGCCTGATGGTAAGCGACGATGAGGTCGACGATGGAACATGCGGGTCCAGTAAATCACTCTGGCCTTTAAGATCCCAAGGTTGTAGGTTTCGGGAAATACAGAAGTCGGCAGGCTGTTCCATTCCTTAGCCGTTCGCATAATGAACGAAGAAGCAAATCGCTTCGTACGAGCAGATGGGATATCAACAACATAAGGATGGAACCCCTCCCCTGGTAGTCCGAAGGCGAAATGGAGATGCTGGAATTAAGTCGTGCAATTCCGATGCGCACTCTCCGAAATGTATCCTATAAAATACCGATAGACAGGCAACCTTGCGCCGATGTTCCAGACTTTGCGGTCTAGCTTCCACCAGCGATTGGCCTTGAAGATCTCAAGGTTGTAGGTTTAATTTAAACCCCCGACTTAACACTTTGGAGATCCCCTTACTTTTTTCTGGTCATCATTAGGTCCTCAAGGTTCCAGATATGGAAAAGTCACTATGGTCCTAAACATTTGAGTTCAAACTCGAACCACCTAATCCCCATCCCCACTCATCGAAGTAATACTGTTACCATTTCAGAGATCCCATCTGACATCAAAGATACCTACTCTAAGATCTTTGAAACCGCTGGTCCAATTTTCATCTGACATGCCTAGAACACTCGTGACTAAATTCTCTTTTAAATAAAACATCCGAGTCTAAATCGGATCATCGGTTGTTGAGTTATGATTCTACAGACATACGCGTCAAACTTTTAAAACCTCTTACTTTTGGTCGGGGAGTTAAAAAACAATTCTTTTTTTTTTCGAAATTTTACGAAAATTGTTAGAGATACAATAAAACCGTCTATCGTGGATATGGTCTTTAATAAATTCTCTACAAAATGGTCATACATTATTTTTTGATGCCAGGAATAGTTTAAAAGTTACAGCTGGTCAATTCATGTTCCAATTTGACACCAAGCATAATTTTGCTTTTTAATCCTTAATTGTGCAAAAACCAAGCAAGAACCGAGAAAGTAGTTAAAGAGCGAATTAATGGAAACGTCGCCTGACAGTTGGCCGATGCGATTTGAACATTTCCCATACATTAGTCAGACACTGAAATGTCTAATGTCAATTCCGTGGTTCGCTGTCGACATTGTTCTAGAGAAGAGAGCGCTACTAGTCCGATTTCTGTGCTGATGACATAACAAACTCACTGATCATCGAATGCGACTCGAGCGCCGGCGTATTGGCCAGTAGGTCCACGTAGAAATCGTCCTTCAATTTCTTGAGGTCCATCTGACTCCGGGTTAAGTTGGTCTCTTCTTGGTCTTGGATCGTGTTCAGACTGAAAGAACAGAACTAATATGAATAATCTATTTCTGCCGCAAAGCAGCAATTCAGTACATCTAACTTATTATAAGTTAGATCCCCCCCTGCGACCTCGTCTGTGGGCTACTGACCCCATATCGCCCAACTGCCGCAGCTGCATCAACATTTGTCGCCGTGTGTTCAGTTTGATGAGGTGGAGTTATCTGAAGGTTTTCCTAAGAAATTTGGGGGGTCGTGACCCGCCTGCGACCCTGCCTGTGTGCTACATGTTGCATATTAAGCACTGGCTATTATTACCTTCGTTTAATATGTTGTCACATTGATGTATCACTCTCATGGTTTTGTTTTATATTGAAGCAGTCACAAAAAACTAATATAATTTATTAATCTCCTCTGTTCCACATACTCTGCTTTAATTTCAAAAGGTTATGGGCCCAGCACACTTCCATTGGCTCCATCTCCCCCAGCTGCCGCCGGTCCTGCTGCAGCTGCGTCAACATTGCCCGCGTGTTCAGATTGATATGTTGGAGCCCCCTGAAGGTTTCTCCCATAAAATGTTTGGGGGGTTGTGACCCCCCTGCGACCTCGCCTGAGTGCTACTGACCCCATCTCCCCCAGCTGCCGCCGGTCCTGCCGCAGCTGTGTCAACATCTGCCGCCGCGTGCTCAACTTGATGAGATGCAGTTCCCTGACCGCTCTACCCCACTGCTCCTTGAAGAATGCTTTCGACTGCACTGCGCTGTCCAGTTTCTCTTCAAGACATCGCTGGAAATTATACATACTTATATTTTATTTTAATACATTGGAAAACCAACAGCTAATTAACAAAATAACTTTAAGGACCATGATGAATTGCCTCATGTGCCGGAAATTATGCTGGCTCTCTTACCCTTCAAATCGAAACACAGAAATGCAAGCACTTCTGCTTTACGGCAGGAAATAAGAGTGTGGTACCAACCTAGGCGATCCTTTACATCAGGATCTACCACCTGTAAAATAATACTACATAATTACCAGTTCCTGTATGAGACTTGCAGTTTGATCTTTTGTCAACCCGGAATATCTGCTTTCTGCTTCTTTTTCATTGTTCTTCAAGTTGTTCTGAAAATATAACCAGAAAAAAGATAATAATGTCGAATGCAATATTGAATGAAACATTCTAGGGGTCTTAAAATGGTAGAGTAATATACCATATCACTTAACTTTAACAGAATATTCCTTAGTCGAAGGGGTTTCTATGGCTTTATCCTGATTACTTTGATTCTTGTGTATATAGCCGGTACTTTTGATGATATTCAAAAGTCATAAAAATCAAAATAAATTATTGTAAGTATGTACCTCTTCGTCGAACATCTACTGGCTAGTAGGAGATCTAGTGGCTAGGACGCCGGACTCCCATGCGGGAGGTTCGGGTTCGAAACCATGCAATGCCATGTACCAATGAGTTTTCCGGGTTTTTTTCGAAGACTTACGTACATTTACCGACTGCTCTAACGGCGAAGGAAAACATCGTGAGGAAACCTGCATGTCTGAGGAAATTAAAAGTTTCCGAAGGCGTGTGAAATCCACCATTCAACACTGGGCCCGTTCGGTGGATCATGGCCCGTACCCCCTTGTGCAAGGGCCTCCCCTTGCACTGTGCCCGAACAGTGGGGATATTAATAGGCTGATGATGATGATGAATAATAATAACCACGATGCCCTACCTTGAGCACCTGCACCTGTTTCTCCAACTGCTGCACCTTAGTCTCCAACTCCTCAATCCTCATATCCTTCAGTTTCAGCCGGTGGTTCATGTCGTCTTCCATCTTCTGCGACGCGTCTCTCAACTCCTGGTATTTGGCCGTATAGTGCGATTCTAGAGCTTTCTTCGCGTCTAGCAGCTGGATACATGAAAAAAAAAAACATTCTGAATAATCTTTTGGTGTTCCATTAATTTGATAGAAACTCGAAGTCAAAAAATGGTTTGGTGCGGTGGATATCCAACAAATTGTAACGAAGACAACAGCAGACAATAGTTTTATATTCACGGAGCTACGGAATGTGTTGTCACGCTCACTCTTTTGTCCGTGTCCATATGAGAAAACGAGATGGTTTAAAATCTCCTTTTGATTTTTGCTTATCGGTACGTTCTACAATAACTACCCCCAGATATTTCCGATGACAGTTAGTTTTTTAATTATTATTATTTTATCTTATGATTACCCGGTAATAAAATAACCCAGCGGCACTTCGACCCTTGAGGATCTTTTGTGCCTACCCCATTTACACACTGGTCATCTCAGCGTGCAAGTTTCCTCACGATGTTATCCTTCACCGTTAGAGCAGTCTAGCAATTACTATTATTTACAACTAAACCCGCGTTAGACTTTAATCTCACCTGGTGGTAAGTGACGACGAGGCTGAAGATGGAGCACACGGGCTAGTAAGTACTGGATCCTACCACCAGCAAGTTACTCGGGTTAATCGCCTCGTACGACACAGTACACGGAACGGAAAAACAGTAATACTTTATCTCGCTCAGTGTTCCGTTAGTCCCGCAGTCCTGTGGTTGCGGCACTGTTCCAGTGGCGGAACCAGAGGGTGTGTTAGAGAGGCTGTGCCCCCCAAGGTACTATTATCCGATTTCAGTAATGGATGTCATCCCCGTCCCCGTCCCTCCCTATTTTCCTACTTTTAGATCCTTTATTGCCCATGTTACCATTGCTGTATATTTTTAAAATATACAGCAATTACCAGTATTTCTACCACTAATACTGCCTTTACTAAAATTCAGTCCCACGTGTTGTAAGTTATTACTACACTAGTACACTAATACCTTCTTCTGGCTCCGTGTTTCGGTAGCCCCGCAATCTGACGTTGTCCGTGATTACGGCACTGTACGATGTCTTACTGATCTTACAGTCAGTTCCACCCGCTGTAAGTTACTACTACACATCATTACTACACTAGTACACTAATACCTTCTTCTCGCTCCGTATTCCGGTAGCCCCGCAATCTGACGTTATCCGTGATTACGGCACTGTTCGATGTCTTACTGATATTATAGTCAGTTCCACACGCTGTAAGTTACTACTACACATTATTACTACACTAGTACACTAATACCTTCTTCTCTCGCTCCGTGTTCCTGTAGCCCCGCAGTCTGAAGTCGTCCGTGGCGCGGCTGAGGTCCGCGGCGAGGTTCCGACACTGTTCGATGCCCGACCTCAGCTTACTTTCGAGCTCCACTCGCTTCCTCGACCACTCTTTGGCTAGGAGATCTAAGTGGTATTCTTCTTTGCGTTTTAGCTGGAAAATAGATAAAGTGTGTTAGGTAGAAATGATTTTATTAAATTTATTTAGCCTCTTATTTTTGGAGTACATTGAATTCTATATCGATGGGGTACATGGTAGTGTTCATATCAGAGAGGTAGTAGATCCTAATGTGCAGGATCGCCTGGGGTTTTACCACCCTCTTACCTATTTCCGTCGCAAAGCAGCAATACTTGCATTGCTGTTTCGGTCTTCAGGGCCAGCGTAATTACACGCACATGCGGCACTTTATCAAGTCATTAAGGTTAGCAACGGATCGAAAACCCTTTAATAGCGCTATAGTGAGGTGAGAGACCACTTATCATCATGTGGCCCGCTTGCTCATATGCTCTCCTTACACAAAAAAGGGGACTTGGGTCAGATCTACCGTGCGGGTTATGTAAAGTCCATTCGCTCAAATCATCTTGCGCGCTCGCTTTTTTGGATTGGTGAATATGTAATGCCTAACAAAATTTTCTCAAGCATGCAGAATGCTGCATGCTTAGGAATCCCTAACGATGTCCTACGGTTTGGTGTCAGACTTCTAAAATATCCTATACCGAAAAAGGTACTTATAAGTTTACATGTAAGTTTTATAGAAAGGCTAACACTCATTACCTGAGACTTGAACATTTCCTGTTGCCTTTCCTTCCAGTCCTCCAATTCGTCCACAAACTTCTTCATGATGGTGTCTCGATCCAAGGATGAGAGTGCCAATTTAACCATATCTGCAAAATACAGAACACGATATTTGACTTGCCATACAAATTGATAATTGATGATGCTGACTCGACATGGGATCAATCCCAGTATCACATTTCGTCATAGAAGATTATTTATTATATACGGTCGGGGAAAAAGTTTTTTCAAATATTGTATGTATAAACTTGTAATAAAATTTCTTTGGCTGTAACCTTTTTAATGTCATCGAAACCTCCTCCTCCTCGCGTCGTAATCCTCAATGCTGAGGGTCGTGACCACCCTTAGGTATCACCTTGTGGCGGATGATCTTCCTCCATTTATTTCTGTCCCCGGCGGTGTGGATGGCATCGTGAATTGTAGAGTCAAGGGTGGTGCGGATTTGGTCGGACCAGCGCATCGGACTACGTCCTCGAGGCCTCTTCCCTTCCATTTATCCGGTCACAATTAGTTTTTCGAGGTTGTCACTGTCTTTCCTGGCAATGTGACCGAAATATTCGAGAATTCTACGAAGGCACGCGGAGGACTGTCGTGAGGTGATTTTAAGTTCACGTAGAATGGATAGCCAGATACAAATAGTGTATCTGGCTGGTTTTGATGACATAAAAAAGGTTACATTTTAAATATTTTTTTAGTAAAATGTTGTTCCAGCTATTTTTCATTTGTTTTTCTTTCTGTCAAAATGAGTGAATCTAATGAAGAAATTCGATACATTTTGAAATTTTATTACAAAAAAGGAAAAAAAGCAAGGCAAGCCAAAAAAAAAATTGTGACGTTTATGGAACTAATGCAGTGTTTGGTTTGTGCTAACTTTTAGCTTGGATGTGTTAATGCATCCGCCATATAGCCCTGACCTTGCACCTTCAGATTTCCACCTGTTTCGGTCTCTTCAGAATTCTTTAGGCAGTGTCAGGTTAACATCAAGAGAGGACTGCCAAAACTACGTTTTTTTGATCAGAAGTCCCAAAATTTCTACAGCAACGGGATCATGTCACTACCTACAAGATGGCAAAAAGTCATCGAACAAAATGGCACATATATACTATAATTAAATGTAAATAAACATTGAAAAAAAATGTCTTGAGTTTTCATATAAAATGCGAAAAATCTTTTTCCCCGACCTTATATATTTTTCTGTTTTTGTAAGTTTGACATTATTTTACAATAATGAGAGCAGACGAGGAAACGGATGGTAAGTGGTCACCAACGTCGCCCATAGACATCTCACCTCACTATAATGTTATAGAAAGTTTTCGATGCGCTGCTAACCTTAAGGACTTTTTGAATACTTTCGACTATTTTTATTAGAGAAAATTGATGAATATTTTATTTATTTATATATTCTTTACTAATTAGAATTATATGTATTTTATTTCGAATATTATATTTATTCTTTATTAAGTATTGAGTGCCTCATGTGCCGGTGTCTCATATACCGGTAATTACGCTGGCCCCCCTTACCCTTCACACAACAGTAATAGTAATGCAAGCATTGCTGCTTCGCGGCAGAAATAGGTAAGAGGGTGGTACCAGCCCGGGCTGACTGCAGAGTCCGCTTAGCCCTGGGTATAATTATTACCTGAATGTTTGTTTTCGCTGTGTATGATACAAGTATCGCTCTTACTAGTTTCCAGCTTGGGTTCACTGAAAATAAAATTACATAAAAATATAAAGACACATTGGTAATGTTTTACAAATTACTATTTTTATTATTTTTGCAGTCATTTTATTTTTTAATGGGCACTTAACATCGTACATCATAGATTTAACAGAGTAAATTAGTGATAATAAGGCAAATAACAGACCGCCTCGTAGTTACTAAAGTAAAGAGTAGACAAGATAATGACAACTAGGTGCTAAAATAGAAAAAATAATTATTTATTTTTTAAATAGACATAGGAACAAGCTAGAGTGTTTTTATTGTGTTTTAACAATTTTTTTTTCTTTCTTACTTATTATTTTTAAAATAATATATTTTGATACAATATATTTATAATATACATATCTACATATAAATATAAACAAATATCATATCGCAAATCAATTTCACCACGTTATCCACTTACTAGCCAGGTCGTTGTGACATACGTGCGGAAAGGCAATTGTAAACTCGGACTGTAGAATTCCTCGCCCAAAGGCTCGGGAGTCAAACTCACACAATATACTAAACGAATACAGGGTGTAACAAAAACCCCCTATAGTCCCGAAAGGGGGCTGCTTAGTATCTATAACTAAACACTTCCACTATGGGGTAAAATCTAAAATCACGAAACAAAAACCAGCTGTTTCACACATTGAGCTTATGTATGAAATAGCTGATAATTTTTCGCGATTTTAGAATGGGCCCCATAGTGAAAGTTGTTCAGTGGATACGGAATTCGGAACTATGGGGTTTTTTGGTTACACCTAGTGTAGGGACACTGTGTACAGACACAGTGCACACGGTGTTCTACATTGTGAATTATTATGTCAGCAGTTTTAAATGTCACGCGGCTGCGCCCGCGTCAGGCTGGTCGTGTCTCTACCACCGTCATGTATGGTATACAGTTTGAAATTAAAAGTATTAGTTAACAAGTCCAGTGTTTCTTTGAAGATGACTCCTCGAAGATATACCCTGGCTAGGACGTAGGTATAGACACGTGCCGAACTCTTAGGCCAGTAAAGAGGTGTAATTCGCATACCTCTAAACCTAGTATACTATTTTTACTATCTCACGCCTAAAAGACTAACCTCTCAAACTTCTCTTTAACACCAACCCCTCCCCCCACCTCGCCCCTCCCATTGCCCTCTCCCACTACAGACTCGCACTGTACTTGCATGTCACTCGTGGCAGGCCTGATACGGGAAGCGAGCAGCCTCTCCTGGCTTATTGTGAAGGAGTCACACATCTTCTTGATTAGCTCGGCGATTTCGTTGGTTTGCAGAACTGCGTCACCTGACGCGTTTTTGTATCTGGAATATGATGGTAGGGTAAATGGAAGTGACTTTTTTTTGTGGCTAGTTATTTGTTGTGAAATTCAGTTTTATGCTCACAGAAATCGAATTAGCGTCCTCCCAATAAGAATAAGTTTATTTATGCGGTAAGATTACAATGGATTCACAGTCCATACACCAGTAGGAACTTAAGCATATGTTATATTCAACTAAATAAAATTAGTGAGCAACAAGTTAGTTTACAATGAACGCTGACCTCCGAACTAGGAAGTTGAATAAAATGAACAAAATCTTTGGTATTTTCAAGAAAGAAAAACACTTTACTGCCACAAAAAATACATATTTAGTTCACTTGATAATACTTTAATTACACATTATCTTCAAGAAAGAAAAACACTTTACTGCCACAAAAAATACATATTTAGTTCACTTGATAATACTTTAATTACACATTATCTTCAAGAAAGAAAAACACTTTACTGCCACAAAAAATACATATTTAGTTCACTTGATAATACTTTAATTACACATTATCTTCAAGAAAGAAAAACACTTTACTGCCACAAAAAATACATATTTAGTTCACTTGATAATACTTTAATTACACATTATCTTCAAGAAAGAAAAACACTTTACTGCCACAAAAAATACATATTTAGTTCACTTGATAATACTTTAATTACACATTATCTTCAAGAAAGAAAAACACTTTACTGCCACAAAAAATACATATTTAGTTCACTTGATAATACTTTAATTACACATTATCTTCAAGAAAGAAAAACACTTTACTGCCACAAAAAATACATATTTAGTTCACTTGATAATACTTTAATTACACATTATCTTCAAGAAAGAAAAACACTTTACTGCCACAAAAAATACATATTTAGTTCACTTGATAATACTTTAATTACACATTATCTTCAAGAAAGAAAAACACTTTACTGCCACAAAAAATACATATTTAGTTCACTTGATAATACTTTAATTACACATTATCTTTCGTAATCGATTCTGAGGTCTCGCTCTGTCAATGGTAGAGTAGGTGGTAGTAAAAAAGGCGAGTCATAGAACTTGTTAATCAATAAATTTATTTTTCAGAATATCTACCCACTTATAGGTCGCGCAGCTAGAGTTGAGGCGAACACAGTACTCATACAGGTGCCTTTTTTTAATACAGTCACGTTATGTAATGACTTTTCCGCCACGAGTGGGAACAGATTCACCAAACACCACCACCAGCCGTCCAACATCAGTCAATGGAACAACAAAATAGGAATCTTCCAATAGTAGCATATATATGAGTAGATTACGTAGGTTTGTAAAAAAAAACTAACGCGAGTCATAGACTTTTCTAAGGAGTCAATCAGTAATTTTCTACGCTGCTAACTTTTTGTGTTCCTTATTAGCAAAGCTTATTTATAACTATCACGTCCATAATCCCTGAGGAACCAACTTCATCATTGGTAGTTCCCACTTTTCGCCGTAAGATTTGGTGGCGAGCCCACCGCCGTCCACTAGGTAGAATAGTATCCACAGATCCCTTAGTCGCGTCGTACGACACCCACTGGAAGAGTAGGGTCGGTGCTATTCATTAGGGCCGGAAAAGCAGACATTTATACAAAAGACTATCTGATCATATCCTCACCTGGCGGTGTTACAGACGCCAATGTTAGTGTACGCCACTCCGCCGATATCCTGTTCGAGATGCGTGCAGCTGCCGCTCTTGTAATCCAATGTCACTTCTGGTTGTATCGGCTCCTTCTTTTTACCGCTTTCTAGTTGGGTGACGCTGCGAGCTGTTAGTAGGTTTGGTTTCTGGAAATTAAATATTATGATAATAGTGACTCGTATTATTGTTGGCAAAGTTTTTGAAATTCATCCTAGATTGCTCGCTAGAGAAGTTTTATATGGAAACCGCGTCTGCCAGTTGGCGCGTGCGATGTGAGCATCTTCCGATACACTAGTCGGGCATTGAAGTGTCAAATGTATGGAACAATAGTGTTTTTTTTTTCACCTATGTAGTTTACTCGCTAGAGAACTTTTATATGGAAACCGCGTCTGCCAATTGACGCACGCGCTGTTAGCATTTTCCCATACATTAGTCGGGCAATGAAGTGTCAAATGTATGGAACAATAGTGTGTTTTTTTTTTCTTTATTTGACGCATTTGCCCCAAACCCTTGGTTCGCTGTGAGTGCTCACATTATCATTCTAGTTAGAGGACAGTGCCCTCTTGACAGGGTTGTCTTTATCGTATTTTTGTGTCGTATTTTTTTTATCGGCTCAAATAATAATTTACTGGGGGAAATCACTGATTTCACTATGTTCATAAATTCGAAAACTTTGAAGGGCGATTTCCCCCACTAAATTGGATGTACATTAATGTAGATTTGGGTAGATAAAAAAAATACGGGTCGGTTATTTTTCAATGCTCTGCAATACATCTTAAAATGAATCTAATCGGAGCCGGGCACTTGGGGTACTTTCCTTGTTACTATAATGTGGTTTATAACACAAATAAAGAAATTAGTGTTTCAGGTTTGCTCAAAATTGATTATTAAGGGTGTAAAAAAGGGGTTGAAACTTTGTATGGGGAAACATATCCATCGCGCGAAGCCGGTGCCGGGCTAGTAGGTATAATAATAAAATTAATCAAATGCACACAACACCTGCACTTTATCCTGCTTAACGTCAACATACTTCAAGCTCATCTCCACATCGACAAACGGCCGGCGCCCCTCGACCCTCGTATCCACCTTTTCATCACATCGCAGCAGGAAACATCGCTCGTGGATCGTGAGGGCTTGTTGTTCATTGCAGAACGTCGTGAGGAATCGGTTGAGGTCTTCGGTTGGTATTATTTTGCGGAGGTCCATGCTGCATATGCCTGGGGAATAGTATTGGATATGTTATCGACGGTTAAGAATCAATACCGACTAACTACCATGTTAATCCTATGCAGTTAGCCGGTATTGGTTTAAAAAAATATATAAATTGGCTACGACAAACAGGCAGACCACATGATGGTAAGTAGTCACCGTCGCCTAGAGACACGTGCAATACCAGGGGTATTGCTTGTGTGTTGCCGGCCGTGGAGGAAGAGGACTTCTAACGTTATTTTTGAAGCATCCCATGTCGTAGCGCTGCGGGAAAACGTCGGGTGGAAGAAAGTTCCACATTTCACGAGAGTTTTGAAGAGCTGTCATGGCATATGTGTGACGCTTCATAATAGTTTGTATTTTCTGTTATTTAGGTATTTCATGCTCGTAGAAAAAGTATTGTACGCAACTGCACGTGATTAGCTATTGTAATACTCGCTACACTCGTATAACAAACACCCATGTTACAATTGCTGTATTACGTAACAGTTGCATAAACTACTATTATATAGTCACCAGCGCAGTGTCTGGTGACGAGATGTAGGCAGTCAGAGGATCGCAGACGTAGCGATGTAATGATGAATATTAGTTTCTGTTACATTCGCAATATGGCGGCGTATCTTATGAATCATGGCACAAGAAGAAAGAATAAGAATAAGTTTATTTGTGCGGTAAGATTACAAAGTATCCATAGTCCATACACCAGTAGGAACTTAAGCATATGTTATATTAAACTAAATAAAATAAATAAAGGGAAAACAACTTCGGATTTCACGATGTTCACATCACGCACAAGGTACGTCATAAACCGAGTGTTACCACTAACCCGAGTGACGTACCCTTATACGTGCAACTTCATGCAATCCCAAATTGTTATGGGTTTCTTCATGTGCCATGTTATGAATTACTTACCAATGTCCTTGTCATCAGCGCACAATCTGGTGACGAGATGCGGGCACTCCGCGAAGTACGAGCTGAGAGTGGGCAGAGAGGATCGCAGCCGCAGCGAGGTGCGTTGGTTGAACTGCGCGCACGCACCCACGCCGCTAGCAGCTGTGCTGGCGGGTACCCTGTTAAAATACGAAGCCGTCGTTTTTTTAATTTATTTTAATTAGGTAACTAAAATTTTAGTGACAAATGAAGAGTATTGGCAAGAGTAAAAGAAAATAGAATCATCCTTAAATGGCACGACAATTACATCAGGAATCTAATAGAAGGAAAAGTTGATGGCAAGTGTGGACTAGGAAAACCGAGGATAAGTTATTTCGAGCAAATCAAAGAAAAGGTTAATGTTGAGTCGTATAAGGTTAAAGAAAATGCTTTGGACAGGACACAATGGCGTTTACTACATCGACATAAAAAAGATTTTAATTAAGAATTTTCAGCGCGGATCCGATGCGGTTAATTGGTTAGGTTAGGGTGAGAACGATGAATGAAAGAGTTTGAACAGGACAAGAGCACTGTATTTGCCGTGGACGTGCCGCCCGTGTGCGGTGTATGGACCTGAGTAACGATCTTATCTCATCTTATGCTAGGGGGCCGGGAATAGCCCCAGCGGCACTTGGACCCTTGAGGATCTTTTATGCTAGCCCCATTTTACACACTGATCATCTCAGTGTGCAGGTTTCCTCACGATGTTTTCCTTCACCGTTAGAGCAGTCGGTAAATGTACGTAAGTCTTCGTAAAATACGAAAAACTCATTGGTACATGGCACTGCACGATTTCGAACCCGGACCTCTCGCATGGGAGGCTGGTGTCCTGGCCACTGTGCCACAGACGCTCTGAGTAACGATAGGAACAGGGCTCCATTTTTCCCTTCACAGTACGGATTCCTAAAAAACCCTGTTACGATAGTAAGTTCTTTTAATAATCTATGTTATGGAGATAGTAATGAAAAAGTAAAAAGTTTCATATGGCGATGGTTTTATATACATACAGTTTTACTTACCTATCAGTCATGACATTATGTGTGAAAATAGAGTAGGTAATGTAGCAATCCACTGCGTCTTTATCTCCTTCAGGCAACAACTGAAATAAGCAATAATTTATAATTAAACCCATATTCACCCTTTTTATATAATCTGCGTTTTGGAAATCGCTATTAAAAAATAGTTCACGTAAAATTCCGCAACATAGCGCATTATAAATAGGGAGGGCAGGCAGAAAAACCAGCAGCCTTTAATATATAGTTAGACGCGGGATTCTTACCACGGTTTGGGGTTGTTTTGAGCTCCCGATATTTCAGCATTCGGATTTTATTTACCCGCGACCATCATCAGCAACCTATTCTAGTCCACTGCTGGACATAGGCCTGTCCCAGGGCGCGCCATTGAGCCCGATCTTCGGCTCTTCTCATCCAGTCGCTGCCAGCCACCTTGCGCAGATCGTCGCTCCATCTAGCAGGGGGCGCCCCACACTACGTTTGCCCAAACGCGGTCTCCACTCCAGAACTCGTCTACCCCAGCGGTTGTCGGTTCTGCGACAGATGTGACCGGCCCATTGCCACTTCAGCTTGATAATCTTATGAGCTATGTCGATAACTTTTGTTCTATGCCGGATCTCCTCATTTCGGATTCGATCCAGCAGAGATACTCCGAGCATAGCTCTTTCCATACCCGCGACCATGGCGCATGTAACTGAGACGAAATATCGGGAGATCAAAAATAAAACTAGAAAGCACTAGAGGTGCGTTCGCCGTTAAAGCATGCAAAATTTGGAACAATATCCCTTCACCTCTCCGAGAGCTTGATCGACCGACTACAACGATAACCTTTAAAGCTAAATATCGTTCAATTCTAAAAAATCAAATAAAATAAATATTTATTCTAACGTTACCTAGTTTATTTTTAGTTAGCAAGCCCACAGATAACTTAAACATTTCTATTTTTTTTAATATGCGTGTAAAAGCATTGTCACCCACATACATATACCTACGTATATTAGAATTATATACAGTTTTCCTCTCCCTGTAGTAATGCCTACCTGTAGTTTATTAATTTATTTAATGAGCACATACCATGGGGCAGTACTTAGATTGTCGCAGTTGTTAGTTGGTTAATTTTGTATAAGGACTGGCTGAACATCAGCGCTGTGTGTTTACACACAAGTGTATTCACTCAAGTATTAGCTGAGCCAGGTGCCTGTTGCCAATTGTATTATGGAGTGAACTAAATATGTACTTTTTTGTGGCAAAACCGTGGTAAGAATCCCGTGACTAACTATAGACAATGAGAATAACCACTAAAGCTTAAAAAGTTATACCAACAACTTTTGTTATACAATTAACTAACCAAGTCCAAATTCTCCACAGCACCGATCACTAAACTGAGCACAAACAGCTGTTTCCCACCGCCGATCTGTATGAGTCCCTCGTCACACATCAACCTCGGCTGCAGCTCTGGTGACGACGCGGTCTTATTGCTCTCTGCCATGTATTCTTCTGGGGATCATAAATGGTTGTGACATAACTTCTCCAAGTCCAAGGTTGTTATTTGAACTAAAATTTCCTGTGAGTTTTGGATAGAATGGATTGGACAAATAAACACGTTGTAGCTGGATACATGTGGTGAAGACTCGAACAAACACATACAAATGTACACACCCTTTCACTCTCTTCTACACAAACACGGTCGCACACATTTCAAATAAACACATCCATATACACACACACATATACCAAAACTTATTTCTCCCTATAAGCATTATTTTAAAATAGTAAATCTGTAATTGGCAGTGTGTTTTATTAATGGACATTTTTGTTTTTATATTTAAGTGCTGTGGATTTTGTAAAAACAAAGGAAAAAAATTAAAAAAACCACTTGGGAGTGTAATTTACCCCACAGAAATCGGACTAGCAGTGACCTCCAATGAATGATGATGTGAGCACTGACAGCGAGCCAAAGGGTTTGTGCAAACGCATGTATAGTTATATACATTTGACACTTCAATACCCGACTAATGTATGGGAAGATGCTTACATCGCATGCGCCAACTGGCAGACGCGGTTTCCATATAAAACTACTCTACAACGAGCAATCTACATAGGGTAAATTTCAAAATCTTTGATTTACCCATATACTGTGCATAAAAACCATACCCAATAGTTCGTGTCTGGACTTAAAAAAATCTAATTTGGAATGATTAGTGAGCTATCCGGGAAGTCTGGGTTCGAAACCATACAATGCTGAATGCCATGTACCAATGAGTTATTCGGATTGTTTCAAAGACTTACGTACATTTACCGACTGCTCTAACGGTGAAGGAAAACATCGTAAGGAAACCTACATGTCTTAGGAAATGAAAAGTTTCTGATGGAATGTGAAATCCACCAATCAACATTGAGGGCCGCTCGGTGGACCATGGCCCGTACCTCGTTGTGGAGGCCTGTGCCCCAACTGTGTAACTGTGTGGAGATATTAATAGGCTGCTGATGATTACTTAACAATTTATTTAAACTTACGTAAGGTCAACAGCATAGATCTTCCAGAGGGTGGATTTGTGACAGGATTAGCTGTAGGGTAGGCAACTTCATTGCTGTGGAACATGCGTAGTTCATTCCTCTGAAAGATATACAATAATGCACATAATGCTTTACTTTAGCTGATGGTGTTATGACTCTGTGCAGAGTCAGTCTGGAGAGGCACAACACTTTTACCTATTTCTGCTGCAAAGCAGCCATGCTTGCATGGCTGTTTCAGTTTGAGGGGTAGGACGGTCAGTATAATTGTTTATATTTGTATTTAATTTGCCTTACTAATTCATAATGTAATAGTTATTGCTTACTAGGCACATGAGGCATCGAAAACTCTCTAACAACATTGTAGCGAGCACTTACCATCAGATGGTCCATTTGCACCCTTAGTTCCCAGTAGTACAACAGAACTGTGCATTTTTTTTAAAATATTTTCCTCTAATTTAGCATAGAACAATGCAACATTTACTCACAGGAGTCAGTGTGTTGACTCTGTCTTCAATGGAGAGACTCATCAACAGCTGTGGGTGGCAGCACTTGCCTTCAGACTTGACACCAAGTAGCCTGTGCCATGTATGCTTTACCTAGAATTTGAGAAACAATATTTGAAACACATTTAGTACCTACAGTTGTTTATAGCTTACACCTGTTTCCCCATTTATCCATTACTGTTTCATTTGAAGGGTAAGAGACCTTAATTGCATATGAACATGAGGCACTCCATCTATGTCCTAAAGTTTAGCAGTGCATCGTAAACCTTAATAATATTATAGTCAATAGTCTATGAGCGACAGTAACCACATAATAATCTGTCTATGGCCACATTATAGTATTAGTGGCCTGTTTGCTCGTCTATGTTCCCTATACAATAAAAAATTGCAAATAATCCGTGCTTGACCTCACATTGGATACAAAATTATGTAAAAGTATTAACAAAATTTTCATACATCCACAATCTTGTTAGCAGGACAGGGCTGTGCTCCGAGCAGGCTGAGCAGCAAGTAACCCACTTTCTCCTTCCTGCCCTGCGTGCCCATTGTGAACACCTCCACTTTGATGGGAACATTCTGGACTCTCAGGCTGGAATTCAATGGAGAACAACATTATATAAATACAAAACACCACACATTAATTTATTATAAGCTAATAATCGAGACAGTAGGACATGCCACTAGGGTTTCATTGGAAAGGGAAGAATGGAGAAGACTGGTCGAGGCCTTTGCCCGAAGGCACATAGATAGAATAAGTTAGTTTACCAAAGACTATGTAAATAGTATGTAAATAATATCTGAAGAGGTTGTAATAAATAAATAAAATATTGAGACAGTGAGGGTTTAGACAGGAGCACAGTTAGCCTTTATATCTATATTATATTAGGTATAAACTTTATATCACCTTCTAAACCTTCTTTTATCTGCCTCCCACACGAGCTCAGCGTCGAAAACCGGCGCATGGCATGGTACCACGGGATCCGTCTCCAACATATAACCATTTAAAGAGCCGCTTACTATAAACGGTGTCCTCAGAAAACCAAAACCAAGCCCTGAAATAACAACTTGAGTAAACTTCAGCACATTCAAAAGTTAAAAAAGACGCTGTGTTTTTAGTAACTTATATAAACACTTACCCTCTTTTACGTGTAAAACTATTTGAATAGTCGGTCCCCGTAGCTCGTCCATGGATATTTCCGTGAAAAATAAGAAAAAATAGCAAAATTCAAATCAAACACAACGTAAACATCTCCTTCCAAAATCAAAACGTGACGTTTGTGCCTAATGTTACCATATGACAATTAAAAGAATGAATGAAATGAACCCATTTATATTCACATCTGTGCAAGAGATAACGTAGCGTTTTATTTGAATTTCATCGCAAATCGGTACGTAAATGAGAAAAGAAACCTTTTCTTTATAAATACGATTATTTTTCATTCACATTGCTCAAACCAACCGGATAAACGGTTTCATACTTTTATCTATTGATATTTCTCATCTCTATTGGCCGGAATATCCTGCTCACACATCCGGAAGTACGATTGAATGAAATCATCGCAATCCACCGAATGCTTCAAAGTTTTGAAACTTTTTTGTTACTAATATATGTTTATCTTTACAAGAAATAACAACGAAATTAAGATATACTTGAAATATATTAAAATAAATAAATAGCTATTTTAATTTTTCTATTAATTGTAGTAACTACTAATTACGATTATTACAGTTGAAAATTGTGATTGCCGGTCAGAAATTGAAAAATGTCATTGACCCGACTGAGACTGATCGAGAAGAAATATTTTGTATAATGTTTTTTGTAAGGAAAATGGTGTATTAAACGAAAGTAATAATTCTGATAGAAAGCGAAATCTGTAATTAATCCGATTATGAAGAAGTTTATTAACGAATACAAAGCTTTCCGAAGTAAATCGGAGACGGAAACATCAAAGAATAGGTATGTAAACATTCTGCCTGTTTTTCATTTCAAAACTACCCTGAAATTATAGTAAATTGTAGATGTAGATTAGTTTGTTGAGGGTAAGGTTCATTTTGCACGGTTGACGAGTCCGACCGCGGTAGACGAGACTGCGGCGAGGCCCTACCGGCGGCGAATGGAGTCGACCACCGAAGCGCGACGAAAAGTAATTTGTACAAAAAACCGAATTGAGCTCATTGCGAATAGCGCGTTGTTCGTGATGTTTTGTCTGACCGCACAATATATCGGTGGTCATTGTTGCTAGTCGTTTTTTATAACGATCGGGCTTCTAATGGGCCGGTAATGTTCCGCGTGCATTTCGTACTGGAGGACTTTCCGTGTTAGTCGAAAATTTATTTTGTGGTACCTATAATAAGTTGGCTTTATTAGTTGTAGTGTAATTTATTTTAGGAGCAAGGAAGACTCGACGCAGGACATGGGAGTTTTCAAGTGGTTGCGCCGGTAAGTACTTACCTAAGTAATTTCCTATTTTTTTGCTGGTTAGTTTTTACTGAAGAAGTTTACTTAGATGTAACACAAAATGATACACATATCTGAGGCTTCTGGTGCCCTCTAGTTTTCAAAACTGTTTGAGATTTTTATGTCTATTGTATGTGTGTAAAAATGGCACTGTAGTTCTTAGTTTATTTTGCAAATCCTTTAATCCAATTGTGATTTTCTAATACATTTATAAGAAATTGTCATATTCAATTGCAAGCTTAGAATATATTCTCAGTCTAAGGTTGAGGGATGACTTGTTAATGGTCCTTTTTTACTTTAATCAGTAAAAAACCTACCCTGTCTGCAAATGGAGTTAAGATTACCTACCACTATTTATAAGTACCACCACTACCACTATTTTATGTTGTCTCAGTGCTAGACTTATAATTATATTTCCGTTTTTCATCCACATAAAAGTGCATTTAAATACTTACCTATTTATTTTGTATAAGTTGGTGTACCCCAACTTATTGTACTAACAAACATAATATTCATAATAACTTCTGTAAATAGGTTGAAAACTTTCAATATTTTATGTACAACTAAAAAAAACAATTAAAACTAAGCTGGAGAAGGTTGAAAATATGTTTAGGTATTATTGTCAGAGTCAGAACAAAAAAAAAGTCAAATATTTTTATTTGCAAGTACCTTACAGTACATTTTTACAATGTAACTATTTATTAATCTACCACCACTTCGCAAGGTAACATTACCATTTATTACATTTATCTATATGTGATCTACATGCTACATTTATGGCATTTATAGCTCATCTGAAGGAAAAATCTAACTTCTAAAAATTCTTGCACATTTTAGGAATTTTATTTCTACCATCTAAATCTAGTCATGATTCATAATGCCCATTGTGGTGGACAATGCTCCACATGATGTAAGTCAGCCTCCACCTAAAAGTTGAATCATCAGAATTGTTCACTTCTTTTCATGATTTCAATGGGTTGTACACTCAACCACATAAACTGCACTCATTTTTATACTGACACACTGGCATTGAAGTGACAATGTGTGAGGTGTATTGTACAAATGGTTTCCATCAGCTTGTGACCATTGCCAATAGCCATTGTTGCATTTGATGCAGTTTAATTATTATTGCAGGGTGTGTGAGTGTGATGTGATGAAACCCATACAAATGACATTCCTGACTGGGTCACTACTCAATGCCCATACATACAAATACATTGAAGAAAAACTTTTGAATGGTTTTTTCATTAATATTGTTAATTTTAATCTTCTTGTTGAGTGGCAGAGTTGTTCAGGCCGCCCGTAAGCATCTTACATGGCATAACGACGTGCCTTCCGAGGCACTGAGGGGCTCAAATGAAAATCTAGCCCATTGTTGGGTATTAAGAGCGTTTAGGAAATATGAGATTAGACTTAGGAAATATATATTAAATATAGTATATATTACCTAAGCTTTGATATAAATTCTTAATATTTGTTTTATAGTAGAATTTGTTATCAAAATATATTTTTATTAACGAAGTAACAATTACGGCTTTAGTACACTGCAGCGATTTTGAATCGGAGGCAGACCGAAGCCATAGAAATCTTGTTAACCGAAACAGATTTCTATGGTTTCGATCAAAATCGTCAGAACTCGATTTCTACAAAAATTAGGGGTTTAAAAGTACAAATTAAATTTACCTATGTAAGTAAATCACTTCGCTTAACAATGGGCTAGAGATTATTCGCGTAACATTGATTGTGCTTATTGCGACATGGTTCCACAAACTATAGCTTGATGTGTCTTTCATTGTACATTTGTACACTCGACAATGGCTGAAAGGCTAGGGCACGAGACTGCGACGTAAGCGTCGCCGGATCGAACCCACCTTTGGACCATTGTGGTGGACAACTAGCAACGCATTTTAGCCTAGAACATTCATAGAGTGCGTTCCAAAACCAATTGAAATTATTCACGTTGACAGCTGTACATGTTCCATTGCTTGTGTCAAATATAAGTTTGAAAAATTATCAGCTATTAACGCGGTAATGGAATATGGACAGTTGTCAACGTGAATTAATTCAACTGGCTATGGAACGATATCTTAATATGTGAAACAATCCTAGGTCAGAAATCTTGCCCTTGCACCATATTTGAACAATAGATAATTTAAAATAGTATGTTCCCATGCTGACATATTCATGAAGTTTATTGTTGGAATTCAGATTCACACGCTTCGCAGCCGTTTACGCTAGAATCTAGATGCAATCATAACGTTATTGAAACACGATTGTTTAGGTTACAAAACGTAGTAACTGTCCAAAGGTTTACATTTAATTTGATATAATTTCGTAGTATATAAAAGTACCTATCTACTACGCTACAACTCCAAGGTGTCACTGCCCGCCCCCGGCTTCCTCAAACATCACCCCCAGTCGGTCCGGTGGTACAGTGGTCGAAAAAAAAGATTTTTTGGAACATGAACATGGAACCTTATTGGCACACCTACTTCCGAAATTTTGAAAAAAAAACGACTTGGCGATTGATCCTAGCTCAATAATTCGATAGAGGGCATCAATAGAAACGTTAAACATATCTTGACAAAAACTCCTAAAGTATCTCTGAACCCAGATATTTGACGTCGAAAGTTGCAATATTTTTTTAGTAAGATTACTGGAATCTTACTAAAAAAATATTGAAAGTACATACGGAAACTAAATACGGAAAGTAGGTGTGCCAGGACTGCCAGGCTCCATAGCAAAATGTTCCATGCCCTTTCCATTTAATCGGTGCAAAAACAACGACGTTAATCAAAACAATATCTATTGTCATTTTGTATCTAATTAGTAGATACTACCTATTGTTTTATGTTATATTTGACTTGTTCTATTTATGTCTAATTTACATTGAATTTATTTTGTGACGATCATTCTACAAAGGCGACTTATAATGGTACATTATGTATCTATATTTCTAATTATGTAGAATGAAATAAATGATTCTAATTCTATAATAATTACGTCACGGTATATAATAATTAGAAATAAACTGATTACAAATAGTACGAAATTTACTCGTCATATATAGATTGTACACCGAACTGTACAGCGGGCGTGTACGGCAGGTGCGTTGGTTGCTTGGAACGGTGACTTTGACCGTTTACCTAAGAGTTGCTGCGTAGTAATAGTAATAGGTAGTAGTAAGCTTGTATGACCTTCTAGTCGTAGAATACCTTGGCAGGTCAATCTACGCTAGTGGGTCGTAATATTTTGTATCTTATCTTATGATAGGGGGCCGGGAATAACCCAGCGGCACTACGACCCTTGAGGATCTTTTGTGCCTACCCCATTTTACACACTGGTCAACTCAGAGTGCACGTTTCCTCACGATGTTTTCCTTCACCGTTAGAGCAGTCGGTAAATGTACGTAAGTCTTCGAAAAATACGAAAAACTCATTGGTACATGGCACTGCATGGTTTCGAACCCGGACCTCCCGCATGGGGATCCGGTGTCCTAGCCACTGTGCCATAAGATAAGATAATATATTGTAAGACAAACAACTGCCAAAAATTTAATTAAAATACGGAGGGTATTTTTATTTCACTTTTACTATTGTGGGCTAGTATGCGTAAAAGCCTGTTTTACCCATTCATACATTCCGGGCTCCGGCGACGTAATTCGACTGACATACATTGTGTCTGGTATCTGCTAAGACACCACCAAATCCGCTTCGCGTATAAAAATCTCGCCGCTTTCAATAATGGTACGCGCACGACCAAAACCCCATAACAATAACATCTTTCAAATTATACCGTCGTGATTGATGCCCGCATTAATTGCTTCATTCAATGCCTTCTAAAACAGTAATCTATTGAAATTTCACTTTCACTAACTTATTTGCTGATCGCGGCGCACTTTATTCTTTTATTGCCTCTAAAATAACCGAAATTGATGGTTAGACAGCTTCTTATTTATGTAAGCATTAACTTCTGTCTTTTAGATTCGGGTAGGTATTACTGTGCTTTCTATTTTAATTTGGAAATTGCATAATGTGTCTGTTACATTACATTCAAAATGATAACATCAATTTGGCTTCCGATTTTCGAAGAAGTGGGTTACTAGTAATATATCTTTGTGTCATTACATTAACATCATTCATCAATCATTTAAACATTGCAGTAGTGATCCCGGCGGCGTACCTAATCGGAAATCATGTCTCAGCATTTTATTAGTACATTGTATAACAAATGCGCCATGGGTCATATTGTCGCCCGAGTTAGTTGCAATCCGAGCCTACGCGAGGGTTTTGTGACACGAGATACGAAACGTTATCTTGCGGCACGTGATAAATGCGATACTTTGTTATGTAACATCTCTTGAGCGAAAATAAAAAATAATGAAAAAAAATCAAACTAATTGAAATCACTTTGTACGAGTATGTGGCAATTTCCGCGCGGTTTTCAAGAAAAATGTCATTTATCGATCAGGTGTTAAATAAAATCTTTTATCGTAGCGTAGAGTAGGAACTGTCTATCTTTCTTTTCCAATCTTCCTTTCCTTGTGACAAGAATGTGGTAAAATGTTTTCATCGTATCTACATACATTTTTTTATCTACTCTCTCTGTATTACTTTCCGCACAGTTTTCTATCAAGAAAAAGGTCATTTATCGATCAGGTGTTACATAAAATATTTTATCGTAGCGTAGGACCTGTCTATCTTTCTTTTGCAACCATCCTTTCCTCGTGACAAGAATGTGTTAATATAGTTGTGGAGTACAATCATCCGAACACTCACATCCGTCATCACACGTCAAACTGAGTATGACGGATTGATAGTATGGAAACGCGCAAAACCACTTCCTACGTCACAACCAGTTCTGCATACAATACCATGCAGCGGGCGGCGGACCGGCGCGCGCGGCTCATCGATGCGCCTCACCCCGTTCCTCACCCCTACACAGTCAGCTGTGCATCGTGACTCGGAACACACGCTTACCTATTGCTAGCTTTCATATAATAGCTATCTAGTTCGCATACATTTAGATTGCATTGCTGTTATTTAAGTAATCTCATTAAATCATTGTTAAATCATCTGCTTACGCGTATACTTCCATCGACACAAATAAAGTACATCACCCTACCTCCATATAGTTATAGTTTTCATCATATCTACATACATTTTTTTACCTACTCTCTCTGTATTACTTTCCGCACAGTTTTCTATCAAGAAAAAGGTCATTTATCGATCGGTGTTACATACAATCTTTTATCGTAGCGTAGGACCTGTCTATCTTTCTTTTGCAACCATCCTTTCCTCGTGACAAGAATGTGGTAAAAGGGTTAGTTTTCATCATATCTACATACATTTTTTTACCTACTCTCTCTGTATTACTTTCCGCACAGTTTACTATCAAGAAAAAGGTCATTTATCGATCAGGTGTTACATAAAATCTTTTATCGTAGCGTAGGACCTGTCTATCTTTCTTTTGCAACCATCCTTTCCTCGTGACAAGAATGTGGTAAAATGGTTATAGTTTCTCTTCTTCTCTCTCTTTGATCAGGGTCGTGATAACTATACCACTTTTTTGCGTAGGTATATTTAATGCGGTGGTTTACAATTGCTTTCCCCATTTCACACACTGGTTGTCTCAGTGAGTCAGTGCGCAGGTTTCCTCACGATTTTTTCCTTCGTCGTTAGCAAATAATGTGAGTTGGTTTTAAGTTTGGTAAAAAAAAAACAGCAGCTCTAAATAGTTCGTCTAAATAAATATACAGACACTCAGTCTGTGCTTCATCGTTTTTTTCGAACACTGCCCTGTGTCTAGCTAGATAATAAATCTTCATAACATGTATTAGCTGACGCCACATAAATCGGACTACTACGCCCTCTGTAGAACAATGACGTGAGCACTGACAGTGACCCACGGAATAGGAGATAATCCTGCAATGTTATGTTATGTCTAATAGGTATGCATTTGCCGTCGTAATAAATAAATGTTTTACCACTAGAGGCGCCACTAGCACAATGGTACCGTAGCCAATCAACATGTAGATATGTTCATTACCACCAAATCTTTTTTTACCCTTCAGACTCGCGCCACGCTGTCTTAACAGATCTTTTAGGTCTGCTGTTTTGAAATGGGCATATGATGCCATGATATCATCACAATTTTACGAATAGCGTTGAAAAATTAAATTAAATTAACCCAAATATAATATTTTACTTCTGTTTATTAATATTTCCGTTATTTATATGTTCCGGTAGTGTATCATTAGGGAGTGATCCCTGGCACACAGGTGATGCCTGACAATCAGCGCCGCAGTGCTAAATCCACTGCGGCAACAGGCCGAGGCAGTCACCGTTTTCCGGTGCTGCACACCACCTTCATCAAACTTAATTACTTTTGTTTATTTATTTTTATAATATATTTGTATAATATTATTTTTATTATGTGTACCTAATTGTTTGTATGTGTGCGTTATTAGAAATTAATTCTTTCTTTCTTTCCAAATAACGAGAAATTTGTGATATCTTCAAGAATGACGTTTCGTTTTGCTTTTCTGTTTACGGAGTGTGCTAGTGGCTATCTTCGCAACGCTTTGCGTTTTATGTCCTATTGACCCATAGGTCATATGTTTTCACACATTTGACATTTCAGTGCCCGACTAATGTATGGGAAAATGCTCAAATCGCATGCGCGAACTGGCAGACGCGGTTTCCATTTTTTTCCCTATCCCTTCCCCCTTCACACACTGGTTATTTCAGTGAGTCAGTGTGCAGGTTTCCACACTATGTTTTCCTTCGTTAGAAAATAATGTGAGACTGACGCAGCTATTTGAAAGTGATTTATCTACCTACAGCAAAGTTTTGTAATCTTAGCACAAACGTGCTTTATTATCAAATGAAACAGTCAAAATATCGAACGAAAATTAGAAAGGTATGATCCCGCTGAATGATTAACATTATACCAAAACGTTTGAGAACAAATTCTTCCGTCGGTCAATTCGCTAATCGGTAAAAGTGTATCGGTCGGTTCCGACGTTACTCGTGATTTTGATCGCTTTTTGCTCGGCTCTGAACATTACTGTCGTCTACTTTTATTTCTGTTCTGGTAAACCACGACAAAGGCGACATGTCTGTCGGTATCGTTAATTATTTCGCCCCTTAATATCTCTTCGCTTTAAAGAAAGTTTTTCGCTAATGCGCTCTGCATAGAATGCCTACTAAAACCTAAGCATTTATTGAAACTCAAATCTTTTATCCTTCTAGACGTTGACCGAAATTATAATAACTAAATGGTTGGGCTTCTCGTGCAGGGGAAAGTAGTTCTTTTTGTCGTGTGGTTAGTGGCCAATCTATTGTCAGAGTTATTCAGGCCGCCCGTAGACCTCTAACGACCACTTAACGAGGAGGGGCTCAGAGCACAAAGTCCGTGTAGTAAGTTACTTTACTAAGTAAACCAACAGTGAAGACGTTTGGCGAATAACATACGTCGAGCCTATTTTATTTATGCAATGTATATTTGAATTCAAAGGCAACCTGCTTATATGCCACTAGGAAGATTTTATTACTCGTACATCTATCCATTGATTACATCGTGTAATAATAAATCAAACTGATGTAATGATAATTGCAAGACGATATACGAGTATTCAGTATAATTGACGAATTTGAATGCGTTTTTAATTGATATTGATGAAATGAAATGAAATTTATTTGCCAGAACATAGTGAAAATTATCTTAGTATAAATATCATATGTTCCACCGACAACGGTGTGCAAATCTTTTCTGCTATTTGTTAGTGTCGTTGAGATACTCTTTTATGGAGTAATAACATTTGTCTAGAAGCCACTTGGAAATATTAGTTTTAAATTGGCTAGCAGGACCATTTTTAAGGCGACTAGGCAGATTATTATACACTAAAATTGCCATACAGAAGGAATTCTTTTTATACAAGTCTACTCTGGAACTTGGCAAATAGAGACGGAAACTGACGGATGCACATACACTTATTTTTCAAAGTTTCTTTTTAGATATAAAGTTTCCTCCTTTCTTCTGTTCGATTCTAACTTCTTTCGCAATTCTTTCTCTGTTTCTTGTTATATTATTTACCCACTAAAATTGGATTAGTAACAAATATTCCATGAAATCCGTCAAGCTCCTTGCGTCTGCATTGACCCGCAACTATCCCACGCTTTTGCGCGACGGCCGGCGTCCAACCAACCATTGGGAGTTAGTCAGTTAGTCATAGATTTATGGCGATGGGGTTTTTTCTCAGCCATAAAAACGGTATTTAACTCGTTCAGCTCTCATGGAATTCACTTACCGGAGTTGTTTCGAAGTGTAACCAATTTAACCGTATCTGCATTTACGGAATGGGTATTTGCTGTTTTCAACGTTTACGAATTACTCGTTTGTAGCACGAAGATTTCGCAATACATCGGTATGTGTGTGCGAAAATGTAAGTTATACATAATAATAATAGTAACTTGAACCTTACGTGTTTTTTTCTTTTCTATATCTGTAACTTAAACTTCAATAGGTGGTCAGACGACATCAAAACTAGAGCTGAGTTGGAGTGACTTGGCTCAGAAGCACTACAAATCGGGCTACATGGAAATATATAGGAGAGGGCTATATCCAGCAGTGGATGAATAAATCCTGAAGAAGAAGAAGAAACTACAAGTGATAACTACTTCTGCTAACAATTACTTTTGTGCCTCCTATAGTCCTATGACTATGAAGATCTATACCTTCTAATACAATCTAATTTATTTACTTTTCCAAACTAAGAATGAATCATAAGGTCAGCATCATAGTGGCGTGTTAGGGCGAAATAAATTAGGTACTCAATTTATTCACAGGGAACGTGTTACGGTGACAACTCATCACAGCTCGACGAACCTTCCGAACACGCCCGAAGAACCCGCCCAAGTCGGCACAATCCGCACTGAGGAATACAAACGCGACCTAGCAGAGTTCCAGGCGAGGAGATCCCTTGGAAACAAAGAGCCATCCGTTACTCCCGCCAAGAAGAAATGTGGTAGACACTCCCTACCGGTGTCCTGCACCGACTGCGCATCCGACCACGACAACACTTTCAACTATGAGAAGAAATCCGCCGTCAAATACAAGAAAAAATCTCATAAGAGAGCACGCAGTGCTACGGCGGACGAAAAAAACCACGACGGCATTCCAAAGATACAATTTCTATTCCAAAATCAAGTCTTCATGCCCGGAAACATGTTTCCTACATCGTATTCCGAGAAACCGAAACGCCAACACCGAAATAGAGCCTTCAGATCACCTGAAGTTGAATTTAGCGTTCAGAAACAAATAGACTTCAATGAGGACCAGGCGAATTCGCCTCCACTGTTCTACAAGAATAATTCCTTGCCATTTGACGTGAAGGATTTCCTGGATAAAAGCGACGAGGAAGAAGTCGATGGGATGAGAGCGTCGGGAGAAGTTAAGGCACCTAGTCAGGAATCCTCGGAGAGGACTAAGGATGACAGCTGCGAGGATAAGCTTTGGGAAGTGATGAGCGAGCTGAAACATTTTGATCAGTGGGCGGACGAGCAACTGCTGACGCAAAACACCATCAAGTCTGATGATAGTAAAGTATGTTCGATTTATTTTATGTACCCAACAATAATTTAGTTATTTTTCAATATGATTCCGAATGGATGGACTCGAACCACCCGATTGTCTACCTCAAATTGAATTGATTCAAAATTCGTAGTTATTGAATAGTACAACAATTCATTCATGATTCTCTAATCAATTAAACAATAGCACAGTCGAACGAGATCGCGGCGTAAAAGTCGTATAAGTTCATCGCCTATATAGCTGCGCATAATTTATGTTGTTTGTGCACTTGTATTAACTCGAAAACCTTTGCAACCATGTATTTCAACAGATTTTCTACTGAAAAGTATCGCTTACCTTATAGTCAGGTGAATTTATCGGGTAAGGGACTTTTGTGAACTTTTTTATATATAAATTGGCTACGACATACAGACGGCCATCTGATGGTAAGTAGTCACCGTCGCCTAGAGACACGTGCAATACCAGGGGTATTGCTTGTGTGTTGCTGGCCGTGGAGGGAGAATACTTCTAACGTTCTTTTTAAAGCATCCCATGTAGCGCTGCGGGAAAACGTCGGGTGGAAGGGAGTTCCACATTTTACAGGGGCAGAAACGCTCGTAAAACGGGACGTGCCTCTGCCTCATTTCCAATTCAAATGACGGTATTTCACGTGATCGTACTTAAAACTAACCATTAAATCCTATAATCTCGATTTCCGTCACAAAAATACTAATGCTGGACGGAATAGATTGGAAACTGGGTTTCTAATTCTAAGACGGGGTTGGCAGACCCTACACCATCTTAATGGTGCAATTCCCTCGGAATGGAATGGAGCCATCAGCCCAGCCAACCTAGCTCCTTAAAGGGGAAGGACTTTTGGCTGACTGCACTGTAGGCTGCACGTTACTAGTGTTATTTTTTCAGAGCGACACAAGCGTCTACGGTCTACCAATCGCGAGCGCCAGTAATTTGGATGTGAACATAGACCGAAACCAGACGTGGAGCCAGGGCAAGTGGGGCGTGGTGCCCGTGCAGATCAAAAGGCTGGCGGGAGTCACCATACAGCAGGTCAAGCGGAAACTGAACACGGAGATAAACATATTGAGGTAAGTGACTTACCGCGAGTTGCAAGAAAAGGGCGGCCTCTTGTCCTCCTCAGCTGTTGGGTCCTTAACTACGAGGTCGGCCTCAATTTATAAAAGCCATTCTTACGTAATATTACGTATGAAGTAAAAAGTAAAATACACTTTATTGCACAAATAGAAAACAACAAACAAAAGATAGAAAAGGAAACAGTGAAGTACAATTTAGGCGGCCTTATCGCTAAGAGCGATCCCTTCCAGGCTACCATCAGGAAATAAAATAATTATTTAAAAAAAAACTTTGTTTTATGTCAATTAATAACGTGTTTTAGTGTAACTGAACTTTTTCTGACGACATTTAACTATTTAACGCTTTTTAGGGAAACTCTAGGTAAAATCTTTTGTAAGAAGAGGAGGGGGGGTCCTTGTGTGTCCTTACATGATGGGGGTAGGGGGTCAAAAATGGTCAAAATCGTTCATTAATTATGTGCCCCTTAGGTGCTGTCCACAAATTACACGGCGACATGCTGCCGTGAACAAGAGATTGTAGTGTTATATTGCAACTCGTAAAGTTGTAATAAATAAGTCACATAGAAGATGAGCTGAGAATTTATGAAATTGATATTTAGCAAGTCGCCTATGCCATATGCGTATATAGTCAAAATACGATAGAATTATTCAAATTAATGAGACTTTGATTAAAGAAAAATATTGTTAAAAAATATGTATTATAGATACACACTAGAGAGAGAAACAAATCCTATGCATAGGTACTTGATGATGATGACGTTCATACTTCTCAAAAAATCCTAAACCCTATTCTTTCTCAGTGAATATTTTGATGTGTTCCAGAAAATGTCGCCACCCGAACATAATACTTCTAATGGGGCTGTACCCGGATGCGCACAACAACGTGCATATCATCTGCGAGAGATGTGTCGATTCCCTGTTCGGCATTCTGCACCTGCAGGTAAGATTTTGACAGGTGCTTCAGTAATGTACGTGCAAAGTATTTTGACCGGGATGAAACGTCTGCTGCTAACACCTCACTCACTCTCTTGACAGCGTCGGTGGCGTCGTGTCTAGGACACTGGACTCCCATGCGGGAGGTCCGAGTTCGAAACCATGCAGTGCCATGTACCATTCAGATTTTCGCGTTTTCCGAAGACTTACGTACTTTTACCAACTGCTCTAACAGTGAAGTAAAACATCGTGAGGAAACCTGCACACCCGTGTGTAAAATGGGGTAGGCACAAAATATCCTCAAGGGTCGAAGTGCCGCTGGGATTATTCTCAGCCCTCTATCATAAGATCAGATCAGAACACCTCACTCATCTACTTATGCTACTTATTACTACTTATCTGATAATCGTCTCTATGCCTCTTCCGGTTCAGATTTGGGTCGGTTCGTCTTTCAGCCAAATAATACCATACAGATGTAAAACAAAACACGGTCACTGGCCAAAACAGTAGTATTTTATTTATTCTGTGCCAAAATCTAGTCCTAAAATATAGATCTTACATTTTTATGGAACCTAGCTAGAGCTTCTTCAACTTGAACCCGAGAAATTTGACAAGATTTCGATTTTGAATAAATCCCAAGGTATAATTTGATGTTCGGATAACCGAACAAATTATGATATGTTATATTATGTCCGGGTAAGTTATATTCGCCATGTAAGTGATCAATACGCTTATTTTGTTAGAACTTGAATTTATTGCTACAAATATTGTATAAAGTGTAAAAATAGCTCCTGGCTTATCCTGGCCTCCTTTCCCTATAATGGCCTACAGGTCACTCTGAAATGGGTGCTGAAAAAAAAACGCTTGAATTTTAGGATACACCGGCCTCCCCATCCGATTATCTAAATCAGGATAATCGGATGGGGAGGCCGGTGTATCCTAAAATTCAAGCGTTTTTTTCCGAGTCATATTATTTGTTTTCGAAATGTATATTGGCATGCCATATGAATGCCTAGAGCATAATATTATATCTAGATTTTATCGTCAGTTACTTGACTATTATTATTTTTGACTCCAGCTTACTTGGAAGTTAAGGTAAAGTCTAAATTCCTTTGTTTTTTGCTGCCGGCACCGCGTGTCTATTATTAACTTTAGATGTAACACGCTGCACTGGCTTCTTGATCATTATCGTGTATAGTAGTTTTTTTTAACTCAACAATAGTTGCTATGTCGAGCGAGTATACCTATTTATTGTACTTGTAATATACTTTATGAACATTGAACAAGTTTTGTTCTACGTCCTTTGAAACTTAGCAAAACTGTCAAATAGAAACCCTTATCGTTGCGTCATTTCTATCTGTATGTCACATGCGATTTACTCTATCAGGTTTCCACCTATTGGCATGAGGTGTGAAGACGAAGATGTATAGTAATATGATAACCCAAAACATATTAAAAATAATAATTAATTGTTGATCTTTCCATATTGGGTATAATAAAATTTGGGTATAAGTATAGTGGGTATGCTTTATTTACTTTTTAGTTTTAAATTCTCATAGCTTTATCTGTTCATTATTTTTCAAATCATTTAGTTTTACAAATAGAAACACCAATATTACTCACACAATTCTACTTCCCCAAATCACATTACTTGCAGTACATTAAGTACAAATCAGAATACATATTCCCTACCACAGCGCCCACGACTCAGGATTACATAATGGGGGTGCTAACCCTACGGTTAGCACCCCCATTATGTGAGCCTACGCTCGTTATTAGTAAATATGAATGTTTTTTATTTATTTTTATTGTAGTATTCATTTTACTGTACCTTCCATGGTATATTTGCGTGCAGTGTTGTCGTGAAATAAATTTATATTATATTTATATACTTTAGTAGCTCTTTTATAGCTATGGCCGATCGACGTCAAGACCCATAGTCGGGAACGCTCTAAAGAGAGCCTAAAACCGTCTAAATTAAGACCCGCCTTAACTCATCAACCTCTCAAGTTCTATTTACGCACTGTTTTATACTAAGTTTATTTATCTTATCCTATTAGCTGTTGCCCACAACTTCCATACCATACTAACTTTACCCCACATTTGACCCAAGTAGAATGTTCAAAACGTCTATGGCCTAGATAGCATCTGGATTTATTTAAATATACCCGTGAAAACTCTCATCCAAATCCGTTCAGTAGTTTTTACGTGATATGTGTTCAAACAAAACGACCCCAACGGCGAGCATGCGTGAAACGACGAATGTAGGAAGCAAGAAACGCATGCCGAGACAGATTCTTGGCGCTCCGTTCTCTTTGCCTACCCCGCAAGGGATATAGCGTGAAGTTATGTATGTATGTACATTTGTACAGTGGAAGACACATCAAGCTATAACTTGTGGAATTCTATCGCAATACGTTTTATTACGATTTCTTGACATTTGTATGAATGTGTCAAAAAAATTTAAGTGACAAAGTCATCATCATCATCAGCAGCCTATTCTAGTCCACTGCTGGACATAGGCCTCTCCCAGGGCGCGCCATTGAGCCCGATCTTCGGCTCTTCTCATCCAGTCGCTGCCAGCCACCTTACGCAGATCGTCGCTCCATCTAGCAGGGGGGCGTCCCACACTACGTTTGCCCAAACGCGGTCTCCACTTCAGAACTCGTCTACCCCAGCGGTTGTCGGTTCTGCGACAGATGTGACCGGCCCACTGCCACTTCAGCTTGCTAATCTTATGAGCTATGTCGATAACTTTTGTTCTATGCCGGATCTCCTCATTTCGGATTCGATCCAGCAGAGATACTCCGAGCATAGCTCTTTCCATAGCACGCTGAGCGACTTTCAATTTGTGAACCAGTCGCACCGTCAGTGTCCACGTTTGACAAAGTACTAAAGCGTAAAGCTAGATGTGTTTTCCACTGTACTTATGTATGTATGTTATTCAATAAAATAATCCCTTATCCGACCAGGGCCGCATTCTAAGCGCACAAACGTCCGTCCACTACGCCCTCGACATCGCCAACGCGCTGGTGTTCCTCCGCATGCAAGGCTTTGTTCACTCGGCTCTGACCAGCCGCGGCGTAATGGTCACCAGCCACGACGCCGCCAAGTTGGCAGACCTGGGGGACTGTGTGAGGGTCGCCAGGAGGGAGGGGAGGGCGGAGAGAGGGTATGAGATCTACTCGCCGGAGCCGCAGTATGTCAATATTGAAGGTTAGTGCTTTTATTTTCACATTTTTAAATTAAAGACCAGTGTAATTTTCCACCAATAAACCGCGTTATTACAGCAAATATTTATAGTAAAAAAGTATTGTTTCATGTTTTAGTATTATTGACATGAGCGTCGGTGGCTTAGTGGCTAGGACACCGGGCTCCCATTCGAGAGTTCTGGTTTCTAAACCATGCATTGACATGACATGTATCAATTTTCGAAGCAAAAGTCTTTTTTTTTATTGCAAGTAATACGAGTACCTTAAAGTACATTTTTACTAAGTTTTTTTTACACTACCACTGCTTCGTAACCGACTGCTCCAACAGTGAATGAAAACGTCGTGAGGAAACCAGCATGTCTGAGGGAAAAAGTTTCCGAAGGCGTAAAATTCACCAATCAGCACTGAGCCCGCTCGATTGATCATGACCATCAGACCCTTGGGCCTGACGCCTGTTCCCCAATAGTGGGAACGTTAATAGACTGATGAGAGATTCTATAAATCAAACTATTACATGGAATGAAATTTAGAAAGGGCGTCAGGTTTGCAGCCTTGGGTTTATTGATAGCGATACGGGAATATACTAAGTCTGTAGTGAGACAGACCGATTTTATCCGATACCCGAATCCCCTTCTAAGAGCTCATGGACTGTACTTAACATATTACTAATTTTAACAACTTGCAGAAACTAGAAGCGAATCCAACACGGCTGAAAGCGAGCCGCTCATATCCAAACACCCATCGGAACTGTACCTGGCCACCCACTGTGTACCTAAGGAGTACAAAGCCTACCGCGACTCAGAGCAGTACCGCTGGCAAGCCCCGGAGTTGTTCGAGCCGGATGAAGAGGGTTTGGTACACCCTTGTGCTAAGAGCGACGTGTATTCGTTGTGTTTGGTGCTTTGGGAGTGCTGTAATGGTGAGTAATTTAATATATTATGTTATCTTATCTTGTGACGGGCCCGGGGATAACCCCAGCAGCACTTCGACCCTCGGGGATCTTTTGTGCACACCCCTTTCCTTAATATCCTTCCTGTTCCTAAAGATGCTTTGCATCAAGGATGCTATACAGCTTATAGGAAGGAGTCTATAGTCTTTTGGTTTCGGGTAGGCTACCCCCAGAAGACTCATGCGCTTTCTAGCGAACAAGTCACATTCACACAATAGGTGTTCCATTGACTCAACGGTGTCACCATAGGCTCTGCAGGTGGGGTTGTCTGTCAGTTTCATCTTATGTAGGAGGGTCTTAGTGCCATAATGGCATGTGAACTCTCAATAGGTATTAAACCAATTTGAACTATCAATAAGTGAACTATAAGTGAACGACTGGGCTAGGTTTTTAAAATCTTTAAAGCGGCTGTGGATGGGAGTTAAAATGGCACTTACCAAGCTGTCTTCCAATTCCAAGTTTTTAACGTAATATCATATCTTCGTAAAATTTAAAAGGTTAACATGACCAATGTTTTTTTCCAGCGTCCATGCCATGGAAGACTTTCACATACGAGATGCTAAAGGAGTCCTACACATCATGGAAGACGGGGTTCCGCCTACCACAGGACGGGACCTACCCTGGATCTCTACTAGCCCTGTTACAATCGGGTCTTAAACTTTCTCGAACTGAACGCATCGACCTCACTACACTGCAAAGCATATTGCAGAATGTCAAGGTATGTTTTATAACCATAAAGGAGATAGGGATGATAGTTTTCTTAGCCTCTGTTGTCCGATCACCGAAGTTAAGCAACATCGGGCGCGGTCAGTACTTGGATGGGTGACCGCCTGGGAACACCGCGTGCCGTTGGCTTTTTGCCTTTTTGTGATTGATATTAATTTATTTTTTTGTGGTTGGTATGTTTATTTTTTTTGAAAAACGTTAATCCATAAATCTGTTGCGAGATGGGACCTATCCAGGCTGTCTACTAGCCCTGTTAATTAGGCCTCAAGTTATCTCGAACGGAACGCATTGATCTCACTACACTGCAGAACGTCAAGGTACGTTTTACAACTACGCACACATGTTGTGACTTACGCGAGATAGGAATGATGATTTTCGTATAGTCTGTCGCCAACGACCATACCACGTTGAACACACCGGTTCTCGTCCGATCACCGAAGTTAAGCAACATCGGGCGCGGTCAGTACTTGGATGGGTGACCGCCTGGGAACACCGCGTGCCGTTGGCCTTTTTCTCTTTTGTTTTTCACATCCTTTGCTTCAGGATTTCCACTTTTTGTTGTTTACTTATAGGTAATTGGTTTTCACAAAATTGTTTTTTTTTTTCAAATTTTAAAAAAATATTAGAAAAAGCCAAAGTAACTATTTTACTACAGGCAGAGTAAATTAAAGTTCGGTGACGTCATGTTGAATGGTGGTTGTTAATTTGGAGTTGTCTGTCGCCAACGACCATACCACGTTGAACACACCGGTTCTCGTCCGATCACCGAAGTTAAGCAACATCGGGCGCGGTCAGTACTTGGATGGGTGACCGCCTGGGAACACCGCGTGCCGTTGGCTTTTTGCTCTTTTTTATAGGATTTTGCATTTGCTTTTTATGAGTTTTTAGTTTCGATTTGTAGTCGCTCGAACGAACCCATAACACTGGCTGGTAACTTTTATATAATTATTATTATTTATATTTTCTAATTATTTAGAAAAGTCTTAATTTATTGATACTGTGCCGTTGATTGAGTGCCGTCCTGCACATCGATTCCATTCTTAACATTTCTCTGGGAAATTCCATCGGAACGCCACCCGCCATCGCCGATTCAGATTAATTTATTTGTTCCAGAATGTAAATACATAATATAACCGAGTAAACTATTTCTAATTCCAAACCATACATACGTTAGTTACTGCCGTACCAAGAAAGCTATAGTAATGCGATCCTAGTCCTACGTGATGGACGATAGACGGCGTTGTATCTTTACTCTCGATTTCTGCTCCGCGGTGTTAAGTTTTTCCTCCGACCAGTGACCCTCTGAGCGCGGGTACAGTGCAGCATACTTACCTGGCATAGGGGACACCGTGATCAGCTAGGCGGTTCCCCCAGGGCGAGGCCTCTCCATTGCACTGCGGTGGGGTTGACCCCTGCGATTATCCCTAATGTGGATAACTCGGATGCGTAATTTTTGATAGTGGGGACTGCGTACGCGCCGTCCCCGTCATAATTCATTGTCTATTCAGCGGTCCATCGCTAACTGAAGACCGTGTCGTGTATGAATGAAGTATGAAGCGTAAACGGTTTGTCAGGATCGTTGCAGTTGGATTGGAATTCTTTATTAAGTCTCTGTCTACCCCTAAGGGGAACAGGCGTTAGTTTATGTATGTTTTATGTCCAAACAATCCAACAAATTCCAATCTATCTTACATTAGGGATGTCGGAAATGCAATAAAGTATCGATATATATTGTATCGATAATTTTTGAATATATCAATATCGATATTGATATTTTTATTTAAAAATATCGATATATCGATATATCGGTGTGATAGGAAAAAAAAATTATTTGGCCTAATCTACTTCAATCATCTTACATTACTAGATAAATACTAATCAATAGACATCATTTTTAAATTTTTTAAATCAAGGACAACAATAAAAAATATTAATTATTTATTAATCAAACCAATATTTATCTGATACAGACATAAGAAAAACTCTTTGATTTACATGCTCGGCTGTAAGCCGACTTCTGTTATTGGGTACTGCGAGATTTACAGCAGATGCCACTCTCTCTGAGGAAACCGAGGACGCAGGCGATATCAAATACTTTAGAGCTATGTCGGAAAGGACTGGAGTAAAATGACGACAATCAAACCAGAATTTTGTAGGATTCTCTTTTCTGGGTATTATAGGCTGATCTAGATATTGCTTTAGTTCGCTAGGCATACCATCACAGGTTGAAAGTAAACTGGAGGTTGCTGCAGCAATATCTATCATAATTTTTTCATGTCCGGACCACAACGACGGCGAAGAATTTTCTGAATTTGGAATTATGGTAGTGGTTGTGGGTCTGAGTTCAGGCGAAAGTTGTCCTCTACGTCTATGTTCTAAACGTATTTCTTTTGACAATGCGGTTATTGCAGTGGAAACAGCTAGTGCTGAATTAAAATGAATACGCTTAAAGCGAGGGTCTAAAATTGTTGCTATAGCAAGATGTAAATGTCGCTCTAGTGGTTCTAGTTTGGCAATAACTAAGTTGAGCAAACTCTTCTGAACAGCAACACCAAATTCAGTGAAAGGTTTTACTTCTTCAAGTCCTTTCTGAAGTAAGTTTGCAATGGGAATCGCCAAACTAGAAGTCACGTACTGATCGCCGCTAATTTCTTCAGTAGCTTGCTTAAATGGGGTAAGCAATATTATCAGATCTCGTATGACACTTAACTCTGAAGAAGTTATCATATCAGGTGCATTCCGCCTAGTTGCTAAAATCTTAGCCACAATAGCTGATAATGTATTGAATCTTTCCAACATATCAAGACAAGAATTCCACCTTGTGCTTACTGATTGTATAAGTGTTAATACTTCTCCCTCTTTCTTTTGTCCCTCTTGTTCTGCTCGCAAATCGTCCATTGCGTTCACAGATTGTTTAAAATATGTAACAATGGCTTTGACACGATTGGCAATTTCAAGAACTGGTGCATTATCTCTTGTTGCGCCATCCACTATTAAATTCAGCAAATGCGCCATGCAAGGAATTCTTTTTCCATCTTCCAAAAATTTCTTCACTGCAGCAACCATGTTAGCACCACCATCAGTGGTAATTGATAAGATGCAATCCTTTTCTATTGTAAACTCGTCGGTAATATTTTCAAAGCATTCTTTTATATAATCAGCTGTGTGCGCCTGCAGGAAAGAAGACCAATATTAGTCCACTTTATTAAATTTATTATAATTAACTATTTATTTTATTTTTTATAATTTGATGCATTTATTTTATACTTTACTTACCTGATACATTCTTCGTGCTGTCAATGTCACCATCTCATGCTCAGGAGTGCAGTTATTAGCTGTGTTAAGAAAATGTGCTGTCACTACGATGAAACTTCGTGTCGAGTTAGTAAGAGTTAATATATCACTTGTTAAAGCAATATTATTTATCTCACTTAATTTTTGTTTTAAAATGGCTTTGGTAGTGGCGTATCGTTGTTCCATGAGGCCAGTTATCTGGAATGAGAAATGAATAATAAAATAACATTTAAAAATAAAAAGGATAAGATAATAATTTAATATTATAGTTCGCTTACAGTAGTTCGTGATGGAATTTTATAGCGTGGACAAATGACGCTCATAAATCTTTTCAATCCTGATTTTTCTACACAAGATAGAGGCATGTTGTCTTTGCAAATCATGTAGATCAAAGCTTGATTTATTTGGCTAGTTTTATGACCCCCTGCTAAATTGAGAAAAATAATAAAATTAGAACATCCTCATAGAACTAAAATGTAAACAATACAGTAATCTAATATAAAAAAAAAATACCTTCATAGCTTGAACTTCTTTCAAACATATCTATGAGTGTAGTCTGTTTCCACAAGTCTTTACTCTGACCATCTTTGGAGGATTCAGTCTGAAAAAAATTATTGAATATTTTGTATATATTTCATTACACTTGTCGTCATAAATAGTATTAAGGTTAAGTGAAAACACCAAAATTTTAATTTATCGATATCGATACTTTTAGTAATTACACATCATTAGTTGACTGGTTATTGGTTATGAACAATTGATATTTAGATTCTAAAGCTACGTTTGATCTTTCACAAATAAAATACTTACACCAGTATCATCGTAAATCGCAATTTCAGACAATTCCATGAAGTTATTTTCTATCTCAGCAGGTTTATTAGTATTGGTAATAGTTGAATTAGTAGACGAAACAGGTGAACTAGTTCTTGTTCTTGGTGTAATATTCACTTCACTTGACCTTGAGTTTTTATTTTTAAGTTGCAAAAACGCATGGTGATGCTTATTTTTAAGATGTGTAGATAAATTCGTCGTATTGCCACTGGTTTTATATATTTTCCCACACACATTACATGAAACGTTTTGTCTGTCTATTTTTTTGAAAAAGTTCCATACAACACTAGACATGACTGGAATGCTCGAATTATTTTGTTCACATACGTGAATTAATTATTGATTTAATTAGTTAGATTGTTTGAGAACTATAATCAACTCAAATGCAGGCAGAAATACGCTCGCGTTGAGGTTATAATACGGATAACAGACGGACGGATAGTTGAAGCACAGACACTGACACTGAAATGACATTGACAGACAGAGTTGCCAACTTAAAAGCCAACTTAAGTACCAAATTAAAACGCAGTAAATCAAGTCGACCAAAGACAAAAAAAATGTAATTTGTTAAAAAATGTTAGTATAAAAAAAGTATTCTTTTTTAGGATTTTTTAATTATAAAAAATATCGATTTTTATACCTTTTCAATACTTGTAATTTTATATCGATATCTCGATACATCGAAACATTAAATATCGCTCAAAAATATCGATACATTGAAAAAATAATATCGATATATCGATGTATCGATATTTTTTCGACGAGCCTATCTTACATTACTACGTATTGTGTACGTACAGATTTACTATTTCGATGTTACGAGTAATTATGACATTGTCTTTTTGCTTTTTTGTCGTAATTATAGGTAGCGGTATAGGTAATTATGATTAAATTACGTTTTCTATAATAGGCAATAAGCCCATTTTATAAATAGATTTATTAAACTTTAAATTTTTAACTTATTTAAAGTTTCGATACTGGTTACATCAATTCAAACGGGCAGCCATTTCCCGCGATGCTTGTGACGTCAAAGGTTATGTAAACAAAATTGAATTCATCATATTAGTCACTGAATATATTGGTTTTACTAAGTTTTCGCTTAAACACTGCAATTAACACAAAATAAAATTGATAAATACAATAAATCACGTAAGAATCATACTAGCGAAACATTTGTTTACATGAACTTTGACGTCACGACCATAGATAAACGCGTTTGATTCCCTATTTTAAATGAAGAATCAATAGTTTGCTTGTGGCACTTCCGGAAGTTCGCGGTTTTCTCCGGAGAAAATAAATTACAGTTTATTACTTTTTTTTATTTTTTATAAATTAGCTACGACAAACAGGCAGACGGACCACATGATGGTAAGTAGTCACCGTCACCTAGAGACACGTGCAATACCAGGGGTATTGCTTGTGTGTTTCTGGCCGTGGAGGGAGAGGACTTTTTTAACGTTATTTTTGAAGCATCCCATGTCGTAGCGCTGCGGGAAAACGTCGGGTGGAAGAGAGTTCCACGGGTCGTGGTAGACACCCAAGGCTTTAGAAAGTGCGGGTGAAAATTTAGCCGCCGACGAGTGGTGCGTTTCAAGAAAGTAGACGATGGCACCAAGTCAAATAGTTCCTAAGGGCACTCCCCATTATATACGCGATAGAAGACGCAGAGAGAGCCGATGTCTCTTCTTAAACTGAGAGGCTCTAAATCGCTCGTGAGCACGGAATACTCTTTCCATTTTTCTGTTATCGATGATTCCTTCATACATAAGATTGTATAGCAAAATTATTTTGTGACTGAAATGTATTCCATATTATTTCAAAGATTCTTAATACTTTGCATGTTTGCGATATCATTTGGAGGTTGATCACGGAATTCGGTAAGTTGGTCGCCAACGTCCATACCACGTTGAAGACACCGGTTCTCGTCCGATCGCCGAAGTTAAGCAACGTCGGGCGCGGTCAGTACTTGGATGGGTGACCGCCTGGGAACACCGCGTGCCGTTGGCTTTTTGCTTTTTTGTTCTTCCTATTTGGCGAAACTTCTTTTTTGAACCACGTCCAGTCGCTTTATGATCTTCGGTAATAATTTGAAACTTTTCATTTTCAGCGCGACCTGGATGACTTGGAGTACATAATAATACCGGCGCGACTGTCCAAAAAGAAGTCTAACTTCAGTTCCACGGCCTGGGACACATCTCCCACCGACGACTCCGAATGCCAGAGCCCTGTCGCCCAAAACATTCAACACAAAGCTGTCGTACACAAGCACAGAGAGAGCTCCACGGAAAGCAGCGAAAAAGACTGCAGCAAGAGCGACAGCCCTCTCTACGAAACTATAAGGAAAGACAAGTACACAACCTTTAGTGTACCAGAAAAATGTTTCATTTCTGATGATGATATCATAGAAGAACGGCCCATACTAAAGTACGAGCATTTACCGGAAAAAGATTATTCAAGCGCCTGCTCGACTCCAATAGCAAAGATCCGTGCGAGAATAAAGGACATTGGAACGCCAGGCGCATTACACAGAAGCGATTCCACTGAATACTGCAGCATTTTGAGCCCGGATCGCCGTCATTTTGAGCTCAATAACGACAGTAATAGTTTTAAAAGCGTTGAACGCACGACAGCTAAGTTGAGTAGCAGCTTCACTCCAAAATCATACAAGCCATTGCATATTAAAGTACCAGAGTTCAATTTAGACTCTGTCAAGTCGATTTTGAAGGAACAAAGCAGCAGTGAAAAATCTTCGTATAATTTTGACATAACGAACTATAGTTTACCGACTACTCCGATAGCAAGGAGTAATAAGTTGAGGAAGAACGCTTGGCTTTCCGGAGATTTGAGCACCACTCAGCGGAGTCTGGACAAATTGAAGGATTCTTCTCGAACTCCTAAAGAAGGTATAAGTGCTTTCAATCTGCTCTATAATTACAGATTTTATTTTTACATGAATAATAGACTACTGTTCTATTGCTTTTGGGTGGACTTTTCGTTTTTCTGACACGTTACGTTGAAGTCAATTTATAGTGGTCATGAAATTCGACCGTTTTTTCGCCAACGTCCATACCACGTTGAACACACCGGTTCTCGTCCGATCACCGAAGTTAAGCAACATCGGGCGCGGTCAGTACTTGGATGGGTGACCGCCTGGGAACACCGCGTGCCGTTGGCTTTTTGCATTTTTGTACTCTTAGAAATAAACTCCCATGAGTGTTTTTTTTATGACAGTCTAAACGACGGCCCACCAGCTGCACAACGAATGCTATTTTCTGTTTATTTGCTTCGGCTGGTCTCAAGACTAATGTGGACCGTGGTTGGTCTCATTGGCCGAACTATGCATATTGTGACCCTATCAACTAGATATGGGTGTTGATTTTCGTATGGTTTATCGCCAACGTCCATACCACGTTGAACACACCGGTTCTCGTCCGATCACCGAAGTTAAGCAACATCGGGCGCGGTCAGTACTTGGATGGGTGACCGCCTGGGAACACCGCGTGCCGTTGGCTTTTTGCCTTTTTGTACTCTTAGAAATAAACTCCCATGAGTGTTTTTTATGACAGTCTAAACGACGGCCCACCAACTGCACAACGAATGCTATCTTCTGTTTATTTGCTTCGGCTGGTCTCAGACTAATGTGGACCGTGGCTGGTCTCATTGGGCGAACTATGCATATTGTGACCCTATAAACTAGATAGGGGTGTTGATTTTCGTACGGTCTGTCGCCAACGACCATACTACGTTGAATACACCGGTTCTCGTCCGATCACCGAAGTTAAGCAACATCGGGCGCGGTCAGTACTTGGATGGGTGACCGCCTGGGAACACCGCGTGCCGTTGGCTTTTTGCTCTTTTTGTAACGTCTCCAGCAAGAAACGACTATTGATAATTTCTTGATTTTTGTTTTTCAGATTGTAAAAAGGTACAATCGGCGCCAGAGACTCCAGCCGTTTCAACTATTACCTCAGGGGATAAGGAACAAAATACAGATGATTGTTACTCCAAGCAGTTGTTCATTAGTGAAGAAAGTTCGCCTGACTGCGTGGAGATTGTTCGCGACAGCTACAGCGGCCTTAAAAAGTAAATATACAATCAGTTTTGATATTACAGTATTTTCCAGCTTTAGCTAATAAATTAGCGCCATCTGTCGGCTCTGGTTTGGATGTACGTAACTAAACGCAGCGTAGGTAGGTGAGATAACTGCTTCGCGAGGTTTTTTGTTGTTGTCATCTATAGATGGCGCTATTTTCATAACAAATCTTGCAAATTCAGAAATGACAGTAAACAAAGACAGGTTGTAGACTTCAAAGTAAAAAAACTTGAGCCAAGCTAAAACGGGAAGGAAAAGGTGGAAAATAGTAGTAAAATATGGTCAAGGACCTGAAGAAGGTTGCTATAGCTGGATGAGAGGCGGAAGACGGAGTGAACTGGCGCGCCCTGGGAGAGGCCTATGTCCGACGGTGGACAGACACGGGCTGATAGATAGATGGTTTAGGGTGTGTCGAGGTTCGCACCCTCTAGGGATCTGACACGTTTTGGAGGCCATGACCCCCTAACCCACCTCCGCTCCTCTTTGAATCCGCCATTGTGCTACAACCTGTAGGTCTATGAATGTCTAGAATGTTTCTACATCAAACCTCTACAGAGGTTTAGAGACTCTGATTACAGAAACGTTACAGATCTTATAGATATTTCGTTTCACATCAACAATATACACTGTTGCTTTCTTCGTCCGTGCGGTCACTGAGGGGCCGCTGTGGCTTGCCTGATTATTATGAGCATTATGCTGAGCTGGTGTACCATTTTTGGCACTGTACCACACCGGATGTTTTGTGCTGCATGTATTAATCTTTGTACTTCTGTATTGTGTACTTGCTATATTCTAGAGTTTACAGCGCTAAATAAACGTTTTCAATTTCAAAACTGCAGTGCAGAGCATTATTTAAAATAAGAATGTGTTGAACTGGTTCTCAACATACAGATTAGACCTAGTTTGAGAGCCAGAGTAGAGTACATTGTCTAGCTAGACACCTAATAAAGATCGAGAAAATTAGTTTACCATATTGTTATTTATTTAAGTACAATAATCCCCGAGGGGGTAGACAGAGGAACCACCTTCATCATAGGTAGTTTCCACTTTACACCGTAAGATTGGTGGACAAACGTGATAGGTGGCGAACGTACCGCGTCTACTAGTTGTAGTAATATATATAGATATATATAGACTAGTAGACGCGGTACGTTCGCCAACTATCACGTTTGTCCACCAATCTTACGGTGTAAAGTACAAGACGACTGAGGGATCTCCCTCAGTCGTCTCGTACGACACCCAAGGGAAGAGTTGGGATGGTGCTATTCTCTATACAATTATTTAAGTACTATCCAATAAAGTATTTGTAATGTCGTTCTGTTCTAGGACCGACCATCCCATAGACTTTTCCCCTGAAACAGATGACTGTCACCGCGAGAGGACAAACTCCTGGTCCTACAAGAGCTCTAACGAAGGACCTAGCACCAAAAACAAAGTGGAAGAGGATGTCCTAGCTAGTGTGAATGTGAAACCTCTTGTTGCCATACACGAGAGGTGGATCTACGAGGCAAACAGAAAGACTGGGAGGTCTATGTCGCTTCCTGAAGATAACAGGTGAGGATAGAGGCCACGGGATTCGGCGGAGTTGTCGCCAACGTCCATACCACGTTGAACACACTGGTTCTCGTCCGATCACCGAAGTTAAGCAACATCGGGCGCGGTCAGTACTTGGATGGGTGACCGCCTGGGAACACCGCGTGCCGTTGGCTTTTTGCCTTTTTGTTTGATTTAGATAGTAGGATGGATGTAGCTGTGTTATTTTTATTAACGTTATCGAACATTTGCACCGAAATTAAATTACTGTTTTGTTATTTAGGTTGAACGATGTATTCAATAGAGTAGATCAACATAAATACATCATTCTTTTTATTTAGTTTCGTTTGCGTTCAGAATGTTCATATACCAAAATGACCAGTTCTCGATAACAAAGCAATACTGGTCGGTCACAGAAATCGGACTACTAGAGCGCCCTCTCCCCTCGAACAATGACATGAGCACTGACAGCGAGGCACGGAATTGACCTATAGGTCATATGTGTTCATACATTAGACATTTCAGTGACCGACTAATGTATGGAAAATTGCTTAAATCGCATGCGCGAATTGGCAGACGCGGTTTCCTTATAAAACTTCTCTAAAGAGCTTTCTACAGAGGGGAGAATTTCAAAATCTTTGTGGTCTGTGCTCTATGGTGCTGTTGAAGATAACAGATGAATATCATCATACTGTTGTAGTTAGAAAATTCGTATGTTCTGTCGCCAACGACCATACCACGTTGAAAACACCGGTTCTCGTCCGATCACCGCAGTTAAGCAACGTCGGGCGCGGTCAGTACTTGGATGGGTGACCGCCTGGGAACACCGCGTGCCGTTGGCTTTTTGATTTTTTTTCTTCATATTTTACTTCCAGAAGCCAGATCTCGGCGGTGAAACCTGCCTCACATTGCGTGGATACGCTGCAAAAGTCTTTGCCACAGCTGAATATAAAGCGTGCTCTGCCCAAGCCTTTTCGAGCGCACCTTGTTTCGCCCAGCAGTGGGAAAAATGGTCAGTCTTCATGAAAACTTTTCGCTCTGTTTTGTTATACTTACCTACTTACATTACTTGTAATAATTTTGTGCATTTTAATCTGGGATTGTCTTTGTGTGTGTTGATTCTTGTGTAGTTTCACGAAGCATCCTTTGCCTAATTACTCCATTTATTAAGACTCAACTCATTTTTCAGGAGTCTCTTTTATGTAATTCATTGTCAGTCGTTATAAATATATGAAACGACTAGACTGAGTCGTATTCTAAACATAATACAGCAGCTCTACCTGATGTTCAAGTAATGAAAAAAAAAAGAAAAAGATAATTACATTTATTTAACATTGCATTATACATAATTAAATTAAAAATATTTGAAATTAAAAAAAAAACACAACGTTAACAGGACACATGCTCAGCAATGAGATACTAAAACCACTGTATCTTTCACTAAAGTTATAATTTAGACAGATATATTGTAATTGGATGCTTTGTACAACTCGTTACGTGTTCCAATCGTTTGTTTAGATAGAATGCTAAGTATTTGTATTGATTTATTTCATGGAGAATTTGAGATCATAATGTGCTGTCTTTTAATTACCCAAGCTTTATTAAAGCTTGGATCTTCTTCTAAGTTGTGTACCTCATTGCTGAGGGTCGTGATCATTCTAAGAAATTAATCACATAGAACGACTCTCGTGGCAGATTTAATGGGGTGGTTTGCCATTGCCTTCCCCATTTCACACACTGGTTATCTCAATATGCTGGTTTCCTCACGATGTTTTCCTTCACCGTCAGAGCAGTCGGTAAATGTACGTAAGTCTTTGGAAAAATCCGAAAAACTCATTGGTACATGGCATTGCCTGGTTTCGAACTCGGACCTCCCGCATGAGAGTCCGACGTCCTAGCCACGACGCCACCGTCGCCTCAAAAGCTTGGATACAATTTTAAAATCCAATTTGTTTCGAACACTTTCAAACCAGCTAGTTATCAATACAAGTACTTACTTCCCGTAATTTGTAACCGTACCTAAACCTTGTACTAACAATATATTTATTATGCACAAATAGAAAATATATAATATAATATAACACTAAAATAATACTAAAGCAAAAACTAAACTAAGGCTAAGAAAGCTGAAGATAAAAAAATTGGATTAATTTTATCTTTAGCTTTGTTAGCCTTAGTTTAGTTTTAGCTTTAGTATTATTTTAGTGTTATACTAACAATATTAACATTAGTCTTAAGTTTTCCTGCACTTTACTTATACCTATTTCTAACTTAATGCTTTCACGCTAACGCAATTTGAAATATTTAATTGGTGTTGGTAAATAAATAACTCATTGAATTGTTTTAATTGTTTGTTCTTGTTAAAAGTGGTTGTTTTATTTAGATACCTAACATTCTACTAATCAGGTTAGTTGATTATTTTTCTGTATTAATTTGATTATATGCTTAATGTATTTTTACATATAATATGTAGATACGAGGATTTTCAATAAAATCCTTCGTATCCAAACCAATCACTCACAATTTCGGAATCATCATAGTGAAAGGATTAGACATTCTATTGAATGGCCAGGGTGCATCGCGTGGAGGTTCCTTTCTTGCTCTGTTGTCCCGCGTGTCCGACCATCTGCACGCGGGAGGACCTTTTCGAGGCCAACCAGAGGGCTATCGATGTGGTCGAGAAAAATTTAATTCGGATCATCAGCACGAAAGAAGAAGACTCACAATTTTGTAACTAGATCTAGAAAACAATACAATACGATTGTTTAGTTGTTCTAGGTCAAATACACTTTTTGGCCTACGTCTCACTGAATTCAGTAAAATATAAATGCATTCAGCGCGGTTAGTCTGCGATGTACGGCCTGTAAACAGAAGCCCATCGACTAAATCGTTAACTAATTACCAGACTGAATGCAGGCAAGTGTAATAAGCCATTTAGCATTTGTTAAAGTTATCATTATCACAAGCAAATAAAAACTTGACCTACACATTTTTCAGGCGCCCAATGGGAGCAATTCTGCCAAGCTCGAGAAACCATTGCAAGAAACATGAATTTCGGCGCCCGCGACCCAGACCGCTTTCACACGTGGAAGAAAAGCTCCAAGGGGTAAATAAAATTATAAGTATTCTGAAAATTCAGGTAGTATGTCGCCACGTTTAACACACCAGTTCTCGTCCGATCACCGAAGTTAAGCAACGTCGGGCGCGGTCAGTACTTGGATGGGTGACCGCCTGGGAACATCGCGTGCCGTTGGCATTTTGCCTTTTTGTACTCTAGAAATAAACTCCCATTAGTGTTTTTTTATGACAGTCTAAACGACGGCCCACCAACTGCACAACGAATGCTATCTTCTGTTTTTTTTTGCTTAGGCTGGTCTCAGACTAATGTGGTCCTTGGCTGGTCCCATTGGGTGAACTACGCATGTTGTAACTTTATATAATAGATAGGGGTGATGATTTTCGTACAGTCTGTCGCCAACGACCATAGCACGTTGAACACACCGGTTCTCGTCCGATCACCGAAGTTAAGCAACATCGGGCGCGGTCAGTACTTGGATGGGTGACCGCCTGGGAACACCGCGTGCCGTTGGCTTTTTGCCTTTTTGTACTCTCAGAAATAAACTCCCATGAGTGTTTTTTTTATGACAGTCTGAACAACAGCCCCACCAACTGCACAACGAATGCTATCTTCTGTTTTTTTTTTTGCTTAGGCTGGTCTCAGACTAATGTAGTCCTTGGCTGGTCTCATTGGGTGAACTACGCATGTTGTAACCTTATATACTAGATAGGGGTGATGATTTTCGTACAGTCTGTTGCCAACGACCATACCACGTTGAACACACCGGTTCTCGTCCGATCACCGAAGTTAAGCAACATCGGGCGCGGTCAGTACTTGGATGGGTGACCGCCTGGGAACACCGCGTGCCGTTGGCTTTTTGCCTTTTTGTACTCTCAGAAATAAACTCCCATGAGTGTTTTTTTTATGACAGTCTGAACAACAGCCCCACCAACTGCACAACGAATGCTATCTTCTGTTTTTTTTGCTTAGGCTGGTCTCACAGACTAATGTGGTCCTTGGCTGGTCTCATTGGGTGAACTACGCATGTTGTAACCTTATATACTAGATAGGGGTGATGATTTTCGTACAGTCTGTCGCCAACGACCATACTACGTTGAATACACCGGTTCTCGTCCGATCACCGAAGTTAAGCAACATCGGGCGCGGTCAGTACTTGGATGGGTGACCGCCTGGGAACACCGCGTGCCGTTGGCTTTTTGCTCTTTTCTCTTTTGTTTTTCACATCCTTTGCTTCAGGATTTCCACTTTTTGTTGTTTACTTATAATTGGTTTTCACAAAATTGTTTTTTTTTTTTTCAAATTTTAAAAAAATATTTGAAAAATTGAAAGTAACTATGTTACTACAAGCAGAGTAAATTATTTATTAGAAATTGTCAAATTTATAAGTAATAACCTTAAAATATAATATAAACATATTATATGGGTCAAAATCCTAATAAAATCCTTAATCTAATAAACAGCCCCGAGTCGCACCCGGCGGGAAGGTGCCCATCACGCTGGCAGCGTTTCCACGCTGAATAGCCAGCAGAGTAAATTAAAGTTCGGTGACGTCATAGTTTGAATGGTGGTTTGGTTGTTAATTTGGAGTTGTCTGTCGCCAACGACCATACCACGTTGAACACACCGGTTCTCGTCCGATCACCGAAGTTAAGCAACATCGGGCGCGGTCAGTACTTGGATGGGTGACCGCCTGGGAACACCGCGTGCCGTTGGCCTTTTGCTTCTTTTTCTCATACACATTAATTTTTAATTTTTGTATGTTTTTAGGACAATAACCGACGCAGAAACCCGCAGCGATCTGAAGATAGATCAAGCAACAGACACCCGAGGCATTGAGGAGTTCATCAAAGATCTCATCCGCAAGGAGTTCCAACATTTGCTGCACGAAATATCAGACGATACTTCTAATTCCACCGCGCCCAGAAACGAAGAGATTCTCAACAAAGGCATCGCTAACATCATTGACAATCTCAAGAGTGGCGACGATACAGAGCCAGTTACGAAAAAAGAATCTATCAAGTCTTTTTCTCGGGTTAAAATTAATGGAAACAACAAGCCGTTGCTTCAGATAACGTTCAGTCGTTCCGGAGAGAACAGCCTGCAAGTTCTGGACAACTGTGTGAACGTGACGATATGTGACAACAACACGGGTGGGAAGGAGAAGATTAATCTGTCGCTGGAGGACACTTTGACAGAGGACGTTCAAGTCCACTCACTGAAAAGATGCCAAGCTTTCAATGCTATTCAGGTAAGATTTAGAACGTTTAAATTTTCCTTTTTTTATATCCTTTGTCCAAAAGATGGGTATATAAGTATGAGTTTATTTGTATTCTGTTTGTCTAAGGCATCATAATTATCTCAATAACCAATGATCCGATTGACATAATTTAATCGTTTTAAGTATGGTAATGGTATCTTTTAATTTATCCCTAAGAGTTATCCCTACATGAGTTGTATTATTATTTTACATAGCTTGGACTTTGAATGTCTAAAATCACGCCCTCTACTGTTGACGCGCAAAACCAAATGCGCTTCGTCCGCCCGTCTGTAAATTCCGCAACTAAATATTGCATCATCGCTCCGCTCGTATTTCTCCTTGTTCGTCGATAGATGGTAGTATACCTTCAACGTCGATTTCTACTCCGCGGTGTTAAGTTTTTCCTCCGACCAGTGACCCTCTGAGCGCGGGTACAGTGCAGCATACTTACCTGGCATAGGGGACACCGTGATCAGCTAGGCGGTTCCCCCAGGGCGAGGCCTCTCCATTGCACTGCGGTGGGGTTGACCCCTGCGATTATCCCTAATGTGGATAACTCGGATGCGTAATTTTTGATAGTGGGGACTGCGTACGCGCCGTCCCCGTCCTAATTCCTTGGAATAAATAGCTTAACTAAGTAACTAAAGTTCAATACGGTACGGTTTATTTATATTTAATTTTATCGTCATGAATTTCAAAACAGTTAATGATGATGTGATTCAGTGGCTCTGGCGGACTGAACGATGCCTGCTAAAACCTAGATAGATAGAGTGCGAAGCTCTACTCGCTCTTGACATATTTTTTTAGTATTTACCTACTATTTTCCGATTTCCGTAACCGATGAAAAATGTTTTTTTTTTGTTCCGCCCCTGCTCTGAGTGAATGAAATCTTATTTGCAGGAAGCTCGAAGCACCGAAGACCTATACATAGACGACGACTTGTCTGCCCAAATGCAGGAGAACTTCGGCGGGAAGGTGAAACTGATTCCTTTGCACGGCTCACTCCATGAAATACTGTGCGAAAAGGAGGACGACTGCTGCCTCATCAAGGTGAAGCAGGAGAACGGCTGTGACACGATATACTTCCGGTGTGACAACTCCGACACGGAATCCAGAGACGCTATTGACGGGTGTGCACACGACAACAGACCTCAAGATACCGTCGTCTTCAAAAGGAGCATATCTTTGATCGAAGAACGTGTCCAACGTATATTTCCAAAGGAAAAACGAACGCAAACCCCAACAGTTTGTCAAAGGGCCACACGTGAAGCCGACAATGTGAAAACCCGACCGAAATCCGAATTTTTCGCACCGAGTATTAGCCGAGAATCGCGAGTGTTAAGCAATAGTAGCCCTTCTCTATTAATGCATAATAAAAACGAGGAAGTGGAGGTGAACATTGAGAATGTGATGTGTTACCAAGATTCTTCCTCTGACGAATGTGTGAAGTGTCAAACAGACGATGATTTTGAGTTTTTAGAAAGGAAGATAGAGGAGGACATGGCTAATAGTAACCTCTCTTCTTTGACGTGCGGCTGTTTGGAAAAGATTTCAGAGGAAAACCTGTCGAATTTGAACGACGAGGTTGGGGAATAGTGATTGGAGAAATAACAGACTGATATTTTTATGAAGGAAACCTTTTGTATTGTTGTTCCAATCATAATAAGAATATAATTATAATCACTATTAAGTTATCAACATTGTGGGAGGTGGACACTCTTCCTACCAAAAAACAGCATAATATATGTAGAGGTTGATGATTCCCGACAAAGGTATAAAAGTACAATAACTTGTTCAGTATTAGAAGAGGGTAACAATCAGTATTTAATTTTATCTTGCCTTTATTTTAACGGGTTAGCATTTAATGCTAATTTCTTTTTGAGACAAGTCATTGAATGACAGATTTTGACGAGTACAAAGTTACTTACGAATTGTACTTAGATATGTGGATCAAACAAAAAATCACAGCTGGCTTGTTATTATCTATACACAGAGCAAAGGAATGAACATGTTTTACATGATTTTTTACACTGTATTAAATAAACTTCGGATCTGCCTGTTTTGTCCACATTTTTTTTACTTTTATTGTATTAGGGGTATAGGGGAGAAAAGTTAATTTGTTTAATGTTCAGCAGATAACATTTCAAGTTGCAATAATTATAGTATACCAAAGTTCAGGCTATTCCCCTGTTTGTGACGTGATTGCTTTATCATTTTGATAGTTTGCTTATTTAACAAATACCTAATTGGCATAAAAAAAAGCTATTTGGGTTTTCAGTGGCCTCCCCCTTGCCTGTACCCTTCAATTGTTTTCTTAGTTTTATTAATTGCTTACCAGTGTTACCTAAATTAATTATGTTACTAAGTTCCGTCCAATCAGACTCGCATTTTGAAAACCCAAAGACTTTATAGTAGGGTTTCTTTTTGTCACTATTTTTTAGATTATAGTTTTTAAGTCCCTTTTAGCAGTGTAGTGCAAGGCTATGTGATTTATATATTAAGTATCACCATACATTCCACTGTTGTGATTTTTAGAATAGTCGAGCACCTTATGAAGGTTATTCAAATTTAAACTCTGACCAGGAATACAATTGCGTTAAATGGAACTATTAATATTTAATAATTTCCGGCACATGAGGCACTCCATCTTAGTCCTCAAGGTTAGCAGCGCATCAAAAACCCTCTAATATTAATACAGTGAGGTGAGATGTCTATGGGCGTCGGTGACCACTTACCATCAGGTGGCCCGTTGGCTCTCCTTATTTAATAAAAAAAAAAAAATATTAAAGCGTGGCAAGACTGATAATCGTGGCACTCCTTTCTCTCTGCCTACCCCGCAAGGGACATAGCGTGAGTTATGTATGTATTTTTTCCGTAGCGAATTCCATAACAGACTATAAAAGTTATCAATGGCTTCTTCTTTTATATTCCTGGTCAGGGTATAATTTAGTTGTGGTGTCGATTCTTGTGGCCGCTTAATCTAAAACTAATAATAAATGAAAGTAATGCCAGAATTGACACCACTGTTTCAATTACGATTTTAAAGGTAACATCACGTTGATTTTAAATTTTAATACGTCTATACTTGTTTGTACCAATTTTAAAAGATTATTAGATAGTATAGAACCAAAGGTCTTTACTGCTTTTCTTGTAGTCTTGGTTTACTTTACTTCCTCGGTTTTTCTGAAATTTTATCTGGTTGATTTTAAATATTTTTTTTATGTTTCAGTTTTAGAGTGATTGTTAGAGCGTGTAGTTGATTTTAGACGTAATTGTTAAATAAAATTTCGTACTTGATAAACAAGTGTTTTATTTATGAACAATACATAGGTAAATCATGTTATTATTGTTATACAACTATTAAACGCAAGTAAAACTTTACAAAATGAAATGGCACCAAGAAATATTGAATCAATTAAATGACAAGAAATGGCACCAAGAAATAATGAATCAATTAAATGACAAGAAATGGCACCAAGAAATAATGAATCAATTAAATGACAAGAAATGGCACCAAGAAATAATGAATCAATTAAATGACAAGAAATGGCACCAAGAATTATTGAATCAATTAAATGACAAGAAATGGCACCAAGAAATAATGAATCGACTAAATGATAAGAAATGGCACCAGAGAGTAACGTAACGACAATGCAAAATATTCAGCCTTAGGTTTAGACATTTTACGCTTATTCTAATCTTGTGCGTTTTTATTGGAAGACATTTTACATACAAAAATATAAATCGGAATACTATATACTTCTACATAAATAAGGTCCTTTTTTATTAGTAGCAAATATTTGAAGGTTCTCGTCATTTGTACCACTACACGAAAAAATAACCCTGGTGGATGAAAATTTTCCATACTAAAGAAAAATAAACACCATTATTTTGCGCCTTGGTTGACATAAACTCATCAATGTCGTTATGAATGAAGCGAGTTTTATTCATACTTTTTATTTCAGTATTATAATTGCATTAATTCATTCATTTGTAGAATTTTCAAACAAACAATTTTGTGGTTTTTCTCGAAAATTTAATAAGTAAAAATTATTTTTTTTGCCATATCGTTGTTATAACTAGAGATAGAAGTTGTCGGGGCAGAATTGTCATATTTATAGTGATAGCATTATGCATACTTATATATAAATGCATAGATGATAGATAAATGCATACTTATCGATAATAACAATGTTCCATAGTTAAAATTACAATTACCTTGTTTTTTATTTTCTCACTGACCTGTTTAAATTAACATTATTTGGGGATAAGTATTTTGTAATACGGAATTTTGGGGTTGAGTAGTTCAACTGTTCGGTTTTAAATATTTTTGGTATTTTGAATAGTCGGCATTTTTATTATTTTAAATACGAATATTTTGATTTCGGACATTGTGATATGTACCTACCCATTAAATAGCAGTGCTACAACATCGATATCTAGAAAAGTCGATAACAACAGCATTCAATCACTAACAAATATTAGATCGTGCCCCGACAACTTCTAGCTCTAGTTATAACCTATAGATGACACCCTAGACATATTTGCCGCTAATAAAATATGACTATACACGGCATACGCTATTCATACAATATTCCATAAAAATAAACATACATACCTACATCATATATTGTTATAGTAAATAATATGAAAAACGCTAGCTGACCTTAAAAAAATGAAGTTACAAACTCCTATATTAAATAGTTTTCTATGTTCTTAAATTTTTATGTGAAACTATTTTCATACCATTAGCACCCTTCTCGACAGCTTTATTATAAATAAACCTGGTCAGCCGTTTAGTAAGGCGATGAGCCCGCTCCTATGGATGTTTCTTATTAATCCAGTGATTTGACCTTTTAGGCCATTTCTCTGCTACATAGACTACAGTGTACTAACTTAACATTCAAAAACGTGATTAATATTTTCAGATACATCTAAGTATTCAGATATTGATACTGTTGCCGTTATTGTCACTAAATTATACGTTCAAATGTTACGTCCAGTGTTGGAATGAACATGTTGTAATTTCTTTTTTACATATTATGTTTTAGGGTACATTATATTTTCTTTAGAAATTTCAGTATGTAATGTTATCACCCCAAAAACCGATTTCTGGGGTGATAACATTACATGAGACAACATTACATTATTATTGAGATAACATTACATTATTTGATTACATTACATTACATTAAGCCATGTCAGAGGCCTACGGGCGGCCTGAACAACTCTGACAAATAGGTTGGCCACTAACCATACGAAAAAGCAAAGCATTATTTGATTTATTACTGAGGGGAACGTCCAATTATCAATATACTAGTCCGAACTAGTATATTGATAATTGGACGTTCCCCTCAGTCACAGTACAGTATAGACATCAAGCTTTACTCAATGGAACCCTGTCGCAATATATTTTTAAGATTTCTTATCATTCGTATGAATAAGTTGAAGGGACAAAGTACTAAAGGGTAAAGCCTGATGTGTTGTCCACACTACGCTCTCTCAACCGTCAAAGACCCTACGAGTTCTTCTCGGTAAGCTTGGTGATGACGGCCTTCACCTCGGTGTAGTTGTTAATGCCGTAGGGCCCGTTCTCCCGGCCGAGACCAGACTGTTTGAATCCGCCGAAGGGCGCTTGCGGCGCGAACACGTTGTAGTCGTTAATCCACACCGTGCCGGCGCGGAGGGCCTGAAGAACAAGTAAAAATAATCATACAAATTTTTGGGACCAGAAACTAACGAATGATATGATATGGTCGATTTATATGAAAAAGCCCAACCGCCCACCGAGATGCGCGTCGTCAAAATACACGGGTTCTTATTACTCGATTTCTACGCGCGTGCGAACCGCGTCATCGCGGGGTTTCAAATAAATCGAGTAATAAGAACCGTTGTATTCTCGTGAAAAGTTGAGCGTTTCCATATAAATCGACCCATAAAAATTAACTTCGGATGGTCTGGCAAGTAACTAAGGGGCCGTCCATTAATTACGTGGTCCTTTTAAAAAAAATCGGATCTCCTTCCCCCCTGGTGAGATTTGGTCAGATGTGGAGGGTAACCCCCTCCCCCTAACGTAATATTTCCCACATCATTTTTTAATAATTTTTGTTCGATACGTTCATACATTTTACTCCATATCGCTAAATGTAGGTAAAGATTAAGGCCGTAAGGTACCACTAAATTTTGAGTTTGATTTATCTTTTTTTAAATGATACTACTTAGTTAGGTTATTTCAAAATCAAATCAAATCAATCAATTTTGATTTGATTTGAATATTTCTAATAAATGTAAGTAAGTAGGTACTTATTTTCATAATTACAAAGTTGACGTGAGATTTTCATAGACCCACCCCTCCCCCTAAATATGATTTTGTCGGATCCCTCTCCCCCATTTTCGGGTCACTTAATTAATGGACGGCCCCTAATGATGGTAATTGTAATAATAGATAGCAAATGTTAATGGCGGAGTCCACACCGAGCGAGCAGCCTAGCCAAGCTGTCTTTTTTATCCTAGTATTTTAAAACAAATTCTTCTTATTTGTGGACCCGTCTACCTGACCCCTCTCGATATCAGTATTTGGCTACAACCCGATCGCACCTGAATAAGATAGTTGGCCTTGTCGAGGTCCTTAGTGAAGACGGCAGCAGCGAGCCCGTACTCTGTGTTGTTGGCTCGCTCCACCAGCTCCTCCATTTGAGAGAACTTGATGATCTGCTGCACTGGTCCGAAGATCTAGAACGATTAAGATGCAATATCTCAGTGTATCGTTATGTCAGTGGGTTGTGGTGTTGTTACCTCTGTGTGTTGTTGTTACCTCAATGTGTTGTTACCTGTGTATTGTTGTTACCTCAGTGTGTTGTTGTTACCGCAGCGTTATGTTACCTCAGCGTGTTGTTACCTCAGCATGTCGTTACCTCAGTGCGCGCGATGTCCATGTCATCTCGCACGTCGCTGAACACAGTGGGCTGCACGTAGTAGCCGACATCGCCGGCGCGCGCCCCGCCCGCTACCAGCTTGGCGCCTTGCTGCTTGCCGCTGTTAATCAGTGCCAGGATCTTTTCGTGTTGCTCACTGTCGATCTGCAATCCAAATTGATATGTAAACCCTTACTAGGGATATAAAAACCCTGTGAAGAGACCCGCCATAGGTAGTTTTATAATCTATGTCTAAAGGAGAGTCGTACTAAACTCCATGCAACGAGGAGTTTTTTCATGATAAGGTAAGTAGGCAAGTCAACGGTTCTAACGAACTATAACATTACTCTGGGGTGTAGGCTTTCAAAGATTTAAATGCGTTAAGTACACGTTAATATGATGATAGTTATGAACAGCTATTTATATATCTTTACTTATACAAGTTAATGTAACCTAATATAATAACAACTCCCATTTTATATGCACCTACCTAAATATTTCTGCATAACCCCATGGTTAGCTGGTAGAAAATGCCGCAAGGCATTAAGCTCGCCTCATGCTAGTGTCCGACCGAAGGTCGATTTCTGGCCGAATCCGATTATTCGGCTATCGGCACAACCTTCGGCCGAAGCCGAAGGTTAAAAAAATCTAACAATTTTGTTCAATATTGGATACAAGCTAATTTAAATGATTTGATTTTAAAACTTTAGAAGGTTTTATATCGACTGTATAATATAATATAGAAAGGTAATTTTAATCTTCTCTAGAAGTTGATCTAGTGGTAATCAAAATTACCTTGCGATTTGTGAAAAATAATAACATTTCGAAATAATGTTAATTTTAATTATAACATTTATTTATTAAAGTAATTTAACAATCACAATCAGATCAATTAGTCTTTGGTTTTGTCGACTAGTGCGAAACTAGACTAACAAATAAAAAAAGTAACAATTACGATAATTATAAATACTTAATCAAATCAGGTAATGTCTATATTACAACATTCGTAAAAGTTCGTTCGAATTCGTCGTTTGTAAACTTCGGCCCATTTTGACCGAAGCCGAAGGTGGTTTTTTTGGCCGAAGGTGGCCAAAGCCGAAGCCGAAGCTTCGGTCGGACACTACCTCATGTACATCTTTTTTTGTGCATTAAAGTGTAAATAAATGAATAAGGACAACCGTGTGAACATATAGGTTGGCTTCCGTTGATCGCGGCCGATGGCCCACGACACACCTTGCTTCCGATGTCAGCGACTAGCCGCGCGCGGCAACACTGACAGACAGGCTGACATGACAGTTCACGAATGAGCGAGACAGACATGAGGAAGTGAGATGAATATACTCACGCGACAGGTCTCGACAGGATCGCGCGCGGCTACGACAGACGCGGGCCGCGCCCATCAGCCGCGATAATTGGAAGTCTAACTTTAGACTATTGTCAAGTCATTGTTATGTAAATTAACGCGCTCAACGGGCCGCAATGACTTTGACAGTTCAGAACACAGCTTGAAGTTGCTGCGTTCCCGCTACTAGTACATTCGTCCTCGGCTCGGACCTCACGCGCCTACCTTAGCATTGTTCTCACCTGTGGGCCCTGCTCGGTATTGTGGTCGAAGGGGTCGCCGACCACGCGCTTGTTGGCGCGCTCCGCCGACATCTCCACGAACTTATCGTAAATCTTATCCTCCACGAATGTTCTCGAACCTGAAAATGTGATAACAGAATTTATTTAGGCATATCAGATAAGGGAGTCGCCGGTATGTGTGGGTAAGCATGTAAAAAAAATGACGACTGCATTTTTTTTACATGCAATATCATTGCAGTCGTCATCGGACGGAATCGGACCGAACCTATATACAGGCGTAACAATAACCCCCTATAGTCCCGAGGAGGGTGTTCAGTTCAGTGTCAATAACTGAACAACTTTCATTATGGGGGCAAAAAAACAGCTGGTTTTTTTTTCGCGATTTCAGAGTTGGCCCAATTGTCAAAATTCACCCCTTCATAATCAATACAAATATTCTTTAATGCAAGCAAGAAACAAAAATATGGAGCAGAAGAAAAGATACAAAATAAAAATACAATCGGCGACCTTATAGCTAAGCTATTTCTTCCAGGCAACCTTTGGGTAAACCCACTTAGGACTATACAAGTTGTTTTTTGGTTATACATCAACCTCGACACTGTCCTCAGAACACCGAAGTAGTCATTTGCTATATTATCAGTCACATTTTTAAATTTCAATATTTTCATACAAACTAAAGGGGTTTTTTGTTACAGCTGATATACATACCGAGAGCGTCGGTGCGGGAGTTCCGGGTTCGAAACCATGCAATGCCATGTACCAATGAGGTTTTCGGATTTTTTCGAAGACTTACGTACATTTACCGACTACTCTAACGGTGAAGGAAAACATCGTAAGAAGACCTGCATATCTGAGGAAATTAAAAAAGTTTCCGAAGGCGTGTGAAATCCACCAATCAGCACTGGGCTCGCTCGGTGGATCATGACCTGTACCCTCTTGTGCAAGGGGGGGCTGTGCCCTAACAGTAGGGACAGTAATAGGCTGCTGATGATATACATACCGGCACAGCAACACTGTCCCATGTTATAGAACAGCGCGAAGTGCGCCTTCTCCACCGCGTACTCGAGGTCCGAGTCGGCGAACACTATGTTGGGCGACTTCCCGCCCAGCTCCAGGGTGATGCGCTTCACTGTGCCCGCTGCGCCGCGCTGGATCAACTTGCCCACCTCCGTGGATCCTGTAGTATACACATGTTGTAGGTAATGGAATACGGATGATTTTCTTATTGTTTAAAAAAAAACGAAATACATTCAACATGGACGAGTTCAAAGACAACAGATACGGGTATATTATTTTATATGAGGGTATTGTTTGAGTATATTTAATACTGCTGTTAATGACGTATCTTGTAACGGTTTTAGTTACTTTAAGATAAATATATACAATACAAAATATATACACAAATGACAGTCTGTGTCGCAATAGGATATAATCCTGCAATGTCTTACCACTAGAGGCGCCACTAGCACAGTTAAAAAACCATTCGTATTTTACGATCTAACCATGATTTTGTTATAAACATAACATAACCTAAATTTATTGCTTTCAATGACAATAATGTGATAAATAAATTAGCACATAAATCCAAATATCAACAAGTAGACACGTACCTTTCCACCAAATTCCTTCAGACTCGCGCCACGTTGTTTTAACAGATTTTTTAAGTCTCCTATTTTGAAATGGACATATGATGCCATTATAACATCACAATTTTACTATAGCTTTGAGAAATTAAATTAATTCAAATATCGAGAAATTAGTGATATCTTCAAAAATGACGTTTCGTTTTGCTTTTCTGTTTACGGAGTGTGCTCGTGGCTCCATCTACGCAACGCTTTGCGTTTTATGTCCTATTTGCACTTTGTGTGCAGTGGAAAACACATCAAGCACACCTGTATGATGTTGAGTTGAGTGTTTGTGTGAATTATGATTCCTTGACATTCGTATGTGTCAAATAAGTATTGAAAGATACAGACTGACGTGTAAAAGCACTACTGTATAAGCCTTCATGACCAAATTGAACCCGTAACTCCTAGCTTGGAATTTCTAAACCAAAAACTAATAATATTCTAATTTTGAAACCAATCGACTCGAACGACACTGAATATGGCGTCGATCCATTGCGGCGATATACATAATATACGTTATAATAAATCGCGCAATGGAATAACTCCGTTATTTATTCGTAAATTACCCTCGAAAGAAATCGACAAGACAGAGCAACAATTATTTGCAGGAACATTTTTTTTTACGTTTCTTACCAGTAAATGCAATCTTGTCTACATGAGGGTGGTCAACTAGGGCTGCGCCTGCGTCCCCATAGCCGGGCACCACGTTAATTACGCCCGCTGGGAATCCGGCTTCCTGTAAATTGACACATAAATAAATAAGAATAACTAATATAGCGGCGATAACTCACATGATACTAAATGTCAATTATAGTAAAGCGGAAAATATTCCATCACCAGGAGAAATGTGCCTGATCTGTTGTCATGGGCCACTTGTGGATGGTTGGAACTCGTATATAGGCGAAGTCCCGTTGAAAATATCAATAACGCGTTCTATTTTTGTATGCAAATACCAATTCGATGTATGAAAAGAATGCGTCGGTGGAACAGCGACATCTTCGGCGAGCTGAGTGAACTAATCTTAAAGACGCGTTGCAACTTTGCATGTTAGTATAGTAACCAACACATCAGGCTATTATCCATAGTTACTTGAGCGCCGGTGGCACAGAGGCTAGGACGTCGGACTCCCTTACGGGAGGTCCGGGTTCAAAACCATGCAGTGCCATGTACCAATGAGTTTTTCGTATTTTTCAAAGACTTACGTACATTTACCGACTGCTCTAACGTGAAGGAAAACATTGTGAGGAAACCTGCACACTGAGATGACCAGTGTGTAAAATGGGGTAGGCATAAAAGATCCTCAAGGGTCGAAGTGCTGCTGGGTTATTTCCGGTCCCCTATCATAAGACAAGATAAGATCCTTAGTTACTTTGTCGCTTTAACGTATCTGCAACATACCTACGAATGTCAAGAGGCCATAACAAAAATGTATCGTGACAGGATTCCATAGAGTATAGCTTGATATGACTTCCAGTAAACTGTTGTCACCTTGGCGAGTTGCGCGACATAGAGCGCGGTGAGTGGCGTCTGCTCCGCCGGCTTGAGGACCAGCGTGCAGCCGGCGGCGAGCGCGGGGCCCAGCTTCCACGCCGCCATTAGCAGCGGGAAGTTCCATGGGATTATTTGCCCGCATACACCTTCCGACAAATTGTATTTTATATTAAGGGGCCTCCAGTCGACAATCAAGCTCTAGTGACTAGAGTTGCCACGAATAGTGATTTGGCCGAATACCGAATATTCGGCAACGCTGTCGGCCGAAGCGCCGAATATTCGGCACAAAATACATGGTTGCCGAGGGCGTAAACTCGTAATAGACAGGCCGCAACCTGTCTCATTACGGTGCATACGGGAGCGACGGGCGGGTATTCGTTTCAATTGCGAGTAAATCACGTCACGGCACGCTTTGTCAGATCATAATAATACATAAAACATTAATATTGTGCAGAGAATAGTTCTTATTCAATTGCTTGTTCGTTAAAAGGTTTACAAAATGACACTAATTAATAAAAAATCGCCTATATGGGAATATTATGAGATATTATCCATCACAACCTACCATTGATCAATTTTACTTACTAAAGTTTTGTAATTTGGTAATATAATACATATAATCTTGAGTAATATGTGGTTTTTTTTTTCATGATTTGGTATTCGGTATTCGGCCGAATAGTACGCACTATTCGGCCGAATACCGAATACCAAAAAAAGTGGCCGAATAGGCCGAATACCGAATGTAGCCGAATATTCGTGGCATCTCTACTAGTGACGACACGGCTTGATCCTATAAGTTAATATTTTGCACATACATACTTCAAACCTCTATCAAGGACTAAACACTGTTGATATGACAAGGTTCCATCGTATTTTGATTTTGTCATTTATGATGACAAACTAACAGAACAAGAAGAAAGAGAAACTTGTATGTATGAAGATCATATCCGCAGGATTTTGCGAAGTTTGTTTTGTTTTGGCAAGAGTCCAAAGCGTAAGCTTCTAGATGCTGAAGGTCAAACCCTGAAGGTCATTGGCGACAGTATAAGCTTCAACGACCAAGTGTACTAAGCTCCCTTAAATTTCTGGCTACCTAAAGTCTAGTAACATTTCTTTCTAGAAGGGACAGAGGAATTTCAATAGATAAATGGATGTTCAAAGTTTAGTTAGTAGTTTCGAGTATAAATAGTAAGAATCTATTGTAATTTATGTTATAATATAATTAACATTCATTTTAATAAGTTTCCGAATGGCACGTAGGCCGGTGAAATATTTAAGACTTCATGTTATTTACATTTATGCAATTAATAATAATTATAAGTTTTAATAGACTTTTGAAAATGAAAGAATGAATGGATGTCCGCCTACGATGAAGCGGTGAATAGGAATTTCAAAGAATCAGAGAAGGCGAAATTCTTCTGTTCCTTTCTACGTCAAAGCTCTAGAAAGAAATGTTACTAGACTTAAAGAAGCGGTGAAGTGATAACATTCATCCATTGAAATTAATATGTTCCTTTCTACAAGTTCAGGCGTTTTGCGTTCGCACTCATTGGAGTATAGTGTAGGTAGCATGTAGTAAATCGTATCGTAATTACTTCGTCCTAGTATCTAAGCTTAGGTATGATACTATTTTGTCTGCCCTGACGGTACACGATCCGTAGACCCACAACAACCACCCACCCTGGGTCCACAGTTAAAAAAATACCCGTAAACCCACTTTCACCGCTTATGTAGTCAGTGAGTGACAAACATAACATTTGTATTGTTATTGTTGATCAAATAATGTGTTCTTTTCCTTATATTCATTAAAGGAAAACTATAACCATAAGGAAAAGTACCGCATTTATTTGATCAGCTCGTAGTTTAATAGGCTTTATGTATTAACACTTTATCAGGCCCCATTAGTTCAGACATAAAAAATAAATAATAAAATTGTTCCCAAAAAATGTGGTTGTTTTATGCCCTATGCCTGTTAGTGTAGTTGTATAGCTGTATATATCTGTTTACATTATTACCTATGTAAAGGAAACTGCATACTAGCAGTACGCCCTCCTTAGAGATTAACTAGCGATGGCACATAAGATTATTAGGTTTGTTTAAATAACATCTGCCGGAATGACTTGAATGTAAGTCTCAGTGCTTGTAACCGCCATCTATCACGCGTGTTATCTGTTTTTATTGCGGCATTATCAAATTTATTCTATCAAAATGAGTGAAAAAGAAGAAGATTCGATCAATAAATTAAATCAGATATTTTACTCTTCAGATACTTACTTTTATTTCATAAATGAATGCAGTGCCAGTCATAAATTAAATTGTAGATGTAATGGAAACAGTGCCTATATCTAACAACCAGTCAGGCGTAGGGCATGAATTTGCCACATACTTTGAATAATGAGTTTTCACAAAGTGAAATGTTTTGTTAAAAAGTTCAAACTTACATCGAAAACTACACACATAAGTAATAAAATAATGAATATGCTAATTTAAAAATGCTAAGGGTTTCTAACAAACTCATATTATTTATGTGGTTGATGAAACGTACTATGCCTGATAAAGGGTTAACATAGACATAGGTATTTTATCTATTGCTTATTCTAATGCAGACCTTACCGACGGGTTCGTGGCGAGTGTAAGCGGAGTACGGTCCGTCCACAGACAACACTTTGCCGTGATTCTTGTCGGCCACGCCGGCGTAGTAGCGCAGATATTTCACGACGCCAGTTATGTCGCCGTAGTAAGCATGCAGGAACGGTTTGCCGTTGTCCAGGGTTTCCAGACTCTGGTGGAAGGCGTTTTAGAAGTGAAAAATTGAATCCAGCAAACGTCGGAAATCATGGCTTATTTTTTTCTAGATTTTTAGGGAATTGATTTATAATTGGAAGACAGTTTTAGCAAATCTTGCAAAAATTTCGGTGTATCTAGTATTTTTTCATCGTATAAGGATAGCAGACTATTAACGGGCCAGTTATTCGTATTTTTCGAAGACTTACGTACATTTACCGACGGCTCTAACGGTGAAGGAAAACATCGTGAGGAAACCTGCACACTGAGATAACCAATGTGTAAAATGGGGTAGGCACAAAAGATCCTCAATAGTCGAAATGCCGCTGGGGTTATTCCCGGCCCCCTATCATAAGGTAAGATAAGATAAACGGACCAGTTCACAGTAAATGGCCACCGTCGTCCATAAACATCTCACTTCATTATGTTATTATAGGGTTTTTTATTCGCTGCTAACCTTGAAGACGTGGATGGAGTGCCTCATGTGCCGGTAATTACGCTGTCTTTCTTACGCAGAAAAGAAAAAATATGTATTTGACATTGTATGGAACATAGTACAAGATACAAGTAACTTAGTATGAGGTAACAGTAATGCGCATTGCTGCTTTGCGGCAGAAATAGGCATAAGGGTGGCTCCACCCCAGGCTAACTCTGCTCAGAGTCCTCAGAGACATACCACCATCATGAGTAGGTACCTACATGAATTCACACCTCAATGTATTCATAACACGAGGCGAGCCGCCGTCGTTTCTACAGGCGCTTCGCACTCTCCGTGACCAAGATCTTCGAAACAGGCCGAAACTAACCGGAGGATTTCCGAGTTTCATCAGAAAATAATCTGTAGTTAGTCACATACCTTGTAAATTAGAAATGTTTGGTATGTATGACATAGTATGGCATACATAAGTTGTTGGTATACAGATATTGTAGGCAATAAACTGATATCAAATCAGACTGGTAACATTAAATTATCAGATATGATAACTGTAAAAGTAAATGACAAAGTCCAGATCGAAGCGGCGCGAAATTGCAATTGACTTTATGCGATTTGTTGTTTACGGCGTATTTTTCCGAGGCGGTAGCGTATTTCGCATTGGTTTGGTATGGTCTGGCAATAGATATTCTGGGATTATACTCATCTTCTACCATACGTGACCATACTACATTGACATGTATACATACCATACTAAACAAACAAAAAGTATAATATATAATATATCAATCAAATCTACTTCGTAATTATATTCAGTTTTATCAAGTTGATCACCAAATAGATAGAAAATGTGTTTAGAAAAGTCTATAAATGTTATCATGGACTGGTAATAACCGTGTTTCTACTACCATTTCGTAATTTGTTCATTAGGAAACTACAATCAATGACATAAAGGGGTTCATTCGTCATGGTCGTGTGAAAAAAGTGTTTTAATGAAATATTAAATAACAGTTTTCGATTGTAATTTGTACATTTTTCTTTGTTGTATGGCACTGCATATAAAAACTCTTTCGTATTAAATGCGCTACATTTCACTGGCCAACTACTTGTACTATAAGTCTTTTTTTTTAAACTCGACACCCGCGCCTGCGCGATATCGACAATACGTCAAACATATCTACGGTTTCCATAGTTACCAATAACTTGTTAAGCTGTCAACGCGTCTGTTGGGAGTCTCTGTAATGGTTTGTATTTTCTGTTTTATGTTTCATGGTCGTAGAAAAAGTATTGTATGCTACCTACGTAATGGCGATTTTAACACTCGAACGATCTATTATGATTTATGAAACTCAGGTTGTTAAAATCGCTATCATTACGTGGCCAATGCATAAACTACTATTTGTTTACGCTACACATAAACGTTCATGTATTACATAACTCTTATCGCGGGCAATGTCATGTTTCAAGAGATAAGAATATTTATAACATGGCATACTGGTTATTCTTTGGACTTTGCTGCATTTATACTAATCTAACTACGTATCTATTTATAGATAAGACAGCCAACTTTACAGTCATCAATTACCTATGCCATATGTATTGCAGGCGCGGTTGTAGGAAGGGTCATAGTGATTATGACCCCCCCCCCCCCATTATCAAATCTGAAAAATGAATGGGGTTAGTTCTGTGGGTCCGGTGAATAAGAGTATAACTATAAAAGTTTAGCTGTCCGGATGGGTAAAAAGTAAAAAATAAATTACACCATTTTACCATAAGTTAGGTTCTCTTATATCGTTCGATAGAGCAAAGAGAACTGTATTAATTTCAATAAGAAACTAATTTTCGATATAACTCGATTTCGAGTCTAAATCAAAATTTTAGACCGATATTCGTCGGACCCACAGAGTTAGTAGTATACATAAAACTGGAACACTGCCATCTTTGTACAGAAAGGTACTGCCTTATTTCGTCGTGTGCTTACCGCTAAATAAGTCTTGTCTTTCTCTATAAGATCAGCTAGCTTGTTGATGAGGTAACCGCGCTGCGACGCGTCCATCGTCCTCCATGGTGATCCAAGCCTGTCAACAAATTGGTTATATAAATATGGGGCCTGAAAAAAAATCCCTTTTAAGGGTACAGTGGCGGATCATGAGAATTGGTGAGAACAGGTTGAAGCCTCTAAAACCTGTAAGAGCCCTACATGACTATTTTTTACTATTATTAGCCGGATCCTGGATCCGCCCCAGTATTGGTACATACCCATCTTATGATAACCCCAGGATTACCGGGATAACCCCAGCGGCACTTCGACCCTTGAGGATCTTTTGTGCTTACCCCATTTCACACACTGGTCATCTCAATGTGCAGGTTTCCCCACTTCACCATTAGAGCTGTCGGTAAATGTACGTAAGTTTACGAAAAATACGAAAAACTCATTGGTACATGGCACTGCACGGTTTCGAACCCGGACTTCCCGCATGGGAGTCCGGTGTCCTAGCCACTGTGCCACCGACGCATAATCGGAATACGTTGTAGCAACTATGTTTTTAGCAAAATCTAACTTACCAACCCAGTGAATGAAAAATCTACTAGAATAGTTACATAAGCTATGTCTTATACTTACTCGCACTAGCCTGGCTTATGTGTAAACAACCCAGGCAAGTCTAGATAATTATCATGATGAAAATAAAACAGGTTTACTTTCTATTCCTTCTCAAGTAAACAGGATTTCAAGAATAATTGTTTATATTACTTATACTGTTTATATCTCAAGAGTTTACACTATGGTTGACTGGCCTCTCAATAGTAAATATCTAATAGGTATATAGCGTAAAAAATTTGTACTTCAGAAAGTGCTAAACAATTACATATACCATCATAAAGTTTTTTCAGTACTTGTGAATGTGAACCCAAATCCTTTCTGAATGTATAGCATAAGCATAGCATAACTCTCACGTCCATAATCCCCGAGGGGAAGACAGAGGAACCACCTTCCTCATAGATAGTTAGTTCCCAGTTTTTGCTGCTAGACACATATCTGAATGTATTACACAGAAACTTTGCAATTATCTAGTGTACAAACTTGAAAGCATCCTTCGCTGCCTTAACAGCTTTGTCCACATCAGCCTTAGATCCTTGCTGCACATCAGCTATCACCTTCCCAGTGGCAGGGTTCTCTGTCGGGAAGGTCTTTCCATCTGATGACTTCACCCACTCATTGTTTATGAAGAGCTGTGGAAGAAGGCATCTTGTGACATAGGACCAGGGATGCAGCTAAGGTGGCAAGCTAGACATGGGTCATGGCTAAGTAAGGGACAGCTAAGTGGGGGGACAGTCTACGGCCAAGAGCAAAGCAACCTCTGCCATCTGTTTAACAATGTTTTACAATAATAAATACTTACTTTTATTAGGCCAGGCAATAAAATTAATGTGAGTAGGTAACAAAGTCTTATTCAGATTGGGAAAACGAGAAATGAGTAGAGATAATAATAATAATAAATTCTTTATTTTCAGGCAACAAATTATATAGCAACAATACAAAAGGCCCATAGATATACCTTATAGACTAACATACATAACAATAATACAAGTCAAGAGCGATGAGTGGTGGTATAGTAATTATACCAAAAGGAACTTCATCAACTCTCTCTACATGATCAAAAATAAATCATAATGATAAATAAATGGAGGTAGGCATAATAATACTAACTTATGCTTATATAAGCGGTCGTTCGGCATAAATTACACATAGTCTCAAAGGTTTGATTTGATATCAAAACTACCAATGTTGAATGGCCTTGAAGACCGGTCTAATTAAATAGGTATTTACCCCGGTGTATAATATTTCAGGCTTGACTTGAGGTGCTGGAACAGCCGTGGACAACTTCGCTTTCTGTGTCTGAATGATTTTGCCTAGATTTCGCAACATTTTCCGTAATAAATTCGCAAACAAAATACACAACCACTTACATAGACACTTGACAGTTGACCGGCCGGCCGGTTAAAGGGGGGGAGGGGTCAGTGTTGCCAACTCGGTGTCAGGTTTTCGGGCTAATTAGGCTGTAGGTTCCCACACGGCTCAAAATATTTGTCGTGCGTACGGGGTCTGGCAAGATAGAGTAATAAATAAAAATGGCAACGCTTACTGAAATAGTCTAAGATGAAGTATAAGTATACACTTTAACATAAGAAATACTATTATCATTGTGATTTGACATCAATGTACAGAAAATTGCCATTATTTATTATCTGCTTTATTTTGCCAGACTGTCGATTCCGCGTCGTGCATTCCGTGTTGTACATTCTCTAACGTTCATATTATCACTGCATTTCATTCATTCATTCAATCATTCACCACCTAGGTAGTACCTTAAGCCCGCTCTTCACTCGTCCGCGAATCGCGGACGCCGTAATAGCTCCTGCCGCTGCCGTGACGCTATTATAGGTTCTGTAAATAGAAATAATTGGCAGCCGCGGTTCGCGGGCGAGTGAAGAGCGGGGTTTATAAATAATCTACCAACAAACAACAACAAACGTTCGTTCGTCACAGTCGCGTTCACATTTGCGAAATTTAAAATTATGGAATCGGAAAACAAGCCAAAAGAATTAGATTTCATCAAACGTTATTTACATAAAATTGATAAGAAATACACGAAATTTATCAGGAATTTGGATGAGCAAATATTGAGAAATTTCAAAGACGCTGAAATCGAAACTAGGTAAGTAAGTGGCCTTTGTTTATTTTATCAGAACTATTTTATCTAATAGTTCCGGGTCATATTCCAAGTACATTTCCATGTTTAAAACAGTAGGTAATTGAAATAATTTTGACTCCTCAATAGTCATACAAAGCCCTTGAGACTCATGGTCCAGCTCAACCACAAATCATGTATCTCATGATCTCATCTGACACCCAAAATTCTCGAAGATCTTGGAAACCACTGGTCTAATTTTTATCAGATATAGCTCACATCTCGACAAAAACCTGTGATATATAAAAAACTGCCTCCCAATCGGATCATCGGTTGTTGAGAAATTATACCACCGACAAATAGATATATCCATCAAACTTATAACACCCTTCTATGGGTTGGGGGCTAAAAATGCCACTACTTATCACCCATAATTTGTTTTTCCAGAGCTGTACAAAGCAACGGGCTATGGTGCTGTGTTTTAATACCAACAATCCTACTGGTATACGCCCATGTCTACGACATACCACTTTTATACAAACAGACAGCGTACCTCTCAGTGGGGTTACTGTGTTATAGCCTGCTGTTCATCGTATTTATTAGCATATCATGTCTAGTGCTAAAAGATACAGTATTTGGAGGATGTTTATCATCAAGCCTACTCTCGGCGTTGTTATTATACTCTGTTTTGGGTTTAGGTAATTTTTAATTTAATATTTATTTATTAAGCATTTAGCCATGCTAGCCATAAGTATAATTTATATGAAATTAATAAATTAAAAAAATATTTTCTCAGTTGGTTAGAGTTATTGAAATCCTGCTTGCAGAAAAAAATTCAATAACTTTTTGTCTAATGCCCTACTTTGGGTCAATTTGCCGACAGGTGTCACTGTGCATTTATTGACCTCAGTTTTATATAGCATTTTTTGGATTTTTATTAAATTCTACTCTTCGAAAGTTCATGGCTTTCATTACCTTTTTGATATAGGCGCCCTCTGCGCAACCATAGTGGTCCTTCGAGCCGGATTACCGGTCTAATTTATTTAATTACTTGTTGACAATAAATACTAGTTCTTAGTCAAGTTGTCATTGTGGAGATAATTTCTCTATACTGGTTTTTCACTTTTATTAGTGCAGTCTGTGCACTGAGTTATCTGACCAGCTGACGTATTGTCAGTATCAGCGGAGTCAGACTACTCAGTGTATAGACAGTAAATAAGACAGATATCTATCAATTATAAAGCTTATTTATTACTTATTTAGACTGTATAAGTAGTTTCCATACCTACTATAATTTATGCTATTTGATGCATGCCGATTTTTGCTTACAGATTTAATACCAGCACTAATATTCTCAATGATATCAGTGTATTTATACAACATAACACTGAGAAAATGCTTAACGGCGTTCCCCAAAACATTCACAATTGGGGAGGCGATGATAATCACTCAGGGCGGAGTTCTGTTCTACATAATGGCTGTGTCAAAACTGGTGCTCGGTCGGGATAGTGATGAAGAGACTATTCTTATTAACGCTGTGGTTTATGTAAGTTAATTTTGTACTGTGTGAGGTTGTTAAACTGGAGAAATTTTTTGTTCATAAGAATCAGTAAGTCCGTAAGAGTTGCTGTACATACAATTGGGTTAGCACATTCGGGTTTTATTAGTGGTCAAATCAGTATGTTGGTTGGCCACTAACATGACAAGAAGATAATGTCGAATTATATGTCGATTGACAATGAATCAGCCTGAATGTGCCGACACGATGAATGATAATGAAATAAATAGCAATGAATTACATTTTTTTATCAATGCAATTTTCTTTAAAACTAAACAACACAGTTGAAATACAAATCCTAATGTAACATTCATAGACTTAAAATTTTTGGCAACCAATAAATGAAAGTGAGAAAAGTATTCGTTGTATTTCAGACAGTGTTATCAACCGTGGGATTAATTGTTACAGCGTTGGCTTACTTGAACAACGAACAGAGGAACTTGTTGTTCCTCTCGTATATCGTAGCTGCAGCGGTGGCTTTTGTGCTTGTCATATTGCACGTTTTACTGGGACGCAGTTGCATTGTACAGATATTGGGTTATATATTTATGGATGTGCAGAGGGTGAGTTTAGTTTTTAATTGCTAATCAAATATTTTTTATGATCAGATAACTCAAATGTTACTACACAATATCATTCAAAGATTACTTGAAACGAAACAGCATATTGCAGAGGATCCGTCTGCCACAGGCCTCTAAATGAAATGAGTTACAGATTTTTACATATCTGTGTATTCTATTGCAACTGATATAAGTTTTGGGGTATGATACTGTAAAACACCTATGGTGTTATCTAAATTTAAAGATATAAAAGGACTGTTCGCAAAACATGCCCATGCTATAATCATCTAGACACTACTAGCCTATTAATCAACTGACATTGAATTTTGCTAAAATTATAATTATGTTGTTACATAACCCATAAAATAAAACATCTCAAGTGGAAATGTGGTCCAGACAAGTATAGCAAAATTATCACATTACTTGGTATCCAAGAGGCGATAAAAGAGAGGTAGACCATACAGATGCTGGGATGATGAAATAACGGAATTGGTCGGTAGGACGTGGACTAGGGTGGCGTTGGAAAGGGAAGAATTCAGAAGACTTGGGGAGGCCTTTGCCCGGAGGCACACAGATTCTAGTTACCGTAAAAAATGTAATAGTATGTAAGTAAACAAAATCTGAAAGAGGCTGTAATATTTTTTTTTAAATAATTATTTCGCATTTTCCAGGTCCGATTATTCAGCGTCTGGCTAATGCTTGTCTTAATAGCAGTATTTATATTAATTGTGCGCACCAAGATGGCTTTAAAAGCGAGCACGGTGACGCGCAAGTCGTTCCACGTGTTGGCCGCACTGGTCTTCATGTCCGGTATATTGACAGACTTGCAGTTCATGCGGCTGGCTGCTGGACTCGTGCTTGGCTTGTTGGTGCTTGTTGAGGTGAGTAACGACTTGGAACCCTATCGTAATAAGTTTTTCTTATGATGCCTTGACATTTGTATGAATTTGTCAAATAGGTTAAAGCGACAAAGTAATAGAGGGTATTTTATCTTATCATAGGGGGCCGAAAATAACCCCAGTGGCACTTCGACCCTCGGGAATCTTTTGAGCTCAAAATAAATAGAGGGTCTAGTCTGTTTTGTTGTCCACTGTACAATTCAATACTTTTTGTAGTGACAAGTTTGTAGAGACTGCTGGGGCCTGTTGTGACAACATTACTACTAATGTACTAATTTAACGCTTGTATTTAGACGGGTTTCGTGAAATAGGGTCTTGACTCTTGATGTAAAAAATCCTATAGAGTCTACAGGAGTCATCAGAGAGAAGGCACTGTAGAGAAACTGAGGAGCTGTAAGCGCTTCCCACTTTTTCCTGTAGTGCCATATCTTTCAGGTACTCCTAATACGGTAGTAACGTGTGTAATGGGTATAACTCGTATGAAAACGAGCATGTTGACGCCCAAACCGTTCCACTCTGGTGTTCATAGACACACACTTGCAATTCGTTTGGCTGGATACCGGACTCACACCCGGAGAGTTGGTTCTTGTTGAGGCGGATGTAACAAGTTACAAGTTTACAGCCAGTTGGTTTTGTTTCAAGATTAATCGAAAAGTTGATTACTATTGTGTACAGTCTGCCCTGATTTATCTGAAGCCCCCCCTACCCCACATCCCTCAGCTGACTTATCTACTACTGTGTGACTGTACTATGATTATTTCAGGCATTAAGGAAATCGGGTATAGAGCCAGTTTCGTCTGCTCTTCAAACGGCGTTCGATTTATATAAAGATGAGAAGGTAATATATTTTTTCAAACTTCTACCAAAACTGCATTACTTATGGTTATGTCTTTCTTTGCGTCAATCATGGCCCTCGTAACAAACGGATTGAATCTTGGGAGATGTGCACGGTATTTTACCTGCATACTATTTCTAAATTCCATTTACCCCTCTCATAAAGTATTTATAATGTATTATAATAGTAGGTATGTTATTAATGTCCTATTTCAAGCGATCAATCAACGAATTCGCTGCGATTCTTTGAATATTTTACTACCCTTTTTCATTATACCTAAAACAATAACTAGCTTTGCTCTCCACTTCGATTATTTCCCGAGATAATAACTTTCCCCATTTATCCGACCTCAGGACAGCGGTTGCTTCGCTTTAACCCCGATATACATGTACCTGGGGCTCGCGTGCCCACTGCTGCTAGTGCCGGCGCACGAGGGCGCGACGCTGGAACTGCTGAGTGGCGTGCTCGCCACCGGCATCGGCGACACAGCCGCCAGCTGGTTCGGCGAGCGCTACGGCGTCAACAAGTGGCCCGGTATGTATACGGTTACCATATATAAATGGAGGGTTCCTGACTAGGTTGTCTAAAATGGCTGATTTTCCAGAAAAATGCCTATCTAAAGTAAAAGGCTGTATGTAGGTAGTAAGTAAAAGACAATAGATAATAATTAAGTTTCTTGCGCCGCTTCTTTCCTTTCAGCTAAAGCACCTTATGAAGCGGTGGTAGAGTAAAAAAATGGCGTTGTAAAAATGTACTATAAGGTACTTACTTACAATAAAAACATTTTGATTTTGAAAATATAGATATTTATTAATCAAGAGTTGATTGCTAATCAGTTGTTAGTTATTAATTAGTCTTGATTTTGTTTGAAGACAATTTTCAATTTGTTTTAGACCAGAACAGAACATTTGAAGGCACGGCTTTCAACATCCTTTCACAAATTACAACTGTTTATGCGCTACAGTTATTTGGTAAGAACCTTTACCTAACTGCCTAACTAATAAGAGAGTGTTCCATACCCAGTTGAATTAATTCACGTTGACACTGTTCCATTACCGCGTTAACAGCTGAAAAATTATCAAACATACATTTGACACAATCAATGGAAAGTGTACAGCTGTCAACGTGAATAATTTCAACTGGTTTTGGAACGTACTCCAACTATGTGATATCAAACTGTAGAGGACAACAAGTCAGAGTGCAGGGGTTTCAATCGAGAGAAACTTCGGCGGCGTTTCTATAACGCCTTTAGTACACTGCAGCGATTTTGGAATGAAATTGAAACAAATGCATAGAAATCTATTTTTCGTAGATTGTTTTTTGGTTTCACTATGTGTATATACTGATAACTAGACATAGAAGTTGTCGGGGCAAAATTGTCATATTTCTAGTGATAGCATTATCGATAAATGCATACTTATCGATAATTACAATGTTCCATATTGCAACAACGTGACTCATAATAACAGTCAGTAGTTCAAGTTCAAGAGTCATTCGGGCATAAACCAATACCTCAAGCATCACGTGTTTTTACTCGTACATGGCATTCCAAGCAAATCCTGCTTTTTAAAGTATTACAGTAAATCTCTTTTTGGTTTTAAATATTAATGGAATTATGAATAGTCGGCATTTCTTATTATTTTAAATACGAATATTTTGGGCTAAGACATTTTGATTTTGGACATTGTGATATGTACCTACCCAATAAATAGAGCAGTGATATATCGATATCTAGAAAAGTCGATAAAAACAGCATTCAATCCCTAACAAATGTCAGATCGTGCCCCGACAACTTCTATGTCTACTGATAACTGTGTTTCATTCACTACATTGGGGTATGGGTATGTACCCAATGATGATAATTGCAGAGTAATAGTGTTTTGGACCGGTAATAGGGTAGTTTCCAAGTATAAAATATTAAATGAATTTCTTAAAAATTAAGAAATAGTCATTAATTGATAGTCCAATGTGACAACAGATTTAAAATTCATTGATAAATAAAATAGCTACAGATAATCAAAAATCAGAACGGTAGAGAGAAATGGCAATAAGTTTTATGACGTAACTGTTCTCTAGCGCCATACAAGCAGGTCCTGGCTGCATAAAAAGGACTGTTTTGCAAAATAGGGACAGAGCATCTCTCCAATACTAACTTTAACCATTATTATCTCTGATGTTAGTTGAGATATCGAAAAACTAATTTTAGATCCTTCTTTAGGATGTCCATGTAAGTTGATTGATGCAATAAAAAAATATTACCTGTTCTGGAACATACTCTTGGGTTGCAGCCTTAATCACATGCGTTCCTGCCTCCCCCCACTTGAAGTCTGCGCTTTGTGATTGAAGGCAGCGAATCGAACTGTGGCTGAAACTAGACCCGTGAAGCCCTGGCCTTACATTGAATGTTTTTATTAATTAGAGTGAATAATATATTCTTTCTTGCAGAGCTCCTAGACGCCAACCACGCACTGATCCGCACGGCGGTGGCTGCCACAGTGGCCGGCCTAGTGGAGGCGCGCACGGAGCAAGTTGATAACCTCGTTTTACCGCTAGTTATGATTATAGCGTTCCAGTCGACTGCTTTCTTGGCGTAGCGTTGGGTGACTTGCTAGGTGAAGGAAAATTGTCTATGGGGATGTGGAGTTACCTAGTTTGTCGCCATTAAGAGAGCGTTCCATAACCAGTTGAATTAGTTCACGTTGACAACTGTCCATCTTCCATTACCGCGTTAATAGCTTAAAATTTAGCAAACGTATATTTGACACAAGCAATGGAACGTGTACAGCTGTCAACGTGAACAATTTCAATTGGTTTTGGAACGCACTCTTAAAAATGGTTAGGTACGTTCTCACCTCTTCTATTTGATAGAACCTATGATAGACAATGTGAATGGCTTTCTATGCGATAAAATGCCCGCTAGAATAGAAATTCAACTTTGGTGCTCGTTCTATTTTATAAAGAATTGATTGGTTGCTTATTTATTATGATTTATTGCTTTATTGATGATGATTTATTTATTAATTGAACAAAAATTTGTACGCTTTCGAGCAGAATATGGTGATACTGAAACACAATGTAACATCTGCATTACCCATATTTACAAATAAATGATTTGTCTATTTTCTATTTCTGGCAAATAGAACCTAGATGGCAGTCACAGCGTGGAAATAGAATAGGTATGTGAACACGCGATAATTCCTTTATATCATAGAAATGCTCGATCTATACATATATATCATAGAATAGAAGAGATGAGAAAGTACCCTAATGTCGGGTTACACTTGCTAGGTGAATGGAAATTGTCAAAGAGGATGTGGACTTAGTTTATGATTGGTTGGTGAGAGAAGCTGGAGAGCGATTCTCATCGTTCGAAATATCGAATTCTGCATTAAATTATTATCTCGTATCACATTTTAAACTTACACGAGTTGTATTTACATATTTCAATTATTTATGCACTTGCAGGTTTTCATACCAATAGTGAAAGTTGAAAATTAAGCAAAGGTTCCAAACTGAACAGTGTAAAATAATTATAACTTAATCAATAAAAAAATTAATAAAAAAACATATTTGTATGGAAACCACAGATGGATCCAACTATGGAAACGCACCTTGTCCACCACCGCACGTGTCAAAATACAAAAATAATAAATTAGGTCCATATCTCCATGACATTGTTGAAGGCAGTTGAATTAGTTCATGTTTGTAAATGTTCTTTTATATTTTTGTATCGAATCAAACTAATTAAAACATTCCATTGTGCCAAAGATAGTTTTCAGAGAATTATTTACTGTAAAATAAGAAATCTTATTTAAATAAATTGTTTATTTTTTAAGACGTTATTTGATTGAGATCTTTTTAGTTGTAAAAAAACCTAGCTTATTTGTGATAAAAGAAAAAAAATACGTACTAACATATTACCATAATTGTTCTTAAGTATTGTTAATTTTAAAACAAAATTATTATGTCTGGTTCGCTATCTTCAGAAGCTTCAGTCTTTATTTCACCGTTTCCACATTCACCTACAACATTATCACCATTGGCAATACCGTTAATGTTTGACTTATTTCTTTCACCACTGGTAACATTTTCTTCCTTTATTTCGAGTTTTATCACTTTCGACTTAACATCTACATCACTAATGTCATTCAAACTTGAGTCTCCACCAGTTCTCTTGATTAAACTTCTTTTCTTCTTGACTCCCTTGCATTTAGCTTTGAATATCTTCTCTAAAGTCAGCACATCTCTCCTATCAATCGTCCAGTCAATGATGGACGTTTCAGCCAATTTTGAAAGGTTTTCATCTTCCTTGTAAGTTGGAATGTCTATACCAAGTATGTTCATGACCCTTTCTAATACGTCATCAACATAGTAGTTTATTATTAGATCTGCTTTGTTATTCTGTGTGAGACAAAATAAGCCAATCAGCTGATTGAGTAAAGTTAATCAAAATAATTTAATACAGTGACATCGATTACTGGGTGGCCGCCATAATTGCTAACGAAAGTTTCATTTAGGTTTAGCTTTGGTGGCCATCCCGGAATAATCGTTTGTACTTACATGTTTTGTAGGCTGTAGATTGCATATGACTAATCTCCCACCATACTTTGCAGTTTCAAGGGGTAGATTCCCACTTGGAACAATTTGTAATGTTGTTCCTAAGCATATACTCAAGTCTGCAATACTGAAATAACGAAATAAATGGAATTAGTACCTAGCAGAAGGTAGGTTAAGTATATACTTTAAATAAGTAATTTTTTATTAAAAATTCGCAGATTTTCGCCTAACAGGTGACCCTATTAAAAATACGACCAATAGAACAATATAAATAGGTGTATGATTCATCCGTTTGGGACAAATTGTATGGGAAATTAACTGAGAACTCCAAAAAATTATAAAATTACGAATGACGCCCTCTTGATTCCACAGGGTTTTTCTGGTCAGAGTATAAAAGCATGGTTGGTCCCTAAAACTAACTCTAAGCTCACCTAGAATGCCACTCGGCCATCAGCAGATCGTTCTCTGGCAGACTATGTTCCCAGTCGAGCACTCCGTCATACAAACGGCCGCGGCACGGTCTGCCGCCAACGTGTTCCGAGGCGCAAGGAACGCCACTGCACTTCTTTCCTACTGTCTCTACTGGACTGCTACGGACGTATTGTCTGTGGAGATTGGTATACAGTGTTAGTAGATAGGAAATTGGTAGGTATACAAATATGGCAATAGATTGCTTTTAGAATCTGGAATCCTAATATAACCATAAAAATTGGCCAGTCAAAAGGAACATTGATATAAGCTTTGTGCAAGCACAGTCTGAGCTTCTATATGGCACTAAATACACACTTAGACCTAGTATGTGTCCCTGAAACTAACTTTAATGTAATTTAGAGTTAGTTCCTAGAACAAGTAGGATCAAAAATCTCAATAGTTTTAGGGTGGTAAACTGGTGAAATATTTTCTTACCGCGACTGTACTTTGACAATCCGGTATTTTGAGAACAAAGGAGAAGAAATGTTCAATTACGCTTAACGTTCAATACGTAAAATGTTCAATATGCAAAATGTTAAATAATTAATGTGTTATGTGATGTTTCACTGGCGATACGGCGACGAAACGGGACGACACAAGGTAAGGAGATCAGGATCTACGTTAGAGTTAGTTCCTAGAACTTATTTCACTACTTTCCCAAGCACCAATACTTTTGAAACTTGATAGTTTTATGGGATCTACAGCTCTAAAATAGAAAACTACCTTTTACATAGATTACATTCATCAATAAACATGTTCCCGTGTAGCTCAGCCAGATACTTCCTTGCTAATCCAGACTTCAGATGCAGTCCATCAATGTTCTGGCTAACAATGTAGTGCACCTTGTTACATTCTACCAGCTTCTTTAGTATCATGTGAGTTTTGGTGGGCTTGGCATCGGTGAATGAGACATTTGTTGTGGGCCGTTTGCCTAGTTTCTCTAGGGTCCATACTCCATTAGGGCCTCTGGAAAGGAAATATTGTATTAATACACACTGTCCCACTGTCGGGCAAAGAGGGACATAAAAAAGACAAGCTCAGTATATTCAACAGTGTTGTAGAACCAGAAAAATTGGGTAGCGTAGTTGTAAAAAAGTTGGGTACTAATTATGTGGGCCAGACAGACTGTTTGCATGGTGATTTAGAGGGCGAGTCTAGGCCCTATGCGCCACTACCTTGGTACGACCTTGATATTCAGCATAACCGAAGGACAGTACCTATAGTATGACTTACCTAAAGTCTGGTATCCCAGCCGAAGTACTAATGCCAGCCCCAGTGTGAACCACAACATGTTTGCTTTGACTGATGAACTGGGCTAGAAGTTCACATTTCTTGTTGAACTTGTCGATTGGATCGAATTTCTGAAACACATCAGCAAAAGTGATATAAATGCGTGTACTGTGAAGCTCTCGGCAATGTATTTTTCAGTGTCGGGAGCAGAAACCTGGTAAAGGGGACCTAGACTTACCTCTGGCACACCCAAAACACCTTTATGTTCGTAGGGTGACAAACCCTCAGCGTAATTGCAAGACATTTTAGTTAACTTTTTACACTTTTCCTTTAATTTCCATTCATTTCGATATTTTTTTGTAATAAACGAGCACAAAAACATCGACCGATTCGACAGTTTCGACACGGATCTCGCGGAAAACGCGTTTAATTTTAGATGTTATATTTAGATTTGAATCGAAGAAAAGAAAGACTAAATACAATATTTGTATGGCGGTAGCTCTTTCTAAAATATCATTCATGCATTGACATAAACGCGATGAAAAAAAATTGCGCTTCTGTATCGATCGCGTTAAATAATTTGTAAGAAAGAGATACATGATAGAATTTCATGGAGCACTGTTTCGCTTTTTGAAATTAACTATCGCGAAAATGTAAAATAATAGTTTGTCAAAGAAAAGAAAAAAAAAAGTCATTTCAATTTCTGTTTTCGTGTGTTGGCGTTATTTCGGTTTTTGTCGTAATAATAATAAATTTAGTCTGTCTTATTGTTAAAATTGTGATTTTCGTCCTCTAGCAATGAACCGCAGAAGAGCACACGACGAAGAGGATGGATATGGTAGGTATTTCACAGACACGGAACATATACGCACAGATTTATAGGTTAGGAATATCTTACCTATTCAGTACAATTAATCGTAATTTCTTTTGAATTTAGAGCGTCTTCACCGAAAAAGACGTCGTGTATCAGAGAACCAAGAAATAGAGGATAGATTGGAATCGCTCATATTGAGAGTTGGGGAGAAAAGCAGCTCCAGTTTAGAGAGTAATCTCGAAGGATTGGCCAGTGTCTTAGAAGCAGACTTGAGTACATTTCGCGTAAAAATTCTTCGTATTCTTACCGAATGCGCAATACGCATGCCTGAGAAATGTACTATTTATGCTACCTTGGTTGGTTTACTCAACGCTAAGAATTATAATTTTGGTGGAGAGTTTGTTGACTACATAGTAAAGACTTTTAAAGAGAATTTGAAAACTGGGAAGTGGAATGCTGCCAGATATTGTCTAAGGTTCATATCGGATTTAGTCAACTGTCATGTACTGGCTGCATCCTCTCTTTTGACATTATTGGAGACACTGGTAGATTGTGCGAATGAGGATGGTGTGCCACAAGTCCGAAGGGATTGGTTTGTGTTTGCTGTGTTGTCAGCATTGCCATGGGTCGGTAGAGAGCTTTATGAAAAAAAGGAGTCGCAGTTGGACCACTTGCTTGTGACTATCGAAGTATTCCTAAACAAGAGGAGTAAGAAACACTGGCCAGCACTGAAAGTCTGGTCTGCTGATACCCCACATCTCCAGGAAGAGTATTTGGACTGCCTCTGGGCTCAGATTAAGAAGTTGAGGCAGGACAACTGGTCTGAGAAGCATATTCCAAGACCATACCTTGCTTTTGACTCTATCCTTTGTGAAGCTTTGCAACACACATTGCCAGCTATTCAGGTAACTATGTAGTTTAACTGCCTATTTTATATAAATGCATATTATACCAGGGTTCACTGATAATGATGTTGATAATTAAGTATTGTCTTATTCAATTTGATTAATTACTAGGTATTATATTAAATCTAGTGAATTCAACATACCTGCTGCCTAAATGTGGAAACAGGAGCCCACAACATAACCTAAGCATTGTCATAAATGTTAAATTAATTGTCATGAATGACAACAACCTACAAATATGATGAATTTGATTTCAGCCACCACCCCACAATGACGGCGACACGTACCCCATGCCACGCGCCATATTCCGCATGTTCGACTACACTGACTGCCCTGATGGCCCCGTGCTACCTGGCGCCCACTCCATTGAACGGTTCCTCATTGAAGAGCACCTCCACAATATCATAGAGGCGTACCATTTGGAACGAAAGGAATGTGCAGCACAACTCCTTTGCTTCCCTTACAAAGCAAAGATACCGCTAGAATACTGCATTGTAGAAGTGATTTTCGCCGAGCTATTCAATCTACCACGACCGAGATACTTAGAGATATGCTATGGGTCAATTTTGATTGAACTGTGTAAGCTCCAGCCATCTACAATGCCTCAAGTGTTGGCTCAAGCCACGGAGATTCTGTTTTTGAGGATTGATTCCATGAATGTTGCTTGTTTTGACAGGTAATAAAGTTTTACTGCTAGAAATAATGGTGAAATACATAATGTATCAGATACAACCACAAAAACTGGAATATGTGAAAACTGTGCAAGGCGTGTGCATATTGCTGGTTATTGTGTTCTTAGGCTGATGTTTTAACTTCAAAACCAGCAATAGACACTCACCTGCCCCTTGCTCACTGTTCTTACAGTGTTGGTCCTGAAAATGTCAGTAATTTAATATGGACGTATTAATTCTTTCAGGTTTGCCAACTGGTTTTCTTACCATCTGAGCAACTTCCAGTACCGTTGGTCTTGGGAAGACTGGGAGGCCTGCACACAGCTTGAACCTGACCACCCCAAACCCAGGTTCATCCGGGAAGTGCTTGGAAAATGCCTTAGGTATATCTTTTCATATTTTTTAAGTATATAACTGACATTACTTAATCTTTTTTCTCAAACTAACAAAATACTTGTGCAAGGAGTGGTCCAAAGGTGAATTCGATCCAGCGACTTGCGCCGCATTCTCGTACCCTAGCCATTGAGCCATTCTATAATATATCACCCCTGTATGGTCAAGTTTTTGAATCTTGGCAGGTCACTAAAAATTTAGCTATTTTGCTCACCTGTATAATATAATTTTGTTTTATTGTTGATTATTCAAGACTAAGGCTATGTTCAACCTAATTTTCACCTGATGGTAACTTTTAACTTTGTTGCAGATTGTCATACCAAACTAGAATCAAAGAGATGGCCCCAGAATCATTTTCAGTATTTGTTCCTCTGAAGCCAGAACCTATTTACAAGTACTCCATGGAAGGTGCAGGTAAGAAAATAGACTGAATATTTTTATTTTTATTTGTAGTAAAAATACTTCACCTTATTTTAAACTCTAAACTTATCTAGAATATTGAAATATTTACACATCGGTAACGCATCTAAAATATAAAACCTATATGACTCGTGAAAATTGCAGGACATCTTGGGCTATAGGATTTCTAAAAAATAAATGCTTCTATCTCGTTTGTCACATAACTTCCATCTCTTAAAAAATTGTCATTGTCAATAGTTTACAAAAGCTTTGAGATCAATGACAGAAACCATACATAAATTAAAGCTGTAATCAGGAGTATTACTTGTTACTTGAAACAGGTTTTCAGTCTATTCCATGGCCATTAACTCTAATAAACTGTATGGGCGTTCGTGATAATCGAAATTGTCAGTTCCATCTCTTGCAGATGCATTTTCATCATCATTGTCAAATGGGGATTCTTCGTCGTCTATTGAAGGTTCTTTTTCATCATCTTCATATTCTGACTCGTCCTCTGAATGATCCTCCCCTTTACCAAGGGAATCAAGGAATTCTTGCAAGTCGTCATCCAACTTGACAAATTTTGAATGGTTTTCAGTCTCTTGTTCATCTAACTCTGGTTTGGACGTCGTACTTTTTTTCTCTTGACTGTCATCAACGGTGAAGCTACCAAATAACTCCTCGAAAATACTAGCAGCTGTTTCAGTGGTAGTGGTAGTTGTCGGATCACTTAATTCTACTGGTTCAACAGTGGTAGTTGCATTTTGCTTCTTCTTGCATTTAGTTTTATTCTTTGGCATAGAATATACTGACGTAATAATCTGTTCAGTTATTGGCTCCTCATGTTGGATAATTTCATTTGTTCTCTCACTGGGTACAGTAGAGGAAGGCTCGAAAATATATTCAGTGTGATCTCTCGAATCGCGGTCGTCATCATCTTGATTATAATCATAATGATCATCATCTAGATTGTTTGAATAATCTGTTGACTCACCGTTGCTTTCATATTGATCTGCGGTTTCTTCGTAAGATTGTGTTGACGTACTGACAGGTTTATGAGCTTCTGTAGTGGTACTGACACTGGTTATGCTAGATTGAGCTTCGTGATCATCATATTTATCAGAATGCGTCTGTGTAGATGAAATAACATAACCTTGGAAGTTTGAGCCCTTTCGCCTCGGCGGGTATTTACCTGATGCGGCAGTGGTTCGAGTTCTTTCACCGCTAGCTGTACTTGCAGTATTCCATTTGTCATGATTCACGGATGTGCCCTTGTGTAAAAGCGTGGATTGTCTGAAACGATTCTCAGTTTTCGGTTTTGCAGTTACCGTGGTGTTTTTCCCTTCAGCTGTGGTGCTTGGCTGCCGAGTGGTTGTAGCTTTGGTAGTTGTCGTTGTTGGTTTGGCTGTTGTCGTAGTGGTAGAAGTTGTTGTTGTTGTGCTGGAGCTGGTTGTGTTCCAGGCAGGCCGTGTCGCGGCTGCGGAGCTCGCCTGGGGAGATAGATCTATCGTCGTTTTGACTTCTGGTGCTTTAGTAGTCGTAGTTGTGATGCGTTTATGCTTTTTAACTTTTTCCGAGGTCTTGGTGAATTTTGGTGGTGGGCGCGTACGTTTCTTAGGCTTTGGTGTTGTTGTAGTTGTAGTATCTTCCGGGGCTTCAGTGGTTGTTGTCGTCCTTTTCCTTTTAGCTGTTGTAGAGAGAGTGGTCGTAGACGTCGTTGAAGAGGGCGTAGTGCTCTCTGATACTGCAGCCTTGTTTTTCTGAGAACCCATGGGTGTCGTTTTAGTGAAGGCGCCGATAACATTGGCCCAATCCATATCATCGCTTTCTTCCGCAGCGTTGCTGCTTACAGTAATTATTTCGGGCGTAGACGTCGTGAGTCGATCAGATTTTATATTTTCGTGTTTCTTTGGAGGTTTCTTCCCTTTCGTGTTTGGTTTTCGTGTGTTATTAACTGGCGTGCTGCTCTCGGCGACTTCGATCTTTTCAGTAGTGTTGGTGTCCGAATAATTCCAAGTGATTGGTCTAAATGCAGTGTCAAATAATGGATCCGGCTCGGAGAACTGTTGCATGTCGAGGACTTGAGGGCTCGGGCGGAAATCGATTGGTTTATTTGATTTTAGAGGCCTCGAGTGTACTCGCTTCAAGGGTGGCATAGGTTTGAATGGCTTCTTGTCCATAGTGACGAATACGCCGGGCGGGGCATTGTATATTGGCGGTCTCACGTGATCAGACATATAATTGATCTTTATCGGCATAGGTCTGGGTTTGTTGGGTTTGTTGTGACCCGTGATTATATCAGACACTTTTGTCGTACTTTCCGTCGTGTTGGGATTTTTATTGTCTTCATCTAAAGTCCAGTTTTTATGTGGTAGAATCGGGGTTGGTAACACAGCCGGTCTAGTTGTTTTTCCCGGTTTGTTCGACGGAACGTATCTGTGATCTGACTGAGATCCAAACGGATTGTTCGCGGGGCCAAATGTTTCTGTATCTGGGAAATGTTGCTGCAAGTAGGGGAACGGCGGTGGTGCGAGTGGAGGGCGGGAATATTTGTACGAATGAGGCTTGTAAGGATACGGCGTAAGCCTTTTCTGCTGGTCACTCGGAGAGCCGACGTATCCTACTTTAGACAGTTGCGAGTACGGCGGGGCCACCTGAGGAGGCTGAGGAGGTCTGTACCTCTGACGCACATCGTATCCATCACCTTCATCATCTGAAAACAATGAGAAAAATATCCTGTCCAATCCATTTCGGTGTTGACGGGCTTGATGATGATGCGTTGGGACTATATTCTTGTGGAACCAGATCGCCCTCTCGGGCCTGTGTGTCGGAACAGGCACGCGCTCATAACTGCGATGTTCTTGCGGCATTTCGACCACTCTCTCCGGCATGGACTCGCGGACGGTGAAGGTCCTGATGGAATTCTCGTAGGGCTTCCTCTGCTTCTTTGGCGGTTGAGAGATGACGGAGAAAGTCAGCTCGTAGTGGTATCTCCCCGGTGACGTTTCCACATCTCGCTGCCTGACGCGTTTCACAGACCAAATCGCTTTGACGCCTTCCATGCATTTGTCTTTCTCACACTTTTCTTTCGAGCGTTCGTCTTCGGTGAATCTGAAGCCGCTTTTCTCTTCCATCAGCCGTCCTTTCGCCATGATCGTGACTTCACCATAGGAAGAGGGCTCCTCGACTTCTATTCTTTCGAATGGTGCGGTTTTGATTTTCTCCCAGAGGTCGTGGTCGTCGACTTCTTTAGAGGCGAGTTGGTCCGGCTTGCTGTCCGGTGAAATGACGTCTCCTTTAGCGATCAGCTGGTCGATTTTGTCTCTTACTAGAGTTAAGTAGACGCTGTGTCTTAAAGCGTCTTCCCAGTAATGCGCAGGGACTGCGGCGATGGTAGGTGGTGCGTCTGCTATGGTGGTCTCCTGAAGAGTCCCCGCTCGGTCTTCCCGTTTGTCATAGTGCCAGTCGTTGAGAGGTATCGGCGTCGGCCTGAAGTCATTGTCCGCCCAACTTCCTCTTTGTACCTGTAATTAAAACAGAAAAGTCAAACACGATATGTCATCACAAACAAATGTTTAATTACTCGTATGTTGCATTGGTTGGAAAAAAATATTTGAGTGTGCGTTTGAAAGTAAAATGGTGGTTGCCGGGAAAGTGGACGCACGGTAGCGTGCTGTAAATCTTGCGTGCTTCGCGATCCAACCCCCACTGCGCCGGAGTTTTCCAATCGACTTATTCGACGAATACATATGCAATTGTCTGGAAAATGTGTTGTATAAATCTTAATGTCTTAAATCTTCCTTTTCCGAAGTTTAAAGCGACATATCGAACCAAAAATGTTTTTTTTACTATAATCCATGTTAATGTTCAGCTGATGCTGAATAAATAGAAGTTCTAATTTTTGTATTAGCATAATTTAATATGAAAACTAGACTCTATTTCTTTGACCTCGCAAGAAATATAACGTAGATTTGAATGAACATTTTTAATCGGAGCGTTTAGTACAGCTTAAGTGGCATTACGTACGATGGCCACGGTATGTGCACAAGTGGGTCTAGATCATAACTAGCAAGATAGAGATACGATGCAAACCATAACGTAACCGATATAATCGCCGGCTAACAATAAAGCCGCAAGTCGAACGCGTTTGCAGCTTTCTTGTGAAATCCAGTATTCCAGATGTTCTACTGATTTTTTCCCTATGTCGTCGTCGTCAGATTAGCAGACGCTTGCGCGTGTGGAGTTTATTGTGTAGGTAGGGCTGCGCAGACGTTAGCCACACACTCTTCGCAGAAGTAGAAACCGGTTCCAGTGGGGGACCAAGGCGACTGGGGCTCCCACCGTTGAGGACTTCATTTTACGTTAGGCAGTCCTGTAGAGGTAACGTTGGGAACCTGTAGTTCCTCCTCCGCTGCCTTTTCCCTATGTAAAGGGAAGCAGACGAACAAACTGGCCTGATGGTAAGTGCTGACCTTCGCCCATAGCCTAGGGTTACTGTTCATGGAGTGATACCACGTTTATCTAATCAATACTAAAGATTTTCAATGTGGTAGATTCTGATGTGCAGGATCGCCTGGGTTAGTACTAGGCTGGTACCACCCTCGTACCTATTTCTGCCGGAAAGCAGAATGCTTGCATTTCTGTGTTTCGCTTTGTCGTAATTAGATCTCAAGGTTTGTAGCGCATCAAAAACACTCTAATAAATAATACTGCGCGGTGAGATGTCTATGGGCGACGTCGAGCACTTACCATCAAATGGATCATTTCTCGTCTGCTCTCCTTATATATTTTTATTTATTTATTATAAACTTGTCCACTTTATGATCCAGTAAAGAACAGATACCTATAACCTTCGGCGCATGATAGGTTCTTACTTAAGACTCTTGCTCGTGGGAGTTTCACAACACATTTATACGCCATTTTGCACCCAATTATTGTTTATGGAGTGAGATTTAGTTAGACGATTGTATGCTCAATTAATGTTTAGAACTGATATTTCGACACAATGCTTTTGTAAAACGAGATAGAAAAAGCTTATCATCAAGTGTTGTATAGACTTTTTATCAATGGTATGGGACCCGTAATATCGCAGTAGGTATTGCTACAGTCTGCCGGCACCTAGCAGGGTTCTAGGACAGTGTGCAGATGAAGTAATAGAAGAAACTTGGTAATAAATATTGTATTTTTAAGGAACAGAACAACACATAAAATAGTAAATGTAGAAAATAGGTAGTAGTAGGAGACAAAAATAAAACGGAGAAACGTCCGTTCAGGACAAAATACAGAGAGAAAGGTGAAGATAATGAAATTAATGGAAAAATGGAAAGGGAATATGATTTGAATTTTGAAAATATAGATGAAGGAATGAAGATGCCAACACTAAATGAGGTGAGATAAACGCTAACAATGAGGTTGAAATTGATGGCAAGGAGGTTGATATGGACGATGAAGTCGACATCGTTACAGTATGAGTATAATAAGTGCGTTGTGTTGTGTGTAATTACATCCTAAAATAATCAAAGTCTATTATCCCTTCAACCGAATTTGCCCTTTGTCATTCATTTAAAAAAAATTATCTCAAAGTCGAAGTGTTATTATTCGGTTATCGTAAGACGTGTTTTATCTTATCTTATGATAGAGGGCCGGGAATAACCCAGCGGCACTTCGACCCTTGAGGATCTTTTGTGCCTACCCCATTTCACACACTGGTCATCTCAGTGTGCAAGTTTCCTCAGTTTTCCTTCACCGTTAGAGCAGTCGGTAAATGTACGTAAGTCTTTGAAAAATACGAAGAACTCATTAATACACGGCACTGCACGGTTTCTAACCCGGACCTCCAGCATGGGAGTCCGGCGTTCTAGCCACTGTGCCACCGACGCTCTATCGTTAGACGTTACCGATAGACCAAAAAAGAGAGGGAAAAAAGGAGCACCTCACTTTCGTATTCTTCCCCCCCAACGATACCACACCCGAAAAGTAACATCAGATATCAACTGAAAACTTCACTGGAAGAACGATAAAGTTAAGTAAGTACTTTTTTGGCTAAATCACTTTATCTCTGAATAAAAAAACTGTCATAACTTATCGTTCTTCAACTATGTTACTGAGTGTGTCATTGCCACTGATCAATACAGTTAAAGTTACCTTAATTACGTTTCTCCCCGTAACGACGTAATCGTCACCCACCGCCCCACTTGGCTGGGAAAATCTCATCCCAAACAATAGCTATAGAGGTCAATGTCTATCGTGCGATATATTAAATGTATTAATCTAATTGTAAACAAACGCCGTTTATTTACTCACGAAAACGTGTTTTAATTATATCATTAATTATGCTATACGCAAAAGATTATAAATATAGTGAAAAAAATTATGAAGGATGTTTTTAGTTCCCAAAGAATGTATATAACTCTGTGCAAAGTTAACCTGGGGTGTTATGCCTATTTATGTAGCAAAGCAGCAATGTTTGCATTGCTGTGTTTCGGTTTGAAGGGTAGGAGAATCAGCATAATTACTGAGACATGAATCACTCCATGTAAATCCTCAAGGTTAGCAGCGCATCGAAATCCCTCTAATAACGTTATAGTCAGGTGAGATGTCTATGGGCGACGGTGACCACTTACCATCAGGTGACCCGTTTGCTCTCCTGCTCTCTTTAGATATATAGAAACACTTTATTGTACACAAATACAGGAAAAGTAAAAACTACAGGAATAGTAGCACGATATGTACAAAGGCGGCCTTAACGCTTAAAGCGATCTCTTCCAGGCAACCTCTGAAGTTAATTGGACATTAAAGAGATTAGCGACAGTGTAGTGTGAAGATATGAAAAAGGTTACTATTACTTAATACACAGTAAATTATACCAAAAAAAAATTCTAAAGCTGTGCGCACAGCTCCGTGATCATCTTTAGGCGCGGTGGTGATCAGCGCTTCCCTCAACGCATCGGGATCAGAAACTCCATAGATAACCACAAGGGCATTTCTTTAGATTGACTTATAATAATAAAGCTTATGATATCGCGTAGATTAATCGATAGGTGTAGAAATTCTGCAAAGTTTTTAGAGCGAGTACGCTTTACGTTAATATTTTTTCTCGAGACCGAGTTGCCACAATTTCCCCAGTATATTGCGATTACCGCTGGACAGTCGCGTGCGGTAATTGGTTTACTAATGAAATGGATGCAGGTAGAGAGCTTAATTTGAATTCGCTGTTCCAATTGTGACTTCATTAGTAGTATTTTTATCAATGGATACCATAATGTAATGGACCACGGATAATGCTCATAGTTTTGGATGAAATCTGAAGTATTCTGTGGTAAAATTAAAATCCACATTGAATCGCTTATTATTTACCGTTTCATCTGCATTTAATTGTTACAAAACTTATAAAACTTTAGAAAACCAAAGGTGGTCAGTAACTTCGATTGAATCAAAACTATTAGTCCTTCGTCCCGTGTACGCAAATTCCAAATTGTCATATAACTTTCTATGTAGTCTACGACGGAGTCCCGACTTCCAAGATATAGGTTTCGACCTAGTTTGTAAGTCGGAGATCCTATTACTGTGCCTTGTAATAAGTAAATAAACTTTTCATTTTTTTTAAATATTTTTTTAGTCTAAATAGCTCAACGAGGGCTTTCCTAAAAACTAGCAAACCCAACCTGATACGAATCATAAGTTCCGACAAATCCGATGTTTCGCAATTATAAAGATTACACTTACTAAACCCGTGTGCTCCATCTTCGGCCTCATCGTCACTTACCACCAGGAGAGATTGAGGTCAAACGCGGGTTTAGGTGTAAACAAATATAAAAAAAAGTTCATCATTTCATTCTAAAATAGGTATCCAAATACTCACTACAACCGCAAAGAATACGCATATCAACGCGGATCTCATGTTTGTTCACTGATTCACAACACTGCACGATATGTCACTGCGACTTGTGATTGGCGTAGACGCGTGCGGCGCGGGCGCACCGAGCTTCGCGGACTGGCTGAGTCGTGAGCTAGCCGGGTTGAGAACCAACCCCACTCGGGTGGGACAGGTGCAGTTGTAGGTGCTTTGGGGGCTCCGATAGTCAGGGGCCCCGGTAATGCCTTCGGCTCAGATACTATAAGAAATGCTTGAATCACAGAAATGGGACCATCTCCTCTAGAATAATAATGTGAGCAAATGTGCTTATAATTTTGACAAGAATATTTTTTTTTCATACATTTCACATTTCAATGGCTGACATAATTTATGGGGAAATGCTCATAGCGCCAGTGCTAACTGAAAGACGCAGTCGCGGTTTCCGTATTATAATACTTTTTTTAGCGAGAATTCTGCTCTATGGTGAATTTCAAAATCTTTTGCGTGTATCTATAATGCAGAGATATCATATCATATATCATATCATATATCATATCATATCATTTATTCATAAACAATTATAAATTGTGTTTGAATATTTACATGCCAAAAATGATGATGATGATTAGTTTCGGTGTTTATTTCTGGCCTTAGGAAACTGCATGGAGCCCTAGTATTGACCATTGAATGTGTTGGGTGAGTAAGGGTTCTATGGCTCCTTCGGGAAGTCTTAACTTCAAAGAATGTTTTTTGCATATCAATACGACTCTAGCACATGTTCTCCGTTAGCTTATTACTATGTTTATTTTTTTTATTTTTATTTAGACGAAGACCATATTATACGTTACCTCCATTGCAGATGCGGATGTGGTGGCAATCAGGTATAGATCTATATTTCAGACATTACTCCACCAAAAGGTTGTCTGGAAGAGTTCGTTTTTAGCGATAAGACCGCCTAGATTGTATTAATCGTTTAGTACGCATTGTATAACAGTAATTTTGTGCAATAAAGAGTATTCATTCATTCGATCCATCCACGTCCATCTATTTATCTATAGGTAGTGTTATAGCAAAGCGCCCCTATTCCTGGATACACCCCTATTTGGGTAAGCAGTCGGCAAGCAACCACGGAAATCGTGATTACCAGCAATTATATCATTGTATTTTACCAAATGTGGACTTAATCGTCAAGTAATAATAGTTTGTCACTTGAATTTATACATACTTTATGTACGGTCATTGTCCTCCTGTTGTATAGCTTTCCTCGGTTTGTTTCCTAATTCCTTAGTCGTATGACTATCAAATTCAGAAATGACTTTTGGAATAAATACCTCAATAAATAGTCCCAGTCAAGTTTCGTAACAATGTAAAGTGTGATATTATTTTATTTATAGAGATTTTTTGAGAAGTATGAACGTCATTATCATCAAGTACCTATGCATAGGATTTGTTTCTCTCTTTAGAATCTATTCTACATATTTTTCAAAAAAAGTTTCTTTATACAAAGTCTCTTTAATTTGAATAATTCTATTGAATTTTGGCTCTATACGGATAGGACATAGGCGACTTGCTAAATATTAATTTCATAAATTCTCAGCTCATCTTCTATGTGACTTATTTATAACAACTTTACGAGTTGCAATATAACAATATACAAATAATATAGTAGTGGTAGATCCTAATGTGAACGATCGCCTGGGGTGGTACCACCCTCTTATCTATTTCTGCCGTGAATGCTTGCATTTCTGTGTTTCGGTTTGAAGGGTAAGAGAGTCAGCGTAATTTCCGGCACATGAGGCAATCCATCTTAGTCCTCAAGGTTAGCAGCGCATCAAAAACCCTCTAATATTAATACAGTGAGGTGAGGTGTCTATGGGCGACGGTGACCACTAAACATCAGGTGGCCCGTTTGCTCGTCTGCTGTCCTTATTTAATAAAAAAAAACAGATACAATCTCTTGTTCACGGCAGCATGTCGCCGTGTAATGGTTATGGCGGTTTATGAACAGCACCCAATGAGCATGCAAGTACTGCTTATAGGAAACGATGCAACATGATCTCATTGTGCCATCGTGCCGGGAAAATGTGGCAATTGAGGACGGATTCAGGAGGGGCTCATATATCTGGTGGTTATACATTGGGGCTTCGATCGTCGGTAAAGGAGCTGTGATCTCCTCTAGAAATTCAATAGCAATGCATATTACTGACGGTAAAACTTGTTGTATAAATCTTTTATTTTTATTATTATTTAACACTTTAATGCACAAAAACAGTACATGAGGCGAGCTTAATGCCATGCGGCATTTTCTACCAGCTAACCATTGGGTCATACAGATATTGCAAGGCATGTGTATATAAATGAAATAGAAGAGATTTACTAATTATAATTATTTACTATACTATAAAATACCTACTCATATAATATATAAAAATATACCTACACGTATGCTACTACATAACAATTTTAAGTACATTAATACGAATATTTACATATACACAGACACTAATACATATAAAATACACATATATTTATATACATAATATAAAAGAGTATATGAAAGATAATCTTATTAATTACATATGTACGTCAAACAAACTGTACGTCGAGGCGCCCCGGGGTGCGAGGCACTCCTATTTTTTCTTCTCTGGAAGCTAAAATTAGTTTTTTTTTTATTAAATAAGGAGAGCAGACGAGCAAACGGGCCACCTAATGGTAAGTGGTCACCATCGCCCATAGACATCTCACCTCACTTTATTAATATTAGAGCGTTTTTGATGCGCTGCTAACCTTGAGGACTAAGATGGATTGCCTCGTGTGCCGGAAATTATGCTGGCTCTCTTACCCTTCAAACCGAAACACAGAAATGCAAGCATCTCTGCTTCACGGCAGAAATAGATAAGAGGGTGGTACCACCCCAGGCGATCCTTCACATTAGGATCTACCACTACCAAGTAGTTATATGCAAAATGAAAAGATATTAATTAAATAAGCAAGTCGACAGTTCATACCTAAATGTTGATCAAGCATAAATATTAAGGTAGTCAATAAAATTATTCTTTAGTAATACATATGTACTTACATTGGAATCAAGCGTAAATAACTGAAGGGAATTACAATAATGTATTGAAACCATTATTAAACTTTAATTATAAGTAATCACAAATCAGAAGGTCGCAAAAGTAGAAAAAAAAATCTTTTTATATCATATCGAAAACTCTATCGAAATATTTGTCATACCACCTGAAACTAATCATCAATTACTCCGATTTATTTACATAACTACTGTATTTCAGTACTGTAGTCAGCTGAAAAAGTACCTCAGTCCACGCATGCGCATTGCGCGGGGCGAGTGAAATCCGGCGCGTCGTCGCGTGCGCACTTTCCATCTCGCGCGTTTTTCGCGTTTTTTGCGCTGTCACACGCGGAACGCGAACCGCTTGTGGGGACGTTCTTTATGGGCGGTTTGTACGCGTAGAGTCGGGGTAAAAAGTTGATTTTAACTGCATTTAAATGGTTTCCTTGTAGTTAACCATTATACTTTTCTTTTGCTTCTCTACAATAACCTTGACGGTTTCGCAAATCATCTGTCTTTTGCAAGATGAAAGAAACATCTCTGTGATGCTGACTATTTGTATCAACTCCTTTATTCAACAGCTATGACGCTCGTTCCCAGTAGTTCTGTACACATAACTAATGCGACAAAATTGCATAGAACTACAGAATGACTCGAGATTTCCGAAGTCGGTGTTCTACTCCGAGCTCGCGAGTGGAAAACGCAAGGCTGGAGGGCAATATCTGCGGTATAAGGATGTCCTGAAGCGTCACCTGGCCTCCAGCGGCATGTCTTGTGATACATGTGAGGAGCTTGCACAGCAGGGACTGGAATGGTGAAAGGCCGTCAAGAACTCCACTGACGACTTCGAACTCAAACGCCTAGAAGACCTTGACGCCAGAAGGCATGTCCGTAAAACGCATCCGAAGCCCTCCTATAACTACACCTTCAACTCTATCGGGCAGCTCTACTGCTTTGTTTGTGACCGAGTCTTCAGGACGAAGTTTGGCTTCGCTAGCCACCTACGAGCGCACGCCAGGAGCTAAGCAGGGGTCGCCGTCGACGGATACGTCGTGGAGGACATCACTACAGAACAGAACTACTGAGAACTAGCGAGCTATGATGTTTCTGATATTGCACAATTGTTTACTTCTACCAACATGACGCTTATGAGTTGATGCGCTTTACCATCCGTCTTATTTGCTATAATTTCATGTACGAGTATTGTCATATCTGAGAGCGTCGGTGGCACAGTGGCTAGGACACCGGACTCCCATGCGGGAGGTCCCGGGTTCGAAACCGTGCAGTGCCATGTACCAATGAGTTATTCGTATTTTTCGAAGATTTACGTACATTTACCGACTGCTCTAACGGTGAAGGAAAACATCGTGAGCAAACCTGCACACTGAAATGACCAGTGTGTAAAATGGGGTAGGCACAAAAGATCCTCAAGGGTCGAAGTGTCGTTGGGTTATTCCCGGCCCCCTATCATAAGATAAGATTGTCATATCTGAATATTGTAACTTTCTATACATCGATGTCAAAACGCAGTGAATTATTTTTCCATACTATTTCAAGAAAGGTTGCCATTGTCAATCAGTAAAACGCCTTTTGGCTAACTGTACATGCACGGTAAATATTATTTTGCAAGCAATAGCAAACCTAGGAAACTATTGTATTTAGATCGAATATTAATTACTCATACCAACTGTAAATAATGCAGGATTTGTATGATGAATAGTTGTTAGTACACGAATGCACAATTTTGTAATACACAAGTAATGTATATGAATTGTCATGCATGGCCAGAAAGGAAATTTATCCGCTTCTCTTAGTATATATCCATCACGCATTTCTTTAGTTATTTTTATACGTCTTTTTATTGTATTAGGAAAGTATGCGAGTATATGAGGGCCCCCTGATGGTAAGTTGTCACAGTCGCCCATAGATATCTCACGTACCTCACTGCAATGTTATTAGAAGGTTTTCGATGTGCTACTATCCTTGAGGACTTAGGTGGACTGTCTTATGTGCCGCTTACTCTGCTCTCTTACCCGTCAAACGTGACTGAAATAAAACAGCATGGGAGAAGCCTCACTAGATATATGATGCAAATCGTGGTAAAAATCCTGCCTTCATTAACCGATACTATGCAATCACGAAAGATTTAATGGCTAGATAAAAATTGAGATATGGGTTGTACCAAAATACTAAACCGAAAACTATATTTAAAATACTTACCTACTTCATAATTCGGAAAAAAATGTCTTGACAAAATGTAAAATCGTTATGCAGTTCCATTCCATCACTGGATAATAATTTAACAGACAATAGGTACTCCAAGTATCTGTTAATTAGTGTTGAAATCGTTCAAACGTTATTAGCGAACAGATGGAGCGCTGCGACCGCTATTCCGGCGGCAATTAATGTAGATGTTAAACCAGATAACAGCACAATACCGGCGCGGGCGCAGCTGCGTTGCGCAAAAGTCACCTTAGCGCAGAAAAGTTGACTGCCAGCGACTCTAGGCATGGGAACCAGTTGAAGACATTTGGTTTCTTATGAAAAGATATGAATCTATGTACGAGTATAAGATGTATGAAGCTTTATTAGACACAGAATAATTATTAGTATTGTTTTCAAAATTAGTCGAACCGATCAATTTAGGACCAATTAAATAATGTGATTGTGTCATGATTAAGTTTCAACCGAAATCATAAAGCTATATTTGCGTGATTATTTGACCACGACGTTGCCGCTGGCTTCTTTGCCACAAGAGATTCGCTGCTGTGACTTGATGAGGAGAGTTGAAGGTCGGACATAGGAGCGTGCGTGATGATCTTCTGTTTAATGTAACTAATTACTAGTGAAAGAATTTGCCGCGTGCAGTTATATTACTCTAGACCAACTAAACAGAAATCTCTTTGTGTATAAGTTTTAAGTAAACTGGCTCAAATACTTGACGAGTGGCGATCTTGAACCGGAAGCCTGGCAGACCGAGAGCGCGATGGTCCGACGACATTCAGAAAACAGCCGGCAATCAGTGGAGTCGTGATACCACCTGCAGATCTAGATGACGAGATTTAGGGGCGGCCTATGTCCGATACTGGACTAAAGAGAGCTGCTGATGATGATTCAATAAACCTGTATGAAAGAATAATGGCGATGTTCCATACATTTTCACGCCCAGTGCATTTATTCCAAATAACATATTCTTCATTCCCGACTTCTAAAAATGTACGACTTGTATGAAATAACTTAGCATGAAATTATATTTAAAATGACACGTATATCATTTATGGGCCTTGTGTCGCCATCCTTCTTTCGCGCGTACTGATTTTTACCTCGTTAGCTTATAACTTCTCTCTTTCCACAGCATCTCTCCCCGGCACCGAAGCAGCGCACCAGCTGGTCATCTGTGTACGCAACAAATGTACCCCCGAAGAGGCGCTGAACGTCCTCCGCGAGCTGCCCAACCCCCTCCGCGAGGGGGAGCAAGCGGCGCCCGCGCAGAACGCTCCCTACAACCCTCTGAAGATTGACGTGTTCGTGCAGACGTTACTTAACCTCGGCAGCAAGAGTATCTCACACAGCTTCGCTGCTATATCCAAGTTCCACTATGTTTTTAAGGTGAGACCCCGCTCTAGACCACGTACCTAGTACGGAGAATTAAGCTGGTTACAGGAAGGTAGGTACTGAGCTACAACCCGCTGAAGTTATTGCGTCAAGTTCTTTGTATTCAGTACTGAACAATATATTAGATTGTATCCGAAATAAGCAAGTTTTAAAAAAGGTAAAAATAGACATTGTTCTGCTTTGTCCTGTTCGACCTTTACCACTTATAGTGGAGCACGTTATTTTCCTTATATATTCTAATTAATTAGGTTTGCCTCTATAAGGTGTATAATTTAAATCGTGTGTGGTACGCAGCATCCTGTATGTATTTAGTGCGTCAATAAAGAGCCAAAATTGAAATTTCTGTTTCCTTACGAAATACCGACCAGCGGCTCTGAATCAAGATTTGTGAGGAACGCTTTGCACCTAAAACGCGACGCTATTCACACTGAACCCTGGATACTCGAGAGATTCACGCACGACAAAGTTACAAATAGTTCAAAATCAATAAAGTTTGTGTCTGTGTATATGTACGTAAGTATTCGTATTTATGTACTTAAAACTGTTATGCAGTAGCATACGTGTAGGTATATTTTTATATATTATACGAGTAGGTATTTTATAGTATAGTAAATAATTATAATTAGTAAATCTCTTCTATTTAATTTATATGCACCTGCCTTGCAATATTTGTATGACCCAATGGTTTGCTGGTAGAAAATGCCGCATGGCATTAAGCTCGTCTCATGTACTATTTTTGTGCATTAAAGTGTTAAATAAATTAATAAATAAAATAAAGTAAATATTTATTATCATAATTTATTTGGAATTATGAGAATAAATATTTACTTTATTGAACTTGCAGAACATTTTTGCAACGTTATTTTTTGTCTACCACCGCTTCGTAAGTTGCTATTGCTGAAAGTTAAAGACCTCTATAATTCTTTCATTACAGATTCTAGCCGAATCGGAGGAAGCTCAAATCTGCGTGCTCCGTAACCTATGGGAGCTCTGGCAGAGGCATCCTCAAATGGTGTGCGTCCTGGTAGACAAGATGCTCAAGACTCAGATCGTGGAGTGCAGCGCTGTCGCCACGTGGTTATTCTCTAAGGAGATGTCACAATATTTTACGCACGCACATCTATGGGAGCTGCTGCATCTGACCATAGACAAAATGAACAAGCATGTTTCCAAGCTCAGTGAGTGTTTTGTTAGTGTATATAACACAGAAATAATTTTAACCAGGACCACCTGCTCGAGCAGCTTCAGCTCGTGCTGTATAACGCCACTTCTTTCATTTAGTTTTACGCCACTTCTTTCATTTAGTTTTACACTTCTTTCATTTTTCAAGCAGTATTTGGAATGTGATTTCTTTTGTCGATTTCTCGCTTTCTTCGAAAAAAAGTACTAGATAAACCTCGGCGGAAATTACCATTGTTAGCCTCGGATCTTTAAAAAGCCTCGCTTGGGACTCGGTCTTGGAAAAGTCCTCCGCCAATGGATGGCTAATTTCCGAGCCTGTGCAATAATGTACTATTGTTTCCAGGCGGCGAGCTGCAAGAGGCGAGGGAAGCACTCGCCCGAGCGGACTCCAGCAGTTCAGATTCAGAGGACGAGGCCAACAGCAAAAAGAAGAAAGACCAGGACAAACCCACTGAAGAGGTAAATAAGATTTCTCGGAACCCCCCTTCACCCAGAATGGCTTTTACCCCCTCCACCCCGAGGTAAGGTCATGTAGACATTTTTTACATGTCCCCCTCGGGATCCTTACGTAATTAATGAACGGCCCCTTACACTTTCTCTGCAGTATGTTACAAACTAAACGATCACTTACTTTAAATTGGTTTTAATTTGGGATTACTTTTGTTCAAGTTTTGAAGGTGGTATGACTCTGTGTACCTTTTACTTATTTCTGCCGCAAAACAGCAATACTGTGTTTCGGTTTCGACATCGTAATCGGCATTAAAATATTTTTATTAAATATCGGTATCGGTTACCAATTAGACCAAAACAATTTATTCGTGCGTTTTGTTTTTAATTTTATGCGTGCTGAAAAATAATTTCAGGTAACCGCTTGCGATCCCTGGTCTGAATACACAATTAAGTGCCACTATATCTTGACACACATTTGAAATTATTCGTTTTCCTTTCCCAGGCCGTGGAGCGAATGGAGGAGCGTTTAGAAGCTGCTCACACCGACCAGAAGCGACTATTCCTCATCGTGTTCCAACGGTTCATCATGATCCTGTCAGAGCATCTAGTACGGTGCGACACTGACGGGAGAGACCCCGATACACACTGGTACAGGAGTACTATTGGGAGGCTGCGACAGGTGTTCCTTGTGGTTAGTACTGGGTTTTGTTCTAAGGCCTAGAGCACTATCGGAGTGGAGGCACGGAGTATGGCGAGGATTTTTATATATCTGGTCAGGGTATACTTCGATCATCACCTCCTATGGACAGCGCAAAAAGAAAACGGCCCCCAGTTCCCGGCCGCCCCACTATTCCTGGTCACGGTGGCGGCCATGGTAGCGACGATCTGCGTAAGGTGGCTGGCAGCGACTGGATGAGAAGAGCCGAAGATCGGGCTCAATGGCGCACCCTGGGAGAGGCCTATGTCCAGCAGTGGACTAGAATAGGCTGCTGCTGCTGATGATGATGTATACTTCGATAACAATGTAAACTAAACTTTAATGTTTTTAAAATACTATTCAAAATGGCGTGCCAATATCAAGCGATTACGGCGCGAAGCGTAAGGGTCGATTTATAAGAAAACGCAAAACCGCCTGCCGCGTGACTTGCTTTCGCCAATATACACGAGTTCTTATTACTCGATTTATTTGAAATCACGCGATTCGCACGCGCGGTTTAATATAAATCGAGTAATAAGAACCCGTGTGTTTTTAAGCCGCGTCGCGCGGCGGGCGTTTGAGTGTATTTATATAAATCGAGCTTTTATATAAATATTTAAACCTTAGAAAGTCTTCTTTCTAAGGTTAAAAAATTCTTTATTTCTTTATCCTCAACTTTATTTTTTATTTCTTATAACTCAACGTCCTAGCTGGTCCCCCACCAGCTAGGACGTTAACTAATAAGTGGCCCACTCAGCAGTTTCGATGACCTGCTAATAACTAGACGTCTTCCGCAGCACCACGAGCAAGTTCAGAAGTACAGCAGCACGCTGGAGACCCTACTCTTCACGCAAGACCTGGACCCTCACATCCTGGATGTGTTCCACCAGTTCGTCGCGCTCACCGCATAGTCTCAACGTTACGTCGTCCAAAAAGTATCTGCACACTTTTAAAATTCCAAAGGTGTGGTTACACCTGGTCGTCTGACGACGGTCTGGACGGCCAACGACCAAGTGTAAACATCGGAGGTCGCCGACTGTAGATCGTCCACCGCAGGTCGGTCGCCGAAGCGGTCAACGACTATATGTAACTGCGCCTTTAAGGTGCTTATGCAATGGTCTGAACCTTGAATTTTACTGATGGAATCCATACATCTGATTGGTTAAAAATTTAGAAAGAAAATAATTGGCTAATCAAACAAAAGGATTCCGTCCGGCAAGCTGGAGTGCAACACCACTAAAGGAGTTTTATGTACTCGGATCCCAGAATTTCTCGGATGGAATTCGTCCACGTGACTAGTATTTTTTTAATGTTTTCATTTTAACTTTTGGTTTAACCAATCAGATGGATAGATTCCATCCGAGAAATTTTCGAATCGGATCAAGGGACCTCTTGTATACTGTTTTGACCGTCATTTACAGACGGAATCCTTCTATCGCAATGGTTTTTTTATAATTTTTTTAACCAATGTGGTGGATGAATTGTATCCCGGCATATATGACGGATCGGACGCCGCTGTACAAAAACACCATAACCTAGACAGGTCTAAAAATATTCATATTTATGACCTGCTACGCAACGTACAGTCGACCACAAGCTATAGTATACCATCTGTCAAAAACCTTCGATTATATCTCAACCTTATGCCTGTGCAATATGATACATTTCAGATTCACAATTTTTACGTTTTGGGTCGTCTGTACAAATGTCGTCTGTTCTGTTTGACTCGAATGTTTTAAATGCTAGGCGATGTGTAGGTATAAAAAAGAAATTATCGTAAAATCTGATTAAATTACTTATTGACATTTTTATAAACGTAGATTTTAGCTATCTCCGGTCTCGTATTTTTTTTGTTGCGTATTTGAGTACGAAACTCGCCGGTAACTTGTAAAGTACAGGTGAGTGGAAGAAACTTTTTTCTATATTTGCGGGAAGGATATAAACCGACATGGAGTGAAGGATCACTCCATTCGTTAAATGAAGATCAAGCTTCGTTAGGAAATGAATATGTGGATGATAGAACTGTATTTACGTGAAACTGAAAACCACTCCAGTGTTTGTGGTGTCGCTCTTAAATAGGTTTCAAGATTGACTGAAAAGTTTTTGTCTATTCTCATTTTATCGGTTATGCTTGTAAGGCTGTATTGAAAAAAACTTTTGATTCTGTAATGTAAATAAACTATTTAAACTCACTTTTGAAACGGTGTTTAATTTTTTTGTTTTATTGATTTTATGTTATGATATCCTTTTTTGAACAGATAGATGAATTCGGTTTTGATAATTAGTTTATTTTTATTTTTTAATAGCCTATAGGCTGTCCCACTGCTGGGCAAAGGCCTCCTCCTTTCCATTTTTCCCTATCCTCGGCGTCCTTATGTCATCCTTTTTGGAATTAGTATAACAAAAGAAAAAAAAGAGCTAGGGTATGTATAAATCGCCTAACGCTTCAGTGAAATTAGGGGTAGGCAGGTTTCTATTCTAATAACATTTATTATTCTTACCAATTGTGTAAACGATGATAATAATTAAAAAAACTTTAATATTGAGACTAGACTTTATAAAAATATTTTCCAAATTCTTAAAAAAATACGTCTTTTCACGAGGTCTTTTTACAAAATACGTACGACACCTCTCACCATTTGAGAACCAAATCACTTCAAGTATCGCAAGAGTTCTTCCACCTCTGCCTTGGAGCCGAGGTAGCACGGCGCTCGCTGGTGGATTGATGTGGGTTCCACGTCCAGGATGGGAATGTTTCCGTTGGTGGCCAGACCGCCCGCTTCGGTTACGATGAACGACATTGGGTTGCATTCGTAGAGCAGGCGAAGCTGAAATTTAAAAAAAAAACACCATATCTTTTTTTACTCTTCAGACTCGTGCCACGCTGTCTTAACAGATTTTTTAGGTCTGCTATTTTGAAATGGCCATATGATGCCATGATATCATCACAATTTTACTAACAGCTTTGAAAAAATAAATTATCCCAAATAACGAGAAACTTGTGATATCTTCAAGAATGACGTTACGTTTTGCTTTTCTGTTTACGGAGTGTGCTAGTGGCTCCATCTACGTAACGCTTTGTGTTTTATGTCCTTTTGCTTGAAACTTCCTTAAAATTCTGGAAAACGATCAGTTATTTCAGAAAAAGTATTAAGTTTACGCCTCAAAATTAGGTTTAAAAAGGTAGATAAAAAAATGAAATGATCCCATTGACTCTTCACTTAGAAAATAGATTTCTTAACATACTCAGAAACATGAACCATGAAGGAATGAACGCCTGCTCCTATATTTATTTCTTTTATCAATAATATATAAAAATCAGGGAAATCAGAAAATGTAAAAGATACTGTCTGCATCAATAATATTTTTTTTATATATATGCGCCTGAAACTGAACCACAGTTTGTGACACAGGTCCTTTTTTGGTTGACTGTACTTTGTTCAAATATCTTACAAATAATGAAGTGCACAGTTGTAAAGTGACTACTTTACCTTTCCATTGGGAGCGGACTTTGTAGCTGGGTACATGAAGATGCCACCATACTTGATGGTTCTGTGCACATCGGCCACCATAGAGCCGACGTAGCGCGCCCCGTACGCCTTGCCAGTCTTGGGTCGCTTGCGGTCCTCTATGTAACTCCTCAGGCCGTCGCTCCATTCTGCTGCGTATCCTGGAAGAATGGAATTGTTCTCAGTGGTTCCTTTAAAGGGACTTTTTTATCCCTGTGGTTCGTTAACAAGAGCTGAAGGAACTACTGAGACTATAAAGTTCCTTTATTAGGGGTAATAAAAAGTTTGTTTTGTTTGCTTATAGGGTGATTTTTATATGAATAACTAACTTTTTTGGCCCAACTCCTCCGGCGGGCCAAAGGTAATATTTTTTTTTAACAATGCTTTAGTATCCCAATAGTGAAGCAATAAGAAGTAGAAAATGTGTATGGTTTATCGTTTCACTATGTATGAGGAATTGAGGATACTAAAACATCAGTAAAAAATATCTTGTCATCCGTTCAACAATTATACTGTCATACTTAACAAATGCCTTCATTCAGGAGAATTTTGTTTTCTGGAGTGGCGCTAGTTTCACTACAGTACCTACTGCCTTAATTACATGGAATTTGCAAATAACACTTCGCCTCTTACCCTCATTAATGGAATAAATGCTCCCCTTCTCCGGTATCCTCATATTAGGGTCTGTGAGAATGAACTCTCCTATGGAGGGGTCGTACATGAACCCGTTGACCCCCTTCCCCTTTCCTATGGAGAGCACCATCATCGTAGCAGAGCCGTAGAGCGCGTAGCCGGCCGCTACGAGCTCCCGGCCGGGTTGCAGCGCGTCCTTCTCATTGGGTTCGCCTTCGGATTTTTTTCTGGAAAGAGTTTTGGTAAGAATTTTCATCATCATCAGCCTATTAATGTCCCCAGGGCCTCCCTTTACACAAGGGGGCCATGATCCACCGAGCAGGCCCAGTTTAAATTGGTGGATTTCACACGCCTTCGGAAACTGTTAATTTCCTCAGACATGCAGGTTTCTTCAGGAATTCCTGATTTTATTAGACTGGATTTAATTCACGACCGGCAGTGTGCTAACAGTTAGCGTTGACGATATAGTACCCAGAGATTTCATTGGTGCAGATTCCTCGTTTTATTTTGTCACTATCACCACAGTTTATAAGACTTCTATACCTACCCTGTCCAGGGATATAAAATGAAAACCTTCGGTAGTCGCTATATTGCGGAATTCAATGAAACTATTAAAAGTACCAATGACGCCCCTCTTGACAGGATTTTTATTTTCCTGGTCAGGGTTTACCTAAGATTGTGACCAAACGTATGCACACGCGCTGTTTCTGATGATCATAGAGATTTAGATTGTAGGTCAATTGAAGATTTACCTGTAAATGGCGAAGATAGAGCCGACGGAGACGAGGCAATCTATGTTGGAAGACCCGTCCAGAGGATCGAAGCAAACCACGTATTTGCCGCGTCTTTCTGTCTCCACCTGGGAACCAAAAACCTTAGTGAACATTCTAATGCTAGATCATGTAGGTAAGTAGCATGCGCTTCTACTTTGTAGTGGTAGATCCTAATGTGAAGGATCGCCTGGGGTGGTACCACCCTCTTATTTATTTCTGCCGTGACGCAGAAATGCTTGCATTTCTGTGTTTCGGTTTGAAGGGTAAGAGAGCCAGCTTAGTTTCCAGCACATGAGGCAAGCCATCTTAGTCCTCAAGGTTAGCAGTACAGCACAGTGAGGTGAGATATCTATGGGCGACGGTGACCACTTAACATCTGGTTGCCCGTTTGCTCGTCTGTTCTCCTTATTTAATAATATATATATATATAAAAAAGACATGTTGAAGAAAAACGGGGTTGTCTTCTATCATTGCTTTTAATATAGTATATAACCCATTTTACAAGAAATGGGTTGGCAAGAGACTGACAAAAGTGAGGCAGCAGGATCTCGAACTGATTGACAGTAGACTGCTGAAGACCCAGCTGTCCACGCACGTCGCTGGTCCGGGAATTTACAATAAAATACCAGCTCGTATCCGAGATACTAAAACGTACAACAGTTTCGTTATTGAATTTAAAAAATGGTTGATCCAAAAGGCCTATTACACTGTCAACGAGTTCCTTGACGAATGATGTTTGAAACTGTAGATTTATATTCTGTTATACTTTTTTTTTTAAACTTGTTGACATTATACTTACTTTAAGTAAGAAATTTTACTATTATTGATCATGACATGCTAACATTTTATTATTTATTTTTCGACAATGTATGATCATTACTGAAATAAATGAATATGAATATATAGGTAACTCAGGAATGCTGGCCTATATTAATGTTACCACTTCACTACATAATTTTATTGATAGGTGCCCCATTTGTTCTTTGCCTTATTTATCTGCAAAGGTCACGAGCACGAAGGAGATAGTCTCAATAAAACTTGTTTGTGTAACTCAACAATAAACTCGGCATTAATACTTTCGATTATATTATATCTACTTCTCACACAATATAAGTTGAGTGTCCATATTCGGAAAACTTGGGTCAAGTTTTCCGAATACAGGCTCAATTTATATTGCCGCGGAATGGAATGGAAGCGAATTTTGCAACGTAATTGTAAATTGAAATTGAAATCGTTTATTTAGCGCTGTAAACACCAGAATACAGAAGTATACAAAGTTTAATACATGTAGCACAGAACATCTGGTGTGGTACAGTGCCAAAAAGGGTACACCAGCTCAGCATAATGCTGAGGCAAGCCACAGCGCTGATTTTCAGCTGACCCCTCAGTGAGTGCACGGACGAAGAAAGCAACAGTGTGTGCGTGTTGTGTTGTATGAATGTGTTTGTTTGTACATAGCATAATGAACTTTATGTCAATTGTGTAACATACAAATACGAGCCAAAAAAGAGGTCGCGCGTCTTCCGGGGAATCCTCGCGCATTCTCGAGAATTCCCCTAGCGGTAAAGCGTATTTAGTTTGTATGTTACACAATTGACATAAAGTTCATTATGCTAAGTACAATTACGTTGCGAAAATTCGCTTCCATTCCATTCCGCGGCAATGTAAATTGAGCCTTAAGAGTAGCTGGACCCTTTATACTTGAATATAGCATATAGTGATGAATCTTCTTCTAAGTCGTTTTCCTCATTGCTGAGGGGTCGTGATCATTCTAGGGAATTAATCACATAGAACGACTCTCGTGGCAGATTTAATGGGATGGTTTGCCATTGCCTTCCCCATTTCACACACTGGTTATCTCAGTATGCAGGTTTCCTCACCATGTTTTCCTTCACCGTCAGCAGTCGGTAAATGAACGTAAGACTTTCGAAAAAAACTAACACCTTAGTAGTACATGGCATTTCCTGGTTTTGAACTCGGACCGACGATGGGAGTCCGACGTCCTAGCAACGACGCCACCGACACTCTTAGTAAGGAATACCTACCTGTAAAACTGTAGGGTTTTCTTCAGACACGAGTAGGCAGGTGGTGAAGGAAGACATGAGCATGTTGATGAACAGATCGTTGGAGAGCACGTCCAGTTTCTTCACCTGTTCGCCTTGCACGTTCGTGTCGCCCGAGATTCCATGGCTGGAGAAATTAAAAAAATAACGAAATGAACATAGGTTTCATCATCAATACCTACAGTTGTTATCGTTAATGGTCCGTTAGTTTCACGAAACGTCTTTAAAGTTAAGTCTTCATTAAAATACAAGCTAAGCCATTACTCTAGATATAGAGATGACACAGAGACTTTAGGGCGTAATTTTTGCAACTCATAACTTCTCTAAGTTTTTTGATGATCTCGCGGTGACCTGGGGTCTTCTATCCTTTGAAAGGAAACACGATGCAGTGGATTTCTGAATTTATTTTATGAAGCGAGTGTTCTAGAAATTAGTACAATGCAAAGCTTTCTACGCAGACTACAGCGGTGGTGTTGCCAGTGCTCGTTTTACAAATTGCCTAAATATTAACAAAGTTCCCATTAAAAATAATAAAGCAAATTTAATAATATATAATATAATTTAATAATATAGGTAAGTAGTTTTCTTAATTTCTGTGAATGCAATTTTAAATATGTAGGTAAATAATTAGGTAATCTTCTCTGCCTTCTTTTAAAAATGCTCTCAAAAAGCACTTTAGTCACGTTGCTGGGACTTTGAGTTTTTGTAAGTATTAAATTAGTGTACATAATTATATTAGTATATGTATTCGTATATAACAAATTGTATATATCATTAGCACTGATCGGAGTAGGTAGGGCTCTTTCGGGTCAATGTCCTCAAAGGTTATATTAATATGGATATGATTTCGGGATCCCGTTTTAAGTTATCGAGCAAATGTTGTAAATTACTTTTATAAATCTCGCCTTTACTCGACGGATTACGATTTTTTAAAAATTGTGAACTTACGAAGAAGTTAAAACACTACCATAGGTACACTAACGCCATGAATCTTAAAAAAAATTATTTCGCCACCAATCTTAAATGTGTATCAAAACAAATATAACGTTAAAAATCTAAATAATATCCATATTATGACCGTATGTGGCAAGTACCAAAAACAGCCCTACCTACTCCGATCATAGATCATTAGAATTTAATTTAATTTATTTATTTATTAGGTAAACACAACAGATTACAACCATAGAAATTACAGAAAAATCAATATAAAGTTATGAGCTAGGTCGTAACCCTTAACGTGTAAACACAGCATGGTTAGGAAGTAGAAAATTGATTGTTGTACAATATTGAGTTATAAAAAAAATACTATTGAATGTAATGACTAAAAAACTTATGCCTATTTGAAAAATAAAAATAATAAAGTAAAAACTATAAAGTAGGTGCGTGGATAGCTCACTTGAGGACATCCTCAACCCGTCTTTTAAAAACTAATGTCCTAGGATCAAATAAGTCTATCGATGGCTTATTGTTGCTGTTTGAAGAGATTTCGTTAAACAATCTACACATTCGCACAATAGGGTTATAGAACGATGTGTTGTTCTTAAAAACATTTAATACAAATGTTTTAGGATTGCGAAGTTTAAAGTTTGTGTTGAAGTTTAGACAGGACAGCAAGGAAGGTGAATCTATGGTGGAATGAAGAATTTTATGTAGGATTATTAGGTCTTGGTGTTTGCGAATTGAATTGTTTTAGAATTGTTGAGTATGTATTTTATTTATCTACTATATAATTATTTTAATTTATTTATACTGATTTATTGTACTGCATACCTATACCCGACATAAAATTAGTCTAACTCTCCTAAATCAAAGGTTGGCTGGAAGAGATCCCTATAGGATAAGCCCGCCTTTGTACATGTTTTAATGTTTATTATTTCTGTGTATTTTATATTAGTACAATAAAGAGACTACAAACAAACAAACAAACTTAACTTCAAAAGTTCTTAACCGGTTAGATTATACCTAGTAAGTTAATACGATACCGTAACCAAAGGAACGATAATTAGTATTTAAGGAACCATCTAACTATAGCTCTAAAAGTGTTAACTCGCTATTAATTAGTAATTTGCGTAGGATATTTCAGTGATAACAAGCAGAAACAAAACTGGAATAGACATCTATAAAATAAAACAGGTAACAAAATATCAAACAAGTCCACTAACAGTTTTGCAATACCGGCTTTCCTGACGGCCGATTGAATAGCCTTGACCGCTGTCTGGATGGAATTCAGCAGCTGTGTGAGATCCCCAGTGGCAGAGGGAGCCGTTCTTTGCTGAGCCAGGACCCACCGAGTGAGGGTCATAGCATTTACGTCAAACGCGGGGCCTTGCTGAGACATCTTTACAATTTACAAAGTAAAATAACGTAAACGACCGGTTTACTCAGCGGCCGGTGTGGCACTGGCATTCATAGAAGGTTAAACGACAACCGAATAAATTTAAAAGCTGTTTACGCGCTTCGTCGCTTATCATTTCTTCGTATTATTAAATTCTGTAGTTTAATAATGATTCTATGTACATTGTACAGTTTCAAGAATATGAGGCGTCGTGATTTCTGTTTTTGGGTGATGTAATATTGAGTCAATAAAAGTAATTCCTATCTTATTGATAAGGATAAATAGGTATACGTTTACAGATTTAATTTTAGTTGTTATCAAAAGGCAATGGGCGTGTACTTGACGCGATCGAAGTCGTTTTATTTTATCTAGATAAGTAAGAACTTAAGTGTAATAGGAATTAAAATTAAATAAGTGCAGGTAGAGTTTAAAGAACAGGGAACCCTTTTGAAGCAGATGATTCTGCTTCAAAAGGGTTCCCTGGAGTTGTTATGGACGAATGGTTGATTAGAAGTCTTTATAATGCTAGGTACTATGATGGATCATGGATTACATCATTTATTGTTCGCCACCATAACCACAGACACTTGTTATAAGTAAGTAGGAATGTTATAGTTAATTTCATGTTACAGTGAAATGTGTCTGTAGGAAGAAATTATTTTTTTCGTTTAAGTACCTAGGTACTTGTTCATCATATGCATGAGTATTGGTAAGTAGGTATAGGTAGTTACACTGACAATGCTCTGGTATGAATAGGACATGACATCCTGTAGAGTCTACAGGTGTCATGTCCTAGTAGTCGTCTAGGTACTACCCTACCTACCTACACTTAGTATGAAAATATTTATAGTTCGTCTGAAAAAATAAAAAATACTTAGGTAGGTATACAAATATTTTGGATCGGGTTACAAATATTTTCGATGGCGTTAGATCTTTCGTATCGGAGGCTAAGATCCGGGTCACTGCACCAGCGAATTATGTAAGTATATAAATATTTAGTATTTCGATGAAATCTAAAGTTCATGAAAGTTTTAAAGAATGATTTTTTGCCGCCGATTTTCTTCCGCGTCTGGTTTGAACGCTTAATGAATTTGTAATATGAGCGAGTGAAATGCATGACTGACGATACCTATGTATGGCGTTATCTCTTTCGCTCATTTATAGTAAGTACGTTTAAATTATTTCAACAAAAACCTTTGACAGCTGTCAAGAAAAAAACAACTATGTTACTAAGTTTTATCAAAAGGTACGAAATACGTAGTTTTAAAAAATTCTCCTTCGCAGTTGTTGTACTTTTTTAATGACTAGGAACTTTTCAATATTAAAATCTTTTCATTATTAAAATGTGGGTAATCTGGAAATTATTGTAATTAATTACTATTTACAATTATTTATTATAAATGGTTTTTGTATTTATTTATATTATGTAGATTTAAACTCTATTTACTGGCAACACAGAAAAAATGGCACCGCCGAAGCCGAAGTTTGCTGAAGGTATTTTTATTATTTTCAACCTGAAATAAACATGTTATGTCGATTTGTTTACTTACTAGTAATAGCTTTTTTATTATTGTAAACATACATATCATTTTATTTGCTTCTAGGTGAGAAAGTGTTGTGTTTCCATGGGCCTCTAATTTACGAGGCAAAATGCCTCAAAAGCAATGTTACGAAAGATAAGCATGTCCGATACTTTATCCACTACGCGGGATGGAACAAAAAGTAAGTATTTATCCAGTTCTTTTATGTTAAACAATCGTATTCGAATTACATGATGGTTTTGTCACTGTTGTAAACAAACATTTGTCATTTGTTTTTCAAACAGGCCTTGGAATTTGGCTTAGGAACGTACTCTAAAGTTTCCAAGTAGTCCTATTTCTGTGTTTCATACATTACATAGCGTACTAACCAAGCTTTCGGTTAGGGTGTCGTTAAGGAGGCACTGAGAAAAAGTTTCAGACTTGTTAAAAAACGAACGGTTTCACAAAAACCTAGTGGATGGAACTGCTTGGATAGACTGGGTTATGCTAGGTTGCCTTTAAGTTATGACAAACATGCAAAGAGCCTCGTGGAGTACTTTTTCGACCTATCTTGGTACCCCCTTATACTCTTGACCGATGAATGAATAATAAAAATAAAACACTGTATTTCAGCTGGGACGAGTGGGTCCCTGAGAGCCGGGTGCTGAAGTACAATGAAGCCAACGTGCAGCGGCAAAAGGAGGTGCAGAAGACCCACTCCGCTCAACCCACTAAGACTAAGAAAAGTGAGTTATCATATTAAATATTATACTTGCGAGAGGCTTCCAATAACATATTACTAGCATAGGAACATGACAATAGTACCTTGAATCTGTGATACTTTTTAATTAGAATACTTTCACATCGAACTTCAGTCACGATTCGATTTTTTTATTGGATTCATTTAGAATACATTTTTTTGGTGAAGGCATATTCTGTGATTAAAATTGATGCTGGTTTCTAATGAAAATACATAAGTAATAAAAGTGGAGAAGAATTTGAAACAAGAAACCAATAACAGTTGGGATATCGCTACTATACTACAATATGCAGAAGATGATTTTTAGTGTTTAGTTTTCATATAAGTAATTCATTTTCAGGTCAGTTTATTACACCGCTCATAATGCTTGCTTACAATGTGGACGCACTTTCAGTTAATAGTTTTGGAACTAAGCTATGTGGTTTTAATTAAACCTTTGAATGTTTTCTGTACACACATGGGTACACTCGTCTATTGTTAAGTCATTGTTATGCAAATTACCACCCTCGATGGGTGTGCTAAAAGGAATGAACTATACACTAACTCAGATATGTGCACTTGAACACAAAAGATCCCAATGGGTCGAAGTGTCGCTGGGATTCCCAGCCCCCATCCAAAGATAACATATATCTTATCTTTGGATGGGGGCTGGGAATCCCAGCGACACTTCGACCCATTGGGATCCCCCATCCAAAGATAAGATATATGTGCACATCAGCTATTTGCTGCATGCATTATAATAAAATAACAAATAAATATTTGTATTTGTATTTATTTTTATTTATTCAAACACAAGTTAAGTTAATAGAAGTACGTAATACTAAACTAAGTAAATAATAAGCATTTAAATTACATAGTGATGTGTTTGAAGTAGAAGCGTTGCAAGCTGTTATTATTATTTTAATTACACCCAGAATACTATTCTATACTAGATAATTTCCATGGCACTTCAGCTATTTTATCTACTAATTACAATGTGTATCCAATCACATTTAATTATCAATTAGTCACAATCTAAATAGTATAACGACTTTGCCCCACCATAACACCTTTAACCTATTTCTCTAGAGGTACATAAAGTTAATCAGTAAAGTGTACTGTTAGGGTTTACACCTGCGCTTTATACCTGTACAATATTTATACCTGTACAATATTTATACCTGTACAATATTTATACCTGTACAATATTTATACCTGTACAATATTTATACCTGTACAATATTTATACCTGTACAATATTTATACCTGTACAATATTTATACCTGTACAATATTTGTTAGAAAGAATTGTTGTTTTTAAGTCAACCATTTAGCCAACAAAAGGAATTGATATGCAAAAAAGTGAAAAGCCATTTGCGTTATCTTTGTCAACTAACTCGTTAACTGACCATCAGTTGCACAAAATGTCCTTAAAGTTGTCTTAAAAAAATACATGCCATCCCTTTCTACACACACACAATAAATCATATACAGATTTCAGTCAAGTGTAATAAGCTGTCCAATAAATATCACTACTGTAGCGCACTTGTATAGCACTTTTATAGCACTAAACAAATAAATAAATAAACTACTTTAGCATTTTTGTAGCACTACCATAGCACACTATAGCACTACCACAGTAAGCTACAGCAATACAGTAGCTACTGTAGCACAAATGCAGCATTACTGTAGCACTGCTGTAGCACTTCTGTAGCACTCTTAGCATTACTGTAGCACTAACATAATGCTGATAATGACGTGCGGCTGTTGCCCCTCAGCTCCAGCCAAGGGCCGCAAGTCGGAGGCGGCCGCCACGACGCCGGCCAGGGAGGAATCCAGGGCTTCCACCCCTGCAGGTGACTTGATATTCATACATACATATATCTCACGTCCATAATCCCCGAGGGGGTAGACAGAGGAACCACCTTCATCATACGTAGTTCCCACATTTTGCCGTAAAATTTGGTGGACAAAGACTTGGTCCCTTAGTCGCTTCGTACGTCATACACGGGAAGAGTTGGGGTGGTGCTATTCTTTATGGCCGGCACGACACGGCACGGAATTGATATTCATTCCAACTATAACTATTGCAAGCGATAGCGGGGCTATTTCAACTCCCATTAACAGACGTTAAAAATTGCCCATTTACTACCGCCTACCTTCCAGAAACATACTAGCCATTTAGAGTGCCATCCACAGCCGTCAAAAATAAAAGAGAAGGTATTAAGTAAAATACAAGTTTAAAAAATTTGAAGTCATATTTTTTCGCACAATGCGAGAACTTTCGACTAAGAAACGTCATAAAATTAAATATGAATTATTGGAATTTATTTGTATTTTCTAAATTAAGATACATACATAACTTTACGCTATGTCCCTTGCGGGGTAGGCAGAGAGAATGGAGCGCCACGAATATGTCTTGCACTCTTATCTTGCTTCCATTACAGTCATTCGTCGCTTCACGCATGCTCGTTGTTGGGTTCGTCTGTTCTGTATAGCACTCTGCAATTTAAGAGCACTGTCAAACTGATGTTATAATTATGTTATATTAATAATTACAGGCAAAGAGCCGGAGACTCCGACACCGGCCAAGGCAACTAAGGGGCAGAGCAAGGACACCCCTGCCGACTCGGGGTCTGATCAGCCCAAGTGAGTTCATTTATATTTTTATATGACAAATCAAATCAAAATGTTTTTTATTGTAAGTACCTTATAGTACATTTATACGTCATTCTTTTTTCCTCTACCACCGCTTTGTAAGGTGCTATAGCTGAAGGGAAAGAAGCGGCGCAAGAAACTTTCTGCAGCACACCTTTTGAAATAAATATATCTTACAATAATTATGAATACAATCATATATGTACACAATGTGCAGAGCTGGAGCTGGATTTAGGACCAAGCCTCTTTATCATTTAAGTAGTCATTTATTGGCCTTTATAGAATTGTTGCTGCATGGTATATAAAATAAAAGGAGCATTCTTCTAAGTCGTGTTCCTCATTGCTGAGGGTCGTGATTATTCTAAGGAATTAATCACATAGAACGACTCTCGTGGTAGATTTAATCGGGTGGTTTGCCATTGCTTTCCCCATTTCACACAGTGGTTATCTCAGTGTGCAGGTTTCCTCACAATGTTTTCCTTCACCGGCACCGGCAGAGCAGTTGGTAATTGTACATACGTAAGTCTTTCGAAAAAACCGAAAAATTCATTGGTACATGGCATTGCCTGGTTTTGAACTCTGACCTCCCGCATGGGAGTCCGACGTCCAAGCCAAGACGCCACCGACGCTCTCGGAGTTTAACATGAAACAAAATAAGTGAAAGAAAAGTTTGAGGGGCTTGTAGTTGCGATCCATATATAAGCAACGTAGGGCGCGGTCAGATTTTACTCTGTCGTTTGTATACCTATGGCCATGAAATTAGTAGGAAGATGTATATTGTTGACCCAAAAAGTAGACATAGAAAGTAGATATGTTATAATCTAGGTGTTATAGTAGTGACTGCGGAACCCTATCATGTACGTGCCCGACATGCTCTTGGCTGGTTTTTCTTCATAATAAATGATCTGACGAAAGCGGAATTATGAGAATGACTGTTTCGTCACCAGTTTCAGAATTCTGACCTATACGGAAAAAAGAAATGACCTGACGAAAAAGGAATGTGACGGGTGTGTCCTAAACCGAACCAAGATGGGTGACCGTTTGTGGCATATTTAATCTGAGAGCATGTTAATCAGTCGGTTCCGGTTGTTAAGCCATGTCAAAGGTCTACGGGCGGCCTGAACGACTCTGACATGACAAAACAAGTAGATTGTGGTCCACTAAAATGGTCCAAAAGTGGATTCGGTTCGGATTTATTATGTACAAGATGTCAAAAAAACAGTTCTACAACCATTTATTTGTTGTCTCTTTTTCTTATGTGTCGTTTGTGTATAAATACGAAGACTCGATCCACGCTCTGATAGTTTTTTTTCCGTAGAGAAAGAAATTACGTATATGCTTCAAACTTATCTTGTTTATTTCTTTTATTTCAAGGAAAAAGCGCGGCCGCCTGGACTTATCAATCGAATCCGAAGAACAATACCTAGCAAAAGTCGAAGTCAAGATCAAAATACCTGAGGAGCTGAAAGTGTGGCTCGTAGACGACTGGGACGTCATCACAAGGCAGCAGAAACTGGCCATTCTACCCGCAAAACTCACCGTGGAACAGATCGTAGACAACTACCTAGTCTTTAAGAAGTCCAGCAAGTCACATAACCAAGCTAAAGAGTCCGTATTAGTAGATATAACTGAAGGCATAAAGGAATACTTCAATGCTACTTTAGGATCACAGCTCCTTTATAAGTTCGAGAGGCCGCAGTACAGTGAGATTTTGCAAGAATACCCTGAAACGCCCATGGCTCAGATATACGGTTCCATACATTTGCTAAGGCTGTTTGCGAAGATGGGACCGATGCTGGCGTACACGGCTCTCGATGAGAAGTCGTTACAACATGTCCTGACGCATATTCAAGACTTTTTAAAGTATACAGTGACTAATAGATCGACTCTGTTCAATTTACAAGACTACGGTAATGCGACGCCCGAATATCATAGGAAAGTGCAGTAGCATAAAATAATAGTGTAATTAGATGTATTTTGTGATTGTTTTATACAGTGATTGGATTAGGTAGTGCAATTTTATTTGCTTTCAATACAATGGTAATACAATAATAACACAATGAAATTAAAGCATGAAAGCAAAAGGGTCCATGTCTCAGCATAATGGCTGATGACGGGGCGTCGTCAGCCGCTGGTATTCTGCCATGGCCCGACATAAAACAATAGTGAAACACAAAATAATAAAATTAACAAAATCAGAACAAAACACAACATTTTTTTTATATGGGGACACCAGCGTCCCAGGATCGCTTCGTCAACAGCCACCCCGAACTCATTTTTTGGAACGAGGAACGAGACTGTCAATGCACTTTTGCGGGATTCCATGGCGTAATAGAACATGGATATGGCCAACAAGTAACGATATCCCGGGATTACAAATTCGCAAAAACCTGGTTACATTGGACAGTAATATCGTTCAAAAATATTAAACATTCTTATGAGATTTTTACGAGACTAAATTTGCCGCCATATTGTTGTTTACTTTACATTTAACTATGTTTCGTATTGACGTATTGTTTCAGCATAACAAAGGCGACGACTGATAAGAGCGTTCTGAGAAAGTGTGAATGTTAGAAAAAGACAATAAATCCCGAATATAGTCCTAATAGTGGTATCTCTTTGTCTCTCCCTCGCAAAAGCGATGATGAGATGATTTCCATTTGGAGTTCGCATTAGGAGAAAAAGTATGTTATATACAGGGTGTAACATTAAGAACGGTCAGTATGGGAAAGTCTGAAACTATAAGACATACGAACATCTGTTCTTAGGAACCATGTCACCAATTTTAGTAACAAGAAAAACTGTATTCGTACATTTTTAAAAAAACCTGTACTCAGTCTGGGAATCGAACCCGGTTGTTTTGAAAAAAAATCCAACTATTTCTATTTAGATATCGATTGTGTAGGTCTTAAGGAATAAATGTTAGTATGAAACGTGATGTTTAAAATTAATAAAACGCATTGTTTCCATATCTTTTAATTTATTTTAGTAGGTGTTCGAAATGACTACCATTTTGTAAAATACAACATTCAACTCGATTAGGTCAAAATTGTCTCTATGGTGTAGTAACAATGCGTTTTATTAATTTTAAACATCACGTTTCATACTAACATTTATTCCTTAAGACCTACACAATCGATATCTAAATAGAAAGTGTTGGATTTTTTTTTAAAAACAACCGGGGTCGATTCCCAGGCTGAGTACAGGTTTTTTTTAAATGTATGAATACAGTTTTTCTTGTTACTAAAATTGGTGACATGGTTCCTAAGAACAGATGTTCGTATGTCTTATAGTTTCAGACTTTCCCATACTGACCGTTCTTAATGTTACACCCTGTATACAGAACATTTCAGAAATCCCGCAATTCGCGGACGTATCCATACTATTATAACGTTTGAGGTCGTTAACCCTAAATTGCACTACCTAATCCGATCACTGGTTATTATTGATGATGACATGTTTAGTTATAATTCTAATATAATTTTGTTCTAATGGTATTTACGATTTATTTTACTGTAAATCCTGTGGTACCCTTTTGACTTAGATCTCTGGATATTAGGCCAGTATCATCAAATGAAGGCAAGGATTTTTTAAAGCCTTTAATGGTTCGACAATGTGTGTTTATATTTCATCTCGGTATCGCTATAGTATACGCCATTTGTAATGTTTCACATAAATTAGACTAGTAGCGCCGCAGGATGAATTTCAAAATCTTTGGTTTTACTTTCATGGCCTGGGACCAAATCACATAAATCTAAATCTATTGCGTCAACCTTGGATTAATTGAATTGGAAACGTTTATTTAGCACTGTAAACACCAGAATATAGCAAGTACACAATACAGAAGTATACAAACATTAATACATGCAGCACAGAACATCTGGTGTGGTACAGTGACAAAAAGGGTACACCAGCTCAGCATAATGCTGAGGCAAGCCACAGCGCTGATTTTCAGCTGGCCCCTCAGTAATACGTGATTGTCTATGCTTTTTATAGTAACCTCTGGTTAGTGTTAAGTCGAGTATTAACGATTGGCGCGAAACTGTCTAAGAATTAATTTTAATTTAGATTCCTGTGATAGAAATGTTAGCGTCGGTGTCGTCGTGGCTAGGATGTCGGTCTCCATGCGGGAGGTCCGAGTTCGAAACCATGCAATGTCATGTACCAATGAGTTTTCGGTTTTTTGGAAATATTTACGTACATTTACCGACTGCTCTGACGGTGAAGGAAAACATCGTGAGGAAACCTATACACTGAGATAACCAGTGTGCGAAATGGAGAAGGCAATGGCAAACCATCTCATTAAATCTGCCATGAGAGTCGTTCTATGTGATTAATTCCTTAGAATGATTACGTCCCTGAACGCGACTTAGAAGAAGATAGAAATCGAACCAGGATCTCGTCTGAAAGGCTGCCCTTTACACACTAGGGCTTGTTTTTACAACAGAAAAATTTACATTTGGTAACAGACAAGGTCCAACAAGGTCGTTTTTGCGAGGTAAACAGTGCCTATTTATATTTATACCAATAATATTGATAATTTTACATTCTGTAGTACGCATGTCCTTTGGAACCGGTACGCAATGCCGACCGGTTGACCGCGTAGCGTGGCGATGGTTAAATTCGTGATTTTTGTTCAGGCCGGTAAAGTGACGGGATTCTTACCACGGTTTGGGGTTGATTCCGAGCTCCGAAAGCGCGATGGCTTCAAATGTTATATCGGTAAAGGTACCTGTTATCAAAATCAAAATGACAGTAATTATATTTAGAATAGATTTAGATTTTTATTTTATTTAGGTCAATTTTTTCAAAAGTTACAAATGGTCTGTTGAATTTGAATCTGAAAAATTTAGCAACATCTGTTGATCCATCCAAATTCTCCCCGAGCCCTCCCTCCCCAGTGACGTCCTAAGCCGAGGTCCGTACCCACCTGGGTGCCGTTAGGCAGTCGCTTCTTATAGTAGTTTTTAAGTCCTCCAGGCTGGAGCGCACTTAGCCCCGGTGAAGCTGTAAAGGACCAACAGCATAAAAGAGTTCGAAAAAAAATGTACCCTCCTAACTTGCAATTCTTGCAAACTATATCTCTATGACCATAGAAATCAGACTGATGGCGTTTGGCTATGACCAACACGAAAAAAACCCACCAACAATCCCTATATTAACTAATGAACACTTCACTTAAGCGTCGACTGCATCATATGGCGCCAGAGATAAGGCCTGCTGGTGCCATATATGGCGTGGTCTGTTCGCGCGAGGTCGGGCAGGGAGTGGTGGTTTGTTATGCCACGTCCACAACTGGACTGGAGGAATAAAAGGTAAGCGGCTTAAAAGGACCTTTTATGGAAGGATTATTTGCTGTTTCCGACTTAATTGCGGCGCCGCGCCGGTTGTAATAATAACTTAATTAGAATTATGGTTTTGTTGTTTCAAGGTCTAGAGAATATCCGTGTATCAAAGAAAAAATGGATTCTAGAGCCTGAATAGGTGGATGTTCACTCGCGTCTTGGATGTTTACAAACTATTAAAAAAATCTTTATGGAAACTGACTGACCGCACCTATAAATAAATACTCAGAGAAACCACAGATTAAGTTCCCTTAAAGTTGTGTCGATATTGCTTATAATTGGTAAAGTTAATTAATAAATAAAATTTTGCATCTAAACCCTTGATTAAATACTTTAAATACTTACACTCTATTTAATATACCATAATAGAGTGTATTTGAACTCTACTATCCAATAACTAAAAACCTTTATGTTTCACCTGGATCAACGCGATCTGATATGACTAATTCTTGGAGAAAGAATAGGCGCGTGACACGGTTCTTAGAAGCCATGTAGCTGATGCTCTGATGCCCAAACTTCTGATTCTTTCCAGCAGATCTTCAAACGTTAGTAAATGATCCCCTAGGGTCGAAGTGCCGCTGATTTAATCTTATATCTTTTAAAAAAAATATCAAAGTCAAAATTTTATTGTATGTTTATTATTATTATTATTGGATTAGCAGGCAGGCAGCTAATGCTGGTTAGCATGTTTCTTCACATTTCGTAAGTGGCTACCTTAGTGTTTACCTTTTACAAAGTAATTTTATTTAACTCTACCACCGCTTCACTTTGCACTTCGCTTCGCTTTGTCCAGTTCTTTTTTACCCTGCCCCTGTATTACGAAGATGGGTAAATTCATGTACGTTTCCATATGTCGTGCCCTTACAACATTACAAGATACAGTCGAGCTCCGGGGACAGCTGGGCTACAATCAGAGGTACATAACTTCGCATTACTTGGGTTGGTCAATAATAAGTTAATCACGCAATTCACGCGCGAGTAACGATGACCATACCGAGGTTGGTGACCTTCTCGAAAAGGCACAGATGATGGACCACTTCGGAGGCTTTGGACGTCGAACACATCTGCGTGACTGAAAGTTCATGTAATAAGAGTATAAAACTTTAAGTTAGGTTTGTATTGAATAATTTACAGTAATCTTGTTTTTGATATTCTTATATTTTTGAGAAATGGGGTAGATACCTACTAAAGTAGATACTCTACGTAACTTTTACGTAGTATGTACTTGTTCATTATTCAAGAAAGTACTACAAGAACGTAATTTATAGTTGTGTAGTACCTAGGTACTTATTACTTTCATGTGTAATACACCAAAAGACCTTTAATATTATTTACAGGAAGCGATTTGAATGATACCAGATACCAAATAATTTGAATGAAAAAAATAATTGCTTTGCAGCAGAAATAGGTACCACCATTGACACTACATTCGCAACTACACATGGGCTATGGGCTTGCATGATACTGTTACCGAGAGATTTATTACAGCCTCCGTATAGCAATTAAACTAAAAACATCGGTTGTAGGGCATGACGAAACGGAGTTATTTCAGACACGCGGCAACAGAGAGCAGACGCGCTACTGAAATAGATTACACATGGCGGCTCATGGGTGTAATGTGGCTTTCTCTACCACATGGTAGGATTTAGGGATATTGAAGGTGATTCTAGTATAGAGGTTCTTTGCATCATGAAGTGCGCTTTAGAGGATACGGGAACTTAGCCGATTCCCATGGAATATATGAGCAAAATTAGTTTAATGTGAGAGTAAAGACAGTGTAGAGAGAAAAACTTGTGAGAATTCTTGCGATCTTACACCCATTCTTTTATCTTTAAATAGTTTAAATGGATATTTCAGGAGCCTTTATAGGACTCTCTGACTACGATTACAGTAAAAATAAAGCTTATGATCTTTACTTTAGATGTTTTAATTTGAGTTGAAACTAATAAAAGACGAATCTTTTATAAACGAAAGGTCAGAAACCAAACTACACGACGACGGTTCCTAGGCCGGTTCCAGTATCGGTCGGTTCCATGGAACCGGTGCTTCATATAAACTCAAACAAAAATGCGCTGTCGACTACACGTACAACGGTTCCACTTGGAACCGGCATGCTCGGTTCCTGAACTGGAGGGGGATTTCATTGTTTCTGGCACTTTTACGAGTACATTCATGGTTATAAGGGGACGATTGACATATTTGAGGAGGTGGCTGTACCGAGTCAAATAAAATAGATGAGAAGAGCCGAAGACAGCTCAGAGGCGTGCCCTGGAATACGCCTGTCCCAGTAGTGGACTAATATAAAGTTGCTGATGATGATATTAAGGAAGATCGTCTACTGTCGGTAAGTCATGTGAGGAATATTTCATTCAGTCATCGGCGTTTGCTAAGTAAATTTAGTTTTTATCTCACAACATTCAGAATGTAGGTGATCCGGTTACATAAACGTTATGGCATAAAGAGAACGTGTTATATACCTCGTGAGAATTTTTAGTAAAGTAGGTATGGATTATTATACCGCGGGAAAATGCGATGTAAAGACCGGGGACCGACCCACCTAGACCTAGACGACGTGTTCGTCTAGGTAGTTTCGGTGGATTTTATTTATTTTTAGTCGTAATCTTACAATTTTTAACCATTACTTAGTACTCACACTAATTTACTTACACTTACAACTTAATCACGTTCACTTTCTTGTCTTGTTATTTTATTTGTTGTGTAGTTTTAACTGTAATCATGTTCCATCCCTTAGTTAATCATTATTCTATAATCATTAAACATTACATAATTGTCGGACGAATACCGTTAGCGAAAGATAATTGTACTTGATAATTAATACACTCCCCCCAGGGCGGATATAACCCTGGGGAGAAACTAAAAAAGATGTAAGTATTGTACATATGTTTATCCAGATAAAATAAATTTAACTTGTAAAGTTGGAAAGTCTATCGATTACTTATATTAAAGTTAATTCTAATGTTAAGTCTAAGTTGTTTTACTGGATAATCACACCCATAATCATCCCCATTCAATGGTAAGATAACTAAAAAACTTTTACTAAGCAACTTTTAAATCTCAAGAAATAACGACTTCTCACACAAATCGAATTGCTGTTTTGGTCTACAAGTTGAAATAAGAGACATTTTTTTTTTCGAAACACTTCGCTCTACAGGTTCAGTTATACATAATTTGCGTAACCATGGGTTCTTGGTTATGTGTATGACACATTAACTTACATATTACAGATGTTAATAACAGCTGTACATACTTACCTATTTCATTTCCCCTTTCGAGTGAATGAACCGACATACGAGTAACAAAATGTAACAACAAATTTCCAAAAAAAATTGGGAACGGTCTAAGAAAAGGATCTATTTGACTCGAGATTTTTACTAACTAAGTTACGATCTCGTCGTCCCAACCAATTTGGCTCCTCCAGATATCCTGTAGAAGGATGCGACCATTGACCGTCACGAATAGCAAAAAACCTAAGGGGTCAAAAACCGACATAACTACCCTCAGAACTTCACGCTTCGTCGGCTGTTTCTGACCTGTCTTAATATCGTAATCCACCTTCTGAAGCCTCAGTAGGAAGGTGAAGTTGTCTGTCTCTGGATCCCAGTTGACTCCCAGCACCCGTTCTATAAAAACTTCTCTAGATTTTCCTCTTGAGTTTTCGAGGCGGCCATATTATACAATCCCTATAGAAACAACTCTAAATACATGTTTTGCATAGGTACAGTCTGTGCTCTGAATTATCTGGCCCCTTCTGATATTGATACGTCAACTAACAGTACGTGAAGACAGAAAAAATCTACGAACCCGAATTCAAATTCGCAAACTCTCACAAAATCTGTTGTAAAAAGAAAGAAAGAAAGAATTTATTTACAATACACACATACAAACAATTAGGTACAGAAGATAAAAATAATATTACACAAATATATTATAAAAATAATTAAACAAAAGTAATTAAGTTTGATGAAGGTGGTGTGCAGCACCGGACAAAGGGGACTGCCTCAGCCTGTTGCCGCAGCGGATTTAGCACTGCGGCGCTGATTTTCAGGCATCACCTGTGTGCCAGGGATCACTCCCTAATGATACACTACCGGAACAGTTAATAAACAGAAGTAAAATATTAGGAAACGAAGGAAGGTACTTAATTTTTAAATTAATTTATTTTTTGTATTGCCATCCGCAACTATACGCGTAGTGTACCTATAGGTACCATTGCAAGAACATCTTACGTTTGTAATTACTGATTTACCAGTTCTTTTCAACTTTGAACTAAAGGCTCGTCGAAGGCGTTCAACTTACCAGTCCCATCTGGGTCAGCTGTTTACCTAAATGACACACCGTGAGTCAGCGCTCATCGACGAACGTTTTATTTCGAAATTAACTGCGTCTGAGTATTTTTTCTCGTAATTTTACTTCGTCATTGGAATACCTGTCTTTATTTAGAAGTCTTTTTTAAGCGGAGTTTAGAATGTTAAACTAATTATTTTTGTTCCGAGCTCCCCATTTTACACACTGGCTATCTCAGTGTGTAGGTTTCCTTACGATGTTTTCCTTCACCGTTAGAGCAGTCGGTAAATGTACGCAAGTCTTCGAAAAATACGAAAAAGTCATTGGTACATGGCACTGCACGGTTTCGAACCCGGACCTCCCGCATCATAACTTGACAACGGATGAACCGATTTGAACCCTGTTTTTAGGTTTCCGTACCAAAATGTTAAAATAGAAACCCTTATCGTGGGACTTCGGTGTCCGTCTGTCTGTCTGTATGTCACAGCTGTTTCTCTCAGGAACTACTAAACCTAAAAGTTAAGCTCAAAGTTTTGGACCATGGAGCCCTTCCCACATCTGGAACCTTAAGGACTTGATAAGGCCCAGGAAAAAGTGATGGGATCTCCACAATGCTAAGAAAACGCCTTGTCTTCTGAGCAAAATGTCTAAAATTTGATTCTCGTGACAGCTTCTATCTTGGAGAGGAGTGACGGATCTAGGGGGTTGGGGGAGGAAGAGGGGCAGATCCCTATAGGACACGAGGCTCGATTCGTCTTTGAACATTTTTAGTATTATTTTACAATTTCAGAAACCCCTGCACTTAATTTTTTTTTCTTAATCCTGTTGGAGTGAGAGTCAGTACCTATAAACAGAAAAGATTCAGTTATTTGTCTACTAATATTTCAACTGCCAAGGATTATTAGTAATAACGATTCTATTGGTAACTGTACCAATAGAATTTGGATACTTTACAAGAAATTATAATTAAGTTTAAAACCATATTTCCGAGGAAAATGATGAATTTAGTTCCGTTTAATTCTACTTAACCCTGTAAATAGAGCATTGTTCTGTTATCAACTTGTGACGAATTGCCAAGGTGTTGTTGTGGCTGGCACGCACTACGCTTGGCGAACCATCGCTGAGAATCTGGGTCTGATAGATTGATTGAGAAACAAACACTAGTTTTTAGACTAGGATACTTCTTCTTTAATGATAAGCTGTGACGTCATCAAAATTTAATAAAAGTTGACACTTATATTATAATTTATTATGTAATTTATTAAATTGAGACATTACAGTAAACATTTTATGTTTTTGTTTTGTTGTTTATAATTATTTTGCTAATGATTGATTTATTAATTGATGATAATTTATGATTGATTTATTAATTGATGATAATTTATGATTGATTTATTAATTGAACAAAAATTTGTACGCTTTCGAGCAGAATATGGTGATACTGAAACACAATGTAACATCTGCTTTACCCATGTTTACAAATAAATTATATTTCTATTTCTATTTCCCGCGGATCTGCATGTGGATAGAAGGTAGAGGATGTGATTTGGGACCATAATCATGAATTCATTATCTGATTATACGATCGGACGCCGGATTCCCGTGAAGCTCCATATAACGGTGAAAGAAAGGACATATTGTCCATCGTGGTGTCTCTTGGTGGTCGAGCCTCCACAAGATTCGATCCAGTTCAGGTCGCTGCGTCAACTCACCAACGGAGTTAGTACCGAAAGGGTAATCAGTTAGTACTGATGCCATACCCACGATAGAAGCCATTCATCTAAGATCTTGTAGTTTTTTTATTGACCAACTCATCCGCTATCTTGTCTAGCAGAAATGGAAATGATGAAAGGATTATTTTCTGACATTATGATGATACAGGATATAAGCAGCTACAGCTGAATGAAACCCTGAAGAAGTGCTGAACTAGTTTATAGAGCAAAATTATAGATAATAGGTATATATCCTAATACTGTAACACTGAAAATTCTTATATCCCATTAAATGAGGTACGAAAGCTGATCTCTGTATCTTTTCCATATTTCTTTGCTTCATAAAACAGGCTAGGTGAACTCAAGTTTGGACTTTTAAAAGTGTAGGTTCCGTGGATTATGGTGACCATGTTTTTGGAAGAATCCCTCATCGAAGGCTTCACCACCGGCAAGTTGAACCGTATTCTAGGAAAGCGGGGCGACTTCGCCTCATCTCCTTTCGCGGCGGTAAGGCGACACCGCGCGAACTCCGGCGCAGCTTGCCAGTCGCACCACAGCCCGCGTCGACTCGACATGTAAGTAACCCGCTCTGATAGTGTCAGTGTGTCAGTGAAAAAAATTAAGTGTTTTTTTTTATAATCGAAGGTTTGGTGCATTGATCTTGAGAATTAAAAGGTATTTTATTAGGAAAGTAGGTTGCAGTGCGGGCCAGTGCAGTGAATTTTTCCGATGTTACGGTGGATTTAGTTTGTCTATGAGAAACTTTGTTAACTTTGTGGAGGATTTAATTTTTATGTCAGGATAATTACTGTAAAGGACCCGTGGTTATCCAAACGTAACCGTGGTTAGTTAAGTTATTCATTTATACCTTCAAATCAAATAGAAATTCTGGTTTATTTAACTCGTTTTTAGATGATTTTTCCTGTAATGGTTTCAGAAAACTCAATATTATCTGATTTAAAAAAAAAATGTATTTGGAGAGCAAACGGGCCACCTGATGGTAAGTGGTCACCGCCGCCCATAGACATCTCACCTCGCTATAATGTTAATAGAGGGTTTTCAATTTTCAAATATCATACAATTGTAAATTGTTTTCATTTATTATTCATTTATTTAAATCGATAGATTTTAAATTAAATCACTCACCAATAAATTCCTCTCGGTCGATTTAGTTTGGGAAACAAGCCAGTGATTTCTAAATCCAATCCAAATTTCTATTTTTGAATATCGCGGTGCTCGGTTACATTTTCAGCTGACCAATAGGAGCTCCCTCTGTCCGAATTTTCCCGCGTTTTTGGCAACTTGCCAGATTGTGACCAATGGCGTTAGAGCGCGGGAGGCGGGGGCGTACACGCATGCGTTGAAACTAGCGCGGGCTGTCAAATTTCACTGTTTTTTATTCAGGAGCCTATTTTTAGAGGTTTAGTTTTTAACCAGCCTGTTATTTAACTGTAAAAGTTATACTGATTTTATACAGTTGGTATTATTCAATTTATAAAAGAAGAATTGGCAGAAAGCGTTGTGAGCTTATTTTACTGTTAATTTTATGTCTACACGCAGTTAATTGCCTTCTTGGCACCGTAAACAGTCGAATTACCGGAAAATTGACACCTTGAGCTGAACCGATTGCAAACAGAGCCAAGGTTGTGACGAAGTGGAACGAAAAATATTCAGATCATTTACCTAAGTAATCAACAACATGACATAAAATACTACTTAAAAATAAATAACTTTTAATTTAAATTATGATAAAAATAATTAGTAAGTAACTTGAAATGTTCGTCTAACTCGCATTTGTTAATAATAACGTAATAAGTAAATAGCAGAGACTTATAATATATGTTTGCCGTATCTTCTATGATTTCATTCCACTATTGGACTAAGTATTTGAGCTGCTAAATAATTCTTTGACATAATTACAAGCGCTTCTCTCCATATACAATAAAAAAGTTCAAGCGCCATTCATTTGCTGGCATACATCCATGGACTGGTGCCAAAAATTGACCCGCATCTGACGTCATGACATGGCACGCAACTTTAAACAATGCAGTCTAAAAAGTCTAATTAATTTGCATACAATGCATAATGTTGCATCCTCAGTGACCAAACGCAAGTTGCACTGATACCAAGGTGGTTTTCATAGAGAAATTTAGATTTTCTTGAAAGCAGGCTCGCTTGAGCCTTCGGTTACTTTTCCCTGGGTACTTCTAAATTCTGCTTTAATTTCTTTCTCTTTTTGGCGAGGTATATGTGAGCAGAAACTAATCACTTAATAGATACAACTAAGATCTAAACTAAGTTCTTGTTGAAGTGACAAACTTCTTGGTTGAACTAAACAAGTCGACTTTATATGCTCATATTGAAACAAGTGCTTGTTTGAAGTAAACAATTTTCTTTCAGTGTAATTAATTACGTTTACTCTTTTTCCCTTCAAACCGAAAGCCAATGCAAGCATAGCTGCTTTGCGGTAAAATAAGTAAGCGGAAGGTACCACCCCATGTTGACCTCTCATCATTACCATCAGCAGCCTATTAATGTCCCCACTGTTGGGGCACAGGCCTCCCCTTGTACAAGGGGGTTATGGGTCATGATCCACCGAGCGGGCTCAGTGCTGATTGGTGGATTTTACACGCCTTTGGAATTTCTTTTTTATTTCCTCAGACATGCAGGTTTCCTCACGATGTTTTCCTTCACCGTTAGAACTGTCGGTAAATGTACATAAATCTTCGAAAAAAACCGAAAAACTCATTGGTACATTGGCATGGTTTCGAACCCGGACCTCCCCCGCATGGGAGTCCGAAGTCCTAACCACTAGGCCACCGACGCTCTTAAGTTGACTCTGATTTTATTATATACATTCGAGGGAGGGCGTGTTATAAGTTTGACACGTTTGTCTGTCGGTCTGTTTCTCTGTGGCATCGTAACTTAACAACGGATGGTCCGATTTGGACCCGGTTCTACCTGGTAAATAGTCAAAGTGCACACATTTCCCCAAATGTCCTATTCCATGAATACCTATACTTATTTTGGATACTTACAAAGATTTACACTATGATGCTATAAGGTATTTCATGCGAACGACGCATTTTATCTAAGACAAAAGATAATGTCGGATTTTGTTTGTGACGAGATGGCATGTTAGGAATTCCAGGCTTAGGTATGCTAGGTGATATCAAAACTCGACCTCACGTGTTTCGAACGTGGTATAGTGCATTGTTCGTATCGTACATAGTAAAAGGCTCTTATCAATCGCTTCCTACAACATGCGTGAGGCTGTTATTCTTTCTCAATTTAATTTTGAAATGTTTTAATTGTTTCCATTGATAGGAAAGCGATGTAGGAAAGGAATAGAATCGCGAAACATTATAAACTGCTCTGAGGACAATTGAAAAATGAAATATTTATTTCCAGAAGCATTACAGTCATAAACAAAACAACAAAAAGTTAAATTAAATTAATGAAAATTATAATAATGTCAGTAGATTACAACACAAACATAAATATTTACCCATAACGTCGTCAAGTTATTGGCACATGATAAGTGACCCATCTCCGATGTAGTGGCCAATTGGGTTAGTTTATTCTTATAGGTAGGTACAGGTAAGTAAATCATATTAGACTCTATGAACTCTAACAAAAAGCAACAAACGAGACTGATATAAAACGTAGAGTTTCTATTAGACGGATTGTTCTTTCAATATATAAGAATAAGTTTATTTGTGCGGTAAGATGACAAAGTATTCATAGTCCATACACCAGTAAGAACTTAAGCATAGGTTATATTAAACTAAATAAAATTAGTGAGTAAAATGTAACAATAAACGCTGACCTCCGAACTAGGAATTACTGTATCTCGGAGGACAGATCTCTTCTGTGACCAGTGGAAATGAACATGTAACAGACGTTGGCCAAGCCAAGAAAATATAAAACTGACAAAGTTAATACTAAAAACAATATAAAAAGAATTTTAAATGGACTATTTCGATTTATGAAAGATTCATGACCGCGATACACAGCCTTCGTAATTTTACTCCGAGTTTTATATCATTGACTCATGGGAGTCATGGGCATGGAATGCTATCCTTTTGAGTCACATGTTACTTAGGTAGGTACCTATGTGTGGAAGTAAGCGGATGCAATGTGCGAAAATAAGAAAAAGTAAGATGATTTGTTGCCAGTTTAGTCGAGTAAGCGCTTATGTATTGCTCCGGTTCAGGTATGTATTGTGGTTAAATTCTTAATGGAATTTTTTGTACCTATGTAAAACGTAAAACTGTATTTTTGTTAAAATTGTGCTAGAAGTCGTTCGTAGATTACACAGGGTACAAAAATAAAGAAACACTCTTTGTAGGTTTTGGTAATTTCACGCTGCCTCTGTCCTCCATCTTTAGGAGGGCGGATTTGTCATTATTGGTAATCGTTGGGGAGGGTGAATCCGAGGGTGAGTGGCGTGTCCTTACCCATTATTTTAAAATTTAAACGTTTTTTTTTCGAACCTTGCTATACAGTTCTCTTTTATTGCTATAAACAAATTTAAAATAGAACTGGAGTACTAAAAGGGTGTCAAACTTATAGTTCAGCCTATAGGTACTAAGCTCTAAAACTTTTATGGGTAGCTTTGTAGTAACAAACAGAGCAAACGGTTATTTAGAAAGCACCCAATGAATCTTTTATTAGCAAATGCGCCATAAAAATATTAATAACCCCGTTTACTATCGAATGAACACTTAATTAATAGGAAATTGAACTGAGATATCACTTTACGAGAAGTAAAACTTTGTCAGTTATATTATTATATTATGCAGAAATCAGAAACTTTTATTGTAAGTAAGTACCTAAGTACATTTTTACAACGTCACTTTTTTCACTCTTCACCTGAAGCGGTGGTAGAGTTAAAATTACCGATACTCCATTGTCTGTGTTCCGATCTTCAAGGACAGTGGTCTCCTTACATCAAAAATGATGCGTCAATTTGAATTCAGAATGTTTACGGATCCCCATCCGTAAACATTCCGAATTCAAATTGACGGATGGGGATCCGTAAACATTCTGAATTCAAATTGACATTCTGAAAACAATCCTTTTTAAATCATTTTCGATGTAAGGAGACCACTGACCTTGTAGATCGGAACACAGACAATGGAGTATCGGTACTTTTAACCGACATGATCGTGGAACATGCATTTACGTACAGTATTTGAATTTTAAACAGTTTGATATAGAAAGCTCGAAGGGAGAAAGAAACGTTGGTCATGTTTAGCTTATTCGGTACAAAACTACTATGAGACATAAAACGGTACTCTGCTAGAAGTTAGTTACGAGTAAATTAGAAGTTAGCGAATGACGTTCAAACTTTTCCGTCTCTAAACACGTCGGTACTTACTTTTAAATACAATAAACAATTAGTTCCAAAGGAAATTAAACTATGACAAATATTATTTTGTCTGTTTTCAAGTAAAAAATATTAAATTGTAAAAAAAAAAATATTTTTATTTTTAATATTAACATAATGATCTCGTAGTTAGTCTTAAGGTCACAAAAATTCATCGACATAAGAAAGCCATAATTTAAGTGAATATAATATTAGGATATTTTCAGAGTAAGTGTTGTACTTATGAGTTTTACGATCAATTTAAAAAAAATGGTAATAAAAACGTGATATTGATAGTGTTTTTATCACTAGTGACAAGATACAGAATAGAGCTACAGATTCATGATTCTTGTCGGAATGCACCAAGGATTCGAGTTATGTGCTCTTTCAGTATATAAAGTTAAGGTTAAAACCCTCTAATAACTTCGTAATGAGGTTAGATCTCTATGGACGAGGGTGACCACTTACCATCAGGTGGCCCGTTTGCTTGTCTGCTCTACTTATACAATAAATAAAAGTCAGTAAAGTCTTGACCACGACCGTTCAAATCCCTCCGTCTATAATCAACGTGAAGTGTTATTGTTCCACCATCCACCATCAGAAGAAAAACAGTCGGCATAGAGGTTCTTAACCTCTGCTGTAATGATCAGAAAAACGTTAATCGCCTCGTTCCGATAATTAGAAAGAAAAACTGCGGAAATACCTTTTTGAAGCATTTGAATTATTTACCTGCATTGCTGTGGGTTTGTGTAATCTAAATGTAAAAAAAACTCACCTTCTCTGGCTTAAAAATGATTTATGTTGTGTAAACACGGGTTATATCTGATCTTAATTGGTTTTGTAATGTTTTTTATACTTATACGATTAGGAAGCAGCTAGGCCTAAATAATACCACAGATTAGGAAGGCCCTAAATAGTTACAGAATTTTTCCTAAATCTAAGTCAAATCTTAAACTTTTACTGTTTAGGCATAGATTATCAAATCCATCATAGACGAAATAACAATAACCATGTACAATAAGCTACCATTAGCAATAACTGAGCTACCATTTTTAGAGTTCAAGCGTACAATGAAAAAGTTTTTCAGAAACAATTCTTTTTATAAATTCAATGAATATTTCAATGCGCCCAGGAAATATTTCCAACTTGACGATATCGGAAGATTGAACAATTTAGGTTATTTACTTCAATGTAAGTAGATATTAAGAATTATTAATAAGTACTTTTTATACATTATTATTATTATTATTTGTAAAATTGCCGTGCTTGATGTAACGTACCCTGTTACATGAATAAATAATTTTGTATTTGAATCAAATATTTTATCTTAAAAAAACACGACTATTCTGAAATTTGGAACGTGCAAGAAATACTGTAATACGAGTATAATGAGTTTAAAATGTGAAATGAAAACACGCATAGAATTTTACCAAAAAAGGAGGAGGAGGAGCTCGTAGTAACTAGGCTCGCAATTGAGAGCACGGTCCGAAAGTGATCGTGCAGGTTAAGCAACGTTGGGCGCGGTCGGTACCAGGATGGGTGACCGCTTGTGGCATATTTCATCTGAGCTCCTCCGTGCCTCGGAGAGCACGTTAAGCAGTCGGTCCCGGTTGTTAAGCCATGTCAGAAGCCTTCGGGCGGCCTGAACAACTGTGACAATAGGTTAGCCACTAACCATACGATAAGCAAGCAAGCAATAAACATACTTACATATAGGTACTTACTCGTATCAGTTTATTAAGTTCTTAGTGAAATATTTCTTCGTAACATTACATACATTTTATTTAAGTTTACATGTTTATTGAGGAACTCGCTCGAGGGAGCGAGCTCTAAAACCCTTACTGCAACTCAAGATCAATGCACCTTGTGTCCATAAATAGCCTGCGAGGGTTTTTGAACTTATTTGGTTCGAATGTCCACATTTCCTTAATGGACTTTTATTTAGTTGACATGCCAATTGTTTGTGGCAAAGTTTGTTTAATGATTTTTTATATAGTCAAATTATTAGTGATTAATGGTGTCGGCTTGACCAGTTAGCACGTTGGTGTGGTTTTGTATGAGAAGCGTGTAATAAAAGTCTGTCGAAATGTCAATTTTAATTTGTAACTGAACTGAATGACAAATATTTGAAACAAACAAAGAATTTTGAATTTTTTTTGGCTAGACTGGGTAAAGTTTATATTATATTAAATAATTTTAAACCGATTGTTACAGCTTTTCATCTAGAGGAGTAACAAACAAAAACCGCCAAAATGGACGCGATCAAGAAGAAAATGCAGGCGATGAAGCTGGAGAAGGACAACGCGTTGGACCGCGCGGCACTATGCGAGCAGCAGTCCAAGGATGCCAACCTGCGCGCTGAGAAGGTAGGCTAACAACCTGCCACGTCCATCACCAGCATCAAACATTCCACCATTAGACCAGACATAATAACGCGTTGGACCGCGCGGTCTGGTATCGCTGAGAAGGCGAACTACCAACAACCCAATACTAGCGTCCGTCAAACATACCCCTAGATGTAAACAACCCATTACTAGCATTAAACATGCTCTTATCAACCTAGTCATCACAACTACTGGTAGAGTGTAGACAGAGAGTAGGCCAAGGATGCAAACCTGCGCGCTGAGAATTTGAGCTATATCAACCTTACCTCAACCCATCACTAGCATCAAACATGCTCTCATTAAATTTGACATAACAACGCATTGGTTGAGTGCAAACACAGAGCAAACCAAACAAGCTAACCTACCCTGTATAGAACTAATCTTAAGAATAGAAATTAAATAACGAATGTCAATAATTTACCGTCACCAATGACAAAACGCAACGATATTTCGATAAGCTGATTTAAGTAACAAAAGTTGCTATTATAATTGCATATTGCTAATAACAATTTCTAGTAGACGAGTGAGCATCCTTTGGCTTTTAACTCGTATCAAAATAAAGACCCATTTTTATAGTGATTAATAATCCTGAACCTAAATTTCCTTCCCATATATGCACATTTTCATCGCCAATCAATTGGAACATAAAACGCGAACAAAAGGTCATTAGGTAGGCTCTATGTCGCCATTTCTCGCAAACCGCAGTAAAAATCTGGAGAATGCGAAAAACCGACCGCCCTTGACCGCCGGCGCAGCCTGCAACAGGCCAAGGACACCAGGCTTCTCGGCTCGGAACCAATCAGGCACAACTTGCTCTATAACATGTATTTCGCTATATAGGTACTATACGTTGAGATATAGGTAAATATTTTGGATTGGGTAAAACTCATTATTAAATAGCTGTTTCCCGCAACATCGTTCGCGTACCATACTAACTTTCATCCATTCCCCACATTTCATCCATTTATAAGTAGAATTTCCAAAATGTGTATGGCCTAGATGTCAATGTCAATCTGGACTTATTTAAATATATCCGTGAAAACTCTATCCAAATTCATTCAGTAGTTTTTACGTGATGTGCGTTCATACAGAAAAAAATAAAAAAAAATCTTTACGATTTTATGTATAGATAACCCGTTACAATACAATATCTGCATTATACCCCGACCAGAAACTAAAAAAACCCTGTCAAGAGGATGCCATTGGTAGTTTTATAATCTGTGTTACCGTGTTCGCTAGTAAAATAACTGAAAATTAAAAGTTTTCTGAAACCCCCGACGTCTCATTGTGGAGATGTTGATTCCTTATAATTTACAAATTTTGATAAGTTTCTTATGTATTTGAAACTACATACATCATTATAATTAATGCATTACATATCATTTAATATTATTAGAAAGTTTATGGAATAATGGATCGAGAAATCCTCTGATACGTTCTATGTTTAGTAATGTCATTGTAGCTTTTGTCTAATTGTCTCACACTGTGTAGGTATATGCAAAATCATCGTGAAAGTAGCGATGATGTCGATAAAATAAATAAGAGACGAATTTAAAAAAAAAACTTGATTTTATGATTAATTAAAAATGGCGCGCGTTGATGGTATTTTTTATGCGGCCGCTAGCTACAAATCTCTTGCAGAAACTCTAAGGAAAAGACAACAACGCGCTACACTCGTCAATATTTTGGCGAACGGTTTTTTGTTTTGAAAAAAATATATAGTTCGATTGTAGAATTACAGAAATTTAATGATTATGATAATTAGAGAATTCCCGTGATATAGATATAAAAAAGAAGAGAAAATAATGCAATGTTTCTTGTCTTGACGGGTAATCTATCTAATTTTTTGATACTTAGTTTACATAGTAATATAAACCAAAATAGGTAATAAATATGTGATTCTAGCCGCGACTTTTTCCCCACTTTTCTAAATTAGAGCTCTTCTAGTTGAATAGCTAGAGAGCTTCAAACTTATTCACACTTCTTTATAGCTCTTGCCTCCTAACCAAAAAAAATATCCCTAGTTTTTCTCCCTTGGTTTAAACACCCAAATAATAGTTCTATAACTCCCATAGGCCGAGGAAGAGGCGAGGCAGCTGCAGAAGAAGATCCAGGCCATTGAGAATGACCTCGACCAGACGCAGGAGGCCCTCATGCAGGTCAACGCCAAGCTCGAGGAGAAGGAGAAGGCTCTCCAGAACGTGAGTGGATACCACTTTTTACACTAGTTTCCACTTTTTGCCGTAAGATTTTTCGCCGTCTACTAGGTGTAGAATAGTGTCCCTTAGTCGTCTCGTGCGACACCCACGGGAAGAGTTGGAGTGGTGCTATGAGTGTGTTTGTTATTATCCTAGAATTATTAAATACGAGTACATAAGTACGTCGGTGTCTCTTTCTTTCAATTTCAAATATATTCAATGTTGTTACAAGATTATCTTGACATATTGGCAGTTGGGTACCTATTCAGTGATACAGCCATGCCATAGTCCAACAAAAACATTAGAAGAAAATAATGTCACAGTTGCCAAAAACACAATACCAACATCACCAGAATTGTATTATACTCAAATTGAAGATTATTGGATCTGCATTTGATGACGACAACATTTTATCATTTCAAAGGTATTTAGATTGTGGTAGAAATGCATTAGTTTGTTTAATAGAACGTATATACGTTAGATTTGAATTACACAACTTAGTAGTAGGTATCTACCACCATTTAAAATGCAATAATTTGTGAAAAATGTGAATGTATTGTGGGTAGTTGTTGTCATCATGATGACGATTATGTCGTAAATCGTAACTGAAACATCAATGACATTTTTATGTACGATTTCCGCTCGAAAATTTAATCAGAACGGGTACCTATTTTAGAATTGAGATCGAATAATAATAGCATTTGAAAAGAAAATTAAGGAATGCAAACCGGAAATTCCTGAAATTACATGACATTTCTGAATTAAAGTGACATCACAGTGACGTCACTAGCATTTGAATGTGGAACGTTCAGCGTTGCATGACTAGAGACTGCAACAGTCGGAATCCCGCGCTCCGGGGTGCGTCCGCGCCGGGTTATTTTCGGCCGCCGCCTCCTAATATGGCCCCGATGCCCAGTTTTCAGTAAAAATAGAATCCCCGCTCCGCTCGCCTCATCGACACGAGCTAATCCTCGGGATTTTCCGCAATACCTACGTATTATTGTTTCCGGGTGTTATTTTATTGTTTCGTGTTTAAATTGAAGCGTACAACTGTTTAATCAAAACATTTGGGTATTTGAATAGTGCGGTCGTGGCATTTCATTGAAAATAAATAATAATTTACATTGGTACCTATGTACATATTCGTGATTGTAAATAATTTATTCCGGACTTCCGAGTTCTAGTTCGACCTTGTGACGTAACATCGTGACTTCATCAACTTCTAAATTGAAATGAATGAGTTTTCAACTCCCTAGTGAGTTTCATTGTAGAAGAAATTCAAGTAAAAACTTTCAAACATTTCCGCGCACAGTTCCCGCGTCGTACCATAAACAAATGCTCAGCGCTCGGTCGGTAAAGCAGTTCGATATCAAACGTAAACTATGCGTAAACTAAACAAAAGATGGCAGCCGAAATGCGCCGGCAGCGCCACGCTGCCGCCGCGGCGTGTATGAAGCCCGCAACAGTCAGTCAACATGGCGGGCGCAGCTGAAGTGCGCGGCGAGCGGGAGCAGTGATGTCCGCGTCCGCGCCCCACGGTCCCGGGCGCCCCGCGCGGCGCCGCGGGCACCAGCACCACCCGCGCCTGCGGGGCGACCGCCCGCCCCCCACCAACCCCGATCCGTCCAAACAAGTGACCTTACAAACCAAAACAAACGATGTTGTGCCTTCTGTCAATAGTGTTAGTGAATCTCAACGAGTGACAAGGACGAGTAGTGACGATGCACTTTCGAATCGAACGAGTGAGGACTATGCGAGTGTTGTTGATGTTGATGATGAAATCGAATTCGATACTATAGTAGCGGGAGCCGAGAGCTCCGACGATGATTTATCTATTAAGGAGGAGCGGTCCGCGGCAGACGGGGCGGAGTATACCGCGCTCGCTTCGGATATATCCGACGATGATCCGGAGACCGCTGAGTTAGCGAAGCTGCGATGCACGAGCGTGTGTACAGAAGTTTTAGCCGAAAGGGAAAACAGACGGAACCGCCGGAGATGCGCCGACTACCCGGGCCTAGCGTTCGGCAGTTCCATATTTTCTTCAGACACGATGATGAAGTTCTCCATCATCAAGAATGAGTTGCAGAACATCAAGAACACTGCACTGAAAAGGGTAATGTCCTGGGTTATTTGAGCTTTGTTTAGTTGTGTGAGTGAGGCAGACGTGGGCCAAATGCGCGCTGAACTATTTTTAATCACATCTGGTCGAGAAACCAGTGATGCTGCGGAGCACGTCTTGGGGCGATCAGCTGATGGCTGATTTTTGTTTGACATGTTTACTGGCACGATTGCCCGCGCCGTCACTAGATGTCGCTACTATACACAAAGTACACGTGGGGAGGACATAAATGTCCCCATCTGTCCCTTTCTCTTTTTATTATATTTTATGGAATAGGAATAGGAATAGATTGTAGAAAGATCATTGTTCGTGGTTTGATAATGGAGTTCATTTTTGTTACAGCTTCATTTGTATTAGAATTCGAGATAAATACCTACTTGTCCTATATTCTTATCATAAGACTTATATCAACTTCTCAAGTATATGCGGAAATAACTATTGATAACACTACAGGCAGATATTTGTATGGCCCATCATTTAGACAAAAAGTAATAGGTACGTATATGAAACTTGTTTCAAGAAATAAGAATATAAAGAACGAATGATAATAACATAAAAAAGACGTGTTAATAGGTAGTAAAGAGATGACTGTGATAAATGATATTAATACTTCAATTAAAAACATTAAGACAGAAAGTCCAACAAATGTTAAAAATGGAAAACACAAGCTAACTGTAATGTAACACACTGGAACACAGCTGTGGACTACGACTTTCTAAATTATTCACGTACAAACAATACACCTCGCGGTGATGCGCAATTCCGAGTAATCGAATCGAATATTATCAAGAAAGAATGGATACTTTCTTTATCGGAGTTACTCGGAATTGATCTTTGAGTTCCAGTTAGAACTACTGACATTAATGTCGTACGTACGTAGGTACTTACATAAACAATATCTTATGCAATAAATATTGAAAGTTCGTAGTTACATGTTTAAAGATATAATATGGAGAGCACAAAACTAAAGTTAGGAAGATCTCTTTGTTTCATGAATTGTTCTAAATTACATTTATATCGATGAATACAAAATATAAAAGCTAATTTAAGTCAACATTATTCTACAATAATCTACCATTTAGATTGCACAACTGCAAAAACGTTGATACACAAAAGTAAAAACTGCTGTCTAAGAATAGGAAAGTTAGATGACCAGCCAAGTATGAACATGTTTAAGGCAAGATATGAGTTGAATGCGTGTACTTTGATATACCTATAAAGTGCATAATATAATAATAACTATCTCAATCCACCTCTGATTGGCTTACATTACAATAATGTTGTTATGTTACTATGACATCACTTGTAGAGACAGATAATACTCGACAACTGACTCTACATTATATGTAATTTAATTAATTACATTAAAAGGTAGAGTACGAAGAAAACCAATCTACTAAATGAAAATGCCAGAGTCAACCACAGTAGATTTTGAATGAATGGTGAAACAAATGAAGTTTGAGTAAATGTGAAACCTAATACAAACATCACAAGTAGTAGATATTTTTTTGATAGTCATATTATTGAATCTTTAGGTAATGGAATTGCAATCTGACGATGACGACAAAATTAATCTTTTTTATGAAACAAACGTATTTTAAGTAAACGTGTAACAAACCTTTTTTAAACAATATGATTCAGTGAGATGAGAAGCAGCTGTGTTACAATTTAAATCGTTATTGTACGCCTTCCTTGACAAGTCATTGAGTCATTCAACTCGGTCTATTGTATTGCTGATACTGATAGAAATAGAATACAGGCAATTGTTACATTACATGTTACGTACGATATAGTGTTTTTGTTTATTTTAACGCGACTTTTATAAGTCAAACGAGACTTCAATAATACAACGATTTAAAGAAATGTCATACTAAACTAGAAAGGGCACTCACTTGGCATTCACTAGTTGGATGTGCAATACAAAATTTAAATTGTAAATTAAGTATCAGACGATTTAAATTAAACTGAAGAAAGATATAAAGAAACAGTTACCTACTAAAAACTGAGAGATTATTTACCCACCATATACTCGAATCAAGTAAATAAGTGGAACAAGCATACGATAATGCAATAGGTACTAAATCAACAGTTGTCCATATTATATGGTCATGCCACATGCCATATAAGGAACGAACAGTGACAAATTATACACATGTCTGTCATATACTAAGAATATCGAAGTCCTTGGACTGATCAGTCCATATATATAAATATGTACTATATCTTTTCAATGAGTGTCTGATGTGTGACCATATTATGGATGATGGACAGTTGAAAATATTTTCTACCATCGCTTTTGTTCGACCAAATATCCAATATGGAGAGAATTTTATAAAGAAATAAGATTGTAGAAGTAATACAAATTCTAGTTTAAAATATAGGTACGTGAGTTTACTAAAGCAATGAACATGTCTGGCTGAAATGGTGAAAGAGTTCAGCGCAAGGTCGATAGAATTAGTGTATCCTTTGTGGACTAAATGCAGAATGAGTCAGCTTAGCTCAGTCAGACCTATATAGTTATTCTGTAGTTCAGTGAAAAGTTTTGTACAACTTTACTGCAGTCATATTACAGCAGGAATACTTATTAGCCATACGGTACCTACAGCAATTCAAATCTATGAGGCTTGGATTCCGCTCAAGATACAACGTAGTGTTTAATTAATTTATCTTCTACTCAAGATTCTAAATGCTATGTTTTTTTTTCTTTCTCGACTACATTTCCATTCCAACTGCAGCGCCGTTATCTGTTTTACCGACGACGTGCATTTTTTTCTTAAGACCGGCGTAATAATAAAACTGGCGCATACTTTTCAAATGACGTCATATGAATTTCGGACAGTTTCGTCTCTGGTTCTCTCACTTGTCTTTGCAACCAAAATGGAATCTCAATGTTTCTTTAGTTCTGATGCATAACACTAGATGGCGCTTGCTAGTGTATTAAAAACGGCATTTATATTTAATTTATTGTATCATAAAATCTTCAAGATACTACAGAATTTTTCAGATTATTATTTCTCCAAATAACTGGAAATTCATTTGTGTTAACCAGTCACACCCTCGCACACATTTTGTAATGGTCATCAGAATTTATTTCCCATGATTACAAATAGCCCTACGCAGCATTTGAATTGAGTGTACTTCCGTAGTTTTTAATTATGTAAAATCACTCGACCGTTTCGCCCATCCCATTCCATTTTTGGGTTTTTGAGAGCACTGTTCCAAAACCTTGCATTTGGCCCTTCAATGTGCTGTGAATTTCCACCGAGAACAGACAGGTGGAGCCACTTGCTGCGCTGCCGTGTCATTTATTCAGTGACGTTTGCCATTCGTGTGTCAAAGTCATTCTATTAGGAATGTGCTATTGTGTGAAATATTGAGTTTTATTTCAGTCGAGTTGTCCATTGTAGTTGTTCCTCATTTAACAGTTGTTAATTGCACTTAATCGTTATCCGTTGTGTTAAGGCTGCAGCGTCTAGGTTGTGTGGCGGCCATTTTATTCGCCGGCTGTGTTCATTCGTGCCGTGCCCCTCACTGCGATACGGGGCTCGACCGAACCGCCCAGTCAGTTGGCATTTTCGCGAGTACAGCGAAGGTGTCTCTAGTTTTTAACGTTTAGAATAACGAATTAAACACAAAAGTGAATAAAAATGACGGCGAACATGCAGCAAGGAACGATCCTGGACGTGTTGAAGAAGAAAATGCGTCAGACGAAAGAGGAAATGGAGAAATATAAGGACGAGTGCGAGGAGTATCACAAACGATTACAAGTGGAAATAATGCGGAGAGAAGAAGTAAGCAAAGCCATGTTTTCGTGCTGTGTGTTATGTGAAATTCCAGTTCGACAGTGTCAATATTTGTGTTAAAATTTCATACAAGTCCGGAATATGGGAGTTATCAGTAGGGCCGTACTATCTACCTATAGTGAGTAATGTCCGGCCATACTTAGGTGAGCAGGCGACGTACGCATGCTTCCCTCTCTCTCAGATTCATCTCGCCCTAATCTTTATGAGAGAGACGGCGAATGATTATTCTTTTCAATGATTGCGATATTCTTTTTAACAATAAGTTAGTGTTTCGAAAAGGTGTTGATGTGAGCTCTATTCTTGGGACGAAGGTTGTCCCCATCTTTATGCTTTACACAAATTAGCTATCCTTACGTGTAATGTACAGGTTTGTATTACACGTAACAGGTTTGGTTGCGTTGGAGGTCGAATACCGGTCTTTTGTGGCACATGTAGTGTGGACTGAGTCGGGTTAGTTTGAGCTCGGCAACCTTTGCATTCCTGTTGGAATTGGTTGGACGTCCTCAAAGGACAGTCGGCGCCGGGAAGGCGTGTCCAATCCAACTCGGTCGCCGGTATCGTGAGCATGACGTAATCCACACGCCTGCGATACTCACTACACTTCACTACCATGAGCATTGAGCACACTATGGAAAAATTGACCATGACACCATAGAATACACCTATATAAAGCATAAAAATGTCTCCTTTCAATGACTCAATTCAATATTTCGAATTTCGAATAATCATGTTTTCGATTCGCTGTTGAAACCTCGCGTGGCTTATCGCTATAAGTGTATCTACGAGTAATTGACGATAAGAAAATGTAGTTGAAGACGGTGTGAAAACTGTATGCAAGGTGACATGACAACTAATGAATGAAATTGACAAGGCGTTAATTGAATGAAGACAAGACGAAGCGAAATAGGTGAAAAGTTAACAGTTCCTGCATGATTCACTGTGAGAATCAAAGTAACATCTCCAAATGTAACTGACTCTTATAGTCATGCTGTAGGCGAGTACAAACATTGGACTGGCTGACTGGCATGACGTCGATCAAACACTTGATTGTTGAGGTCAACTTTAAAATTGACATTCACATGCAAAGGGAGCCATAACACGAGATAATGGTGCAATCAACTTCCAAAACAGGCCTCAAACTTTGTTTAAACAACCTGTTTTGAATAATTTATTTGTATAATCGAAATACAAAGATAGTATTAAAACTTAAATTCCTACAAACGAAAGTCATTACAATAGAGTAGATACTGCTGATTGTTTTTAAATTAGAAATCGATTACTGTTCAAGTCACAAGAAATTGTAATGCACATGAAATAACTTGACTATTTGAAGTTTTGATCTTATCTGCGTAGGAAGCGGTGCGTTAATATCTCATTAGAATGCTCAAAAATGCAGTTAGTTCAACTTTAATGAATGAAAGAGGACGTTTTTATTTATCTTTCTAAATCGAATATTAGGAAAGTACGTAGTTTTAGGGTGAGTTGCAGTCCCTTTGCGTGACCATGCAGTTGCAATTATAGGGGGGCTGGCTTGTATTGTACCGTACTTGAATAGATACAATGCCCTAGCCTATCCCATGCCATTCAAACAATGCAATGAAAGTAAACTTCTGCAGTCAGGTGTATCAAAACTCAAAACTAATGAGCTGTGTTTCCAACGTAGAATAAATCGGACGATAGAAACATATATAGTTTGTATTTACGATCAGTCCCAGAGATTGTCAAACACACCGAAAGGTCAGCGACCGTTTTGAAGAGGCTTAACCGGCAGTCGATACGAAAATAGCCTTAAGCGTTAATTTGAATTATATGCCGAGTTCAAGGTGGCTAAGGCGAGACATAAGCGCTAATGTCTTGAAAAAACATACGAGTTTGTATTATTCATAGTCCCAAGTCTTTTTAACTTGTTTTCACACAAAAAACTGATACCAATGTATCACCGATTGATAAAAAAAATGTACATGGTATATTATGCGAGGCACTAATGTTGTTCTGTTGCATTATCAAGAGATGTAGATAATTTCAAAAATGGATTTTCAAATCCTTATGTAACATTTTTTGAGGACCAATGCCTTCGTCTTTACTCTGGTCCTTCGAACTCTTATCTTTGTCATTATCCAGATTGTGGTCCTCGATTAATTTGACAGTATAGTTTATGTCAAAATTGTCTTCAGTTACTCGTATACTTTGATGCTAGATCTTCTGCAAGATTCGATTTCTTCGTCTGTGATCGGAACCTGTTTTCCAACTAATACGTCTTCATTCTTGTTAGAAATGTTTGATCGAGTTTTTTGCCACAAATCGTTACACTTAGTGGTTTACTTAATTGCTGTAAATGGCGAATAAAGAACGTATTACATGGATACAGATGCTATTGTAAATTGGCTATAGATTTGCTAATTGATGACGGGATATTTTTTGAACAAGGCATAGCAGCGTACAGAAAATAATGATTTTGAAACATAATTTCAAAATGAGTGTAGCATACTCTGCTCCACACACCAATAATATGGGGTCCCGATATAGCATAGTAGTTAGGGTTCCAAAATAAGAAGTACCTTTTACCTATGTACTCAGTATCGCATCCTGGGTTTATACCAAGAATGCAGCACAAAGATCGATCTTTCAGCTCTGTCATTCATCGCTCAACACAATTAGGTACACAATAAACCTTGATTTGGGGTCAAGTGCACTACAAGTCTGCCCATTTAGGTTCACAAAAAAGCTAAGAGAAGCAAAACTCCCTCCTGATCAACATCTCATCATCGTGTCTATTATTAGCCTCATGCAGTGACGTCACGGGATAAAGTAGCACACAGGAGCTACTGGGACTTGCTTCCTTGCGACAAGGACGCATGACGTCAGACGAGTGTGCACCGCTGAATATAAATAAAGCGCTTGTTAGCGAATGTTTGGTCGCCGGGCAATTCTTAGCACGTCTAATATGCACGTTTAACAATGTGTTTTGAGCAGGCGGACGGCAAAATCCATGTAAGACATGACACGACAATGAATATAACTAAAGATGCGGATATGTTTGGATATTGCGTTGCACATCACTATTTACGAAAAATAGAAGCTGATAGAGACCGGAATTATTTTACGTAATATAGGTTATTTCTCCTAAAGTGAAGTAATGAAATAAATTATAATTTTGTGAAAATGAAGGAATTTAAGTCGTTATAAATGTATATCACAAAGATTACAGGGAATCCCTAGATTAGGTCTCTTACATTATCATTAATTAGGTACATTACACGTTTTTTTTCTTGAAACATACCTGTTTATTACATAGTTCAACTACTCGCTTTTCTCGGTTCTTCTTTTTACTTCTTCATAATGAATTACTCAGAGAAAGCTACCAATTTCGAGGTTCCGTAAATGTAGACAAGTGATGGATTTCGGCGGATAAATAGCTTGACTCAACGCAGAAGATACTTTTTATTTGTCTGAATATTTCTCGTATTTGTGTTATAGTTTATTTGCCATTTTGGGAAATAACATAATACGTAGTAGTAGTAGTCCTTTTGGAAAAATTGTCGTTAAGGATTCACAGGGAGAAACCTTTCAAAGATACTCTGTAGGGATAATTATTGATAGGTTACTTATTGTGGGATTTTTATCCACTAAAATCTCCCTGGCTGTGGCAAATGGCTGACCTCTTATACGAATTATGACGCCCTTCGTCTCCAATGGAACATACTGGAGGCTGGGTCCTCTAGCATTTTGCCAAAGACCTTTCAGCTGTGACTATGGTGGACCACCGTTCTCAGAACTATGTAATGATATCATGGGATAGCGTGCTGACAACGCTATCACGTTGATATAGCGCCGTCTCTGTTCGGCACGCCATCGCATGAAATAATTTCATCGTTTTGAGAACGGTAATAGAATAGAAAATCTTTAGTTGGTCAACACTCCACAACACAGAGGTAGATAATATGTAAACACATCGCGAGTAAAATCTGTTGTAAAATGTGATGCCATGTCAGGTCTCACAACTAAAATAAAATAGCTATCCTGAGCGGTCATTGATTATTTTGTGTCCTATCTTCTCTTAAGTATAAACTCAAATAGACTCTTTCTCCCCTAGGCTGAGTCTGAAGTGGCAGCCCTCAACCGACGCATCCAGCTGTTGGAAGAAGACCTGGAGAGGTCCGAGGAGCGTCTGGCCACCGCCACCGCTAAGCTGGCCGAGGCCAGCCAGGCCGCCGACGAGTCTGAGCGGTGAGTCCGGCCCAAGGCCGCTGTGATAGTCAGGGTACAAGACTACCGTGGACAACTCATCAGGCAACCTTTTAGTACTTTGTCGCTTTCACTTATTTGACACATGCATACAATTGTCAAGAAAACATAAAACTTTTTGCGACAGGGTTCCACAGAGTATAGCTTGATGTGTTTTCTATTGTATATCTGTAGTGACCACTTGCAGGGTGACTGTTTGGATTGATCATTCATTGAGAACCATCCTCTTTTTTTAAATCTCTTTCGTTTTTTGAGGATTTCGCCCATTATTAAGACCATGTCAGCCACAGGGAAACAGTCAGTCCTCAATAACTATATTGCTGCTCGGAGACAGCGCTCGATACCATTTTCCGAAATAGCAATCAATCCTCCTACAAATTAAAAATAATATTATATTGTTGGTGAACTAATATGACTCTCTAGTACTGTAGTAAGGGGCGACGTTCTTTATTTTATCGATGATTCAGTATCGATTATTGAACAACGTTTGCCAATTTTTTTAATATCTTTTGGTTCTCGGGCTCCTATGATACAAAATGATTACATTATTTTTAGTATTTCGTTTTTAGTAAAAGCTATTCAGTTATCCAATTTGAGTGACACTACAAGTGGTCAATACGTGTATTTTATAAACATGTACTTATTAGTACAAATATAGAATAAGTGAATCCATGCTTTAGGTTAGGTTAGGTTTCTACTCTTAAAGTAACTGAGAAAGTAAGTAACGTACGCATTTTGAAGTGCTGGTTGTTCCTAGATAATTAACATTTATTCACATACGTACTACTGTGTTAATTTTAACACATTTGTAATTAATTTAAAGTATGGATTCGCTTTTTTTGTAAATACCTATACGGAAACCCTTTTGAAATATGTTAATTCAAAATGCTATGAATTTGAAGAAATCAAATGTAAACATCGACTGCATGATATTTCAGATCAGAGTTGTTATTGAGAACATTGCAAACGTTTGCACGATACATTACCATGGCTTCTTCAAATTCAGAGCTAAAATTGGATTATTTACTTATTTAAATACCTTTACTTTGACCTTTAGTTAAATTAGGGACTTTTACTATAACATGTGCATGATTGTTTTATTTTTCGTTTTATTTTTTGACGCCCATAACCACCATATTCTTGGACCTCGTCTTACGCTACTTTCCAGAACTTTTGTCAACATTTAGTTTTCTGTTTTATATTAAACCTGTCCTTGTGTACTTATATTCATTTGAGGATTGTTCACCATTGAATATGTAACTTTTTGGGCCTTAATCGACAAATTTAATTAAACCACATGATTTCAAAATTTTATATGAGTTTCTGGGATTTCTAGAACCTCTATGACTTACTTGCAATCATAGTTTTTTTTTTCAATTTTAATACTAAAGGAATAAAAAATTAAGCCCTTGAAAACTTTTCTACAATTTGCTTTTATTTATATTTTTTTGGTGAAAAATCTCCTAAACCTCATCACCATCCGCGTTTTTAATCGATATCGATGTTCCTAACACGCATGTGTTTGGCCCCGCACTAATCAGAATACGCAAGGCGCTGGAAAACCGGACCAACATGGAGGACGATCGCGTGGCCATCCTGGAGGCGCAGCTGTCTCAGGCCAAGCTGATAGCCGAGGAGTCCGACAAGAAATACGAAGAGGTGAACACCCTAGTGTCACTGATTATTGTGGTCCATTCTACGATTCTTCAACTTTGCTCTTACCGATTATATTTTAGCATAGTTTTGCCATTCCTTTGTAAAAAACTGACCAATCCGACGCATAATGAAATAAATGACCAAACTGATCAATCCGACGCATAATGAAATAAATGACCAAACTGATCAATCCGACGCATAATGAACCAAACTGATCAATACGCAAAACCTAAGCAAATACTCGCACCTACATATTTTTTTTGATTCTTCGTTTACGTTTTGGTGGAACTCATAACGAACAAAACATAAATACTAGAGATATCAAATATCTTATGGACCAAGTGATTAATAGAACATTATTCATAATGTCCAGACAGTTTGAATAATGCCCATAATGAGACGGCAATATGGTAATTACTATGGCAGGTCAAAGTGTCGTTAAGGGGGCATCGGGGGGGGGGGGGGGGGGGGGGGGGCAACAATATCCAAGTCGGTTTCGCTTCCACTAGGTTTCTGTGACATATTGCCCAATACGACTTATCATTATTCATACTGCCCGGACATTATATATAGTACCCCCCCATTAATCACTTGGTCCATGACTTATACAATATACCCAATTTAATTTTACGAAATATTATTCAATATTCACAAAATCATTCTATAATGCTTTGAAAAGACATTGTATGCCCCTGTTTTTGGTTAGTAGCAAAGTTGAAGAGTTAAAAGTGGAATGAAATTTAGTGAGTTATCTAATGATTGTGACATCTCTTGTAAGTAATCTTAACATTTTGTTAAGTTCCAATGGTGTCAATGATAGTAAAGTGTAGTGTTATGCCAAGACGATGCCATAATCATTAGAACACTACTGACTATTCATATATTTAAAAAAACCTGATAATCCAGTTTCGCCTTATAGTTGGTAAAAATACTAGGAATGTATTTAAATTTCATAGCAAAATGTGCATACTATGCAAAACGTGCATGTCCTAAAATTACATCTCAAATTGGATTATTTTGTTTAAAAAAATCATAGTTTCAATTCAAAGTGTTGCACAAAGTTGTGCAGGTTAGTATTATGCAAGTTATATAGATTCAATGATTCTTATTTGTTGAGTTTGTGCTTCACTTTGAAACATTAACATAGATAAGACTCTGACAAAATAAATAATTGCAGAAATATTAAATATAAATATTTTAGAAACATACTTATCTTCAAGTTTTTAAGCCAGATATTAATCTTGCCTTATACGTAATGAATGACTAATTAATGGTAATTTATTCACAACTTTTCACTGAGATTGTCTTTTATAATTCTGCATTTGTTTTGTCAGATTGTAGGAAAATTAGAATGCACATACAGCGTTCTATTTGCTTATAAATTACTCTTATTTATATACATTTGAAACGACCACTAAGCATTCCGCTTAGTGCTCTTTTCAAACATTTCTCTCCACAGCAGGTTCCGGTTCAGCCGTTTGTTTGTCGCTTTGTTTGTTCTTCGCAGTTTTAGTGTCCGTTCTGTGCATGATATCTAACTTTGGGTCACCCTTGATAACAATAGGTAGTCATTTAGGTTAGGATCATGAATAATGCTGCTGTTTTGAATAGATGTGCTCAGTTTCACGAGTAAACGTGTCGCGAGATTGTCAATTTTGATTCAGCGATGACTGTACTAATTTTTATCTATTATATTAGGTACATATTAAACAGCATTCTGATTTGTTTATACTCAAGGTGAAATCTTTTAACCAAAAGAGTATCAGTCTTTTAATTGTCCACCTTTTTTATTGTCAATTAGCGACCGAGGTACAACCATTTATCACGAAGCGTAATGAACTGACACGTTTTTTCCAAACAAGAGCAAATCTATAAAAACGCAGCGCATTTCCCCACAAATAGGTGTAAGTTGATGTCATGACTCAAGTTGTATGTTCTGTGGCCCAGTGCCCGCAAGATCCTCGAGAACAGGTCGTTGGCCGACGAGGAGCGCATGGACGCCCTGGAGAACCAGCTCAAGGAGGCCAGGTTCCTGGCTGAGGAAGCCGACAAGAAATACGATGAGGTCTAAGGAGTGTCGATGTCGTTTGGTTTGGCTTGTCTTGCTGGATGTACAACACATGTGTTCTGTTTAATATCCTTATCTCAATTAGATTTTTGCCCGTGACTTTTTTGTACAGTCACGTGTTTAGATATTTTTTACCGATCTGTCTGAAATACGATCTTGACCTGTATTTGAACCTTAGGATTTGCTTTGCAAAATTAAAAAAAAATCTGTTGAGTTTGAAGAGAGTTTATTATCAATAACATTATTGATACCATCTTATTATAGTGTGATTTAATTAAATTAACCTTGAATTGTTTCGTGGTTTAAGTAAATATTACTAAATTGAAGTAATGTGTTGTACATCTTTAGAGTGTCCTTCATTACATTGCAGGCGAAATGATCCGTTTAAAACATGTGGTTTTCTTTCCCAACTGACATTACAAACATCGTTTCCTTGAACTCTAAAAATATCTGTGATTCAACAGAGATTGATCCTCGTACCTACCTCTACTAATACGAATAATGTTGTCCACTTGTGAATTTCTCTTGTTTTTTTTGGACTAACAATATCCCGCAATAAAATAACTGTTACAGTACCGGCTTTAGTGTCCATTCTCGTATTGTGAATTTCTTGTTTCGTTCAAATTGTCGAGCTTTTATAACAGCATTTTGTTTCATTTCTGCCCATAAGCCGTGGGTATCTTACGGCTTATGGGTCAACTCTCAAGTATTAACAATTCATGACATTTACCCACCGCAGTCGAGGTAAGTGGTGCCATTTGACGAAAACCGTCCGCAGAATCTTTTGCCGTCTGTCAATGCGCCATGTACAGTACATATTGTACACGTAATACTACATTACCAAACCAAGCCTCCATTTAAAGCCGGTACTGAAAGCTTCATTCTGTAAAAATAAATGTCCAGCATGACCAAGTTCGAATAAAATTCAAATTGAATTCCTACGAATTCTTTGAAGGAAACTTATCGCGTTGGATAAGATATCGCATATCACTGTATCTCTGCCCAACAGCAAACGATGCGAAAATAAATCGAACCATGTGTTGCCACTTGCCAGATGGTTTTAATGTCCTAATTTCCCTGACATATGACCCTGCTCGGTGAAGGCAGCCGTAAAAGTCGGGCCCAACAAGGAGTCGTTCGTGTCCAAGCTCGGTGCGTTTGCCTTTTATGGGAGAGCAAGTCTCCTTGGTCTCATATGTTGTTACATAAGCATTACTTCCATATATGAGGAGTGTAGTTGGTAGTTGCACAAGATTTAAACGAGCTGTTTATTCTTGAGAAAATTCTTGAACACTCAGTGACACGGAAAGTGGCTCAGCTCTGTGGCTCGAGCATTTTAAAACCAGCATCTACCATGAATTGAATATAATATTTTCACTCAAAAGTATTTAGCTGCTTGAGCAGAATAAAATACAGCTTGTTTCGAATTGAGAAGTGTTTAAATAAAGAACTATATTGTAAATCAAGTTTAATTCTTCTTACGGGAAAATTTGGCCGTAAACTCGCCATAAAGTTTCATTAGATGTCAATAATAATTACGTTTCTAATTCTAAAAGCCAGTTGATATTCTAAGTTCCCAATAGTAATTGAGAAGTCACATACAAGTTTATCGCTTGTCACAATCGTGCCACTGGGTGTAATAGTGTCCATATCATGCTGTATGTCTGGTTTGTAACGTGGTTTGGTGTCTCCAGGTGGCTCGTAAGCTGGCCATGGTTGAAGCTGACTTGGAGCGCGCGGAGGAACGTGCCGAGTCCGGCGAATCGTAGGTTTCCATTCAATTCCGCCTTGGGTCCATGACCTCTCAATGTTACTCCGTGGAAGCAAGTAGTGGTGTCGCTTTCTTTTTAAATTTTTCTTTATTGTATTAGGAAAGCAGACGAGCAAACGGATGGTAAGTGGTCACCTTCGCCCATAGACATCTCACTTCACTGTAATATTAGACTCTTAGCTTCTCGTGAAGTCGCTAAATCTAAAACGTAATGAAACTGTCACGTTCATTCATATACTATATCGTGTAAGAGTGAAAGGGACGTTTCGTTTAGCGAAGTTTTTTATTTAGCGAGTGATATTCCAGAATTGGTGTGATATTCCTTTAAATTTCAGAAAGCTCTTGTGAGATCTAAAGTTAACGGGATATTTCTCTAAACGGTCAAACGTTCAAGCTATTACCAAGTTCTTGTTTAATTCGATCCATTTCGTGAAAGCCAATCGCATTCTTGCTTCAAAACGAGTCGAGCGACATTGAGTGCTGTCCAGAGGTCCCAAGGCTTTGTTTTGCAAAGTCTCGCCACCGTTCTGCATGGTTGTTCATTTGCATTCTTAACATTGCTGCACCGTAACCCGATTTACCTACATTGGTATTTCTAACATCGACTCGCACTGTTTTATTTTTTGCATGTCCCATTCTAGGTCGACTACGAGACTGCTGATCTTCGAGGCTACTTTTTATTTTATATTTTATTTATTTTGCATCTCTCATAAGTCATAACACTTTAATGGGTGTTGCCGATTCTTTAAGTAAAGAAACGGCAACACCGTTTATTTTTAAGTTTGTACGGCCAGCGTCATTTATCGATTTGAGTAGTAAAATAAATGACGCTGTCGAACTAAAACAAGGGTTGCCCCATTTCATGGATATTTCTTACGCAGTGTTAACTACCATGTCCATGTGTCGACTAAACTTTCTCTTCCGTGTGTGTTCAGTGGCTGTAGGTTAGGTTGCCAGGAAATATGTGTGGTATAGGGCAATTTTCGTTTTCAGATATGCACGACATTACACCAGAATTACTGGCCGTATGCGTGCCGCACATATGCAGGCGCACACATCACATAACGAATACGATAATGCACTAGATAGCACATAGATATTTTTTTAAACGTTAACCAGAAAATACTTTTTAAGAATTTTAAATGTTTTGGGACAACCCTCGTTTCTTTTTTTTATTTTGACGTGAGTGCTGACGCCGCTCTCGATTACCCGCTTTGTGTGATCCTTTTTTTGTGTTTGTGTTTTTGCTGAAACCTTAGTGCTTTAGATTTCGACTTCAGCAGGTAAACGCTGGACTACTTTCTCTGTTGCAAATGCGTACCGACTACCAGAACTATGTTCTGTTTCACCTAAAATCTTTCAGATATAGATATATTACCTTTAATATATTATATAGTATTTTTTGTATCTGCAGTCGCTTGTTCTTTCATTCTTTTTGTTATAACATTTCCAATGCCAAAAACTCCTTTCACAACCTTTGCACCTATCCAAATCTGCAGAGTAAATATCTGTTTAAAAGTCCACATAAGGCGTAAAACACATTCATACGTAAATGTACGTAACAATATAAGAGCTTCCTCACACTGCACCGATCCGGCGAAGCGTACGCGCCGAGAGCGGCGTCCGTCCGTAGCGTGTGTGTGTGCGTGTGTGCGTGTGGGCGTGTACTAACGCTCGGCCGGCGGTAGGTGGCGCGCAAGCTCGTCATGATGGAGCAGGACCTTGAGAGGGCCGAGGAACGCGCCGAGCAGAGCGACGGGTGAGTACATACCCTTAAGGAAAAGCCTCGGGCTTCACGCGCTGGTTCGATTCGCTGCAGCCAACTATAAGCATTCCGCCCTCCCCCCACTTGAAGGCAGTGCCTCGTGATTGGCTAGCGGCGAATGGAACCAGCGTATGTAGTCCAGGCCTAATACAGCAGTAGCTGCTCCAGAGATTTAGGGGCATCCATCAGAACATATGAGAGTCGTTTACATAGTGGCTATATAAACGGTTTTTGAGAGTGGCTATAGGTTGCTAGAATGCGGAAGATCCTTCGTTCTGGATCCTAATCCTTGTATCCTGGGTTCGATTCCAGGCAAGCTAAAACCAATGAGTTTTTCGGTTTTTTAAAAACTACTGCACTAAATCATCATGAGGAAGAATGTAGAAGATCAATCTTTGAAGATCTAAGCTTGTTCGGTAGCGATTCATTCACGTAATTGAACAGTGGTTGTCTGATTGAGGAAAATAACCGAGATAGGGACGGACGTTGCTGAATTATTTAAAATTCTTTTAAAAATAACCGAGATAGGGACGGACGTTGCAGAATTATTTAAAATTCTTTTAAAATCTTCTAAATAACTTTGGATGTGATATTCTCGATGCTTCTGGAGCAACTATTGTATGGATACTGAGTAACCTGACTGTGGCAGTCAATGAAGTTGTCAATAAACTTCGTAAATTGTTCATTTCCTTTTTCTTTGGCTGCCGCAGATATATCCAGTGGTTACTTTATTTAAGTCATTCAGATTGACTTTTAATTTACACTTATCTCACAAAATATTTAATACACAATATGAACAAGATACTGCACGTATGTTCTAAATACATATCTAGATATATACACCAATATCTTTGTCATATCTATAAATACCTTGCATGTTGTCGATATAATTGCTCAATTTTTGTGAAAGTTTTTATTTCTGCTTGTATCGACAGGTAATATTTACTAAATAATATTAATCTATCACATGCTTCTTTTTAGTAAGACATGCACCATAGATTTAAGTCTGATTGTGAAACCAAGAAATATTTAGGTCATCGATTAAGAGTCAATTATATTGATTGAAAGCCCTTTAAAACTTTAATTGATGTGACGATTGCATAGTTACAAATAACTATGAAAAAAACGTAACTTGTTATAACCAAATTCTAGTTAAATTAACGGGCTTATAAAGGAAATACAGATAACTACATAGTTAAATTTGTTTTTAAAAGACTACGATCCTGATTTAAATCCATCGGGGAATATAAGATGTTACTTTAATTTTTATACTCTTATTCATCTAGATGATGTAACGTTTCTTCCAAAGTAGATTTATATTCAGTAGAAATTGATTGTTCCCTTCTGTTATTTTCCAGCAAAATCGTCGAGCTTGAGGAGGAGTTGCGTGTCGTTGGCAACAACCTGAAGTCCCTTGAGGTCTCAGAGGAGAAGGTATATTTCTTATATAACTTATCCCAACTTTAAGCTAAGAGTTAGATGAAATTGTAGATCAAGAAGCTAGTGATACGAAAACTGATGACATCCCTGAAACTGTTAATCAGTTCAAATAAGTTGATGATTGAAATCTAGTATAGATAAGTCCAATGATGCACCAACCTATTTTAAAGTTGAAAATTGGCGAGGAGTCATGTCTTTAGTAGTAATCTTTTTGATATCCGTTTTCAGATATTTTCCGAGAACTAGTTTATTTGTAGGTAACTTTAGGTTCCAGAATTATATTAAGTACCTATGTACCGTTCCACACAGGCCAACCAACGCGAAGAGGAGTACAAAAATCAGATCAAAACCCTCACCACCCGCCTAAAGGAGGTGTGAATGCGAACTTGAACGGTTCAATTTTGCGCGAATGTATATGCATTTGCTTATTGCATCCACGCACACACTGCCTAGTGTAGTCTCTGTGCCGGATTTACTATTACATGCCATTTCTTTATCCGAAAATGGTAAAGAAGGCACGGAACGCAGTGCGTTTCTAACTAGCAGTATTTCGTTTTCCGTTTGGATCTCTTTATTATGGCTGTTGTGTACGTTTCTTTTTTCTTAACATTCAGTGTATTACTAGTTTTAGTGTCTAGACTACGTTAGTGCCTCACAGTGTTGATGTAAAAATTTGTAGAGATTTTTAGTTGACACTGTGTTGTGCTGCATGACAGTTTCCGTTTTCGCTGTTTTGTGTTATTTTTCGTTAACAAACAATAATCGCAGGCGACGCAAAGAGAAGAGACGTACGAAGGTCGAGTGAAACTGCTCGACGGACAACTGAAAGAGGTAAAGCGGACAGCCGAAGCGGGAGGTTCCCGTAGATAGAGTTGGTTACGGGCGTAGATTCGGATCATGCTCACGGCTCATCGCCATTCTATGTTCTGGGATAGTGTATCATGTCATACCCCTTATTGTATATCGCGCCAATTTTAGAAACTCTGCAAATGTACCAATTCGGGAGTATCTCGCTACATTAAAACAACGCTATTTGAAACGTCACTTTCTTGACTGTTTCATTTAGATTTAGCAGCTCCATCTGAATTGGCACCATTATGTTCACATTATACATTCTTAAGTTGTCACTTTTATACAGTTTGGGGTGTGAATATAGGAGCTAAGTTCGTTGGTGTAGGTCCGTGTAGAGTCGAGTGGCTGACGGCGGTTGGTGCTTCATCTATGTATCTATTTGTGTCTATCTCCTGTCCTAGTACCTGTGTAATAATTACTTCTGTATTTACTTATTTTGTATGTACCTTGCCTGTGTTGTGATTGTACGCTTTGTTTTTTTAATTTATGATTTTTTACGATCCTCTTTTCATGTAATTTGTTATTCAATTTCTGGATTTGTTTTCTCAATCGCTACATACTTCATTTACTTTATTTCATTAAAATCGAATGTTTTTTCCTTAATTAGTCCCTTTCAGTTTTTCTATCGTCTACTATCTTATCAACTGCCTGAACTTTTAGAATTAACTATCTTGCAATGTCTTTTTTCCTTCGGCTTAGTCTGAATTAGTACCTCCACTTATTCTATCATTTTTCTAATAATGTCCCCACTTTTTACGTTTTCCTATATACTTTTTACAGATACGTTGTGTTCTCCCAATAATCTTTTATCCAAATTGACTGCAAACATCTAAAGAGGATTCTAGTTTCTTATCTAAACCTTCATTTCCGGTTGACTCTTCAACAACATTCTTAACAGTATGCTGCAGAGATCCAGTATCGGTAACTGAATAACCAGTTATATAAACTTTTGGAAAGTTAAAGAAGCTATTACGACATAATCTTAAAATAAAAAGGAAACTCCATTTGATTTCTTTTTGATTACTTCAAAAGTACTAAAACAAGTTTTATCGATACTGTATCTCTTGTAATATACAGTTACTAATAGTTTTCATATATACTTCTATGTTGAAATCGGCATTGCGTACACTCACAACTCCGGCGCATGTGTCGGTGGCTTGCCGTCCATGTAAAGTCAGGTTTATACGGAGTCAGTTACTGAAGTCAGTGCTGACAATAGGGTATTTGACAAGTATCGAAGATTAAAAGCATGATAAAAACAGAATTGAAATTTGTTGAAAATAATATAGATGCAAACATTCAGAAATGGGTAGAAAGAAACGGAATAGCAATTCGTGACGTCACTGTACTGTAGCGCCATACAAGCTAGACATTATGGACTGTTTTGCTAATAAGGGAAGTGACGGAGCATCTATCCTCAGTAAGTACTAACTTTAATCATTAATATCTCTTGTGTTAGTTGAGATATCGAAAAACGAATTTAACATCCATCTTCAGAATGTCCATGTAAGTTGATTGAAGCAATAAAATGTAGTCAAATACCCTATTATTTCGGCTCAGCACTGACTTAACAGCGTTTGCCAAAGGATCGCAGTCAGTAACTGGCTCCGTATACCTGCTGTAACGAGTCTGTGTGCCAGGCGATGGCGTCGCGCGAGCACGTCGAGGATAAGATCCACAGCCTCTCGCAGAAGCACTCGCAAGTAAGTTGTGCTCACCGCCTGCTAGGAGGCTCTGGTCGACTCTGTTTTTTTCTTAAGTCAGTAGCACAAAGACCATCAACATTTTAAAGATACATTTTAACAGTTCTAGGAGATTAAACATAAATTTTAACCAGGTAAAGAAGTTGACGAATTTTTTTACGTGTCTCGTTGTAACAACAAACCACTGACGAGAAGTCTATTTTTAATTTCTTACCATATCACGAGGAAATCAGTTTGCAAACACTCTAAATTCTAAATGGGCACTGTGTCCATATCCAACAAAAGTCCAGCTAAAATTCTAGTCGCGGATTGTTGCTGTGAAACAATCACTGTTCAAAATCATACAAAAGTTATCGATAAAGTGTACACCGGTTTTTACATTGATTTTATCTAAAGTAATATGTCAACGTCAAAGAAATGAAATATCAGGTCTGTTTTTGCATTTATAACAAGTTTTATTTAAGTTACACTTACAATACACTATTTATCCTGTCCTAGCGACCAGAGCCACCTGTTTCTTCCACCAGTATTATTATCTTTTATTTCTTTCATTCTCATACGTACCGTAGATTTGTAACGGGTTATGGTAAATGTTTTAGTCATAGAGGCAGCACAGCACAAAGCTGCTTATGGTAAAGGTAAAATGCATGGGATTTGTGTTGCTTTTAATGTTTCTGTACCATAGATTTGGATTTTTAAATTTTTAATGTTGTTTTCGATTTTTAAAGTAACATTTTAAAGTTTGACTTGATTTTGTTTTAATAGAATTTTAAAGTTAAATAACAATAAAGTAATAGCCATTTGAAATTGCACGTATTATTATAACATTTTTAAAAGCAGTCTATTTTCTTATTCTAATTTTTTGCCACTTTCATATAAATAAAACTTAGTTACTGTTCGTTCTCAGCATCCTGGTGTTGATTCCGGGGTGGCCCGTAAATCCAAAGATAAAGCTAAATGAACCTTTCACGCTCACTCATATACTAGATTGTATAAAAGTGAGCGAGAGTCATCGGAATTGACACAATAGGATATTCAATCTCTTTTGGCATCTATCACTTTTGGCATCCTGATTAAGATTGAATTAAAAAGAAAATAGGCTGTTTGCGCAAAGTTCTGTTTTTAAAACCTGTTCCAAATATTTGCAGGCTGAAGCTCGCGCTGAATTCGCCGAGCGCTCCGTTCAGAAACTCCAGAAGGAGGTCGACAGGCTTGAAGGTAATATTTATTCTTTTAATACGAATATTGTTCGAAAATATTATATTTCACTTTGTAGGACGAATCTTGACGAAATTTTGAACGTGTGTTTTTAAGAGGTAAAATAAAAAAACTTAATTGAAGTAATTTATCTAAACTTTTATTGTTAAAGTTGTATTCTTCTTATGCAAATCTATCAGTCGGTCAATTTTGTATTTGAAGTCGCAAAGGCGGGAGTTTTTAAAGAAATGTAAATGCAATGCAATTTCGTCAAGATTTATGAACATAATGAGCTAGGAATCTCATAGGTTTATCAATAGAGAGATCTATAAAATAGTTAAGAATTTACAAATCACGTAATAATGTATTTTCTGATGCTAGTTTTCAAGGTTCTCCAGATATATTACAGAGTACATCGTACAGCAGTTTGGCTAAGTCAAAAGTTTAAAATATCTCTAAAGTCAAGTTGTTTGAGAATAACCAAGGCTTTGAACATTAAAAACGCAAATAATACCATCTCAGCCGACATTAGTGCTGTTCTGTTCTGAGTTTCAAAGCTGTAAAATAGATTTGAAAGCTTTTTTTACTATCATTTTTCGCTATAATTACAAGCTTAATTTTTCTGACTTTCATAGTAACTGTGTTTATTGTTTATTTTATTTTACAAGTGCACAGACTTTATCGTTGTCTGATTGATGTCTACTACCATCAACTTTATGAATAGTAATTGTGTAACTAGTGTAATAAGGGCTAAATTGTCTCACCGAGTGTTAGGTTGCAACCCTAGCCTTTAGATGAAGGTTCTAATACACGAATTGAGACAATTTGGATCTTAATACACGTAACACAACAGAGAAAATTTTACGTACAGTTAACAGAAAAGTCAGTTATCGAGCAGTTACATAACAGTATAAATTTAATATAGTTGGTGTTAGTAGGCTGTAATCTGAATTCTGTGTTTTTTTTATTTTGTTAGCATGTATTTTTAAATGTGTCCTACTAGACTGCTCGAACCTTCGATGTTTTTGAACCTTAAATGTTGAATTTTGCATGGTTTTTCATTTATGTTGTTTTTGCCTGTGCTATTTGATACAAATATTCTTGGTAATTGGTGACTTTTCTTAAAATACAATCAGATTTCCGCGAATTGGTTGAATAATTAAAAAAGATCGCCATCAAAAATGAGTGTCGTCAATAACTATAATTTATCTATGAATCAGTTATTCTGATGATCACTTAATAATTATTCTACTCAAAGGCTGTCTGCTGCCTGAAAGAGATCGCTCCTAGCGATAAAACCGCCAACATTCTCATATTTTTATTTACGCACTATTTATGCTGTACTACGTGTTATAAAGTATATTTACATAAAATATATATTTATATAATGACGTCACCAATGTCAAGTATGTTTGCGTCAAATGCCGTTGTTGTGTGACTGACGTGGCCGCGTCCACCTTCCAGACGACCTGGTTGCCGAGCGCGAAAAGAGCAAACTCCTCCAGGAGGAGATGGAAGCTACGCTCCACGACATCCAGAACATGTGAACACCTCGCCATTCGCCCGCCCCGCTCGCCAATCGTTATCGATAAACCTATCGACAGCGTCACGTCACTAGCGCGCCACCCCAACTGACAGCTGTCAAAACGACGCTCGCCATCTTTGAATATTTTGAATTGGCGCCAAAATAATTGTCTGTTGGAGTCGCGAGCTAGCGCGAAATATTGATTTTTATTTAAAGTTATATTGCGTTTTTTTAATATTTATGGCTCGATATGATCGGTGAACAGGGCGGGCGACATAAATAGATGTTACTAGATTATAGAGTAATTGCCAGCCGCTTTTTCTATGTAAAAGACCGAGTGTTCGCTACGTCGCCACTGCCATGTGCAATTTTTTATTTTGGTACACAAATTACTAATATTATTTCCTTATAACTGTTGAAGTGTATATCCTCATTTGTTTTAGTCATTACTTTACGAGCGTGTCTGTTTGTCGATAGTTATGGTGTATGCAGCTAAATAACCACTTCTTATGGCACTTTAGTTATTGTAAGAGAATTTGTTGACATTCCAAAAGGGGGACCAAAATGATATGCGTTTATACTCGTACATGTTTTCACTATTAATTTTAAAATTGCACATTAGTTTTGTATATTTTTTTCAATTCCAATTACTTCGAACAAATTATTCTGTATTGTTCGTTTTTTGTGACGTTTAATGGCTACGTATTCTACTTATTTCTGAAATAGTGCATTTTCACAAAATGGAGTATAAGCAATGTCGCGGAGTGCACTATTTGCAATTTATCGATGAACTGTTTATTTACTTACTTAATATTAGAGAAGAGATTAGATATTTTATTTATGAGTGATGGTAACACGTAAATATTGATATTTATAAGAATATACTTGCAATGAAGTATTTGATATTCTATTTTGTTTCGAGTATGATTTTTCTTGTGTCATAATTTGAGTTTGTAGTTATTTATTTAAATTAATCGATGAATAAATGACGACCATTCCTTTAATGATAGTATCACGCAATAGTTTTGTATCAGAGCTGGCAATTTTTCTCTTGGGCGGCACTAGGCCGGCATTACAATACGTGACTCGGCCAGTGCGCGCGAAAACAAACTACAATTTTTGTACGAAACGTTCGATAAATCGAGGGAAATCCGTCTTTTTTTAATGTTATCGATTAATGAATTGATAGATAAGTTCGTGAGAAGTAAATTAATGAATTTAAGAGTATTCTAACACAAGTGTTTATAAATATATATTATTATTTTTAGCTCGTTGTTGTTTTTTACTAATCCGTGTGACCCCTTCATCGTCCTTTCCGATGACTAACTTAAAAATTAATCGATTCTATCAGCTATAATTTGAATGAATCATAAATAATAATCATCATAATTATCATCAAATAAATCAAGTTTCATCATTAAGAGTGAACAAATAGAGCGAGACAAAATTCATTGAGCGCGAAAATAAAGTGGAGTCGGGAGATTGGAAACAGGGGAAATGGGAAGCATTGTACATAATCATTCAGAAGCACGGGGCATGGAGAGATCCCCTCGAGTGACTCCCTTAGCCTGATGCCGCACCTGGCCCCGGTGTTAACGCATGTCTCCTCGGCGAAGCAGCGCCGAGCCGTCCGAAGCATGAAGAGAACCTGGTGATAACGCACGAGTTGACGTACGAAAGCGCACGCTGACGGCCGTCGCTTGGCACAGATGACCTGATCGGCGAGACGGAGCGGTTCAACGACATCGGGGACGACATCGACGACTCGTTCGTGGAGCTGATCCCGGGCGTGGACCCCAACGAGCGGCAAGTCGTCTTGGCGCGCAAAGAGTACGAGCGTCTCCACCCGAAAGAGCCAACGCCGCCGCCGCCGGCGCCGGAGCCCGAACCTGTGCCCGAACCGCCGGTGGTGGCTCCCCCGGCAGAGGGAGCGCCTCCGGCAGAAGGGGCTGCTCCGCCAGTAGAAGGCGCTGTTCCGCCAGCAGAGGGCGCTGCTCCGCCAGTAGAGGGCGCTGCTCCGCCTGCGGAAGGAGCCGTGGCGCCAGTGGAAGGTGCAGCGCCACCAACAGAAGGCGCTGCTCCGCCTGCTGATGGAACTGCCCCGCCTGTTGAGGGAGCGCCCGCTGCGCCTGGCGAAGGCGCCCCGGCGGCTCCTGCAGCAGAAGGCGCTGCTCCGCCTACAGAAGGTGCTCCCGTAGCACCTGCAGCACCGCCGGCCGAGGGCGCAGCGCCAGCAGCACCGGTTGAAGGAGCCCCTGCTCCCACCGAGGGTGCCCCGGCTGTTCCACCCGCGGAAGGCACTCCGGCTGCTCCTGCTGAAGGCGCTTCGGCTGCCGCAGCCGCTCCAGCCGCACCAGCCGCTGCGCCAGCAGAGGGTGCCCCTGCGGCGGCCGCAGAAGCCGCCCCTGCTGCTCCTGTAGCCGAAGCCGCCCCCACCGCTGCCCCGGCTGCCGCCCCGGCCCCCGCGGCAGAAGCCCCCGCGGCACCCCCCGCAGAAGCCGCACCAGCTCCCGCTGCTGCCCCTGCAGAAGCCCCACCCGCATAAACATTGTTCCGACCAAAATTATCTGCATATACAATAATGTGTCCATCTTCAACGTGCTATAGACCGATGTAGTTTCGACAATTCTTTTAGTAGAATAAATTGGCAATCGGTATAAAGAATGGAAAGGCTCAAATTGAATTTACGTTCGATTGACGAAGATTGAATATTTTTATCCAGACTAGCGGTTGGATATTTTGTATCCGAATTTTTTTTATGTTAAGAGTTTATTTTTATATTGTAAATAAATTACGCAAACAATATAGCTGATGGAATAGTATTTTGAACATCGAAACCAAAGCCAACCTAAAATGAAACGTGAATAAAACCAATAGAATTTAATGCATGCAGAGTGAGAAATGCAAGCGCGATTAACTAACAAACCGATGCATTAACTAAGGCGACTGACTGCTACGGTCTTCGCAGACGATCTGATCGCCGGCAAGGAAGTGTTCCACGAGATCGGGGCTGAGCTGGACTGCGCTTTCAAGGACCTGGGGCTTCAGCCTGCCCCGGCCGCAGCAGTGCCATTCTGCGACCGCTGCGCTTGCTGCCATTAACCTCTCACAAACATTTTTCTGCATTTAAATGGAAATCAACATTAAATCAAAAGCGAATTTACATTGTGTGCTTTTGCCCGTTTTCCACACTAGAATTCTCTGTGCTATGGAAAGCTGTCTTCAAAATGAACATCAATTTTACATCTACTGACGTCTAATGCTGTAAAAGCATTCGGCAGCAATCGACGTACTACTTTGCTGGTTATTGTGTTAATTTTACGTTTTACCTTTCTATAACCAGCAACGGATATTCACCCAGTATCTTACAATGGCCCAGACTTATATTTGATTAGCAAGAATCATAAACATAGTACCTATCTTCTAGCGTTAGATCCTATGTTCGTGACAAGAAACAAAGCAAACCCTTTTAAATACATTCATAATCTTTGACACACATTAAAGCTTCGTAACACGCATGAGGTGTGTCTTTCTAATTCTTTTCTGAGCATTAAAGCTGAAGCTTAAGCATCAGAGACGGCGCATGGCTTCGGAATAACAAGGATCATAAGCGTAAGCATTTTCATTTTCTTCTTACTTTCTACATTGCGCTGAAACTAATTCGCTTCAAAACTTGACTTGGAGGAGAAAAAGATATTCTGAACCCTTAAAATGAGTAATTTAGTATAACCATAGTCTGCCCCCTAAGGCACAGGTTTTAAACAAAGCAAGCCATTTTATAATGAGGATCAACATATAATATAACATAAAATATTTCAGTATTAGGGATAATATTCCTTGTCAAGTTTTTCACTAATTTTGCAAAGTAATTTCTAAAATATTTCAAAAATGCGCAGACGAACTCGTGGCGGAGAAAGAAAAGTACAAGGACATCGGAGACGACCTCGACACCGCCTTCGTGGAGCTCATCCTCAAGGAATAACTTCCTCCTAGGTCTTTTGGGGTCTTTTATAGGGTCAATTTGGGGTCTAGGGTCTGTGGGGTCCCAGCGTCACGTCGGGCAAGACCACCCGCCCCGCGATTCACAAAAACTATCTGTATTATATTTTACGTTATAATTTTATACTCCTGATTTAAAGTATTATACCATAGTCGTATGGCGGTATTTATTTTCGAGTAATATATAATAAAATAATTTATTACAATTTTGTTTTTTGTTTTATTCTACTTATTTCAATAACCTAAGAATGAGACGGCTGCATTAAAAAAGGTTTATTCGTCAGAAACTAAAAATTTTATTTTTTGGAGTAACCGGGCGGCGCTCCATTCCCTTTACATATCCTGTAACGGACATAGTACGAGTATGTATGATATAAGAATATACCATAAAGATTTCAATTTTAACGCTAAATGAAACGAGATGGTGTAAAGAAATTGAGAGACAATATAAAAGCGAACGCGTTGAAGTCTTTTGTATGGAAGTACTTGGGCGTAGCGTGAATGTATCATGCAAGAGATTTTACCGCAGAAAAAGGCCGGAAATTGCCTGTTGCAGCTTCCATGGGGGATTATAACCACAAATAAATTATAAAAGAAATAAATAACCTTAGAAAAATAATATTACAATCACCTGTAGGAAATGGTGACCGATTCTAAAAAATATTTCACCAGTATATAATATTGAATAGACTAGACTTCTTAAAAGTCTAGTAGTTTTTGACAGAATTTCAAACATTTTTGCTCCTTAGCTTTTTTAATTTCCGATACCTGTGGGTTCGGTCCTCTGAACTTATTCAGTGTCTAATAACATTCAGACCCTTACTACTACTATGGTACAGTCGACCACAGGTCAACCTACCCAAGAAGTCAAAATTTGAGAATCTGAAATGCATCATATTGCGCAGGCATAAGGTTGAGATTTAATCGAAGGTTTTTAACAGATGGTATACTATAGCTTGTGGTTGACTGTACCTATAGGTACACTATAGAATTTTACTTTAAATTAAATAATACCCTGACCAGGAATACAAAAACCCTGTCAAGAGAGCGCTATTGATAGTTTTATAATCTGTGTTAAGAAGTTCGTTACGAAAAAGATAGTACAGCCGGCCTTTAGCCAGTATACATTATCTGTCAAATTTCTACAATCCGAAATGAACCTTAATGCATTAGCCTTAGACTCCAAATTTGAATTGTAGAATTTTTACAAATGGTATACTTTAGCTAGAGGTCGACTGTACCATTTAAATCCGCAATATGGCGAGGGTTTTCATATTCCTGTTCAGGGTATACCCATATTTTATTTCTTAAAGTAATAGTTACGTCAATATATTATATTATAGTACTCTGGGCTAATAGAGATGTAAGTTGACTAAAGCGACTAATGAATTGTGCGTAATTTTACCAATGTGATGTGACGGTAACTTTACCAAAGTGATGGTCACATTCGTCATAAGACCATTAAAGGACGGTAGGTAGTCAGGTACTCATCGGGAACATTCGTTATGTGAAGTTTGGTTGGCGAGCATTCGGTGTGCGAGCGTTCACTACGCGAGTAAATTCTTTCGCGAACCAAACATTATTTCGCAAGCAAAACTTCTAGCATTGGTTCCGCCCGATATTCGTTTCAACGTGCGTTTCAAATGTTTGGTTCGCTAAAGAATATGCTAGAGTTTGCTACGCAAGCAAACACTTACGCAACAAACGCTCGTTCGCAAAACGAATGCTCCCGGTGAGTACCGTCCTTTGTGACTTTTATGTCAAATTAAAGAACAAAACAAAATCATTTTGCCCAGTCCGATCATTCATCATTGAAACAAATTGGCTATAAAATGTTTGTGACGAAAGTTACCATTTTGACGGATGGTTACAGTCAACTAACATCTCTACTAAATAGTCCACACCATCTATACGTAGATTGTTAAATTGGTAAGTAACACGTTGCATTTTTATTTGCTATTATTTATTTCTTTTGCTGCATGTTTCACATAAAGTAGATATGTTATCTATCTAGTAGGAAAAATAATAATACATACGAACTGTTGTATGTATTGACGAGATAGGAAACCCAGGAAATGTAAAACTATTTTAATATTCTAACATTAGAGATTGTTTTATTGCAGAATCGAAATGGGTACATACTTGTATAATTTTCGCATTACTTCTCTACAAACCAATTCATTGACCAACAGATGGTCAGTTGAAAACGTCGAAAAATATTTTCTTCATTAATTTTGACTATTAGGGAAAAAACTTCATTAAAGCAAGCTCATTAAATTAAGCTTAAAAGGCGTGATATTCATTATTTTGGAAATACAACTGAAATGTTTAACTGGTTGTACCACGAGCAATTTTTCTTGCGGAATTTCGGAAGGGGGCAATATGCATACGGTTGCACATAGCTGATACTCTGTCTCAAAGCTCTTCCAGTTGTTTCTATTGTTCCCTATTGTCAAATAACAAATAAGTGAGTGGTTTAGTTGTAACTAACATTACTAACATCTCCACTAATCCCAACAGACGAGGTGGTGGAAGAGCGCAGTAAGTACAAAGCGATCGCAGAAGAAGTGGACCAGACTTTCGCAGACCTCTCCGGTTACTAGGCGGCCGTTTTGTGTTCCAACGCCGTCCTTTATGCTGCCGTCATCTTGTGAGAGGCGGCCATCGTGTGTTGGCGCCATTTTGTGTGCGGCGGCCATTTTATGAGTGGCGGCTATTTTGTGCGCGGTCGCCATCTGATGAAAACGGCGGGAAATCTTCGTGTGCAAGAGATATGGTGGATGTTAGCTTCAATTATTTTGCAGTGCACACGGTGGAAGAATGTACAGCTTTAATTTTTAAACGAATAGGTATGAGTTGAGTTAAATGTGAATGATTACTTCGTGTCTCATTCCCACGCAGTTAAATTGGTCATGTTGTATTGAGTGTAATAATTTAATAAATACCTAGAGGTCAATATAAATAATTTGAAGACTGTACCTACTGTAGGTAATAATCATTGGAGCATAAGTGAGATGTTGATTGCTTCAGTGCGTGACGAAGACTAGATTTATTTGGGCTGAATTGTCGCAAGAAAGTCCATATCTAGGCCGTGCACGCAGGCGTCGTGATGTACAGTCATAGACTGTACAGCATTCAGAAACATGTCAAACTTTTGATGATCCACAAGCTTTCCATATTTAGTCACATCATCAAGCTGTAAAATCGCTTTCATAATTAAGCCCTAATTTTTGAAATTGTCAGTTACATGGTCCAGTTAAAAATATTTTTGTCATAACAATGTTCAACGAATGAATGAAATGTATTTTCAAAAATGTAATTTTTGATACTTGTTTGTATGTACAAATTAAAATAGAAACTTTCAGAGCGTATAAATGAGATTTATCAAGATTGAAAAAAATCATCATTGTAGGATTACCTACTTAAATAATTTAAAAGAACATGAACATTCGAAATCAGTCACAATGTATGGACTATATAGAAAGTAATTTAATTAAATTACACATCACTTTGCTAATAAAAAATGGGGATGGCCATATAAGAAGAAAATGTGTGTGTTCTCTAATGACTGCTTGACATTCTTAGAAAGTCGATCCTACCGCTAGACTATTGTGGAAAACCTATCCTTCGAGTGGAAGTGGCTTTTAGCAGAGACATTAATTAATAAGAAAATTAGTAATTTAATAAAATATTAAGTACTTACTAATTTTCTCAAAAATATTACTTACTTACTCCGCTGGCGCAGCGACCCGAAGTGGATCTTGGCCTCCGATACCAAAGAGCGCCATCGCTGCGCAGTCTCGAGCCAGTCAGGCGCCCGGAGCTCCCGCAGATCCTTCTCCATTTCATCGCGCCAGCGGTATCTGGTACGTTTCAAAAATATTAGGTACTTATTATTAGGTATCCAAACAAATGAAATGCTTGAAGGCGAAAAACACATCCGTAAATATAACACTGCCAATGTTATATTTCGTGTCCGTTTTGTAGAATTTTTAACTTAATTTTATTATGAACATAATTAAGTACAATACTAATTTACTTACGACATTCTTATGAAAATATTTGTAACGACAAGCCATTTTCATTTTAAGGCAGTATTGTAATAGGTTTATTAAATTTTCTACTAAGTACTTTATAATAAATTAGTCATAGATTTTATACGTTAATTACATTCTCAAAACAACTTTTACATTATGTATTATGAATAAGTAAGGTATGCTTCAAACTAACTCTCAGTTCTTCAGAATATCAAGATTGACTGTTTTGTTATAAACATGCTAGCTTTTCGTAAAGAAGAAATGTATCCGCTTATGACTGTTTCATTCTTGTAAAATATACATTTCTTATAAACTGTTTGTTTTATTACGCAAAACCAACCCTCGTATACATAATGTAGCAAAAGTGGAGACATACGAACTCGTTCATTGAACGAACAACTTTTGCTGTCTCCCATGACATTAGAAATCGCAAAATAAATGAAATAAATGAATGAATGAAATATATTTTTTTTAATTTCCAGAAGCGTTACAGTCTTCTAATACAATACAATACACATTATAAATTAAATATATTAAATTAAATTAAAATTGTTAAATTAAATTAAATAGTGACTTGTTTTCACTCTATGGCGACTGGCGAGGATAAGACCGAAAAAAATATCATATTTGTTTCTGTATTAAGTTAATTAAACGTTAATTACACGGCCACTTTTGGCGATAATGCATACAATAACTTCAGGAATTCAATAGGGTTATGCTGACTTAGAAAATACTTCTTATCCTTTCGGAGTGCTTTCGGGTAAGTTTTTTAAATAAAACTTAATAATGAAACAAATATGATTTTTTTTCAATTGGCGGCGCTAGTGGTAGGTACAAATGACAACTAAAACCTTTCATAATACTGGCTGCCTGTACTAGATGACGGAGAAATATTACGGAGGAGAAGTGGTTTATTTTGGAAAAGTAGTTATTTTAGGAATGTGGTCATTTTGGACCTGAAGGGTTTCATCGACGGTGGTGGTGACATTCTGATCACCGCGGTGTATTTACAAACTATGGCAGTAAGATAAATTCCAATAATCCTTTTAAAATTTACTTCATGTTAGAGTTAAACAACGAGTTAAAAATACAGCCTCAAACCAAAGATAAAAATTAAAAAAAGACTATCGACTATGATTTTTTTTATTTTTTTATTACTAATAAATATTGTGATCTAGGATCGAACTCTCAACGCTCTTGACGGTGACGACGACTAAGCCTCCGCGTCACCGGGGCTAAAAGTAAAAGCGCGGTAAGATAATATGAATTGAGAGATGATCCGACGAAAGCCGAGCATCTCGCCTCAATGGAGCAATACGCTAAATATAGCTGAAGGGAACCATCGCCTGGAATTTCGCAAGAATAGGAAAATCTGCAAATTCTGCAACATTGTGGTCTCAGTGGTATGATAAAAAGAGAGCGATGTCGACATTGAAAACAGCTGAGTGCGTCGATCTATCGACAATAGCTATGAATAGGGCAGAGTGAATATAAATAGGTTAGTTCCACTAATTTGGATGGTGGTACCAGTGGGACTTTTTTTTCTCCATAGTACCACCGGTGGTACAAACAGTGGTACTAGTGAGAACGAACCATCGATTGTACAATCTAAATTCTATTTTGCGAAGCGTAATTTGACTTAAAAAAAATATCAGACTAGATTTCGTCAAATAGGTATATTTAGGTTGGAAAATTTTCATTTTTACTGGAATGTAGAGAAAGAAACTGAATGTAGAGAAAAACAAAGAATAGAAACTAATTGGGTCAAATTGTAATTGAAACTTAATAAGAATCATTAAACATATTTCTAAGCTAAAGTAATATCAGCGGAATTGATAGAATATAATTTAAAATCAAATTTAAGTCAAAATCTTTCTTGTATCATAAGAAAGGCCAAGAATCTAGAATACCTATACTACTATTCTTTGAGTAGCGGTAAAAATAAACCATTCCCTTTTCAGGGTTATAATTACTCTTCCATCAAGGACCGTGATGATTCATCAAAAGAAATTCATAGATAGATCGTTAATTGATCAATTGATGCGAGAGAGCGCGATGGGTGGCGGTCATAGAGACCGCCTGCGATTACGCTGGCGGATCGGAATCCTGGATTTTTGGCACCGAAAATAGTCGGGCGGGCGCGCGCGCCGCCCTGCGCCCGCGCGGCGAGGGCGGCGCGCGCAGTGCGTGTCGCTCCGCCGTGTGAACAGCCCGCCCGTAGGTGAGTGGACCCTGGAGCCAGCATCCAGGACCCTGGACCAGACCTGGAGACCGTTACAGTGCTGTGACCTCAAGTGTGGTGTGCCCAAGCTTCTGGATGTTTGCGTTACGTTCGGTGTTACTTACGCTTAGTGACTCGCTATTCGGTCGCGTTCGGACACGGTTACTGCGAAAAGTTTTGCATGATCCGTGAGATTATCCTTACGCAATTAAGCGGAATGATCATGATCAGTTTGCGGATGCGGAATTATCGTTACAGAAAGCTGTGTTATGAAACGGCGTGTTTAAAAAAAAAGAGTGAGAAAGTTGGAAAGTTTCGGGAAGATTCCTCGATGTACGTGGAAAGCCGTCGCGTTTCCCGACGGTGTGACTCGGATTTCAGCGCGCACGCAACCTCGCTGAAAATAGTGGTGTCGCCCGCCCGCGCGCCGCCCCCCTCACTCGCGCACCGCCGACGCTCGTAACCTATTTGCGGCATGCCCGAACACCAGTATTTATTTAGCGAGATGAGGAAACTGGTCCCAATTTTTATTTAGACACAGTCGTGTCCCATTTATCATGTAATTAGAACGGTTATAGAGGCGGAGGATGCTCGCATTCTTCTTTGCATGAACGGTTTTATATTACCCGACAAAATCCATTACACGAAAATACATCTTTATTCCTTAAAAATATGCGTTACAACATCTACTTACATATAAAAATATAAAGCATAGAATTATAAAAAATGGAAAAGTTTATAATAATGCACGTATTTCAAGAGGTACATGTACTGTACCTATACAATTAGAAGATTTCAGAACTTGTCTTAAAAATTAAATTCTTATTATTTTACATTTTCAGCAATAAAATAAACTACCTATTTTATAACTACATACATACATAATTCTCACGTCCATAATTATCAGAGAGGAACCTTTCGCCATAAGATTTGGTGGACAAACGTGATAGGTGCCTAATGGAACTTTTGTAATCCACTCATACTTACGTAGGAATTGTGAGCATTTGGTGCAATTCGGTATTTGACTAAATTTTTTTATTCCTGCAATAAACTTACATGGACATCCTGAAGAAGGATCTAAAATTCGTTTCTCGATATCTCAACTAACATCAGAGATATTAATGGTTGAAGTTAGTACTGGAGAGATGATGTCCCTTTTTAGCAAAACCTTTCTTTATGTGTAGCCAGGTTCTGCTTGTATGGCGCTACAGCACAGTGACGTTATAATGTAATATTGCCGTTTCTTTCTATCTGTTGCCTCTGATACCATACTGTCGCATGTGTTGTCAACCGACGATTTGCCGTGCTCATTCAAAGTTAAAGTCAATATTTTCTCTGGTGATTTTGGAAAGATACCTGTTCTGTATGCCTCAAAAAACCGTACAATCAACTCTTGTTACTCCCATACTATTGTCATTGGCAGAATTCGTATCTTCGAAATTGCCATTAACCGAATAGAGAGAAAGAAAAAGTTACAGAACATTTTTGCAACTATAATCTACCACCGCTTCTTAAGTGCTATTGCTGAAATAAAAGCGCAAGAAACAATCAGCAGGACATCTTTTGAAAAATTGGTTTAATACAATTTTTAGTAAAATAACTCTCATATCATACAGAACCGAAGAATGAAATTCCTAAAGATATATGTAAAGAATGACACGAAACAATAGCAGACATGCCACGTCTATCAAACAACACTTGCAACGTCGTCGGTTAGCGCGACACTTGGCACAGCTTCAAAGTGTTACTTTAGTCTGTTAGTTCCCTATTGAAATAGTTTGCTTATTCAATTTAATATGTAGGTGCAAAGAGAAATTAATCCACTGTGGAACGTACAAGTGAAAGGAATTCGTTCAACTTTACCGAAAATTTTGTGAATTTGCGAAAAAAAAATTAGTCTTCTCAGACAAATCCATTGTTCAAGGTCAATAATTATTAAGGGAATTTAAATTGATTTTTTATACCAATTCTAAATCTATTTCATGTGAATTGTTCATAACTAAATAAAAATAAAATTAAAAAAATTACCCTTACTTTTTCCTGGTCATCATCAGGTCGTCAAGGTTTCAGATGTGGAAGTGTCATCATCTTTAAATGCATCTTTAAATATTTTTTTCTTTGATTCCCTACGACTTTAGTTCGAGAAGACCCTATCCAACTATTACAGTTTCGGCAGACTGATAATCTACCAATTCTTCAAATTACATGCGTAATGGAAGTCCACTTAATTTTTCCTGATCATCATCAATTCCTCAAGGTTTCAGATGTCGGATACACACCAAGAACCTGAAAATTTGAGCTTAAATTCGAACCATCTAGCTATTACGTTCCAGAGATCCCATCTGTCATCAAAGATACTCCAAAATCTTGGAAACCACTGGTCCAATTTTTATCAGACCTAACTAAGAACACTCGAGAAAATTTTCTATTAATTAAAAAAACCGGGTCCAAATCGGACCACCCGTTCTCAAGTTATGATGCCACAGATAAACAGACCGACAGACAGACAAACGTGTCAAACTTATAACACGCCCTCCCTCGATCGGTCGGGGGTTAATAAATGAGGAGGTACTTTCACCTTTTTTAATATACAGCGGACTTCTATAAAGAAATTCAGATTCAGTGAAGGTTATTCAATAGTGTACTTTGGTAGAGGCAGTCCTACATAATGTGCAGCAACTAATTTGTTGATTTAATAAGGAGGTACCTACGTTTAGTTAGAAGCACTTTTGATTAGCTGTCTATGTATTAGTTTGGGGAGTTAGGGAGTCTTGCAAATCGTAGATAAATCGAGAACTATTATTTTTTTAACTTGGATTCAGCCATTCAGGAGACAAATGCAAATTCTAGACAAAAATAAGATAAGAAGAGAAATAAGGTCAACCACCTTACTTGGAGGTCAAATACCTCTTACGACTTGAAAAATTATAGAATTTAAATATCTTCTTATGACTTTAAAAATAGAATAACATCCGACTAAAAGTCTTGTAACTTAGCTGAAATAACCTTTCATTAATCACTTAACGAAATACAAATTAAAGGTTGGCTGGAAGATATATCAATGGGATAAGCGCGCCTGTATATTAGTTATGTTTCTATTTTTTTTGTATTTTATTTAACTAAGTTAAGTACAATAAAGAGATTTCAAACAAACAAATCGTATTGAAAGCTTCAGAAAGTTATCGAACTTTCGCTGAAACTTTCGATCATTTTGCAGCCAAGTTAAATGGAAACCATCCACTTAGGAGCGCTATTACTAAATCATATTGAAGCCTTAGGGAACTTGATAGCTCTTTAAAAGAAATATTAGGATCATGAACTTAAGTTTGAACTTTGAAAATCGTACCTAAACATTTTAATCGTGTATAACGGGCACGTTTAGGAATTAGATTGCACTCTGTATTCTGGGTCTGGGGTTCGATTCTGTTCGAAACCAAACTGGACGCACTTGTTCCGAAGTTGGGTGTCACTTGTGTATGTAAAATTGTGTGTTTGTTTGTCATTTCGATGTTAATACTAAGGGGTTTGTTTCGTTGTTAAATATAATCCATCATTTAACAAAAGCTTCTGTAGAATTAGTACCTTTTTATAACTGAATTCTTATCAGGGTGATAAGAATTCAGTTATAAAAAGGTACTAATTCTACAGAAGCTTGATAAATAATAAATATATCGTAACATAACCACGATAGCTTCAGAAATTAAAAAACTTTCTGCTTGAAAAGTGAACTTGAATAGGAATTACGTTATTTTTACACACGATAGGGAATGTGACATCTTACATGACTGTTCGCTTGTATACAAGTTACAACCTACTTATACTTTATCCGAAAACAGAGTCTTAGTGAAGGCCTTTATAAGGGGGAAAAGTAGCCTGCATAATAATTTCCGAATTTCGGTTAATCCGAAGGCATTAGCAATCACACCCGGGAATCGTTGAATAGATTAATTTGTTATTCCGAACCCAAATCGTATTTGCAACAGCTGTTCGCTCCGGGTATATTTCGTCTAACGATATAGCTTACCGTTGACAGCAGGCCAAGAATACCCAAACCGCGTCATACACACGGTTTAGTTATTTTCGCGACGCCCCCAGGCGATTGTACAGTTCTGGTTTTATTTTACAGGCGTTTTACGGCTCTAGTTATGTTTCGGTGTTTTAGCGCTGTACCTATACACAGAATGTAACAAAACCCCCTATAGAGTCGAAAGTGGGGTATTCTGAAATCGCGAAAAATATATATATATCAGCTGTTTCTATACAAATAACTGACCGAAATGTATGAAACAGCTGATTTTATTCGCGATTTCAAAATTGGTCCCATAATGAAAGTTGTTCAATTATGGATACTGAACAACACCCTCCTTTCGGCTTACAAGGGAGTTTTTGCTATACCTGTATACATATATATTTGGATGATGTTATATGAGACGAAAGGGTAAGATTGACGCGTTAGTCTGTTTGTCTCTGGCATCATAACTTAACAACCGATGATCTGATTTGCACCCGGTTTTTTTAATATAACAGAGAGTTTCGTCGAGAGCACAGAAATAAATCAAGAGATTGTCCCTTAGTGTAATAAATAAAATAAAATAAATAAATAAAAAGATAGAACGGTGACGCTTACGAGCTCCTATAGGAATCGCGCGTGTCAACATTTGATAAGTCACACCCCCAAAGTGACGTGTTACGAACGAAATACCTCCTTTTGATCGATTCACTGTCGTACCTGTCGTTCTTACAGTTATAAACCGCACAATGAGGCTTTTTAGCACAGCCGCTCTTGTCGGTCAAAAACTAGGCGCTGAATGGATAAAATCTTGCAGTATATTGCAAGATTAAGACACGGTTGCACCGCCTACTTCACCGTTCTATCTTATTTATTTCTGTAGTCGAGAAGGTTCTTTCTTAGCTATGTCTGATAAAAATTGGACTAGTGGTTTCCAAAATCTTGGAGTATCGATGACAGATGGGATCCTGGAATAGTACTTACCTTATAGCGACATGGTTCGAATTTGAGCTCAAATGTTTAGGACCGTGGTGCTCTTCCCACATCAGGAAACTTGAGGTCCTGATGATGACTTCCTAGTCATCATCAGGACCTCAAGGTTACCATTACCATTATGGAGATCTCCTTACATTTTCCTAAATGTAAGGAGATCTCCATAATGGTAAATCGGGGGTTTCTTAAAACTTTTAATTTAGAGTTAGAGATAGAATAAATCCGAACTTACATAGAACACATAAGTTTAGCTATTACTTATATACCATTTTATATTTATAATGAAACAAGACATAGGAAATACTGTATACTTAGAAGATCCATAGGAAAATATGAAAATACATCTTCAACTTCCTATACAAAGTGTCTTAAAATATGTGAATTTATATCTAAGTAATTAACAACTATTAGATGTATTATTATACACAAGTTCCTAACTAAGCAATATACTTATATTAAATAATATGAAAAATAATTGTTTGCCACATTTTTTACGCTGTACCTAAGTTAATAAGATAACATTTTCTCACAAAGTGAATACAAAACAGAATAATGTTTTCGGAAGCCCTAGGAAATTAGCATAATTACCTTCGTCTATTCTCCCTGTTATTTTTGACTGAATATTACCAGTTACTCCTCATTTCGTTTGACAAACAAACTTGCTAGGCTTCTGTGATGCCATCACTCAAATATTTATTTGAGATAGGTACCTACTTATTACGGAATACAGCGGTGAAAGAATCCCCATGTCATACGAGTATTTGGCCTCTAACTAATATTAAACAAACAAAAATTACTGAAACCTTGAACTATACCTTGACTCTATACTTGTGTATAATACACAACAAAATACTCAATAATCCATAACTATAGAATTCCCTCTAGTACGGTGGTTAGCGGTCTTATTTTAACCCAACCAATCTTGTATTTTTGCGTAGGTACTGGATTTCAATTTTATAGTGTGTCCCTATCTCTAATAACTATTTTCGTACAATTTCGGAAATAATGATAACTCTACGTAACGCTCATTGTGTTATTTATTGAATGCGTTTGGACAGTGTACCTATATAACTACTGGTATATAGATGTGGTAGTAAGCACTTTAGAAATAGGTTACAAGAATAAGAAACAAGGTTTGTAGGTACTCTGTCAGTAGACAAAGGTCTTCCGTTTTTATTATTTGTGACTAAATGCATATTCGACTATATTCGTAATTCCGAAATGCGTATACGTGCTAAACGCTATGTAACAAATCGTACTTAAGTACGAAGTAATAAATAAGTTAGTATGAACTATGAAGTTCAATTTACTTCATAGTTCGTACTAACTTATTTATTACTTCGTACTTAAGTACGATTTGTAAATTTCAATTTAATTGAAAAACGTTTATTTAGCACTGTAAACAATAAAATACAGCAAGTACACAATACAAAAGTATACAAGGATATAATGCATTAAATAAGCAACCTCCTATATTATTTAGTGATGAAACTAATTTTGCAATGAACTATTTTACTTATTGGATTTTAACCATAACTATTTATCGAATTAGGTCAGACTCGGTGAGATTACTAGCTAGGAGCATGAACTGGGGTAATTATTACACCACTCATACTGCACAGTTTTGGCTTGCAGCCAGTGAATAAGTTATGTTACCTGCGCTTAGCAAATGACGTAGTTTCATAATTGTTACCTAAACGGAAATTGTAATATAAACGAATTCTTCTATGGATAACTTACAGAAAATTAAGAATCACTACGTAAAGACCCCTGGCACATCTGAATAGAATCACCTAAAATCGGTTTAATACACGGGTCGAGCATATTTTATTTTCTCGTCGTCGGACTGATCTTTACGATGGTATAACTATTACTTTTCTAACTCTTAAACTTTCGTTACACGAAGTTCTCGAAAGGGTATATTTTTCGTTACACAAGTCATCCAAGAATAATTGGTTGACTCCAGCTTAACTTAACGTAAGACATTCATTTGAATTCATGTCAAAACCAGGTTCAAATCGGATCATGCGTTGTTAAGTTATGATGCCACAGAAAAACAGACTGACAGACAAACGTGTCAAACTTATAACACGCCCTACCTCGATCAGTCGAGGGTTAAATAACATTACCCTCTCCGTAGATAGGTAAAAAGTATGCTTAGAAAAGTGAAAGTTTCTGCCTAATTATTTTTACAACTTCCCTTTTTCATTTGTCTACTTCGGATTCGCGACACGTTCCGAACTTTATGCAAGTTATTTCTGTGGGTCATCCCGCCGGTATTTCGTCCTGATTCCATTTATTCCAATACCAAGAAACAAGCTCTTTGTAATTACTTTGTTTACAAAGTTGTGTGATGTAGCTGTAGGTGAAACTTTCTGAAAGCAAAGTTGTAAATAAAATAAGTGGTAAACAAGAAATGGAGAGTTCGTTGTTTAGAGAATATTTGAACTTGCGGGCTGCGTACCTAAACGTGACGTGTAGCGAGCGGCATGATTGTACTTTGTACGAAGTGTTTTCTGTTCTTATCGGGGGACATCACATACTGAGATATATCGCGATGGTACGGCCCAGCTGTGAGCATGGTCATAAAGTGTCCGGTCAAGTTATATCACGTTGGGGGTTACCGGTACCTAATGGCACATTTCATCTGAGCCCTCCGTGCCTCAGAAAGCATGTAAGACAGTGGGTCCTGGTTGTTGTCGTTCAAAAACAGTACTTAGGCTGTGCCAGAGGCCTACGGGCAGACTAAACAGTTTTGACAATAGGTTGAGCGCTAACCAAACGATTGGACAATAATAATTAACAAACAACAATTTGTTTCAGGCCAGTAACTGGCGTATTTCCCCGACCGGACCGTAGCAGAACAAAGCCGCCACCATGGACGCGATCAAGAAGAAGATGCAGGCGATGAAGCTGGAGAAGGACAACGCCATGGACAAGGCCGACACCTGCGAGCAGCAGGCCCGCGACGCCAACCTGCGCGCGGAGAAGGTAAATAACTGATAGAAAGCAGGTAACCTGCAATACCTGCCGATCGAGACGAAGATACAGGCGATGAAGCTTGATAGCCCCCTTTAAAAGGAACGGTGTGTAAAGTCTCTGACACCATATACTAATTAGTTTCATAAAGAAGGAGTAAGGTATTTTTATAAATTTTTTATTATATAAGAAGGTCGGCGGCGTCTCAAGAAACAATTCAGCAGCACATCTTTTGAAATAAATATTTATCTTGTTGTTCATATTCTAGGGCGATTTAGATAAATACAGGGATTTCACCTTCAACCGACGTGTAAGTTGACAAAACCCATAATCTAAAAACGCTTTTCTTCCCAGGTCAATGAGGAAGTCCGTGAACTCCAGAAGAAGCTCACCCAGGTGGAGGAGGACCTCGTCAGGAACAAGAACATGCTGGAGCAGGCCAACAAAGACCTGGAGGAGAGGGAGAAACAGCTGACCGCGACAGAGGCCGAGGTGGCTGCCCTGAACAGGAAGGTGCAGCAGATTGAGGAGGACCTTGAGAAGTCGGAGGAGAGGTCCGGCACCGCGCAGCAGAAACTGCTTGAGGCACAACAGTCCGCTGATGAGAACAACCGGTGAGGGTTAGGGAAAAGCATGTGAATTTTTGGGGGGTTTAACTTTTTTAGGGAAGTCCAAGTCTCAATAAATCTCAATGATGCAATCTGGACAATTTCCGAATGATTTAAGATAGTTATACGTATAGTAGACCCACTGGTCATTTTTTGATTACCTCGTTTAACTATCTTACAATGATCGATCGGGTACATGGAAATAGGAAAATAACTAGTAGGGTCTACTATGCGTACCTAAATTTTTTTTACATGTTTGAGATTTACACATTTGAGACGGTTTGAAAATGTCAAAAAAGCAGGCCCATAGTAGAGGCTACGGTGTAGGTCGGAAAATTCACGTCCGACTCGAGATAGGTAACGGTTTTCGTCATGGTAACGGTAGACTTGACATATTACGATTTGGATACATACTCCATACTCCGAAATATTTGCAATACCTTTCCTCTAAACCCTTATCCGCCGCCAAAACTTCAACCAACCCCCCCTGAAATCCCAAACTCCATTCGTCCCTACGAAATCGATTTCAGGCTCTTTTCATTTAGTAACTGCTTTTGCGTTGTCTTCCAGGCTATAATAACGAGGGTATTACTTGTTGCAGCATGTGCAAAGTACTGGAGAACAGGGCGCAACAGGACGAGGAGCGTATGGACCAGCTCACCAACCAGCTCAAGGAGGCACGTCTGCTCGCTGAGGATGCTGACGGCAAGTCTGATGAGGTGAGGTCCTTTGACATGAAGATGCCTTGTAAACTACATATTACAATAATTATGTATTAGTGGTATTATACTCGAAAGCTATACTGATGATGATGCTTTTTTCTTCCTCATTGTTCCTCATTATGTTATTGATATAGAACCTATTTTAATACTCCACATCTGATGTTCAGGTATCACGCAAACTGGCCTTCGTTGAAGACGAGCTCGAAGTCGCTGAGGACCGTGTCAAGTCTGGAGATGCCAAGATCTCTGAACTTGAGGAGGAATTAAAGGTTTGTGCAGCTCTAGAGTTCTATGACGTAGCTAGCTATCTATCTATTGATGTAAGTATTTAAAATCTCCGCAGTTGATATAAGTGGCGATAACTCAGACTAATGCATTAACGGATTTAAACTATTATTTAGTCCAGCCAGATCCACTTTAAATTTGTTGGATTCGAATCCAGGAGGCAGCTTCGAAGGATTACAATCCGGTCTTTGTAAGATAAACTAAGTTCATTCAAGATCTAATCCATAGTAATAATTCCGATGTTTGTTAGGGTTCAACCATCACAAACGTTTTCAAACCTCCATCCTTCTCCAGGTCGTAGGTAACTCCCTGAAATCCCTGGAAGTATCAGAGGAGAAGGCAAACCAACGTGTGGAAGAGTTCAAGAAACAGCTGAAGACCCTCACCAGCAAGCTCAAGGAAGCGGAAGCCCGCGCCGAATTCGCAGAGAAGACCGTCAAGAAACTGCAGAAGGAAGTCGACAGACTCGAAGGTAGGTCTTCAGTACTTGGCTACTGCTTATATTGTTCAGGGTAGCTAATAATCGTTCTCAAAATGATGAGATGATATTGCGATGGCGTGCTAAACAGACAGCGCTCTACTAACGCGATAGCATTTTCTCTGTCTAGCTTTAGTACGCCATCTCATGATATCATTTCATCGTTTTGAGAATAGATGATGTTGGGATGTTCGTCATATTGGTGTCGACGGCAAGTGGAACAAGCATTGATATTTTTTATTATTGGTTACGATTCTGGGGTCCACTCGCTAAACTAAATGAAACAGTCATGCGCACTTAGGTACCCATTTGTATACCTAAAAGGGTTTTATAATATTTTAGTACCTACTCTCAGATTCTTGTTTAGATATAATCCCAGGTTGCTATGTTCCACCTCAATAAACCTAAATATATTCTTGTATTGAAAGTTTTTTTCATATAAGGAATTTACTTTGTCTACGAATTCTAATTGTATAAAAAATTAAAACGATGAGGAAGTTTCTTAAATTTACTAAAACGACAATGCTTTTGATAATGGATCTAACAATAAAAAAATTAAGGAGAATATTATGACTTCTCTTAATGTTGCAAAGCTTTTTAATTGGTATACATAATTATCTAATTTTCTTTTTATATGTTCTTTGCTTGTGCTTGCACAAACATGAGAGTTAAATTCTTAATTGAAATTTAAAACCAAGATTAACTTAATTCTTATTCGCCAGGCTTCAGAATTATCCTTTCGTCGCGTAACGTCCAATAAAAGGAATAAAATACTCAAGACTCTGAAAAATTAAAAAAAAGGAAATTTGTCATTTTCCGCTACTTTTTGGTCATATTCGATTGAACATTATTTGGACGTTACCCGAAGAAAGGTGCAATTTACGTAACGTAAGTTATTGTCACATTAACCACATTTCAGACTCGTTGTTCAACGAGAAGGAGAAATACAAGGCGATATGCGATGACTTGGATGGCACATTCGCCGAACTGACAGGATACTAATACCCTAGCACTTAGCTTAAGACTACCGTCCGGATACCACCGCCCCCTACCAACCGAACTACCTACCAACCGAACTACCTACCAACCGAACTACCTACCAACCGAACTACCTACCAACCAAACTACCCACCAACCTTACCTACCAACTAATTTAGTTCGTTTGGTTTTAACCGACCCACCAACCTCTTAACTCACAAAAAAAATATTTATTAGCTCTAACTGTCCTACTGCTGGGCAAATATACCTAATATTTATAGATCGAAACTAGGATAGTGTTTCCCGAACTCTTACTTGAATATACTCTTTTTATTTTTGTTTTTTTCTACAAAAAATAATTATGTTAATGTTTGGAAACATTAATCTAGAAACTAAACACTTAGTTTTATTTTTGTACAATTATCCATTCCTTCATGTCACAATCAATTGACAAGTCTACTTTGACTTCATAATTGATAAAAAAAAAGTTTGTGAGACTCATTTCTCTCTCCGTTTAAAACTGTGTATTTAAAATGGGCAAAGTTTAAAAAGAAAATTAAGTGGTGCTGACATATTTTGCCGGAAAATGTTGAAAAATTTATTGATGCTGACATAATTTTCCCGGACAATGTTAACGAATATCTTATAAACTTTGCCCATTACATACCGATACCTCGACACTCTTTCATTTCACATATCAATATAAATCTCTACGTAACTAACTGTAATCTCGATGTTTAGGGGATTGTCACTACCAGAGTTGTAGGCACTCTAACACTACATGTAGCATTGCTGGCAATCCTTTAGAAATCGTATAATATTAATAGACTTAAGACCTGCTTTCTATGTTGTAACTAACATGTCTTTTGCTTTGCTGCTACCGTGGCGGACCATGCTTCAAAGGTACTATTTTGTCTTATAATCTGTTAAATTTTCTACCAATTTAAACACAATTTAAAGCTATGCTTGTGCATTAAAAATAAATTTAAACAATTTTAAAAACTGTAACAAATCGCTCTTTAAAATTGTTCATAATTTTCATATTCATATCTATTATTTATTAGGCCCTGCTCATTTAAAACAATTTTACCCTTTATTTGTACAATTTATATATTTCTAAATTCTAGTATTTTGCCAATTTTAATTACCCTCTAGTTTTTTAAACAGTGGAGATATTTTTTCTATTGAACACAATGCGAAAGTCCTCAATACAAAATACTAGTTCCTAATGACATTTTTTTGTACGTTATTTTAATGATCCAATCTAATGAACCTTGCAGATGAGCTGGGTATCAACAAGGACAGATACAAGAGCTTGGCTGACGAGATGGACTCCACCTTCGCCGAGTTGGCCGGATATTAAGCACTCCACAACCAACCACAAAAACATTCAGTGGCAACGTTGTACGCGGTGCACGCGGCGGGCGGACATACAATGCTGGCCGACGTTAAAACGTCGACAAAAACACTATAACCAGCAGTCGATATCGACTCATGCGCACGCCTCGTACAGCGTTAGACCTCATACAAACATTCACACAAACATACAGACATGACATACGGCCTCGCGGCCAATACAGATACACTTTACACCAACACATGTACGTGATGTAATATTTATTAATATTTTATGTAAATTTATTTACGATTTTGAATAAAAATTAATTTATAACACCTACCAGTTTGAGTTATTATGCGAATCCGTTTAAAATTAAAGCCTAGCCGGCCCTACGACGATTTCAGATACAGTGACGATAACCATAGAAGTAAAATAGTGAGTTAATGAGTCAATGCGATAGCCATGTGTACCCTGCGAGGGACTACATACAAATCAAAGGGCGTGTATTAAATAAAGATGCACTTACGTCAAGTTGCTTCCACATTCGTCGCCGTGTGTTAACCGCCTAAGTCACAGAATACTAAATAGTACCTACTCCGACCCAGTTGCCAATATTAAGGTACTACCTACTTTTATCTTCTAAAAGTTTATGATTAATAAAGTTTACACGCAGGCAGCGTATAGGTAAAATGAACCTTTATGCAGAGTATTAATATAATAATTTTGTGTGCATAATTGAATCATGAAAGCTTGATATCTTATAAGAGTGAGAGATAAAGTAGCTAAGTAAGTAGTCATCTACATAAGATTAGATTAATGGATAACCCCACCTGTACATCCTGTAGCGACACCTTTGAGTGTGTATAAATGTGACGCGCTGGCTAGAAAGTCTTCTTAAGGTAGCCAACTAAAACTAGAAGTCTAATAGGCTCCTTCCTGTAAGCTGTATAGCATCCTATCAAGGATGCTATACAGCTTACAGGAAGGAGCCTATTGCATCAGCAAAGCGTCTTCAAGGGACAGGGATGAGACTCAGGAAAGGGGTGAGCAAAAAGATCCTCGAGGGTCGAAGTGCCTCGAAGTATCATAAGATAAGATAAAAAGTGAGTAGGTATTAGTACGTAGTTAAAACTAGGTACTCGTCTAAAATAACATGTAAATATACATTAGTTTTCGAAAACTCATTGGTATATGGCTTGTCTGGAATTGAACCCGAACCTCCCACTTGGGAGTCCGGCTAGCTACGCCACCGACGCTCAGACATAACTAACCAGAGACTCATATCATAACAAAACACTGAAATGAAACTACCTGTGAAACCAATTGAACATTCAACGCGACCGACGTCATTTGCCGGAAAGCGGAAACGAGCGAGCTGTCAGCTGTCAAATGACGCATTTCCTATTCAAAATGGCGTCGCTGTCCACAACGCATGCGCTCTACCGCCGTGCGCACGCAACTACCCCCGTTCTAATCGATAGTGCAAGCCTGTTGTGCCGTGGTGCTCCGCGATAACTCGCAAATAAGACTTTTAGAGGACATTTTAAGGTGTTTGGTGTCGGAAATTAGCCAAAGTGTCGGTGTCGAGCAGCGTCCTGCCAGGGGCGATCACCATGAAGATGCTGACTCCTCACGACGGCCCAGACATCAGTCCCGTGGACTCATGTACGTACCATAACACAGCATTTGCTGTACAACGTAATTTGGTGTCGAATATTTTTGTACAATAATTATTATCCGATTGCTGAAGTCTGTCGTGATGCTATTGATGATTTTGATAGCTAATAATTATTTTGCTATTTTTGAAATTAAACAAAGTTAAATTGTGAACGATGATTGAGTAAAAATAAAGATAAAAATAAAATATTATTTATTGCACACACGAACGAAGTACTAACGAAAAACAATTTTACGGCCTTGTCGCTTATGGCGATCTTTTACAGGCAACCATATGGGGCTGAGGATATGATTACAGTAATAAACGACGTAAAATTAATAACATGATATGCTATGAATTTATTTAAAATAATGATGGCTAAATATTACATACTAACTTTATCCGGGTAAAGTTAATCCTCAGAATAGACAACCAATAATAATTATATGTATAAATACTCCATGACATTTAAGTGATCCTTAAATAAATGGCGTACAATACCATTGTCCTTTTTATCGTAGACTCGTAGCTAATGAGGTACTTTTGAATGAGAGCACGTCTGGTCTTTCTATCCCATTTATTGCTTGGAGCATTTAGGAAGGGAATTTCCTTAAATTATTTCTGAAGTATCTTGTAAAAAAGGACATGTGATTAACAATATTGCATTAAGTACCTAAGTATCCTTCCTAACAGTGCAATGGGGACATTGACCAGCTGATGACGATAAATAGATAGATAGAAACACTTTATTGTACACTAATACAGGAAAAGTAAAACTACAGGGATAGTAGCACGATATCCTTAAAGCGATCTCTACGATCTAAGCTATCTACAGTTTGGTTTGAGTAATGGGCAAAGTTAATTCCGAAAGGTAATGTTGGCGCATTTGACAGTAGATATTTTCACATTTTGTTAAATATAATTTAACTTTTTTTTTGTTTATTGAGCGTTTACTCTTTGCCGTGCTGGGCGTACTTAAATTTAAAAAAAGGTTGATCATTTAGCTCAGTTGGTTAGAGTAGGTACTGCAACGGAACGGCAAGGACGTAGGTTCAAAACCTGTTTGCGGAAAACGTTATGTTCACACATAATATGTTACAAACCTAGAAATAAATATATGAAACACAAAGGTCGTGACTTATGTCTATGATAGATTCCTTCCATCATCATAGCGACAATTTGATATGAAAGGCTTTCGAAGTGTGCACCAGAATATGTAATACAATACCTACTCCTGTTCATTAATAATTCTATTATTGTATGGACCTAGCGCTTAGGTATATGTACACGAAATACAATCGCGTTGGAAGGATAAGTTTCAGGATAACAATGCTCATTCTGTGCCTGAAAGTTGCCTCGTCACGCTTTTCCCACAAAACTGGGAAAACCGCTACAATGACGCCGATTTTTCACGGAATGTCAACTTCTCCGTAAAATAAAACTTGTTAGAGTAACAAGTATAAAAGAAAACTGACACGAACGCGACTACGGAAAAAAGTAAAACATTGAAGAACTTAGGTTAGGTACATCGTTATTTTCTTCCGTATGAATTCCGTTCTTTCTTATGAAATTGACAGGCACTTGCGTCGTTATTTCGTTATGAATAAAAGTATAAGTTTACGGTGGGGTACAAAAACATTTTTATCGACCCTTTCTAACGGAGTAGCGACAGCAATAGGGTTCCGTTTCCGGGGTACAGATCCCTAAAAATCTGGCTAACGACAAAAAGGTGTTTCCGCTTATCTTGGTCACAAGCCTAAACTGACCAGATAAAAGAGCCCAGCACTCGAGATAGCCGCCGAAACACGCTCATTATCATTAGATTGCATGAGGACCCATCTACCCCTCTTCATTCAAGGGCTTTATGTTATCGCACGACGAATTAAGTAAGTACTTACATATTTACAATCATTTCATTTGGGCCGCGGGATCTACTCGTAATTGAGGCTTAATCCAATTGTGTTACATAATATGGGGTGCAATTTTATTAGATATATTTGGGAGGACGGGCTGGAGATCGATTTCACTAAATACAACGTAACTAAATAGAATCTAAACTACGTCGTTATAACGTGTTTCGTATGCTACTATTCACTAACGATCCCATTTCAGTTAAGTTCCGATCGAGTCAACGATCGATCGAACAGTAACGTATTTGTGCATTCTAATAAAACGTTTAGTTTATACTGAATCGCAGTTGAACAGTAACAAAACGCTTCAACTGTCAAATATAACGATCGAATATAAGTTCCTCCCAAGGTACTTTTGCCCGATCGATAGTAAATCGAAAGGTGGCAGTGGTATGCGTCAGCAGAATGCGATTTGGTGTCCAAATAGAATTGGAACGAAAACTAAATTAAAATTAGATAGAAATAGAACTACAAACGTTGTAAAGTCTACTGTAACCCGTAAAGAATAGTGATTTTTCCCAAAAATTGTTAACCCAAAATTCAGTACTCACAGAAAATTAATGATTTTTGTTCCAATAAATGCAAACATATTTGTGAAATTTAATTTTGCCATATCAGAAGTGTCCGTTGGTTCTACAGTTAGACACGGGATTCTTACAACGGTTTGGGGTTGTTTTGAGGTCCCGATATTGAATAGTGTCTGTTGAATTCAAATAAGGCTGAGGCAGTCCCCTTTTTCCGGTGCTTCATCAAACTTAATTACTTTTGATTATTTATTTTTATAATATATTTGTTTAATATTATTATTTTTATCTTCTGTACTTAATTGTTTGTATGTGTGCGCTATTGGAAATAAATTCTTTTTTTTCTCTTTCTTTCTTTAAATGTAACATAATGTACTCTAATAATAATAATTATCATATAAGTCGCGTGTCTGATTGTCTGTTGAATCATATGCTATTTTAAACATAGTCTTTTCCATACAAAATATCAATTTCCCTTTACATTGACGAAACCGAAATTCCGTATTTTTTCCGTACGTTTTTCATAGTGATGGGTATTTTCACTTAGGAATAGGACAATATAAATTTACTTATAGTATTTAGCAAAAACAAATGGCCCCCATCGCGCGCTGAACATAATGACGTCATTAGCGTAACCTCTCACTCATCTCTGAGCAAATTACCCCACACTGAATGTTCCACAATTAGTCTTCTAAACTGTACAGCTTTTCCTAATTCCTAAAATATAAATGTAATACATCAAACTTATTTTCTGAAAATTGATCTTTACAAGATACTTCTTCACATCAATTTACAATTCGTAACTTTTCTATTGAAATACACCAATAATTGTCTTATCTTAAGATAGGGGGCTGGGGATAAGGACCCTTGGGGATTTTTTGTGCTCACTCCTTTCGTTGAGGAGCTCGTAGTGTAGTTGCGAGCACGGTCCGAAAGTGATCGTGCAGGTTAAGCAACGTTGGGCGTGGTCGGTATCTAGATGGGTGACCGCTTGTGTCATATTTCATTTGAGTTCCTGCGTGCCTCGGAGAGTACGTTAAGCAGTCGGTCCCGGTTGTTGTCGTTCGACAGCAGTCGTTAAGCCATGCCAGAGGCCTGTGGGCGGCCTGAACAACTCTGACAAATAGGTTGGGATAAGCAAGCAAGCAACCCCTTTCCTTAGTCTCTTCCTGTTCCTTGTAAACACTTTGCATCAAGGATGCTATGCAGTTTACAGAAAGGAGCCTGTTTTTATGGTTTTGGGTAGACCATCCCAGATGCTCATATACGCTTTCTAGCCATAGAGTAACCACAAAAAAATTAACAATTCATTTGCAATAAAGAATAGAGAACATAATTTTTATGGAACCGATTTTGGTAACACCAAGCTTAACAGCTTGTCATCAATAAAGTAATATTTCTTACATTCTTATATATTACCTATTATATCTCACATGGAACAAAGTCGCTTAATTATGTTCCACTAACTAACTCGGTAAAAGTAGGATGTTCTAAGTGATTGAATTAGTTGGAGCGTGTCCTGTCCCTTAATCGAATTTCGTTCGGCTGACCGCTGTACGTATACTGAAACAGGACTACATTACAATAACAATAGGATCTTTCAGAGCTCTCAATTGTTTTATTCGAAAACTCAACTTATCTTAGTTTTTTTTAAGGCAATGATAACTGAGCCCATACGGCCATGTCTGAAGTAAACGACTCTTTCAAGTTTTCATTAAAATGCTGGTGTGACACATTTCAATGCTATCTGGGAGAATCTTCCACGCTTCTGCACCATCCGAATATATGGCTCTTCAAAATACAGCCAAGTACGGATCGGGCTGCCGCGTCTTTTTTGACTTTACTTCACTGTCCCAAACATCTTGTCGAAGTTCTTCGAACAACAAACACCATTCTTACTAGAAAAACACTACTATAAAACAATTTGCAAGACAAAACAAAATAAAGCTGACGTGGATGAAACTCCTCAACTTATCTTAGTTCCAAGTGATTTTTGGCGGTAAAGTCGCTGGAGAAGATTCTACGGTGTTTATTTTATTGCTCAAAAATTTTTTTCTGGTGATTTTGATAGCTAAAATCGGTGTAGTTTTATCTAGCAAACTTCAGTAACAGTAACAATGTGTTTGAACTCTTAAAATAACCTTCTCGTTAGTGGTTCGTTGCGTAGTTTCACTTTGTGATTCTGCGGCGGGCCATGAGAATTCGCCAGAGACTAGACCGGTTGAAATTTCCGTCATAACTCCTAGGAGTGTTAAAATGTGTCTACACCACAACATTAACATAATGCTGAAAAACTAAAAACTGTTTTAAATCGCTTAAAACAGCTGTTCGTTAAATAAAAAATATAAAAAATAGTTCCAAGTTGCCAACTTAAAACAACTTATGTGATAGGTTAAACAGAAAATATAATATAATATAACACTAAAATAATTCTAAAGCTAAAACTAAACTAAGGCTAAGAAAGCTAAAGATAAAAAAATTGGGTTAAGTCCCCCACATCCGGCAGTGTACCCAAGAGACTGGCTGCGTTGCCCCGTTGGATAGCTAAGCTAATCCGCTGGGCCAAATAGAAGCCAGATCTTGGGTCTTTTGACGCGTCGACCAGGCGCTTTGCGAGGTCCTTGAAGACGCGGTGCGCTCCAGGGTCCCAATGTTTCAACCCCAAACGGCTCAAATATGTATGTTTCACCCAGATTGGTATATTTTCTATTTAAGCATTTAATGTAGGTATTTTAATATTTTTTTAGTTAAACAGATATATGATATTTATATATATGGTATGTATAACATTGATCCGTAGGCGCGTAGGCCGTAGCTACTCGTATGTCTTCGTAGATCTGAGCCTAAGCGCTACGATAGTTTTCTTCAATTAAAATAGCCTTTTGTTTGTTATCGTTGAGGAGGGCGCATCCGAGCCAAAGTTACGCCTGATATCATCAACTATCAGTTAGATAAAGGCGTCGATTCCGAGGTGGCTGAAATAACTTTTGATACAATACAAATAATGAAAGTAAAATTCGTATTTCTTTCATTATTTTGAGATTTAATGACGTCATTCTTCATTTACGTTTAGGCACAAATAGAAGTTGTTTGGTAAGTAGTACACTGTTTCGAGTTTCAAGCAGATAACAATTACAACAAAGTATATTATATATGCAAAAACATTGTAAATGTGCCTACCTAAGTAAATTGATTATTTTCTATTTAAGAATCTATCAGCGAAGTTTTCCAATAATTTCACCTCTAGATACGAGTATTCCATTTTCAAATAATTTACATTCTATATCTTGAGACACATTTCGGGGAGATTCGTTTATCCCATCCCCCTCTAGTCGACATTGTTTCTGCGAGGGAAAGTGAGGCCAAAGCTGACAAGATCACGCACATCACATCACGCACTCTGAAATAATCATAGTGCCTACCTTATTTGCCATGTTATAATATGTCGACCCTTGTCTGCCGGGATCAACCGGAGGACAATATAATAAAATTTATGTTTAGTCTGTGACTGAGGTCACGCAATCCCGTTATTGAAAAAAGTAAGTACGTAAAGTAGGTACGCTTTTTTCGCCGAATATCCTAATGTTTGTGTGAGCAAAGACAAAGTTTCATTAGGTAACTTTTGGCTAAAGAAAATTGATTTCTCGAGAAATAGGTATAATATTCATGAAGTTACCTATCCTAATATTACACGGTTGGAAAACTTGGAATTTATTTCCACATTTTTCACATGAAAACCTCTCAAATATTTTTCTATTTTATCTCTTACAATACTGAAAAAGATATAGTTGAGATAGGCGCGGGTTTTGTATTTGTTTGTGTTTATTGTGTTTTGTTTTAGATTTAAATAACCTCATTGAATTATTAAAATTTGTCTCTCACGGGATGGTTGAAAGCGATAAAAGAGATAATTTCCCCTTTTGTAACAAATAAACGTTTTGTAACAAATAAACATTTTTCTATTTCTATTTCTTTTGTATTTGTTTGTTTTTAATGCTTAGGTGTATGTTTTTTGAGGGGATCCGCGCACATTAGGGAAATCAATCAATCCCCAATCGAAAAAAAATCAAAGAAAATAAATTCTACCACCTGTAAGTCTATTAAATTTTATTTACAAAACTCTTTATTACTCACTTAAAATACTACTTAACCATCTAAGTGCAAGTCGATAAATATTTTAAATGTAATAATATTTGAAACAAATATGATTTTTGTTTCGATTTGTGGCGCTAGCATCAGCTAATGTGCTTTACTGTGTTCATAAATGATTATAAGCTATTTTACGATTGAAAGATACCATACGGATAATTAGAACGTCAAAATAGAACTTTGTCTATTATAATTTACCGCCTCATTATAAGCTACCGCTGCAGTAATTTCAAATTGGTATCGTTGCCTAGTCGCTCTATGCATATATAATACATAATATCTAAATCTTCAGCGCCTGGGGAAATTCTTCCCGTCAACTTTTCGCCTACTTCATACCTGCTCATAAAATATAGGTAGTTCAAATGACCTCCACTCTTGCGAATAAATATCTTTTATAGAGGATGGTTTTCTTGCGATGTCACATGAGTCTTTTTAACCCCCGACCGATCGAGGGATGACATTGTAAAAATCACCTTCAAAAATATATTTATGCTATGTATTTTTTGCTGAAAAATCATGTAAACATGGTAATCACTCTGAATTAAAAATTTAAGAAACCTCGGACTTACCATTGTGGAGGTCCCCTTACTTTTTCCTGGTCATTATCAGGTCGTCAAGGTTCCAGATGTGGGAAGGTCATCATGTTCATAAACATTTGAGATCAAACTCGAACCACCTAACTGTTACCGTTCCAGAGATCCCATCATACTCGAACATCCCAAGATACTCCAAGATCTTATAACCACTGATCCATTTTTCATTTGACATGGCTAAGAACACTCTCGACAAAATTCGCCATTAAATATAAAAAAAACGGGTCCAAATCGGATCATCAGTTGTTAAGTTATGATGCCACAGACAAACAGACAGACAAACGTGTCAAACTTATAACACGTCTCTCGATCGGTTGGGGGTTAATAAATGAGGAGGTCTTAACACTGAAAAGTAAGAGATAACGTGGGTTTCAGAACCAGTAACGGCGATAAATGATATATATGAGTAAATACAGATCAATATTAATAGAAAATCTAACTAAATACGTGCCTATTATGTTAAAACGTCCTAATCCATCAAACTCACCTTGAATCCTGCTCATTCGCAGCGAAAATCAGCCGTCAATTCACGTCGCCTTCGACAAAGGTTGACGCAAATGGCTTTCAATCAACGGTATTAATTTCAGTGCCTTTCAAAGGTAAAATGTGTTGAAATAAAATCATTCTAGCTGAAACTCGTCGCTTAGTTGCCTTCTCGAAATTCAGACGGGTTTCTTGTAAGAGGTCCATTACTTAAAATTAATTTCAGGCTTAAGTTTCATATATTTACCTAAGTAGGTTCTTCTCTAATGAGCGGTGAGTTAATTAGCGTTTCTTTACGGACCCGGTTCCAACCACGGTTCGGACTGCAACCAATTACAAAACGTTGATTGTAAGTGTGGGGAGAGCGGAGCGCCTGTGATTGGTTGCAGCGAACCGAACCGTGTCTGGAACTAGCCTCAAGGCTAAATTAGCGCCACTTTCGAAAAAAAATTAACTCCTAATTAAGGCATTTATCAAAAACGTGGACAGTAGAAATGTTCTACGGATGAACAAGAAGACTTTAATAATCACAGTCAATGTTCGTATTCGGATATCTATTCCAGAATTAGGCAGCATTTACTAAAAGTCGGCGTGGTGGGCTTAACAGCGGGCGGGGCGTAAATCCGTCGTTTAATAAAGGCTTAATACGCCCAGACACGAACCGTGGCTTACTCCAAATATGACAGATTCCGTCGACATTTTCGTAATGATAAGTGACAAATGAGGAGTCGAAAGTTATTACGTTATGCCATTAGAGATATTATGCAATCTTATCTTATCTTATGATATAGGGGAATAACCCAGCGGCACTTCGACCCTTGAGGATCTTTTGTGCCTACCCCATTTCTCACACTGGTTATCTCAGTGTGCAGGTTTCCTCACGATGTTTTCCTTCACCGTCAGAGCAGTCGGTAAATGTACGTGTCTTCGAAAAAACCGAAAAACTCATTGGTAAATGGCATTGCCTGGTTTCGAACTCGGATCTCCCGCATGGGAGTCCAACGTCCTAGCTACGACGCCACCGACGCTCTTATGCAATACAATACAAATAAGGTGCATCGATATTCATGTCGTACTTTTGTGGAATATTTTACTGGAAAAATGTTAACTCATACATGCTGTTTTACCATCACCACCTATATAAAAATTAGAACTTTGATATGACTACATGACAAGGCTGAAACCTTCAGAAATGCTGAAAACATTATAATTTGCTTACCTATTTTTGTATAAACTTCTGGGATTTCTGGAACCCTCTGACGATGGCCTTACAAGGGCTTTTAATTAAAAGGTTACTAAGAAGTGTTTATAAATAATGTTCAGCTTACACGAGATAGCTTAACCTTTTAAAACAAGTGTTTTACAAAGCTTTATTCGCAGTAAAAAGGATTTATTTGTTATTCGCGAAATAAACAAGTGCGAAGGTGGGTAATTTGTTCGCCATCCATTACGTTTTCTACGTATTTCGTCTCGTGATAATTAGGAGCTATTTATTTCATTCGTAAGATACATAAAGAGTTTTGATAAATTACGCGTCTTCAGTAAAGGTTTTTGTAGAGTATCTACTCTACAAAAACAGTACAGTCGCCCAAAAAGATAAAAGATATGTCCTGTCTAAACTCAAAAAAAAACAAAAAAAACAAAAAACAGTACAGTCGCCCAAAAAGATATAAGATATGTCCTGTCTAAACTCTAAATGAATGACCGTTTTGATATTGCGTAGCTGTCCTCTACGCCGTAGCAACATTATCTGTCTCAATAAACATCTATTTTATAATTTTTTGCCCTAGTGGTGGTCAGGATTTATTATCAGTGAGTGCCTTAGTTAGTTAGCTAGTTCTAATTACTTTATTACTAAGTTGTGAATATTCTAATATACCTAACGTAGCCTCTGTGCAATGCAGTGAGATACTGTAAACTTAGAGATATCTAATGCAGTTCAATACCTGAATAGTTAAAGCTCCAACTTCAATCCCATTGGAATATTCAAAACTTTCAGAACTTAGAACTTAGACGCGTGGATCTGATTGATCAGCTAGGAACTAGATTCCTGTGCTTATATAATCCCTAGAGAGGCACTTTCAGATTGGAAGCGTTCGCAAACGAACATATAAAAGTGAGCTAAGGATTCTCTGAAAGCGAGCTATCCAATCCAAAAGATTTTTCAAAGGATTGTTTTTTCAACTTACCATTCAAATTAATTTCGGTGATTATTCGCTTCGTTACTGGAGTATTCTTATCTACCCACACGTGTTTTCCCACGCAATTTCCAATAAATTAAACATAATAAAATTTATGAATAATTACTATACTCGTATTATTATTATTTTTAAATACCAACTGCTCTGACGGTATTTAGAGCGTCGGTGGCGTCTAGCTAGGACGTCAGACTCCCGTGCGGTAGGTCCGAGTTCGAAACCAGGCAATGCCATGTACCAATGAGATTTTCGGTTTTTTCGAAAGACTTACGTACATTTACTGACTGCTCTCACGGTGAAGGAAAACACCGTGAGGAAACCTGCACACTGAGATAACTAGTGTGTGAAATGGGGAAGGCAATGGGAAACAACCTCATTAATTCTGCCACGAAAGTCGTTCTATGTGATTAAGTCCTTAGAATGATCACGACACTCAGCAATGAGGAACATGACTTAGAAGAACACCGAGCGAAAAAGCAAGGTATAAGCAGCTTACGGGTTCTTAACTTGCCATGTAGTAACATACTACTTATTACGTGAACTGCATCCGTCATTTATGTGTTATTTAATCAGTTACGAAGCCTCTTACTGATTAATAAAATAATTCTCGTCCAAATCAGATCACCGGGTTTTGAGTTATGATGTCACATCAGGCAAATAGACATACTCGTAAAACTTATAGCAGCCCTTCGTTTCGGGGGTAAAACACAATTTATACCTAGTTACAATATCAATTATTACTTACTGATTCATTTGTATGAAACATCATACATCCCTACAATGTTTTTGTCCAAACATAGTAAGGGCGCGCACGAAGTAAGTAGTTTTATTCGCTAGTTAGTAGATATATTTCCTATAAATAGGCCGTTAGACAGTAAGACAATAAACCGTTTCAAAAAAGTTCAATGCTTTTAAAAGAGATACTAACGGGGGGAAAGGTCGGTGAAAAGGAAAAGTTATAGGAGAACACTTTTAAGTAAGTGCATGGTTTCAAAGATTTACAGCAGCTCTCTACGAAACGACTTCATGATGTGGAAAAGGTTATCTATATCTGTTAAAGATTCCGTTTAGATCAACTGGCTAAAGGCTTAGTCTTGCGATCCAGCAAAGCAACGCAGCCAGTGTCCTGGGGACCATTTAAGTTGCTTTCCGGGAGTCGCAAGAATCGTCTTAATATTAAGGCTTTCATCATCTCTATTTAGAGCCAAGGCGTGTAAAGGGATATCATGTATTTTAAAGATGACTTAACTTCATGAACGTTTCGTGCTAACTAATGGTTAATTTTTATTTTTGTGTAAGTAAGTACTTAGTCTCGTTTGCCGTGTGTCGTGCCGGCCATAAAGAATAGCACCACCCCAACTCTTCCGTGGGTGTCGTACAAGGCGACTAAGGGATTTTGTGGATACTATTCTACGCCTATTCTAGACGGCGATAGGCTCGCCACCTATCACGTTAGTCCACCAAGTCTTACGGCGAAAACTGAGAACTACCTGTCGGTGGTTCTTCTGTCTACCCCCTCGAGGATTATGGACACAAAATATCTATATATTTTGTGTTGTACACGTGAGTTTATGTATGTATGTATGTACTTAGTCTCGTGTGCTACTGTAAATATATATTTTTTAAATAAATAATCTGCTGTGCCGTAGTTATATGTATATATATAATAATTAAATGTAAGACAGAGAGAATTGTAAGAATTCTCTCTGTCTTACATTTAATTATTAAAGTCTGAATGGAACCCCGGCTACGCCCTTGAAAACACCATTAGACTACGCAATGAAAACCCCATGAAGAAACCTTCGTTTTAGTGTCATGACATTACCACGTGACGCTACGCACGTGGTGCGTGGGAGGCTATCGATCGATCCATCGGTGATAGGTAGAGTGTTGTCTCCAATACAACCCTCTATCTTCGTCAAAAGGATGCATTCCTTTTTTAAGTTGACGACTCCTAGCCTAAGTCATTCTATATAGACCTAGCTATAACTCTCCACTTTGATGCCAGGCATTTGTAACGATGTCGACTTCATCGTCCATATCAACCTCCTTGCCATCAATTTCAACCTCATTGTTAGCGTTTATCTCACCTCATTTCATGTTGGCATCTTCATTTCTTCATCTATATTTTCAAAATTCAAATCATATTCCCATTCCATTTCTAAATTCCATTATTCGTTTATTATTTCATTAGTTTTTACTTATTCTCTCTGTATTTTTGTCCTGAACGGACGAAAGTCCGTTTTATAAAATTGTCTCTCACTACTACCTATTTTCTACTATTGTGTTGTTCTGTTCCTGATAAATATAATATCTACTATTACCAAGTTCTTCTATTACTTCATCTGCACACTGTCCTAGAACCCTGCTAGCCGGCACCTAGAGGGCAGATTATGGCACATTTAAGCCTTAATTTAGTGAAGTACTTTAACACACTGCAGCGAATTTGAAACAGAATCGAGCCACACCCATAGAAATTTATTTTTCGTTTTGCTAGATTTCTATTAGTTCGGTCCGCTTACGTTCCAAAGGTTTGCTGTGTACTAAATGCGATAGAAAACAATAGAAGACTCCTGTAGGAGTTGCAGAACTTTACTAAAAATTGTACTGAATGAAAAAAAAAAATTATTTTGAAATATGTGTCTTGTGCCGTTCTTTTATAAAAAATAACGTTGCAAAAATGTTCTGCAAGTTCTTATTTGTAACAAGACATATTGACGTTTGACTTTGTCGTTACAGAAAAAAATATAAAGGTCGTAAGTGGGTCGTATCAGACCATATGACTCCGCTATCGCGTGGAGCGTAGGCGTTGATTGATCCGTCAGCATCCCGCGAGCGAATCTCGCCCACAAATAATTAACTCTTCAGCCTATATCGCGCGCTGCCTCTTGGAAAATTCCTACTTAATGAAGATATTCCTTAGCTAGTAGGGTTTGTTTACTTGGGTCACAAAATACGAAATTGTACTGCTTTGGCTAAGCTCAATGGAATATTCAAGTACATACTTACTTTATAGAGATGGAAATTATATATGTTGCGTCTCCCGACACGCAACGCAACCAAGCAACAAAAGAAGATATATTTCAATGAAAATATTATTATTTTGTTGCTTGTGTAAAAATACCCTTAAATTCGAAATGATTTCATCTTAGATTTCATCTAGATTGGTTAATGTATTAGCTCCTAAACACAAAACTTCTAACAAACAATGTTGACCAACAGGAATAGTCATCATCAACCTATTAATGTCCCCACTGTTGGGGCGCAGGCCTCCCCTTGACCAAAGGGGTACGGGCCATGATCCACCGAGAGCGGGTTTAGTGCTGATTGGTGGATCTCACACACCTTCGGAATCTTTTAATTTCTTCAAACATGCAGGTTTCCTTACGATGTTTTCCATCACCATTAGAGCAGTCGGTAAATATACGTAAGTCTTCGAAAAAATCCGAAAAACTCATTGGTACATGGCATGGTTTCGAACCCGGACCTTCTGCATGGGAGTCCGGCGTCCTAGCCACTAGGCACCCACGATTAGGAATAGTAAAAGGGGTTAACTCGTAGTTTAATGAGAAGTAAAGAGACACAGAGTAGGTACTAATTAAACCCAACTCACAACATTCAAAAGGTCACGAGAAAACCAACGTAGTGGAAACAGCATTTCAGACAAAGCTAATACGCCTACGCCATAATTAACTAGGTTTTCGGTTAGAAAGAGTCGCTTGTACGTACAAGAAACATATAATACATTACATATTAAACAAAGTTTCAAACATGAAATTACTAGAGCTTTTGTACGTACATTCGCCGTCGCCCAAGACCTGCGGCGTTCTGAACGTCTCTACCGCAGAACAATTTTACGGAACATAATAAAATTTTCTATTCTCGATAAAGACTGTGGGCGGGTGCGGTATTCAATGGGACAGGAACAGTTGTTCCCAAACTGTGCGTAAAGATATCCTGCAGCGTGGAGGAACCATCGCAAAGAGGATCAGAGTGAAGCTGTATTTTATTTTTTTATATATTTTTTATACAATACAAATATACGTTATTGCACACCCGGGACAAAAACAAAACATACAACATAAAGAGAGTTACAATACAATGTGTAAAAGGCGGCCTTATCGCTTTAAGCGATAACTTCCAGGCAACCTTCAGGTGATGGAAAAATCATAAGATACATAATATACGGGTGCAAAAGGCGTATGAAATAGATACTACCCTCAAATTAATAAATAACAATAATAAAAAATGCAAACCTTTGCAAGCTGCAATGCAGTAGTAATAATATTACGTAAATACTATAATATATACAGAAATATAATACTTAACATATAATACTTAATATATATTCAAAATATAATAAACAAATAAATAATACACATCATATGCTAGAAACTGCATTAGAAAATAAATTTTATTTTTATCTATTGATGGAATAAAATATGCTAAGCCCGTTTTTGAATAAATTAAGTAAGAAATTAAAAAAGGGACAATAATCAGTGTAGGCTAAACTCACCTGGAATATCCAGCAGAACCGCCTAGGTGTTCCCATGGCGTACTTGATCCCGTTTTACTTACACAAGAAACACAAAGTTCTCTATAAAGTTGAAATTACACTGGTGCATTGTGCGTCTTCACATTACATTTACGTACTATCTCAAGTTGAAAGCGAGTATTATCTCGGTAGTGTTGCGATTTTTTCCTAACCTAAAGGGAGTTGTAGTCACATACTTTGGGAACCACAACGGTAAAGATATCGTGGGGAGGGAAAATGAAATGAGCTATGTTTAATGGATGTACTTAAATATTATATCTGTAAGACGAAAATAATTTTGCGTTTGCAATAGCAAACGTTTCTCATAGAAAATAAAGTCTGACAAATGGTCTGTCTAAGGTCAAAGATTTGCATATGTAGAAAACGTATCTGCGCTGCGCTAGTCGCTTTAAAAAATATCGGAAATCAGGCATCTTCATATATAATCTATGTATTTAATTTTATAAGTATTTAGAGCCTCGCGTCGGTGGCGTCGTGGGTAGGACGTCAGACTCTCATGCGGGAGGTCCGAGTTAGAAACCAGGCAATGCCATGTACCAAAGAGATTTTCGGTTTTTTCGAAAGACTTACGTACATTTACCGACTGCTCTGACAGTGAAGGAAAACATCGTGAGGAAACCTGCATACTGAGATAACTAGTGTGTGAAATGGGGAAGGCAATAGCAAACGAACCCCATTAAATCTGCCACGAGAGTCGTTATATGTGATTAATTCCTTAGAATGATTACTCTCAGAAATTAGGAACACGACTTATAGTTTTTTAATTTAATTTTTATTTATTTATTCCAACTCAAAAAATTGTACAGTTCCCCGTATTTGCAAATTAGGGTTTACACACAAAAGTATACATACACAGAGGAGTGGAGTATAGGGTTGTTAGGCCATATTGGCTAGACAGGGGTGTTTGCGCGGCCTTATTGGAAACCTTGTCTCACCTCGTACAGGGCCGCCTCTAGGGGCTGATTTAGTACCCCACCTAAAAGGTATATCGGAGACGTAAAAGAGTTACCTTGTATAGTAAATTGGAAAAGTGTCTGCATAGGTGTGTCGACGCTTTATGCCTCGATTTTGGCGATCTTTAGGTTTTAATTGGTATTTATGTATGTTAGTTATAAATTACTTTATAAGTCGGCTACTAAGTAAAAAGGATTCGTTTATAAGTATTATAGGAAAGTATCTACCTGTATTCTTGAATTATGAGCAGTTGGTGCAAAGCTCTGTTTGTACAAATGCTCACTTCGTTTAAATTTTGATGACAAACTCGGGGAGTGATGATCTTTTTACTCCTTATAAAATTATGTCGAACTTCTTCATTACACACCCCACATGTTTTTTATTCCCAATAAAATACAGGTAGCGTAGGTGAAATGCTATCAATATCCCCTTTATATTTTACTAGCCACGTTTCCTTTTCTTACAAAAATAAAGAGAAAATGAAAGAAGCGTTAGGAGAGCTCCAGACAATATTACAACGAGGTCACTCTGTATCGTAGCTCATGAAGTATACCGATTTACGTGAGAACGCCCACGTAGGTACAGAATAAAACGTAGAGCTTATCGCGGTTTCTAGGTAGGAAACATCAATAATCTTCGCTCTAGATTTTGGTACGCCGCCTGAACCTATCTATTATATTTTACCCTCAGATATCTGTGTTACTATAATTTTGTTCCATGTCTCTCATAACGATGTTATTTAGGTAAAAGAAGCTAGTAGTTTTAGCTTGGGTATTTTATTGTTATATTTTTGTATCTCTACTTTATTAAATAAATACTAATCTTACTTATAATAAAAACTAAACTAACTACACTAACTAAACTCCGGTATAATCATTTCCTTACAATAATCATTTTCTTGATATTTTTCTATATATTTCAACATTTTCTAGATTTTACAACATATCTTTACGCGCCATCTCCAAATTCAAGAGTGACATCATCGCCCATAGAATATGCGATGCCGTCAGAGGGCAATGGCCAAGTATTTTATCCTTAGGTTCTCAGCCTAAAGAGATTACAAAATCTAAATATTTCAAAATAACCGGCCAATTCTCCTTCTGTGTTTTGTCTAATACGCGACATTGGCGGAATTATTGTGCCTTTAGTACAAAAATGACCAGTTAAAAAAACTATATATACTTAAATCCGAATTGATCGCTTGCATAGCAAACTTCAATTATCAATTTAAAACAGTAAAAGCTAACACTTATCTCTTGTGTTTGTCTGCAGCTGGTGAATGGCACGGCGTCACCTTCTGGCTGGTGGTGTGCGGCGCGGCGGCGCTTGCGCTGGCCCTGTTAGGCGCAGTCGCATGCTGGATCGCACGACGCAGGAGCTCGCTCGCGCACAAACTGGGTGAGCAACCTCTAATGACATATGACAAGTGACATGACAGTGAAGGATTTAGCGGGAGGCTAGGGAGGGGCATGGGATTCCCTCAGAACCTGTAAGATTCCTCCCTATAGGTATGGCGCGAAGCTAGACTCACCATTGCCAATTTTTGTTAGTAGGTAGGTATATACTTCCGATCTCAGTAGCCGAAGCCCAATTATTTTTTGATCCGCCCAATTGAAATTATATTAGCGAATCAATCTAATTCTCATTTTGTCACTTTTCACAAATCACTCGCTTCGCCAGATGACATTCATAAATATTCAGAAAAATGTTGTTGTTGTTGGAGTCCAATGGTAGGTACGAGTAATACACCGGGTGTTACGAGATCTCTCCCGCCGCGCCGCCGCTCTTTCTTGTCCCACCTTTTAGAAAAATGTATGATATTTATTGACACGTGCAGGAGGCAAGCGCGGCCCGGACAAGGCCCTCGTATTCCAACCCCCTCGCCGCGCGACCGCCGTTCGCTCCCCCGGCTCGGCCACGCACTACCTGCGCAAGTCTCCCTCGCCGACCGCGCCGACCGCTCCCACCGCAACGTCGCCGCCGCAGCCGCATCCGCTGCCGCAGAACCCGGTGAGTTGCTCATCTGCACATTAGGGGTGTGATAACGTCAGTCTAGCTAAGCTATACACTCATCTGGAATATCCAGTAACACCGCCTGGGAGCTCCCATGGTCTTCAGTTCAGGCACAAATCACGTGGGGGTTTGCGACCATTTCCCGCACGGGTGCATCCAATGGAAGTATGTTTTCAATTTGTAACTGAAAGACAACAGGTTTATGCGTAGAGGGAAACTGGGAAAGCACAGTACAGTAGGGGCCATTACCAGATTTATTGAACAGTTTCAAATCGTCAGAGATAACGATGTAAAAACGTGGCATATTTCTTAATAGAAGTAGCACAAAAACGAACTACGAAAAGTCGAATTCACACTCACAGCACAATAATATGTAAAAACGATGGTACCTACTCACTCACAGTCCCTGTGTTCCCCAGCCATCCGGAGGCACCAGCCCACACAGCCCGACGGCCCCCGAAGCGCCCCCCCTCAGCAAGGAGCTGGCTGATGCCAACTGCACCGAGAAGATCAAGCCAGTAGAGCCGGAGACCAATGATGGAAAGCTTGGCGATCTGCACTTCAAGCTGCGGTGTGTATAGTCTTTATTTAGAATATATCATATCATAATTTATTCGGAAAAAATATTTACAACACAATTATTTAGTCATTTACAATTAATTTAAAATGCAATAACCAATTAACAACAGTTTTGTTATTGCTAGTGTAAATATTTGTTGATTTATAAATAAAACTTCACTCTGGTCAGTATAAGTTCACCATTAACAATTATTATAAAGGGTTTTCCAATAGGGACGCTTTGGGAACTTTGACAGTGTATAGCGGTCGTATTGGTGAAGCTACAGCTGTCAAAATTGGAAGTTAAAGTAGGTAATGAATATTGTGCAAATCATCATGGAAAGTTAGTGTTGAGCAACGCCTGCAAAATATTAAACTTTAGTACGAAAATGAGTTTTCAGTTCGAGCTACGTCCTTTTGAGACGGATGGAAAATCATCATCAGAGACGAGGCCATTATTGGATGAATGGTTATGTCAACAAGCAAAATTATCAGATTTGGAGGAAGAAAAATCAAGAATACCTTATAACGTGGGTTCCAAACCTGAGAAGCATACTCTAAGTGGCTGCGAACGTATGCACAGTATAGCACTTTCAGAGTTTTTAATTTGCGGAAAGGCTTACCAACTCGTCTAATAAATCCAAGTGCTTTGTTTACCCTACTTACTACACTCTCGATATGATGAAGAAATTATAATTTGCTGTCATAAGTGTCATCCAGATCTGACGATAGTATCTTATCTTATGATAGGGGGCCGGGAATAACCCAGCGGCAATTCGACCCTTGAGGATCTTTTGTGTCTTTTGTGTCATTTTACACACTGGTCATCTCAGTGTGCAGGTTTCCTCACGATGTTTTCCTTCACCGTTAGAGCAGTCAGTAAATATACGTAAATCTTCGAAAAATACGAAAGACTCATTGGTACATGGCACTGCACGGTTCGAACCCGGACCTCGCGCATGGGAGTCCGGTGCCCTAGCCACTGTACCACCAACGCTCTTACAATAGTAGATAAAATAATGAATTCGCGTACCTACTCGTATATAAATTCGAGCAACCTACAACTATATTAAATACCTAATCAACTTACTGGATCGCCTATAATCCAATAAGTATTATAACACGACATCAAAGTTTGGTGGCCGAACTAATCAAACTAAAAGCTCCTCTATCTCCTACTTGGTACTAATCGGAAAGCTCCGCCGAAACATTTGCTCTGGGACTCGTTACACGACGGACTCCGATAAAATGAAGACATAATTTTGTCCATGGCTCATGAAGAGTTTTCTTTTACTGCTAAAATTAATGAAATATTTGTTCTAACTCGTAAATATATTAAATTACTAAATTAGTTGTGGTAGATCCTAATGTGAAGGATCGCCTGGGGTGGTACCACCCTCTTATCTATTTCTGCCGTAAAGCAGAGATGCTTGCATTTCTGTGTTTCGGTTTGAAGGGTAAGAGAGCCAGCGTAATTTCCAGCACATGAGGCAATCCATCTTAGTCCTCAGGAAAACCCGTTTAATATTAACACAGTGAGGTGAGATGTTTATGGCGACGGTGACCACTTTACCATCAGGTGGCCCGTTTGCTCGTCTGCTCTCCTTGTTTATGTTCGATATATCTTTGAAAATTGTTTTATCATTATTATCATTGTTTTTATCCAAAGAAAATTCTATGGCCTTTTCTCTATTGCTGTTTCTGTATACTGGATTCTATTATCTATCTGAGAATGATTACAACTTTTCTACCAATTTCTTTTTCTACAACATCTTGTGAACATTCAATACACGCATTTCAAATCTACGCTAGAATCCCATAGAAATCTATGTTTATGTTTTCTAGATTCTATTGTTTCAATCCGTTTCCGTTTCAAATCGCTGCAATAAAAGCGTTAGTGATGGCGTCAGTCCTAATAATTGCACTACTTTAATATGTATGGGTATATCTTTCTATTAGGTAATTCAATGGTGAATGAATGTGTTGATGTGGGTTCTAAACTTTGCATTGTATAATATCAATCGTATCTACAGGTAGAGTAGAATGTCTGTCTTGTTTTAATGCTCCTTGTGTTGGCTGAATAATTTTACACCTAATGCCCTCGAAGCCAATGCCATTGTAATATTAAAAAACAAGAAATAAATATGTCTTCTCTGTAATACGCAATAAAGTGTTTTCTTTATAAAATAATAAAAGGTTATGGGCCCAGGTTACGTGAAAACAATGAAAATAAATGGAAAATAAAATAAAACGAAGAAAAACTAAAAACAAACAATGGAGTTCGACGAAATAAAAAACGTACAACGTTTAATAACAGAACACGACTTCGCCCTGTGGAAATTTCAGATTGAAATTATATTAAAAAGTAATGGACTGTACGAATATGTATTATTTGACAACGGTGATTCCGTGGCCTGCACAACCAAACAAGACGAAACGGAGAAAGAAACCGACACAAAACCTAATCAAGAAATGCTCAAGATGGACGCCCGCGCCCAAAAAGTAATAATGAACACTATTGACAGAAAACATGTTCCCCTGTTAATGACATGCAGAAATGCACGAGAAATGTACCAAAAGTTATGTTTTATATTCGAAAAAGCAAGCGATGACAGAAAATGTGCATTATGGGAAGATTTTTTCCAATTCAAGTATGACAGTAAACAGAACATAACGCATCATGTTAGTAAGCTAGAAAATATTGCACATCAGTTAAAAAGTCTTGAAGAAAATGTTACAGACGGAATGTTAGTGTCCAAAATATTGTCAACATTGCCAGGTGTCTACAATAATTTCAAAACGGCATGGGACTCGACACCACTCACTGAAAAAACAGTTGTGAATCTAATTGGAAGACTAGTTATCGAGGAGAAACGAGTGTGTGTGGACTCAAAGACACCAGAACCAGTAGCATTCAAAGCGTACCATCACAATTCTAAACAAAAACATAATAAATCTTGTCGCTTCTGCAAGAAAAATAACCATGAAGAAAAAGATTGTTTTTACAAGAAAATGTGTTCTATTTGCAAGAAAACAAATCACAAAGAAGAGAACTGTTTCTTTAAGAACAAAAATAGTAATCAGAATTATCAAAATAAAGGAAAGAAAGAGTCATTTATTGCATTCATGTCGATGAAAGAAGAAAATAATAACAGAAACTTTATTGTTGACTCAGGATCAACATGTCATATGACTAATGACCGGAATATCTTGACAAACATCATAGAACAGAAATCAGACATACATGTGGCAAAAAAGAATGAAAAATTAGTTTCCTATGAGAAAGGTACAGTCGATACACAAAATTGTTCACTCCGGAATGTCCTATATGTTCCTGAATTACAAAAGAATTTATTATCCGTTAATGCAGTCACTCAGAAAGATGGAAAAGTAACATTCACGAAAGAAAATGTCTTCATAGAGAAAAATGACTCAATTTTAGTGGGAAATAAAACACAAAATGGTTTGTACAGTATCGAACTAGATAAAACTGAAGAAATTTCCTACAATACAGTGAAAGAAGATACTGCTCTAGATTGGCATGCAAAATTAGGCCATCCTAGCAAAGAAGTGATGAAAAATATGATAAAAAATAACCTAGTTTCTGGAATGAATATATCAGTACAAGACATAGAAGATCTACCAAGCTGTGACACATGCTATAAGGCCAAACAAACAAGGCTACCATTCAGTTCTATCCGTCACAGAGCACAACGACCACTAGAAATAATCCACACTGACATCTGTGGACCAATCAATCCTCCAACCTGGAACGATGAAAGGTACATACTTACATTTCTTGATGACTATACCCACCACCTGAAAATTCAATTACTTAAAACTAAAGATGAGACCTTCCAATACTTTAAAAACTATATAGAAGAAAGCGAACGACAATATGAAAAGAAGGTGTCAATTGTAAGATGTGATAATGGTGGAGAATATACTTCAAAACAATTAAAAGCATGGTGTTTTAATAAAGGAATAATTCTTGAGACTCTAATCTAGACAAAGAAATGTGGGGTGAAGCTGCCCGAACTGCAGCATATTTGCTTAACAGAACCGCAACTGATGCAGCTGGAAAAGTACCAGTAGAGATGCTAACCGGAGAAAAACCAAACTTAAAGACACTGAAGAAATTTGGTTCTGAACAATACAGCAAAAAGCTTGGAAATCTGCAGAAGTTAGATGACAGAAGTGAAAAATTATTCTTTATCGGATATGCCACAAATGGCTACAGATTTTGGAACAAAGACCGCAGAGAAATTGTGATAAGGAGAGATGTAAAACCAGTATCTGAAACAAACAAAACAACACATGAAAAGGAAGTACAAGCTATAGATATTTTACAATTTGACTATACTTACCCGGATGATGAAAATAACAAAGAAAATACTTACCTGGATGATGAAAATAACAAAGAAAATACTTACCTGGAAAATGAAAATAAAAATAAAACAGTAATAAATGAGAATGATAATAAAGAAGAAAAAATACAATAGATGAAAATGAAAGAAGAACATTGAATACAGAGAGTAATGAAAGGAGAATTATAAATACAGAAAATAATGAATATGAAGAAATAAATAATACAAGAGAAGAAAATATTGAGATTAATATAGATCAAGAACCTGAAAGTAATGAAAATGAAAGACCTAAAAGAATAAAAAGAATACCAGAAAAATATAAGGACTATGTTTTACTAACATATAATGAAGCTATAAATTGTGAAGAAAAAGAAAAATGGATAAAAGCCATAGAAGATGAAAAGAATTCTTTAATTGAAAACGAAACCTGGACAGTTGGAAAAAGTGTACCAGACGACAAGAAAATATTTACAAGTAGATGGGTATTAAAAATAAAAGACAATGGAAACTATAAGGCCCGCTTAGTAATAAGAGGTTTTGAACAAATTGAAGGAGTAGATTTCAATGAAACATATAGCCCCGTGATAAACAGCAGCCCACTACGAATGTTATTTGCATTAACTGCACAGAAAAATTTCTTTATGAAAACCTTCGATATTAAAACAGCTTTCCTGTATGGAAACATAGAAGAAGACATCTATATGTATCCTCCTGAAGGGATGGAAGACATACAAGGTATATGCAAACTGAAAAAAGCCCTCTACGGGATGAAACAAGCACCTTTAAAATGGAATGAAACGCTAACAAGCTTTCTGAAAGAACAAGGACTACAACAACTTGATACAGAACCATGCATATTCAAAAATAAAAATGAAACAATATATCTCGGAATATACGTCGATGATGGCATATTGATTGGAAAGAATGAAGAAGAAATAGAAAACATAATGGAAAACATTGGAAAGAGATTTAAGACTGTAGTCGACAGAGACCGAAAGAAATACCTCGGAATGGAAATATGTAAAAGCGAAGAAAAGCTATTATTAAGACAGGAAAAATTCGTTGACAAATTATTGAAACAATACAATATGGAAACTGCCAAAGAATCAGAAACACCTATAGACACAGAAAAGAGTGGAGATACCATAAAAAATACCACATTTCCTTATAAACAATTATTGGGAAGTTTGACATATTTAACTAACAAAACAAGACCAGATATAAGCTTCGCAGTAAACTATTGTAGTAGGAATGCTGAGAATCCCACAGAAAGTGATGTGACTACGATCAAAAGAATCCTACGTTACCTCAAAAGGTCAAAAGGAAAAGGATTAGAGTACAAGAAAGGAGACAACAGTGAAAATGAAGTTATAGAACTCACTGCATACTGCGATTCAGATTATGCTGGCGATATAGAAACAAGAAGAAGTACTACTGGATACATAATCTACCTCAACGGTTGCCCAGTTAGCTGGTGCACAAGAAAGCAGCCAGTCGTTGCCTTATCTACGACTGAGGCAGAATATATTGCAGCGGCAGAGTGTACAAAAGAACTTTTGTATCTCAGCAGTGTGTGCAAAGAATTGATGAACAAAAATGTCACTGCTAAACTACATGTGGACAATCAAAGCGCGATTAGCTTGATTAATAATGGTGTGCTTAACCGCAGATCTAAACACATAGATGTTCGATTCAAATTCATACATGAGAAAGTCGCTAATGGTGATATAAAAGTTTATTATTGTCCGACTAATTTACAAATTGCTGATTTGTTTACAAAGCCTTTGAAAAATGTTAAATTCAATTATTTTTGCTCAAAGATTGTTAATTAAATATTTAAAGTGTCAAATATCTTATAACTCTGCATTGTATAACTAAAATGTATAACTTTCATTAATGTCTTATGTTTGTATAAGTATTATAAATGTCTTAAGCATTGTTCATAAAATTACCGGGGAATGTTGGCTGAATAATTTTACACCTAATGCCCTCGAAGCCAATGCCATTGTAATATTAAAAAACAACAAATAAATATGTCTTCTCTGTAATACGCAATAAAGTGTTTTCTTTATAAAATAATAAAACCTTGTTCCCTTCAGTTTGTTATCAGAATACCCAAATAGCCAAAAATCCACGACTATATCGACATAATAGCTCCATCCAATAATAGTGTTAAAAATTATAATAAAAATTAAAAAATATATTAAAATGACTAAAATATATGAAAACGTCTTAAAATCAAACTCAACTGTATTTCTTCCAATTTTCGAAGACCGAATCAATGCTGTCAAATTAGTTCGTTCGTATTTCAAACAGATCGGTGAAAAAAACATCTAGACCCGTGGTTATAAAAAGGGTCACAGAACTCACAGACTATCAGCTACTAAATACTTATATTAGTATAATAAATGATCATATAAGTTGTTTATTACATTCTGTGTAATAAAGCGTACACTACACCTATTCTATTGTAGTGTAGGTGTATGGATGAGCTGTGTAACATATTATCCTCGAAGCGTCACAGGAAAAGCGACCACAAAATCAATACACGACAATACACGTGGTGGGGCTTTGTCCTCGCCGCAGCCCATTATTGGCTTCGAAGTTAACGTCCTCAGCTTTACTTTACAACTTATTGTGATGTTATGATCCAGCTTTATCTAATACATTTAGTAATTATTATTGTGAATTTAATGTTGTAATTATTTATAGCCATTACTTACACAATCATTCATTGCGTTTGTATAGGGCTTCTATCGCGTCTTCTATCGTCGTAACTGCTGGCAACATTTCCCTTTTTTGAATGGCCAGGCTAAAGCCTATTAAAAATACTAACTTAATTTTTATTTCAATGGTCAAATTGGGTGCTATAGTAGGCCCATTTCGAGCATTAAAAAACTCCAATATATTCAGAATAAAAACCTGGGCGATATATAGACAAAATTAGGTGCCACATTTGAAGTTAAGGGCAGTTGACAAAGGCGTAAAACGTAAGGCAATAAATATAAACAGTACTTCAAAACTTATACGGGTATAAAGGACTACTCGCTCCAAAGCGACCAAAGCGTTTTCGAAGCGGGAGCGTCAGTCGCGCGGCAGTCGCTGCTCATAATATTTATTAGCGGCAAATATTTACTTATCAAATTTTCGAGAAAAACACCAAAATTGTTTGTTTTAAAATTCTACAAATGAATGAATTATTGCTATTCTAATACTGAAATAAGAAGTATCATTCATAACGACATGGATGGGTTTATGCCACCGAGGCCCAAAATAATGGGGTTTATTTTTCTTTAATATGGAAAATTTTCATATAAGAAACAGGGTTATTTTTTTGTGTAAAGTGGTACAAATGACCAACACATACTCCCATCCAAATATTTGCTACTAATAAAAAAGGCCCGGTCTTGCACACCTACGCATCGGCGACGGGGGAAGGCTTAGAGTTTTAATAACTATAATACTCTAAGGGGGAAGGCAACGTCAGCAAAGAGGGCGGAAGCGACCACATGTTTTACGAAACAGATGGGACACTAAAGATTATGTGTAACATTGCGTGGAGTATTTGATATCCTGGCTTCCTAAAAATAAATGTATTTTTCTTGGAGTCCGACATTTCTATAGGACCTGACGTGAATTGACGTTCGAGTGTGCCGCGACTGAATAGTTTATGCGTATGACTAGTTTCGTGTTTCAGACGGTGTCGCATCGCCACCGCTTCGCAGTCGCTTGGTCGCTTAGATTTGGCGAAGTTAGGTGCCACACACACATTCGAAGTTAGAGAGTTTGACCATAGAATATTCTAAGACTTTGACAAATGCCAAAAACGTAGACAAACAAATAAGGCAGAAGATACAAAGAGAACTTACCCGTATACCGGTATAATACCGGTACAACTTGTCAACCCTCGACTCAGCTTAGGTACCCAAAGGGACGCGCTGTATCCTTCTTTACGACTGCGGCATTGAACGAATGTGCTATAAACTTGCTACCTTATCTTATACCTACCTCATCATACCGACAGAAGTTAGCTGTACTGACTGAAATACCAATAAAATGTTCACTTTTAGTTATAAAATTCTAGACAAATTGACTTTCATTTAACCAACAATATTTAAGTACTTTGCTCTTAGTCTAATGTTGTTAGATAACATTAGACCAATTATTATCGTTATACATTTTTTATTCGTAGCATGAGCATAGAATAATATATCCATGAATCTGAATACATAGCATAGCATAGTATAACTCTAATGTCCATAATCCAAACCGCCTTCTTTGTACCTAGGTATAGCTCCCACTTTTCACCGTAAGATCTGAATACGAATATGCAAAAAATTTCTTTAATAATAAATACTTATCAACTTTTTAATGCAATTTTATTTTTTTCTAAACTGCTTCATATTTATTTAGATAAGATAAGTACCTAAAAAAACTAAGCAATTTATCATTTACATCAAAATGTGACATGCGTCCGCCGCCCGCCCAAAGACGTGACCAGGCTATATTGTGGGCGACAAGACGTCAGACCTAACAAGGCCTACTTACCTACAGACCTAATATTATATAAGCTTCTGTACATATAGTATAGAGTGAACTCTGTAACATGTAACAACCACCCTTTACTGCTACGATACACGACCGCGCCAGGCGGGGGGCGATTCCGACGATTTATATACATGCCGATAAAGTAGTTAAAGATATCGATAAACCTTATCGACATGAATGTTTTACATTTAGGTCAAATGTTTAGGTACGGTTTTGTAGATGTTTGTCTATTTGACTTTCTGAGGTAGATCTAGATGTACTCGTATCTAATTCAGTTTAGGATTTAATTTATTTTAGTATTCTTCAGAGCGTGTCGGTTGCGTCGTGACTAGGTCGCCGAACTGCTACACGGGAGGTTCGGGTTCGAAACCATGCAATGCCATGTACCAATTAGATTAAATTTACCTACTGCTGTAACGATGAAGGAAAACATTGTAAGGAAAACTGCATGTTTGAAGGAAAAAATGTTCGAAGGCGTGTGAAATCCACCATTCAGCACTGAACCAGCTCGGTAGAACATGGCCCGAACCCTCCTTGTGCAAGGGGAGACCTGTGCCCCAACAGTGGGGAACTTACTTAACTCAATAACTTTGTCCCCAGGTATGAGAATGAGAAGAACGCTCTGGTGGTCTCGGTGGTGTCCTGCCAGGGTCTGCCGGGCCGCGAGCCAGCGGGTCCGGATCCCTATGTCAAGCTGCAGCTGCTACCTGACAAACAGCATAAGGTCAAGACCAGGTCAGTGCGAAATTAGACTTTAGGGAGGACTTCACATAGAAGGAAGGATGTGCCAGTAGCTATACATGCCTAGAGGCGGCAAGTTGTTTGAACAGATTGGTGGGAACAGAGATGACTGTAAGTCGATAGGTTCTGTAGCGTAGAGGAATTAGGAATTAGAAAAAGGGAACATCTTCCACCAGGCTGGGTGGCCTGGGGACCAATGCCACTGTCCAATGACAATGTCCACCAGTTGATGTTCGGAACTTGTATATCATGCTAAGTCAATTTAAAACTTCGATAGCGCGTTGTACAGCGATATCTGTTGGTGAGTTGAGTGAACTAATCGTAGTGCGTCGCCACAACACCTACGAAGTCTTACTATCAGCAAGTCTTCTGAGAAGAAAATTCTCGGTAGTTTGACAAGTAAGACTACTGGAACGACCGTACATTTAAAGGGTTGTACCATAGTTGTAAGAGGTGATCTCGGTGGAGACACTATCGAGATCAGAGGACATGCTAGAGCCTGCGGGTCCTGACCCGTATGTCAAGCTGCAGCTGCTAAACAGGCCTAAGTGGGAATATAGCCGCTAAATCTAAAGCTACTAGGGTCATAAAAGTGAGGGTAACGTTTTCGTTTAGCGATGATTTTATTTTGCGAATGATCGCCAGAATTGACACCAGTGTGTTTGCAAATTACAGAGTGGTGCGCAAGACCCGCTGCCCGGTGTACGATGAAGACTTCACGTTCTACGGCCTGGCGCCGCATCAGCTCTCCGCCATCACTCTTCACTTCGTCGTGCTCAGCTTTGACAGGTATGAAATGAACTCTATGAAAAGTCAAATAAAATTAGGAAATGTGGTTGATTTTTTTTTCGCGACCAGCATTTCAAAGGCGCAGACTTTGTCTTTCCGTGGCAGTGCTCTAACCGACTGAGCTATCAGGGAATCTATGAAAAGTCGTCCAAAAAACGGACATTAAAAGTTCTCTTTACGATACAGAATGGTCGTAGGTACACTCATTTAATTATTAGTAGAGAAGGTGCTTTTTTCGCATGTGCTAATCTCTGAATCCTAGATAATTGGAGCGGACGACAAACTGTGAGAAAAATGATCAATGTGGTATTAATTTTATTTTATTTAAATTGGAAAACCAACGGCACTTTAGACAATATTTCTAGTAAACACCCATAGCATGTGTTGTAGGTACGTCTCGTCCGAACTATTATTATTGCTTAGCTCAGCTATTTCTCGCTAGCCCATAGTTTACTGACGCTTTTTACCAAAACTTATGAACGTTTTTATTGCCCAGATATTCCCGTGACGAGATAATCGGCGAGGTGGTGTCTCCGCTGTCGAGCCTGCAGCTCCACAGCGGCGAGGCCATGGCGCTCTGCCGCGAAATTCAGCCGCGGAGCCTCAAGGTATCACCATAGAATACCTATTGCTTAAAGGTTGTTCAACAAGTATAATTTAAGCTACCAGTCTTCCTGCTTGGTTTCACCAACGCCCATGCCGGGACTTTGGATTAGGTTAGACGTGTACTCCTGTGACTAGATGATCGACTAGATTATCTCCTCTGTTGAATTTGCAAAATTTCTCGAGTAGATAGGTACACTATCCACAGTTCACTGATAATATTCTAGAGAAATAGAGATTCTCTCATGTTATCTTCAATAGCGATTACTATGATTTATAAAGTAGGAACACAAATATAGAGAGGTAACTCTATTATGAAACACCCCTGCCATTCGTCATAATATTCATAATTGTTGCATGGCTTCCAGATGCGCAGCGTGGGTCGCGGCGAGGTGCTGGTGTCTCTGTGCTGGCAGCCAGCCGCCGCGCGCCTGACTGTCGTGCTGCTGAAGGCTCGCAACCTGCCCAAGATGGACGTCACTGGACTGGCTGACCCGTTAGTATCCGCTTTATTTACACACATTATTTGCAAAACCACTTTAAGCCACATTTTCAAACACCGATCAGATCCGTTATGTCCTTAAGAATAACGCAAATAATGTACAGTTCCAAACAAGGAAACCTGAAAAATTTAAATCAGGGGTTTGTCAAAAGTTAATAAAAAAATATTCTCGGAATGTCTTGTCTGGTAACGAGACGAAGAGAATATGCGAAGTAGTTATCTGTCGTGATAAAAGTGGTTATCCCTTTTCAATAAGGGAGTAGACCCTTATCTTTTTGAATCGCAAAGTGTATTTGAAGGTAGAAACCGTAGTTGCTGCCTGAGAAAAAATTCCATTAGCACACACAACTAGAAATCTACAGAACCAAAAAATAGATTTCTAGGGATTCGGTCCGATTCCCTTTCAAAAATCGTTCGACCTGACCAGATGATTCCTCATTTTTCAATGCACCTTTGGTCTTAAAAAAGTCTTAAGCACTGTTTTCCGGCTTTATAATATTTAATCAATTTAATTAATTCCAGTTACGTGAAAATGTACCTGCTGTACAACGGTCAGCGCATCGCCAAGAAGAAGACCCACGTGAAAAAGCGCACTTTGAACCCTGTGTTCAACGAATCGTTCGTGTTCGAGGTGCCGGCCGCGCCCAACGCGACCCTCGACCACGTGTCGCTGGAGCTGCTGGTGCTCGACTGGGACCGGGTCACTAAGAATGAGGTAAACTACTCGAAATTTTGGTGATAGACTAAGCTAAGTCCCTGCGCACAATAGCGGGGTGGAGGCGCGGCGCGGATCCCTGTGAAACCACTCCGCCGCTGCACGACTCGGAGATGCTACCGAAAGCTGTCGACAGCAGTTGCGCAATTCCGAGGGTCGATTTTACTATGGTCTAAAGCAGCCCGCGACACTGAAAGCCGCCGCGAGACGCAGATGGTCGCGCCTAGAGTCGACGCGCGACTCGACTACCGAGAGCTGTCGAGTAATGTAGTCGACTAATTAGTCAATCGACTAATTAGACAGGCTTCTGTTTACAAGCTGTAAATTGCAGATTAACCGTACTAAATGCATTTACACTTGTCCGAAGTTCATTCGAACTGAATTTGGTCAGACTGAAGTCAGTCAAATTGAATTCAGTTGAATATCGCTCTGTTACACAAGTTTGTCGATTCAATATACTTAATAGACAATATCCCTGTAAGTTTTGCGTGTAATATCGGACCACGGTAGCTCTGTTCGAATCCATTGCACCAACAGTCCCCTGAAACAGAGACACTAAGACTAACTAACTACTTAGAGCGTTCTATAACGACTTTAACTAATTCACGTTGACAACTGTCCATGTTCCATTACCACTGAAAATTTATATTAATATATAATATTAACTTATAATATTAATATTATAATATTAACTTATCATATTAATAATATAATATTAACTTATATTTGACACAAGCTATGGAACGCGTACAACTGTCAACGTGAATAATTTCAACTGGTTTTGGAACGCACTCCTAGAGATTGTACTTTCACAAAGTCGGCTGTAACCTTTTACAGGTGATCGGGCGACTGGAGCTGGGCGCAGACGGCGTGGGCAGCGCGCGGCACCACTGGCGCGAGGTGCAGGCCGCGCCGCGCCGACAGATCGCCGACTGGCACAAGCTCAAGGAGTGAACACCCTGTATCCGCCTGCACTCTCTCTGATCGCCCCGTAAGTGAAATACTGGTACAGTCTGATCCCTGAATAGGGTAGTTTCCGACTATCAAATATTAAATGCATTTCTTAAAAATTAAGAATTGGTTATAAATTGACGGTCAAATGTGAAAACAGAATACGAGTAAAATTCGTTGAAAAATAAAATAGATACAGGAAATCAAAAATCAGAACGGTAAAAAGAAACGGCAATAAGTCTTATGACGTAACTGTTCTCTAGCGCCATACAAGCAGGTCCTGGCTGCATATAAAGGACTGTTTCGCTAGAAAGGGACAGAGCATCTCCCCACTACTAACTTTAACCATTAATATCACTGATGTTAGTTGAGATATCGAAAAATTAATTTTAGATCCTTTAGTATGTCCATGTAAGTTGATTGATGTAATAAAAAAAATGGTTTAAAACGTATTGTCCAATTCACTTTATTGATCAAAGCAATTTACTTGAACTGAGATGACTTCATTTTAAACCAAAAGATTTTTTCAAGATAATATTGGAAACGAATTCCAAAAGCATTTCCCGTGGCAAGCAGTGTCAATCAATATACTATGGGTCACCTATAGTACTATACCAGTATTTTGCTCAAGAAAACCCTTGCCTAGAAACCCTTTACAGCTGCCTATTGTCTTCTGTTAGCCCATAACTTTACTTTTATATCTTTCGAAAATGTAACAATAAAGATAGAACATATTTTTTTAAATTTCTTTAAAAAAATTCTTTGATAAGCTTTCATCTGGTTATTTGAGCATTTATAAATCTTCACTTATTATTACTGCACAGTTTATTGCATACATTTGTGATTGTACAGTGGTCAACCCATCAACGTATGCCCTTTATTTCATCAGCAGCCTACTCTAGTCCACTGCTGGACATAGGTCTCTCCCAGGGCGCGCCATTGAGCCCGATCTTCGGCTCTTCTCATCCAGTCGCTGCCAGCCACCTTAGGCAGATGTGCGTGTCCCACACTACGTTTGCCCAAACGCGGTCTCCACTCCAGAACTCGTCTCCCCCAGCGGTTGTCGGTTCTGCGACAGACGTGACCGGCCCACTGCCACTTCAGCTTGCTAATCTTATGAGCTATGTCGATAACTTTTGTTCTATGCCGGATCTCCTCATTTCGGATTCGATCCAGCAGAGATACTCCGAGCATAGCTCTTTCCAAAGCACGCTGAGCGACTTTCAATTTGTGACCCAGTCGCACCGTCAGTGTCCACGTTTCGGCTCCGTAGATCATTACCCTTTATTGCTTTAACTCATTTGACACATGCATACGAATGTCAAGACTCATTACAAAAACTAATTGTGACAGGGTTCCACAGAGTATAGCTTGATGTGCTCTCCACTGTACTCGTACTCGTATGTACAAGTAGGGTGGCCAAGCCAAAGTCCAGAAACAGGAAACGTTTGATTTAGTATTAATTTGTAAAATATGTTAGATAGAAAAATTATGTCATCGTTTCGACACCAAATTACCTACGATTGGAATTAATGTTTGTTGATAATTTCACTTGTGAAGTTACAGTGGAAAATGATTAATTAATAGTGATTTGTCAAGTTTTATTATCGAAAAGTGTAGATTAATATCTGAAAAGCAAAAGTCTAAAAACAGAACTGTTGTAGGGGGGCAACGTTTTTGATTTTCTCAAAACTTGTTAGACCGATTGTAAAAAATATTTCAGTAGGTAATGTAGATTAGATTTTAAACTACAGACCTATGAAATCAATACTTGAGTCGGTTTAGTAATTTTTGAGAAAACCTCAATTAGGAATTGATCAATAGTGTTTACCTGACCGTTTCGGTAACGGTGACCTGTTGATTAAATGTTATGACAGTTATTTTTCCGCCGTAACTTCATAATAGAAAGGTTATTTTGAAGATTCTCATTATTATTATAACGCACAGTGAATATATCCTTTGAAATCCCGGTTAGTGGTGTCCCAAATTTGTCTAATGTATCTACATCATAAAAAGTCGTGTGTGTTTAATGTACTTAAAACATGTAACGGAACGGAAGTAATTGAACAGTCACCGTCAGTTGTATCAAAAAGTCAGTTGTTAAGTAGTAGCAAAAATATGTTGGAAATTTTGTCAAGATCTACATCTACAATAATCACATTATCTATCTGTATTATGTATTCAGAGATGTACATAATATTTTGTGTGGAGGAACCTTAGTTCTGCTTCCGTTCCTAAATTCTTACTCTACATATCTAAATGTAAGACACTTGATGTATGTAATGGAACACACCCTTATAAAAAATTAACGCGATTAACTTAAATAAACATCTAAAAAAAAGTTTAATAAACAATATTGGGAGATAACCCAATCTTTTCATAATTAATAAACGACAAATGATAACATTAGCATTTGAAACAATAAATACAGGTACCTAAATAATAATTTAGGATAGTCCTAACTTTCACAAAGTAGGTAGTGCCCCTCAAAATTATTGTAATTAATTATTAGTTTGATTCGATACAATAATGGAATACAAAAAAATACGTAGCTTCTAAGGTAGGTATTATTTAAAAATGTAATCGAAACTTCAGGTTTTAAGATTCATTATTATAAAAACCTTAGTTTAAGTGTTCAATATTGTTCATGCTAGCGGAAAGCTTTATAAAGAAATGGGTATCGATATGTGAGTTCCTGAAATATGGAGCTAGCATGAACATCGTTGAAATATGCAGAAAGTACTCATGATTACTATTAATAAAACAAAATTATGTATAGTTATTAGGTTAGATAAATAAATCTATTTTATACTAAAAGTAGTGTTACCTGTGGATTTAGATATATTATGTATATGTAAAGGTGGAAACGTAATCATAACACCCACGCCATGCTACCTAACGTGATTATCAGTTGTAACATGCAATTAAATTACAAACAACACTCATCACATCACAACATTATCCAAAACACGTAAAATTACACCTACAAACATCATCATCCACATGTCATTAACCCAAAACAAAATTGTTACGATGTTTCATATATAACCACTCTTTGCATACAATTACAAACAACATGCTTATCAACATTGCCTACTATAACTTAGAATTACAAACAATACTTTGTAACAACATTAAACTACTTATTTGTAAAACGCTTATCGACGTCGGGTGGCGTGACGTGGGTGTCAGAAACGTGTTTTATTTTAGCCTAAAGCTCATTTGACAAGGCTTTGAGCTTCTAGTCACGTGTGTACCTTTCTAGTTGCTGTGTCAAGATAGTGGGTGCTTTCAAATATGATCTCATTGAGCTCTCAAGCCATACTAAAGTCTTATATTATGTTATTTTGAAATCTCTTATTGAGTCTAAAGCATTCCATGTATCGATCGAGCCTTCATTGTATTTGAGTAACAAAGCAAAAGGAAGTTATGTACTGAAATACTTGTACAGTCCCTCAAAATATTTTTACTGATGTCTTCTTTTGTGCAATAAACCTTGCGGCTGGATGTACTTAAAAATGTAGTAAAATATATTGATATTAAAAACTAAGTCTTCATACTTCTACATTCCAAAAATGTAACTGTAAATAGTCATTGCTTTAATCATGAAGTAACGAATGCTCTTGTAATTGTTAATATTAAGATAATATTAAATAATATATGTATTTAAATTTAGAGATAATATCATTGGATGTTTCCTTTTCAACAACTCGGTGTTTTTGCATTTTTAATTGATGTTCATGTGTCGTAGATGCAACTCCAATTCAATTGGTTGCCTCACTTTACTAGATGTGAACCAAGATTTCTGTGTAGATTTATTATACTGAGACATCGAAGGTCTAGCTTTAATTTCTAGAAAATATACTGAACTGTTTTATAGGTAAACCATTTAAGTCTGGCTACGCCCGCGACGTAAGAGGTATGCGGAGCGAGCGACAGAGAGCGAGCGGGAGATGGGGCCTGCGAGCGCGTCGCACGTTCGCCCTGCGCCCGTCTCACGTCGCGGGCGTAGCTAGACTTAAATGGTTTACCAATATACTTCTTAGGTATCTGCCTGTTGAATTTGTTTCTGAAACAAGAATATCACTCTTTTGTTTGATGATAATCTAATCTCTGGTATGGTACTATGGAGTCTGTAGCAACACATACAATACAATACATTTCTCCGTCTCGACCGACATTGTTCAGAACAACCAGTCCAACTTCTTTACTAGTGTTTGGTACTGGTGTGACGACGAGGACGGTGAACAGTGTTACCATCAGTGTTACCACGTGTACCATATAATGATACTTTCAAAAAATGCTGGTATTTTCGAAATGTCTCAGCATAACAAATCCAAAGATAACCGCATCGAGCACACTTGTAGCAAACGTCACCACTTCACCAATATCAGATTTGTATACTAAGGAAATTTTAGTGAATAAATTATTGACTGGTGCTTTCACAATAATTGTTCGTTTTATTTCATCCAATATATTATTTGTTTCATTATAATGAAAACAAAAAATAATTGTAAACCATAGTTTTCAACTAGAATTTCCCTTTTTTTATAAATAGTCAGTCTCTTCTAAGTCGTGTTCCTCATTGCTGAGGGTCGTGATCATTCTAAGGACTTAATCACATAGAACGACTCTCGTGGCAGATTTAATGGAGTGGTTTGCCATTGCCTTCCCAATTTCACACACTGGTTATCTCAGTATGCTTGTTTCCTCGCGATGTTTTCCTTCACCGTCAGAGTAGTCGGTAAATGTACGTAAGTTTTCAAAAACCGAAAAACTCATTGGTACATGACATTGCATGGTTTCGAACTCGGTCTTTGGAGTCCGACGTCCTAGCCACGACGCCATCGACGCTCTATAAATAGTCAGTAAACAGCTTTAAATTGTTGAAAATAGCATCATCAAAATCCCTTCGTTCTCGAAAGTTATCGACATAGCTCATAAGATTAGCAAGCTGAAGTGGCAGTAGGCCGGTCACATCTGTCGCAGAACCGACAACCGCTGGGGTGGAGACCGCGTTTGGGCAAACGTTGTGTTAGATTGAGCGACTATCTACGCAAGGTGGCTGGCAGCGACTGAATGAGAGAAGAGCCGAAGATCGGGCTCAATGGCGCGCCCTGGGAGAGGCCTATGTCCAGCAGTGGACTAGAGTGGGCTGCTGATGTACAGGTAAACTGCAGCGATCAATGCCCCTAACCCCACTTGTAGAATGCATGTTTTGAATAAAACAGAACGTTCAACATTAGCAATTTTTTGAAATACAGTAGAATTGATGGCAAGTGATTATTTTTTTTGAAAATGATAGGTACAATAATAATAAAAACCTGAACTCTTATCAATTGTATATTTTGATATCAAATCTTAATACATAATTATATAACACAGCTGAACCAAATTGAAAAATTATAATACATACATAGAATACGACCATTTTCACCATTCCTAAGTGAGCTTTTCCAAAGAACAGACGACTTAAACACGTTCACAGTCCCCATACAAAATTGCTTGACAACTTCACACGTCCAACTAATTTAAATCTATTGTTATGTGACCCAACAAAGGAGGCATGGACTCTTTGGATAGGCACTTGGGGTCCCCAGCGTGGAGGCACTGGACTGTGAATGCGTTAAACCGTGTGCTTAATTAATTTTTAAAGCGAAGGCTATATTTATTCCCTACTATTTTTTTAGACTCCGAAACCTTCCCGGGCTTGCGCACAACAACTTACCAAAGTTTCATCGCAATCGGATAATTGGTTTAGAATGAAAGAAACATTCATTTTCATATAGGGTCCTATTTTATTAGCGGCAAATATTTCTAGGGTGTCATCTATAGGTTATATATAACAATAAAGATAGGGCACAAAAAATATTTTTTATTAAATTTTCGAGAAAAACGACAAAATTGTTTGTTTGAAAATTCTACAAATGAATGAATTATTGCTATTCTAATACTGAAATAAGAAGTATGAATGAAACTCGTTTCATTCATAACGACATGGATGAGTTTATGCCACCAAGGTGCAAAATAATGGGGTTTATATTTCTTTAGTATTGGAACATTTTCACACAAGTAACGGGGTTATTTTTTCGTGTAAAGTGGTACAAATGACCAGCACATACCCCCCTTCCAAATATATGCTTATATATAATAAAAAAGAACCTTATACATCGAAAGGAATACAGTGAGATCCATTTATAACGCATATTTCTGCTCCGAACCATATTTAGGTGGTAAAAACTAGGGATGTTACGGAGGTGGTTTTACCGGAACCGGACTTGAATCCGACGGTATTAAATTTGATTTATCGGAGTCGGAACCGGTACCAACACATACCCCCATCCAAATATTCCTTTTTTATTCGTAGCAAATATTTGGAAAAATATTAAAAAGGAAATATTTAAAAGGACCTTATATAGATAACAGATGTCTAACAGTGTCTTGATAAATACTACGATAAATAAGTATTTTAGGCTTAGCTCTTGAGGTTTGGTGAAACTAGTCCTTCCAACGCGTCCTTCTTCTTATTAGCGCATTACTTATGTCATAGTGCTTCGTGCTCTAAAAGTATTACAAAGTCTTTCTAACGACAATTTCAATAATCAAATGTTTATTTAAATGTCACTTAATATTGTAAGATCAAAAAACTAACATGCCCGTAAAATGGGATTAGTAAAAAAACTTGGGTCGTACCAAATTATTTATGATTTATAAACAAACGCTTATTTTGAATTAAAAAATGTCGTTAGTTTTAGGCCCACCAATAAGTGGCCTGCTTTCAATTTAATACTTACTATATTTGCTATAGCAACGTTTTCCATTTCCATCAATAACAAAGATCTACGTACATTAAAATCGTTTTCACCTAATTTATTCAACCGAACAAAGACACATCGATGTAAACGTGTATAATAAAGAAGTACTGTACTGATAGGCACAAACATGAGTGGCTAACCCTAAAGGGGTTAGAACACTCTAAGAAATTCATTGGGGACAAAGTCACAGGCTGGAACAGCAAGATCTGGGGGCTGAATAGACGTCAAGTGCGCCTACTGGTCGGTGCCTTCACCGGTCACTTTAGCACCAATGCCCACCTACACAAGATGAAGCTAACTGACAGCACATCTTGCAGAGCCTGTGGTGAACAACTGGAGACCGTTTCACATCTCCTATGTGAATGTGACGCTTTCGCGGCAAAAAGGATGGGTCTGCTAGGCTCTGCCTATCCGGATCCAAGGGAATTCAAATCCCTCCCACTAAGACGCATAGTCTTGCTCATGCACGACATATTCGGTGATGTGGTCAAGGGATAGGTTCAAGGGGTTGAACACAAAAGATCCCCATGGGTCGAAGTGTCGCTGGGATCCCCGGCCCCCATCCAAAGATAAGATAAACGTGTATAAACAGTAAACACACTTAAATCCTGTATTTCTGGAAACTAATTTCGTTATACAAACAACACGGTACCTACAAAGACATTAATTTCACATTAACCCAGAAACCTATAGAGACATGTTTATAAATTAACATTTAATAGAATACACAATTATATTGTCATTTCAATACGAACCATACTGGACGTCTCTTTGATTTTATCTAGCTGTGGCAGATGGTAAGGAGGGCATCGACCAGAAGAACTTGCACGCAAGCAATTAGAGAAAGCGAATATTCGCTTTGAGAATTATTTAGACTGGGAACATTCACGATACGTATCAGCAAATTACACATTGTATGTAAAATCAAAGATATAGAAAGATCAATTGCATTGGTGTAGAGGCAACTCTTATAGAGTCCTCCAAAGCTAAGTCTGTAGAACCATAGACAAAAAATTGTATAAGGCAGAGAGAGAGAGAGAGATAGACAATATCGGTGTAACATAGCGTCCTCCAACGCTAACTCTGCAATGCTCTGTCTCTGTCGGTTACACCGATATTGTCTATCTCTCTCTCTCTCTCTGCCTTATACAACAAGTGGTCACCGTCGCACATAGACATCTCACCTCACTTTATTAATATTAGAGGGTTTTTGATGCGCTACTAACCTTGAGGACTAAGATGGAATGCCTCATGTGCCGGAAATTACGCTGGCTCTCTTACCCTTCAAACCGAAACACAGAAATGCAAGCATCTCTGCTTCACGGCAGAAATACGTTCAGATTCAGAAACATCTGCCGTAGTAAGATATATATGACGTAGTTAGTATAAGGCTGAGACTACACGACGACGGCTCCAGTGACGGTTCGGTTCAGGTACAGGTACCGGCCGTGTAGTCGACTGCATTCAAACTCATGCGTTGCGCTCAAGTCCCGCCCATTTGGTTCAGGAACCGCGCCGACCGGTTCCAAATGGAACCGCGGTACGTGTAGTCGACAGCGCATTTTTGTTTGAGTTTATATGAAGCACCGGTTCCATGGAACCGACCGATACTGGAACCGTCGTAGGAACCGTCGTCGTGTAGTCCGAGCCTATTGCTCCAAGCCAAAATGTAATGTTATACCTATCAGTAAATGTTCCCTGTCTTATACCATATTTAAAACTAACAACATTTAGAGACACAACTGTTCTATCGAACAGTTGTGTCTCTAAATGTTGTGATTGAAGTCAAGTATTCCTCTAGATATAATTATACTGCATTACACCAGAATTTAACATAAAAAGAGAGACTTAAAATCATCTAGTCATGTATAGGTATAATATATAGGGTCCTATTTTATTAGCGGCAAATATTTCAAGGGTGACATCTATAGGTTATAAACTTATAACAATAGCGATATGGCCAAAAAAATATTTTTTACTTATTAAATTTTCGAGAAAAACGACAAAATCGTTAGTTTGAAAATTCTACAAATGAATGAATTATTGCTATTCTAATACTGAAATAAGAAGTATGAATGAAACTCGTTTCATTCACAACGACATGGATGAGTTTACCCCACCAAGGCGCAAATGAATGGGGTTTATTTTTCTTTTGTATGGAAAATTTTCATACAAGTAACAGGGTTATTTTTTTGTGTAAAGTGGTACAAATGACCATCAAATACCCCCCTCCTAATATTTGCTACTAATAAAAAAGGACCTTATGTATCGAAAGGAATACAGTGAGATCCATTTATAACGCATATTTCTGCTCCAAACCATATTTAGGTGGTAAAAACTAGGGATGTTGCGGAGGTGGTTTTACCGGAACCGGAGTCGAAACCGACGGTTTTAAATTTGATTTATCGCACTCGGAGGTAGAAGAGAGATGTTCAGAAGTTCAAATTTTAAACCGATTTTAATTTTTATACCTGAACTGGTCAATATTTTTATGATGACGTTTACGGCAATAAAACATATTCCTTTATATAGTCCTACACTATTTAATAAAATACTGATATTTGAATATGTTTGCTCACAAATCTTCGGTATAACCTGCGATTCAAAATTATCGGAGCCGAAGTCGGAGGTGCAAAACCAATCGGAAGTTGAGTCGAAGCTCCGTAACATCCCTAGTAAAAACCTCAATATCGTCATAAAATACACCACAATTAACACTAAACAATCATAATAAATAACATTAGGCAAGAGTTACAGTGCGTAGTCAACTTATTGTGCTAGCACTACGATATAGTTATACAAAAGTAATGTTTATTGTAAACTAGACTATACGAGTTCGTTTTTATTGCTAACAAAATAACAGATATGACTTTTTGTCCAGATATGTTCGAACTATGTAGATATTTAGACGTTAGGTTAGTTAGAATGTTGGTCCGAAGTATTTTGTAATACCTATTTTATGAACAATGATAAGTACGTAGGTACAGTCGACCACAGCTCAACCTACAAATACAAATATACTTTACTGCACACCCGGGACAAAAACAAAACATACAACATAAAGAGAGGTACAATACAATATGCAGAAGGCCTTATCGCTTTAAGCGATAACTTCCAGGCAACCTTCAGGTGATGGAAAAATCATAAGTTACATAAAATACGGGTGCAAAAGGCGTATGAAATAGATACTACCCTCAAATAAATAACAATAATAAAAAATGCAAACCTTTGCAAGCTGCAATGCAGTAGTAATAATATTACGTAAATACTATAATATATACAGAAATATAATACTTATAATATAATACTTAATATATAATCAAAAATATAATACACATCATATGCCAAACGTGTGCCTACCCCAAACGTCAAAATTTAATTTAAAGTTGAGATTTAATCTAAGGTTTTTGACAGATGGTATACTATAGCTTGTGGGCGACTGTACGAGTAGAGTAGTATGTATGGTAGAATAGAAAAGAACAGACATATTTTATTTAACACTATGGTATGATTATGTCTGTAAATAGATCACTAATTAGGTACTATACACAATGTTATGGATTTTCAAATGCGAGAACATAAATACCTATAATTATTTGTGTATAAGTATTTATTTGATATACACGGTCTATAGTAATAAGCACTGATCGGAGTAGGTAGTTAATATGGATATGATTTCGGGATCCCGTTTTAAGTTATCGAGCAAATGTTGTAAATTACTTTTATAAACCTCGCCCTTACTCGGCGGATTACGATTTTTTAAAAATTGTGAACTTACGAAGAAGTTAAAACACTACCATTGGTACACTAGCGCCATGAATCTTAAAAAAAATTATTTCGCCACCAATCTTAAATGTGTATCAAAACAAATATAACGTTAAAAATCTCAATAATATATTTATTCAATCCCGGAAATCCCGGGATTATTGGGCATACTTATCCATATTATGACCGTATGTGGCAAGTACCAAAAACAGCCCTACCTACTCCGATCACTGGTAATAAGTAATGAATTTGAAATTTAAAGTTGTCTAAATGACAGATTTACGAGCATAAAGACTGTACATTTTATTCTTTTCAGATATTGCAAACATTAGTCACTTGACCACTCCCAGTAAACCTTTAAAAATTCAATCCATTTTTACAATTATACACCTGTATTATCTAGTTAGAAATATTGTTACGTATTGGTAACTAAATCATAAAATTAAATGTATTCAAATAATTCATATAAATATACAAATAATATCTATTAGAGTTAGAGTATAACGGTTACAATGATCATATTTACAACTATTGTATAATTTATTTAATTAATACTTAAAACAAACAGTAAAAAACTTAATATAAAAATGAGGCAAGATCTTTGTCACGACATAGACAGATCTAATAATTTCGTATATAAAATAACTTATTTTCGGTAAGAATAACTGGCAAAATTAGGGCAAGTATATTTTTACATTTTTGATTATATGAATAAATACCACACGCTATACCATTTTCTAAACCTGTATAATATATTTGTTGACAGCGTGTTATATTAATGCATATCGTGTTATAGTAACACGATAATTATCATGAGTTATTGTATAATTTCAACATGTTATTTTACATGTTAGCAGTGCGTCATGTATAGTGTTGGCATTATTTTTAAATTTTAATATTCTGCCCGAAAACCTTGTAAATTAATACACATAACAATCTAACATAAATGCATTACATTTTTAACAAACGAATACCTACTACTTCTTCCTATTCCATATTATACTTAAACGTAGAGAGAGATATATATGTGAAACGATCCCGTTGTATTTCAAAATTAATTATTTATTTATTCGCTTCACAAAAGAATTGTTATTTCTAAATACACCTAGACTAGAACATAATCTTCAAGCCCGATGGCATAGAATCCAAGTGCATGGGGAGGACTGTGCCCCATTAGTCATGGACGCTGATGAAAGCAGCCAAAGAATATAGAAAGATGGATGAAATCGTTCTTCATCCGGTACAGTGGAAAACATCAAACTATAGGTACTGTGTGGACCCTGTCGCAATAAGTTTTTGTTTAGATTTCTTGACGTTTATATGAATGTGTCAATACAGTTAAAGCGACAAATAGAAGGGGTGATGTATGGCCATTGTACCTTACCACTTGGGTTTAGTTTTAATCCAAAAGATGTGTAGGTATTGTTTAAAAACTTTTGGGAAACACAATAGAAACAATAACACTATATCAATACGAGTGAGAGCATATAAACAAAAGTCCAAACTGAGCATTCATGACCGTCTTGTTTGTTTTGCCGCTCAAACAATGCCACGTGGTCTTTGTAAACAGTTACTGGCTTGGACATGCCAAAGTGTTACTGTATTTTTCAGAGAGATCTTTTATTAGTTAACAACATACACTATTGCTGTAAGATGTGGTTTTAATGTTAAGTTTTTGCCTTTAAAACTCGCTTAGGTACATTATGTCAACCTTCAGCCTAAAGTTTTATATATGTAGGTATGCATGACTCCCGTTGAGGCATGTATAACTAGTGAAAATAAGACTCAAACTCAATAATCTGACCCTGTTGGCTTGTTCACAGCTACAAATCTGAACAGACAAATAGAGAGTAATAAGCAGAGATTCACAAATGTCAAAAAATACGAATATTATCGCAATAAAGAGACTTCTTGCCATAAATGCAAAATATTTGTAGATGTGGACAAGGAAACTACACAAATTCCAAACTTCCAACTAACAGTGCAAAGTACATCTACCTACAAATAGTAATTTAATTGAAAAAGATCTTAAGATTGCCCTAAGAGTAGAAAATCCAATCTCCATTTATGGAGATAACGATATTGTTGAAAGTGATCCCATAGTTGTAGCTTTTCTGAACATTCCTCTTACTCTTGATACAAGAATCCTCAAACCCATAATACATTCACCAGAAATATTTGAAAGAATTTAGTGTTAGAATTTCTATATCAAGAGTAAGGCCTCGGTAAAATACCCTTTCGTGTTTACACTTCACATAGAGAACGCTGTCTCTAAGACAGAATAAGACAATTTCTACTATTGTCTACAATCCACCCAAATTGAGATGGTACACAAGCTTTGGTAGCAGTAGGACGGCACAAAAGTTCCGGTTTTGTCTCATTATAGGAGACCTCGGTCTAGTTCCTTCCTCAGCATCCGAGAGAGCTTAAGAACGTCTTCGTCGACCTGGCCAGAGAATAACGAGTCGAGGAGCTCACCTCGCGATGCCAGGGCGAATACACCGGCAAGCCTGGACACAGACTTGTCTGATAGATGTCGCTCCACTACTGACCTGAAATGTAACGAAAATAATCTTAACAACGTGAAATCAACAAAAAATGCTGAGAATTTTTACTCTGTACAGAATCAGCCTGGGGAGGAACCACCCACCCGTTCACCCACCAATACACCTATTTCTGCCTCAAAGCAGTAATGCAAGCATTGCTGGCAGTTCAGTTTGAAGGTTAAGAGAGCTAGCGAATTACCGGCACATGAGACACTCCATAAAAGTCCTGAAGCGCTTAAGCAGTGCTCAAAAACCCTCTAACAACATTATATCCATGGGCGACGGTAACCGATACCCGTTTGCTGGTCTGCTCTCCTTATATAACAATGAAATAAATCCCTAAAATAGATAGTGTCATGTGAATTTATTACACAATCATTGTAAACCTTTTTTTTCAGAATAAATCAGCGTTTGTCATGAATGTCACCTCTAAATGACTGAATTTCACCAGTGAATATAAAGATGGAGCACGCGGGTTTAGAAAAGACACAGAATAGTTGAAGAAACAAGACAAATACTCACTTGAGTGACTGATGTGAATCGCGCAGAGCATCCTGCAAGAACCCACGGTCGTACGAGAAATCCACCTCGCAGAATGACACCACAGCCATCAGAACCGTCTGCGAAATTAAACGACAATATCATTTATGGTTGAAGAAATTAAAATATCGTCGACATAGGACAGCAAGTGATGTTAGTCGATTCGTTGTCGGTATAAACTTTTACCATTAATAAACTAGAAATAAGTGGTAGCAGGTTCATATGACCCTTGTATTAGATTGCTAGCAGGATATGGGATCAAAATTGACATAAAAAGACATGTAGCTACAACGAAACATGTAAGTAAGAACGCATCAACGAAACCAGCAAGAAAATCACCTACCAAGAGGATTAAATAACTTGGAGGTGCTTGCTGATTAACAGTATGAGAAATTACAGCTTAGTTATTACAGAGCAAGATACTAGGAAGACGTAGACCTTGAAGGATTCTAGCTAAAAAATTGTATCATTGGTCGCTGGGGTTCTTGACCTCTACATGAACCCTGAGAAGAAGAATAACTTACATGGAACTTGGAGCGGAAAGCAGCCAGAGCCCGCTCGTCTGCCGGCGACAGCTGTCCGTGCCGCCGGAGCACGCCCAGCTTGACGGCTGACTTGATGACGTGCTTCACTAGCTTCTCTGCTTCGCGCTTCTCCACTCGCTCGCGAAGCACAGTCAAGAACTGGAAAAAATGTTTAATGATTAGAATCAGAACAAATAAAACAAAAGACGACCGTCCTAGGAAGGATGTGTATCTAGCACCTATAGAGCTTTTTTTCTTAATCTTTGACATCTTTAGCACACTGCTGCAGCTGCAGCGATTTTAAAACCAAATCGGACATCTAGTAATCACAGAAATCTAGAAAGATTAAAAAATAGATTTATATGGGTTCCGATTCCGATTCAAAATCGCTGCAGTTAGGCGTAAACACTATAAAATATGACAAGGAAGTAAGTAACTTTGTAAATGAAGAGACTGATAGAAGTGGTTTTGAATTATTATTTTTAGATAACTCTTATTAGGAAGGATCAAATATAATTACACGTATACGACAAACATCCTAACTTATAAAATGCACTTTCCTATATGCAGAAAAAAATCTAAATCGTGACACAAAAACTTGAAAAAGGTGTACAAACTACTGTCCACGTGGCGAAGGGTAATGTCACGTCGCCGACGTCTTTGAAGGACTCTTTTCACGAACAATGAAAAAACCCGTGCCTTATCAGCATCATTGTTAAGGGAAAAATCCTGGTAAAATCTTTGCAAGTACGCAATATGAAAGTTCCCTTAAAGTATGCAATTTTGTTCAACTTATGCTAACTAATTATGTATCCTCCTGGCGGTTCTTTTTCTGCATACTCCTGGGACTTTAGCTTTAGCATGCTACAGCGATTTTGAAACAGAATCGAACAGAACCCACAGTAATATAGAAAACCGAAAAATAGATTTTAATTGGTCCATTCCTATTCCCTTTCGAAATAGCAGTACTACGCTTCATTCTGTGCACGCAGGAAGATGTCGCATCAGATCCTTCCCTCCTCCCTAACACTACGTTATTAAGATCAGGATGTATCTGGTAAATTAACTTGGCGCGTGATACAAATCACTTCTGTGCGCGCAACGAGAAGTCCAATTAGATCTCTGTCCTCAACAGTACAGTATTAGGGTCAGAATGTACCTGGTCGAGCAAGAGGGCGCGCAAGCTGCCCGCGCCGACGCGCCGACGCGCGACAGGAACGTCTTCTGCGCGCGTAGCGAGATGTCCCATCAGATCTCTCCCTCCCCAATACTACGGTATTAAGGTCAGGTCGTACCTGGTCGAGCAGCTTGGCAGCGTGCTCGTCGAGCACGAGGGCGCGCGCGCTGGCCGATCCACCGACGCGCGACAAGAACTTCTTCTGCGCGCGCAGCGAAATGTCGCGTGCGCACCACGCGCCGCCCTCCATCGCTGTAACAAAGAGAGTATCACATGAGTTAAAATGTACATTTTTGAAGCAGGGTAGGTATTGCCGTTCTCAAAAAGATGTTTTTTTCCATCTTTATTTAAATGAAAAAATATATACAATTGTAACACTTAATTTCATAAGCCTCTGGGCTTATGCGCCAGTAAAAAAATGGTCATATGTACCTACATTCGATATAAAATGATATCATGAGATGGCGTGCAATGCAATACAGAGACAGAGCTATCGCAGAAAGGTGATAGCTACCCAGGTTTCTCACATTATGCATGTAGGTGTGTATCCAGCTTTGAGTTAGGAGAGTGGGCGGCAGGACCAAGAGGTTTGGTTATAAGATCCGGCTCGAAGGACCACGGTAGTTTATCAAGCATTTAATTTTTTTTTGAAATTTTTGGGAATCTTGATTGTAGGTAGAAATAAACTCTTCTTAATATAATGGTAACTATAAAAACTGTTTAGGAAATAAAATGTTTTCATCATTTTACTGTATTGCAACCTCTCTGTGTTGTCTCTGATGTATGATACGAGTAAGTAGTAGGTACGTATGAGTAATTTTAGGTATGTAAGTGTGTATTATTTTCTCCATCACGATGTAAGTAATTGACAGATAACAACAACCGAACGCAATACCGCACTGTTATTAGAGCATCGCGTCGTTCCACCTCATTTCATACGGCGAGGAATCATACTCGTTGCGATTTCTCGACACAACACAATGGTGCTTCATTCATGCCGTTGGGGTGTGTCTGTATGGCCGCTGAATACCTATACATGTTGATTGTTGTGATTCCGATTACACGAGTGCTCGTGAAAATGTTGTCGACTTTATCCGTGGTCAAAAATCTCAAGAGGTTATCTTAAATTCAATTTACTTTCCGATTTCGATTTTAGTTGGCAGTTTTCTTCCGCATAGATACTTAACATAATTTCTCCACTGCCACCGGATAAGCTGTTGTACGAGATGACTAACCCTAACTCGACTGGTGATTGGATCCATTCAGGAACCGGATAACTAGCGACCCATCCTTACATAAGTACTGGATAATCCTTTCATAACTACTTATCTGTCGCTGTCGGTAAATATCTTCGTTTTATCTTCGTCGTCCATCCCGCAGTGCCTGAAATCTAAAATTTTCGACCAGTGTGTACTCCCAATATTGACATACGCTTCAGAAACGTGGGCCATAACGGTTGAGGCCATCCATAAAGTCAAAGTTACCCAAAGAGCCATGGAGCGAGCTATGCTCGGAGTCTCCCGAAGAGACAAAGTACGAAACGAAGAACTCCGGCTGCGCACAAAGGTCACAGATGTTGCTAAACGCATAGCGACTCTGAAATGGCAATGGGCGGGACATGTGGCTAGGCGAACCGACAACACATGGACCTACAGAGTACTTACGTGGAGGCCAAGCACCAGGAGTGTGGGACGTCCGGTAGCGAGGTGGTCAGACGACATCAGGGCTAGAGCTGGAGTGACTTGGCTCAGAAGCACTACAAATCGGGCTACATGGAAATATATAGGAGAGGGCAATATCCAGCAGTGAATGAATAAAGCCTGAAGAAGAAAAAGAAGACGTGTTCCAACCATGTTCCAGCAGTGTTTAGAACAATATATAGGTAGGTTCACTCAAACCCCCTGTGATTCATCTTCGGTCCGTAATAAAGTATACTTTTTAATACAGATTTTTAAATCGTATTAATAAGTCAGTACGTAAGCCAGACAGAAAATTACTACCGTCGTTTATACAGGGTGGACCAAAAGTCCGTTAACATTTGAATAGGTCGCTGCGTCGGCGCGGGCGGGGTATTGGCGCGGGGGGTGTTACTACAAGCGAGAGCTACTAATAGGGATTTAGTACCATGGCGTCATTCAGCGGAGCGCAACGCGCATTTTGCGTACGCGAGTACTATCGAAACAACGATTCTACGACCGAAGCTAAACGGAAATTTTGTAATCATTACAATATACGGAACAGAAATCAAGCACCAACAATTCAAACGATTAAAAAATGGGTACAGAAGTTCGAAACAACAGGTTCAACTTTAAGTCAACCACGATCCGGCCGACCTAGGACATCGCGCGATCCAGTAAACATAGAGCGTGTACGAGCGTCTGTTCGAGAACAACCTGGTCTCTCTACTCGAAAGCGGTCTAGTGCTTTAGATGTGCCCAGAACATTTCTAAATCGCATTCTACACAAAGATTTACATTTACATCCTTACAAAATTCAAATTGTACAGGCTTTAAAGCCAAATGACCCTGCTCAGAGACTGCAGTTTGCTAACAAAGTGCTTGAGAGGTTTACGAGCGTCAATAACATCTTTTTCTCAGACGAGGCACACTTCCACCTAAATGGACATGTCAATCGACAAAATTGCAGATACTGGAGTGACACTAACCCGGACTTGAAGCACCAAAAACCTTTACACTCGCCCAAGGTTACTGTATGGGCCGCATTGTCAGCCAGCGGAATCATTGGTCCATATTTTTATGAAGATCAGAGAAACCGCGCCGTCACCGTTAATACAGAGCGATACATTGTGATGCTACAGAATTTTTTTGCTCCAGCATTACAGGACTTCTCAGGCTTTAATCGAAGCTCTTGGTTCCAACAAGATGGGGCAACATGTCACACCTCCAATGACTCTATAGCAGCACTTCGTGAAATTTTTGGCCAAAAAGTCATATCCAAAAGAGGTGACATTCACTGGCCACCCCGCAGCCCGGATTTAACTCCAATGGACTTTTACCTTTGGGGATATCTCAAAAGTAAAGTTTACATCAGCAACCCAGTGTCTATTGAGGAATTAAAAGAAAATATACGCGAGGAAATGCAGAACATTTCACCAACCACTTGTCGGGCGGTCATGCAAAATTTCCGTTCCCGGTTACAGGTGTGCCAGGATGAACAAGGGTCACATTTGAATGATGTTATTTTTAAAAAGTGAAATCCTAATTTGTCTACTTTATTATTAAATAAACAGTTTTTCACTAAAGTAGCATTTGTATTTTTTATAACCATTTTAAATGTTAACGGACTTTTGGTCCACCCTGTACCATATGAAGTGTGCCTTAAGGCGTAATAGACGATTCACGAAAATGTGCGAGTGTTTGTGAAATAATTGTTTAAATTCACGCTTGCGGTTAATCCAAAACTATTGATTAACACCTCTACAGACAGATTCATAGGACCTTAATTTATTTATTTATTAGTCAACAATGCAACATGACAGAAACATGTCAACTTAAACCACAAACATACAGATTAATTCAGTACACATCAATGAATTAAAGCAAATAATGTAATCACAGTTCTCGGTCACTCACACATTCATATAGTGTTTAATATAGTATCGTCAAGAAACTTTTAGTTTCAAAGAAACTTAAAATTTTCCAGTAAGTAAACGAAGATGACAGTTCAATGCAGACGATTTTCGATGCATTAAAAAACGCAACAATACATATACAAATGTATTAAACAACCGACGCCAATATTACCACGAATAATATTTTTCTACAGAAATATCCTATAGGTAGAAAAATGAATGTTTTAACATTCATTTTGTTCAGAAAATTCTGCCGTCATTTTGTTTAGACTGAGATAAAACAATTGCCTGTTAGTTTTTCGGTGACATGGTTTTCGATGGCCATGGTGTAACAAGAGTATGGTATGATTATCTATGTTATGGTATGACTCTATCAATAGACTAAGTATATCTAGACAAACTATGTCGAAGACAAATCTTCTGATCCGCACGTAAGCTAGAAACTCTGACCTCATATTTAGCAACTCCTACACATGCAAACGGCTGAGAGTCCACCCATTATTGTCTGTGACGCCATGTAGTGGTGATCATGTTCAATTTAATGGCTCTAGGGAATTTGTTTCAATTTCGCGGCGGACAATAGACAATTGTAAGAGTAGTTCCAATTGACTCTGTGTAAACTGGGACAACGGGTTTTAACGTTTTGTTTGTTGATGGAGACTGATGTTTAGTATTGAATTGTTTAATTTACATTCTTAGACATGAATTCTGCGACTTGATGCTATATGAGAGCCAATAAGATCGGGTACAGTGTGTGCCTTGTGAGAGGCCTAGGTATAGTTTTATTTGTATAAAGAGAGCAGACGATTAAACGCGCCATCTGATGGTAAGTCAAAGATTTTGAAATTCACCCTATGTAGACTTCTCGCTCGAGAAGTTTTATGTGGAAAACGTGTCTGCCAGTTAACACTTGGGCTGTGAACATCTCCCCATACTTTCAGGCGGCTATTGAAATATCAAATGTATGAAACTTGTCAAAATTATAAGGGCATTTGGCCCAAACCCTTGGTTTCGATGCGCTGCTAACTTAGAGGACATAGATCGCCCATAGATTCACTATAATGTTATTAGAGGGTTTTCGATGCGCTACTAATCTCTAAGACTTGGATGGGCCGGTAATACGCTGGGTCTCTTATACCGAAACAGCAATGCAATCAAAGCACACGACTAATGCTGCAATATCCATCACACTCCACCGAATTCTATAGTCGCTCTTTCACAGTCCAAGCAGTTAGGCTGTGGAACTCCCTCCCGTCGTCTATCAGGCAGGCCAAATCACTGCCAATATTTAAAAATCTCCTTCGTCAACATTACGAATTGCAGTGTGGATACACTGCCTAATTGTTCTAATGCAGTTTCATTTTAACATACGATGTGTGTTATTTATTTATTTATTATATTTTTGATTATATATTAAGTATTATATTTCTGTATATATTATAGTATTTATGTAATATTATTACTACTGCTTGGCAGCTTGCAAAGGTTTGCATATATTTTTTTAAAATTATTTTTGTTATTTATTTATTTGAGGGTAGTATCTATTTCATACGCCTTTTGCACCCGTATATTATGTATCTTATGATTTTTCCATCACCTGAAGGTTGCCTGGAAGATATCGCTTAAAGCGATAAGGCCGCCTTCTGCACATTGTATTGTACCTCTCTTTATGTTGTTTGTTTTGTTTTTGTCCCGGGTGTGCAATAAAGCATATTTGTATTTGTATCATTACTGCTTTGCAGCAGAGTTAGTAAAAGGGTGACTGGTACATACATACATACATAGATTGCTAAAATCATAACCTTCCTTTAAAAAAAACTTAATATTGTTCGTTGTATATTTCAACCGTTTGTTGAAGGTCAATAGGAAAGTTCAGAGGTGAAAAGGATAGTTTATTGATCAGTACCAAAATATCTTCAGTCAACGTTCCTAATAAAATATGTAAGTATCTTATAATTAGGTCAGGTTGAAGTTTTAATTGAAACAGTCAGTAAAAGGTACGAAGTTTGAAAACCTTCACAGAAAGTATAATTAGAGGAATCCCTATACAATTCTAAGAAATCCTAGAATAATTAATTATAATCACAAAGCTAACCGAACTAAAATTAGAGACGAATTTTAGGAAAATTAAGGGCGGATTGGTTTAAATTATAGGTAAGCTTGGTTCACTACATCAGTAAAACGGGAAAAAACAAAGGTCAGATTTGAGACCATGACATATTCTGATGCATATCGAAGGTAAAATTGTGAACATGTTTGTAAGTAGGTATGAAAAGGTTTAGCAAAGAGCAACTCGACGCAAACTTTGAAAAATAAAGGAACCTTTGACACAGTGAAGCTTTGACAAAGTTTTCTCTTTTCAAGTTATTCCTGTTCTTATTACAATTTCTAACGTTGAGTCTGATCATCTAAGTGCATACTTAGCTATTCATTTATTTCTTATTTCTTTATTTGTAAAATGTCTAATAAGCTTGAATTAAAACTTTGAAACAAGAATCCAGAAACAACTTTCTAAAACAAATTATATAAGTTTGCATTGAATGATAATGACAACGGAATTTTAATGATGAATGATGATTTTAATTTTATTGATGATGAATTTTGGATGAAAAAATAAATGTCATATGGTGACTGAGACGATAAACATTAGCTCTATAAGGGGCGGGCGTTCGTTTCTTCATAGTCTCAATCTTGTATTGGTTCCCTAGCTTACTTACGCCCCGTACTGCAGAGGCGCTCAGATGGTATGGAATTTATATGTTATTGATTTTATTTCGTAGTTTGTCGTTGTGTGGCTAAGGGCCAACTACTTCAATTGTAATAAAAGAATATCAGAACAATCGAATAATCAAATATTTTTTAGAACAGTTAGCAAGAATATCGGGATATTACCTACTCTTAAGAATAGAATATACCATATCTGTAACGTAAGATAAGATAAGATTTAATTTGCTATGTTTACAGTTAGATCTTAAAAAAGTTTATTTTATATTGAACTTGAACTCCGTCCGTCGTAATTTGGATAGACCTAATTTAGGTTAAATAAATCCTTAACTATCAAGCCACAAAGAAGCAACTCCTTCAGTTCAAAGCATAGACATCGAAAATGAATAAACAAAATGAAGATGACTAGACATAACTACGGTAAAACACAGATCAATAATGACTGACGACATTGCCCTAACATTTATAGTTAGGTAGGCTTACTAACATCGAACTTGAACATCGATCAAACTTTTATGAACCTGAACTTGATGACTCACGTTAGCAATTTACCAAACACGTCTATGTGTAGGTTAACGCTATATAGTAGGTATGCAACAAAAAGCCCCCTGTAAGCTGAAACAGGGGTGACGTTCAGAATAGATTTTTTTGGACATTTACATAAAAAAAACGCCTTGCATAAAAAAAACTGTAAAGTCAGTTGATTGAAAGCTGGTCAGCACTTTTGAATGACTACGACTTTTGGACATTCACAAAAATCAGTCTACTTCCAAAGCTGGATATTTCCTCGCGTTCCACAAAGTTACCTAATCGCAAGCTGATCAACACTTTTGACTAATTATGGACATTCGCAAAAAAAACCGTCTTCAAACCGACTCTATAAAAGTTAGTTGATCGCGAGCTGATCAGCACTTTTAAATAACTTACTTACGAGTTTGCACATGTGCAAAAGCTGGTCAATCACGGTGAATACTTTTAGTGTGGGAAGACAAGTTTTTTGCGTCCAAGCGTTATTCAGTTATCGATTCTGAACATCACCTCTGTTTCGGCCTACAAGAGGGTTTTTGTTACAACCTCGTTTATGTATATGGCGAGTTCCGCTGGAAGAAGATAGCGGGATATTACCATATCGCGTGTTAGGGCTGCCTTGATGGCTGGAGGGGTGCCAAAACCGGTGCGTATACCCACGGGCCAATGTCAAGAACTACGGCCTTCGCTGAGAACGTGGCCTTTGGAAGTCAATGTTATACGGGTTTAAGGCTTGACTTTACATATTGTAATGGACAAAGACAAGCTCCGTCAATAGAGAACTAGAAACGCCATACAATGGCCTACGTTACGAATCACAAATGTTTATGTATAGTCCTTTATGTAAAGATTGCTTCCATTTGTGTATAATTTTGTATATTATTTCCTATTTTATATTTAAACACCCGCAGTCCCGATATCAAACTGTAACGAGCTTATTTAAGTGAACGGACATAACATGGAAACAAGTGTAACAAATTGTAAATATAATATTTATGTTCCGTGTTGCAATATTGATACAAAAGTTATGTTCATAAACGAAGTCGTCTCAGTCACAAAAAATATAAGTCAGGCACTACATGTACTCGTATTATGAGGTCTCATACCAACTAAAAGTCCTTGAAAAAACCCATAAATAACTGAAAAAGTTAGGTTGCAATTTTTATTTGAGGTATTTCCCGAAGAATGAAAGGATAAACCTAAAATAGATGAGACAATATTACTAATATTGATTATTTTATATGCAGTATCAAGGGGCATTGAACTCACTTTGCATAATGAATAAAAAATGAATAGGTATAATTTATAATGATTCAGTAGATTTGAATAACAATTGAACTGCTTTAGACTAGGTAGGTATAAGTATATATATAAGTAATAATGCGATGACTAGCCAAAAATGAATTACTGACGTTTTATAGACGTCTTTTTCAAGCTTCAATTGGTATTCAAGGAATAAGAATAAGTTTATTTGTGCGGTAAGATCACAAAGGATTCATAGTCAACACACACACACAGAAAAAAACACAGAAGAAACAGTAGAAACTTAAGCATATGTTATATTAAACTGAATAAAATTAGTGAGCAAGAAGTTAGTTTACAATAAACGCTGACCTCCGAACTAGGAAGTTCCTGTATCTCGAAGGACAGATCACTTCTGTGACCAGTGCAAGGCTTTTTGCTTTTCAAATTTCGAGTTACGTTTTGCTGTGAAACATCTGTGCTGTGTAAAACATGTTTAATTTTTCTTAAAATCTAAATAAATTAGGCGGAGAGATAGACAAACAAAGACGACAAAATAATCTAGTATGAAATCGCCTTCGCCTAATCCTTAGAGAAAAGGTAAGATAGACGTTTAGATTAGCAAATAAATGGAAAGATAATACAAATATTCGGTTTATAGGCTCTTAGGAAATCCAGAGAGCATATCCCGTAGAGACATTACTATACTGGCATATTATTTTTTGTTAAGTAAGAAAAAGAAAGAAATTCTTCAAGGCCAGAGTGAATAGGCATTTACTGGACCCGCATGCTCCATCGTCGACCTCATCGTCGCTGTCCATCAGGCGAGATCGAGGTCAAATGCGGGTTTAGTAGTCAATAAAAAAAACATGGCATTGAATGTTATACTTTTCCAGCTTATGAAAACACACGCTTTTTCTAAAAATGTCTCGGATTTTAAGTAATATTTATTTTAAATGCAAGTTTCAGAGGTAACCCGTAAATTTTGCACGCTATATTATAATTTATTCTAATGTAAAATCCGGATCCCAAGTAATTTTTGTCAATGCCGTTCTACATATAAGCGCAATATATTACGAACACGGGGCAGTTCTCAAAGGTGAGTAAATATGGCCCCATTATATGCTTTCCGCCCCGACCTTCACTTCGAGGCAGGAAATTGCCCCCCGAGGGCATCGTTAACCCCTTAATAACCACACTATCTACTGAAAGGCATCACCCATCACCACGAAATAATGGCGCATTATTTAGCTTTCGAAATGATTGTACTGCGAATCTTTTTAACAACTTTCTTTCTATGATTATTACGAGTACCTATACAGAAGTTTACGTATCTTTGCACTTTATTTAATACTTTTTCTTTCATCCAAGATTCAATCAAACCAATGCGAGTTTTCCATTACATGTGACAGCAAAAAATGGCTAATAGATTGGGATGTTGTGCGAAGCGAACGGGAATTTCATTCGAATAATAATATAATAGAAAGTCTTTATCTGATTAACTTACAAAGGGATACAAAATGAACTAAGCAGACGGGATGACGGACAACCTTAGGTAAATTTTATTAGAGGGTGGTTTTCGCCTTGAGGAGTGCCTTGAGGACTTAGGCGAAGGGCTCATGGAAAAACTAATCAATTTCCCCTACTAAATATTTTTGGCCGCGAGCTACGATGTGCTACGCCGCTACGTGCTACGAAGAACTCACCAAAACCTTCAGTTTCTGTAAACTTGCCCTAGAACTAGAGTTATACAAGTTTGAAATTCTGCGGGGTCGGGTTAGGGCATAGACTGCCTTTTACACTGACTATGTAGACCACAAGTTATACATAAAGTAGCAGACAAGGCTCCTGCCTGGCTGAGAATAAAGGAATGTCGGTGATACAGGGTGGACCAAAAGTCCGTTAACATTTGAATAGGTCGCTGCGTCGGCGCGGGCGGGGTATTGGCGCGGGGGGTGTTACTACAAGCGAGAGCTACTAATAGGGATTTAGTACCATGGCGTCATTCAGCGGAGCGCAACGCGCATTTTGCGTACGCGAGTACTATCGAAACAACGATTCTACGACCGAAGCTAAACGGAAATTTTGTAATCATTACAATATACGGAACAGAAATCAAGCACCAACAATTCAAACGATTAAAAAATGGGTACAGAAGTTCGAAACAACAGGTTCAACTTTAAGTCAACCACGATCCGGCCGACCTAGGACATCGCGCGATCCAGTAAACATAGAGCGTGTACGAGCGTCTGTTCGAGAACAACCTGGTCTCTCTACTCGAAAGCGGTCTAGTGCTTTAGATGTGCCCAGAACATCTCTAAATCGCATTCTACACAAAGATTTACATTTACATCCTTACAAAATTCAAATTGTACAGGCTTTAAAGCCAAATGACCCTGCTCAGAGACTGCAGTTTGCTAACGAAGTGCTTGAGAGGTTTACGAGCTTCAATAACATCTTTTTCTCAGACGAGGCACACTTCCACCTAAATGGACATGTCAATCGACAAAATTGCAGATACTGGAGTGACACTAACCCGGACTTGAAGCACCAAAAACCTTTACACTCGCCCAAGGTTACTGTATGGGCCGCATTGTCAGCCAGCGGAATCATTGGTCCATATTTTTATGAAGATCAGAGAAACCGCGCCGTCACCGTTAATACAGAGCGATACATTGTGATGCTACAGAATTTTTTTGCTCCAGCATTACAGGACTTCTCAGGCTTTAATCGAAGCTCTTGGTTCCAACAAGATGGGGCAACATGTCACACCTCCAATGACTCTATAGCAGCACTTCGTGAAATTTTTGGCCAAAAAGTCATATCCAAAAGAGGTGACATTCACTGGCCACCCCGCAGCCCGGATTTAACTCCAATGGACTTTTACCTTTGGGGATATCTCAAAAGTAAAGTTTACATCAGCAACCCAGTGTCTATTGAGGAATTAAAAGAAAATATACGCGAGGAAATGCAGAACATTTCACCAACCACTTGTCGGGCGGTCATGCAAAATTTCCGTTCCCGGTTACAGGTGTGCCAGGATGAACAAGGGTCACATTTGAATGATGTTATTTTTAAAAAGTGAAATCCTAATTTGTCTACTTTATTATTAAATAAACAGTTTTTCACTAAAGTAGCATTTGTATTTTTTATAACCATTTTAAATGTTAACGGACTTTTGGTCCACCCTGTATGAACTGCGAAAATTAAAGCAAGTCTTATGTACTCGTATATAGGAGCGTTGAAAGGGAACTCTAAGTTTTCAGTTGATATGTTAATAACATTGGGTAATAATTTAACAGTAATCTGTTATAAATATCTGTAGAACGAGCACTCTGCCTTTCAGAGGTGTTGGAACCGCTGAATAATAAATCTTGTACTTATTTAAATTAGTGATTAACCTTTAATACGATAAAATATTAGATACGTTAGTTACATTTATTTAAATTATTTTTTTATTGTCGTCGTGTCACTAAAATAAAATAATTAGGTACCTAAATATTGGTGGGATAATTCTCAGGGGTATTATGGGCAAATTATTATCCCATCCAAAAAAAAACTGTAAAAAGAGCGTTGCCCGTTTGGCCATAAAAAGTAGTGAGATCTCATGTATAGCCAATTTTAGTCTGCGGTATTCGGTCGTATTATAAATTTGGCACTTTAATTTTAAATAGAAAACTAAATACCTTTGAAGTATCAATTTCATTAGGTATTTATATCTTAATTAAAATATTACGTGACTTTTATTAGGCCGTTACGCAGAAGTGCAAAACCACAGTGGCGCAATCAGGGCGGTAAACAGGTTACCTTATACTCAGTTTGGCAGATTCTTTAATTTAGAATTCGTGAACCTCTTATGAGTACTGAACCCTTCAGGGCGCGAGTCGTACTCGCACTTGACCTTTAATTTTTTTCGGCTTTCACGCTATAATGGTCTTTTTTTTATTGACTACATAACCCGCATTTGACCTCGATCTCGCCTTATGGTAAGCGACGATGAGGTCGACGATGGAGCATGCGGGTCCAGTAAATGCCTATTCACTCTGGCCTTGAAAATCCCAAGGTTGTAGGTTTTGGGAAATACAGGCAGGCTGTTCCATTCCTTAGCCGTTCGCATAATGAACGAAGAAGCAAATCGCTTCGTACGAACAGATGGGATATCAACAACATAAGGATGGTCTCCATATTGTTGGGACGATCCAATCCAATTTAGTGTTCGTAGTAGGGGTCACCAATTGTAGGTGATGGAACAGGTGATTCAGACCACGACGGGGTCACCAATTGTAGGAACGCGCTATGTAAGGAGATGGAATGACGTAACGTCAGTTGTATGAAAGGGAAAAGGGAAGATCTTCCACCAGGCGGGGTGTTGTGCCTGGTGACCAGATGTGCTGGTCCAACTGTGGATGTTTGGAACTCGTATATATACAAAGTCCTAGGAAAAATTCGATAGCGCGTTCTACGCCGATGTGAGTAGGTACTGTATCGTAGTGGCGCGCGTCGTGCGTCGTCACAATATCTTTAACTCCGGGCTCCGTTTATTACCGTTTTGTGTAAATTATGTCTATGTCAAATTTTAGCTTCTTAGTACTAACGGAAGTACCTTAGATTTTTGATGATCAAAGAGCGACTAAGTCAGTCAGTCGTCAGTGTCAGAATAGCCTAACTTTGCATTTGATTTACTAAGAAACTTAAAGAGATAGGAACTTGAAACTTAGGGGTTTACTTTAGCTCGTGAACCTCTCCTGACGACAAAAGTTTTTCCTTGGACTACCAGAGGAATTGTTTAAATTGTGTTTCCTAAAAGATACTTATCTCATTCATTGTTATCAAGGGACATTATGACCGGGGGCAATGCCCAGTATCATTGGTGCAACAATTAAGATCAATATTTCTTAATTGAAGTAACTGAGAACCACCTCCTACTACAGTGTAGTTTGTTAGGTAGGGTTTCCATCGCGCATTCGTCACTTGTAATATTTAAACAATTAAAAAAAGGCAGAAAATTTAGACTGGAATCGGATCTAGAAAAAAACAACAATTAATTGATGCTTTGTTAATTCCAGGTTTGAATGTAAAGAAGTCTAGATTTAATTCTTGTGTGCAATAAAGTATTTATCTATCACTAATAAAGGTAACTTTAAATTTCAACCAAATTTATCTATATAATTTATTTATTAAAATTTAATTTACCTGCCTACCCCGCAAGGGATATATAACATAACACAAATATAGGCGTGAAGTTATGTGTGTATTTAATTTACCTGCCTACCCCGCAAGGGATATATAACATAACACAAATATAGGCGTGAAGCTATGTGTATTTAATTTACCTGCCTACCCCGCAAGGGATATATAACATAACACAAATATAGGCGTGAAGCTATGTGTATTTAATTTACCTGCCTACCCCGCAAGGGATATATAACATAACACAAATATAGGCGTGAAGCTGTGTGTGTAATTTTTGATACTGGTCGAGTATCGGTAAATAATTGTGTGTGACGTGTAAGGAGATGAGCCAACACTACAGACGAACCGAACGACATTGTTGCTCTCTATAGCTATAAGTTGGAAAGGGTCAAGTTGAAAACCAGCGTCGCTAGATGTATAGGTATCTATGCATCTGGCGACACAGCTGAACTTGGCCCTTTTAATAGATCATATCATATGTTTATATCACATGTCAGAATGTAAAATATGGTCAATTTATAATCCGACTCATTTTGTCATATTTTTTATATTTTTTAATTATGGTCTATTAATAAAGGTTTTTCTATTCTATTCTATTCTATTTAAATTATTTGGTAATCATTGTATTTGCACTTTTTAATAGTTTAAACCCCTTCCAACATCAAAATTGATATTAAATTCCCAAGTCGATACATACCTACTAATGTAATGTTTTCATCATATTCATACATAACTATCGTAATACTTGTCCAAAACTATGAATATGTAAGTACTTAATACATATTTTAAAATCAGAATCAATGAATATTCCTTAAGATTTTCGTTGAAAACCCTAGAGTTTCGAATTATTCATTTAAAATTTAAGTAACTGAGATATAATTATAATTTTCTTATTCTGAAGAATTCTAAAGACGCTCGCCGCAGGTTGAACAAAGTTTAATAAATTCTTCAAACTAATAGCCTTTATTACCAAGATGGTTACGAATATACAATTTTGAAAGCCTTGACGTAATCTACCAAAATTTACTGTGTTTATTATATTAATATTATTTACTTCAACTTGTCCTTAGATGATATATTCAGTGGTGTCCGTGACATAGCGGTTCTAAAGTTTTATACCTACTTCAGTTCAGAGTTTTTCGTTAGCCCTCCTTTCTTCAGAAAGACAATTGTCCTGAGACAAAATCAAAAATCAAAATGTTTTTATTGTAAGTAAGTACCAACATTATAGTACATTTTTACAACGTCATTCTTTTTTACTCTACCACTGCTTCGTAAGGTGTTACAGCTGAAAGGAAAGACGCGGCGCAAGGAACTTTCTGCAGCACATCTTTTAAAAATTAATATATCTTACAATAATTATGATACAATCATACACAAAGTGCAGAGCTGGAGCTGAATTTAGGATCAAGCCTCTTTATCATTTAAGTAGTCATGTAATTTATAATAACCCTTTTTACATAAGGTCCGTCTTATATGGGTCTTAAATTTTTTCTCTGTCATATTTATTACAGTATCAGGTATCTTATAAATATTTTATAAAATCGTACACAGGGACCCATAAATGATGTGTTAACTTTACTAAGTCTAAAGCTTAAGACTGCAAGTTTGTTTTTATTTCTGGTATTGAAATTATGATTATCGCAATTTGTGAAACTTTTTCAATGTCTACTCGTATATTATCTCTACTCTGACGTTTATATTGATTCTATGTTATAAAATGATTCTATTATCGAACGGCGCATCGTTAGCCTTCTCTGTTATGAAGTAAATATCCATCGCAATATATAATATCATAAATATAACAAAGTGAGTCCTAGTTTATACCCTTGTGTTTTCGAGGCCCGTATCTTATCTTATGATAGGGGCCGGAAATAACCTCAGCGGCACTTCGACCCTTGAGGATCTTTTGTGCCTACCCATTTTACACACTGGTCATCTCAGTGTGCAGGTTTGCTCACGATGTTTTCCTTCACCGTTAGAGCAGTCGGTAAATATGTACGTAAGTCTTTGAAAAATACGAAAAACTCATTGGTACATGGCACTGCAAGGTTTCGAATCCGGACCTTCCGCATGGGAGTCCGGTGTCCTAGCCACTGTGCCACCAACGCTCACTAAGTAAGCAGAATTCTCATATTCGAGAGAAAACTATTATATTTCGACAAAACTTTTACGTATCTCTTGGGTCCTTACTTTTACGTATCTCTTGGGTCCTTACTTTGCTCATATAGGGGAAAAAGTTTGAAGGTGGTAAACTCTATGTGCAGTCAGCCTGAGGCGGTACCCTTTTAGTTATTTCTGCCGCAAAGCATCAAAGCTTGCTCTGCTGTATTTTGGTTTGAAGGGTAAGAAAGTCAGCGTAATTACCGGCACATAAGGCACTCCATCTAAGTTTTTAAGGTTAGCAGAGCTTCGAAAACCTTTTAATAACATTATAATGAGGCAAGATGTTTATGGGCAACGGTGACCGGTGCCAGAAGGGCAATTTGTTCTCATTACTATACCTCATCATAATATCATAATCAGGCTATTAATCCTCCCCTTGCACAACCCCTTGTGCAAGGGGAGAAGTACGGGCCATGATCCACCGAGTGGGCCCAGTGCTGATTGGTGGATTTCACACGCCTTCGGAAACTTTTAATTTCTTCAGACATGCAGGTTTCCTCACGATGTTTTTCTTCGCCGTTAGAGCAGTCGGTAAAAGTACGTAAGTCTTCGAAAAAATCCGAATAACTCATTGGTACATGGCATTGCATGGTTTCGAACCCGAACCTCCCGCATGGGAGTCCGGCGTCCTAGCCACTAGACCACCGACGCTTTTACTATACCTACAATAAAAAAAATACGTTGCCTCTAAACACCTTTTATGTAACGCGGCTTAGCGTACCCTAGTAACTTACTGTCCACTCAAAGACTATCCCTAAACTAACATGACCCATCAACTGTATGTTTTGCTTGATACAACACAGAGTCGCAGCGAGGGTCATTGGTCATTGGCGCCCCCCGCCCGAGGCGAGATACTGCGCCCTCAAATATGAAACGTAAATTAAAAACAATTTAAAATAGTACGCGAGTGACATTAAATTATTAACTATATTTTTAGTACTTTCAGTGAAAACTTCACCGACTCCTGCATTAACTATATTGTTTTAATATTATTATGTATAATAGCTTATTGTTTTATAAATTAAAAAAGAATTAAGAGCACTGCATTAGACAGCAAAGTGGTCTTTCTTCGTAGTTCGTAAATAACGAGCGTCAATTAAAAAATAAAATTGATTGATTGATATAATGTTAAGTACGTTAAGTACATAATGAAAATTTATAATTGGCAAATGTTCATGTAATATTTAATTCTTTTTATAAGCTGTAAATTTAAGTACTTAAAAAAAACTAAAGGATGTAAGGGGGGTCACCAACATCTAGACCTCCAAATGTCAAACTCACCTGCACGTGGTGCATCCTGCCGATTAACGAACGAGTCCTTGGCGACCGACTAGTGGCGGTATAACCACTCAAATTATGGCTGGGTCAAAATACCAGAAGCACGATGACGGGCAGCAGCGTCATCGGGGCAAGCGACCCGGCTACTGCGATCGCCAACCCGCAGGCCTAGCGTGGTGATTATGGCATCACCTCCTATGGACAGCGCAAAAAGAAAACGGCCCCCAGTTCCCGGCCGCCCCACTATTCCTGGTCACGGTGGCGGCCATGGTAGCGACGATCTGCGTAAGGTGGCTGGCAGCGACTGGATGAGAAGAGCCGAAGATCGGGCTCAATGGCGCACCCTGGGAGAGGCCTATGTCCAGCAGTGGACTAGAATAGGCTGCTGATGATGATGATGAAATAAAAAAACTAAAAAAAAACTATAGTGCACTATTTTTATAACCATAGTAATTTTTTTTGAGGCAATAAAGTGTTTTTCATCCCTCATCAAAGGTCTCATCTTCACTATTTATCGCATGACGTTTACCTCAATATCAAAAACCCCGAAATAAAATGTCCAAAATGGGAGCCTCAATATTACATTATTGAGTCAGCCCTCAACTGATACTATAAAAATTACTGCGCTTTGCTAAACAGCACTTAAAGCGAGGGTTGACTCTAAATCTACTCTAGTACCCACTCCTTACCTTAGTGACCCTAACGAAGCTGACATGATCACTTTGTCGTATACAGACATCGGAGTAGTAGCGCCCTCTCCTCTAGAATGGTCATGTGAGCACTGACAGCGAGCCAAAGGGTTTGGGCAAATGCGCTTACAATTTGACAAGTTTTATACATTTGACGTTTCAATGGCCAACAGAATGAATGGAGAGATGCTCACAGGGCATGTGCTAACTGTCAGACGCGGTTTCGATATAAAACTTCTCTAGCGAGCAATCTACATCTTCTAATCTTCTAAGTCGTATTCCTCATTGCTGAGGGTCGTGATCATTCTAAGGAATTAATCACATAGAACGACTCTCGTGGCATATTTAATGGGGTGGTTTGTCATTCCCTTCCCCATTTTACACACTGGTTATCTTAGTGTGCAAGTTTCCTCACGATGTTTTCCTTTACCGTCAGAGCAGTGGGTAAATGTACGTAAGTCTTTGGAAAAAACCGAAAAACTAATTAAAACTTAAACTTAATAAAATTAGTGAGCAACCAATAATAATTGGTGCATAACATTACATGGTTTCGAACTCGGACCTCCCGCACGGGAGTCCTAGTCCTAGCCACGACGCCACTGACGCTCTAAGGAATTTACATATCTAGGGTGAAATTCAAAATCCTTGGTTTACTCTAACTGCGCCCTCGGAGTATGCGCCCCTATTTTCAAACCCTAGCTACAACATAGTGTCGCTCGCAACAATGGACGTATTGCGTGTCGCACGCCACAGTATCGACCGCTTTTGCCGGCACTAAATAAACCACTAGCTATTCCTTAAAATAGTCTTTGTGCCTTTGTTAGTGGTTTGAAGATTGGCCTAGTATTGGTATTGCGAAATAAAAGTTCAAACCACGCTCATGGCTATGTGTGGTAAAGCGATGCGTCAGTAATCAGTAAGTAAATCTTAATTTTTCTAATGATCATTTAGCAACAACTTTTCGAAGAGTGCGCATCCGAATTGCACGACCTAATTCCGGCATCTCCATTCCGCCTTCGGACTATACCAGGCGCGGGGAGGGGTTCCATCCATATGTTGTTGATATCCCATCTGTTCGTACGAAGCGATTTGCTTCTTCGCTCATTATGCGAACGGCTAAGGAATGGAACAGCCGCCGGCGTCTGTACTTCCCGAAACATACAACCTTGGGATCTTCAAGGCCAGAGTGAAAAGGCATTTACTGGACCTGCATGCTCCATCGTCGACCTCATCGTCGCTTACCATCAGGCGAGATCGAGGTCAAATGCGGGCTTAGTAGACAATAAAAAAAACAACACTAAGATTCTATTGATTTTTTGTTGAACTCTATATTGGTACGCACTGAATATATGTATTACAATTGTAGACAAAAATATGTGAAGCACATATGACGTCACTTATTGCTGAGCAAGATCTCTTCCAGCGAAAACCAAAATCCCAATTTTCCATAAAAATGTTGTGACACTTTTACACCCAGAATACAAAACGTAATACGACCGCATAAAGAAGGAAACAACATTGTTACTGAAATGTATAGCCGTTTCATATAGATGCACAAGTTCTTACAATAAGTGAAAGTACTTTTAAAAAACTTAAAATTCGCTAAGAACAATTGAACTTTTCATTCAAATCGGCCGTTTAATGTCACCGTTTTGTTTAAATGTTTAGATTTTTAGTCATAATTTTTTCGAAAAAGATTCGTGTCAAAAAAGATACGGATGCCAAATATAGCTTTTTGGTAGCGATCGAGGCTCGTACTATACTATCAAAGGTGGACAAATTGGATTGGATGGATTATTGATAATGCGATATTTGGGAACAAAATATAAATTCATCTAATTCTATTTAACCAAGAGCTACTGGTCAATGAAAGATCTAATGAAGGGTAGCCTTCCACTGTCGCTCAAGCGAAAACTCGTCGACATGTGTATCTTGCACATCCTAACCTACGGTGCTCAGATGTGGTCGCTGATAAAACATCAAAAGTCCAAACTCAAGGTTTGCCAGCGTCAGGAACACGACCCTGCGCTCCAAAACACGCATCGCTGATGCAATCCAAAGCATTTCTATTGAAGTGTGACTGGGCAGGTTACGTATGCCATATGCATCCGGAAAAGTGGGCAAAGATCGCACTGGGTGCCACAAGACGGACAGCGGCGCCGAGGCAGGCCCAGGCGTAGGTGGAAGGACGATATCGACCACTTCCAAAAAGGATGGTATAAATACTCCGAGGATAGGGAAAAATGGAAAGGAGGAAGGGAGGCCTTTGCCCAGCAGTGGGACAGTCTATTGGCTATTATAAAAATGTCATTTTTCGATAGTAAAAGATACTTATGTCGTTTCTCGATAGTAAAAAATACTGTTGCACATTTCTAGAAGAACCCTCCACATGATGTAACTTATAAACTCCGTATCCCGTACTCAGTGGCGGATCCAGGGAGGGGCTAAGGGGGCTAAAAGTCGTAAAGCGATGCTCGTAACATTACCGCGCAGGTATTTGCCAGACCATGTTTGTTGTTTACCATTGGACGCGCGTGTGGACCTTAGGTGTGGACTTTGTTAATTTAGTTGTGGTGTGTTCCCACCTTAATAGAGTAAAACTTTACATGAGAAAGAATCGCCATTATGCACGTTATATGTTTTCCAAAACGTCTTTTCTACGTCTACACAAGTTATTTCACTTTACAATGATTATCAAATAATCTTGAAAGTTATATTTTTTGTAACCATATCATACCTTGCAATGTAATCGTTCAAAAATTAAAATAAATGATTAACTCATTTAAGCGCGAGGTAAGCAAACTGTTAGTTGACAAGACATATTATTCTGTAAATGATTTTTTAAGTGACAAAGATATTCAGTGATTGCCCCCTTTTTTTATTAAACTTATGTCCGATCTATGTGTACGTCTATAATCAGTGTTTAGTGAATTAATAATCTACTAGTCAATTATTTGAATTAGTTTTAATAATCTATATATTATTGACATTTGAATATCTATTAACAAATTATTGAAAATATTTGTATGTTAAACGACAGAGCATAGTGATACTTACTCATTTGAACTGTATACTAATATCTAGTTATTGTTACCTATGTTCACAAATAAATAATTGATTGATTATTTATTATTATCTGCGTGATATTTCAGTACTAAAGACTATACTCAGACTATAGATTTCATTTGGCCTTCACAAATGTGTATAAGTACCTATGTGAAATTAATAAAGTAAACTACTTGTAAGTGCTGTAGATAAGGATATCTTATCTTATGATAGGAGGATATTTTGATGATCTTTTGTGCCTATCCCATTTTACACACTGATCATCTCAGTGTGCAGATTTCCTCACGATGTTTTCCTTCACCGTTAGAGCAGTCGGTAAACGTACGTAAATCTTCAAAAAATACGAAAAACTCATTGGTACATGGCACTGCACGGTTTCGAACCCGGACCTCCCGCATGGAGGTAGATAATGAATAAGAGATAAATAATAAGGAAACAAAATTTTATAATAATAAAACATAATTTTATATAGGTAAATTCAATTTAGAAAGCTAATTCAAAGATCTGTATGTAGGTACTTTTATACTAAATGCAAAAAGTTGCAAACGGGACAAACAATAGAGACACGGATGAAAGACAAAGAAAGAAAGAAAACTTTAGTGAGACTTTTGGTGCCATTAAAGTAACAACTTAGTTTGCCCTCTCTAACTAATTCATTACTTGGTTTATAAGCGTCGACCCTGTCACCACGCTATCTTTCTTTATCGACGCCTTTATTCCCATTAAAAATGAAAGTGAATTATGTACTACGCCTTACTTGGATAATATAAACCTGTGAAAGGTTCAAAGATCCTCTGATGCCATTTTTTATGAGTCGTTTTTAGATTAACGATCATTCTATAAACATTTTGGCAGTTTCAACGTAGAATTTATATAAGGTGCTTTGGAATTTAAAAGCTTATCTTTTTAAGGTTAAGATAAATTGAATTGAAACTTTCCTTTGGATCGGCGATAAGCTGCTAAGATTTATGTAAAAGTTTTCTTTTCAGTCAACAACACGTAGCTGTGTAATGGAGTTTAGGAAGCTTTTTATAGCATCAACTGCGCAGTATAAAGACAAATTCTTATCACGACAAGAAAGGCACTTTGCCCAATTTAACGCAAACCGTGCATGGTTAAATCAGCGATGCAAAGGGATTCCACTTGAGACTTGACCCTCCAGCTTAACCGTAGCTCGAATTTGAAATAAATACCAGTGTAAAAATGAAATAATGCCATGGTTGTTGTTGTTGTTGTTGTCGTCCTATGGTACCCCGGAAGTACTGAGGGCCTCCACGAGATCTTTCCACGCCGCTCTGTCCTGTGCCACCTTCCTAGCTTCACTCCAGCTCAACCCTGCTGCCTTTAGTTCACGGTCGACAGTTCGCCTCCACGTGTGTACATGACGGCCAGGTTTTCTCTTCCCGCGTGGCTGCCACTCGAACGCGATCCTTGCGGAATTTGTCTCCCCTCTTCGTAGTGTAACTAGCACCATTTGCGTTGGGCAATCTCCTGTCCAATGCCATGATAGGTAGGTATAAATACTGTCCAGCTGACGTCAAACTATTTCTTTACAAAGTTTCAACACATATTTATGATGCAGACAAGCGATTGAACAAAACGCAACTAATGCTCAAATCGATTGTCTGTGTCAACGGTTGATGATGTCAAGGTAAATCTTCATTATAAAAATTAAACATACTCGTAGATATATGCGAATTTGACGATTTTTCCAGTAGGATTGCTAGTACTCGTACTTTCAAGTTGTAACATCAGTGGTACTAGTGACCCTAGTTTGTTGTACTACTCGTATGTCAACGTATGTCATACTCTGCTTGGACTATATTTAGTTTTCTGGATTATATGAAACATGGCCAGTACACAGAGGGGAGAGGGGGAGGGGGGTTTGGGGGTACAACACCTCTCTCCTGTAACCCCAAAATCCCCCTGAAATAGATTACTGGATATAGGCTACGGCCCTGTGCGGAAATATGTGTGTTGTTTTTTTTCCATCAAACCTCGCTTTATGAATTATGACAAACAATGAAAGGTCAGAGCAGTCCTCATTATCTGCCATCTCTACCGGACAACAGGCTGTAACGACCGCCTTGACATTTGCCCGCAAAACATCTGCTCCTATTTATAACAGCTGGAAGCAGCTGCTGGGACTTCAGTTTACACGCGTTCGACAGTCTGCCGCTGGCAACTGGGGACCTTTGCTAAATAGGGTCAATTTACTAGTTGATTGTTTTGTTTGGTGCCTAAAGTATGTCTAGGGTATAAAGAAAGATATATCTGGAGAGATAGTAATAACTACGTGATATATCTAACAAAATCTTTGAATCTTGTCGACAGAAGACGAAATTTTACCAATTTCAGAATGTCTAAACTTTCCCTTAGGGGAAAGTTGTTCTTGACCACATTCATCAATATAACTTCTGATAAAAAGTCGGCATATGTTTTCGTAAAAACTGTAAATAATTCAATCACAATGAACATTCAAAATTGTAACAGCTATATAAAAAAATGTACAATTTTTTTGCAGCGTCATAGGGCACTACTAGTTCGATTACTAGTCCGATTTATGTGGTTGTCATTTTATTTTTTATTTTATTAATTTCAAAAACTCACATATTTACAGTTTCATTTAACTAAAGCATATGTGAGCTCAATTATTTACATAACACCACTATATGGCTATATTGTTAAAATATTTTAACATATTCTTGTAAATACTGCCAATTTTATCATTAAACAAATCGACTTCCGGGCACTGAGCAACAAAACTATTAATCAATCTGAGCGCTCGCCGTGTGGGCGCATATAACACTTGCTATACTCGTACTATCTTTGGTGGTCTCAATATTTGGTAAATTTTTAATAGCCTATAGAATGTCTCACTGCTGGGCAAAGGCCTCCTCCTTTCCATTTTTCCCTATCCTCGGCGTTCTTATACCATCCTTTTTGGAAGTGGTCGACATCGTCCTTCCACCAACGCCTGGGCCTGCCTCAGCGCCGCTGTCCGTCTTGCGGCACCCAGTGCATGGCGATCTTTGCCCACTTTTCCGGATGCATGCGGCATACGTGGCCTGCCCAGTCCCACTTCAATAGAAATGCTTTGCATCAGCGATGCGTGTTTTGGAGCGCAGGGTCGTGTTCCTGACGCGATCCGTCCTTTTCACGTTTAGTATACTGCGCTCCATAGCACGCTGACAAACCTTGAGTTTGGACTTTTGATGTTTTATCAGCGACCACATCTGAGCACCGTAGGTTAGGATGTGCAAGATACACATGTCGACGAGTTTTCGCTTGAGCGACAGTGGAATTCATTAGATCTTTCATTGACCAGTAGCTCTTGGTTAAATAGAATTAGATGAATTTATATTTTGTTCAAAAAATCGCATTATCAATAATCAGAAATAATCGAGTGAGATCTAGCAAGTAATTTGAACGTGACATGACGCCTAAATCTCAAAAGTAATTTCGCTCATGGAAACGTCCGGGCAAGTCAAATAATCCGCCACCCTTTCCGGAATATAAATACGTTTAAATCAACAGAGAAATACGCGTACTGCCTACAATTGCTTGTAGTGGTAGATCCTAATGTGAAGGATCGCCTGGGGTCATACCACGCTCTTATCTATTTCTGCCGTGAAGCAGAAATACTTGCATTTCTGTGTTTCGGTTTGACGGGTAACAGAGAGCCAGCATAATTTCCGGCACATGAGGCAATCCATCTAATCCTCAAGGTTAGCAGCGAATCAAAAACCCTCTAATATTAATACAGTGAGGTGACATGTCTATGGGCGACAGTCGTCTGCTCTCCTTATTTAATAAAAAAAATATTTTAAAAAAAATCACAGTGGTACGAGTATATAATTGAAGATGGTATGACTCTGTGCAGAGTCATCCTGGTGAGGTTTTTCCATATTTCTATCTAGTGACCACCCTGTACCAATTTCTGTCGCAAAGCAGCAAGCAATGCTTGCATTGCTGTGTTCCTGTTTGATGAGTAAAGTACCTATTCATTTGCTCTCCTTATAAAAAAAGTTTTATTTTGCGGAATCGACCGATAAGTATTTTGTGCTATAAGGTTATGTTATAGAATATATTATTATATAATAACAGTTTTGTTTTTATAAAATTCTTTATTAAGCAAACTTAAAACAAATGCATAACTAACTTAAAGTTATACAATTACACATGATTTTGAACTTCAACAGGCTTAAAAGACACATTCTAAAGTTATTTACATAATTAATAAATGCTCATTACATCTTGAAATGTGTCAAAGTTAAGTAATAATTTTATGTTATCGTATAAATATGTAAGCTATTGTATAGACTTTACTTTTTTCATGTGACAATAAATAAATAATTATTAACTACAAAAATAGCGGGTATAATTAATTTTACAAAAAGAACATCACACAAAACGCAAGGAATTCTTGAAAAGAATGAATCGTTTCCTACATTAGACAAGACCAATAGGTATTATGCAAGCGACATACACATAGCCCTTGGCCTAGTGACCTGCTAGCTCATTACTAACCTTATAATAATTTCAAATCTACTCTGTACAAGGCAAGTGCAATTAGCTGGAGAGTAAATGAACGTATTCATAGACGGTTGGTGTGAGCAATATAAACCAGTTACTTTAAAAAGGGATTAAAACTTCGCTTATAAAATATTCGAAACAAAGTTTTATACTTTGCGCAAAACCGTAAATCCGTTAGAAATTTTAAAGAGTTATTGGATTAACTTTTCAGCTGAAAAAGCCTATTAAACGTGTCTCGTTAAATGTTTGCTTAATTATTATTTTTTACGGGGGGAAACGCTCATGCTTACCTCTTCGCCGCAAGGGAGAGACGAAGAGGTTATGCCGGACTTTTACCGGCCAAAAACCCCCCGGTGTTCCTGCGCACCGCCTGACGGCGAAGCCACGGGAACGCTTGCGCATAACTTCCGCGACTAACTAATAAATAAACAGACCTAACCTAACCTTGCAAATTTTTTTTTTAAAAAGCTTACACTCTTTAACATTCAGAAGGAAACAAAATGAAAGTAAGTTGCTAAATGATTCTTAGGAAAAGACGTTAAAAATATTTATTTCGACCTTTTCTAAGAAGCATTTAGCAACTTGAGGAAAAGTAAAAGCCACGGGTGCGGAGCTCATAAAAATTAGGTAAAGCAGGAACGTCGTGAGATGATGACAAAAAAATAATATTTTAAACTAAATTTCTCGTATATTTCTCAGAAGGTTTGACGAGAGAGAAAAGTTAGCGAAATATGTATACGATGCATCTCTAAACGTATTCACTGTTTCGTGATTCGATAAAACAAACTTTCGACATAACGTTTTTCGCCGTAATTTCGCTCAAACACGTTCGCTGATCTTCATGACATTCACTCGTAACAACTTTATTTTCAGCGACAAGATCTTCGAAGATGTTTGGAAAAGTATAATTAAATTAAGTATACAAGTACCTACCTATACATTTCGCAGTTAATGTATTAAAGTGAGGTGAAGAGACAAGGATACAAACTTATCCTACAACATACAGTATCTTTGTTTCTTCAAGTCGTATTATATCCTTAGTAATATCTCATTCAATTATTATTATGAGGATCGCGATAATTCTCTAGAATTATCCAACAGAACTATTTCCTTGGCAGGTTAAAAATACAAGAGTCCAAAACATTGGTATATCACAAAACATTGTATAAAGATGTGGGCAAAACAATAACCGTACCTTTTACCTTTATTTAATCGTATTTTATAATAGGAGGCCGCGAATAACCCAGCGGCACTTCGACCCTTGAGGATCTTTTGTGCCTACCCCATTTTACATACTGGTCATCTCAGTGTGTTGGTTTCCTCACGATGTTTTCTTTCACCGTTAGAGCAGTCGGTAAATGTACGTAAGTGTTCGAAAAATACGAAAAACTCATTGGTACATGGCACTGCACGGTTTCAAACCCGGACCTCTCGCATGGGAGTCCGGTGCCCTAGCCACTGTGCCACCAGAGGCCACTAAAGGAAAAATCCAATCACAACATGACCCACTTACTGCGGTGAAGGAAAATCATCCATCAGTTTATTAATCTTGTTTGTGACTTACTGTCGACTACACACCTACATTCCTAGCAACCTCCAACTTAAGAAAATATGTGATCCTAAACCGTCTCTTTGAGATACCATCAGACTACGTATATGGTCTAAGACCTTGGAAGCCACTGAATCAATTTTCAATTAGAATCGTAGATTCTAATCGAAAAAATACTCTTTCAAATAAATAACCGCATCAAGATCGGATCATCTAATTTTACCTACTTATGTAATTTTAAGATCCTTCATAACGTATATTTTTGCAAATAAAAATTCATTTCATTTCATCGTTTGATGAAATATAAAGACATAGACAAACTAAACGGACATAGATATATGCGTCAAACCCCATGATATCGAAAAAAGGTTTAACTCGAACGCATCCAAATGAAGAACTTTTATTGTATTACTAGAATTATATAGCTATGAGTGATCGCGACTGTACAGCGAAGTATGGTATGGCGAAATTATTTAGGTACGTTCGTTCTCAAGTCCTTGCAGCCCAAGGATTCAATAAGTAGGGCAGCTTAGATCCTTGACATGACCTGGGAAGTACTGCAGTGCTTAAATGAGTTGGTCGCATGAATTAACTATGAGTTTAAACACATTATGATATGAACGTAGGTACGTACGTACGTGAAGAATTTATGAGTGTTTTTCGTGTGGACTTCGATTTTTCTGTGAAGATTTTTCTTATCCCGTGCATAGTGGATATATTATTTTTTATCCCGTGGATTGAAAAGTACCTCTAGATACTTTACTTTACTATTTTCATTCAAACATTCAAATCCGTTGCGTCGTTACGTCGTGTTTGAGTAAGAAACATCCAAAAATTTATAATATTTGTGGGATATTTCTTGTCAAATTTTAAGTTTATATAAGTAGTATTATTAGTCAAGACATAGACATAGTACGGTCACATGCAGAGAAAAGTATTGGGGCAACCTACTGTATCTACCTATTGAGACCAATCAGGATTCCACCCCAAAAATTGACTTTTGGGCAGAACACAAAAATAATGGTAGTCTGGACAAAATACCTCTGTACGAAGAATCTACCTATAGAAATTATTTCAAAAATCTATTTTTTTATTGTTTGATTTGGAGAGCAGACGAGCAAACGGGCCACCTGATGATAAGTGGTCACCATCGCCCATAAACGTCTCACCTTACTATAACGTCATTAGAGGGTTTTAGATGCGCTGCTAACTTTAAGGACTTTGAGGAGTGCCTCAAGGGCAGGTAATTACGCTAGCTCCCTTGGCCTTTAAACCGAAAACTCTGCAATGCAACATAGCTGCTTTGCGGCAGAAATAGTTAAAAGGGTGATACCAATCCAGGCAATCCTACACATTAGGGTCTACCACCAGAATATTAATAATACCTATTACGGAAACTGATAGAAAATAAAATTAATTAAAGTTCATTTCTTAGGTATGATTCCAATTCTCACAAACTCACAAACCGCATTATAATCGGCTTAGGCTTGGTCACTTATAATTTGTATGACTTGAATTTGGCGGTCCCTTATAATCAAGATAAGTATTTATATCTAATGTTGAAAGGGAAAATTATTTCCAACAAAATAAAGCTGAAAGGAGATAGGGAAAAGTTTTAGAAGCTTTTCGTTATAATCCTTAATAAATGGGGCGTGCGGGAATATTATCCAGAAGATAGAAGACTAGGTTTATTGGCTCTATTAAATCCTTAGGGTAATATTACAAGCTAGAGGGATAAAATGTTGTTATCTTAGAGGAAATTACTTTAGGAGGGAAAATGGTTCATTAAATGGAGCTGACGAAGACAGTACATTATAGTGATCTTAATGTAGTTAGTTACTTGCCTTTTCTTCCTTAGACATGGATGTCCCTAAGAAGACAGGCAAAACGACTAGGGATTACACGATGTTCACGTCACCGCACTATGGTACGTCATCAAACGTAACACTCATTTGATGACGTTATGTGAAGAGTGAACCGTCTTCTTGAGACATGGATGTCCCATTGCTGTGCAAAGGCCTCCCCAAGGCTGTCTTTAACATCCCGCTCTTGCACTGCCTCTGTCCATGTTTTTTTAAATTTATATATTTTAACCACTGGTCATCTACCACCATTGACTCTATAAAGAGTGAAACGCCATGTGTTTGTCTGTTCCCTTTCACGGACAAAATAGCTCAACAGATCTACACACAATGCATACCGGGATCCCGGTGAAAACTTAGGCTACAAACGCGGGCGAAGCTGCATGCGGACAAAAAGGCCTTAGATTATAGATAATCTAAGTGGCGCGGCAGATTCTTGACATAATCTAAGTGGCGCGGCAGATTCTTGACATAACCTAAGTGGCGCGGCAGATTCTTGACATAATCGCCCGACATTATAGAGACAGGATAATTTATTTTGATGTAGCATTATTTATTAAGTGTTGGTTTCATTTTAAATGGCTCCTCCAAAAAGGCTCATAGCGCAATTAAGATTTTTGTATATTTAATGAAAAAAATTACTATTAAATAAAGAATTATCGTCTGTAGACTGCATCCAACTGATGCAGCTACAGTTCAGTTTTAGGAGAGGAGTGTGTGGGCAATGTGTAAAATTTTGAAACAAGCTCCATAAAATATTTATCTTGACTGTTGATAATATCGAGCTTGGATAAACATTTTGCACATTCTCAATATGTAGATTTCCTCATGAGATAACTAATGTGTGAAATACGGGTAGGTAATGGTAAACCACCTCATTAAATCTGCCAAGAAAGTATGTCTTTCGTACGTGTAAACCCATAGAATGATCAACACACGACCCACATCAATGAGGAATAATGTAAAAAAGAGAGAAAAAAATAAAAAATATATGCTATTCTATTGCTCTTGCTTTTGTAATTGTTTGTGTATAAATAATTTTAAGTTGTAAATAAATAAAATGTTAATTTTCAAAGAAAAAAATAAAAATATAATAGAATAACATATATTTCCTAGGTGAAAAGGAAATGATTGAACGAAAGTCACAGCATTGTAAATAGAACAGCTGATAACACGGGCGTAAAATCGAAAAGCTTTATTAAATACAGTAAGTCCAGTCACGTTTAGAAATACACGAGCTTCCAATTAATCGAGAATCGAGCTTTAATTAATAGATCGCTGGAAATACAAAAATAGAACCTTGTGGTCGAAATTGTGGAATTCTTTACAATGTGTTCACGTTATTTTTTAGATAACAATAGATATCAACCATTTTGGACTTTGATCCCTCATTTGATAGATCTATCAAAGTAGTGTGTACTACGTACTAATACTCGGAACTTCCTTGGATGGATCTTTGAAAATCACTTGAGATATTTGGATGAAACAAAAAATAATGTGTTAGATATGTAATCTCCACTCAGAGGAAATTTCAAGCGATTTTGCTAACCTACTGATATTCTCTATTCTATTGGGATATTGCGGTAAGACCGATTGATATTATTACAATAGCTACTAATCGAAATATGGAGGAAGCAATATCATTAAATTGGATACCTACCTACCTAGCAAGGGTTCTTTGAACCTCAGAAGTTCCTTATCCATTTTATTTGTGTACATCCATACCCATTTTATTGGAACTGGTAATGTAATGACCTAAATATATTATACCTGTGTATAATATATGTTATGTACCGGGTCATTACATTACCAGTTCCAATAAAGTTGGTATAGATGTACACAAATAAAATGGATAAGGAACTTCTGGGGTTCAAAGAACCCTTGGTTAGGAACAAGATTTCTTAGAAAATAATCTGAAATGAAATCGAAAACTTTGAAAATTTCCGTAAGAATTCAGTATTGAGTGGGTTCTTAAAAAGTTTTCCAAGTTACCCAACATCAGCAAATTTCATCGTATTCATGGGTCTTTCACCCTTTAAGCCGGAGAATACTAAATAATACTCCATCTTTAAGGGTGGATCGCTTTTGCAACCTAGTGTCATGAAAAAATACATAAGACGTATTATTTACCTTTGACTGCATAATTATTTTATTATAATTATAATTATTACAGTAAAATAATTATGTAGTCAAAGGGAAACATATCGAAATCATGTCTGATGGTCTGCTGTTATTGTGAAAAGGGCCTCAACTCAGCTTATTGCTGCAGACAAAAATGCCTACAGCGCTGGTATTCTGTTGGACCATGATCGATGGCTGGCCAAAACCTGTCCAAGAGGACAAATATACTCACAACACAAATAAATTTAATTGTAGGTAGGTAGTATTAATAAGTGTAAAATATGTCTACATTTGACACATAAGTAAGTAGTAACTTTTTAGTGTAAAACCGAATTTCTAACTCTACAAGAGTTTACAAAATATTAACTAATTATTTTGTAATAATATCAAATATATTTTTTTTATAGCCTTAACCTCGGCGGAAATAGCCATTGCTGGTTTGGGAGGATACTTAGAAAAAAAATTGTAGGCGTGGACCATATAAAACCGGTATATCTATGCCCTGACATCCAATTAATATCTTCAGTGTCGCAAAATTTGCGAACATTTGACACACGCGAAACAAAAGGATAGGGGTCACGCCATGCCGATGACCTCTGGCGGTTGTAATTGTAATGGGTGATCCCATAGCTACTGCATATGTTACCCTTCGCCCATGAAAATAAATCGTTCACTTGTACTATAGTATTCAAATAGGGGTTGGTTTTGCAGCTTATTCCATCCATTTACCTACATGTTAACGATTTAGTGATTTGATTAATATTTTTGAACAAGCATTTAATAAAATCGCGGGGAAAGCTGCATGTCGGAGGAAAAAAAAAGTTTACTGAAGGCATGTGAAATGTTAAATTCACTGCAAGGTAGATCAAGCCCCGTACCCCTTGATGGGAGGCTTGTGTTTCAACAGTGGGTATGTTAATAGGCTGATGATGATGATTTCGAAGTAAGTAAATATTAAGAACATAATTTCCCCCTCCTCTGCCCCACCCCTAATCCATAACTCTCCTCCCCCCATCACCATGTGCTAGCTATGTGTTTTTGTTCGGCTTTCGAGTGATCACCTGTGTACCTACCATTGTTAAACCATACATTTTACTCTGCTTTCTTTATGTAACAACATAATCTTACAATTTTGAACTTTAATTTATTGTAATTAGTTTTAACTGCAATCATGTTCCATCTCTTAGTTACTCATTATTCTATAATCATTAAACATTATATAATTGTCGGACGTATACCGTTCGCGAATGATAATTGTACTTAATAATTAATACACTGCCCCCCAGGGCGGACTAACACTGGAGAGAATCTAAAAAAACATTAAGAACATTCTGTGACTTGGCAATTACCAGGTTTATCAGGAGAGAGATTGTAACTATAATCAATAATACTTAGAAGGTACTAGTACATTGGCATTGTAGCTGGATACATGTGATAAAGACTCGAACAAACACATACAAATGTACACACCCGTTCACTCTCTTCTACACAAACACGCTCACACATATTTCCAATAAACACATCCATATACACACACACCGAAACTTATTTCTCCTTATAAGCTTTATTTTAAAATAGGGAATCTGTAATTGGCAATATTTTGTTTTTAAATTTAAGTGCTGTGGATTCTGTAATAAATAAATAAAATATAAAATAAAATTTCGGAACAAGAGAGATTCTGTGTTGTCGCGTAAACAAATTGACGTGATTAATATACATTATCAGTGCTAAAACTAAATCGAAATGTCCAGATCAGTAAATGTCAAGTTCGCAAAATCCTTAACGTCTGTCGGATAACTTTGCACCCTGTATAACCTAACTCTTGTCGACGAGGTGAACAGCCTTCCCAGGGGCAAACAACACGTGTATTTGATGTTTATCCATCATCGTTGACATACCGTAACTTATATGCAAACAATAACATAAATATTAACAAAAAATACGGCCCGTTGCCACAGATTAAAATATAATACGAGTTACTTTTCGTATTCATGAGATGAGGGCCGTGGTTATTTTATGGAATAAATTTCTTAGAATATTTAATGGAGTGGTTTTCCATTGCCTATTTTACACATTGGTTATCTCAGCAGAAAGGTTTCCTCACGATGCTTTCCCGCACCGTTAGAGCGCGGTGTAAAACTTTTGTCACTTTTTATTTCCTAACAGACGCGCTATAAAACGTAGTCACGTTAAAATTACGTACCACACGGCCTAATAAAGTTGAATACCAAACCACGTGGCTTCGAAATAATTATATACAGCTATAAACGATAAAAAACCGAAAAATTACGAACGTGTAAAAAGAGATATTTTAGAGATATTATTGGATACCAACCTTATAATACGTCGTCGGAACGTCGGTGGTCTAGTGGCTAGGACGCCGGACTCCGTACGGGAGGTCCGGGTTCGAACCGGGCAATGCCATGTACCAATGAGTTTATCGGATTTTTTCTAAGACTTACGTACATTTACCGACTGCTCTAACGGTGAAGGAAAACATCGTGAGGAAACCTGCATATCTGAGGAAATTAAATGTTTCCGAAGGCGTGTGAAATCCACCAATCAGCACTGGGCCCGCACAGTGGATCATTGCCCGTACCCCCTTTTGCAAGGGGAGTCCTGTGTCCCAACAGTGGGGACATTAATAGGCTGATGATGATGATGATGAACCTAATAATAAGCTTTTACACCAACTGAAAGTAGTGAAATTACTCAATTGTGAATTTCTGATTACTAATTCCACCAAATGTCTCTGCTTCAATCAATTAATTGAATTGGAAGTCTGTCAGCAGCTTCGATTGGCTACAGAGCTACGAATGGCAATTACAAATATTAATTATGGTGATGGATGAACTGAACCTTTAACGTTGGCCCGGCAACCACGTTAGAAGCATTTTCGGAGAAGCCTTAACGCTTCGCGTACTTAGTGATTCAGTCGACCAAACGACATGGATTCTTAGCACAAGGTTTGACTTCCTTTTGGCACTGTGTAGCGAGTGTTTTTTAGCTAATAAATATTTCCAAGATTTTGTAGTATCTTTGATGTCAGTCAGTGGCCAAGAACAAAGTTTAAGTTTAAAAACTGAAATGACTGTGGTGCTTTCCTGCATCTTGAAACTTGAGGATTGTATGATCGTATTACAAGGAAAAGTAAGGGGATCTCCACAACGGTGAATCTGGTTTTCATTTGTGTCTAAATAAACAGTAATGTAAAAGATGCACATTTATCTCGTAGTCGACTGTACATTTATCCTTTTAATTATGTACTTCTAATAGGTAACTGAAAATTCAATAGCTTTTTGTTATTCATATGAGTATAGTTTAAAATTGCTTATTCCCATCTCAACCGTTAACTTGAAGTTAATCGACGGTTAAATTATACACTAATAAGTAAATAATATAATGCCTACCTATTTAGTGATAAAACAAAAAAAACGGTTCTTCTAATTGGATTATTCTGTAAAATTTTATTACGTAGGAGCCATCGTAATTACCGGCACACGATGGCACTCAGACTAAGTCCTAAAGTTTGCAGCGCATCGAAAATCCTGTAATAAATAACATTAAACACACACACACACATACACAACCTCTCTCTCACACACGCAAACACTCATCCTCGAACCCTCGAACACACACCCTCTCACAACAGGTATTTTATAGAAGTGTATCCCCAAGCCATAATCTTCTTTCTATCTACTATGCTCCAAGACGGCCGATGAGACCGGGGCAGGTAGTAGAGACCGATATGTCTTACTTATCGATACATTGTAACTACATAGTTGTTAAATGATTGTAATTTGAATGTTCTGGTTCAATAAATATTTTTGTATATTTTTTTGTATTATAGCGAGGTGAGATGTCTATTGGGTGAAGGTGAAAACTTCCATCAGGTGGTCCGTTTGCTCGTTCGCTCTCTTATACAATAACAATAATACGAGACTCTCAAAGAAAAACTAATAACTGCAACAGATGCTGCGATACACAACCCACGACCATCGTACAGATATATTGCAGTATCGATTGCGGCGCGACGTTCAAGGATCGTCTAGACCAAAGCGAAATTCGCTTTCATAAGAACCGGCGTGTCGCGAATTTTCGCGACACGCTGGAAGGCGATTTTCACAGCGTTCGACATACAAAAGTCGAGCGCTACGAATGTCTTGTCACGCTCACACATGCAATGTGAGCGAATGAGATACGACTAATATCGAATTCGATATTCCACTACGAGAATCGCCGTCCTGGTTTCATTGTCAACATTAATAATATGCCTGCCACCATGTTAAAAATAAATATTTTTTTATTTGTCAAAACCAATTATATCTAATCTATGCATATTACAGGAATTGCTTAATTTAGGGTCTTAAGGCTACCATGTTAAAAGCACAAGATATAACAAAATATCTGTAATGACTTATTTTAAGACGAAATTACTTTTAAAGTTTAGTTATGTATGTGTCAATCTATCGATCGGTGTGAAGAGAGAGCCTTCTTTTTTGCTATTTTCCACTGCTAAGCAATAATTTATTTACCGATACTGAGTGACCCTGTAAAATTTTAATGCAGGTTTTCTACGCAGTACGGCACCAAGCTTTTAAATCGCCCTGAAACGAAGCGAGTGCGCAGTAATAAAATATTAAGTAGTAGATATTAAATAGAGACGCAAAACGCGAAAACCGTCTCAGACTATATACTTTCAGACTCAGAGCGATCTATAGAAGTATTTCGCGTACTTTACCATATGTATAACGCGAGGTTCGCTTTGGTGTGGAAGTTCCTTAACGCATCCGACCGCAGCTCAGTTTCCGCGCGTGCATGCGGAAGGTTGCTATGACAACCGAGCAGCCCCCTCGCAAGGATCTGCCTTAAATAGAAGCTTGTTGAATTACGAGAGTACCTAGAAACCGGCTCTACACGAGTACCTAGAACCTAGAAACCTAGAAGTACCTGCTACTTCTAGGATTCTAGGTACTCGTGTAGAGCTGGGTAGCGACTATTATTTCTTTGTGTTCTCTGCTGCTAAGTTTCGGAATTTAATAGCTATCTAAAGCTAAAACTAAATGCAGACAGTTTATATATTTCTGGACAGTTTTCTGGCTCGTTTTTCCTAACTTAAACTCATATTCATTTTATCTGTTTCAGCTAATTTTGGTGAATGGCAAATGGATATAAGTGAGGTCCAAAAATGCCCTACTCCTTTGCGGATAACAAATTGAATCTAAGTGATGAAGAGCTCATAAACATTCTAAGGATTTGAAGAGGCAAAGCTACTGGAGAGGATAGAACGAGCTTTGAAAAGGATATTATGTTTACCGCCGAAGCCTACAATGTTTTCCTTTCTGGTCAGAGATTTTTTATAAGCAAAAGGTTTACACTGTACACTGGCTTTCTGTCTCTTATCGCTTCAAACCGAAACAGAGCAATGCAAGCAAAGCATATAAAAAAATAATACTATACGACCAGAAAGCAGTAAAATTTTGCTACGCGGGTCAAGCTACAACCTACAACGTAGAGGATTTCCGCAGGTATAAGCATTTATTTATTTATGTATTTATTAGTCAATAATGCAACATGACAGAAAATATTCCAATGCGTTACATTTTTATTTTTTATTTTTTTTATTTACTACTAAACCCGCATTTGACCTCGAACCTCATTTGACATTTGATTTGTCAGATGGAATTAAGAAACATGTCAACTAAAACCACAAACATACAAATTAATTCAGTAAACATAAATGAAATAAAGCAAATAATTAAAAACACATTAATTATCTCACAATACAATAAATTTTCTCTGCACACACTCCACCACCTATCCGCAAACAGATCACACTAAAATAACTTTATAAAACTAAAATAACTTTAAAAAAACTAAAAAACAAACTAAAATAACTTTGTCTCTTTTTGAACATTCCAAACTTATTTACTTGGTAACCCTAGTTTAAAGTAAGGTACACACAGTGAGTGGGCGGAAAATGAGTTCAAATTGAATCCCGGCGGAAGATCTGTCTATCCGAGACAGATGGAAAAACGTCACGTCCAGGAAAGGTCCTGTAACATATTACTGCTGAAATGTTAATTTAAGGAACTTTAGACATTTATAAGTAAAAAAGGTACGAAGAAAATGTATGTAAGTTACATTACAAAGAATTATTTACTTACTTGTAGGATTTTTAAAAACTTCTCCTAGTTTTATTATAAAAGAAGTAAGACTTGTCGCATCATTATCATCAGTCTATTAATGTCCCCACTGTTGGGGCATAGGCCTCCCCTTGCACAAGGGGGTACGGGCCATGATCCACCGAGCGGGCCCAGTGCCGATTGGTGGATTTCACACGCCTTTGGATTGTTTTGTTTCCTTTTTTTATTTGTCATTTCAAAATAATGGCAACGGATTCATTAACAGGAAGGGTTCATTAACACGTAAGATGACGAACTTATCTTATCTTATCTTATGATATCACATAAGGAAAAAACCCCAGCGGCACTTCGACCCTTGAGGACCTTATATTATACACACTAGTCGTCTCAGTGTGCAGGTTTCCTCACGATGTTTTCCTTCACCGTTAGAGCAGTCGGTAAATGTACGTAAGTCTTCGAAAAAATTCGAAAAACTCATTGGTACATGGCATTGCATGGTTTAGTCCTAGCCACTAGACCACCGACGCTTAAGACTTGTCTGATAAGAATTAATAATATCTGATATTAAGTAAAGTCACACACTGGGCCCATTGAGAGGTTTTTCCTTAAGTAATTATGCAGCCATAATGCAACAGACTAGGGTCGGGTCTGGTGTAGGTTGTACTGGTAGATCCTGATGTGAAGGATCGCCTGGGGTGGTAGCACCCTCTCATCTATTTCTGCCGTGAAGCAGAAATGCTCGCATTTGTGTTTCGGTTTGAAGGGTACGAGAGCCAGCGTAACTTCCGGCACATGAGGCAATCCATCTTTGTCCTCAAGGTTGGCAGCACATCAAAAAACCCCTAATAGTAATACAGTGAGGTGAGATCTCCATGGGCGACGGTGACCACTTAACATTAGGTGGCCCGTTTGCTCGTCTGCTCTCCTTATTTAATAAAAAAGGTATTAAATAAGGTAAGGTAAGGTAAAGGTATTACGTCGTTCGTTACTTAGTTACACCGGTTTACCTTTAAATTACATTTAAAACTTATTTACTTATATTTCCTCAATGAGTAGCCTATAAGGTAAACTTGTATTCGAATGTTGTGTGTATAATTGTTACCTAAATCTATAAGTTATTAATTTTAATTATATGTTTTTTGGTTTTTAAACCGAATGTACCGTTTCGTTAATGCACTATTTACACAAATAGAAACATAATAAAATAACAAAAAAAAAGGTTAAAATAAATAAAATGAAAATAAAAAACTTACAGGTAGATACCATGAAGAAAACGTAAATAATCTCGTTGTTAAAACGGAAGAGTGGCTATATCTGCAGCTCCTGCAAAGAAACAAAATAAAAACTTAAAAAATCAAGAAAAAACTTGGTAGGTAGGTAGGATAAAAACAAAATAAAATCTTAAAAAACCCAAGAAAAAGCTTAGTAGGTACGATAAATAGACAAGTTTATTTATCCAAATTACTTCAGGGAATGAAATTAGTAAAAATAACCAAAGAATTGAATTGAATTGAATTGAAATCGTTTATTTAGCGCTGTAAACACCAGAATACAGAAGTATACAAAGTTTAATACATGCAGCACAGAACATCAGGTGTGGTACAGTGCCAAAAAGGGTACACCAGCTCAGCACAATGCTGAGGCAAGTCACAGCGCTGATTTTCAGCTGGCCCCTCAGTGACTGCACGGACGAAGAAAGCAACAGTGTGTGCGTGTTGTGTTGTATGAATGTGTTTGTTTTTATGAATGAGGATATTAGTGTGTATGTGAGGTACTGAGTGTGATAAAGTATAATCTTTATTTATTTATTCTCGAAATTTACCCCCTCGGGGATTATGGACATATGCTATGCTATGCTACCTGGAATTTACTTCGAATTCGAAAGATGTTTTTTCTGATATTTGTAGTAAAAATAAAATTTATTTAAATTAAAAAATAAGCATAAAAGGGATTACCAGAAGCTTAAAAAAATCCTCGTAGTGTAGTTACTATTGTTAGGTCACGAAACTTTAATAAAAGAAATATTTTTTATTTTGAATTTAGGTACTCTATGGCTACCGCCACTGGGTTTGTATGTATGGCAGCGTAGACCGGGATGGGGGGGGGGGGGGGGGGGGGGGGACACACACACTCCCCCAGTGAAGTCATGCGAATTCGCGAACTAACTTCACATGCCGCTATATCTCCCGGATATAGCGGCATGTAGCTCCGTACACGAGTTGACATTATAAATAAAACACAATGAATAATAACTAAAAATTAGCCGAATCCATAACATTTCCTGAAACATAAACGCAGTCTTTATTACAAATATACTCGAAGGTACAACAATCCCTCGGATTATAATAATAATGTCGTAACCACATCAGGAACAAAATGGCGTTTGTTCTATTTTCCTGCTTCTATATTTAAATCCCTTTTATCTGGCTTGCCTCTGCCCGCTCATGCGTTCGGACTCCGGATGCGGTCGCGTAAAAAAAAAAAGAAAATGCACCCTGCGGCTTCGCGCCGCACATGTGACAATGCGTTCCGTTCCATGCATATTTAACTGTAAGTTTTTTAAAAATCGATTCTCTTATGAACTTATAGCTAGTCAGTTCCAATAGAAGAAATAGCACTATTTTACGGCATGTTCCAGGCGGAATTATTAAGATAATCGATACTAGTACAATAGTACACTAAACTGATTAAAATTGATCTAAGAAAGTACACTATACAATATGCATATGTACGAAATAGAAAGTTCTGGTAGAGATGAGTTGAAAGAATTTCTATGCTACAAAATATTTGTATCCGAATTGTCTTATTCGCATTAATTCACATTAATTTTTGAATGATTAAATGAAAAGCTATTTTATTATATAATTTAACGTCAGTATTTTGAAATGTCAGTATAAGATAATTTATTGTCAGTATTTTGAGATGTTAGTTTAAGATGAACGTCAGTATTTTGAGATGTAATTTAGTATAAGATAATTTAACGTTAGTATTTTGAGAAAAACGTAACGTTAGTAGTTAAGTATAAATAATTTAAAGTTATAATATTGAGAAGTTAGTGGTCATTTATAAATGTGAAATAAAGGAGCAAATTCTTGGTAGGTGATAAATATAAACCAGATGATTTAAGTATACCTTAGTAGGTATATTTAAGACGATCGACAGTACCAAACGCCCGCGCACGTGTTAGTTTAGGAGTTAGCAATGTCAACACGATAACAGTCATACGTACAAACAGACAAACTGGATGATTCGTACACTGACTCAGACGGTTCAGTAGTCGATGACTTAACCGATGTTTGTTAATCTCTCAATTACGACTAGTAATAATACATACGTAGGTATAATGCAGAAAATTTGAAAAGAAATCGGTGAAATCTATTTTTCGGATTTCTAGATTTCTACAGGCTCGTTTGTTTCAAATGTAGAGTGCACTCGTATTTCATAAAAGCGTATAATAAGGCAACTAGGTATACTTACTAATCAAGAATAAACCTAACTTCTCTGAATTATATTATACTGTCAACCAGTTTTTATGTACCTTTTACAACCAATAACTGGATACCTGTTGTATCCAGTTATTGGTTGTAAAAATGACTCATTGACCACAGTCAATACTGGCAAGCCATACTAAAATATTTTAAAAACCAACAAAGCAACATTGCGTGTTTTATTTTTCCTTGAATCCACCGACTCAATTCATGTTCTGTTTGATATCATTTCTGAATAAGATGTCTTGTTCTGCACAGCTGAATGATGGAACCCAAATCGCTCAAACATTCGTTCGCTCCACATTCGATTCCAATTTCCACTTGTAAACTCAATAAAGGGACTCAATGTTGCCACCAATGTTTTTCTATTGATAGAATAAGGGCGTTCGCATAGAATCTCCGCAAAAACGGAAGAGTGGCATTTTTTTCGAACTGACTTTTGCTGTTGGTCCTAATGACCTTTACAGCTTCACCGGGGTTTTGGGGGCGAGCGCTAAGTGTGCTCCAGCCTGGAGGAGGACTTCAAAACTACTATAAGAAGCGACTGCCTAAGGGCACCCAGGTGGGTACGGACCTCGGCTTAGGACGTCGCTGGGGAGGGAGGGGTCGGGGAGACGGAAGAGTGGCGTTGAATGGGCGACGCAATGTATGACGAAATATTGGTAGGTAAGTATGTCGAACGTAAATCCTTTGACGATAAAGAAAGGAATTCCCCTTTACGAGAAGGGACACCACAATATTGAGGACGGTTCGTTTCACGCTACTTTGCTTTGATCTATCCGGATCGAAACGCAAATTATTGGTAAAATCGTTTGTGGTTTCAAATTAACGATTGACGTCATTCTGGTTATCGAATGAACGAGGCATGCTTGGTCATTGCCTTGAGGTTTAAAATAATACTGCTACATCTTTCATCCAAATGAGTGCATTGTCCTTTTAATTTGAATAACTTGATACGGTTTAATGTTTGATATTAAAACTCTGTATTAGTCATGCCGTCATAAATGCCGCCAAAGTGTTTTTGGAAGTTGGGCCGGAGAGGGGACAGGCGGAGCATTATTTTTAGAAATTCAGTAGCTTGTTATAACTTGTTATAATAAGTATTATAATATGTTGTGCATTACTTAAAGAAGCAAAAAATGAATGAAAATAATAACATACTTTTAAATCATGGTCATACATGCCTAATATATGAGGGGTTAAAGATAATTCATAGCAGTCTAATGCTCAATTTTAACCAAATATAATATTCTTCTATAACACTGCCAGTAAAAGATTGAGGTTGATTTCTTTATTCGAATAAAAAAGTAGTCAGATTAAATCTGCGTGAGAATATTCAATATCCTCTCCGCTAGGCGACTGTCAAAGACCGTTCCGGTTTCTGCTCTCTGAACAATAACAATACAACTTTTACGTAAAAAGCACGTTAGTGTGCAAAGAAACACTTTCAACTGAGCATAGATGTGCTTAAAAAAATAAACAGCCTTATGTTAGTAAAATTGATTGTCCTGAGCTCCTTAGCGAAATTTCATCGATGGCTCCATATCCTAACTTATGGAGTAACAAGTTGCTTCACGTCCCTAAGTTTCATGCTAATTACAAAAAGAACACCTACTTAGAAAGAGCTGTGCAGCTTTTAACCAGTTAAGCAACAATCGCAATATAGATATTTTATGCAGTAGGTAATCCTGATTCCGTAAAAACCCCACTTACAAACGAATTTTCCTCTATCTGTAGTACCTATACTATGTATAACTAACTGTGGAATGGAAGCTTGAAAATGGCTTTTGCATTTATATATGCATATGTAGATCGAGAGCGTCGGTGGCGTCGTGGCTAGGACGTCGGACTCCCGTGCGGGAGGTCCGAGTTCGAAACCAGGCAATGCCATGTACCAATTAGTTTTTCGGTTTTTTCGAAAGACTTACGTACATTTACCGACTGCTCTGACGTTGAAGGAAAACATCGTGAGGAAACCTGCACACTGCGATAACCAGTGTGTGAAATGGGGAAGGCAATGGCGAACCACCCCATTAAATCTGCCACGAGAGTCGGCATATAGCATATGTAACTAAACTTCTAAACGAGGCTGTAAGCTACCCAAATAAAATAAAATAAAATGTGTTCTGGCTTAAAGGGTACGTGAGTGTTTGATTAGTTGCGAAGCCTTAGGCCGGTTGGACCCAGATCCGCCCAACCAATGTCCTTTTGACGTAACCAATAGTTCCTGGTGTCCCTATGGTTTTAATAAATAAATAGTATGACTTATGAATGAGTATGAGTCAGCGTAAAGTACACAAGGCACTCCTTCTAAGTCTTATCGAAAAAACTAATAACATTTTAGTGAGATGAGAAGTCTATGTTCGATCGTAACCACACCATCATGTGGCCCGTTTGCTCGTCTGTTACCCTTATATAATATAACAACAAAAAAACACAACAACAGTTAGTTACACAAACGGTAAACATATCACGTATAGTTGTTCCACGCAGCAGCTTTGGATTGTGTCCGAAATGTACCCCGTACAATCCTTAACAAGCTGACAACGGAGATGTCCAATTATCTCGTAATCCGCCGGAAACTGTCACGTGGACCAACACGTGTAGAAATGATTCATTACGTTTCCCTCACTTTCCAGCAGAGGTAAAATCGTGAGAGTTTTTGGAAACAATACCGGCGACGTGTTTGATCGAGGTATAGTTAGCTTCATAATTACCCGAGTGAATGGTAATTTTGAATAATTATGACTGTGGAATGGTCTGTGACAATAAAAGGTATTTCATGGGAATGTGGAGGCGATGATGTCTTGAATTAACTATTCTAAAGATAAATTCTTTGTGGATTATGGTTCAAATTATTTCTAAAGTTATTAACGAAAATTAAATGTAATTTATTGACATGGAATAGAAATAGAAAAACCTTTATTAATAGACCATTTTTGGCTTAAAATACTACAACCATGCGAATACATTTTTAAAATGATATGGCTTAATGTAGTAAACATATGATCTATTAAAAGGGCCAAGTTCAGCTGAGTGTCGCTAGATGTATAGATACCTATACCTCTACCGACGCTGGTTTTCAACTTGATCCTTTCCAACTTATAGCTATAGAGAGCAACAATGTCGTTCTGTCTGTTTGTCTGTCGCATTGGCTCATCTCCGTTCATGTCACATACAATTATTTTACGAAACTCGACCAGTATCAAAAATCTGGGATTTAATTATCATGTGTTACACACTTGGCGGGAACTTGTGTCAAGTTACATTGACGAAAATGTGTACTTTCAGCATACCACTGGATCTTGAACTATTTAACCTAACAAAATGGAAGTTATACCATTGGATAGAGTCAAGCGGCCCCGTTCTAACGATATCTAACAATAACTGAAACATTGTCTCCCCGCTTCGCTACAGCTTGCTGAAGTGGATCCCTTTTTTGGCCCAATAACTTTACCGATTTATATTAAATTCTCTATAACTTTGGAACTATTATAGATATTGAAACACTTGAAACTGCGTTGTGATGTGCTTGAACTACGCATCACACTTCGCATCTGGTTACAAGAGTTGAAAATAATTGACAAGTTTCATCAGTTGTGACGACATGCCTCGCATAACAAGCCGTGATATAAAAAGTAAACGCAGCCGAATTCGACAAACACCCATGTTTAATGCAGAGCGATAGCGCATCTATCGTTTGCAATAAAAATCGCAACAATCGCACAACTACAAGAACTGGCGGTTCTTCGCGTGTTGGTCCAAAAATTTTGGAGTTGTAGAATAGATTCCTTGTTACGGCAGATCCTTTTTTCCAGGTTTTTTATTATTGTAAATAGAGAGCAGGACGAAGAAACGGGTAACCTGATTGATAAATGATTTGATCATTGTCGCTTGTAGACATCTCACGTCACTTTAATGTTATGATGTAACAAAAAATTCTCAAATCCGATTTTATACGAGTAGGTAAAGAAAGTTCGACTTATCATTTGCCAAACGAAATATAAATTAAAAGAGTTATTTCAAAGTTATGGAAACATTTCTATCTTCATTGTGGAAGGTACATAAATTATTATGTACTATGTATGTACTACAATCGAATGTTAAATACTTCATGTAAAAATTTAAAAATAAATATCCGAAATCACCACATCACGGTGGAAAGATAGTATGCAAACATAAATATTTGACCACCAGTTTAACACTAAAGTAAATGCACTAAGTAAGTACTACTAGTTGTATTACTTGGAATCCATAAGTCGTGGTCAAGACGTGACCAATGTAACGGATGTTTCCTGTCACAAAACTAACAAGGATTGATGTGAAACCTTCGGAAGTCACACTAAAACCGGTTCAAATGTAGAATTAATGCGTTACATCGATCATCCTTTACAAGTTTGAAAACTACTTATCTAAATATAGGTAGGTATATTACCTGAAAATACTTGGAAATAGGCAGCACATAATCTATAAGTGTCATATAGTAAGAGGACTTTAGTTCTCCCCGAGAAGGGCGTCTGATCCACTAGTTCAATTCAGTAGTTCCATGATGGAACTAGACTGCTCCGGCGCGGCGGACAGCCGCAGGCGGAGTTTGCGGTTGTGTGTGCAAGATTTCCCACGTCTCATAGGAATCAGGAATACCGAGGGATTTTAGTCTATAAACGTCCGACATATCCGAGGAAGTCTTGGGAGTTTCTCCTCGTAAAAAAAGTAGTGGGGGTCATTTTCCAAGCTGGTCATTCAGATGTTCCCTTGATGGATGTCATGCGTAAGTTATCACAGGTGAATTCTCACCGAACAAAGGAAGAAATAATTGGGTACCTACTACCTAAGTAAAACCTATATGTAGTACTACTTAGTATTCTGCAAGATTATCTAACATCAAATAGCCGAAATTTTAAGTTCTTATTTTGACATTATTCGCAAAACTAACAAATTTACGACAAATTTACGTTGTATGGCGTCTACCTAAAGTATCATGCCAAAATGAACAAGGTATAATAGGGCAAATACTCCCATAGCGTAGAAATAAATTAGCCGATTCTAAGAAAGAAGCTACACTTTCTTTCTTAGAATCGGCTAATTTCTTTCTACGCATGACTCTTACCTTGACTTTTCCTCCGTGACTAACGTATGTTGCGTTACACGTGTCTAATTTACTGAGAAATACGACACATTTCTGTGATCAATACCTTCGAAGAACCCTTCGAGGCCTTATACTTCATAAAAAATATAAAAACCGGCCAAGAGCATGTCGAGCTCGCGCGTATGGGTGTCTGTATAAATAACGTAACTTAATAAATAATAAAGTAACTTTGTCGAATTCTATTTCACAGCGTAACTTTGTACGAGTCTGTCATAATTTTCATTGAAAGTACTTACTACCAGGATACATTCAGATTTTTTTGTAACTGTATTTCAAAAGTTAAAGGGGAGATGAGAGGAGGGGAGTGTGTGTTACAGACTTGTTGAGACGGAAGGAAAGGACTGAATGATAGACAGACATGACGAACCTATAAGAGTTCCGGACGGCTAGGGAACCCTAAACAGTATCTATCACTTCTATCACGTTATAGGGTGAGAAAAGGTTAATATTACATCACGAATCGTGTATATCCAGTATATCACCCTGGGTAAGGGGTAAGATGGTACCGTAAGAAGATATTGCGTTTCATAACTTTTCACGCTTTGAAAATGATACACAGGAGAGCCATGGGTTTTAAAACGGTATTCGGAAACTAATTACGGATAAATATTTTTTATTATTAAAATGATCATTAAAAAGAGGGCGGTTAACACGTTCTCTGCATTAAAAACTTTAAAATAATTACTGCTAGTGCGCAGTCATTTGATCATATTATATTACACACCAGTACGTTACGACCAGTATTTTCCAGTAGATAGCTATTTTCTACTTTTAAATGCTTCATATGAGAAGAACTACATAAATATAACTAATTATCTCTTTTATATTAATTCTATTGAGTTGTAAATGTCTTCATTAAAATACAGGAGCTATCCCTTTCTACGCAATAGCTCTAGATAGTGATGACACGAGACTTAAGGAAGCCTTAACTTTAAGGATGTTTCGTTCAACTGACGGTATGTCTCTGTCTTGTCTACGTCATGTAATTCAATAGTTACCTAGCGCAAGGCTGTGGTGACAATGGGTATATCAGGTTTCGAACGTTGTATAGTAAGCTATTCTATGAGCGTAAATATAAACTTTTAAGTAACCAACATTGGGAATAATGTTATGGTCTGAGTGAGGATGATTATGAAGAGTAAGTTTCCTCTAAAAACAATAAGAACTAATAAGCTTGTTACATGTACATATCAATTCATGACGACTAATGTATGACATTAGTATTAGATCCAAATAAAATCAAATACTAAGATACTATCCCTCAAAAATGGCCCTGAAATGGTACCACCCATCAGGTAAACGCAGGCCTGGTCGTCCGAAATCCACATGGCGCCGGTCAATTGAAAACGAGGCAGCCACAATCCAAATGTCCTGGCAGGAACTCGAAAAGGCCGCGCGAGATCGCAAAAAGTAGACTGCAATTGTTCGAGCCCTATACCCCAGCAGGGGGTGACAGGAAGAGAAGAAGAAGATACTATATAAACACTAAAGGTCCGGTTACACAATACGAGATGCTGACCTGACAGTAGACAGCTACTGCCCTGTGTACTCGCATGTCAGTAGCTCGACTCGCCTCGGCCGGTCACACAATGAGAGTAGCTGATATTGCGAGTAACCACAGTCACTGTCCTAGACAGCAGTCATCTCCATGATGTCGCAACAAAATATATGGGCCCGAGCATACCAACCACTGACCTTTCGCAAAATCGTGCGTGCGAGCTGCTACCATGTGACATGGTGGGGGAAGGCGAGTGGCGAGTAAAAACAAAAAATGTTGTAGTAACTCGGATGCGAGCTACTGGCCGACTCGTACATGACAGTAACTCGTATGGTGCCGTCACACGGTGTGAGTAGCTGCACTGCAGTAACTGACTAGGCCAACTCGCATTCTGACTCGCACTGTGTAACCTAGGCATAAGGATCCTTCCTCTATACTATAGTGTTACACAAATGGGCTAATTAATACCCACTTTAACAGATTCGTCTCAAATGGCCATACGGAGCGGAATGAGCAATTAACGCGACTGGAGACCGGCGTCGGCGCAGCCCCGGTTCCGTACTACTGTTATAATTACTGTAACGCAGTTCACCGCCCAATGGTCGTACAAGGTCACTAGACTGACAACTGTATGAGTGTACGAGTAAGTTAGAAAGAAATTTAATCCAGAGGAAAATGAGAATGAGAGTAAAGTTTGGGGACTAGAATCGACTACTTCTTATTATTATTAAGTCTGTATTATTCCTTAGGAGATATTCCTTATAGAGGAGCTCGTAGCCTAGTTGCGAGCACGGTCCGAAAGTGATAGTGCAGGTTAAGTGACGTTGGCGCGGTTGATACCTGGATGGGTGACCGCTAGTGGCATATTTCATCTGAGCTCCTCCGTGCCTCGGAAAGCACGTTAAGTAGTCGGTCCCGGTTGTTGTCGTTCGTCAGCAGTCGTTAAGCCATGTCAGAGGCCAACGGGCGGCCTGAACAACTCTTGACAAATAGGTTGGCCGCTAATCATACGATAAGCAAGCAAGCAATTCCTTAACAATCATTACCATCGACTACTTATACCCCTAAAAAATCCTCATCCTCTCCCACCAACCAGTGAAACTTGGAGGAGCTTTTATCCTGGACTTTCATTTTATACATATCTTGCTCATGTTATGAGTGAAAGGTAGCTATGATATTTTTATTTATCCGTCTAAAAGTCTAGACAAAATGACCTTAATGCAGCCTACATTACCTACATACAATAATAGATATACTTACCTATTCCATAATTTATCAAAGCTCATGTCTTGTCTAGTCTAGTGGGTATTGCAAATAGAGATTGCGTCAGTTTTTGTCTATCTAAAGGTCACAAAAACCAGTAAGCTTCTGTTTGTCTTACGAGCAAAAGCTCAATAAAATAATTAAATAAAATATTTCATATCTAAATAGACTTAAATAATATACTGTTTCACAGGTTTTTACTGTATTTTATTAATTACGACCGGTTTCGTTTACACATCTTCAGGTATTTGTTTATAATTATTTTCTTAACTACATGTAGACAGCTTTGCGTTTTGTTTTTGCAATTACTAACAAAATGTCAAGTTACGTTCCAAAACACCTCAATTAAATTATATGTCAAAAATAAACTAAATCAACAGGATACAGTCCAAAACTACTTACAAATATTGTCAAAGTTAATAAAATGTGTCATACCTTATGGTATTATTATATAAAATAATTCAAAAGAGGAGATGAGGCTAACTCTAACTGGTCATAATTTTATAATAATTATAAACATAATTGTCATGAAAATGTTTTAGTAGTCTATTTTTATTTTAACCACCGACCAAGAGGAAGGTATAATTAATAAGTTTGACGCTTATGTCTGTATGTCCTGATTCTGACTTCGCCCAAGATGGCTGAAAGATCACTTTATGACCATGGTCTCAACCGGGCTCTGAGCCTGTTGATGGTATCGATTATATCTTTGGTATTGATATAGATATTATGTAAATACCACTGACCAAGATGCCTGTTTATTTTTTTAAAAGGTTACGGGTCTCGATTTTTTTCCCGATCCGCCTGAAAAATGGGAGTATTCGAAAAACTAAATTGACCTGTAGTTATTTGTATTAAGTAAAAAAAGGGAATTTAGAAGTATTAAAGACAGAGATCGATATCCTCTTATATACTTCTTTAGAATAGAGAAGTTATATATTATATAACAAACATTGCATGTGTGTAGAAACACATATACGTATGACCATAATAAATATGTGTGTAGAAATATATTAAATAACTAAACAGTTTTTGAAATGAGTCAGCGGTAAAGGAAAACAAAGGAAATATGGCACATAATATTATAGTAGTTCATTCGGAAATCATTATTGTAAACAAACATACAATGGCTTTAAATTGTACGTCAAGCATTTAAAAGAATGCAATCGCAATTCGTACTACTGATGTTTGAATTATTTCATTAATTCAAATTTCGTCCTCGGCGCTCACCATCTTGGTGAACCTGGTTCGAGCTGGTATCATTTTTATTTATTTATTTACACTGTATTGTACAACAATAGACTTTTCTGGGCTTCTTTCTTTCTTACACGATGAAGACTCTCTCTCCGCTCCCGAAAATGGTTTCGGTCGGTCGCAAACGGGATTCAATCTGTTAATTTTAACCTATTTTTCTTTCGTCCTTGCCATTTTCACCAATGTCAGAACTTTATTATTATCGCAAACAGTATTTTTATAACGTCAAACTGTAGCGTATAATCTATTCTTTAAAATACAGTTTATTTGGTCTAAATCCGTCGAGATGTTTCGACGCTAGCTCATTTTAAACTAAGCGCTAACCACGCAAAACCTCATTTTCAGTGTTCACTTGCGCGGCTTATGGCGCCACCAGAGGGAGCCGAGGGGGTCGAGCATATATATTTTTTCTCGTCGTCTGACCGATCTTTACGATGGTATAAGTATTACTTTTCTAATTCTTAAACTTTCGTTACACGATGCCCTTAAACTAACGCAAGACATTCATTTGAATTAATATCAAAAGTGGTTATGTATACCATGGCACAAGAAGAATGGCATATCAAGTACGCAAATTGCACGATGTTCACGTCAGCACAAGGCTACGTCATAAACGTAACGCATTTTAATAAATGTATAGAAAAAAAAAACAAATTCTACAAAAAACCTTAGGACAAATTTAACGGTCGCCATCGCCAGACCAGTCGAGTCGGATGCCATAGTTCCCGAAACCAAAACTTCAACGGTTGCTTTTTGTTAATCCTACTTCTCTGAGTCATGCATGTTTTAATTTAACGTGACTACGTAGCGCATCTGTAAAGAAACTAGAGAAAGAAATTAAAAGTGACGAAAGCTTTACACCGTGGTGAAGCCTATCTACTAGGGATGTTACGGAGTTTCGACTCCGACTCCGAAAGGTCGGAACTTTCGATTGATTTTACACCTCCGACTCCGACTTCGGCTCCGATAATTTTGAATCGGAGGTTATACCGAAGATTTGTGAGCAAACATATTCAAATATTAATATTTAATTAAATAGTGTAGGAATACATTTATGTATTATTATTTATGTATTCCTACATTACTCATCAAAACGTCATCATAAAAAAAAATTGGTCTAAATTCAGCTATAAAAACCGTTTTTTAAACGGTTTAAAATATGAACTTCTTCTGAACATCTCTCTTCTATCTCCGCCTCAGACTACGCTTCCGAATCCGGTTCCGACTCCGATAAATCAAATTTAAAACCTTCTATTTCGACTCAGGTTCCGGTAAAACCACCTCCGTAACATCCCTACTCTCTACATATAATATAAAATATATCGGATTTTACGAATCCTTTTTTGCGCATCATGACGAAAGGAGCAGCGCTGTTTAGGGTAGAGAGAGTATGGTTAAGATGTCGAGTTAAAAATGTCCAGATATTCTGACCAAACGTTTCGGAATTTATTCTATTTTGACACTATATTTTCGTTACTCCTGTGAAATCCTGTCTATTCTATTACGTGTCTGTCACTAGTAATAAAAGAGTATATATAGAATATGTCTGTAAATAAAATACATTGCATGCCTTAACAAGGTAGATTATAGCGAATCAAATTATTAATCGAAAGAACCAATGTAACCTGTAATCGGCCATAACATATTTGAACTTGAACTAGAAGGCGACCGCTGCATTTAAAAAAAATGGTAAAAGTGAATCACCATTTTTATAACTAGGGACATAATACGCAATAGTGCCACTGTGGGTATTAAGAAACGTCCTTGACCGAAATCCCGGTCTCAGAGATATACGAACTTCGTTAATTAATCCCCAAATTGCACCGGCTAAGTTCTCTTTCTTCAAGTTACTCGTATAAACAATGTTAATGTCAAGTAAGTCTGTTAATCATTCATCGCGGCCGCTGAGTAAGTACCTACTGAATTCATTATGATCCAATACAGACGATAATCTATTAATATTGATAACTGGCAGCTAGTAGGGCTGCCACACAGACTATTTTTAAAAAAAGGACCCAAACTCCAACAGTCACAAAAATTAATGATTTTGTTGCAATAAATGCATACATTTTCGTGAAAATAATTTTGACTAACGGACACTTCTGAGAAATGTATTAATTCAAAAAATCATTCAATTTTGTGGTTAAGTATGTTATATTGTTTTTGATTACACACACATTCGGGTCGAAACGTTCGGGCTGGTATTATCTAATAAATCAGTATGGCGTTTGTCAGGTTAACGAAACGAACGTGTCGGCCCGAATGGGTGTATATGACGGTAAACGTTTCAGCCAAAACTTCAGAATGTCACGCATAAACCCGTATTGTCATTTATGTCAATAAATTCCGGAAGTCTATATTGTTTATAAAAAATCATAAAAAAGGTTGGTTTGGGTTTTATAGGTGTTAAAATGGCAGATCAGTTTCGAAATATACTGGTGCTCGTATCCGTCATGGGACCACTTTTTAATTTTGTATTTGTAATTCAGGAGTGTCCGTTGAATTTAAATATTTAAAATATGTAAAATAAATTACTCTAATAATTCATGAAAGTCGTGTGTCTGTTGAACCATAGGATTATTGTTCAACAGACATTTGACATGGGATTATGGGATTTCACACGGTCGGTGCATTTACCTTTATTATTGTATAAAGATTGGATGTACTACTCGCCTAATTCATAAGTTTCATATTACTACAGACGAACAAAAAGACATAATCTCATAGTAAATAAATTGCACTTTAGCTTTAAGGCTCAATTTACATTGCCGCGGAGTGGAATGGAAGCGAATTTTCGCAACGTAATTGTACATAGCATAATGAACTTTATGTCAATTGTGTAACATACAAACTACGTTGCGAAAATTCGCTTCCATTCAATTCCGCGGCAATGTAAATTGAGCCTTAAGTTGCTTACAAATCGTATGGCAAAGTATTTGTATTATATAATAGTTTTAAGAATTGAACATGACTACCAATATCCTGGCGGGGCAAAAATAAAGTCTCAGGATGTTTCCTGAGACTTTATTTTTGGCCCGCCAGGGACATCAGACAACCCTATAGCAACTCCCTTGAGGAGTTATCAGTATTAATTGTAGTGAAGTAACTCAATGTAGGTACACTCTTAGAGCGTCGGTGGCACAGTGGTTAGGACACCTAACTACCATGCGAGAGGTCCGGGTTCCAAACCGTGCAGTGCCATGTACTAATGAGTTTTTCGTATTTTTCGAAGACTTAAGTACATTTACCGACTGCTCTAACGGTGAAGGAAAACATCGTGAGGAAACCTGCACACTGAGGTGCCCAGTGTGTAAAATGGGGTAGGCACAAAAGATCCTCAAGTGATAAGTGAAGTGACTCAATGTAGGTACAGACATACTCGTAATTTTGAAATACTCGCCTCAAGTTTAGTCACGAAGCTGACACTAAATCCTTACAGCTTATGTGTCGCAGTCATTTAGTCAACATCCGCTTTTGGTATACCTTTATAGATTTATACAATCAGCTGTTCCTGGTTTTCCGGACTTATCGTCACAAAGTAGAGAATATTTAGTAGACTTAAATTAATAAACCGAACGCACATGAACAAAATAAAAATAATTAGATTATTGGTTAATACTTGCGGTTGTTGGTACTTGGTGAAACTTGTAGTACATGATTAGACTTAAATAATACACTGTTTCAAGGTATTTTTATTGTATTTTAATAAAATACAATAAAAATAAAATACAAGGGGTTTGCTGGAAGAGATCTCTCTTAGAGATAAGTCACGCCCTATGTGCTTCACATATTTTTGTCTAAGTTTGTAACATATTATATCATCAGCAGCCTATTCTAGTCCACTGCTGGACATAGGCCTCTCCCAGGGCGCGCCATTGAGCCCGATCTTCGGCTCTTCTCATCCAGTCGCTGCCAGCCACCTTGCGCAGATCGTCGCTCCATCTAGCAGGGGGGCGTCCCACACTACGTTTGCCCAAACGCGGTCTCCACTCCAGAACTCGTCTACCCCAGCGGTTGTCGGTTCTGCGACAGACGTGACCGGCCCACTGCCACTTCAGCTCGCTAATCCTATGAGCTATGTCGATAACTTTTGTTCTATGCCGGATCTCCTCATTTCGGATTCGATCCAGCAGAGATACTCCGAGCATAGCTCTTTCCATAGCACGCTGAGCGACCTTCAATTTGTGAACCAGTCGCACCGTCAGTGTCCACGTTTCGGCTCCGTAGGTCATTACTGGTAGGACGCACTGGTTAAAGACTCTTGTCTTTAGACATTGAGGTATGGGCGACGAGAAGATGTGACGTAACTTCCGAAATGCTGCCCAACCCAGCTGAATTCTTCTGTCGGCTTCTTTCTCGAAGTTGTTTCTACCTAATTGCACAGTCTGCCCGAGGTAGACGTATTGTTGCACAACTTCGAGGGCCGTACCGTCGACGATAATCGGTCCCGGAACGACATGGTCATTGAACATGACCTTAGTCTTGTCCAAGTTCATCCCGAGACCGACACGTCGTGAAGCAGCATTGAGATTGTCCAGCATTTCTTGAAGGTCCTGCAGCGACTCCGCCATTACGACTATATCATCGGCAAAACGTAGGTGTGAGATGTACTCGCCGTTTATATTGATGCCGTGTCCTTTCCAGTCCAGGGTCTTAAAGACATCCTCCAATGCGTTCGTGAACAGTTTCGGAGATATGACATCTCCCTGTCTTACTCCTCTGCGCAATTGGATGGGTCCTGTTTGCTGGTTCTGTACTCGGACAGACATCGTCGCGGCGTCATACAGACATCTCAACACTTCGATGTATCGCCAGTCGACTTGGCAACGCTGCAAGGACTCTAGAACAGCCCAGGTTTCGACGGAGTCAAAGGCTTTCTCATAGTCCACAAATGCAAGACACAGGGGCTGATTATATTCTTCAGTTTTCTGTATAATCTGCCGCACAGTGTGGATGTGGTCTATGGTGCCAAAGCCTCCCCGAAATCCGGCCTGTTCCGGAGGTTGGAAGTCGTCTAATCTCCGCGCAAGACGATTCGTGATGACTCTCGAAAACAGCTTATATACATGGCTCAGGAGCGAGATGGGTCTGTAGTTTTTTAGCAGAGTTTTGTCTCCTTTTTTGAAGAACAAAACTACAATGCTCCTGTTCCACGCCTCCGGAGTTCTCCCAGAGTGTAGGACGGAGTTGAAGAGCTTCCGAAGTTCCCTCAGTACAGGGATTCCTCCTGCCTTAAGGAGCTCAGAAGAGACACCGTCCTCACCAGGGGCTTTTCCATTCTTAAGCTGTTTGAGAGCCAGCCCGAGCTCGTCTAGGCTAAAATCTGGCAGTTCATCGGTATAGTGTCGGGTTAACGTGGCTCTAGGATCTTCGATTGTCGGTTCAGGCCGCGGAGCATGAGCAGCGTACAGTCGGCCATAAAAGTCTTCGATCTCGGCGAGTATCTCTGGCTTGGAGGTGACGGTCCTGCCACTAGAAGTTTTGAGCTTCGTCAGGTGGCTCCTCCCTAGTTGCTGAACGAACACTTTTGACCCCCTATTCTGCTCTATCGCCTCTTTTATGAGTCGTGTATTGAAGCTTCGGAGGTCGCGTCGTATCAGCTTCCTTATTTTCTTATTGAGTGCCCGTTGTTCTGACGATGTAGCTTGTGTGTTTTCGCGTCTTTCCCTCATAAGTGCCAGAGTCCCGTCCGAGAGCTTCGACTTCGTGCCTGTGCGCTGCAACCGACAAAACCTTACCCCTTCATCCCTAATAGTCCTCACCACGTTTTGGAGATTCTCGTCAATATTATTTGTGGTTTCCAAGGCATCGAATCGGTTTTTAAGTTCTAACTGAAACCGGTCGGAGCCTGCCACGGCCTGGTGCAGAGTAGGTCGGAGCGTGGGCTTCATCAGACGGCGTCTCTCCAGCTGAAAGTCAATATTCAGAGTGCCTCGGACCAGTCGGTGATCACTACCGGTTTTGAACCTGTTGATCACTGAGACATCTCTGAATATGTGCTTCTTATCCGTCATAATGAAGTCGATCTCATTTTTCGTCACAGTATCGGGGCTTTGCCAAGTCCACTTCCTATGGGGTCCCTTCTTAAAGAAAGAATTCATTAAGAAAAGGCCCTCCATCTCCAGGAAGTTAACTAGCATTTGCCCCCTGTGGTTTCTGCCGCCAAAGCCGTATGGCCCAACCCTCGATTCGCTGCAAGTCCGTACTCCCACTTTCGCGTTGAAGTCCCCCATGACAACATTGAAGTGTGCCTTACTGGTGTTGTTTAGGGCTTTGGCTATGTCTTCATACATAGCCTCCACTTCATCATCCGAGTGTGTCGAGGTCGGTGCGTAAACTTGTACAACCTTGAGAGAATATCTCTCGGTTAACTTAAGGACAAGATACGCTACCCTTGTCGACACACTGGAGACCTCAACAACATTGTCTATGAGGGACCTATTGACGAGAAACCCGACACCCCCCTGGGAAAGTTGGTCTCCCTCTCGGAAGTAGAGTAGATGGCCCGATTCAAGGGTTAATGTGTCCTCCCCCTCTCTTCGGACCTCACATAACCCTAGAACGTGCCATCGTATCTTCTCCAACTCTACTTCGAGCTGCGCAATGTGCTCGTCCAGCCGTAGACTTCGTCCGTTATACGTCGCCAGTGCCAGTTTGTTTTGGTAGCCTACCGTAGCCCGGGGATTCTTCGCACCCCCTACCCCACCGTTACCATGGCCGCTACCGTGACCAGGAATAGTGGGGCGGCCGGGAACTGGGGGCCGTTTTCTTTTTGCGCTATTCATCAAGGAGGAAATGCCATAATCGCCACGCTAGGCCTGCGGGTTGGCGATCGCAGTAGCTGGGTCGCTTGCCCCGATGACGCTGCTGCCCGTCATCGTGCTTATGGTATTTTAACCCAGCCAGAGTTTGAGTGGTTATACCGCCACTAGTCGGTCGCCAGGGACTCGTTCGTTAATCGGCAGGATGCACCACGTGCAGGTGAGTTTGACATTTGGAGGTCTAGATGTTGGTGACCCCCCTTACATCCCACATATTATATGTGTGTGTACAATAAAGAGTTAATAAAAAAACTTAAGAAAAAAAACGAAAGAATTAAATACAACTTTGGAACATGAATATTAGAAATGAATATTTTTATTTAGGTATAATGATAAATATACGTTGTGATAAACGTATAAGTACGAATATATTAGAGTCCAAATTCATGATATCAAAGAGTAAGTGCCTAGAATAACGGATGTTAACGTTAACTGTGTTGAAAGTTGAAACTTACCTACCAAATCCATCAATGATCAAGCATTCACGATATTTCCAAATTCCACTATTTTGCACACTTTCACTCATAAAATCACTAGAAACTAGGTTTAACCACTTAACTTATACTATACATACAATTAAGTAGGTAATTCAATTAAAGTCAAAATTACACGCACACTTTATAATCTGCACATTTGCAAACATATTGAAAACATATTTTTTTTAATAAATTCGATTCGAAATTTGAATATTATTCGAGAACTAGAGACGTGCGCTCGCGCACACGACGACCGTTACATTTATGGAGAACAGCTGGCATCACACCTGCCTTCCTTTCCTGACCGGGGGACGACGGACTGACAATGTCTTTATATTTTTCTGCTTCTCTTGTAAGGGGGAACATTTGCTAAGTAAGTGCAAGTACCTATAGGTAATTCTACAGATATTTTCTACTAACTAGGTATAGTTTTTTTAAGGTATTCCTAGAGCAGTTTTGTATTTCATTCGTTCATGAGACAAAATGTTTTATTATTACTGACTTACCTGTAAAATATTTGTGGAACTCTACAAATGTAGGTTTAATTAATTTTTTTGAGGGCAATATGAATTGTAATAATAACGATTTTAGATATTTTAACTCACACTCAAGATGTTTAACCATAAATAATACTAAAAATCTGACATATATGTCTGGATATGATATGGTAGGGATAAATGGGCCATTCGGCATTATCATGGCTGGATATGCATTATCATGTTTTATAACAGCTCTAGAAAGAGTAATAGGTATTAAATCTCAGATCTAGAATATGTAATGTGCTATGAAATGAGAATAAAAGTGCTACCTAAGTTAAGCACCCTTTACCACCCTTATAATAATAATTCTTGTTGGCACATTATCTGTGATGTACAGTATTGAACTTTTTTATGTGTCAACACTAGACATCTAATAAAACTTATTGTGTTTCTTTAATCAAATCTCACAAAATATGAAGCAATAAAGCTTGCAATCATTTCCTCAATAAAGCTTGAATTGCGACTTCGCCCGCATCTAAGAAAATTTCCTCTAAATGAAATTCCGCCATTCTTACATCCAATGACCTATAAAGCTGTCACACACGTCTTAGATTGGAATGCAAAGACCCTCTACAGAGTCAGATTTGCGCATACTGACTTGACTTTGGTGTAGGTTAGGATTCTGATGCAGACAAAGCTGTATGTTTGTAATTTTTAAATTATATTTTATTTATTATAATATATTACAATCTAGCCTCAAGTAAAGGCTGGTAAACATAAACATCTAAATTGAATTTACTACGAATTTTTCTACTGACAAATTCTAGATAATTTCTTAAATCTCTCTATAAAGGACAAGCACATGTTTTTGTAGGTATTCATTTAAATAGCACTACTGCCACTTTGCTCGACTTTACTAACTCAAAAGATTTAGCCCTTTTTAGTCTTCTCACTACGTCAGTGACGTCTAGGAGCTGGATAGCGTCAACGTGTCACATTTATGGTTATCAATAGGAGGGGTCCCTGACTTTAGGCTGGACTACATGCGTCCGGTTGCGGCCCCGGTTCGGTTCGCTGCAACCAATCACATGCGTTCCGGCCACCCCCCACTTGAAGTCAGCGCTTCGTGATTGGATGCAGCGAGCAGCAAACCGAACCGGCCTTACGCGTGAAAAAATTACTGTCCCTTTGGCTTCGCCATAGTTGGGTAAGGTTAGGGCCATAGAGAGGCTCTAAATGAGGCCCTGATCCACATGCGGCATTTCGAGAGGCCTTGGCCGTCCATTCATACTCCGCATTCCACACACGGAATCCAGAACAATCCCTCTTTTGAAAGCGTTCAGACCTTTGGGATAATTGCGATATTTTCTCGACGACATCGACACAATATTTTTCTTAACTGTAGGTTAGGTTATGGAGGATGGTTTGATCGGTTTCTATTGGGATAATCGGACTATAGTAGCGCCCTAGGGTTAATTTCAAAATATTTTTCGGTTTTAGAGCATAATGTTTATATTATATATCAGATAAGGCTATGTTTATATACAGAATACCTTTTATAAGTGATGGCAATGAGGCTGAAGATGCTGCTTAGTGAGTGCTGGCTCCTCTATAAACACTGCCGGAATACATCTACGCCGATATGAAGATATTAAAAGTATTAATTGGCGACAGACTTTACAAAGAAGAAGTCGTTAATTGACCCTGTCAAACTTACTTATAAATACTGCTATACGACTGAAACGTCGTTTATACAACCAATAACATCTGATATATAACTAAAAAGTCGTATAATTCGGTATTTTCCAAGATAGACATAAATTGATGGTCAAATGTGAAAACAGAATTAAAACATGTAATCAAAAATCAGGCGATAGAAAGAAACGACAATATTACATCATGACGTCACGGTGTAGTAGCGCCATACAAGCAGATCCTGGCTACATATAAAGAACTGTTTTGCTAAAAAGGGACAGAGCATCTCTCCAGGACTAACTTCAATCATTAATATCTCTGAAGTTAGTTGAGATATCGATAAAGAAATTTTAGATCCTTCTTCAGGATGTCCATGTAAGTTGATTGATGGAATAAATTTTTTTAGTCAAATATCGAATTGGCACCCAAACCCATGTTGTACGATATAAAAGTTTATAACACTGTTATACAACAATAAGTTATTCACAAAACGTCATTACGACAATTATATAACTATGCCTGTTGGGTACTTAGCATTTCCCGAAACGTGCTGAAGTATCTGAATTCTCTAATCAGGCGAAGTTTCCTAACGAGACTTGGGCCTAAATCTTTAGTTACAGAAACTTCGACTACACAAACATTCGAACTTTTAGTCGGTAATCTGAAAATTGGATAAACACCTTGGTTACTGAAAACTTTGAGGTTTAACGAGAGTTTTCCAATAATTTATCCCTCTATTACCTGCGTTTATTATTCCCTATTATGAGAGCGTTCCATAACCCGTTGAAATAACTCACGTTGACAACTGTGCATGTTCCATTACCGCGTTAACAGCTGAAAAAGTCAACGTTAATAATTTCAACTGGTTTTGGAACGCACTCTATGAGGTAACGACGACTTTATTTCCGGTTTCGATATAGGTACCAGATTATGTCATGTAATGTACCAAAAGGTTTTTGGTTTGTCAAAGACATATCGCGCACTCTAGCGCCGCCAACCGAAAAAGTACATTATTTGTCCTATTATTATATTATTGTTATAATAATTATTACACTGAATAGAAAAAGGTTGTTTAATTTAAACAAGCACAATACGAGCCTACCAAGTCGGCTTGTTCATTTCAACCAAGAAATTGTTCACTCCAATTAAACCAAGATCTTTATCGTGTCTATCAAATAAAATGTTCAACTGAATAAAGTTTCTTATGCTCTTTATATTTTATGCTCAGCATCAAACAAGCTGTTTTTTCAGTTACCTTTTAGTTTAAAAAAAATTCGACGAGTTTGTTTTCGACAGGGTAGGTAAGTAGTATTTTTAGGCTAATAAATAACCCTCTTTATACGGCACTTATTTCTGACAAAAATGACCGTTTCCGGCATTCTTCTTCTTCTTTCGTGTTGATGATCCGAATTAAATTTTTCCCGACCAGAAGGCAGCCACATCGATAGCCCTCTGGGTGGCCTCGAAAAGGTCCTCCCGCGTGCAGGTGGTCGGACACGCGGGACAGCAGAGCAAGTGCTCCATGGTTTGAGGGGAGACACACACTCACCTTTACTTGATAGCTGGAAAACCCCCAGTTGTGAAGATTGTTTCCGGCATTAAATATAATGATTAAGGGCAAGAACTTAACTTTAATTTAAAAATTTAATTGACATTAATATAACATTATTTTCATGGCATTATTGTACGCCTAGATTAGGTAGTTTGTGATATAAATACTATATTTTTAAAATGTGACCTTGTATATTTACTCACAAACAACAATAAATAAATAATAATAATAATAAAAAGCTTCCTTAGGACTTTGACATTTCCCGACGTATCTAAATTGACACCTCATCCAAGAGCTTATTGATATGGCGTAGAAAAGTACAATAATATCGAGAAAGTTTAAATAGAGACAAGAATTTTAAACCGCTTCGTGCACCTGAAAGTTCAATTTTCAGCTTCGAGAATACGAATAAAAGATTACGTAAGCGGTTATTTACGAATAGAAACCCAGTATTCTATGTCAAAAGCAGTAGAACTCAAACTACAGTTTTACACAACAGTTTTGTTTTTTATACAAAAAGTGTAGAACGGAAACCATTAGGAACTTGTCGTCTGCACACCATCGTTCGAGTAAGCTTTTAAAATAAAAGTTCTCTAATTGATTTGTTTTTGCACTAGTTCTTGCGATATTGCTTCGATTATATTCTTAGTTAGACCGGGGCATAGCAAAATGTAAAGTATTTATTTTACTTTAGTATATAAGGTCAAACCTGGGTTAGTGAGAACTGGATAAGTGAGAATTTAAGCTCCCAAAACCTCTATTAGCGAGAAACAGAAACCTCTGTAAGAGAGAGTCGTTTTTCCTTCATGGACCTCCGTAAGTGAGACTGCTACTTATCTATACCTCTATAAGCGACAGTCGAGCTTTATTTATTTATTTTATTTAGGAGGAACTATAGCTAGTGCATGAATTTTTGTTTTGTTTTCGTAAGCATCTTGATACCTACCCTTATAAAGTACTTATATGTCGAAATCTAATGAACATAACATATACACACTATTAAAAACATATATGTACATAATATATGTTGTGCATATTATGCACATAATTTTATCATATTACATATATACTACATTCGTACTTGCTGTGACTTGTTATTGCTGCGTACCTCTATAAGAGAGAAACGCTACCCATGTACCTGCATTAGCGAGAAACTCGGGTTAGTGAGAAACCTCTATAAGCGAGAATGAGATTGTGCTCCCTTGAACTCTCGCTTATCCAGGTTTGACTGTATGTAGTTGAGTTATGGAATTTTGCTACTTAGACGTTCTGCGTTTTAGACTAGGTATACTGTACCAAATTATATCGTAATCCAAATAAAATAAAATAAATAATAACAGCCTTTATTTCCTACTACTAATACACAATCATTCATAAATTAAGATAAATTAAGATTGGTACTCCCAAAAATGAATACTGATTACCGCAGTAGAAATTGCTACGCTATGGCTGTAAGAATATTTAATAAACTGCCTGAAGAACTTAAAAGTCTTCCGAATAACAAATTTAAATATGTATTGTATTCGTGGATCGCAGATATTTGACGTATAAATTTAAAAATGACTAAATTATTATATTCCAGGCTTATAATAATTTAGTCATTTTTAAATTTATACGTCAAATGTTCTTGTACTGAGTAGAAACATTTATCTGTGAGCCACGAATACAATACATATTTAAATTTATACGTCAAATGTTCTTGTACTGAGTAGAAACATTTATCTGTGAGCCACGAATACAATACATATTTAAATTTATACGTCAAATGTTCTTGTACTGAGTAGAAACATTTATCTGTGAGCCACGAATACAATACATATTTAAATTTATACGTCAAATGTTCTTGTACTGAGTAGAAACATTTATCTGTGAGCCACGAATACAATACATATTTAAATTTATACGTCAAATGTTCTTGTACTGAGTAGAAACATTTATCTGTGAGCCACGAATACAATACATATTTAAATTTATACGTCAAATGTTCTTGTACTGAGTAGAAACATTTATCTGTGAGCCACGAATACAATACATATTTAAATTTATACGTCAAATGTTCTTGTACTGAGTAGAAACATTTATCTGTGAGCCACGAATACAATACATATTTAAATTTATACGTCAAATGTTCTTGTACTGAGTAGAAACATTTATCTGTGAGCCACGAATACAATACATATTTAAAGTATTGACATTTGTATAAAAATAATAGACATTTATTAGAAGTAGTATAACTTCCGTCAAACTGTAGTTTATTTATATGATACTTAAAGTTGATGTAACATGTGAATTTAACAAATAATAATGTCTTTAATATACACAAATAAAAAGTAAATCTAACTTATAAAATTTCTTAGATTAGGCCCGTGTGGTAGGGTACCGAGGATGATCTGCTGCTCCTTTGGGCGAGATAGCCGCCAGCCCTTGAGTCCCTCGTCGCATCAAATAGACATGTATAAATTTAAAATTTAAAATTTACGTGTCATTATTTCATTAAATTATTATAAGTTTGTCAATATTTATTATTTATTTCAGTAGTTGCCATCTCTGGCATAGGCATCTCCCAATTTCAACCTCTCACCTCGATTGATCTCAGCTGGAGCACACGGGCACAGAATTACATCACTCGACCGTAACGCTAGGGCAATTATAATTTCCAGTTTAAAAGAAATAGCCTTGTGAATGAAAAATATTTCTGGCAAAGTATTTCGTTTATTAAAAGTACAAAAAATTATACCTAACACTCGATGCCCCCACAGCGCGTGTATTTTGCTCCCGAGTTCCTTTGACTTCATCTGAGATCGCCTGTACACAGTGCCCGTGTATGCGTGAGCCGATTTCGCGCGTTTATATTCAGCCGATCTGTGTATATTCTGTGACACGGGTTAAGTACTAGCTCTTCTATAAACACTGCCTATACCTATATAAACAACCCTCTTATATATTTAAAGGGAAGCCGAATGTTGTGAATAATGTTCGCCGTTGCTAGGGCATTTTTAAGGGTCTCCGTCAAGGCCGCGTCCTTCGTGAAAGAGTCAATCGATTCGGGGCTCGAATACCTTTCCCTAGGCACTCTAGGGGCTCAAGGGTCGGGTTTGTGAGTTTTCTGATGCGCATTATGCAAATCCGTTTCGAGTTAGATCCCACTTCTGATTTACTTTGGATTACTTTCACTTAGCTTGTGAGGTACCTAAATATTAGATTTACACAAAGGGCCAGCGAGAGGTCGCGGATTTCTGTGGGCTTTTCTTATTTGTATATATTGTATATTTATTAATTTTCAACCATTTGGAACATATTAGAGCACTGCGGTTGCGTCAACATAATATGATATGTATTACACAAGCGTTAAATTGAAATTTTTGCTTGGCTTAGCTAGCACTGTTAAGCGAAGGATAAGTCATTACATCCAATAACATCATAATAAGACGAAAATAATAATATTAACATAATTATATCTTATAGCTGCTGTAAATGGGCATTGTCAGAAAATAATAATAATAATTTAAAAAATATTACAGTAATTAGCTGCTGTATAGAGGCATTGTCAAAACATAAAAATATATGTCAAAGACTATTATTATTTGCAAATGTCAACATTATCTTTTGATAGGGGGCTGGGAATAACCCCAGCGGCACTTCGACCCTTGAGGATCTTTTGTGCCTACCCCATTTTACACACCGGTCATCTCAGTGTGCAGGTTTCCTCGCGATGTTTTCCTTCACCGTTAGAGCAGTCGGTAAATATACGTAAGTCTTCGAAAAATAATAAAAACTCATTGGTACATGGCAATGCATGGTTTCGAACCCGAATCTCCCGCATGGGAGTCCGGTGTCCTAGCCACTGTGCCACCGACGCCTCTAAATTGATGTAACAAAAATGTCTAAAATCCGATAAATAAATTACTGGGAGGCTTTTAAAAGAGCTTCTGTGGGCTTTTAGTCCAATATCTCGTACAGCGTAAATCTGACTACAGTAATAAAATCTATCATTCACTTAACTTATCTTTATAATATGATTTAAAGACATTTTTTGCTCATGGTGTATGGTGTGGTGTGTGTGGTATATTCTTATAGATGAGTAGGTACATTTACCCACCATAGTAGGTCCTTGACTTCCTTTACTTCACTCTTCGCGAAAGTACTTCCAGGAATAAACTGACAAGTTAAGCAAACTCGTGTAAAATAAAAATAAACTACACTTGTTTTGACATAAAATAGCCAAGTAAAACGAAATTAAACACGTTTTCTGTTCTCAGAATTCATAACCGGCGGCGAACTGTCGGTCTTCCATCCTCTGCGGCTCATTTAGCTTGAACTGACGACAAAGAGGTTATTTGAGGTTAATGGCAGAAGTAAAAATAAAAATGAATGAAAATAATAATATAATAGAATGGCCACAGAAATATTGTGTGACAAAACAGAGGCTCCATCGGCTACATTAAGTTCTTCTCACGCCTTTAGTGATTTTGAAACATCGGACCGAACCCATGGAAATCTTGAAAACTGAAAAATAGATTTCTATTGGTTCGGTCCGATTCCCTTCCAATATCCCTGCAACTGTGCTAAAGGCGTCAAGGTATACGACTGACTCTTCTAAATTCTGTCAAAAATGCTGAGAGGAAATAATTAGCGACAGACTTCATAAAAGAGTGGTACCTAGGCTCAGGTTTTCGAGGTCGGTCATCGAGGGGGTTTTAGAGAGTAAAAATCTCACATACCTAACTCGGTCTCTCCTCCAGGAGGCTGGGTTTCTTAAGAAGATTCCCCCCGTTACAAAAAATAATTAGGTTAGTATGCGGGGCTCGAAACGGCCTATATTTTCGTTCCACTCGCTGTGGAGACCACGGGCGTATGGTGCACGGAGGCCAAGATTTTTGTCCGAGGTTTGGGCCGACGACTGAGAGAGCGCTCAGGTGACCCCCGCGCCGAGTCGTACCTGGTGCAACGCATCTCGCTGGCTATTCAGCGTGGAAACGCTGCCAGTGTGATGGGCACCTTCCCGCCGGGTGCGACTCGGGGCGGTTTGTTAGATTAAGGCTTTTGACAAATGTAATATGTTTATATTATATTGACTATATTTGTATGTTTATAATAAAATTTCTCATTAATTAACAACTAAAAAAAATAAGGTTAGATGAGATGTAGGTAAGGGATTCTGTCGTCGAGCGTAACAACCGTTAATGCGTTAACAACCTTAAGTCTGTCGCCAATCTTCGCTTCGGCATTATATCAATGCCGAAGCGAAGATTCTCCGGCAGTGTTTATAACTAGAAGAGCAATACTTTCTTAGTTCGCTCCATCATCAACCACATCCTCACTTTCCAAGAGAGATTGAGATCAAACGTAGGTTTAAACGTATATAGATATATATAAAAATTGCTAATTTTAAGCCGCAGATTGCTCCTATGTAACTCTATTTAGAACCTCGATATGGTAGAGGTAAAACTGGCACGGTCGACTGTATCTACAGTTTATGAAGATCACGAACAATTAACATTAATTATACCATGCGCCTGGGCAAGTGTGGGATGATAACCCGTGAACGAAGTGTACTGTATGGGGGATCAAAGAATGAACGGAATGGTTCTGTTTATAAATTTAGTAAGAGGTATTGTTAGGCTTGTGATATGAATACGATAAAGAAGTTTAATGGGTATTATATACTAAGTTCTTTTAGTTCATAATTGTTATGTGCGTAAGTTTAGTTTTTTCTAAGGGAAAGAAAATTAGAGTTTAAAATATCTACCTAGACAATCACCGAGGATAAGGGTTAAGTAAAATGTAGAATTTGAAAGATTTTTACAAACTGTTAAAGTTGCTTGCTTATCGTATGGTTAGTGGCCAACCTATTTGTCAGAGTTGTTCAGGCCGCCCGTAGGACTATGACTGCTGTCGACAGACAACAACCGGAAAGTGCTCTCAAAGAAAAATTAGTTGTGTCTTTTGTTAGCTCCTACATAAATACGAATAAAAGACTTCAACGTGCTAAACTTTATTAAATAATTTACTTATAAGGGGTTAGTTGGTAGGAAAATGGCGTAAATAAATAAATATTAAGAAAATGGGTAGGTATTAAATTATTATAATATTTAAAAGTTATGTACCTACTTCATACATAGGTACTTCCTACAGGTGGTGACTCGTGTTAAATATTTTTCGTTGACATTACCCACGACATTACCTAAAAATTAGTGCTGCTTATATTATTTTTTTAAAACTAAGGTAAGAGACACTTACCTACTGTCACAAATGATTATTTAATTTAATTAATAACTATACAACCATCAAAAGAACGCACAACAAACAAAATTAATTAAAATCTGCTTCGCTCCTGTACATATTAATCAATTAAATTAAATTTAGAATTACTTACAGCTGGAGACATGACACTCATTCAGGACGCACTGGTAGATTATCCAGGACTCCAGTTCAATCATCGTTGAAGCGGTCATCGTCACCACAAAACACCAGTCAATAAAACAAACAAAAGTCAAACGTTCCTAACAAAATCCACAAATATCTTCACCGTGTATTCTGTTTCATTTAAAATCTGTGACCTAATCTAATGTTTCATTCAATATTTACGAATTTGAATTTAGATCACGCGCAACATGCAGCGAGCGCAATATTTTGTTTGATACCGCCCACGTAGGTAGATCCCGAACCGAATGATTTGATTGGGCCTTGTACAACCATCTGCTTACCGGAAGGAAATTAATAGCTGTGTTACCATAATAATTTTCTAAAACTCCCTGAAAGCTAGTTTAATTTATGTTCTTGATTTGATTAGACTGTCTTTATGGATCTCTCACTCACCTAGGTATTACCATCAGCAAATGAGTAAATTTTGATTAAATATAAATTCTGTGAAACTCGAAATTATTACTTTTGCGTAAATTAATTAATTATTCAGGCACCCAAAGTTTAGGTAAAAAAATTAAAACTGGCAGCATTTTTACCATAGACACGTTGCTGGGACATAGAAATAAGAATGTCGATTGTTTTGTCGACATCGATGATAACTCAATATTGATAACAAAATTTTAAATGGGAATTATGGACAAACTATTCAAAAATTGTACATTTTGTTAATCGGTGCTAATTTTAACAGGAAACAACAAGCGCCACGTAATAAAACAATCTGTTTCTTCAAAATATAAAGGAATTCTGAAAAGAATAAAGGATTTACTTTCTACTTCTGATGATAGCTGATTTTTTAGAGATATTATTGATATAGCTTTACGGATAGTTATAGTTTTACGGAATAAAGTGGCCATTTTTTTTTTCAGTTTAAACAGCTATAGGAAAACGACTTAGAATAAAGCTATACTAATACGTCTAAAAAAATCAGTCATAATCAGAAGAAGAACGTTAATCCCTGATTTTTCAGAATTCCCTTGTATTTTACAGAAATAGATTTTTTATTAACACGGCGCTAGTAGTTACGTGTTAATTTTAGTACTCATATCGGTAAATGTATTGTAAAGTTTCAACTCTATTAAATTTGTAGAAATGGATCAAATTATATTTCCGAAAAATGTCCAAGCATAGTTTTCGGAAAATTGCCAATTTCTAGTTATTATTACAATAACAAATAATACATATAAATATATAAAAATAATAATAATAATAATATATACAATATATATTACTAGAGTAATATCGATATCGACTCTGCAAAGCGATGCCAACACTATTAAAACAGCAACTGTCAAACAAAACTCTATTTTGTCTATAGTTTTTCAGAGGTGTTTCGCGCAGTTTGAGAGTGGTTTTCTATTTGTAAATATTGTAGAATTGTAAATAACGAAAGTGTTATAAGGTTTCTAAGACTCCAATAGTGTTTTTTCGTAGTGTGAAAGTGTTTTATGGATATAAACTTTTTGTCAAGGAGTTATAAAGCCCTTTAAGGTGAGTATTTAAAGACGTTAATGCTGAAACACCTGTCGGCCCTAGTTGCTGCTTCCGATGCTGTATTACGTTGAATGCATTGTTCAGTTTTTTAGTTTCCTATCAGTCCTTGGGGCTTCACTTTCGCTGCGGTTTTTATCCATTTGTTTTGTGGAATCGTTTTGTTTTGTGCTGTTGCGCTGTTCGCGTAACCTTGAAGCTAGAGCAGTGTCGTCTCGTCTCCTACCTAATTCGACCTTACTTTACGTCCCAGCTGTATTCAGCTATTATATTTATGGCTACATATATATTTGCTAGTGTGTGCGATGCGAGCCAGAACACTGTTTTCTCGAATTTTCCTTTGAAATTCATGTCACTGTTGGACATGGATTCTCAAAGTTACGACTTTAGTGCTTTTATTTGCAGTTTCATTCCTCGTTATTTACTTAATTAGGTATATATTCTATCCCCGAAATTACAAACAGTGATACACAAAACTTCAGAACAAATCAGTATGACAAATAATAGTAAAACTAAATTACAACAACACAATTTAACACTTCAAAATATGAGTACCTACCTAATTTTTTGTGCAGATCTAGTAAAATACAACACCAACAAACCTTCACAATAATTTAATAAAAAACGATGGAGCTTCACATTTCAAATTCAGACTTCTAGATCTCTCTACCATTGTTTACAAAATCCTACAAGGTTTCACATGTCTAGAAGCAGGTTTGTAACATGATACAAACCAATGGTCCCCTGTGGTTTCTGTTCCAACCAACATGTTGTGAAACATTTACTGGCCTTTGTTTTAACAGAAAATTAAAAACATCATGCTCTTGTTCGTGATAATTATGGTGTCTTATCCACAGATCCATTGTCTTGAGTTAATCTAAGTAATTTATAACTTTGAGTCTGCTGAATGATATCAATATGGATCCTGTGTAACTGAATACTTAAGTACCTACCTACTTGATGTCAGCTGTTATTATATTAGATAGATAGAAACACTTTATTGTACACAGATACAGTTTTTTTACAGGTACAAACAAATTATATTAGTATAGGTTCAGAATATAATTTCCCTACTTAACACAAGCGTCACAAACAAACAAAAAAATACTTACCTATACTATTAGGTAAGTATTTTGATCCGTGATTCGGAGTGACTGCTAGATCTAATAAAAAAAAAAAATTACTTACCTATACTATTAGGTAAGTAATTTGATCCTTGATTCAGAGTGATTGCTAGATCTAATTTTTTTTCATAAATTATTTATTAAAATAATTATTAAATATCTTTTAATTATAATTGAAAGAAACTATCACACTCACTAACAGAATAGAAGAATCATCTAACCCTAGTTAAATCCTTTTTAGTTTATTCAGTTACTAGTTAGTAAGTTACTTAGTTATTTTTAGGTGTATCGTTCTGTTGACAAAGACATTGTATACAATAACTTATTTTCATTGTAAGAAAAGCTACAGAAAATATACATTTTCCTAATTAAATTATGTCAATCAATCTATATTAAATTATGTCAATCAATCTATATTAAATTATGTCAATCAATCTATATTTGTAAGTCTATTAGACACTCATACCTTTCCTGAACGATAAGAAATGATAATGAAATGTTATCATACCACTTATCAGATATCATTATCAGCAATGATTGGTGTGTCATAGAAATGTAACAACGTATTTTACTATGAATCATAATTTGTAAGTGATGTCTGAAAAGAACTGTAAATAAACGAACTGGAAATGGAATGTTTTTGTTGATAACATGCTTGTAATTGCATCACTAAACGATTGCATGAGTTTACCTGGCTGGTTGATTCTTACTCATACATACATGATGAATGATGATTTCAACTATGGATACTTTCAAAAACTCAGGGTAAAAATGCATAGACAATTTTTTATGCAGATTTTTATCTGTACCTATAACAGCTAGCTATTTCATCTGAGCTCCTCCGTGCATCGGAAAGCACGTTAAGCAGTCGGTCCCGGTTGTTGTCGTTCGACAGCAGTCGTTAAGCCATGTCAGAGGCCTACGGGCGGCCTGAACAACTCTGACAATAGGTTGGCCGCTAACCATACGAGCAAGCAAGCAACAGCTAGCTAATACATTTTAAGATATTAAGGTTACACAGGATTCATATGCATATCATCCAATAGGGTAAAACCGTGAGTTGCAAGAAATGTCCTTAATGTTGAGGTTTTCTTATCTTATTTTATGATAGGGGGCCGGGAATAACACAGAGGCACTTCGACCCTTGAGGATCTTTTGTGACTACCCCATTTTACACACTGGTCATCTCAGTGTGCAGGTCTCCTCACGATGTTGTCCTTCACCGTTAGAGCAGTCGAAAAATGTACGTAAGTCTTCGAAAAATACGAAAACTCATTGGTACATGACACTGCACGGTTACGAACCCGGACCTCCCGCATGGGAGTTCTGTGCCCTAGCCACTGTGCCACCGACACTCTTTCAGGTTTTCTTAAGTCACATCTTATCTCTATCTAGAGTTATGACGTAGACAGGAATAGCATGTATTTTAATGATGACTTTACTTAAGGACGTTTTGTGACGAACTGACGGTTAGTCATTAACAGAAAAACGATGGGATCTGTGATACAATACACCATTATTTTCTGGGATGATTTTAATTTGATATCTTTGGGTAAAAGTGTCAGTGTAAAAGATAAAATCTAGGTTTGCTCTTGGTATTCCATTCTTTATAAATAGTCTGCATCCTCCAATACTTGACATTGGCGAAATTATTGTGTGTACCTTGCCTAACCACAATAGAGGCCATATTCACAATAATTGAATTGAATAGTTATCATTCATGAGATTCTGCTATGATAAGCCAGTTGGTTGCTTATTTATATTGATTTTGAATAATATAATCAGATAAAGTTACTTAACCCGTCAGGAGGAGGGGAGGCCTTTGCCCCGCAGTGGGACAGTCTATAGGCTATTAAAAAAAACGTTCAAAATTCAAGACTACGGAAAGCATGATCAAAAAAACGCGCGCTCGCCCCTAGCGGAGGGAAACTATTTTTTCTTTCATCAAAGATGGAAAGCTTCAAGCCATCCTTACCAGTGACAAACTTAAGTTATGTTTTATCACCAGAGATATGCAAATGACAGAAAGATAATAAAAAAGATAATCTTTGAATTTATATTTTAACAGGAGAACACTTCTTAATAGGACAGAAAGTACTAAACAAGAATTAATTTAATATAAAAGTTACAATTTAAATCTTTATTAATACAACAAACAATCTTACCAACAATACTTTGTTTCTACTACCTAGTAGAACAGGTAAAAGTATAGCAAAGTGTATTGAAACAATTACCACATGCCGATCAACTTTCTCTAACCACAAGTGACATGTCAAGAATACTTTATTTAGTACCCAGTATCAATCGGCATTCAACGCAGCCATTAAATAGCTTGTATGCTGTGAATTTTTTTTGTGCTCACTCAATAAAATAGTAGGCTCCTTTTTGCTGGCGTGGTACAGTCATAGGATACATTTTATAATAAATTCTTGAGAATGACAGATTACTATCGTGAAGTGATTTACATAAACATTTATAAATTCGCAAAAAAAAATTGATTACGTAAGTGTAAGTACTTTCCTAATTTTTCTTGCTGGATACGTACTATAACTATACATATTATGTGTTATTGTTATATACAGGGATAATACCATTTCTCTATACTAGAATCCGTCTATTAGTGAAGACCTGTAATTGGCCTTTTATTTTTAGTTTGGTTTATATATTGTCTTAAGTGCTGTTGGTTTTCCAATAAAATAATAAAATAAAGATCTGGAAGCCAATTCTCGCAGAGTTCGACATACAAAAGTCGAGCGCTACGACCGTCTTGTCACGCTCACAAACAAAGTGAGCAAATGAGATAGGACTACTGTCGAATTCGACATCCACCTGCGAGAATCGCCGTCCAGGCCTCAACTTCATCCTTTTAGCACATCAATTATGGATTTTCAAATTGAGAGGAAATTGTTATCGGAGGAAGACTGACGTGATGTCAGTTGTGGTGAAGAGGGGAAAGGTATGGTGTGGCTGGTGACCAGTTGTGCTGGTCCACCAATGGATGTTTCGAACTCGTATAGACGAAATTCCATTGAAAACATCGATAGCGCGTTCTATGTTTGGAAATTAAGCTTCTTGTATGCAGTGTCGTCATTCTGTAGTGATGCTATCTGTTGATGAGTTAAGTGAACTAATCGTAGTGGCGCGTAGTAAACCGCCACAACACAATGTTACTGCGTACCTGGTACGGAAACGGTTAATTAATGAATTAATGATACACACACATCATAACAGAAATGTACTACTGAAACAAGCCATTTTACTATAATGGAAACTAAATTAACAAAATTTGAGTGAGACTCATTAAAACCCACACAGTATACCATCACCGGTTCAATAATGAAGTACAAACGCCCTTGTTTCTTGAAAGAAAATTTCTCCTCTAATGGTTTTTCACGTCCTCGTTCGCGTTGCATTTTAATTACTTAAAGACATAAAAATGGGCGTATAAAGAACAGTTTTATAAAAAAAACTTCGTATAATTTGGAACGAAACTTAACATATTTGTCCGACAAGACAAAAGTTACGATGGGCTCACTTGGTTAGACGTGGTGATGGCCGGTGGACCAGAGCCCTCACGGAGCGGTGGCCAAGGTCGGGGAAAAGAGGAGTAGGTCGTCCAGCAGCTAGATGGGCGGATGACATCACCAAAGACGCATCGAAGACCTGAATACGACTTGCACAGGATCGTATAGGGTGGCACAAAAGAGAGGAGGCTTATACCCTGCACTGGGACGACAGGGGCTGATGATGATGGAGACAAAAGTAATCGAAAAATGTATTCGCAATTACTTGATTGCGAATACAGATTAATAATCGTATAATTGCAATTGCGTTTCATTTGCCCAACACTGTTTTATATTCTAATTAATTTCGTTTCCTAATTTTACTACTTTGGTTAATTTTAACGACGAAGCGGTTCAATTGGAAATTGGTGGCAAGTATTTAACTGGATTTTTAATGTGGGTTGTCGAAAAACCACAAAATCAATAAACTATTTTTTATAAATTATACGTTTATTGCGTTTTAGAAGATAAAAAAAAACAAGAGCTAATTTGTTCTAATGGTCGTTAAGACGAATTGACCTCCAGTTTTCGGTCACTTGACCTTATCGCATGAATTCCTTATAAGATCAGTTGATTCATTCACAATTTGATGCCTTTATCTTTGTCGGTTTCACGATTTCTATGTGCATTCATAAGTAGCTATACGTCATCTTATCAAATAAGAGATATTTATTTCGCATTCTCACTCATGTTTCTTACTCGTATTTGTAATTCAAGAGGACCGTGACGTGATCATTATTTGAAATTAACCACACACAACGACTGTCTTGATTCTTGGCATATTTTAAGGGGTTGTTTGCCATTTCCTTTCCCATTTCACACACTGGTTTCTCAGTGTGCATCGATAGTCAGTAACATAGAATCGCTGTCTACCCACAGTAATGCTAATTTCGACTATCAATAGTAGCGATACTATTTGATACCTACTATCGGTAGGGCGTCGATTCTAATGAGTCCGCCACAACTAAAGTAAAAAAAATCTGTCTCGCTTACTCTATGCTAGATCGTGTAACAGTGAGAGGAGTGACGTTTCGTTTAGCGATGTTTTAATTTAGCGAGTGACACCCCAGAATCAGCCTCATACCAATAGTTTTTCTATGCCCATACTCACTCGCTTGTCAATATTTACTCAGAGTACACACAACCTATTTAGCAAAACAACAGAAAACTTGATAATTTTTCTCGCTAACAACATTTGATCCTGCGGATTGGTCTGTATGTACCTAATCAGAGTTTACTTTAGAGGAACTACGTTATCACCAAAGTAAATAAATACCTAAATCATATTTTATTTAACTAGTTAAACCAGTTTGTACTAGCTACGCATAACTTTCTGGTTTCCAAACGAGATAAAGCTTTGTCTTTGAAGCCAAAATAAATACCGGATAACCGACCTAGTTCGTGGACGTAGGTAGGTACCAATACTGTCGATAGAGTAGTTCAGATATCGATATAACAGCTCAAAGATCGCACTTCGGATCAAAACACATTTTTGAGCCTCCCTGCCAGTTTTTTTTAATAGGCAATAAATTACTGACAAACGAACGGGCCACCTGATGGTGATCATATCTGAAGTGGTCATAGTTGACTCTCTAGTCAACTTCACCAGCCACACCGTGACCTAGTCAACTGTGACCATTTAAGCAAGTGTCTCTACACTTGCGCTTCCGGCTTTGGAATGATAGGACTCTCTTTTCGTTATATTTGAAGCATCCCATGTCGTACAAAGCGCAGCGGAAATAGTTGAATGAAGCGTCCTAATATTTCAACTGCCATTAAAATTCAATTCAATTCTTTTATTCCAAGTTGGTACAAATTGTACACACTTTTGTTCGACAATAATATTCATACAAAATACAAAATAACAAATCATAATGAAATTGAAAATAAAACAAACAAAAATATATTAATTAATTATACTAATTCTTTGATTACGTCAAGACCACGCCAAGCATTTTTATCGTTTAAATATTATTAAAACCTACTCTATCCTATCTTCGACGTAGCAAATAAATGTCACTACTTAAGGTATCCAAAATTTCCAGTAAACTTCACTCAGTTTCACCTGTTCCCCATATGCTTTAGCCACAACACCCTAGACCCGACAAACATAGTAAAGCTCTCAGACATACGTAGCGTGGGAACTATAACATTGGTCGTATGGACGACCTTGGTGGTTTGAAAAAGAACCTATTATCTGCTTGAGTACACTCATATGGTCGCCTCTAGACCAGACGACCACTTCCTATACGGACCAATTCCTGTGTTTAATTATTTAAATACCTATTAGAACTGACCTTCACCGCACTTTGTACACGTGGGATTCCATTTTCGTTGGGAATTTCGAAAAATTATATTTACTAAAAGGGCTTTGAAAAAGTACCCTCATTGTGTAATCTATGTGTATGACATCGTTTGACCATAGTTTAGGACCTCCAGACTTTGGGGTGTTTTTCAAAGGCTGTCCTGCTAAGCTCTTTACGCTTGGAGGTTGTTTCCTAGGTAGAAAGGTTTGGCCACAGAATAGTTTGGATTTTTTTAATAATGTAAATCTAAAATAAATTTAACATATAATAATTGTGACTGACCCTTGCTTCCCACACTAGGATTCCTTGTGCTGTGGGAAGCATGGGAAGGAATTGGGCTTGGGCGTTCATATACATATTAATTATATCACTTAATAAATCAATCATTCAGAAACGGCAATTATTTTCAATTTATCCGGTATTTATGAAATAATTATAGGCAAAATTTTATCACAGGTGTTTTACAAAAATATTTCGAAATCACCATGCAAATATTAATTTACCTAGCCAACTTTGTACGGGATTTCGAAATATTTTTACATTGTTCGATTCTTTTTAACTTCGTCATCTTCAGCGTCGGTGGCACAGTGGCTAGAACACCGGACTCCCATGCGGGAGGTCCAGGTTCGAAACCGTGCAGCGCCATGTACCAATGAGTTTTTCGGTTTTTTCGAAAGACAGAAATAGATAAGAGGGTGGTGCCACCCCAGGCGATCCTTCACATCTACCAGTACAACCTACACCAGACCCGACCCTAGTCAGTTGCATTATGGCTGCATAATTACTTAAGGAAAAACCTCTCAATGGGCCCAATGTGTGACTTTACTTAATATCAGATATTATTAATTCTTATCAGACAAGGCTTAAGCGTCGGTGGTCTAGTGGCTAGGACTAAACCATGCAATGCCATGTACCAATGAGTTTTTCGGATTTTTTCGAAGCCTTACGTACATTTACCGACTGCTCTAACGGTGAAGGAAAACATCGTGAGGAAACCTGCACACTGAGTTGACTAGTGTGTATAATGGGGTAGGCACAAAAGATCCTCAAGGGTCGAAGTGCCGCTGGGGTTATTTCCGTATGTGATATCATAAGATACGATAAGTTCGTCATCGAATCCGCTACCATGTTTTGAAATGAAAAACTATATTATCACAGCTATTATCTATTTGTGAATATTATTGCTTCTGACGAGCAGACGGTCATTTCCTAATTCCTCCGATGAATTATTTATGTACAAGACCCGAGTGCATGATTCATTGTTCCTAGAGAGTCTGCCACTACGCTTATCTTTAATATGTTACGCTATAAAACATGGCGATGAAATATTTACGGATAAATACTCGTAGTAACTGAACAATGTGCTGTAAAGAATACAGCTTCTATTTTACTTACCATGACCTCGACTCTTTGGACGAAGGCGACTGTATAGTCTGACTGTTTGTCAAGTGTAAGTTTGTTAGTTTGTATATTTGTTTGTACGAAAGAGCGTATCTCAAAAACTAGTACAGCCGGCCTCTAGCTAATGTATACCACTGTCAAAATTCTACAATTCAAAGAAGTCTATAGCGAATTTAATATAATCTATGCTTAAGTTCCTACTGGTGTATGGACTATGAATACTTTGTCATCTTACCGCACAAATAAACTTATTATTATTCTTAATGCATTAAGGTTCATTTCAGATTTCTAGAGCCCGACTGTAGGTCTGTCTATTTCTATACGGATTTTTAACGGATCTCTCTAATTTTACATACTTATTGATAATATTTGTTATTGTTCATAATTTTTCATATTTTCTGAAATCGTACTAAATAAATCGTAATAATATTACTAAATATAGGTAAACCGCTTAACTTTGGGGGCGCTTGCGCGGCAAGAGGGGCGCGGGGCGGGACTATATAATGTCAGTTATCTCAGAAAAGTGATTTATTTCAGATCGGTCCGCAAAATTCGTTCCCGTTTGACACATTTTGTCTCCTTGTCTGATAAGTTAAAATTAACAATGATGGTGGATAATAAATACATTAGTAAATAAAATAAAATGAGATACTCGTAGATAACTCGCGTAATAAAATAAAACTAAATGGTTATTCTATGCACTTCAGTGTAGATAAAAAGCAAAGCAATATCGAATGAACACACACACACACACACACCTAGATTGTACAGTCCACCACAAGCTATAGTATACCATCTGCCAACAACCTTCGATTAAATCTCACCCTTATGTCTGCGCACTAAGATACATTTCAGATTCTCAAATTTTGACGTTGACCTGCGATCGACTGTACAAAGCTCACCTGATAAGAGCCCAAAAAAATTGCAATTCATTGTATGTCGCTTCAGTTGCCAAAAAAGGTTCGTCACATTATTTACGCGTGTTCAGTGACCATAAAAACTGTTAAAAGGAAAACTAGTATGATATAGAATAGAGTATAATCTATGGTAAAAAATCACACAGGAACTTAGGTACTTCTTCTTTTAAGTCGACCCTCAGCAATGGCTGAGGGTCGTTTTGATTGTCAATTATTGTCATCCTCATAGAAAGTTTTGGACAAAGCTACATAGCCAGCAATGCTAGGTCAGAATTTGATGGATAAACATCCGTTACTATTTTATATAATGTATGGCGTTAAGCAGTACCTATGTATCTCTATCTCTTCTCTCTTCTAAGTCGTATTCCTCATTGCTCAGGGTCGTGATCATTCTAAGGAATCACAAAGTACGACTCTCGTGGCAGATTTAATGAAGTGGTTTCCCATTGCCATCCCCATTTCACAAACTTCATTTCACAGCCTGCCGGCTTCTGTATTTCCCGAAACCTAATCATTACTTATAGGCATTTACTGGACCCACGTGCTCCATCGTCGACCTCATCGTCGCTTACCATCAGGCGAGATCGAGGTCAAATGCGGGTTTAGTTATACATAAAAAAATTAAAAAAACTGGTTGTCTCAGTGTGCAGGTTTCCTCACGATGTTTTCCTTCACAGTCAGAGCAGTCGGTAAATGTACGTAAGTCCTTCGAAAAAACTGAAAAACTCATTGGTAGGTACATGACATTGCATTGTTTCGAACTCGAACCTCCCGCATGGGAGTCCGACGTCCTAGCCACGACGACGCCACCGACGCTCTTACTTACTTAGGTACATAGTGTAATTATTAAAGTAAGGCACTTTTAATCAGCTTATTTGGGGCGCAAGCCTCCCTCGCACAAGGGGGGTACGGGCCATGATTCACCGTGCGGGCCCAATGCAGTGCTCATTGGTGGATTTCACATATCGTTTTTTCTCAGATATGTAATGCAATGGTTTGCCATTGCCTTCCCCATTTCCACACTGGTTATCTCAGTGTGCAGATTTCCTCGGGATATTTTCCTTCACTGTTAGAGCAGTCGATAATTATACGCAAGTCTTTGAAAAACCCAAAACACATTGGTACATGACATGCACGGTTTCGAACCCGGACCTCCCGCATGGGAGTCCGACGTCCTTGCCACTACACCACATTATCGTACATAAATACGTATGGATATAAATGCGCGTAATTTGACTCTCGTTCAAAATCGACATCACTTTATTACAAATACATATTTAAATGGTCCGTCACCATACATAATAATTTGGTAGTATAATTAGACAGTCCCACACATGTGAGAGGCACTCAGGTGTTATAAACAAACATAGTCATACAAACGTGATACCAGTTCACAGAGATCTGTATGACACGTTGTACTTTAAAAGAAATCATGGTCATCATAGAGGTCTGTGTTAGCTGGTCAGTATTTTAAAATTGGCACCGTATTATAAACCTAATGTGGGCGGTGCTACGTGTCATTATTGCTCATGCGAGTATTCTTGCCCACGTTTGTCATTTTCATATATTAACTTTTTAAATAAATCAGAAAATTGTAGATAATCCTGCACTGTTTTACCACTAGAGGCGCCACTAGCACAGTTACAAGAAACATTCAAAACTACGACGTAAGTGTACGACATAAAGATGATATTGTTCTGAACTTAAGATAACATTTCAATGACAGTAATTTGATAAACAAATAATGATTATTTTTATTAATATTTGATGATTTTACAAGATTTTTATTAATTAACCTTTAAATTAGCACATTTAGCCAAATATCAACATGTAGATACATACCTTTCCACCAATTACCTTCAGATTCGCGCCACGCTGTTTTAACAAATTTTTTAGGCTTACTATTTTGAAATGGCCATATGATGCCATGATATCATCACAATTTTACTATAGCTTAGAGAAATTAAATTAAATTTATCCATATAACGAGAAATTAGTGATATCTTCAAAAATTACGTTTCGTTATCCTTTTTTGTTTTTGGAATGTGCTCGTGGCTCCTTTTACATATTGTGATACTGTTTACGGACCTAGGCTCTGGTGCAAAACGGAACGTGCAATACAACGCGTGCAAAACGCCTGCGCCCGGTTTTGTTATAGAATCCCAATAAGAGATCACATCACCCCATACCTGAATGAGCACGGCATCCTTAATATGAGGGCGAGACGCGAACTGCACATTGCATGTCTTACGCAAAATATTATATATAGTAAGAATCCAAAGTATCTATTTGAGAAATTTACATGGATGAAAAATGACCATCAAAGGAACACGCGATCTCAATCTAAAAACCTTCTATTTGTGCCGGTTCATCGAACGAGTGGTTATAAGGGTTGCTTCAAATATGCAGCCGCTAAAGTGTGGAAAAACCTCCCTCCACCTCTCAGAAAAAAAATTTGTCGCCAAACTTTTAAAAAGAAGTACAAAATGATACTCTTCCAAAATCAAAAAGATAATAATATTATTTACAAAAAGAAAATAAAAACGAAGACTAAAAAAAACGGCCGTATGAAAAATAAAGATACTCATAATTGGGTTAACCCACATACACATCCACCTCACACAACATAACACTCACACTCACACGCATCTTTCCCACATGCACACACCCTTTTATACATCTCACACATACTAGATATTAATTTAATATACTTGATAATCTAAAGATCTTTATTTTATCCTCAGTACCCTATGTAATTAAAGCATTAAAGATGGTGAGTTCTGAAAACCAGTGCTGGCATGGGTCTTCGTACTCCGGAGTCCATGCCGGCAACAACTGAGCAATTCGCCAATTGCCGCCACCAATTCACATAGCAGATATATATAGTGGTAGTGCATAAGTTAATGTATAATTAGTTATAGTTATTATTATAGTTATTATTACAGTTAAGTGATTGATTTGTACCTTATGGTGGGCAATAAAGTTTTCTTATTTCTTTCCATCTACGCAACCCTTTGCGTTTTATGTCCAAAGACAAACATTTTCTAGAGCAGGATTTGAACCTACGACCACGCCAATCCACGGCATTGCCCTAACCAACAGCTATTCGGCACAACCTGCTGGAATAGAATTAAGAGTAACCCTTACTTGCTTTGGCTTAATATTAATGCTTAATAAATAAAAATCACACATATTTTTTTATTTGCACTGTTTCAGGGTAAGTCACCATGGTGATGGAGGCTGATCCCATTGCTGAAAAGCGTACGGATGGTAAATATACTAACTTTACTAATATTATCAATTCACATTTTCACCACAATTTCAAATGCAAAGTGATAATAAGTGTGTTGCTGGCTCATCACGGTGATAAAATCTATCAGATTGATATGTCATTGTGATGTCAGAGGTTTGGTACGTAATCAGAAGCACCTTGGGAGCACCAAACTGACATTTTGTTTTTATTTTATTTTTTGTAGTGAAGTGTTTTAACTCGCATTCCATGCGTTACATATTTCAGATTCTGTAGATAAGTCAGTCAGAATTTCATGGACATGATTGTCAGCTTACATCGACACGCAGAAGTTGAGTGATATTCACTTTTTTTTCAGTTTACATTATCTTTACAACTCTATATCTAGTAAATGATGTAAACTGTACCTGTGCCTTTGAATTATTTCATTGAAAAGTTACTGAAATATAGAAAATCAAAACTACTCTCCTGACTTTGACATTTTCACATAGATACGTTATTATACGTAGGGACCATCGACATAATAAGTAAAGTGTTTAGGTTCTTATTTCATTTCTTATATGTATACTGACTGAGGGGTCTTCCTCTCTTTGTAAATCCACGAAGGGAGAGAGGGTGCGGGCCTGGAGGTGGAACCTCTTGCCCGGACGGATCTCGGTGAGATACTGCTCACCGGTGATGGGTGCCGCTGATGCGACAGCGGACTTAGTGGTGTAATGAACTATACTTAAAAGTATAGTTCATACTTAAAAGTATAGTTCATAGGTTACTGAGGGAGGGGGTGTGGGGTATGAGGCTTGTACGTCGCATTCACCGTACGTCGGCACGTCGCTCCTCTCCGGCGCCCTCAGGTGACGGAGACAACAACAGCTCGCGCGGGAGCGGGTGCCGCGCGTCCGGGTCGGGCGGGCGCGCGTGCATTATATGTATATCAAATCTCGGCGTTGTGGCTAGCACTTCGGACATACCATGCGGGAGGTCCGAATTTGAAACCAGGCAATGCCATGTACCAAGGAATTTTCCGTTTTTTTCGAAAGACTTACGTACATTTACCGACTGCTCTGACGATGAAGGAAAACATCGTAAGGAACCTGCATACTGAGATAACCAGTGTGTGAAATGGGGAAGGCAATCCAAACCACCGCATTAAATCTGCCACGAGAGTCGTTCTATGTGATTAATTCTTTGGAATGATCACGACCCTCAGCAATGAGGAAAACGACTTGGATGATATTAAATCTGCCCCTATTACATACAGTCTTTCGATATATACATAAATTATGTTGCACAAATCAATCTAGGGTTCCGATTATTTTCATGTGACAGTAAACTCATGTCATTGGAAAGTCTTTTTTAAAATGTCTTCCACAATATTTAGCTTGAAACTTCCAGATTTTAAATAAACAAACAAAACAAGGTTACAGTTTCGAATATTTTATTTATAGCTTTTCCACGCGGGCGGCACACGTGGGCACTCGAGTTTTCTTTCCTCTGAATAAATACACAGGAAAGGATTACTTTTGTTCCAAGGACATAGTTCGCTACCACCTCAGGAACCTAACTCTCGTAAAGTTCAAGTCATTTGTGTTATTTTGGAAAAAGTTGGAGTATTTCACAAATTTTAACTAATTTATTTTTAATTTTTAATTAATTTATATTTTTCGCGAGTTACCGACATAGCTCATATGATTAGCAAGTTGAAGTGGCAATGGGCTGGCCATGTCTGTCGCAGAACCGACAACCGTTGGGGTGGACGGGTTTTAGAGTGGAGACCGCGGACAAGAAAGCGCAGTGTAGGACGCCCCCCTGCCCGGTGGACCGACGACCTGAAGAAGGTTGCTGGCGAGGGTTTTATGAGGAAGGCGGAGGACCGAGTAAAGTGGCGCGCCCTGGCAGAGGCCTATGTACAGCAGTGGACAGATACGGGCTGATAGATAGATAGATAGATGTCTTAAAAAGAGCCCTTCACTCTGATACTATTTCTTTGAGGTGACCGAACTTTTTTTCGTTGGATAAAACTATATATTTTTGACGATTCTTTTAAAAGCGTTCATTCGGTTCTAAAATCTTTAGCCACCCACACATCTTTTTTCAGTTTTCTAGATTTCTATCGGTTCGGTCTGATCTCGTTTCAAAACCGCTACAGTTGCTGAAAGCACAATGCAACCATGTCCATGAATTTCCTACATTGTACAGTCAGTATTTTCGTTTGATTATGCTAATAATGTTTATGCAAATGTAGGTCTACCCACATGCGATCGTCTGTACATACTATAAATAGGCATCATTCGAAAACAGCACCCACTAGCACATTTACTCTATCTATATTTGGTGATACACTGCTTTGTCTTTAGTAGTCCTTGCAACTCACCATTTTTCCCTTGGTTCCCACCACCTTTCATCATGGTATATTATAAATAAAAAAAACATGGTAATCTAAATCAATCAATCATTTATTCGTGAACATAGGTAATAATAAGTAAGTATACAGTTTAATGAGTTGGTATCACTATGCTCCGTCGTTTGACATACAAATATTTTCAATAATTGTTTAAATATCAATATTATATAAATTGTTAAAATTAAATTAAACAGTTGACTAGTAGTAGTAGTATTAATAGTAATCGTAGTATTAATTCATCATCATCATCAGCAGCCTACTCTTGTCCACTGCTGGACATATGCCTCTCCCATAGCGGCTCTTCTTATCCAGTCGTTGCCAGCCACCTTACGCAGATCGTCGCTCCATCTAGCAGGGAGGCGTCCCATACTACGTTTGCCCAAACACGGTCTCCACTCCAGAACTCGTCTACCCCAGCGGTTGTCGGTTCTGCGACAGACGTGACCGGCCCACTGTCACTTCAGCTTGCTAATCTTATGAGCTATGTCGATAACTTTTGTTCTATGCCGGATCTCCTCATTTCGGATTCGATCCAGCAGAGATACTCCGAGCATAGCTCTTTCCATAGCACGCTGAGCGACTATCAATTTATGAACCAGTCGCACCGTCAGTGTCCACGTTTCGGCTCCGTAGGTCATGTAGTATTAATTCACTAAACACTGATTATGGACATACACATAAATCGGACTTAAGGTTAATAAAAATAGGGCAAAAATCTAAAAACCGCTTGGTAAATATAGGTAGGAATAGGTAGTTGAATATTGTAAAAAGCTAATTGTCTTTATATAGTATTTTTTAACATACTCTGTACAGTATCATTAATTAGGTAAGTGTATATAGCAAACCAAACCATCATATTTAATTTGTTAATTAAATCTTATACTATCTTATACCTAACAATAAAAAAAGTTTACATCAAATATCTAAAGATAACTCTTAAACAAAAACAATAATATTTTCCTAGTCTTTAATTTTAGAACTAAAATGAAGTGTGTAACACCGTTATATCTAATAATAATTAGGTCTTCATAAAACAACCGACGTTTTCCCGCAGCGCAACGACATGGGATGCTTCAAAAAGAACGTTAAAAAAGTCCTCTCCCTCCACGGCCGGCAACACACAAGCAATACCCCTGGTATTGCACGTGTATCTAGGCGACGGTGACTACTTACCATCAGGTGACCCGTCTGTCTGTTTGTCGTAGCCAATTTATAAAAAATTAAAAAAACAACTCTATTATAAGTAATTGGACCAAAACTCGCTTCCCAGACCACAAAATATATAGATATTCAGATATTTTGTGACCAGACTTAACAAAAGGCAATCTAGTTTATGATATACGAGTATATCATGATGATTTTTATGACGCAGCGTGTCCGTGTGTACCCAATTATATTTAATGGGGCAGTAAACATAAATATTGTATAACAACAACCGTGTCACTGAATAACCCGATTAGCGAATCCGCCCATTTGACACCAAGTATTTATTAGCTATTAGTTTGCCTTAGGAACATTTCCCACTTTCGCCTTTCGCCCACGGCTCTACGTTGCCCCAAATTTCGGGAACATGTGATGGATGCTGGTCTATTAATACCTCGACTTCGTCGCCCTGTCATGTCTGGTCTAAGTTAGATACTGTTACTGCGCTAATCTACCTATCTTACTAAGGTAAGATCATTGACATCAAAATTCCCGGATTGAAATGCTTAAACCAACTTTGTGCTACTCTTACTGACACCGCTAGGTCCATAAACGTCACAAATTTTTTTCGCGGCTTGCTTTGCATTTTTTTCCTTTTTTGTAATAAAATGTCAAAATGTATCGAATTTCTTCATTAGATTCACCCATTTTGACAGAAAGAAAAACAAATGAAAAATAGCTGGAAACAGCATTTTACTAATTAGTTTTTTTCTCTTTAATATAACCATTTTTAAAGTCGTCAAAACCAGCAATATCATAAGTGATAGGGGGCCGGGAATAACCCAGCGGCACTTCGATCCTTGAGGATCTTTTGTGTCAACCCCATTTTACACACTGGTCATCTCAGTGTGCAGGTTTCCTCACGATATTTTCCTTCACCGTTAGAGCAGTCGGAAAATGTACGTGAGTCTTAGAAAAATACGAAAACCTCATTGGTGCATGGCACTGCACGGTTTCGAACCCGGACCTCCCGCATGGGAGTCCGGTGTCCTAACCACTTAAGCCAAAAATAATAATTGCAAAAACACTGTTTGCTGCCTCTGAAGCTACTTTGACAGAAACATATTTTAGTCTTTTTTCTACAACAATGTTTGGTCTCGTAATATCTGAACTGTATTTACCATGAAGAAACAAACGCCCGCCTAGGGGAGGGAGACTATTTTTTCTTTCATCCAAGGTATTTCTATTTGGTTGTCTTATAGAGACTATTTTGTATACACGATTAGTTAAAGATATCCACTTCCACTCTTGTTAAAAGATCCTCCTCATCCTTTAGTCAGAACTTCATAATATCAGCAAACGATATAGACCTCATTGGTTTCAATTTAACCAAGATTCACTGAACCCAAACATCTTCTGATTAGGATCTTATTCGAACGAAAACGGTAGGATGTCATCAAAATACCCATAAAATTTAAATGCTCCGGATAAGTACGTGCCTCAACATTGATTATCTGTAGAATGTAGCCTACTTATCATTCACTCGTGAGCGTGGTGTCGAATAAACTCAATGAGGCAAGGATATAGTTTTACTTTTAACTGATTTAAACCAGTCTTTCCTGCTTCTTGTCTAAAGTAAACCGGGATAAAGCCTGATAATTCTGTTTGCGGGATACGTCGCGGCGGGAGCGCACGGCTATACACGGAATCGATGTCGGTATCGATTCCAGCGGGTGGCAACGGACTGTCACTGTTAGTGATTTCTATGGCGAGCGAGGGGGAATAAGCTCTCCATAGAAATCTCGCAGACCATCGGAAGTATAGCCATAATTCTGGCCAAACGTTTCTTTTATAATATTATTTGTTAATCCATATACATACTTGTAATCGGTGTTACTATGTACTTTATCTTTAATGCTTTTTAATGTAACTTGTTTTGTATGTAATTCACCTGTTTCATTACCTTTATTTTGTGTTAATGATATAAGTCACGCATTACTTTATTCTTAACTTGTATTGAAACTATACTCCTTGTTTAACTACAGTTGATTTATAATCTGAATTCGGTAAAGTTTTAATATTTAATTCTTGTACTGGTAGATCCTAATGTGAAGGATCGCCTGGGGCGGTACCACCCTCTTATCTATTTCTGCCGTGAAGCAGAGATGCTTGCATTTCTGTGTTTCGGTTTGAAAGGTAAGAGAGCCAGCGTATTTTCTGGCACCTGAGGCAATCCATCTTAGCTCTCAAGGTTAGCAGCGCATCAAAAACTCTCTAACATTAATACAGTGAGGTGAGATGTCTATGGCGAGTGTGGCCACTTAACATCAGGTAGCCCGTTTGCTCGTCTGCTTTCCTTATTTAATGAAAATAATAAAAAATAATTGAATATATTCTAGATAGCAATTGCATTGACCATGTACTCGTATATGGCCAATTAGATAGCGCTACTAGTCCTTCCGTGGCCCCATGGATAGATTAAATACGCTATCATCATCAGCAGCCTACTCTAGTCCACTGCTGGACATAGGCTCTCTCCCTCTCGCGCCATTGAGCCCGATCTTCGGCTCTTCTCATTCAGTCGCTGCCAGCCATCTTGCGCAGATCGTTGCTCCGTCGGGATGTAAGGGGGGTCTCCAACATCTAAATACCTCCAAATGCCAAACTCAGCTGCACGTGGTGCATCCTGCCGATTAGCGAACGAGAACGAGTATCTCGCGACCGACTAGTGGCGGTATAACCTCTCAAATTCTGTCTGGGTTAAAATACCAGAAGCACGATGACGGGCAGCAGCGTCACCAGGGCAAGCGACCTGACTACTGCGATCGCCAACCCGCAGGTTATGATATTACCTCCTATGGATAGCGCATAAAAACGCTATGGGTAATATAATAACCAAACTATAGGCACTGTACAGCGGATAACACCCAAACGCTGATTCTAAAAACAGTAAACTATTGTCTCGCATGCAATAGTTATTATAATAACGTGTGGGTGTGACGTTACATGTTAACAGAAGTCATGACGGAGAGGTCGACGACTCCACAGGTTTTTAGATGTAATGGGTACTTACATACATCATACAGATCATTTTTTGTACATATGTTTTTTGTTGTACCTCTATAGCAGTTATAGACTTGAAGTTAAGAGAAATAAGTCTTTGTCTAGAAGTGTATTTGAACCTACGATGTGTGTGAATTCGCGCTTGTGAATTTTTCACATTTTTACAACTAGATAGTAGTCCTAAATTCAGCTCCAGCTCTGCACATTGTGTATATATATGATTGTATTCATAATTATTGTAAGATATATTTATTTCAAAAGATGTGGTGCTGAAAGTTTCTTGCGCCGCTTCTTTCCTTTCAGCTATAGCACCTTACGAAGCGGCGGTAGAGTAAAAAAGAATGACGTTGTAAAAATGTACTGTAAGATACTTACTTGCTGAGCATGTGTCCTTTTATTTATATATATTTTTAAGTTTAATTATGTAAAATAAATATTTTTCTTTCTTTCTTTACAATAAAAAACATTTTGATTTTTGGCCACACCACGAATGAATAGAGACTGTAAACGGGTAAATTTCAGTATTCATAATATTTCAGTTTCAGATATGTGTGTCGTCAAAACACACAATAACAGAGCCGATAGCGGGAGAACCGAAACACAATGGGTTTAGTGAAGCGGACCGTGTAGAATCGTTCAGAATGATTGACAGTCAATAGAGTTGCACAACGATTTGCATTTTGACGGTGTGGGTGCTACTGTACGGGTATACCATTGTTATCTACGTAAAATACCTATAGATAAATATGGGCTATGGAAAAGGCAATAACATTTTTATATAGACATTTTATAGTGGTTATATGAGCGTCGGTGGCGTAGTGGCTAGGACGCCGGAATTCCATGCGGGTGGTTCGGATTCGAAACCATGCAATGTCATATATAGGTACCAATTACTTTTTCTGTTTATTCGAAAGATTTACGACTGCTTTAACAACAAGGAAGGGTAACATCGTGAGGAAACCTGCACACTGAGATGATTGTTGAAATGGGGAAGGTAATGGCAAACCCCCCTTAAATCTGCCAAGAAAGTCGTTCTATTGGGTTATTTACAAAGAATGTTCACACGACCCTCATCAATGAGGAATACGGCTAAGAAAAAGATTAGTATTAAAACTAATAACACTATATTTCCTTAGCTAGCTTATTTAATACCGTTGTTACCTTTCAACATATGAAAAAAATTAATTTTTAGCTTCACAATGTCCACTTCCCAAAACGCCCACTTCTATTGAGATTTTTTTATTGTATAAAGAGAACAGAGCAAACGGATCATCTGATGGTAAGTGGTCACCATCGCCAATAGACATCTCGCCTCACCTCACTATAAATAAAATAAAAAGCCTTTATCTAAATTTGAATCAAAACATATGTCAAATTTTCAAACATTCAATCATAATAATAATATCTATAAATGTAATACAATTATATACATTTAAATTTGAGTAGATAAGGACCCCGTCTGGGTGACGGCCTCCTCCAGTTTTCGCCAATCGTCTCTGTTTTGTGCTGTTTTTATCCAGTCATGTCCTGCTATTTGTACGATGTCAACTGTCCATCTCTTTCTTGGTGTGTCCGTTTACCCTGAGGACCTTGCCACTTAGTGATCTCCAAAGTCCATCTCTGATCTTCGAGTCGCGCAACACTATAAGAGAAAAAAAACAAAATTACAGACGCTCTACATGCTCTGAAGCTCAAATAGCAATGGGCAGGACACATCGCGCGACACCTGAACAGTAAAGTTGGTAGAGTAAAAATAACTCTGTAAAAATGTACTTTAAGGTACTAAATTACAATTAACAAAAATTACTTTATTTGGTTGTAGTAGTGTGCCAAAAACGAAGCTAACTATACCAAGGATATCGGATTACACGGTGTCAATTGCAGGAAAACGAGAGTTGAGTCGGTCGGTCATGCCGCATCATGCCAAGTATTGTTCTGAGTTCATGACATACTTCGCTTTAGGAAGCGGCGTAGGAGTGCCAGGCAAAACACAATTGCTTTGGACTGTCTACTACTTTAGCCTTCCGTTCTGTAACTTTAGCAGCTATTGTACTTGAGTTTATTTTGAGAAATAGATACTTTCCCAAGAATAAAGCAGAGAGGATCTTACCCTATTTCACGAAGCAACAATCCTTGTATATAATTACAAGTAATGGCAGCATTGACGATGTTTTGTATGGGGATTTTTATTATTTCCCAAAGACTAAAACAAAGAGGATCCAATCTTGTAATTACATGCGTGAAAGGACGAATGACTGCAGAAGAAGCAAGAGAAGCGTGGCAAGACAGATTCGTGGAGATCCGTTCTCTCTACCTACCCCGCAGGGGATATAACGTGAAGATATGTGTGTTCTAAATGAGAGTGATCCCTGGCACACAGGTGATGCCTGAGAATCAACGCCACAGTGCTAAATCCGCTACGGCAACAGGCTGAGGCAGTCCCCTTTTTCCGGTGCTGCACACCACCTTCATCAAACTTAATTACTTTTGTTTATTTATTTTCATCTTATATTTGTTTAATAGTTTGTATTTGTGCGCTTTTAGAAATATATGTCTTTTCTTTCTTAGCTTGACTCTCCTTACATTTCAACTTGGATCAGTGAAAATGGTCCCTGCTCAGTTCCTATTCCTAGTATCACAGCTTGAAAATATTTTTAAGATCGTATACAGTAGTTATTAAAAATACAAACATTCCTAATTTATACCCGGTGTATGACGTCATTCTGCGCTCAGCTGGTCGATGGAAAAAAACAGACGACACTTTTTTGGGTTCATTCATTATTTACGCCAACCATTCGCCAATCTACCTAGTTTTGTTAGGGTTCTGTGTCTTGTTTACATAGCTTAATTCCCTCACTGCAGCTGTTACTGTTATTGATCCCGTAAATATTTACGAAGTACTGCAGTAACATAACCATAACCGCATATAATAAAACCCAACTTATTTTTCTTTGTCATTCTACCGATCTTATCTTATCTGATGGGGGCTGGGAATCCCAGCGACACTTCGACCCATTGGGATCTTTTGTGTTCAACCCCTTGACCACTTCACCGAATATGTCATGCATGAGCAAGACAATGCGTCTTACTGGGAGGGATTTGAATTCCCTTGGGTCTGGATAGGCAGAGCCTTGCAGACCCATCCTTTTTGCCGCGAAAGCGTCACATTCACATAGATATGAAACGGTTTCCAGTTGTACACCACAGGCTCTGCAGGATGTTGTCATTCTACCGATACTGAATGTGATCTACATTATGTAATTTATGTAGGAAAGGAACCTATTTCAACGATGCCGTTCATAATTAGCGCGATGATCTCGAATCAGAACTTGGTAGCTAATCAGTCGCTATTGAGTTTGAAGAGAGTTAGTTTGGTAGTATTAAAACCAGACAGACGATCTCATTATATTGTTGATTAGGTCTGAATTGTAGTCTAGAATTTAGCACTAGCAGCGAATATTACTCAGTGATCAAAAATACTCTGGACTTGGAGTCTAATCCGCAACCTTCGCCCCCACATCCGTACAACTAAGCCGCTGAGGCATCAGCCTCACAATCTTGGCAGACAATGTAAATGCATATAAAACTCGATACCGTGCTCTCAAAACCCAGTACCAACAAAGAAACAGTACCCGATTGCTTTTTCATCTAAAAATAATCAAACGAAAATACAGAATGATTCATGCGTCGCGAATCGTGTAATTTAATGCATTGGATTAAATTTGAAACGTGTTTTTTATAGACAGGGTGCACAGTGCGACGCTGAGGCCGCGAGCTGGTGGTGACGTCATCGTTCCAGAACGTTCCGTCAGCACTCTGGACCTGACCATGCCGTACACAGCTCCCTCCAACCTTGTTCTCACACCTGCACCAGAATGTAAGTGCTTTATACGAGACCTAGAGAAGCGTCACTGATCAGACGTCATCGTTCCAGAATCCAGAGCGTTCCGTCAACACTCTGATCAATCTAACCATGCAGTATACAGCTTCCTCCAATCTGGTCCTCACACCCGCACTGGAATGTAAGTGTTTTGTACGAGACAGGTGTAGGTAGGCGTCACTGATCTGACATCATCGTTCAAGAACGTTCCGTCAGCACTCTGGACATGACCATCCCGTACACAGCTCCCTCCAACCTGGTCTTCACACCTGTACAAGTGTAACCAATGTAAGTGCTTTGTGATCCTAAAGAGACGGATATCCTGTTATCATCGTTCTAGAAGAGTACCCTGAACCTGACCATGCCGTATGCAGCTGTGAAATAAACGTATTACTTACTTACTTACTTACTCTCCTTTCATACTGAATGTATTAAGACTACTAAAATTGCTACCAACGACTATAGTAGTAGTAAATCTTTCAGGAATAAGCTCTTGCCGTTGATTCGCTTTCAGATGTAACATTTGTATTTCTCTGTAATAAACTATAACACCTGACAGATCCTTAACTTCAAAGGCTTCAATTGATTCTTTCCAGTCATCTGCACTTCCAAAGTACAGACTAACACGCTAACAGCGCTGACTTTGTCAGAATCTAAAAGTTGTAAAGTTTAAACGCAAACGTTTGATTTTGCATGTAAATCATCAAAGCGTTGTGCATTGACGTCATAAGAACGTGAGCTCAGTCGCGAATATTGACGTCTACCGCATCACGTCACGGGCGCGAGGTCGGCATATAAATGAGAGTGAACAAACTTTAAAGTCATGTAGATTCCGATTCTAAATGTGTCTCATGAAAGTCATTAATTGGAATTTTGATACGAGAAGATCTGGAGATTCGTATGTAGTACAATGATTTTACGTTACAAGTAGACGTAGGAACTCTGAACTCAAGGTTTGGCGACGTAAACTCTATTTCCACATATATATCGTTACGAGTAAAGTAAAAGAAAACAGAAATCACCGAAACTTTTGGATAAAAAAGGGTTTTAATTTCCAATTAATAGATGAGTCATGTTTATTCTAGTCTGAAGAGCTGCAGCATTACAACTGCAGACAGTTTTAAATAGATAACTGAGCTTAGATTCTGGTTTCATCGCGCTTTAGGAAAGGCCTATGTGCAGATGTGGACTAGCACAGATCATAGATGAACAAAATCCTTCTTTAAATAATTTTGTTCAATTTCCGCAGGTCGAAAGCTGTCCAGAGGCATATCTCGGGCTACAGACAACGAGGGGCTCGTGTGGGCGTTACGAAGCAACACGGAGCCAGAACTCAACACACTGAGCTCCGACCACATTCTGCTTCTACCGGACATATCCGTCTACCCGCCCGATTTCAGGTACGAGTAGAAAGTAGGTACAAACGTTCATTTGACGCCTAAGATCATTTGGACAAGCAATGGATGGTTCCATTGCAGATGTTCCAACCACCTCTTGAGTCTCCAGAGATTTTCTCTCAAATACCATAAGTTAGGTAAATTCTATGTTGAATAACGTAGTGGAATATGGCGTAACTTCTGATTGAACTTATTGAAATACAAATAAAAACAAACGTCTGGAATAATACTGTACAAAATTATTGAATTTACAAACTGCAAGTTCTTTTGACAAAATACTGTTACGAAAAACATCCCGATATATATTATCTTACTTCAAAAATAACCCACTAAAGCTTTAAACAATTATAAACCTCATTTCCAGCTCTGCATTACTAATACAAAATCCTTCGTAAACGTCACGTGTACGACGATTTACTTTCCTACTTTATATCGTAGTTAGTCGCCAGACTGCCAAAACTGTTTGGCGTTAGGCACCGTGGCACCGAGCCAATGTGTTACCAGCACGCAACCCTGTCCGATGAACTTTGTGTTGTTATTGTTTACCATTTTTCATGTTTTACATAAATGAATTTTTCATTATAGTTATGTCTAGTCCAGGGCAGTAGCCGTTAATTGATTTGGGAGAGAATTGAGGTTTTTGGGGAAAGGGAAAGGTTGAGTTTTCGTAGCGAGTGGAGCGGTTTTGAGGTCTCGTGGGAAGATGGATATGGTGCGTTTCATGGGATTTGAGGATAGGGTTTGAAGCCTACGATCATGGTCTAGTCCAACTGTCGGTATAGATCTATGGCGTATGTAGACTTTTGTACCTACTTGCATATTAAAATATGGATATGCCTTTTAAAATCCCCACGATTCAGACGAAAATTAGGCACTCTATGGTGATGGAATAATTTACTACATAAAAAAGGTTACACTATTTTTATTTATTATATTTTTATTTCAAAAAATTTCACAGTATAACAGTAATACTAAGGCACTGTGAAATTCAACAAAAATATATCTATAAATAATTACACACTAACTGAAGAGGGACGCACATCCATACTCTCACAGAACCTCAGACACTCATCACGCACACTCGCCCATCGACTTGCAAACATATCACAGTTTGGTGCTGATGCGAGAAGCGCATTGAGATTCTGCAGAGCACGAATTACTGTAAGAAACAGTGCGAGCTGACGGCACTGCTAACAGACGGTTCCGACGGGACCGGATATTAAATATATTAACTATAATTCAAGTATACCACGTCAATAGACATGTCTACGAGTTCACATTTCCCATCCCTTTTAAATAGATTATAGTCTAGGAGCATTTCCATCCCATACAAGTTTTAGGAAGTTGGTCCGCGTTTCAGTGCGGCAAACAAAAGATTGGTCTGGATTGGGCCCATGACAAATTTACGTATAGTAAAAATTTCGGTTCAACCCCTTTCTAGTCTAGCTGGAGGGCAATGCCCCGACCGCCGGTGCGTTAGGGCGGTGATAAAATCTGGTCTGGTTTGACTTTGAAGCTAAAATGGAAATTTTAAATATTTATAGCTGGATTGTGTTTCGTATTTTTTATGAAAAACTATGAAGACTTATACTTTACGTACTCGTACACCATTCGGAAGATGGTTGTTTGATCAATAGTAGGAAATAGGTGGTGTCAGATTAGAAATATTTAGTATCGAATATTGAAACTCACCAAAAAAAATTGAATTAAATTGTCTGATTGATCTATTTATTAGAATAAAATAAATCCTATTTGTCTAAATAAATTACCTGTAATCATTCTAGAACATTCATCGAGAAGGACCTCCTAGAGACCGCGACGCTCGTAACCCTCGAGTCAGTAAGCATCCTCAACTGGTGGCGGCACGGGCGAGTGCCGGGTGCGCCGCGGTTGCTGCCCCTAGCGACGTCTGGCGACGGCAACTGTCTACCCCATGCCGCGTCACTGGCCGCCTACGGGTTCCATGACCGCCTGTTGGCGTTGAGGACGAAAGTACAGGCGTTGTTGTGCGGTGAAGGCGGCGATGCACTTACAAGTAAGTGCACAGACCTTGCTGAAGAAAGGTGATGGTACATTGTCTGCATCTTGAAGCGTCATTGGCCGTTACGGGTTCCATAGCCCCTGCTGGCGCTAAGGACTAAAGTGCAGGCTTTATGATTGATACAAGGTGATGGATTGTAAATGACTGCTGCATACAGCATTACTAGCCATCTACGGGTTCCATAACTCCGTGCTGGTGAAATACAACTATTTCGTTCGCGGCTTATTTTATTTTCTGGTATAGATCTGTTCATCATATGTCATCTCAATCAATCCCGGAGCTCTAACTATGAAAAATTTGTACGGTAAAACACTTAAATACTGAGCCGATTTCACAATGACTTCTAATGACATTTAATCTTCACATGAGTCAGATTATTTATTTACATCTTCTCACATCACCACCTACATACCATCATCACATCACTCATGCCTGTTTCCCGCAGGGGTAGATAGGTAATAGTTCCACCTGGAACGATTCTGACAAACCGTTCTCGCTTCTTCTACGCTCATCAATCGCTTCATACACGCTTTTCGATTAGTGGTTGACTGCACCTGACCTTCTACTCATATCACCAGGCGCAATAAAACGGCGCTGGCGGTGGTCAGAGAGCCTGTCCCTCCGGTCGGCCGGCCTGACGCCCACCGAGTCGGAGTGGGAGCGCGACTGGCAGGACGCGGTCCACGCGGCCTCGGCGGAGCCCAGGCCTCGGCCCGCGCCCACGGCCGCGCCGCACTACGCGGGCCTGGAGCAGCTGCACGTGTTCGCGTTAGCGCACGTCATGAGACGCCCTGTCGTTGTATTCGCGGACGTCGCGCTCCGGGTGAGTTCATAATGAGACATGTCGTAATTTCTTGGGTAGGTTTCTATCTTGCCGTATATTTGATGTCAGATAGGATTTTAGGAACAGTAATAGTTAGGTGGTTCGATGTTTGGGACCATAGTGCTTTTTCGATACCTGAAATCTTAAGGTCTTATGATGATGAATTTGATGATGACCAGGAAAAGGAACTAGATCTTCGCAATCATTTTTAATTTAATGTTATAGCGGGGACTGTGACCCAGCCACGGTTCGATCTTTGTGTGCAAAGTAGAACCATCTCTCGATCAACCATTATCAATTTTAATCTCTCTTAACCTTTCCAGGATTTTCGCGGAGACCCCATCGCTCCCATACCTTTCGGAGGAGTCTACCTACCTTTAGAATTGGAACCAGAACTGTGCAGCAAAGTGCCCATACTTCTGGCGTACGATGCAGGGCATTTCTCAGCTCTGGTGCCTTGTGAGCCCTTACCGACCGATGGAGCCAGGGTTCCGCTTGAAGATCAGACAGGAAACCTCATGCCGATTCGGTAAGTTCCTTCCTATGAAGGTCAACAGTAAACCTCTCCAGCCTACATAAATCCAGTTCCAGCCCCAGTTCGGTTCGCTGCAACCAATCACATGCTCTACGCCCTCCCCCCACTTGAACTCAGCGCTTTTTCATTGTTTGAAGCAAACCCAACCGGAATGGAACCGGCCTTGTGTAGTCCTAGTCTTATGTGTGTTAGCATACGATGCAGGACAATTCTCAAATTTGGTGCCTTGTGAGTCTCTGTCGACTGAAACTGACAGAGCCAGGGTTCCGCTTATAGACCATGTCGAAATGGTAATGTCAAGTTACAGTGGCTCATAGGTTAGGGCATGAGACTGCGGTGCAAACGTCGCCGGATCGAATCCACCTTTGGACCATTCCCAGTACAGGCATTTTAGCCCAGTTGGAGTGGTTAATGAAGAATATTGGTAATTTGTATTCATCAGCAGCCTATTAATATCCCCACTGTTGCGGCATAGGCCTCTCCTTGCACAAGGGGGTATGGGCCATGATCCACCGAGCGGGCCCAATGCTGATTGGTGGATTTTACATACCTTCGGAAAGTTTTCATTTCCTCAGACATGTAGGTTTCCTCACGATGTTTTCCTTCACCGTTAGAGCAGTCGGTAAATGTACGTAAGTCTTCGAAAAAATCATTGGTACATGGCATTCAGCATTGCATGGTTTCGAAACCGGACCTGCCGCACGGGAGCCCGGCGGCGTCCTAGCCACTAGGCCACCGACGCTCTATGTCTAATGTGTATTATCAATGTTTTTTTCCTTAAAAAATATGTCATAAGTTTCCCATTTATTAGACTAAATTCATCTTTCACTTGATCAGATGCTCAGTGATGATGAGGTCGAAGAGTAATTATGTAGAAATGTAAGAGTGTATGATACCATGAGTTGATATGTTAAACAGAGACAATGATATTGTATATTTAATAATTATCAACCATTTGTAACATATTAGAGCACTGCGGTCGCGTCAACATAATATGATACGTATTACACAAGCGTTAAATTGAAATGTTTGATTGGCTCGACTACCACTGTTAAGCGAAGAATAAGTCATTACATCCAATAACATCATAATAAGAGGAAAATAATAATACTAATAATATTAACATAATTATAACTTATAGCTGCTGTAAATGGGCATTGTCAGAAAATAATAATAATAAAAAATTAAAAAAATAACAGTAATTAGCTGCTGTATAGAGGCATTAAAGAGAGGAGGCTTATACCCTGCAGTGGGACGACATGGGCTGATGATGATGATGATAGAGGCATTGTCAAAACATAAAAATATATGTCAAAGACTATTATTATTTGCAAATGTCAACATTTCAAGCAATTAATATACCTACATAATAAATTAATATACCTGCTGTATAGAGGCGTTGTCATATCGTATTAAAATTATCTATCGCGTTGATATAGCGCTCTCTCTGTTTAGCACGCCATCGCATTGTATCAATTCATCGTTTTGAGAACAGTAATAGTGCTACTGCTTTCTCGGCTAGAGTAAATTTAGATCCCTCATCCCCCTACCCTGGATCTTCCTCCCCTACTACCCTCGTCGTGTCACCGACTTTATAGCAATTTCAACCCTATTATCTCCACAGATTCAACGTAGACCCAGGCGAAGACTTCCGTTGGGACGTAGAACCTGACCAGAAGACCATCAACAACCTCCTCCCAGATGAATACCAGCGTTCAGCCATGTTGGCTGGCTACCTAGACCTGGAGAGAGTGGAGTGCCTCTCCCAGAGCCAGCCGCCCGAGGAGCTGAGGAGGTCACTGGACGCCTTGTCCACTAAGAGCTCTAAGCAGATGAACTCTGTTGCTAAGCAGTTCGGCAGTATTGGCAGGTTGGTTATAATATGCTTGGTGGTTCTTTTCTCCCCAAATATCTTCCCCAAGGCGTTTGTAATAATATGTCCCGCCATGGTTTGGAAGAATCAGTATAAGCTCTCAAGGTTGTGTTAGCGCGTGAAAGACATCTATGGTATTGCGATACTTGAGAGCGTCTGTGGCGTCGTGGCTAGGACGTCGGACTCCCATGCGGGAGGTCCGAGTTCGAAACCTTGCAATGTCATGTACCAATGAGTTTTCGGTTTTTTGGAAAGACTTACGTCCATTTACCGACTGCTCTAACGGTGAAAAACATCGTGAGGAAACCTGCACACTGAGATAACCAATGTGTGAAATGGGGAAGACAATGGCAAACCATCCCATTAATTCTGCCAAAAGAGTCGTTCTATGTGATTAATTTCTTTGAACGATCACACCCTCAACAATGAGGATACGACTAAGAAGAAGCGATACTAAACCCACCCAAGAGTGGAATTAAAAGATTAACAACAATCAGGAGAACCAAAGTCCCTGATGAAAAGCAGAGCTCGTTTTTTTCCTAGATGATGATTTAAAATTTACGACCAGCTACATGAATGAAGGAACGCGCGCCATCCCTTATTAAGAAACATGATTCCCGTCATAAGTGTAAATGAGCGGGTAGTGGTAGTTAGTTTTAAGTTTAATTTCTTATTTTTTTTAATTTCTTGTAGCTTTAATACCAATCTTGTTAATTTAATATCTATAGATTCCATAGTTATTTCTTGTTATTTTATTTTATTTTTCTGGATATTATTACGTAACTTGATCATATGTTTTCTCGTTACAGGTCAATGAGCAGCAAACTAAAGAAGAACTTCGGCTCGATGGCCAAACTGGGCAAGAGCAGCGGCAGCCAGAGCAATCCTGAGGAAGGCCCCGGTTTGGCGCGACGGCAGTCCACCTGCGAGGTCCTGTGTGCCCGGGTCTTAGCGGCCCGGGCGCCCGTGCAGGAGGAAATGGTCAAGAATTATCTGAACGAGGCGTGGGTCGGGTGAGTCGCTCTCTATTTGAATATCCCCCAAGTGTAGTGCAGTGGCAGAACATATTATAAGTGCAAGCAAAGACAGCGTAACTAGTTCGATTTCTGTGGTGCAAGGAGCACCTTTTAACACAGCAGTGTTAGGCCAGGTGCGGACTCAGAGGAGAGTCACGAGGCACCAATTAATTGGTAATTAATTAATTAATGAAAAATATTTTTAAGAGCGCTTTCACATTATGCGACTTAGCTGCAGCGCTGCTTGTGCGCGGCTGGGTAACCATACAACAATTTAATTAACCATACATATAATTTAATTTTGATTTATTATTTAATGATTTTGTATGACTTATCTTGTAACGGTTATTGTTACTTTGAGATGAAATAAATACAATTAAAACAATTAGCAGCAGCAGCGGATGGAATCCATATTTGAAATGACAGCATTACGGTTTCCACTCCATCTAAAACCGTGCGTCAGCAGCGCGACCGTGTCCGCGCAGTCGCTTCGCGACTTAGTAACGCTGCAGCCGCAGTAATGTGAAGGCGTCGGCTGCTGCAGCGCTGCTGCCGCGCGGCCAAGTCGCCTAATGTGAAAGCGCTCTTATAAGCCTGTTTGATATATTAAAAAAATACTTAACTCTTAATAACCTATGAGTATAATTGACATTTAGTTATTTTATCTCTTGTTAATTTGTTTTTATATTTCTGTTGATCTTATACTCCGCTAATAAGCGGAGCTGAGCCAGCGGAGTACAGCTCTGCGACCCAAAGTGAATCTTGGCCTCCGCAACCAAGAGACGCCATTACTCTCTGCGCAATCTCCAGCCAATTGCCGACATATATTAGTTGATCTTCTGCATAATATAAAAATAACTTCTCTCATCTCCAGCTACACAGCAGAAAAGAACCGCAAAGAACAAGCAACCTCCACCATGCCCCGATACGGCACGGGCCGCTCCCAGTTCTACGCCGAAGCCGACCGAGCGGCACACGAAGTCGCCCGAAGCCTCACCTCTAAATCCGCGAAGCCTGCGCAGGACCGAACCCTATACCTATCCAAGTCAACGTTCTATGACGACCGCCCCGCACTTCCCCTCGAAGATCCCTCCCCGCAGCCGTGCCGTGGACACCTCTGTATGTACTACGGCAGTCCAGAGAACAACGGGTATTGTTCGCGATGTGCAAGACTTCAGTGAGTGCTTCCACGGTTTTTTTATTTTTCTAGTGTGATAGTGTTGTTTGTTAGATGTGAGGCTGGGGAGTTTGGAGTTTTTGGAGGATTGGTTTTAATTTGCAATCTGTGCCGTTTCACGAAGCAACAATTCTGGTAATTACTTAAGGATTTCTATTAATGTTGCCATTTTACATATGAGAGGATAGTGTTATACAAAAAAAGCAAGAAGGTTGTAAGCGTCTCTCGCTTCTGTGTCGTTATTTGTCATTAATTGACATTTGCAATTGACCGTATCGCGGATTCTTTAGACTTGTAATTACAAGGATTGTTGTATCGTAAAAAATAAAAACATAAACACAGAATCTAACATAGGAGGATCTACGCCCGTAGATACTATGTTTATGTAATATAGGGCCCTGGATGAAATCTATGATTGCAGATCATAAATAAGTTGAGAAATGGCGACAGTATTTTTGCAGTGTTAGGTAATTCTTCTGTAATTTTCCAACCAATCCTTCTTTAATTTTATACTGATCGTAAATTAATTTGGTTCATTTAGATTACACAGATATCTGCTATAACGAATATAATAATTTTTAAAAAAGCAGAGACTGAACAATTGATACATTTCATATGATTATATTTCAAAACTCCAGGCAGTGTTTTTAGTTTTATTTTTGTAAGTTTACGAGGCAGCTATTCTCCTATTTTATTAGACCATTAACTAACGTGTGTTCCCTGAAATAGGTTGTCAAATTATACAGGGTGCAACAAAACATCTCTCTAATGATCATGTAGAATTCCAAAATTGGTGAAAAAAATATTGTTCAAGTGATCATTTTTGAGCAATTTTTTTACCAAATTTGGAATTCTTGAAATATCGTTGAATTCTCATACAACTGGGTAACAATCTACAACAATTAGAAAAAAAATTCTAATTATTAGAGAATATTTCAATGACAATGAATCAATCAGCTATCCAGTACAAGACTTGATGCACCCAGTAATAAGTCCTTAAAGTTTTATAGAAACTTATTAAAAAGTATTTCTACCGATATAATAGTGATATCACTGATAATATTTATTAAGTTATTTTCCTCACATGTATATTCGAATATAATAGAAATATCTATAGATAAGACTAGGTATATTAATTAACACAAGAGTTTTTCTTATGTGCGTGCATTGTATCGCTGTTCCGTGGTATTATTTATTCTAATGGTGTAGTGACAACAAAATCGCACGTTAGAATAACGCTCCTGTGAATAAAGCTTTATTATAGTGTTTTTTATCAAAACCATAATCAAAATTAACAAAAGTGTACAAGTACCTTGATAAGAGCTTGAGAATATCTTTATTGTAAAAAAGTGCCAAAAGTGGCTTCTAATTCAGCGGATTTTTGATCAAGGGAGGGAGATGAAGATTTAGTATTTTGGCTAAATTCATGGCAGGGGAGTAGGGCTTGGGGCCCATCAGATATTTGCTGATTCTTGGAATATGAACATAAACACAATGTCACACCTGGCAACCCCAGACGACCCGGCTTCTACGTATTTTAACTCTGTGCTCACCGTTCTTTGTAAATTCCTAAATTATCTAATTAAACCAAGTTTAAAGTTACTTACAAGTGGTTATGGGCCATCCCGTAACGTTTTAATAGAAAAGTAATTCCGTAAAAAGTTCCGCGAAGTCGATTTTCTGATTTTTTGCCAATTGTAAAGAATAATGTTTAGCTTTATGTATGGGAAAAAGTGGTATTTTTTGACATCAGTGACGTAATGGGAACAAAAAATTAATAACAGTCTTTATTTAAAAATGTAATAAACACTTACCAAGAACTTTAAGAAGTGCAAGTAAACGCTAACGCATCTAAAATCTAATATATTTTTATGCAGTTGGTATCCGTATCTCTTCGGTATTCCCTTGATTAAAAATCCCTGATCTAATTGTATAACGAGTATTCGAAAAGAAAGGCTATGAGCTAACTAATGTGTTCAAAATATTAGTGCCAGGCGTTAAACGGGAGACATTTTGGACAATACGAATAAGCGAGCTACCTAAATATATTTCAGAAGAAATTTTTACAAATCCAGATATTTTTGTAAAAGTGAAAAGTGTATCATAAAGTTATAAAATCAATACAAAACACTTTGTTGTGATACTAATGTATTCTACATTATTGTATTAGCTTTCAAACTTTACAGCTATTAACAAAGAAGTGTGTAGTAGTGATAAATATTTACGTTCCTAAATACCTTTTAAAGGCAGCTATACTTCAATCTCAGATCGTTTTGTCTCTCCATTAGATACAAAAGGTCGCGAGAAATACGTATTTACAAAACAATATATTGTTTATCTAAATAATCCTTCTACCTCATAGAACGCAACAGATTTTAAAGCTTTTACTATACTCTACCTGTTATAAAATAGGATGCGACACGAGAAAAAAAAATTCGTGACACTTTATGAACATATACGTATGCGTTACGAAACGTTTACACGTCAAAATAAATGATATTACTGAAACAATAAATATATTGTTGGACTCAGGGTAATGTTCTTCGATGCACTAACTTTTTAAGATATTACTAGGGGTTAAATTATGTTCCAAGATAAAGGACATTGAGCGTCATCATAGGATCTCGTAATCGTAAATTTTCGGGATTTCACGAAAATTATTAAATAGAGGTAGTCTCTCTGAGAGACAGGGGTAGCCCACTACACTCGCTGACCTCTCTTCAGGATTGGTCACATAAATAAAAAAAATCTCTACACTGGATTTAAGAGGAATCTTTAATACCCTCTCCAGTCCTTTAGGATATGACATCAGTCAAATGGCAGCATTAATAACATAATTTTATTTTTAATATACAGTTCCAAAGTGTAGTCTTAGGGCCACTGTTACCAACGTGTTAAACGCATTTAGCGTTTGATTTAAACAGTATTTAAATTTTAAACGCACGAAACATCTTTCACCATCCGTTAAACGTGTTTAGCGATCTGTCAAAATTAAACGCTCGTCGATGGCTATTTAACTCCCTAAACGCATTTAACGTCATCCAGCCTCTTCTCAAAAAGTGGGGTTATCCGTGTATTATTAGTGATTCTGTGAACATTCGTGTATTAAAATAATAAAATGGACTTGTGGGATATTTCTTGGTCTTCTCTTGTGAAGTTCGGAGCCCGAGCTCGACTTGTTGCGTTGCTCATTTTAACAAAACTATAAACCAATTATTACAAAAAAACTATAAAATACCTACTTATTATATTACTTTTGATATAATGATTAAACAACACAAAGATAAATCGAGAGATAATATTATAATAAACAACACGAACGAACTGGTTTTTGGTTATTGATTTGAGGTTAGAAACTCTTGACTTGACATTGACATAACTAACGTTGCTACTCTGTTTTACGCAGCATAATTTCATACAAAAAAGTAGTTTCGGACGAGTTTGACGTTTGACGTATTAACAAACGTGGAATGGAACGCAATCAGCATATGTCATTTTGAGGTCATTTCCACTAAACGCATTTAGTTAAATAGCTGTCAAATGACTATGGTGCAAGACAAATAAAACGTGATTAAAATAAACATGTTTAGCGCGTTAAACGTAATTAGTTAAATAAGTTTAGAAACAATTTTAATTACATTTGGTAACAGTGGCCCTTAGTATACAATGGCATAAAATTTTGTGGACTTAAGCTCGATTTCTTCCATTTAGTATACAAATTCGAGACGAATAACTTTGTTATAGTGGTGTGTTTAAATAATAAACTAACAGCTGAATAGATGAATCACCTAACCATATCCTTTGATATTGGAATAGCATGTCTTTTCACCATTATGTGTAATATTTAAGGTAGAAATATGAGCTTGGAGTGCACTCTCCGTCCTTATGTTGCATAGGTTAAGAAAAAATTAACATAAAAGAGATAGTTTGATCTTCTAGTCCTATTTAGAGTATAGTCTTTATAGTAATAGAATAAGTGTGATTTTAGTGTAAGAATTTGAGAAATATTAAGTTTTGAATAAAACTAAAAACCGTTGCATAGAAATGTTAGTTATTTTCCCACTGCACCTATCTGTTTTGTTTTGTTACTACATATTATGTTGAATTGTTATTTACTACTAACACTACAAATAATATATCAATTATGTAGCCGCTATGAAGATCTGTGCAATATTATTACCTATGTGAGGAAACATGACAAAAACCCTTATTACATGTATATGTCTCATAAATAGATTTTAATATAAAAACTCATGTTGAAAACAGAGAAATAATATTATATTTTTTCATATATTTGAACTACATTAGCAGCATATCATGTTGTGTAGAAATATAAATGGTTATGCAAACTAAAAATATTTTGTTTTATTGATAATCCTGTCCACTCCTAGTTTACGAATGAGTAATATAATGTCTGATACGTTAATCGAATTCTACCCTAATATATGGAAAATCCTTGGACACGTCTCGTTAAGTAATTCGTAATTGCTCTACTAATATGAAAGTGTATTTTGGGAAGGTGGGCGATCGAAGGGCCGAGCGGATGGACAAGCTTTACGAGACGGACATAGATAATTGTGGGTCGTTTGAAAAATAAACGACTATACATAACATAACTAACGTAATCCTGGATTAAATTATAAGGAATAAAAATTAAGAGAGAACCCCGACTTACCATTGTGAAGATTAGATCCTCAAGGTTCCTAATGTAGGAAAGGGCAATTTTTATGGTTCTAAATATTTGAGCTCCAATTCGAATCATCTAATTATTACCGTTCCAGTCCAGAGATCCCGTCTGATATCAAAGATAAGATCACAGACAAACACACATACCTACAGACAAACGCGTCAAACTTATAACACCCCTTCCTCAGTCGGTCTGGGATAAAAAAGAAAGCTACACAGCGCGCGCACTATACGGCGTAGGTAGTAAGTAACCTATATTTTTTTAGTACGTCATGAATAGCGTCTGAACCATTATCCATGTCTATGGTCTGAGGCCCCAGTAACTTTCCTCAATGTGGCCCTGGTCATCTTATAAAATAAGAGCGCCTTGCTTGAGACAAACATTTTTAGAATCCAGTTGCGCTATTGGTTCAATTCTAATTGAAAATAGATTTATAAAAGTTAAAACATGAAATTAATTTAAGTTTTTGAGAGCGAGGCGTTTCGTTTTGATTTGTAATTGCATGACTCAAAAGGGCTGGAAGCCAGAGCCGTAAAACTAAATATTTTAAAAAAAAGCTGTGCAGTGCAAATTGTGCATTTTTTTCTTTTCTGTATGGATTCACGGAAAGTGATGCTTTCGTTAAAATTTACATAAATAAAGCAGAAAAGTGTAATATTTCGATACGAAATAATGTCTGGGGGTCTTATCGATAAAGTGTACATAGGCTTGGATAATGCACCGGCCGCATTCGATATAAAAGGGCGCATTCTTGGACCCGTAAGTTTTTTATTCTTTTGTTCGTAATATCTAGCTTTTAGGCTAATCTAAGTCGTAATTCTCTTATCTTTCAGAATGGGACAAACCTAGAGTACATACGGTCAGAAACGGGTGTCTTAGCTGTACTGAAAAGTGATAAATTCGAGCCGTTGCACTTGGCGTTGCATCACACGAGATCTGAGGCTTTAGCGGGTGCGCGGTCGCTCGCACAGAACCTGATAGAGACTATAAGGGCAGAGTTGGCGCAATGGAGCGCGGCGCAGGCGGGGGGGCCGCCGCCGGCGTTGAATGTCCCGCCGCCAGCCCTTGCCACAACAACTGCGCCGCTCCCCGTCCCTCCCCCAGTCGCCTCCGTCGCCATGTCCACTCCCTCCACCTTTACATCCACGGCCCACTCGGTGCTTCCACCAGTGGTCAGTGTAGCACCTGCCAGTGCTCCCCTCATGACAGTCCGCCAACCGACAGTCTTACAACTCCTTCCACAACAGCAGTATGTCCTAAACCAGGAAAACGGGCAGCTAATACCGATAGTCCAACCTGGAGTTCAAGTTTCGAACACCAATTTCACTTCATTGCCCATTGCACAGTCTCTAGGCACTATACAGCAGCCAAATTTTGGAGGGACACAGATTGTTGACATATCTAACATGCATCCAGTCAATGTGACACAGTTGCGACTGAGCGGTGTACCGTCTTCCATGTCTATGATTCTACCGAATGGTCTGACATTTCCACAAGCGAGTCTAACCTCGTCTGATACTACAACTGTCAGCTCAGCAACTTCCGCACCTGTGGTATGTGCAGCTCAGGGTACAAATTCATCTCAAAAGATTCTGTATAGCACAGATAAAGGAGACAAGGAGGTTAAATACCACATTCAAGGGGCCGATACTGTGCAATGGACAGTGCCAGGATCACAGACTATGCTTATACCATATCAGCATTTGCAGGACTTGACGTCTAGTCAAGCTGGATTGGCTAACTTACAGCCTCAGCAATTTGTATCTGTGAGTAATTTTGTTATTCAATCTCTTTCTGCATTATTACATTTGCTTATAATCACAACCAATTTATATAAACATTGATTTTTAATTTTCAGATAGCACCAGCTGGAGGTCTTCCACAAACATCCCTTCCGTTGACAGCAGCTCATCTGCAACAGTTGCAAGCAAGTGGCACTATTATGCATCTTAATCAAAAGGTAGGAACAAAAGATAATTTTATAAATTGTACTTAAGCTGACAAAATCAAGCTGACAGTGAAATTATTGTTCGAAGTAAGAGTAAAAAATAAGCCATGTAGTTTTAAATATTTAGCAAATAATCCATAACAGTGAATTTTCTCCAACAGCCAATAGCAAGCAGTGGTTCCCTAATAAATATTATCTCAACTGGTCAAGCATCGTCACCACATATTATATCAGTGAGCATCAGTGTTTCGATGTCATGCCATTAACCAACACTACAATGCCTTTTATTCCATAACAGCTTGGAATTAGACCATTTCTTTCTTTAATTCTCTATGGCTTTTGGTGGTTCGGATTTCTTTTGCTCATTTAATTAATTTCTTTTTGTAAACCAATTGTTTAATCATTCTCAAGACTGTTTTTAATCATATTCATAACTAAATTTTTCATTTGCCGAGGTTGTATTGAATGACAGCCTTATTTTCTATTAATTTGCTCACCTCACTACTGGTAAAGGTTTAGACTGCTGCACCATATTTTCTGTTTCATGTAATATTCTTTATTTCTTTTATATGTTTGTTGTAGTAAATAGTACATTTTTCTGGTGCACATTTTCAGAACTCAGCCACTCCCACAAAAGGCATGGGCCAAGAGTCTAGAGGGCAAAAGAGATTATCAGACGGAACTCCAAGCCAGTTGCAATTACGACCTATAGCACCTGCTGGGTAAGTTATAATTTTAGTCAAAAAAGCGTAAAATATTTGTGTACAACTAATAATTTACTTTTCAGTGTATGAAACTGTAAGGAAGGGCATAAAGATGTATCTGGTCTATTTCAGGAAAGGAAAACATGTTCTGCCCTTCCTCTTTGTTTTTAGCATTTGCAAAAATTAATTCAACGATTCATGAAATATAAAGTAAAGCAATTGGCGTTACTTTTAGAAACAGTAATTTTTGCGAATGTTTAGAACTTGTTTTCAAAAACATGTCTGCAACTGATCCAGGTTGAAGATAAAGAATTTTCTGCGGAAGATGCATTGGGATTTCATCAACCATCACCACAATTTATCATATTTACAGCTTTTCTATATCCACCATACAAGATTTCCTTCTATGGCACTCTTCCTGATCCTGTGCCACCACCGAAACCCTAATGCTGGAAAACCTACTCCTAATCTTTTCTATCCCCCATTTTCATACTTCTTTATTCACTTGAATAATCTGAGATCTTGTGTCATATTGTCAGGTTCCATTTTATAGTTGGAATGTTACTTGTTAACTCTTTCAAACCACTGTAGAGGTACAGCAAGGGGACTGCAGATCAAATTTTGTTTTAAATCATAGGGTCATGGGGATTTCAGACAAGCCATCTCAAATTATAACATCATATGCTAATATACCATCAATCTACTGGAGTATGGCACTTCTACCAGCCAGTTTGAAAGTGTTAAGGGATTCAAAAAAAATCATTACCTACATATCTGCTGGTTATGAAATAAGATCTCAAAGCATATTTATTCTTCTATAAAACCACCATCTTCAGAAGAATGACTATGCTATACTTTGTAATTACAAGAACTTTCTCTACGAGTCTTCGTCAAAACTTCTGAGCTGTTCCAGGTTTGCGCATGGTGTGAGCGAGTTTATATCGCTTTACATTGCTGGTTATCTTGATCATTCGCTGATGTTTTAATTTAGTAACCAGCAATGGACGTCGCCGCCGCGTGCGCAGACCTGTTTCCGTTTGTGTGTGTGTATGTGTGTACTGAATGAGTTGATGCCGCAGGTCGCATGTAAGCCAGGACAAGAGCTCGACGAGAGATTCCCGGTCGTGGACCACCCCTGCAGGTACAGACGACCTACTGTTGAGAAGCTAGCTACTTTCTCAATTTGTATCTGAGATTTCTTGAAGTTCTTTGAGGAAATTAGTGTCTCGAAAGTGTTTCTTTGTTCTCAAGAAAAAGTAATAATTTTGAAAGATGATTTTATAGATACACCTGTTTCAATTTTCTAGAACGCTCTGAATTTGTTGTGAATGGCGGAAGGCAAGAGGGGACCGCGGAAGGCAGAGGGCAGAGCACACGCGTACCTTGAGCGATCTAGAGTTGTGACGCGCGATCTGTAAAAACGATCAAAGAGTTATGCTTTTGCAAGATTTCTCAGATACAAACTGTTAACATTTATTTGATATTTTACTAACATCGTGCTTTCAGTAAAGCAGCGCCTTTATTTAGCTTGTAAACGATTTACAGAACAATATGGCGTAACGACGTAATTAATTAGTTATATTGCGTATAATTTGCGTTTCACATGTTTCTTTGTGCAGCGTAGTTATAGGTTAGTTAATTTTAATCCAGTTTAGTCTTAATTAGTTTCCAGTGGACACCAGAAAATTTAATGAATATTTTATTTTGGTTGTAATTTGCGCAGTTTTTGTCTAAAGGAGAATTTCGAACAGTACCTCAAGTTAGTGCCACGTCGGTGGAAATTAAGGGGCGTGTTCATTAATGCATGCATCAACATTCAGCTCCTCTACCATTCTCCACCCCACCTCTAGAACTTTACGTATCATTTTCCAAGCTTATCAATATCTGACATTATCTGTTTTCCCAATTAGGTACATAATTGTCACGATTGTATAGCGCCTCTTAATCCACGCTACACGAATCCCTGATATCCAGAGTTCAAGAACGAATTAACCCGACCTTCGATGCGTCATCCAACTGAAGATATCAATACTTTTATGTTACAGCAGACTACTTCTACTGCTGGTCACTTTACTGAATTGCATCTTTCACTGAATCTTCTGCAAGTCATTCGAGACTGCCTCAGGGGTTATCTTGTACCAGTTTAATGTGTTTTCTTTCAAAGATATCTCAGGGAGCAATGCAGTCTATTATATTATAGGTGGCGGAGGCCGATCGCTGAACTAGCTGTGTTTAAGTTTTTCTTGTTTTTAATGGAATCCTGTATCACATTACACATACTCCAGTTGCCATTGAGCCTCAAATTTACCAGTAGACGAAGGAGATGCTGCAATTCTTCTGCTTATTAGTTTTTTTCTGTTCTAAGTGAGCGTATTTAACATAAGCAAAAGCGTCATGCATAACTGCGTTAAGTTATATGCAATGTTTGAAGGTAAGAAGTTGGCTGTCAGCGCGAGCGCTGTCTTCTTTCCTCCAAGACACAATGCGTAGTTGCCATTTAATTTTCTTCTATTATAAGAAGCTCAAGCATTGGTAAATAATTTGCGAAGTAGATTTCAGCCTTTTATAGAAAGTGGCTGAGTTTACGGCGGTTGCGCAGTTTTTCGTCGGCTCGGTTAATTTTGTGATAGATACATTCACAGCGTAACATAGCGTCAATTCAATAGATTTAAATAGCGTAAGCGTAAAAATAATTATTAACTTTCACCTGAATGATCTACATATTACATTTGCATGCGTAATATTAATGCGTAATTTATAATAACATATTTATGCGGATATAGTACTTATTTTATGGATTGCAATAGCGTAATTTACTTACGGAATAATTTGAAAATGCACGTCTATTACAAGCAGCTAATCATAGAGCATAGAAGTTCGCGCTTGCTACGGCAACTGGCAAATTCATTCCTTAAAGAAGAGCATAGGTCAGCAAAGGTGACAGTTCAACGGGATACACCATTCTTTAACTATGAGTAAAAACGCTAACTTCTTAGATTAATTAGAAAATAAAGGAACAGTATCAGGCATGCGACTAGTGGGTGACCAAGGAAGGTGGTGATATAGGAAGTCCACAAGCTGAAGCAGACAGGGGTTTATGGAGAAAGGAGTGACGTAGCGGGTAAGGATTGTCCTAAGTTTCTACTCGTTGAATTTTACAGCACAACGCTAACTTCTTGGACCAACTAGAAAATAAAGGGGCAGTATCACACATGCGACTAGTCAGTGATCTAGGAATGATAGGAAGGTTGCAGTATAGGAAGTCCACAAGCTGAAACGGGCAGGGGTTTATGGAGAATGGAGCGAGGTAGCAAGCGCAATAGGGCAATCCCCTAAGTTTTTACTCGTAGAATTTTACGCAGCTATTTTTACAGTATCGATTGGGAAAACAAAAAACCACCGTATGCAGTTAAAGCATATCACATCATATTTAGGATCTGATGAAGACGAAGAGCGAAATAAAACGAAGATTGAAAGTCGAAGACATAATTAAACCTTTTAATGTTTTAAGCTCAATTCAGTGAGGCGAGGAGTATCTACGGAACTACTACTCCACTACCGTAATTAGAAAATGGTAGCAATGCGGTCCCCTTCCCGCCTCTGTCCCCGCGCATCCCCATCTCTTACTACTTGAATCCTTAGTACCGTTCGCACAGTCATTCTTTAAGCAACGCAAGTGACTCATCGTTTACTTTTCATACGTTTTTATCCTCTGCCTCTCTCTAAGGGATGATATTTTGTTTGCTTCAAACTTTTTTGCACACTGTATTCGGTCTCGAAGTTCGACAGATGACGTCACATTTCTCATTTTCTATTTACGTTGGTGGAGTAGTAATACTTTGTTTCTTTACAGGAACGGGGCGTTTGTATAGACTTCGGAGGTGCCTCTGCTGACTATTATTAATTTGTTTCTTTGCAAAATGCGTAGCCAAGCTTAGCGTAATGATTGTTGTAGAATGTAGTGTACAGGGTGTAACAAAATACGTGTATTAATGATTTTCAGGTTACGTAGACAGATAACTGAACAGTTTTTGTTAAGAAAGTACTTATTATAGTTTTCGCACGTTACTATGCCGCGGCATATCCTCGTCCCTCGTAAACAAACGAAGGCACTATACCATGTGGCAAGGCATGTTGTCGACAAGATATGATGCCTTCAGAAGGCAACTGAGAATCTCATGTTTATGGAGACAATGCCGCGGCGTGTAGTTTGAGATGACCATTAATCAGCGAGCATCTGTGGCCAAGTGGCTAGGACGCCGGACTGCCATGCAGGAGGTCCGGGTTCGAAACCATGCCATGTACCAATGAGTTTTTCGGATTTTTTCGAAGACTTACGTACATTTACCGACTGCTCTAACGGTGAAGGAAAACATCGCTAGGAAACTTGCATGTCTGAGGAAATGAAAAGTTTCCGAAGTCTTGTGAAATCCACCAATCACCACTGGGCCCGCTCGGTGGGTCATGGCCCGTACCCTCTTGTGGAAGGGGAAGCCTGTGCCCCAACAGCGGGGACATTAATAGGCTGATGATGATGATGATCGGCGCAAATTGAAATATTTTTTAATATTGTTACCGACGCAGTCAATATTCAAGAAATCGATATAGTAATATACTAAATCCTGCTATATAAATAAAACCTGGATTACAGCTATGTATTGTTCACCTATAGCTAGAGACAACACTGTCGTCAGTATGGGTATGAAAATTAACCCCGCACACGGCACCATCATACACGTATCTTCGGGTCAGCAGACCAAGTAAGTTCTTTTAAATATTTAGTCTTTAAAACTAGTCTGCTTAACTATTTACGTGCCCACGTTTGGGGCACACACTTCCACTTGCACGGACGTGGGTTATGTTTGTATGAATAATCCACCATGGAAGATGTGGATTGATAGATAAAACGTAAATCGATAAAACATGCATGCATTCAAATATGTCTTGGGCATGTAGGTTTCCTCGCGATGTTTTCGTTCACTGATAGATCAGTCAATAAATATACGTACCTATATATAGTCTTTCAAAAACTAATTGCTAAAATCATAATGGGTTATTACCCAAGTCGAAACTTGTAACCCAAACTTCTTGTATGGAGTCAGGCGTCCTAACCACTACGTACGCCGCTTCTTTCCTGATACTGAGTTATTAATTTTCAGCGTATCGGCCTCAGGAGTGACGCAAGACGGTACTGGAATGTACATTCGGCAAATAGATAGAAACGCCATACAAATACAAGCGAGCAAAGATGGCCAAAAACAAGACCTAACCGCTAATAAAATGCAGAGCACTGCCCAGAACGTGCAAATGATCACCGTACCACAAGGCATGACTGTGTTGCAAAACCCGCTCAACATCAGCCAAATGCCGACAGTTATCGGTCAACCCAACAGTCAAGTCTACATGATACCGGCGAACCATCCGAATTTGGTCCAAGGAGGATTGCCTCCGGGGATTCTTGGGCAGCAAATGCTGCAACCGGGGCAGAACCTGACTGTGATGCAGCCGAATCAGTTAGGCGTGCAGGGTGGAGTGCAATATAACGTGCCCATAATGCCAATGAACATGCAAGCAAATTCGCAATACATGCCAGGCATAAATCTTAACACCCAATTATCCACCCATCAATTGAACGCCGCTCTCGCCGGCCAACAGCTAACAAATCCAAACTTGGGAACGATACCAATAGTTCAAGCTCCTCCACCTTCCTCACCCATGACTAATCCCCCACAAATACCCATCACCCAACCTCCACCGGTCCCACAAATATTACCACAAAACTCATTCTTAACACCGACTTCCCAATACAGCAACATGCCATATATGATGCAGCCTAATTCCGGCTCGATTCCTAGTAATAACCCAAGTGTACAGTATAATATTTCGACCAGTCAAAACTCGAATTCAGCTGCGAATAATGGCAATGGACAACCGAACGCTACCAGTGAGAATGACTCTTCGAATGGAGCCAGTAGCCAAGCTAATTACATCACGTCGTCGTCACAAGATAATGGTTATACAACCAATGTTCAAGCCCCAGGACAGCAGAATTTTGGGTCGGACGGGAGCTCAACACAAACTGGCTTCACTCCAACGAATCAACCCGTGACGCAACCGAGCTACGGAGCCAATGGTAGCGCTCAGAACTCCTACGCGAGTCAAGCAGCAACGACTCAACCAACGGCAGCTTACAACCCAACGAATGGCTCGAATCAATCGACCAATCAGAACTACGGATCGGGAAGCACACCCAGCTCCCAGAACTCTCAAACAAATTTTTCACCCTCAACAACTCCAGCTCCAAACCAGTCGTATCCCACGCCGAATCTCCCGAGCATGCCCAATGTGGCATACCCACCGAATCAAAACCCGCAGAATCCGTACCCGAATGCGACTGGTCAGAACTTGGCAGCTTACGCGAGCAATCAGTACCAGTATACGAGCAGACCTTGGTTCAGGCCGAGGTACGGGTCTCCTCAAGGGTCCCCGTATTCCGGAGCGGTGCCTCCAAACGGACCCCCCATGTCAGTTCCTCCTCCCACTGGCAACTATAACTATTGGCAAGACAGTTGAGACTTCGAATGTTATTGAATTCTGTCAGTGATCTATCGATTTTTATTCGTGCAATAATGCTGTCTTATAAGGTTGTCATGCATGAGTAAAAAAATCGAAAAGTTAGAATTAGAAGCATATAAATAAAAGTAAGGAGGAGGCTTATACCCTGCAGTGGGACGACATGGGCTGATGATGATGATGAAATAAAAGTAAGAATTTTATAAAATAAGTAAGCCTGTTTTATTTACATTTGTGAAATGTAATGAAAACTACTAAATTAAGAATAAATCCTTTTTTTTCTCTTGAAAAGTGTAGTTACTTGAATATTTCCATTATTAGGTACTTCTAATATGTTCTTACTTACTTACTTACTCCGCTGGCGCAGCGACCCGAAGTGGATCTTGGCCTCCGATACCAAAGAGCGCCATCGCTCTCTCTCCTGCGCAGTCTCGAGCCAGTCAGGCGCCCGGAGCTCCCGCAGATCCTTCTCCACTTCATCGCGCCAGCGGTATCTGGGACGTCCGACCGGAAATAAATAAATAATACATACTTATTTTCGAAAACTAGATAAACTATTTTAAATGATTTTTTTATTATTTCTTAATTTGTTCCATTGGAAAACACTTTGTTAGTAACAACCAACTAAGCTTAGTTGGTAGAAATATTATATCTTTGATTTTATATCAAAGATTTTAATGTTGCTATTTTGGCATTTTAAATCGACAAAAAGCATGGTGCAAGAAGATGGCTCCTATGCTCCTCATACCATAATGCATAAAACACCCAACATAAAAAAATAAAACCGTCATTCACTGATCAAATAACTTTTATCTATCACTGACAACAAATCGTCAAGCTCGTCAACCAAAACCAGAAAACCGCAAAACATGAATATAGAAAACCGCTACCCAGTAACAGCATCCCTCTTCATGCTTCGCGAGATAAAACGTCGACAGGAGCAAGTGAATCGGGGGTACCAACTGCTGAGGCGGAAAGCCGAAGCCCTTCGCTTCAAGGGCAGGCAGGCGGCGGCAGAGCTGGCGGCTACCCAGGCCGTATTAGGGCATACGCTGAGGGAGGCCTACATCTCGCTTGCAGCTGTCAAGTTCACTAATGGAGAGAGCAATGCGATGGTGCTTGAGAATATTGGGGAGGTATTTTTCTTTGCTGTACTATACGGCCTAAAGTGGTACGGGGTCTTATAAGCTATAATAAAAAGAGGACTTTAGGTTAAATAGACATAGGCTACGGACTGTATATCAATGACGGTTTTGTAGAGAAAGAATGCTCCTACATCTTTAGTAGGTATATGATGAAATAAGGGGTACCAACTGCTGAGGCGGAAAGCCGAAGCCCTTCGTTTCAAGGGCAGGCAGGCGGCGGTATAGCTACTAGCTACCCAGGCCGTATTAGGGCATACGCTGAGGGAGGCCTATATCTCGCTCGCAGCTGTCAAGTTCACTAATAGAGATTGTAATGCGATGGTGCTTGAGAATATTGGAGGGGTATTTTGCTTTGTTTTAAGTACTGGTAGGGCTCAGAGTGGCATAGGAGTAATAGAAGAGAAGGTAATTACTGCGTGGACTGCATATTTCGAAGCTCACCCTAGAGGCCGCGCTACTGGTTCGATTTATGTACCTTTTCATAAAATCGAGAACAGTACAATAGTTTTGTACCTAACCTATGACGATTTTGAAAATGAACTAGGTGAGAAAATGATAAGCAGAAATACCTATAGTTTAAGTTAATTTAATTTTTTAACAATTTTTAATCTAATTTAATGCATCTAATTTGTAATGTGTGTGTGTGTGTGTATTAGAAGACCATGTTTTGTGCTTCTGGAAATAAATAATTTCAATTAACCACAGATTAAAGCACGCCACAGAAAAATAAAAAATCTATGTATGTACTATAATGTAATACAGCCTATAATACCTAAGTATTAGGCTCAAAATCATGGGTTGCTACTGTCTATAAACTCAATAATATTCTGTAAATGGACATTAAAGAAAAAGAGTATTCATTCATTCATTCAATATCTTGTCCAATGTGGCTTAGAGACAAAGATCCAGATCTTCACTTCAATAGCGCGCTCGGAAATCTATATCTAACAGTAGACTAGGACAGGCTGCTAACATAGCCCAATTTTCTAGGCCCAAGTCCGCGTCCAACGCATACCAGAGAACATCTCAGGGGTAGCCACTGTCTCCCTTCAGGCGGTAGAGGACCCTACCGCAAGCGATGCCCTGAGGTATGCGGGTCTTGGGGCCGGTGGGCATCGCACCAGCGAGGCTAAGAAAGCCTTCAGGGAGGCCGTCAGAATACTGATCAAGTTTGCTTCCCTGAGGAATACTTGTATACTGCTGGATGTGGCTATCAAATCTACTCTAAGGTGAAATATGCCGACAATTTTTAATTTTAAAACCATTTTATCTCTTATGTATCCTCGTGGCTAAAATTGTTTTTCTATGTGTTGTCCCACTGCTGGGCAAGTCTCCTTTTCATTTTTACATTTCTTGCAAATATAATTAAGAACTGTGATTTTTAAATTCCGAGTCCTTTATCTCTAGACCACCCTAGGAGAGCAGTCTAGCAAAGGGCCTGATAGTAAGTAGGTATTTACCGTCTCTCATAGACATCTCATCTCACTATTGTTATTGGAGGGCTTTCCCTTGAGGATATAGGCTGGGACTACATGCGCCGGTTCGGTTTGCTGCAGCCAATCAGTAGGCGCTGACTGTAGCCAGTAGCATGTAGTCCAGGCCTTAAAAGGAGTAACGTGCCTCTTGTTCCGGTAATTATTACGCTAGGCGTTATTAGAATACCTGTCCTCAACTTATTCAATTTGTAAAACTATTTTTCAGAAAAGTAAACGGCATTGAAAAAGTAATAATGCCGAAATTACGTAACACTGAAACTTATATTCTCATGGAAATTGACGAGAGGGTGAATTTTTTTGACGTTTTATATAATGGCATATCCGGCTCGAAGGCCCATTATTAAGTTGTTTGAATTGTACATTGGTTGTATATGGTAATGTAGTCTGAGTCTAACCAATAATGGTAATACAATGTTTTTATTTCTTCCAATTACTTATAGGAAAGAGAGGAATTCCACCGCCTGAAAATGGTGAAAGCAAAGAAGATTAGAATAAAATCATTGGCGTCTCTACGTCATGAAATTGCGGCAAACGGAGACAAAGACGATAAGGAATCTATTGGTATGTATCTGTCTGTCATCTTCAAACTTCTAGAGGAGGCGAGGGCGATACTAGACTGCAAGCCTAATTCCGATTCCGTTAAACCACTGCTATACATCTCAGAGCTAAAAGCTGCAAATTTCACCAGTGTGCTAGTTGGGTAGTCCGATTTTTGTGAGTTAAACATTTCACTTTCAAGTTACCTTATATGCTTCTATCCGATAGGTGCGTTAAAGTAGACATAGAGCATCGGTGGCGTTTGGCTAGGACCGGTGTCCTAGCCAAACGCTCTCTCTCGTACGGGAGATCCATGTTCGAAACCATGCAATAAATGTCATGTACCAATGAGTTTTTTTGTTTTTTTCGGAAGACTTGCGTATATTTACCGACTGCTCCAACGGTAGAGGAAAACACTGAGTTAACCAGAGTGTGAAATGCGGAAGACAATGGCCAACCACCTTTTAAATGTGCCATAGAGTCGTTTTATGTTATTATTTCCATAGAATTATCACAACCCTCATCAATGAGGAATGCGACTAAGGTCTTTGAATGCGGCGTGTTTAATGCACTGAAAGAAAGCTTGTTTGATTTGGTTAGAGCATCAGTAATTTTAATTACCTAATTTGAAATTGAAACACGTTTATTTAGCACAGTAAACACTAGAATATAGCAAGTACACAATACAAAGATAATATATATTTAGCACAACAGATCCGGTGCGGTACAGTGCCAAAAAGTGTGCATAATGCTGAGGCAAGCCACAGCGCTGATTTGACAAATTTGATAGATTCAACTAAGATCTTGGTTAAAGTGAACAACTTCTTGGTTGAAGTTAACTGGCCGATTTTACATCCTCGTACTGAAACAAGTTCTTGTTTCAAGTATACAAGCTTTTCTTCCATTGTGACTAACACACGTATTTCAATCCTCAGAGGCACAGACGGCTCGCATCCGCTCCCTGGAGTGTCTGACCAGCCTCCTGCTCCCTTGCACGTCGCCATTCTCCACGACCGGCACCGACTCCTCGGGAGACTTCCGTCCTACCTGCTTGCCGCACAACTGGGACGATGACGACCTCTTGTTTTAGACTTCTCAAGTTTGCCAGGAAGCGATGAGGTGTCCGAGGATAAAATTCCACCCACGCCACCGCTTCGTTTTAATATCTGCGATTTTTATTGGTGCATTGTTTTCCTTGCTCACTGCTCTATCGTCTTTAGCACACTGCAACTATTTTGAGACGGAAGCCGAGCGAAACCATGGAATCCATAGAAAACCGGAAAATATATTTCTATTGCTTCGTTCCGATTTCGTCTCAAAAACATCTCCGATCTATAGAATAATTAATAATAATAATCTATCGATAAACTTAGTCAGAAACGGGGAGGGCCATAATAATTCAGGTCTAAAAGGCGCAAAAAATTTTAGAGGAAAGAGTTTTACCTACAGCAAGAACATGTCCAGTTTCTTTTGGAATGGGTTACTGATTCCCCTCCCCCCCTCCCCCCCTTTTCCGCCACATGCTGGATTTACACTTGCATCAGTTTTCGGGAGTTTGTTTTAGAATCTAATTTCATTCATTCATAGTAGGTATATAATGTGTTTTCCAATATTATTTTTTGTTTTCGTGTACCATACTGTTCCGTGTACCTATTGTTATTTTCACATTATTTTGCTTCGTTTTATCATTTCTTGATTATTACTTATACATAAATAAAAACTTCAATAACTACCAAACTATCGTTTAATTGCCAAAAGAAAATTTGCAAAATGAATACTAAAATTAAATAAATTAAAATAAACAATTAAGTAGAAGGTATTTAAAATCATTGGGTCCAACCGTCGTCCAGACGTTCTTCCATTGGCTTTGTAAAGTCTTGGCACCGTCTAAACTTTTCCAGTATTTCTCCCTGAAAACCAATATTTGAATGAAAATATTAGTTTATGCCACTACCAAGTAATAAAGCTTTGCAACTCGAGGTGCTGAGGTGCTAGTTTGTAACATGAAGCGCAGCCGAGTGTCAATAGATAACACGAGTGTTAGGTAGGACAATGGCTAAAGACGCGCTGCTTACTTTATTGGAAAATCATGACGATGCGTAGCAGTGTCGTACCAAAAAAAACGATGCTTACCTACATGTTTGTCTTGGCGCGAAATGTTTAGTCTGTCAAAAAAGAGTTGAAATTAAATAATTACAACCTTCTATATATAGATCAATGTCAAATCCTAATGTCATTTCCATAGAATTCAGTAAAATGTTGCCATTATTTAATTTTAACTCTTTTTTGACTATAATTATTATAACATTTATAACCTTGTCTAATATAATACGACGAAATCGGTATATCAGCGCCGTCTGAATTAAATGTTTGCAGCGTACCCTGCCTTGATGTCTCCATCGGACGTCGATGACCGTTCCGTTCACATCACCATTTCTCAATTGTTTTGGGAAAATGCAGAAGTAATACATACGGGCCCAGTTTTCCTGATGGTCTCGCTGTAGAAAGTGACTGCACTGGAACCGGTGCCGTAGAGAGGGTATTTCAGGTGCACCTGTCGAGAATAAACCTGAATAATTCCATAATAATAAAAAAAGAATTCAACAACGCAACAGAGATTGTTCATAATTTGTCCCGACTTACGATCGTGTAGTTTTTGATTCAGTAAGCAATACTTTTTTCTTATTGTAAACGGAGAGCAGACGAGCAAACCGGGCCATTTCATGGTAAGTGGTCACCGTTGTACATAGACATCTCACTTCACTATGTTATGAGAGGGTTTTCGATGCGTTGGTGACCTTGTATAGTGTCTCATGGGTCCTTCAACCCGAAACAGCAATTCAATTTGCAGCAGAAACAGCTAAAAGGAAAACCCCTTTCTATCTGACTTTCTACCACCCCAGGCTGAATCTGCACAGTCATACCACCTTTATATAAAATATAAGTATAATATGAATATTTTAAAAAACCCTGTCAAGAGGACGCCATTGGTAGTTTCTTATTCTATTATCCATCCACCGAGCGGGCCCAGCGCTGATTAGTGGATTTCATACGCCTTCAGAAACATTATTTTTCCTTCACCGTATGTAATGTACGTAAATCTTCGAAAAAATCCGAAGAATAAGTACATGTCATTGCATGGTTTCGGACCCGGACCCCGTGGGGGCCCGGTGTCCCAACCACTACCCCACCGACGACGCTCCCTTATGAAAATAACAGTACTATTTAATTCCGAAATATGACGAGGGTTTCATACATTGGCATCAGCCGACACTTCCAAGTTGCGCGGCTCGAAATCCTCCTTCACATAGTTGGCATCGTACTCCGAGCAGTACTCGGTGACAGGCTGAGACGTGGCCAGCTCCTCCATCATCTCGTCCAGCATTTGCTCCCAGAAGAAGTCTGTCAGCATCCTCTTGCGGATCCCTGAGGATATCGAAAAACGTGGTTTGTTTGATGCATTCAATGGATCAAACCGCAGGATCCAAGTGGGCAGAGCGGATATTATACGGTGGTACATATTCCCGGCCATCTCGTGCCTCGACTTCACTTGTCTATTCTGCCACCGAACCGCCCTTGTAATTACGCGTCCGCGTTCAGACACCTTCCTTATGAGTGTCTGCGACATCCTATTTAACACACGTAGCATAATTTTCAATCTATGATCAGATTAAAAAATAACAGTTGGAACAGAATCTTCCGAAAAATCCGGCTCGAAGGACCAAAAAAAGTTTCACGGTGGCAAGGGTTGGTTATGGGCGTAGGTCATGTGACCGTTTCTTTCTAATCATTTGGATATAGGAAAATAATAGTAGGTATAAGTAATAGAGCGCCTATGAAAAAATTAGAGCTACTAATATAAAATTTAACCACCTTCGTTGTGTATAGCCTGTTTGGGTACCCTGTAATTGTCGCGCACTTCACTGCCTTTCTTAGGTACTTCGCGACCATCCTGGAGGATCCATGGGCGGCTGAAGTTCTTCCCCTTTCCATACACTGAGGGTTCCGGAGGTACTTTCGGGTGGAGTTTAATTCGCTCAAGTGGCCGAATTTTCAACGTAGGTTCTTCAAATTCCGGTTCAGGTAAATCAGCCTGCACTTCTTCGTCGATGGTATTTTGTTGCAAAAATTGCTGCTCCATTTTTTATTTTGTGTGAAATTCATATATAAATAATACAAATTTGTTTTTGCGTCTCCAAGGTAATCCTTTTTTACTCTTTGCCCCGTCACTACGCAACGAAACGAACAAAACGTAGTGTGATCTATTCTATTCCTATTTGATGTAAACGCAAGGAATTTTACCGTTTTCTATTAGCATAAACGCTATTAAAACGTGCGATAGAGATAGCAATTCATGCAATACGGTATTGTGGACTTCTTTGTCTTTTTCTGTTACTAATAATTATTATGCACCTTTCAAAATAAACGCAACAACTCGGCCAGCTGTCAAACCAAAATTTATTGAATTTGGAATTAGTCAAATGCTCGAAAATGGCTGATGCTTTCACATTCAGTCCAAAACAAGATATGCCCCCTCCGGGGGGCTACAAACCAATTCCATATAAAAGAGTCCCGGCGAAAAAACTTTTCAGCGGTTTGTATAAAATCCTATTTGTATTTACTGCCCCCTGAAAATGTTATGTAACTTTGTTTATAGGTTATGTTGTTTCTTATTTTGGTTGCAGTTTTTATCGCCAGAATGATTCCAGACGATTTCTCTGGTCTATATATTCTGTAAAGTGTCTCAGGTTCGATTATTCATAGCGCAGATATTGTTTATTTATATTCAGTTCGTATTATCTCCAACCCGAATCGCTGCAAATTCCTTTAGTCATTAATTGCTGACGTGATTTCTTGCTTCCAGGATATACTATGTTCGCTGGTTACATTGGCATGACCATTGGTGCTATTTACCTGTACAATTTGACCTACAAGAAGATAACCAAGCATGAAATCGAGATGCGTTCGAGTAAGATGGCGATATACCCAATGCTGCTGGCGGAACGGGACAGGGAATACCTGAAACAACTGCGTAGGAACCGCGATGCGGAGGCTGAGCTCATGCGTGATGTTCCTGGCTGGGAGGTAATACGGCAAAGCATTTGAATAAATACTCTTTCTCCCTGTGAAGGCAAGGCAACATCCTAACGTCTTTTGCCTTTTTGAAGCCATTCGATTCTAGTTGACTCTTATATATTCATACAAGAAAAAGAGAGGCACAGTCCTATCTCAATATTTTGGGGGGCTCATTTACAAGAAACTGTCATTTTGGGGGGTCATAGAGTGGCAAAGAATTTCAGATATTTTCTATGTGAGTTTACCCTCTGGGTATAGTCACATTTTCAGGAAAAAAGGCAGTATCCGGGGGTTACAGGGGCCTTGAAATAACCAATGAGTCATTAGATTTAGAATATTCTACCTATTAAATCTGTTTCCTCTATCTATGAAAGTCCTTCCCCTTCTTGTGAATAAATGTTTAGTTAGCATTCTTCTGAGCACTGTATTTCTTTTTGCAGGTTGGCACCTTCTACGGGGAGAGAGTTTACAAGGGTGTGCCCCCAGATGCCCTGGTGGAGCCCATCTTCCATGAGTACTATGCTCACTGTGATCCCCATGAGTGGTTCAGAAGGGCGCACATCAAGCTACGCTCTTAAGTTCATGTAATTGCAGTGATTCTTATGTAATACAGGGTCGTACCTAGGGGTTTGAGGGGTGGTTCAGACATTCCGCTCCAGATGTCCCTAGAACAGCCTTTCCCAACCTTTTTTAACAGTTAACCCTTAGGTGATCACTGATGATTGTCACCTACCCCTTGAAATTATAAATTGAATGTTGAAAATTATAGGGGATTATGGTGAGTGCCATCTGCTTCTCGAAACTTAGCCTCTTATGCCTAGATTTAGGACTTTACCTTGAGACGTGTCTGTGAATCTTAATATAAAAATAGGTACTGCAGTTTAGGAAAGGCTGCCATAGAAGTACATAATTTATGAGGCCAGACACTTGGCAACAGTTTTTTCTGGCAGTGACAATCATAATTCATAAAACTATTAATATACTATCAAATCATAAGGATCACTGGATTAGATGAATTGCAAGGAGTGGTAGTAAAATACAGTTCACACAGAGGCCAGTTCACTTTATGAAGTTCTGCAGATTTTGAAATACTATTACGATATATACGATTCTAATGTATTATCTTTGTCAAACAGGATTTGTTTGTTTTATAAGTTATGGCCATTGGTGAATTGTTTCGTTTGTCCAAATCAAATGTGAATTAGATTCTGTGAAACTGAATGCAATTATTTGCACTTTATTTATGTAGCTGTCATTATGATTAAAGAATTATAGGAAATTCTGATTTTAATTTCACATATTTTCTAAATAATAATAAAAATCCCTTTTCTTTTTAGACCAACATTTATTCAGAAAAGTATAAAAACGAAAACAAATGACATGGGTGTAAATAATAACTAATAACTAAAATAATTATTACAATAAAAACAATACCTTGAGCACATGTCCAAGAATTGTGTAAATAAATGCAATAATAGCCAATGATTCATAAAACTTAAAAAAATATTATTTCAAAATACATTCACCTTTATTTAATGGGCAAAATAAAAAGTACAGTAAGGAATGTGCATCCAGTTGCCTCCGAAACTGAAGCGCGTGAAGTTAGTCTGCTCGTAGACTCACTTCACCCTCACAATTGGGAAACGAAACATCGCGTCCCGTCTCTCTCGTCCCCGCTTACCCCGTCCATATGGGTAATTCCATAGAACAAATGGGAACGACTCGTCTATACCGCCCAACATACCCAAAATTGTTTACTGCGTAAACTGTACTGTACTGCATAAACTGCTCACATTTAGTGGCGGCAGCTGTACCAGCGTTTCTCATTTTTTATTTACTTCTAAACCCGCATTTGACCTCGATCTCGCCTGATGGTAAGCGACGATGAGGTCGACGATGGTGCATGCGGGTCTAGTAAATGCCTATTCACTCTGGCCTTGAAGATCCCAAGATTGTAGGTTTCGGGAAATACAGACGCCGGCAGGCTGTTCCATTCCTTAGCCGTTCGCATAATGAACGAAGAAGCAAATCGCTTCGTACGAGCAGATGGGATATCAACAACATAAAGATGGAACCCCTCCCCGCGCCTGGTAGTCCGAAGGCGGAATGGAGATGCTGGAATTAGGTCGTGCAATTCCGATTCATGCTGGGCTCTGAGGCTGGATAGCCTGAATGACATCTCAGAAGTTCACAGAAAAAAAAACAAGTCACATGGCTAGGTAACCAGTTTGTTAACGCTGGGTAAAAAACAACTAGAACCACTTTACTAAAAAAATATTCCTTTCAAATTTAGCGTAATTTTGAAAAATAATACGATGTACAAAGGAACATTCCCTTGTATAGTGGCAAACTAGCTTTCTTTAAAAATGCGCAGGGCCCCCATTTCTCAGAAACCCCTCAGCTGTTGAAGATACAGGTTGTATTATAGCTCGTAATTTTATTTCTAATTACTTATTAACGTTTCTGTTATGGTTTTTACTTTGTCAATTACACGTCAATGAATGTAGGTATATATATTTTTAACTTATCAATACTACCTATCTTCAATTAAATTTATTTGTGTCGTATCTTTGTCCTCTTGGACAGGTTTTGGCCAGCCATCGGTCATGGTCCAACAGAATACCACCGCTGTAGGCATTCTTGTCTGCAGCAATAAGCTGAGTTGAGGCTCTTTTCACAACAACAGCAGGCCATCAGACATGATTTAGATATGTTTACCTTTGACTACATAATTATTTTATTATAATTATAACTGTTTCGGTCATTGCTGTGTGTGAAATAAACGTATTACTTACTTACTTACTTTTTACGTCAAATTCCAGTCTTACATACAACGTATTTTATTTTTCTATCATACAAATAAATGGTACCGAAAACCTAATAAATGTATAATTAATACATAAATTGCAATGTCCAATCCTTTTATGTCGGCAGAGGACGTTGACTTCGTCAAAAACATTTGTGGGTCGATTCTGTTGAGGAGTTATCTTATCTCACACCCTTAGAATCTGATTCGGAGTTCAGTACGGCGAACGATAATACATTTACAATGTCGGAACATGAAGTAAAGAAGAGGCTCAGCGCGAGAGCACTGCAAGAGAGCCCTAACTCTCTTAGGCTCAATTTACATTGCCGCGGAATAGAATGGAAGCGAATTTTCGCAACGTAATTGTACATAGCATAATGAACTTTATGTCAATTGTGTAACATACAAACTAAATACGAGCCAAAAAAGAGGTCGCGCGTCTTCCGGGTATCCGCGCGCATTCTCGAGAATTCCCCTAGCGGTAAAGCGTATTTAGTTTGTATGTTACACAATTGACATAAAGTTCATTATGTTATGTACAATTACGTTGCGAAAATTCGCTTCCTTCCATTCCGCGGCAATGTAACTTGAGCTTTAGAGTGCTATTTTAAAGACAGTGATCCAGGTACGTTCGAAGAAATCGACCTAAAAATACGTTTCAAAACTCTTTTGGAAAACCAAGAAAAGTACTCGGATTTACAAGAAAAGTTAGTGTACTTGGACATTTGCGATGAAGACGAAATGGAACGGTTTTGGAGTCTCCATGTTACAATAGAGAAGGAGCTCTCCAGGTTTAATACATCCGCATACCAAGGTAACATAGTACCGCAATGTTCCAATTCTGGTTTTTCATACAGGCTAGAGCCTATAGATATTGATATTTTTGAGGCAAGGATTTGACATAAAGCTGTGTTCCTCAACCAGACCTCACCAGTTTACCATCTAATAGGATAGAAACGAGAAAAAAAAAATTAAGAGCAATAATACAATCTGTCTGCAACACAGACCGACCCCCCTAAATATATTTTTTGGTATGGCCCTGCTTTCGAACACCCCAGATCGATACTCTGTATTTTATTTAACCTACAACAAAATTAATATCCCATACAAAATTAACAATTCATTTCCTAATATGAAGTCACTATAATAACTGTTATTCAAGTACACAGTGTGAGATGAATATAATTTTCATTTTGTAATTATTACGTGCCATTTACATGTCTAATATGTTTTAATCATCTATCAAATATGATAAATACCTAAATAATAATGACAAAATAAATAGGTATCATCTTTTGAACATTTAACACCAAAACAAATTCATAAAAAGTTAGGATCCAAAGAAGATTTGTGTTAAGTCCATTCCCTCAAATAATAAGCTAGGTCCACTAAAAGGATTTTAGTGGACCTAGCGAAACAATCCCGGTACTCAAACGAAACTACGGGTGTTTAAATATCATGAAATAGGAGTGAACGCGGCAGTCGACCTTCTCTGTTGTCGCGGCGGCATCGTTTGACTAGTAGCGGCGCGTGTTTGGGTTCAAAAGGTCAATTTTCCAAATCGTCCTGTCACTGTCTGCTATGCAATGTGTCCAACCAAAATGTGGGCGACACGGCGACGAAACGAGGACACGAGGACGAAACTTGAACTACATAGGGACAATTTTCGAATGTGTTAAAATGTCCAATGTGTGCTATGCAATGTGTCAATGTGTGCTACTGACACATTGACACATTGCATAGCATTTGATTTGACATTAGCATTGTGACTGGATTTTTGGGAAATGGACTTTTTGACCCCAAACGGCGGCGCGGCGCTCGGCATTTTCAAAGAGCGAGACGATTTGAGCGAATGGACTTTACGCTGGAATCAAAAAATTAACACAGAAAATAGTGAGCTCTTTTTTGAACTCCAGGAAAATATAAATAACCATTCTTTGATCCTAGCATCCTCAATTGCAACAACGATCAGCTATCGTTTTCTATGAATTTTGTTGGCTGTTGTACTATGAATTTCATACACCTATACACCACATTACCAAACCACCCTAAATACCTACAACTAACCACAATAACAACAAAACTTACCCTATTTTGACTTCTTTATGACAATCTTTGGCTTCAATTTCACCATCCTAAGCTTATGCATATGACTCATGACGAAATACAATCCCGGGAATGTTAGAACTAGTAAATACACGCGTAGGAACGAAGACATATGGAAAGCGAAGTTCCATTCGTTAGGCAGTGATATAGTAAACCTCTCAGTCTCTTCGAAGTATGGAATGTTTCGGAGAATGATGATGGATTCGCAGAGCACTCCGAGTGGATAGAGAGGGATCCATATAGTGTAACGTAGCCATGTCAGAATGTAGATTTCTTTCTTGTATAGCTGCGATATGTAGAATGGGTATCTGGAAATATAAAAATTAAAAGTGCATTATGGGATTTGGTAGACTGAAAGTCGATGGTTAGAAACTTAGAGTAGATATTAAAAGATCCCCGAGGGTCGAAGTGCCGCTGGGGTTATTCCCGGCCCCGTCACAAGATAAGATAAAATTGAGCAGGAGATTCCTGGTTTCGAATAGTGGTAGACCCTGATGTACAGTGTCACCTTGGGAGGTACCATCTTTTTACCTATTCCTGCTGCAAAGCAGCAATGTTTTTTTTTGTAAAATTAGCTAACTAGACAAGCAAACGGGCCACCTGATGGTAAGTGGTCACCATCGCCCATAGATATCTCACCTCGCTGTATCACTAAAGTGGGTTTTCGATGCGCTGCTAACCTTGAGGACTAAGATGGAGTGCCTCATGTGTCGGTAATTACGCTGGCTCTCCTATCCTTCAAATCGAAACACAGAAATATTAAGACGTGAATTTCCAGTCAAATTACCTGATAATCTCCACCATGCTCCACACTAAGAACAGATAGAAGACGACTGGTTTGGTCTGCATGCGGGGCTCCGCCTCGATCATCGCAAACAGCACGAACGCGCGCCCGCTAACTTGCATAAACGGCACTAGGACTCCGCCCTGTCAAATTAAACTAGATTTAAGTAGGGTATCTAAACCTAGGTCATGCATGGGATGGCTAGGCTATGGATTTCTGGGATTTTAGAGCCAGATCAGAACCCACAGTTGAAAGAAATCCTATTTATTACTAGTCAGGCTAAAAGTTGGGTACCTAACCAAGCATCTCCATGTTCTTTTCTATTCCCATACAAGACTTGCCAATTTTGATATTTTTCTGGTAACATAGGTATTTTGACATCTCAAATAAAATTAAAGATCCAATTAGTTACCTTAGTATACCCAAACAGCGGATGCATAACTTCCAGATACTGTATAAGTTGCAGGAACTTCATAGCAGGACCGACATGCTCATATGTGTCAGCCACTGAGGCATACTCCAGCTTTGTATAGCGAACACCCATCACTGCTAGCACATACATATAGCCCACGAATTGGAATAGATTGTATATCACCAGGTATACTTTCTTGATGTCCTCTGTAATGCGAAAGAGGTAAAAAGATTAGCTGCTTTACATACAGAGCATACAACCCCAACGTGAAGTGACAAAAGACTAGAGGAAGCAAAATACTCATACAAAAAGATTTGTAGCACCCCATTCTTTCTGCCTACCCACAAAGGACATAGCATGTATGTAGGTGTGCTTTAAAGATCTAGCCAGGGAAAGGCAACAACACAGATTCAAATCTTGCTTTCCTTTCTATGGGAACAAGGCAGTTATCCTTACAATATATTTTATATAGAGCACCTGAAATTAAATTCTAGCTCTTATATACTGTGTATTGTCATGCGAAATTTTTGGTCATTTTATTATATTTGATATAATTTTAAAGGTTATAAATAATTATGGACTTGTTTGTCTGATTTAATTAATAATTTAATTTATAATAAAATACTAGCTAGAGTCCATGTTCCATGAAAGAATCAAAATTTCAATTTTGTTTTTAAAATTGAAGGAATGGGCCACCTGATGGTTGCAATGTGCTGCTAAACCTGAGGACTTAGATGGAGTGCCTCATGATCCGGTAATTATGCATTACCTTCAAACCAAAACACAGCACTGTAAACATTGTTGATTTGCGGCAGAAATAGGTAAAAGGGCGGTAACTCCCCAGGCGACCCTGCACATCTCCATTCTAATCTATGTATCGAATATTAGAAACCAGAAATCTGGACACAAATTCGAATATTGTATTACTAAGAGGTAGTCCAAGTTACTGAGCAGAAATACCAAGATCCGGATCTACAAAACTGTCATCAGACCGATCTTGATGTATGGATGCGAGATTTGGACACTAACCTTAAAGGAAGAAAACAGACTCTTGGTGACCGAGAGGAGGATATTGAGGAAGATTTTGGGACCAGCCAAGAAGGAAGATGGAGGGTGGAGGATGAGAAAGAATAGGGAGATGGAAGAGATGGTGAACGAGCCGAACATCATAGGAGAGACGAAAGCGGCTCGACTCCGATGGCTCGGACACATCACTAGGATGGGGGAGGATCGGGCAGTTAAACGAGCGTATGTGGGACGCCCTAACGGACGACGTCCGGTCGGACGTCCTAGATACTGCTGGCGCGATGAAGTGGAGAAGGATCTGCGGGAGCTCCGGGCGCCTGACTGGCTCGAGACTGCGCAGGAGAGAGAGCGATGGCGCTCTTTGGTATCGGAGGCCAAGATCCACTTCGGGTCGCTGCGCCAGCGGAGTAAGTAAGTTATCTTATCTTATGTCAGGGGCCCAGGGACAACCCCAGCGGCACTTCGACCCTCAAGGATCTTATGTGCTCAAAGAAGGAGATAGATTTATGCACTGCACTATGCACCTAGAAGTTGACCCTGAGCAAGAATATAAAAACCCTCGCCAATTGCCATAAATAAGCAATAGTTTTTTTTTCTCATTACGAACTCCGTTACTTACTCCGGAGTAAGTAAGTAAGTGAGTATTACTAAGAGGATTAAAAATATATGCCAAACAACATTCAAATTACAATCATTTAACAACAATGTAGTTACAATGTATCGATAAGTAAATATCTGTCTCTACTACCTGCACTGGCCTCATCTGGCCGTCAGCAACAATGTAATGGCTTGGGGATACACTTCTATAAAAAAAACGTAAGTAAATACTTACATTTTCTTTTATAATAAATAAAAAAAATATCCATTCTATTGTTGTTCATACCTGTTGTGAGAGGATGTGTGTGAGAGTTTGAGGATTTGAAGCATTGATTGAATATTTTAAGTATTAGTATGTTATTTTTGGTCCTTACCTTTCCTGTAGCCCATTTCTTCCTTGTGCAATGTATCGTACATGCCTGGGTAGTCTCTCATGACGTCTCGTTTCTCCTCTTCATCACTGTCCAGGGCTTCTTCTGACTTCCACAGATCGAAGTTTATCTGTAGATACATTCTTCATTTTAATTATAGTTATTATGTTAACTTAATGTGAACACTCTTCTAATAAGTGTTCCAAAACAATAATTACCCGACAAAGGGTACTCATTATCTGACAGTTGCAATAGTGCTGGTTCCAAAACTGATTTAAGCAATGAGTGCCCTTTGCTGGGTAATAATTACCGGTTCTAAAACACTTACTCAGCAATTATTACTCAAAAAAGCGGAAGTTGTTTTGGAATGTATGCCTAGATACTATACCTTCCCACCACCCGATAGTAGTTCACACACAGCACCTACATACCGCCTGCGCCGGCGCGGGCGGCGACCCGCTTCTGGCGCTCACACGCGCTGTCGGCGTATTCCAGGCCGCTTCTCCCCGACCCCTCCCTCCCCAGCGACGTCCTAAGCCGAGGTCCGTACCCACCTGGGTGCCCTTAGGCAGTCGCTTCTTATAGTAGTTTTTAAGTCCTCCTCTAGGCTGGAGCGCATTTAGCGCTCGCCCCAAAAACCCCGTGAAGCTGTAAAGGTGATTAGGACCAAATGCAATTATCAGTACGAAAAAAAACAACTATACCTTTAACCAGGCCGGCTTCTGTGGCTGAGCAGTTAGCCGTGGCCACCACACAGCCTTCTCCTTGTGCAGCACCAGCTCCACACGGTTGGCATAAACTTTCGCCGTTATCAGTTGCTCTCCATCCGCTTTATCCTGAGAATATAATACATAATAATAAATATTTATTTGTGTCAATAAAACAAACACAAAGAAACCATGTTTTTGTGAGGGCTAGTGTTTAAGATATAATAAAAGTTATTTAAATGTATTTTTGGAGCATAAGCAGGCCCAGGTTGTTATTAAGAGTTATGGCCTGTCTTCTTTTCTGCCTATTACCACCTCCTGCTGGGGTGTAAGGCAATAATCACGCTCGTTATTTTATAACTCAGATAACTACACCCACCCTTAATGTATGTTATTTCTTACTATAAAGTAAATGAATTGTCAGCTAACTACTAACTTAGTGCGGCGCAAACCATATTTTCTTTAACTCTCTGAAAATTGCTTGTTTAGGGGTATTGGAATTTGGACAAACTCACAGTTTTCACTGGCGAAAACAGGTCCAGTCTGAACTCGTACTGACTCTGCCCGTGGGCTCCAATGCCCTCCGCTGAAAACTTTACACTGTTTTCGAGAACCTTAATCGTAGGATCTTCGACATTTTTCAGATCTATCTTGAGGCTCACGCTGTCTTCAGTTTGGGCCCAATAAACGAAAGGACTTGGTTTGACCCCCGGGTGACTCATTATTTAATAAATAGAGGACAAACAATAAATATTGAATAAATAAGTGCAATCGTTTGGTACTATCATATATTCTAATCTGTGGTATTATCTTGATCGAAAAGAAAAAAACGAAACACTGAAGAACTGAAAAAGAGCAAATGGAATGAAAAGATTTGATTGAACGGAATGAAAAGAATAGAAGGAGAATGGGCTGTTTCAAGATAACGGTGCAGTTATTATAATTTACGATACGATATTATAATTTACCTATCGGTAGGCGAGAAGCGGGGCGGCAGGTACGAGGGCGACCTGACTCACGCATCTTTAATATTCTTGTATGTACACACTCTCAACCTTGCCGTGACGATATGTCAGAGAGCTTAGGTGTGCCACGGCAACGGTATGCCGTCGACGGCAAAAGGCTTGTTTTATAATTTTGAACGATAACGACACGTTTTACCGTCACGATTTAACAGGGAAGCGAAATGTATGGAACTGTATGAAGACACTTTTATATTTCCGTCGGCGGTAACGTATTACCGTTGCCGTGGCACACCTAGGATCCCCCGACAAATCGTCACGCCAAAGTTGAGAGTGTAGTGGTAGTGTGTTCCTACAAGAATATTAAAGATGTGTGAGTGACCGCCTTGCGCCGCGCGGACCCGCCTCCCCCCCAGGCTTTCCACTTACCGGTAGGTAAATTATAAAAGCGTTCAACGTAGACGTGGACGATAAAGTCGGTAACAGCACGTTAATTATAAAACAGCCCATTGACTGTACGAAAGAAATTGGAACGAACGATGAACAACGAACGAACTACAAAAAAGTGTTGTCATTTTACCGATTTAATCGATGTTATTTAAAATCGATATTTTTATTTTTTTGGCCCTTGTTAATTTCGGATACAGTTCGGTGTGAACTATCCCGATGAACTCGCCTGATAGGAGGTATCTCCTACGAAACTTCTGCCTCAACCATCCCGCAATCCCACTAGAAACACAAAGAAATCACCAAATCAGCGAAATCGTTTCCTCCGGGTAATTGTATCGATACTGAAAATTCGACACAACACAATTCCTCCCTATTATTGCTTTTTTTTCATCTGTCAAAAATCCGTTTGAGCCGTTTGCACTATCGATGGGTGTCGAGTTTCTGTTAAAAATTACTTTATCGGCTTTTTTGCGGTTGAATTTATTTTACTTCAACTGAAAATGGTTTAATTACGATTCCGACAATAAACTAACCGTAGTAGTCGCACACTGACTGTTGTAAAGTTGTAAACAAATCCAAAATGTCCGTTCCCAACACTGGGTTGAGCAAGTTGAAGAAGAAACATATTCGTGTAAAACATCAAAAAGTGAAATTATTCCGTGCTAATGAACCCTTACTGTCTGTATTTATGTGGGGTGTGAATCACACGGTAAATACTTTTATTATTGGTGGCAATTAGGTGTGAGCCCGAAAGGTTAATCGGATTTGTGTTGTGCTGATTACAGGGTACCTATCCCGTAACATCACTGTCATTTTTATATTATTCCGATTATATTGTTGTGTTTTCGCTGTGTTTACCTTTTATATTAACACTACCGAAGTCCAGTACTTCTGTCTGAGTTAGTTTCTGGCAAACACTCAAATCATAATGTTTTCATCTACCGCCTTGACATTGGATATAAAAATAGTAATAACGCGTATTATAATAATAAATCGCAGTACGAGAGCCGCCAATTTGTTGACACGCACAATTCAGACGTGCAATTTGTTGACACGCATGATCTAGACGTGCAATTTGAGGCAGTAGATTAACACGCTACGATGACTAGTAATGTGCATTTTTCCTTTACAGATTAATGAGCTAAGTCATGTCTCGATACCAGTCATGTTGCTACCAGACGACTTCAGAGCTTATTCCAAGCTCAAAGTCGATAACCATTTATTTAACAAGTAAGAATTTACAGTTTCTCATATATTCTTTAGAGCCAAGCTTTTTTTAAATTTACTGTACATAAAATAAAACTGCACATGTAATAAAAATTATAAAGGTGAAGTAATTATTATATGAATAAGTTCATTGAAAACCCACATGTCATGCAATGATTTGCCTAATATTCGAAATTCAATTTGCCTCTTGTTGGATTCACTTAACATCATAAAGTAAACTAAGCTGCTAATAACTGGTATATTTCAAACAAAACAATATTAAAAACAATTATGTACACATCAAGCTATACTCTGTGGAACCTTATCCCAGTAAGTTTCTGTTGTGATTCCTTGACATTCATAGGAATGTGTCAAATCAGGATAAATAAGGCAAAGGAAAATAAGGAATATAGCCTGATGTGTTATCCACTGTACATGTTATAATTATTGAATAGTTAAGAATATATGCCGTTCTAATCAGAAAAACTGTAGTGAAGTAGGTATACAAAAATCTTTTGTTTTACTTTTTTTTATATTCTTGTATACCTTTGTTTTCTCATTTAACTATAAAGATAGTTATATGAGAAAACAAAGGTGTACAATAAAATGTAGGAAAAAAGGTGTAGGTAAAAGAAAAATTACTAAAAAAAGTATTTGTTATATCTGATATTTGTTTTTACTGAACTGCAAATTAAAAAAAAAGGTAAGTTGTCACTAACACCACAGATTAAATAATTGTTACTATATTAGAGATAGGCAGAATATAGATACTGCCGAATATGAATATTCATCAGCCGAATGTTAGGTCATAGAATCATACCTTTTAGACATGTACCCACAGTTTTAGTAATAAATTGACTTAATCAGTTTTTCACCATAGGCAGAGCTAACTTGACTTTGAGACTTTTTATCTAAAAGAACAATGTTAATGGAACAATTCCTAAGATAATGTGAACTCAAGCTCTTAAGAGCAATTAAATCTCACTGGCTGGGTTGATACAAAGGGGCATGTGCGTCATATTAATAGTGATTTAATAGCAATTTGTTTCTTGATTAATGGAGTTAATCTCTTTAATAGTACACTGTTGCTATGCTAAGTTACTACTCTATTAACCCATTGACAGGAAGCAATTAAATAAACTACATACCTACTATTTGGTTAACTAGTTGATAACTAGTACCTACTAATCTTTTCAAGTTGAATTTCAAGGTCAATTAACTTCTTCAACCTACGTTTACAAACAGTTTCCAATAGGAATCTGGGGGAACTGAAACTGAATCAGAAATAAAACAAGTTCTCATGCGCACAAAATTTTGCTTCTGAAAAAAAAGGCAAATTTACTTCAACATGATATTTGGGGATCCCCAATTGATTGATTGATTGATTGTATTTGGTTTTTGTATCTATTCTTCTGTCATGTATTTTTGTCCCGTGTGCAATAAAGAATATTTGTATTGTATTGTATAAATTGATTCCCGGCGATGGTCTTTTTATCCGCGCGAACTAGATCTAGTTCGACAAAAATACATGACAGAAGAAAAGATACAAAAACCAAATACAATCAATACGGGAATCAATTTATAAATAATTGAAAACTGGAACAAAATCTGTCCAGGGTTGTAAGGTCCTTTATAATTTCTCTAATTTTAATCAGTTTCTAGTTCTTCTACATCTACTTTGTTTAAAACCATTAAGTATTAAGGACACAACTCTTAGTGCAAATCAAGTCCATTAATAATTATTACACAAGTTCTTGTATGGTGACTACCTACAGTTTTCATTAATTAGGAGTTCTAAATGAGCTTCATGGCCCACTTGATATGGATCTAATTGTAGTTACAGTGTCATTAATTTATTAAATAACACTTATGTCATGATGGAAAATAGACATTGAAAAGGAATCGTTTTTAAATTTTATTTTGTTTTACAGTAGTGACATGATAAATTACTGTGGCACTGGAAAGATAAACACAGCCTAAAATATCATTACTCTCACATATTGGTGTCCTAAATCATCATCATCAGCCCATGTCGTCCCACTGCAGGGTCTAAGCCTCCTCTCTTTTGTGCCACCCTATACGATCCTGTGCTAGTCGCATCCAGGTCTACGATGCGACTTTGGTGATATTTGGTGCCCTAAATATAGATTCTGTATTATTTTTCAGAGAAAATATGCCATCACATTTCAAGGTGAAGGAATACTGCCCATTGGTATTCAGGAATCTACGTGAAAGGTTCGGAATAGACGACATTGACTACAAGGAATCACTCACAAGGTACGAATTAATTTAACATTCAAAGCACAGGTTGCTACAGCTGATTCACTCACTCTTTGAAAATACTATACAAAATCTCGCGAGCAATCGGAATATAGGAGCACATAGAGTGAACATACTGTAGGTCAAGTGTAAACTGTGCTAAAAATATTCTTATATTAATTGAGCTGCTACAACGCTCGGCACGTGTGAAATATCATCTTTATTTCTTTCTTATACTTATTATTGCATAGAAACATATTTATTTGTATTTATTTTTATTCCCTTCATAAATTTTGGACTGGCATCCTCGCTCCTACCTCCCGTCCTGGTCCCTAGGTTTACAAAGCCAGATAACTACCTGTGCTCGAGGGCCCAGAAGAGGTTTATCAGTAAGCTGCGGCGGTCGGCGACTGCGCCCTCCGGGGTTGCCAACCTGAAAAACGAACACCAAGACAGCATATTCCACGATGCGAGCGCTTTCGTCAAACGCGGCCTGACAATCAAACGCCTGAGGTCAGCCGGTTTTACTAAACAGATGTACGGTTTTTTCTATTCAATAACAGTATGTAGTGTGCCTTTTGAACTGACACGGCCATCATCAGCATATCCCACAGTTTCACCTGGCTGTACATTGTGATTCGCCGCCATTTTTTTTTACTTTTCTAACCGCTTGGCAGGGATCGCTCTGAGAAGTGAATTGAGACCCGAAAGTCCCACAAAGTTCTTGCAGGTTTTCTTGATGTGATTTTTTATGGTTTTATCGCGTGTTCGTGTTGCTCCTTTCGAAGCATTCGCCTTTTCCCCTTCATTGATGTTATTAAATCCTACTCTTCCGACCGTCCAATTGTTCATATATCTCTGATTAGTAGACCCTGACCTCTAATTGCGTTCCTTAACCTCCATCGCAGCATCTGACCATGTGTATCTAAGTCTGTTATGTATTTTTTATTACTTCTCATTTGTCAGAAATTGACACAAATACACAGTGCACATTATGCAAAAAGATCACGTTCATTTTGTGCACTTTTTCCCACAAATTGGTAAGTAAATAAATATTGAATTGGCAATACAAATATTTCAGTTAACACGTTTCGTTTATAGCATTCAGTTCCACGCATTTACTTACACCTAAAAGCTCAATTGCAATACACAGCTTGCCCATATGTGGAATTGCTGTTCCCGTCGACGACGTCGGCCTAGACACGTCCTAGACGACCCCGACGACGCCATCACGATCTCCATCGCGGAAACCACTCCGCCACCCGATAGTAGTTCACACACAGCACCTTCATACCGCCCGCGCCGGCGCGGGCGGCGACCCGCTTCTGGCGCTTTCACGCGCTATCGGCGTATTCCAGGCCGCTTCTCCCCGACCCCTCCGTCCCCAGCGACGTCCTAAGCCGAGGTCCGTACCCACCTGGGTGCCCTTAGGCAGTCGCTTCTTATAGTAGTTTTTAAGTCCTCCTCTAGGCTGGAGCGCATTTAGCGCTCGCCCCAAAAAACCCGGTGAAGCTGTAAAGGTCATTAGGACCAACAGCAATTATCAGTACGAAAAAAAAAAAAAAAAAAAAAAAAAAAAAGTGGAATAGCTGAATGTTAATAGATCGCAAACAGAATTTGTGAATCGTTATAGACATTTTGGTAAAAATTAAATGTAAATTAAGGATGGAAATAAATATCAAATACAAAAAAACTTTATTTAATGTTTTACAAATCCGCAGGATATATGAAAATCTGTATTGAGGGTAGGTTGCACCTCCTTGAGGTTTGCAGGGTTGTAGCCAGGGCGAAGGGGGAGGGAGGGTAAAACAACCCACTAAAAGGGCTTTGCACTACCTACTACACATAAGGATGGTATTCAAATAAAATTCTCTAGGGCTGCCTATGCGGCATTAAAATTATAAATAGAAGCATAGGTAACCTATTTTGAACAATATTCTGGAAGAATATCAAAACACATTTTGATCCTTCCTGCGCTTTTAAAATCTCATTATATTATACATTTGAGGTGAATTGAAAGAAAAAAAGTAACCACGGAAAAACAAAAAAAATACAACTTTAATAGTAAGTTCTGGTAAACCGTACAAAATTGGTATAAAATAAAATATGTAAGTATTTCACACCATCTCTCCAGACCGACCTATCCATTGTTAATACCGTCATTTTGTCGACAGGTCTCAGCCGATCCCTGACGATTCATCAGGCAAGTCCGGAGCCAAGTTCTACCAGAGCTATGACAGACTCTTCATCCTGAAGACCCTCACATCGGAAGAAGTGGAGAGGATGCACTCCTTCCTCAAGCAATATCATCCGGTGAGTTTGTGATCCTCCTCAGTCTTAGACTTCAATGCTGAGGATCGTGACCCTCAACAGTAGGTGACGTCTTGGCGTTCACTAAATCGCGCCAGGAGGCCAATTCTCGCGAAGTGATATAAATATCACAGTAGATAGATAGATATCGATAAAAAATACAGATATCGATGATAGGACTTTTTGCCATTCTCGCATTATCACCTTCGATATTTATCGAGCCCTAGCGATCGACATGCAACGAGTGGTCCTTAGCAGGGACATATACTCTAATCTGTGCTTAACAGTCGATATTTTACGTGACATTTATAATCTATCATCTATCTATTTATAATATATATATGAGACGAGATATTTATTGAGTTCCGAAATGATGATTTCTAATAAATAAACAACAGTATGTTTACATATCAAAGCTAAATTTCGTCAATAAAAAATAAAAAAAGGCTTATGAAAAGCCTTAGCCAAAAATTCCGCCCCGTGTCGACCCTGGCGCAAAGGTCCCCATGACGCTCGCGGCATTGCCACGCTGAATCGCAACGGCCAACCTCTGCACCAAGAACGACCCGGAGAGGGGGTCACAGCCCCTCTCTCTCAGGCGACGGCCGACCTCCCTGACAAAATTCTTTGCCAACAACCTGTCGTTTCAACCGCTAATGGTACAAAAACGTAGTTTTGCTCCAGAGCGGCGTACTTTTCCCGTTTTCTTTGAGCCGCTGATTCGGCTGGTGCCCCGGCTGCCCGCGCAGTCCATCTGAGGTGATTAGCGTAGTTCCGAAATTATATCCCGACAATGAGATTTGGCCTTCAGGTGTTACGGTCTTGTGCTCTTATCTTAGGCTGCCTTTACCCCAAAACTGTGCGAGGAAGCGAGGCGGTGAGCGAGGAAAAGATCGGCCAATAGGATCGCTCCATTTTAATCGTGACGTGATAATGAGGCATTTCTATTGGTGAATTTTTTCCTCGTTCAACGCTCCGCTTCCTCGCACAACTTTGGTGGACCCTTAACGCCTCCTCAAAAGGAATCTCCAGTGTCCTCCCAATGAGATCATTTCGTTTATGAAGTGACTTAGCATCTTGACATCTTGCATGTGCGGTTTTTAGTAATGCTGATATTTTTTTTGCTTCGGTCAGTGATTTTGTATTGAAAGTTGATTTTTTTTTTGCGTTTCCTATACTTTAAAAAAAGTTTTACTTCCCTACATCTTATGCTAAAAAATCGGCGATTCTGATTTTGTCCTCCGTTCAGTGTACTAAACCTAAACCTAGAGTTACTAAAACGAAATTGGTCGTTTTCGGGAATGTATAGACGATAGGTATTGTACTAAATTATTATACCGACATAGAATATCTGAATAACACTCCGGTACCTGTGAAAGGTCTCCTGTTATCCATTTATCTAAATGATTGATGGAATTCGATATGTTATCCATTTCTCCGTACCCGATCATTACGTTTGATAAACATAAACGACATTCTCAGATTGTCTTATCCATGCGACAAACAAATAATGTGTTTGAACTTTAGGATTATGTAAATTATAGGGTACTATATCAGTCACTATAAAAGTACTCTGTATTATGTTCATTCATAAAATTTCGAAATGCATAAAATAATACATTGTGCCATAAGTTATAGGTTTATGTAATTGTCGCTACGAATGTTTAGTTTACAACACGAGCTAAAAGTGGCTTGCTGTCATAAACACGAGTGCGAAACGTGGTCTTCCTGCACGTGATGCACACTATAGTTTATGTAATACTTATGCCGACGGAAACAACAAAGTATTTTACGGCACCAATATTTAAACAGAAATCTCAAACAACTCTTGAACACAGAAAGCCTGTAGCTGACTATTTCGCACTTCACTCGCTTCCAAACTTTGCACGTTTTATGTGTTATGTTTAAATCTATATAAAATTATACATGTACATTTGCTGTATCATCCATCATTTGTTATGTTTCGAATTCACTTTATGTGAATTGAATGAGTCAACAAGGAAACAAGTATTTTACACCTTTATGCATACTTGTTTAATAATTATCCGTTAAGAGTTGTCTGAAACATAAAAGGAATGAAATAAAACCTACATCGTCTTGTGTTATGGTCGTGTTTTATTTATCCTGACCAGGTTATAAAAACCCTGTCAAGAGGGCGTCATTAGTAATTTCATAATCTGTGTTATAAGGAGTTCGCTATGGTAAAAATAGAACCATTAAATTCTGCGATATGGTGAGGGCTTTTTCTTGGTCAGGATATACACGATGAAGGCACAGGTGGGGAGGGGGGGTGGGGGGTAGCAAGGTTAAGAGATCGTTTAAATTACCGGAACATGAGACATAAATACATAACTTCATGCTATGTCCCTTGTGGGGTAGGCAGAGATGATGACCGCCACGAATCTCTGGTTACAGTCATTCGCCGTCTAACGAGGATATATAATATATATGTGACGACTACTTCACTTAAAAAAAAGATGCTTGTTCACTCTCAGTTGAACTGTCAATTGGTTTATCCCGCCCGCCGCATGTTCGCCCTCTGACGTACCGCCCCGCATCCCTCTCCGCGCAGGCAACCCCACAGTTAAGCGGTTTACCTATACTAAATATATCTTTCCATTTTACGGCCTGCTTGTACTCGTATGCATGCGGCGCCCCTGTATGCTCTCTGCGGCGCACACTTTGGGAACCCATGCTCTAATATTATACATTATAGTGACGCAGATGTCTTGCTTGGGCCACGACGGTAATCACTGACCACTATAAGGTGGCCCGTTCGTTTGCTCGTCATTTTTTTACCCAAAGAAAATAAAAATGCCGCTGAAAGAATCATTTTACAATTGGACTCTAAAAGCTATCTTTTTTTCCATATCTTCCATCGCGAACGTCACTGCGCCCGTTAAACAACGTTTTATGCCCTTTTTTATCGCATCTTTTACTAACATTACAAAGTTATGTCGTTGTAAAAATATACATCTCCTTTAAATTATTCACTGTTTACGTGTAGGTAAACCAGTTTCAATGCAGTATCTTATCATTACGTCACGATAAAGGAAGATCATTTGCTATTTCAAACGAAAACCGCAATGTCTTATTCTAAAAAGATATATCTTGAAAGTCGAATCTCTCCTACTCCAATTTGGATTATAGACGTGAAAATAAACTTTCACGTTTCAGAATTATCTAAGGTATACAGGAGCATAAATAAGTATTTTAAAAAAAAACGACCTAGGTTTTTCTTATAAATTCGATCAATGTTACACATATTAATATTAATACTACAAGCTACCAAAAGAATTTTTAGAATTGGTCCAGTAGTTTTTGAAAAAAATATTGCATTCTTAGTTTTGCTTCTGTGTACCTTTAGATAATTGAGACCGTACACAATTGATGGCAGATTTGAAATTCAACAAAAAAAAAGATATCGTATCGGAGGCCTAGCTCCCATGCGGGAGGTCCGGGTTCGAAACCATGCAATGCCATGAACCAATGAGTTTTCGGATCTTTTCGAAGAAAAATAAAAAATAGAATAACCTTTATTAATAGACCATTTTTGGCTTAAAATACTACAACCATACGAATACATTTTTAAAATGTTAAGGATAAATGAAGACTTATGTACATTTATCGACTGCTCTAACGGTGAAGGAATACATCGTGAGGAAACCTGCATGTCTGAGGAAATTAAAAAGATCATGGCTCGTAACCCCTTGTGCAGGGAGGTCTGTGCCCCAACAGTGGGGACATTAATATGCTGATCAGTTCGTATTCATTACGTTCCGTTTTAATTGCAGTACATAGTGGAGCGTCACGGCAAGACTTTGCTGCCTCAATACCTGGGCATGTACCGGCTGACGGTGGACGGTATTGAGCACTACCTGGTCGCCACTAGGAACGTGTTCTCCAACCATCTCAACATACACAGGTGAGGTTCAGTAGAAGACACTGTGGATGTCACAATAAGTTTTTGTTATGATTCCATAACATTGGTATGAGTGTTTCAAATAAGTTAAAAGTGACAAAGTACTTAAGTGTCCACTGTACACAGAAAGACATCCATATAGTGTAATGTTAAAGCATTGTCACCCACATACATATGTGCGAAACGCAACATAGATTAGAAATATTATAGTTAAACTAAACGCACACGTCAAATCTTCCCCCTCGTTCTGGCACATACAAACAAGGCATCGCGCTCTGTTTTTTGTGATCATCATAGATAACAGTGCAAATTGTTTTTAAAAACAAAATAATTAATTTAAAATGAATTTTTAATTCGTTTCCCTAAAATAAATGTAGCCATATCCTACATAAGTGGTCCTTCGAGCCGGATTATTTAATTACCTACGTATATTTGAATTATATACAGTTTTCCTCTCCCTGTAGTAATACCTACCTGTAGTTTATTAATTTATTTAATGAGCACATACCATGGGGCAGTACTGAGATTATCGCAGTTGTTAGTTGGTTAACTTTGTATAAGGAGTGGCTGAACATCAGCGCTGTGTGTTTACACGTAAGTGTATTCACTCAAGCATTAGCTGAGCCAGGTGCCTATTGCCAATTGTATTATGGAGTGAACTAAATATTTTTTTTTTGTGGCTATAAAGTGTTTTTATTCTTTCTTTCTTTCTTTATGTAGCCATGTCAGAGTGTAGATCTCTTTCTTATTATTGGACCTGGAATTATTTAATTTGTAACGTCAATAAATAATTTGAGTGAATTTTCGGATTTGGTAGAATTATAAGAAACTTGTTGTGTGAGCAGATATAGATCAAATCAAAATGTTTTTATTGTAAGTACCTTATAGGGGGCGTCCATTAATTACGTGAGGCATTTTTTAGGATTTTGTAACCCCCCCTCCCCCCCTGGTGAGATTTTGTGAGATTTTCCTCAACTCCCTCCCACCCTCTCCTAATCTCACGTGAGATTTTTTAAAATTTGTGTTTTGATTATGAACGCGTTGGATTATAAATAAATAAAAAAACAAGAACACAATTTATTCTATTATCTTTATTTAAGACTAGCAACGACTAGTAGTTGAGATTATTACCGTTACTTAAATTCACTGTGATAAAATTTAATAATAATTCAGTCCATGGAAAAATTACGTGATATTTTCGACACCCCCCCCCCCCCCCCCGAGATTGAGTAAGATTTAGCTTGACCCCCTCCCCCCCTTGAACACCTCACGTAATTAATGGACGCCCCCATAGTACATTTTTACAAATTTATTTTTAACTCTACCACCGCTTCGTAAGTTACTATATATTTTAGTAGTGGTAGATCCTAAAGTGAAGGATCGCCTGGATAAGAGGGTGGTACCACCCTCTTATCTATTTCTGCTTCACGGCAGATAATATAATAGATATACCACCCCAGCCAACACATCTTTTGAAATCAATATATCTTACAATATGTATAAAAATATGTATGCACCCTGATTTGATGTTCCTCAGGAAGTACGATCTGAAAGGCTCGACTGTTGACCGCGAGGCGTCTGAGAAGGAGCTGGAAAAAGAACTCCCGACCCTCAAAGACAACGATTTCATCAAGCAAGGCGTCAGGATCGATATCGGAGACGCCGCCAAGGACAAGCTACTGGAAACACTTACTGCTGATGTTGAGGTGAGATAGCATAGCATAACTCTCACATCAATGATCCCGGAGGGGGTAGACAGAGGAACCACCTTCATCATAGGTAATTTCCACTTTCGCTTTCGTGGTGCTATTCTTTATGGCCGGCACGACACGACATGAGGTGTGATACTATCTGTAAAGCCCGGTTTACACTTGGTCAAGTGTTTAGCGAAGTAGGTAAGTACAGTGTGTTAGGACAGTGGTTTAAACCGGTGGATAATGGCGAGTCAAGTTCACTTGCAAGCTGCCTAGCAAGTGGATCCAAATATTGTTTGACTGGCTGTAGTGTAAACAGGCACTCGCCACTCGCCACTGTACTTGCTTTATCAAATGTAAACCAGCCATAAGAATGATTCAGCTCCTGACTCCCACTGATTTCTATGGGTTCGTTCCGATTTTATTTCAAAATCGTAACCGTTACCTCGGAAATTACACGTTTAATCGCGATGATAAGTATCCTACGTTCTTCTCTGGACTTCCATCAAAATCGATTCAGTACCAAGTTTTTTTTGCGATTGGCCGCCCTAGGCCCGGGCCTATTCGGCCTTAATTATTTATAAATTGATTTTACTATTTTTTTGTAAACTGTGGATTACGTAGTGGGTTATGCATTTACTCTATACTTGTATTAGTTACTATGCTTATGTAATGTTTGGTGTATAACTGTTTGTGATCCCTAATAAACTAAAATAAAAAAAATAAAAAAAAATTAAGGCAAGTCCACCTCTGACAGTAGTGTGCCGTCCCAAATGGCTATTGCCGTTTCTTTTTACCTTCTAATTTCTAGTTTTAGTTAGCTCTCATTCTGTCTCACATTTGATTATCAAATGCATTTAATCTTCGATATTTGTGAAATACCCTACCCTACACTAACCGTTTCTGTTTGACGCAGTTCCTAACAAAACTCCACCTGATGGATTACTCGCTGTTGCTGGGCGTCCACGAGTGCGGCCGCGGGGAGGCCGAGGCCGAGGCCGCGCGCCAGCGGGAGGCCGAGGCCGACAGCGACAACGGCGACACGGACACCGACAGCGACACCGACAACCGACATCACGGCGACAGGTAGAGCCCCTCGCAGATTGCCACATTTATTGTTTTGTCAGATTTTATATTTCATGTGCGGCTTCGCACCACAATGACGGCGCATGCGCGCTGTGCAGTCTGCGCGCGCTGCTGACGTCTCAAAACAATCGCCACCGCTTTTCTCATACTCGCGCTGTCACTCCTCTTCCTTTCATCATCGCAATATTGTAAATACACTTTGTGGGTCTGAACGCGCCCACGAAATAAAAGGTAGGTCTTGAAGATCGAGAGAAAGAATGTATTTGTCTGCAACACACACTAGATTGACATCGCGTGTATGTAAAAACAGATAGCAGTTGTTTTCTGCAATTGACAGGCGTGCAGCACGCATGCGCCGACGTTGTGGCGCGAAGCCGCCACAACTATATCATATCATCATGTTTCACATTATGTTTTATGTAATAACAGATTTATCTGTATCTAAGATCTTGTCTCACATACTCGTTATATTTTCAGGTGGGGCTTCAATACGCCCCCGGACAGCCCGCGCGGGTTCGGGCGGCAGTCATCTCTCCGCTACGAGGGGATCATTCCCGAGCTCGACATATACGCCATCCCCAGTCAGGACGGTGAGTAACCCTACATTACTAGTAGTAATGTATGTACATTACTAGTAGTAACGTATGTACAATACTAGTAGTAATGTATGTACATTACTAGTAGTAATGTAGTAATTGTACAGTGCGCGTCAATATTTTTGGCCTATCTGAATATAGGCACGAGTCGCGTCACAGTACATGTTTTTCGGTACGGACTGCCGCACGGTTTGGGGCCTATGTCCCGCCCCCTCGCTCTTCTACGCCTCGCTGACACCTAAAAACATGTACTGTGATGTGACGCGACTTGTGCCTATATTCAGATCGGCCAAAAAGATTGACGCGCACTGTAGTGTTACCCGTCGGAAGTATCTGTAGATCTGTGGTCATCTTCAATACGCCCTCGGATAGCCCGCGCGGGTTCGGGCGGCAGTTGTTTCACCGCTACGAGGGGGTACTTAATTGTAATACGCCCTCGGATAGTCCGCGCGGGTTCGGGCGGCAGTTGTTTCACCGCTACGAGGGGGTACTTAATTGTAATACGCCCTCGGATAGTCCGCGCGGGTTCGGGCGGCAGTTGTTTCACCGCTACGAGGGGGTACTTAATTGTAATACGCCCTCGGATAGTCCGCGCGGGTTCGGGCGGCAGTTGTTTCTCCGCTACGAGGGGGTACTTAATTGTAATACGCCCTCGGATAGTCCGCGCGGGTTCGGGCGGCAGTTGTTTCACCGCTACGAGGGGGTACTTAATTGTAATACGCCCTCGGATAGTCCGCGCGGGTTCGGGCGGCAGTTGTTTCACCGCTACGAGGGGGTACTTAATTGTAATACGCCCTCGGATAGTCCGCGCGGGTTCGGGCGGCAGTTGTTTCACCGCTACGAGGGGGTACTTAATTGTAATATAACTCTAAATTGAAAATTTAACCCTCTGCCCCGGGCCTGAGGAACGACGACTGCGGGTAGACAGGCCGTTGGAGAGAAATCTTCAATAAATTATTTATTGAGCCATCAAATGTATGTATTGTTACAATAAAAATTATTTTTTTAATTATAATTTTTTATGTTTGTCCAGTTGCGCCGAAGAAGGAGATCTATTTCGTCGCCCTTATTGACGTGCTCACGCATTATGGAGTGAAGAAACAGGTGAATATAATAACAATAAGATACTTGAAACGAAAGTAGATTTCTAACATGGGGTAATGTTGAGTATACGAGGGGGGAATTTTGAATAAGAGATAGTAGGATAAAATTGGGGATAATTGGGGACTCTGGACCTGAAAAAAAAGCTGAAAACCTCTATCCAGAGCCCCCAATTTTACTTTTAGAAAAGTAGTTCTATTAAATTTACATCTATTAAAAAAGTTATTCAATTCAAATTTTACATATTCGAAGTACCCTACTCAGATTGGGAATAGGTGACAGCGGGAATAGGTGAAATTCGAAATAGGTGACTGTAAAATCATCGACACCAAACAACCTTTTGACTGATTATTACTGCTATTTTGTTATGTCATGTATGACATCACCACCCCAATGAAAGATGATTAAAGTTATATCTTCTTAACAAATGTTTCTATTCACTGCAGGAGTTTTTTGATGATAAAACCAATACTTAACTATAAAATCAATTATGTATAACTTATAATGACATTTAATTTATCCCGTTAGCATTTATTACTATTATAATTTATTATAATCTCTTATTTTATATTGCGGTGCCCTACTCAGGGTTTCATGTATGAATAAATAATATATATTTTTTAAGACCAATTGTAACACATGAAAAGCAATAAATGGTATGAGTATGAGTAATGACAAGCCATATGTCATTCCGTTTTTTGTATGGCATAAAGTCACCTTAAGGCTAGGAAATTCATGAGTCCAGTTCCAGCTCTGGTTCGATTCGCTGCCACCAAACACAAAGCGCTGATTTCAAGTAGGGCGGAGAGAGCGCATGCCTTTGTTTCATCCATTTTGTGGTTGATTGGTTGTCAACAGCAATGTGAGTTGCAGCGAACTGAACCGGGACTGGTACCGGACACGTGAAGTCCTAGCCTAAGACCACCCCACTCTTTAACAGGCGGCGAAAGCAGCGAAGACAGTGAAGTACGGCAGCAACGTCGATGGGATATCGACGTGCGACCCGGAGCAGTACGGACGACGGTTCATAGAGTTCGTGGCCAAGGCCATAGACAACAACTAGGTCGGTCTAGTGTAGACTAGCTAGCGATGACGTCGGGCGATGCTTCCTTTTGTCGTTTAGTTGAGGGGGGTGAGAGGTTAGGGAGAAGAGAGGGGTGGGTCGGAAGGATAGTGGATATTTTCTAGGCCAACCGGAAGTCCGTTCATAAAGGCTACCCGGGTTAACATTTAGGTCCAGCGCGTATGCATTCCGCCAGAGTTGCTTGATATTAGCACGTCATTTTGAACCGTATTTTAAAGAATTTAAATTAGTTAGTTTACATTGTTATCGAAGCAAGTCGTTGCGCCTCCACTCCGATAATACTATCGGAGTGGAGGCGCAGCGACAAAACTAAACAATGTAAACTAAACCTTGAAGTCTTTAAAATACGGTTCAAAATGACGTGCTAATATCAAGCAACTCGGGCGGGGCGGAATCGCCACAGCGCTGCATTCATTACACTACACTAGGGTTCTTTGGTAAGGATTTATGAATGTAATACTGTATGGCTTCCTTCTGGTTGGTAAAAGTAAGTATGGTGTTGTGAAGCATATCGTTTTGAATATAAAGATTCCTTTTAAATCTAAATACAAGCTGATAAAGTAGAATCTATCGATTTCGAATCTTAAGGAGCGTGTCCACCGGCTATATAGCCAACTAACTTGCTACAATCTGCCCTCTAGGTGCCGGCTAGCAGGGTTCTAGGACAGTGTGCAGATGAAGTAATAGAAGAACTTGGTAATAGATATTATATTTTGAAGGAACAGAACAACACGGAAAATAGTAAATGTAGAAAATAGGTAGTAATAGGAGACAAAAATAAACGGAGAAACGTCCTTTCAAGACAAAATACAGAGAGATAGTGCAAAATACAAAGAAAACAATGAAATTAATGGAATTTAGAAATGGAATGGGAATATGATTTGAATTTTGAAAATATAGATGAAGAAATGAAGATGCCAACACGAAATGAGGTGAGATAAACGCTAACGATGAGGTCGAAATTGATGGCAAGGAGGATGATATGGACGATGAAGTTGACATCGTTACAAACTAACTAACTTAGAGCGTCGGGGGCCTAGTGGCTAGGACACCGGACTCCCATGCGGGAGGTCCGGGTTCGAAACCGTGCAGTGCCATGTACCAATGAGTTTTTCGTATTTTTCGAAGACTTACGTACATTTACCGTGAGGCAACCTGCACACTGAGATGACCTGTGTGTAAAATGGGGTAGACACAAAAGATCATCAAGGGTCGAAGTGCCGCCGGGGTTAATCCCGGCCCCCTATCATAAGATAAGAACTAACTTATTTCGTTTCATGAGATTGGCCACAATCTTCGGATGATATTAATGCACAGCGCTGTCTCGCGATGTACAGCAATGTACATTAATGTAAAGCGATGTCGATCCATCGCATCCTAGCCGGTGGACACGCACCTTTATGTACGGTTAGACACCATTAGTGGTAATAAATGACTGTTCTATTCTCTGGTACATGTTCGTATAGCTTCGGCTAGATCGTCATTTACTTGGAAAACTGCAGTCTAGTTACGCTACGTTATCACCAGTTCTATTCTATGTTCTACTTAATGTCTATGGGCGACGGTGACCACTTACCATCACGTGGCCCGTTTGCTCGTCTGCTCTCCTTATTAAATAAAATTAAAATAAATAAAATAATAAAATGAAATAGGTCAATGTGAACAGGCTTTCTATGCGATACAATGTCCGCTAGAATAGAAGCTTAACTTTAGCGCTCGTTCTATTCTATAAAGAATCTACTGATCATGGAATAGAAGAGGTGAGACGTACCTTTACGCCAATGGCGTTTTTTATAGGAATCGTAGGCAATACGGAAATCACAGGGTGTATATTTATCAGTAGCTCGTTTTCATGTAGCAACTTATCGTCAGTTGTACGAAATATCCTTAAATTAAGTCTTCCTTAAAGTATATGCTGTCACTTTCTACGTCATAGCTCTAGATAGAGATGACACGAGACTTAAGTGAGATTTAAAATTAAGGACGTTTATTCTACTCACGGTTATTGTTGGACTAAAGGAAGCATCGTGCGACATTGTTATAAAACTTGTCAAAGACAGGCCATTTAAGTGTAAAGTCGACGAAATTAACACGCAAATAATATAAAATAATACGTTAAAAGTAGGCTGTTTCCAAGTTTGGTATTAACGTTTAATATTGGCGAAACACGTGTCAGTTTTTAACCGATCGCACACGCAAGTGAGGTTGGTATTTTCCGCTGATTGTTCGTTCTACCTCGTATACGGTTCTGCGTGCGATTTTACGTTAAAAGTAGGGGTTTTCCATGTTTGGTATTAACGTTTAATATTGGCGAAACACGTGTCAGTTTTTACCCGATCGCGCACGCAAGTGAGGTTGGTATTTTCCGCTGATTGTTCGTTGTCAAGTTTTAACTCGTGTACGGTTCTGCGTGCGATTTTTTTCGGTCTCGCCGAGTAAATAGGTTCGGTTCGACTATGGTTGTTTTCCAACTTCATATTTAACCAGAGACCTGTCAGAGCTATGTACATGCTGATTCATGACTTACAAATTATCACATAATTTTTCCATTTTTTTTTCGTTTTGTCGATCTGAAAATCTATGAAAATGCTGCGCATGTGTGATAGCTCTGAAGGTAACTGTAGATCAAAATAGTCGATAAAAGTTGGGTTCACAATCTGATATTGGATCACCCTTGCCTTGATTTTAGAACAGCCTGTCTAAACACTAAAAAATAAGCGTCAGTACACACCAAGCGTAGCGCATCGAGGCGGAACTTTGCTAAAAATTAAATGGTCATCTATATCCACATTTGCTTACAGTTCAAGAGAAATATAAACTAAAAAAATGTGGATTTTCGCGTTCGAATTTTGAAATAATGATTATTTTCGAATGTGAAACCGTTTACTAACGTTGATGAAGTTGGGATTCGTTCCAAAAAAATATTGACAGTTGAAATATTACTCGATAGTGTCGCTTCCAAAACCTGTTGGGGTAATGAAATGTCCTCTGTCGGGTAATAATTAACTTACCTCACCTAACCTCCGCTATAATTATAAAGCGAGTAACACCCGTTATATCTAACAATAATAATAATTACCTGGTTCCTCGGAATAACTATACTAGAGTTATACTACTATAACTCGGCAATAACTATACTACTACTATAAATGTGGATGCAATAAATTAATAATTGACTTTGGGTGGGATTAGGAGGTTTCTGACTCACTCATGTTCTTCAATGTCGTAGTTTTGAGGGCCCTCATGCTGGATTGATGGCAACTTGGTTTTGTCAGGAGGAAAAATAGATGGATAAAATGACAGGTCAAAAAGAGATGGCTGCCGTCGGTAAAGCGGCAATAGTTCGGCCAAAAGGTAATTTTTTTTTTTAAAATGAATTTTAAACAATAAATAACACTAACCTTGCCAGACAAAGCGAGAGGTTTTGGAACAAATCCTTGACTAGCAAAAAACACGCTGCGCTACGCTTTATGAGCGCTGGGCCTAAGTCGCCTTTTACATCGAAAGTATTTTATCTCACCCGAACTGATATCTATATCTTCTAAGAGCACTTTTCGCAATAATATTTTTCATTATAACTCGTTACTAGCTTTTATAACGTTCCGCTATCGCGTAGATTAGTAAAGTTAAAAGAATGTTAAATACAATAAAATATCATTGGAATTTAAACTTAGAGGTGTTAAAAAATTGGCTGAATTAAAGAAAATGTTAATCACAGAAGTAAAGGTTTGACAGAACGGTTTACGACTGTTGCATTGTATACTAATGAATAATGATAGTGCGTTGTAAAGTAATAATTATTCAACAATTAATATATCATTTGAAGTTTCGCTTGACAATATTGTAAAACAAAATCATACGTTTTTCCAAGTGAAACGTCGACTGAAAGAAAAGTAGCTGACTATTAAAAAGGCGTGGAGCTGTGTCACGCGATTTTGTACTAAATTGGTTAACTATTTTCTTCAGCGACTATACATTGAGCTCGAAGGGGTTTGAAGGATCAAAACGAGTTAACATTTTTGCCAATATACATACCTATGGTTCGCTTAGTTTCTGTTTAGAGTAGTATTTAAAAAATAGTACGATGTAAGATTTTGTTATTTATTATTCTATATCGAATTAAGACTTGGATTGTTATGGTCATTGTGATTTAATCTGTGAAAATTTCATGTTTGCAGTTGATTCAATGGGGAATATAAGTATACTGTTTTTGAGTTTTAGGTCATTTTGTCACCATAGTTTTCGGACAAGTCTTTGACTGTAGGATTTAGGGATGTTACGGAGCTTCGACTCCGACTACGAAAGGTCGGAACTTCCGATTGATTTTACACCTCCGACTCCGACTCCGGCTCCGATAATTTTGAATCGGTGGCTATACTGAAGATTTGTGAGCAAACATATTCAAATTTCAATATTTTAATTAATAGTGTAGGACTACATAAAGGAATGTTTTATTGCCGCAAACGTCATCATAAAAAATATTGGCCAGTTCAGTTAAAAAATTAAAAAACCGTTTAAAATTTGAACTTCTGAACATTTCTCTTCTACCTCCGCCTCCGACTCCGATAAATCAAATTTAAAACCTTCTGTTTTGACTCCGGTTCCGGTAAAACCACTTCCGTAACATCCCTAGTAGGAATATTCAGCGAGGGCGTCAGTATGCTAGAATTCGTTCCTAGACGCCTTCAATAGGCATAGAGATTTTTGTATCTTTTCAAATTATTTTTACGTCGCCTTTTTTTAAAAGGTGACGAAATTGTATAAACCCGCTAGAATTGAAACTATTGAAACCACGATTGTAATTTTGTAATTTATGTGAAATAAAAACAGTATTTTTTTTCTGTAATCTGTTACTAAATTGTAACATTTTGTACGATTTTAAAGGATATGTATTGTGATAGATATTGTTTACTTTTATAGTTAATAATTTTACTTTAGAATTATAGAACTTTGATCACTCCTCAATCCATTTTTGACGGTGAGATATCTAAATTTTTACGCTATGTATTTAATAATTAATTAAATAAAGTTTCCAAGAAATCTTTGTCAATCATAAGTCTATTAATAAGAAATTTCAGGAGTGATTAATTAATTAATTCCTTGACCAGGAATTTAAAAACCCTAAAAGTGGGCGCCAATTGTACTTTTATAGTCTATGCTATGAATTTAAAAACCCTAAAAGTGGGCGCCAATTGTACTTTTATAGTCTATGCTATGAATTTGCTATGAAAAAAATAGTTACATTTAATTCCGCATTATGGCGAGGGTTTTCATATATCTGGTCAGGGTATAACCTGAAAAGCTCTTGATTTATTTTTTAATTTACATATCTTGTGTCAACATAGATTCCTGAACAATGTTGTAGTCATGAAATGATTCAAATACGTCATATGTGTTGCCATTGTTTAGGTCGGTAATGAATAATTATTGTATTTTAATTAGTTGGTTAGGTTTTATGGTTTTGTTATAACGGTGGCGGTTTGGGGCATGTGCTCTGGCTCGAGGGGTTCGGAACTGTGGATACTGATGATTGCTGCTGACATAGGGTTCTAAACATATATCTGTAATACTATCTATAGTATGAATTGTTAATACACCCAATCATCATCATCAGCAGCAGCAGCAGCCTACTCTAGTCCACTGCTGGACATAGGCCTCTCCCAGGGCGCGCCATTGAGCCCGATCTTCGGCTCTTCTCATCCAGTCGCTGCCAGCCACCTTGCGCAGATCGTCGCTCCATCTAGCAGGGGGGCGTCCCACACTACGTTTGCCCAAACGCGGTCTCCACTCCAGAACTCGTCTACCCCAGCGGTTGTCGGTTCTGCGACAGATGTGACCGGCCCACTGCCACTTCAGCTTGCTAATATTATGAGCTATGTCGATAACTATTGAGCTATGTCGATAACTATTGAGCTATGTCGATACACCCAATATTTCACCAACAATTGTCACAATTTTAAAAATGCTGTTCTTTTTGTTCAAATAGCAAAACATGGTTTAGTTAGTACGATAAAAAGTGTGCCATCAGTTAAAATTGGTTCTGAACTAACTTGGCACTTTTCATCTTTACAGCGTAACATAAAATACTATGTTTTTAAATTGCCAAGTATTATTGAGGATGTTGCTTTCAATGCAGACGGAAGCGAAGACGAGACGGTGTCGTTACGATGCCGAGGCGTTATATGACCGGAAACCTTAAGGTTAGTTCCATTCTGTTCGCACCCGATGTCAGCAGTTTATCGTCAGCGCAACCATGCTCCGAAGCCAATACGATATGTTGTAAACGACCGCTTTGATGCACGCAACGTAAGCAACACAATTGAAATGTTAATTCTCTAGTCTCCTAATCTTGTAAAGACAAAAATGTGTATGAAAATTTTAAACTTAATTTTTTAAATATTCTGTTTATAAAGTTTCTGCATTATTTGGGTGTTTCTTTTGCGCTCCTATTTAGGACTACTACACGACGACGGTTCCTAGGCCGGTTCCATGGAACCGGTGCTTCGTATAAACTCAAAACAAATGGTTCCACTTGGAACCAGCATGCTCGGTTCCTGAACCGAGTGGGCGGGGCTTGAGCCCAACGTATGAGTTTGAATGCAGTCGACTACACGGCCGGTACCAGTACGAGAACCGAACCGTCACTGGAACCGTCGTCGTGTAGTCCGAGCCTTAGACCCTGTGTTTTCGAAACCCTTTCGACGCAGAACGCCAAAAACGAAATAATTGGCGTTCTGCGTAATTAAAACTTTACTTACGCAGAATGCCAAAAACGCAGAACGCCAAAAACGCAAAACGCCAAAATCGAAATATTTTGTCAGTTGTCAGGAAAAACAATATCGTTAGTTTTAAGTGGCCAGCAATATTAAGAACAGGAGAGATAAAACCTCTACAAACAAGTAGTAATAGGAAGTGGTTTGAAGTGGTCGTAACGAAAGGACAATGATTAATTGCAATTCCACATGTTATAGGTACCGTACATAGTAGATGATGTAACAGACACATGGACCGTGTAGGGCATAGACATTTGGAAGAGGGAGAGACCGACATCCGCACGTCTATAGTTAATAATTAAATCTAGATGCATACATATTCTGACACACCTCTTTCGCCTCATCCACAGCCATTCGTCGTCTTATACATGCTCGCCGTTGGGAAGCTTGCGGTCTGGTTGGTACGAATGTCATTATGTACTGATCACACAATGCACTAATCCCAGAAAGTACCGGAAGATGAAATGTAGGCAGGCACCCACCAGGTAGACCGACGATGGAGGCTTTTGCTTTTGGCTTTTTTGGATGGCTTTTGGCATTATGCGTATTTGGCATTTCGCGTATATTACTTTTGGCATTATGCGTATTTGGCATTTCGCGTATTTGGCATTTTGCGAATTTGGCTTTTTGCGTACAAATTTTCGTTTTTGGCGTTTTGCGTTTTTGGCGTTCTGCGTCGAAAGGTTCGAAACCTCGAAAAACAATATATGACTCTGAAACTTAGGTAAATTACCAGACTTGTCAGAGCGTCTAAAAATTAAGCTAACGAATTTCGGGATTTATTTTTATTTCAATATATTTCACAGCATAATAGTGATACCAAGGCACTGTGAAATTCAAACAAAAAAATATCTATATAATTAACTACAACCTAACTGAAGACATCGCATACGCACATCCATACTCTCACAGAACCTCAGACACTCATCACATCACATGGATGTAGATTTAGTTCCAAACGAACCAAACATTGAAACAAAGTGAGATTTTTGAATACTTTTATTAATAAAAAGTGCCATACCACATAAATCTAACAGTAAACTAGTCCATCCTCGTCTTTAGGTGTTTCTCTGTAATCTTATCCTTCTCAATTATGTAGACGACAGCACCCCAACCGGACATCGCGTCTCGGTCCACAGCATTCACTAGAGCCTGTGACAAGATAATGATAGTAAAAATATAGCAAATTGATGGTCGTAACTTATCTTATCATATGGGGCCGGGAATAAACCCAGCGGCCCTTCGGCCCTTGAGGATCTTTTGTGCCTACCTCATTTTACATACTGGTCATCTCAGTGTGCAGGTTTCCTCACGATGTTTTCCTTCACCGTTAGAGCAGTCGGTAAATGTACGTAAGTCTTCGAAAATATGAAAATCTCGTACATGGCACTGCACGGTTTCGAACCCGGACCTCCCGCATGGGAGTCAGGTGCCCTAGCCACTGTGAAACCGACGCTCTCGTTCGTTTCGTATGTTACTATCCACTAACGATCCAATTTCATTTAAGTTCCGATCGAGTCAAAGATATATCGAACAGTAACGTATTTATGCAATCTAGTAAAACGCTTTTGGAAGTTTCTCGTCTAGGGTATAATATATCGCTGGTTAAATGAGCGATAACTTTAACTCTGGTGCTATGTTATTCTACTGAGATCTAGTATAGCATCCCTGTGTGCCAATAAATGCCACAAAAAGTAACGTAAGGCATGCTATACACATAATTCATTGTCAACGCCATATTGATTGTTGAATCTGTGTATAGCATAGGCATGATATGTGACTAAAGTGCTTATTACACAAGTATAATTCAATCGAGTATTTATTCAAATCGAAATGTTTTTATTGTAAGTAAGTACCTTATAGTACATTATTACAACGTCATTTTTTTTACTCTACCACCACTTCATAAGGTGCTATAGCTGAAAGGAAAGAAGTGGCGCAAGGAACTTTCAGCAGCACATCTTTTTACAATAATTATGAATATAATTATATATGCACACAATGTGAGGAGCCGGAGCTGAATTTAGGACTAAACCTCTTTAATATTTAAGTAGTCATTTATTTTATAATAACCCTCTTTTACATAAGGTCCGTCTTATGTGGGTCTTAAATTTTTTCTGTCATATTTATTACAGTATCAGGTATATTATTATAAAATTGTACACAGTGACCCATAGATGATGTGTTTACTTTACTAAGTCTAAAGTGTGGGATTTCATTGGACACTTCTGATTACAGGCAGTAAATCGCAGACTAACCATACTGATTGTATTTATGTAAGAAACACTATTGCTAATGAGATTACAGGTAAAATTATATGCTGTAAGTTAATTTCAAAACAATACCTGTGAAATGGTTTCGAAGAGCTCTTCAGCTGGTAGGTTGGGCTCCCATAGTGCTTCACACATGCCGTACAACTGCTCTGAACATGTTCCCGACACCACAAAGTCTTCAGGCTCATTAGGGCAGCCAATCTGTAGTAGATAAAGGTCAAGTCAGTGTTTTCACCCCATATATCAAAAAACACAACATAACATCAAAATTCAAACTCGATAAAAAATAACATCTCACATAAAAACACTACTCTCGTACACACTAAAATTGGCCACTAAACTTGTGACCCTGTGCCCAATAGGCAGTATTATATTACTGAAGAGTATTCTGATATTGAATACTTGCTGAAGAATTGGGAACTACGTATAATGAAGGTGGTTCCTCTGTCTACCCCCTCGGGGATTATGGACGTGAGAGTTATGCTATGCTATGCAGAAATAATTTGACCATTCATTGAATTGAATTTGAACATAAAAAAATGGACCAGTGTTTTCTAAGTTGTTTGATTATCACTAATGAAAGGCAGTGCAAGTGATTAATACAAGTGTATTGTTACACTCAGTAAATTATATTCAACAATGATTATTGTGTAAAGTATTTTACAAAGAGATTTTTTTTTAGAAAGGATCCTTGTTAGCCTCTAGAGTTCATCAAGTCAGTTACGCCGGCAGTGAGTGGTAAAATCTTTGTATGGCAACAAAAACAGAAAAAAGAAAGACCGTCTTTTAATATCTAGTAAAGAGTATTACTTTAGTGGTGCTTACTCTCGATTTTTAATTTCCATTACAAAAAGGGGTGCCATATCTGATCTGATAGACTCAATATTTTCCCTTACCAGATCCATATTGCAGACGTAAGGCTTGTTGTCATAGGGGTCCAGCCCGGCGATGACGGGCTCAATGAAGTAGGGTCCGAAACGCTTCTCATACAGCAGGTTTGAGAGCATGGCTGAGAATGTCTTCGGCCTCATCTTACGGTTCTCTTTCAGTTCGTACAGATTCATTCTGTAGAAAATAAAGACTTTTATACTACAGGCAAATTAAATTAAAATAATTAAATTGAATTAAAAATCTTTAATGAAAATGAAATACTGGTGTAATAATGGTGTAATTGAAATACTTGGGTATTGTACCTTTGAAAGTTAGGTATTTGGTAATTCTGGAAATATTATTTTGAACTTTTTTTAAATTTAACTTTATGAACTTTGTTTTGGATATTGACTAAAAAACTAAAAAAATAATGAGATAGCATTGACAATAAATAATCTAGGTACTTAAATACAGATTAATACCTGAAGAAATTCGGACTAGGGTTGGGGTGTCGTTAAGGGGACACTGAGAGAAATAGAGTTAGAAAAATCCAGATTAGCAAAAAAAATCATAGAAACGTAGTGAGTGTAGAACCAACTAGGATAGAAGTGAGGTTGCATTATGACAATTATGCAAAGAGCCCTTCGGCTTATCTTGGTGCCTCCTTACCTACACTCTGAACGCTGGGTCAGATAGAGGAAACTCAAGTAGGAATCACTATGCATAATATTTATTGGTATAAACAATCGAATTACCTAAACTTAAGTCTCTGGAAAACAGTCTGTGTGTCAGTGGCTAATCCAGGCAGCCCTACGAAGAGTGTGGGTCCCATCTCATACACTTTAGGGAAGTTGGTGGATACAGTCTGAGCTTGGATACCGAACCGCTTGTCTGTGGCGATCGCCACGCAGTCCTTGCCCTTCATGGCTATGACAGCACCTCCATTGTATGCTAGGATCGACTGGAAAAATAGTAATAAAAAACGTGAATAAAAGTAGTGTAAATTTGTATTTATGAATTTGAATTGCCTCTATGAAGTTGAAAAACTACAATAAGCAGTAGTTAAATGTTAGTTTATGATGTATTTGCATTAGAGCAGATTTTGCATCGTAATGTTCACGACGCTATTATAACCAAAACCGGTAAGAAAACTAATACTTGCTGCTTGTTTCATAGTAGTTCTGGTTAATATATTAAAGAGTTTACTTACCATTTTTGTCGTTATTCACTATTTCTCACTGTTTTTCAATAAAAATACTGGAATCAAATTGCTAGAAAATGAAAAATGACATATCATTCATTGAATCATTCGGCATCGCCAAGCGAACCCCGATTACCAAAGCACGATCTAGGTGCTATTTCTGAGAAGGAAAGAGACAATGTTATACGACTTTAGTCTCATATCCTTTTTCTCATTTCGGATCTCTATTTGAGCGTGCAATAAAAACACAATGATGACATTTACGTTCCTTATCACGCACACTTAAAAACGAGAACATAGGGTAGAATTAAACGACATACGTAAATAGAAACGTAATTCGCCGTTCCGTTTCATGCTTTTATTTTGCTTTATTTTGCAACTCATTCGCGTACAAATCCCATCGAGCTGTCATTTGGAATCCCCAATGATCTTTTACTTGTCTGCATAAGTTTAAATCCACTTTAGTTATTAACAAACCATCTTTGACTTTGGAGAGACTGGGAGTTCTGCAGCCGTTCGGAGCGGTTACGTAGCTTGATCCATACACTGAAAGAAATTTCCTCCTGTAATCGGCCTTTCCTACCACGAGTTTACCTTCCCTTTTGACTCAGTGGGAAAAATTCCTTCCAGATCAGTAGTAAATATAGCGGAAAATATACCTTCCGAGTTTATCCACCGAATTAGTATCCTAGCTTTACCTTCCACATTTCCATCTATAGTTAGTGGGAAATAGATATCCTTCCAATTTTTCCCACTGAGTCAAAAGGGACGGTAAATTCGGATGGAAATATTATCCACCAAATCATTTACCGTCTATAGATGGTAGTAAATAAGTACCTTCCAAATTTTCCCACTGAGTCAAAAGGGACGGTAATTTCGGATGGAAACATTACCATCCAAATTCATATTCCTACCAGCACATTACCGTCCATGCTATTACCTACTGAATCACGTATCCTGCCCAAAACGGAAGGTAAGTACCTTCCCTTGACGGTAGGTAAAAGGGAAGGTTATTGGGCTTTAACCGTCCACCGCAGGTAGGTAATCCGACATTTCCTTCTGAATGCTCAAATAACCTACCAGCGATGGAAGGCAAAACGGAAGGAAATTGGGCTTAACCGTCAGCCGTAGGTAGGTAATACGACATTTCCTTCTGAACTTTCAAATAACCTACCAGCGATGGAAGGTAAAATGGAAGGTAAAACGGAAGGTAATTGGGTTTAACCGTCCACCGCAGGTAGGTAATCCGACATTTCCTTCTGAATGCTCAAATAACCTACCAGCGATGGAAGGCAAAACGGAAGGAAATTGGGCTTAACCGTCAGCCGTAGGTAGGTAATACGACATTTCCTTCTGAACTTTCAAATAACCTACCAGCGATGAAAGGTAAAATGGAAGGTAAAACGGAAGGTAATTGGGTTTAACCGTCCACCGCAGGTAGGTAATCCGACATTACCTTCTGAATGTTCAAATAACCTACCAGCGATGGAAGGTAAAACGGAAGGTTATTGGGCTGCAACCGTCCACCGCAGGTAGGTAATCCGAGATTACCTTCTGAATGGTCAAATAACCTACCAGCGATGGAAGGTAAAACGGAAGGTAATTGGGCTTTTACCGTCCACCGCAGGTAGGTAATCCGATATTTCCTTCTGAATGCTCAAATAACCTTCTAGCGATGGAAGGAACAACGGAAGGTAATTGGGTTTTTACCGTCCACCGCAGGTAGGCAATCCGACATTACCTTCTGAATGATCAAATAACCTACGACCGATGGAAGGTAAAACGGAAGGTTATTGGGCTTTAACCGTCCACCGCAGGTAGGTAATCCGACATTTCCTTCTGAATGATTAAATAACCTACCAGCGATGGAAGGTAAAACGGAAGGTTATTGGGCTTTAACCGTCCACCGCAGGTAGGTAATCCGACATTTCCTTCTGAATGATCAAATAACCTACTAGCGATGGAAGGTAAAACGGAAGGTTATTGGGCTTTAACCGTCCATAGCAGGTAGGTCATCCGACATTTCCTTCTGAATGCTCAAATAACCTACCAGCGATAGAAGATAGAACGGAAGGTAATTGGGCGTGAACCGTCCACCCCAAGCAGGTCATTCGAATAGGTATTTCCTACAAAATCCGCAAAATACTTATCTGCTATGGAAGATAAAACAGAAAGTAACTGGACATGAATCATCCACCACAACGATGGACGGTACACGCCTGCTTACTCTGTTTTATCTTCCATTGCAGTTAGATAGTATAAGGATTCTGTAGAAAATATCTATTCGAATGACCTCCTGCGGTGGAAGGTTCACGCCCAATTACCTTCGGTTATACCTTCCATCGCTGGTAGGTTATTTGAGCATTGAGAAGGAAATGTCGGATGACCTACCCGCGATGGACGGTCAAGCCCGATTACCTTCCGTTTTACCTTCAATCGCTGGTAGGTTAATGGAGCATTCAGAAGGAAATGTCGGATGACCCACCTGCGGTGTCGGTTCACGCCCAATTACCTTCCGTTCTACCTTCCATCGCTAGTAGGTTATTTGGGCATTCAGAAGGAAATGTCGGATGACCTTCCTGCGGTGGACGGTCAAGCCCGATTACCTGCCGTGTTACCTTCCATCGCTGGTAGGTTATTTAAGCATTCAGAAGATAAAGTCGGATGACCTACCTGCAGTGGACGGACAAGCCCGATTACCTTCCATTTTACCTTCCATCGCTGGTAGGACATTTTAGCGTTCAGAAGGAAATGTCGGATGACCTACCTGCGGTTGACGGTTCACGCCCGATTACCATCCGCTTTATGTTCCATCGTAGTTAGGTCATTTAAAGATTCTGAAAATCTTTGAATAATCTACCCGTGGAGATGGCGCACGCCCGATATACCCTCCGTTTTATCTTCCATCACAAGGTGGTTATCCGAGGATTTCCTCGTTTATCCTCAAATAACTTGGAAAATAAAACTAAATCTACGAAATAACACAAAATACTAAAATAAACAAAAGCTTGTATTACCATTAATAAAAATATAAAATTGTAGAGCACCTAACCTAATACCTACTCTACCTCTTGAAGGGTGAAAGTACCCATGTACAGTCGCCAATAGAGATATGTAAATGAACAGTCGCCATAAGAGGTAGGTAACCATAAAAAAAATCAGCCAAACTTACATTTTTTACTGGTGTACATAATATAATAGACTTTTAAACAGTCTGCTAGTGAAAGATCTCTCATGCTGTCCCTGGTTACCTATCTCTGTTGGTGACTATACTACAACAATCCACAGAAAAAATGTGTATGCATTGGTGGTTACTGAACCAGTACCTATACACTTATGCATACACATATATTTTTTTGAAATAATAATAGTAACACTGGCCAAATACGGTTTCAAAAAGACATATTCTCAACTTAATGCAAAAAACATACAGGGTGGAAACGATAAGTGTTTACAGGCGATTATTTTGTCACTAATATATCTAAAATCTGTTAACTGATATTGCTACTAGGTTGCCTAATGCAAAAAGTGGGAAGTAATATTATTAAATTCCTCTGTAGGAAAAAGTGCTAAGTCAAGAAATGTAATTTTTTGTGTGCATAGGCTGCCATTAAATATATTTATTCAACTCTACACAAAATGTTTAGTACGGTCAGATGTACCTAAAAGTATACAGGGGCAACATATATGTTTGAGATTTTCTCAAAAACTGCTGGACCGATTCTAAAAATTCTTTCACTGATATATAGTACAAAGTCCTAACTACATGATAGTAAAATATTTTCTTAATTGGTCCAGTAGTTTTTAAGAAAATCTCAATCAGTGGCATCACGAGTGAATGTATAGTCCATTTCATATACCATGGCGTATTGGCACTTGAGACTGGACAATAAAGACTGCGATAATAATCTATTGTTGTGTGATTAGTTACTACTTTAACACTCCAAGTCAAGCATCTGTTCTTAAACCAATGATCAACTGTAGCAGGAGTGATGCATTTTGATACTGGTACATTTAAACAATCATTTTGATACTGGTACATTTAAACAATCATTTTGATACTGGTACATTTAAACAATCATTTTGATACTGGTACATTTAAACAATCATTTTGATACTGGTACATTTAAACAATCATTTTGATACTGGTACATTTAAACAATCATTTTGATACTGGTATATTTAAACAATCATTTTGATACTGGTACATTTAAACAATCATTTTGATACTGGTACATTTAAACAATCATTTTGATACTGGTACATTTAAACAATCATTTTGATACTGGTACATTTAAACAATCATTTTGATACTGGTACATTTAAACAATCATTTTGATACTGGTACATTTAAACAATCATTTTGATACTGGTACATTTAAACAATCATTTTGATACTGGTACATTTAAACAATCATTTTGATACTGGTACATTTAAACAATCATTTTGATACTGGTACATTTAAACAATCATTTTGATACTGGTACATTTAAACAATCATTTTGATACTGGTACATTTAAACAATCATTTTGATACTGGTACATTTAAACAATCATTTTGATACTGGTACATTTAAACAATCATTTTGATACTGGTACATTTAAACAATCATTTTGATACTGGTACATTTAAACAATAATGTTTGTTCTACTTTTTGTTTATTTACATTAAATTATAAGCACACCCTTTTTCTACTATTACAATGTCTTCTGCTACATCAATTGTATGTTTAATCACTTTCTTCGGTATCCGTGTCTTCACGCGTGTTTATTATAAATGGTTGAATTCGATCCCTCGAACATTCGTTTTCCACCTTAACAACATGGTCGTAAGCGTTCTTCCAAAAAATAGGGTTTGTGAAATTTACTGCATTTCGTACAGTTTGAATTACATTGTCACCCACTGTTGGCGTAATATTCGATTTACGGACAGTTTTTTTAAATGACTCCACATTAACTCGATGGGGTTCAATACACAATAATAAGGTGGTAGTCTAATTATCTCATGTCCAGCCCCTTAGGGATGTAAGGGGGGTCACCAACAATTAGACCACCAAATGTCAAACTCACCTGCACGTGGTGCATCCTGCCGATTAACGAACGAGTCCCTGGCGACCGACTAGTGGCGGTATAACCACTCAAATTATGGCTGGGTCAAAATATCAGAAGCACGATGACGGGCAGCAGCGTCATCGGGGCAAGCGACCCGGCTACTGCGATCGCCAACCCGCAGGCCTAGCGTGGCGATTATGGCATCACCTCTTATGGACAGCGCAAAAAGAAAACGGCCTCCAGTTCCCGGCCTAAATTGGTGGGTGACTTACGACTGAATTTAGACGGATTTTTGAGACTAGTTTCCTACTAGCTTCACTACCTTTCAATTTGAAAGATATTTCAGTAATTCCGACTAAATTGGTGGGTAACTTACTACTGAATTTAGACGGATTTTTGACGAGTTTCCTACCGTCATCATTACCTTTCAGTTTGGCAGGTAATGTCACAATTCCGACTAAAGTAGTAGGCGACTTTACCACTGAATTAGATGGAATTTGAACACGAGTTACCTACTAGCTTTACTACCTTTCAATTTGAAAGGTATTTCAGTAATTCCGACTAAATTGGTGGGTGACTTACTACTGAACTAGATGGAATTCGATCACGAGTTACCTACTAGCTTCACTACCTTTCAATTTGAAAGGTATTTCATTAATTCCGACAAAATTGGTGGGTAACTTACTACTGAATTTAGACGGATGTTTGAGACGAGTTTCCTACCGTCGTTATTACCTTTCAGTATTGTAGGTATGTCACCAATTCCGACTAAATCAGTAGGTGATTTTGATCACGAGTTACCCACCAGTTAAACTACCTTTCAATTTGGAAGGTATGTCGTAATTCCGACTAAATTGGTTGGCTTAAAATTTGGTAGGTAATAGGTCACAAGTTACCCACTAACTTTTCCATCAGAGTTGGATGGTCAATTCGGAAGGTAAATGACGTCCTACTAAATTGGTTGGTCTGAGATTTGGTAGGTGATCGATCACAAATTACCTACTAGTATTTCCATTAGAGTTGGATGGTCATTCGGTAGGTAAAATTGGATTCCTTCTGGAAATACCGTCCGGTTTCATTACCTAACAAATTAGAAGGATTTTCCTTCCGGTTTTTTACCTACCAAATGAAATTTGGAAGGATAATTTGGTAGGAAATGGTGGATACCTTCCGTATTTCAGTGGGAAATGGGTTTTCTTCAAGTTTGGTTGGTAAAAAACAGTTGGAATCGATTTTTCTTCGGTAGGTAAGGCGTCTAGAAGGAAAAAATCAGAAGGTTGAGCCGGAAATTTCTTTCAGTGTAGTAACTTCTCGTCACTTGCTTTCCTTCAGACAAATTAAAAACTTCTTCTCCGACTCTATTGATGCTGCAGGTGTAATAGCTGTTGGCTACAGCAGCATTTCGAGCTTCAATTCCCCAGAATGACTCTCCAAACTCCGAGATAGTAGCTGCAGGGTTGAAGACTATCTCAGCACCGTTGATCCCAAACATCAACCAATTTAAAGAGTGATGACGGCCGAAGCAGATGTTTATAGCTATTTTAGCGTATTTAGTTTCGAAAACTGCATGGCCAGTATTTCCAGGGGCATAGTAAGCGACCTCACTGAAACTTCCAACACTTGGAAGATGGTTTTTACGGTGTTTCCCCATGACTTTTCCGTTTTCGTTGATGACTACAGCTGTGTTCCACCATGTTCCTTCTTCATCTCTTTCTAGGATAGGGGAAATGATCACCATATCGTGTTTTTTTGCCAGTTCACTAAGAAATGTGATGCTAGGTCCGTCAGAAGCAGATTCTGCAAAACCTGACCATTTCTCCTTTTCCTTGGTGCACAGAAAGAACGGCATTGACCAAGTTTCTTGTAGACAGAGGATTTGTACACCCTCCGATGCTGCTGCTTGAATAATCTTTTTAATTTTATCAAAAACCGCCCGTCTCTGGTCTTCTATCGGTGCATCTGTAGGTAAAACAATTGAATGCTGAACCAATCCCAGTTTCACGATTCTCGGTTTTCTAATCTCTTCTCTTGCAGCTGAGAACGAAAACGCACAAACCTCGAAATCTTCATCTTTGCTGACCTGCAATGTGGAATCCTTCACCTTGATTTCACAGTGATCTTCTCGTCCGTAATAGACTCTGTTGAATTCCTTCAATTGATCAGAATTTAAGCTGTTTTTGAGGATACTGTCCAAAGTTTGATCAGTTTGAGATTCCATCTTGTTGTATACTGAGCTCTATAAACGTTCTATAGATAAGTACTCGAAGCTGATAGTATGTCGCAGTATAATCATTAGTAGGTAAAGGCAATTAGGTAAATTATCCGCTCTACTCTACACACCAAATCCGCCGACAGCCGGTGACACCAACCCGTGATAGAATCACGTAAGTACAAAATAATCCCGCCGACACGTGTTGGCGGGTTGTGTCGGCGGGTTTGGTGTGTAGAGCGCCCGCTTATACTTAGGTACTTTCTCATAGGTTGACTTAAACACCACTTTAGCGAAATTGGATAACGCACCGGCTACGGTTAAGACGAGGCATTGTGCACACTAGCGCCGCCAATCGTAAAAAATCATATCAAAAATAAAGGCATTTCAAAAAAAAATTCTGGTGTTAAGGTTCCACGAAAGAAGAAATTTTTAAAAATAGTTTTGTATTCTCATATTGAAACAATAATAAACAAAAAGCGAAACTGTCAAAAGTGCCACTTTGAACTTAAACACCAGACACTTTTTATATGCCTTAATTAATTAATATGATTTGTTTTCGATTGGGGGCGCTAGTGTGCGCAATGCCTCGTCTTAAGCCGGAGGTGTGAGTTCAAGTCCCATCGGCGAGGTGGTGTTTACTTTGCATCGTTTATTTCTGATATTTGTATTAAACTAGAAACAAGTTTATTTGTAGGCAATATGATTTAAAGGGTGATCCCGACTTGTGCTTATACTGTGCAAAAGTAGTTAAATAAGGCTGATACATAAGCGAGTTTACACAGTAAATAGACCGGGCGCGTGGTAATGTTTAATTGATTAACATACCGGCCAGACATGTTATCTGTTGACACGATTAGTGTCTATTAATGGCTAACGCGTGGTTTAAGGGCTTGGCTAAACGTTCTGTTTAAGCTAGACCTAGATTTGGTTAGACACCTACGTGATACAAGGTTAGACACCTACGTGATACGACATTCCAAAATCTATCAAAGTAAGTTTGGGAAATTTTCTTGCGGTAGGATTTGAACTTGCCATCTTATCTTATCTTATGATAGGGGACCGGAAATAACCCCAACGGCACTACGACCCTTGAGGATCTTTTGTGCCTACCCCATTTTACATACTGGTCATCTCAATGTGCAGGTTTCCTCACGATGTTTTCCTTCACCGTTAGAGCAGTCGGTAAATGTACGTAATTTGAAAAACACGAAAAACTCATTGGTACATGGCACTGCTTGGTTTTGAACCCGGACTTCCCGCAAGGGCGTCCGGTGTCCTAGCCACTGTGCTACCGACGCTCACTGAACTTGCCATAATGAGGTTTGTTCAAAATCAACTAAGGTAGTTCTTTTTTTAAAGGCATTTTACCTAGGTAGGTAGTTACATACTTATAAATATTTATATTATATTATATATTTAAAAATATAAAGGTGTTATAAATATTTGAAGTTATCTAAAATTAAAAAATCGCACACACTTGTTTCCAATATATTATATATTTGTAACATCTTTAAAATATATTCTCCCCATTAAAACTGACCCTCTTCTCACCTATTTATTTTTTAAAGCCATACGACTTACGAGTACTTTCCGTAATAAACTATGTTATAATAACAAAGACGTCTGCTCTCCTTAATTAATAAAAGATAAAAAAGAAAGACGTTTCTCGAAATTAGCTATCTGTTACCAACCAACCAAGTAAAACAGAGTAATCGACAATCCCGTTAACCTTGCACTATGAACACACCCATACATCAACCACCTCCAGTCACGTAGGCCATCTCGCATCAACACGATAAGCCAAATATTTTTCTCGCGGGGATATTGTCTCAAACGCTATCGTGGGTCGAAGGCCACCAGGATCGGACCACACAGAGCTGATAAACCACTCACATAAACAAACAAGTCCGATGCATTGACAACAAGCCTCCTATTTAAGCCGGCGACCGATCTGGCGACAACAGTCGGCAGTCGTTAGCAGTCTGTACCACATCGAAGCAAACATGGACAACGAAACCCCCAGCCTCGAACACATCATTAACAACAACCTAACTGGTCGAGATCTCGACGAGTTCAACCGCATCTACTATGGAAGGAAAGACCACAACGAAGTCAAGCTAAAGGAATCTTCCTTGGCTGCAGCAAAGGAAGCTGACTTCGAAATCGCCGCCTACGCCTTCCCCGCAAAAAAGGAAAGTACGAGACCCCCAAGACTCGTCAAGGTCGGTGTTATCCAGCATTCCATCGCCATTCCCACTGATCGCCCAATCAACGAACAGAAGAATGCCATTTTCGCAAAAGTTAAGAAGATCATTGACGTCGCCGGCCAGGAAGGAGTCAACATCCTCTGCTTCCAAGAGCTATGGAACATGCCTTTCGCATTCTGCACGCGCGAGAAGCAGCCCTGGTGCGAATTCGCAGAATCTGCTGAAAACGGCCCTACCACGCGCTTTTTGAGGGAACTTGCCGTCAAATACTCCATGGTTTTCGTTTCCTCTATTCTCGAAAGAGACGAGAGTCATGCTGAAATTCTTTGGAACACGACTGTTGTAATTAGCGACACTGGCAACGTTATCGGTAAGCATCGCAAGAACCACATTCCAAGAGTAGGAGATTTCAACGAGTCGAACTACTACATGGAAGGGAATACTGGCCACCCAGTTTTCGCTACACGATACGGTAAAATAGCTGTTAATATCTGCTTTGGACGTCATCATGTTCTAAACTGGACGATGTTCGGACTGAACGGAGCTGAAATCGTGTTCAATCCCTCTGCAACCATAGCCGCTGAAGCAGGTAGCGAATACATGTGGAATATTGAGGCTAGAAATGCTGCTATCACGAACTGCTACTACACTGCTGCTATCAACAGAGTTGGGTATGAAGAGTTCCCTAATGAATTTACATCTGCTGATGGGAAGCCAGCTCACAAAGACATAGGGTTATTCTATGGGTCGAGTTACTTCACGGGACCTGATGGGGTGAGATGCCCAGGATTGTCTCGTACCAGGGACGGCCTGCTCATCAGCGTAATGGATCTGAACAAGACCAGACAAATCAGGGACCGCCGCGTCTACTACATGACCCAACGTTTGGACATGTATGTTGAGAGTCTCAGCAAGGTTACACAGTTGGACTACAAACCACAGGTTGTCTATGAAACCGAGAAGTAAATATACAAGTACTAAAAGATGTTGTTTTGTAAAAGATCGATATACTTAAATGTCTGGCTATATTTCTTGTTACTATTTCGCTCTCAAAATAATTAATTTTATAACAGCTGTTTGTAAGATGAATAATTGTATCAATTGTATGAATGAATACCTAAAATATAATGTTTGAATAAAATAAAATGTTACATAAGTATTATTTTCTTTAAACTCCTTGTGTCTGGCAATAACTGCGTTTAAAAATATTTTTAGATGCCATAAAATAAAAAATAAACTAGTAGAACCCTTCCTGAAGATTTTAAAAAGATTGTAGGTATCTATATGAACCTATTATCATCCTATTATTATGAATAAAACACTATGTTTACAAGTACATCAGCCAATTTGGTTATAAAAGCTTCCAAAATTAGGTAAATATTAACGAAACCATCCGTTGCAGTTTCCAGATTGTTTTACTTATATTATAATATATAGGGGATTTTGTGGATACTACGATAGGCTCGTCGCTCGTCACGTATCACGTTTGTTCACCAAATCTTATATACGGCGAAAAGTGGGAACTAGGTTCCTCTGTCTACCCCCTCGGGATTATGGTCACAAAATATCTATATATTTTGTGTTGTAGTGTAGACATGAGTTTATGTATGTATGTTATCTAGATTTCAATATCGTATAGGTAGGTACCACTTTACTAATTCAATTTTCAATCAGAATGTCAATACGGTCAATACATATGTTAGCTGATAATGGCAACATTATTAATTCTCCTGATTATTGTGATTGATTAGATAAGCAACACGTAAGAAAAATCTGCCGGTATTTTAAATCTCATTCACGACATATTTAGAAGCGGAAGTTGATTGAACATGAATTCTTTTAGTGCCAGTTACAATTATATCAATTAGCAGTACTTATCTAAACAAATAACAAAATATAACAAGGATGCCCACTAAACCAATTTTGGCATTGTTGAGGTACATATTTAACACTGTTATGTCACTCATCATCTTGTTTAAAACTTTTCCGTAAGTTACCTGCATTTGATTTAACTAAAAGAAAATGAGGAGCGTCGGTGGTCTAGTGGCTAGGACGCCGGACACCCATGCGGGAGGTCCGGGTTCGAAACCATGCAATGCCATGTACCAATGAGTTTTTCTGCTTTTTTCGAAGACTTACGTACATTTACCGACTGCTCTAACGGTGAAGGAAAACATCGAGGAAATTAAAAGTTTCCGAAGGCGTGTGAAATCCACCAGTCAGCACACGGCCCGCTCTGTGGATCTTGGCCCGTACCCCCTTGTGCAAGGGGAGGCCTGTGCCCCAACAGTGGGGACATTAATTGGCTGATGATGATGAAAAGAAAATGAAACCACAGACCATACGGTACCATTACCACCAATGGGATGATAAACTGTGTCGCGTTGCGAGCTTGAGTTGAGAATAGGGACCGCAAAGCCAAGACTAAGGGTTTTTTATAAAATAAAAGACTGCTTAAATTATAAAGAGACTTGGTCCTAAATTCAGCTCCAGGTCTGCACATTGTGTACATATTCATATATGTATAGTATTGTATTCATAATTATTGTAAGGTATATTTATTTCAAAAGATGTGCTGCTGAAAGTTTCTTGCGCCGCTTCTTTCATTTCAGCTACAGCACCTTACGAAGCGGTGGTAGAGTAAAACATGACGTTGTAAAAATGTACTATAAGGTACTTACTTACAATTAAAAAATTGATATAATTTGCCACAACCCGCTCCACTAATGTGCTAACCGCGGTATTTAATAATTCTATGTATAATATGTTTATACAGGGTATAACAAAAACCCCTTAAAGAGCCGAAAAAAATAAAATGTTGAATGATTAACGTCAAAAAATAGCCTATATTAGACGACACGTGCCTACCTACATTTGCATAATTTTATAATATAACTGTTATTGAACTTGTTATCAAACCAGGTACGATGGTACCCAAGTGTGCTTACTACAAGTAACAACCAAACCCCTATAAAGCCGAAAGGAGTGTGTTCAGTATCCATAACTGAACCTATCACCGGGTTTCAAACTCCCGTGGCCAACCTGGAAAACGCTTATCGCCTGCGAACCCAGGTTGGCTGTTGCGGAGATAATCTTCACAATTGGGGGTTTTCCAGCGATCAAGTAAAGTGTGAGTGTGGTGTCTCCCCTCAAACCACGGAGCACTTGCTCTGCTGTCCCGCGTGCCCGACCATCTGCACGCGGGAGGACCTTTTCGAGGCCAACCAGAGGGCTATCGATGTGGCTGCCTTCTGGTCGGGAAAAATTATAAAAATAGGGCCAACTCTAATAATTTTCATATTTTTCGCTCGTGTAGGTAACTTCTGTATGGAACAGCTGATTATTTTTTCGCGGTTTCAGAGTTGACCCTATATTCAAAGTTATTTAGTTATTTTTTTATATTTTTTTTAATTTTCTTTGTTGCAGGAAATCTTACAACGTATAACTTAAATATTTACATAGTAAATGTTCTTTAAATATTTGTGTGCCAATACAAGATTCCAGTCATTAAATTTTCTTAAAATCATATGGAAAGAAGGACAGATAGGAAAATAATAATAGGATAATATATAATATAATACATATAAGTAATAAGTTATGGGTACTAAACACCCACCTTTCGGCTCTATAGGCGTATTTTTTTACATCCTATAGTAAGCACACTTGGGTACCTTCGTACCTGATTTGATAACTTGTTCATTAGCAGTTAAATTATAAAATTAGGCAGGTATTTTATTTAATGGCGCCAAATATAGACTATTTTGTGACGCGAATCCATTACTTTTTATTAATTGTTTTAATATTTATTGACCCTAGTAGCTGTGTATATAATCATTTCAATTTTGTTAACATAATGAATTTAATTATCTCATAGATACTTAAGTAATATTGTTGTAAATAAAATCATCTACCGCAATCAATGTTTACTAACATTACTTACCTACTGGTAAGTGTGATGTTAGATATTTTACATAGTACATATAAATATAACTCTATAAATATACATATAATAATTGCTGAAGGTTTTTAAGTACCTCACCCGGAATTCGATCTATAAATATACTTAGTTATTTATACTAAGCTGGTATTAGTATAATTTAATTTAATTTATTTATTAGGTACACACAACAGATTACAACCATAGAAATTACAGAAAAATCAATATAAAGTCATGAGCTAGGTCGTAACCCTTAACGTGTAAACACAGCATGGTTAGGAAGTAGAAAATTGATTGTTGTACAACATTGAGTTATGAAAAAATACTATTGAATGTAATGACTAAAAAACTTATGCCTATTTGAAAAATAAAAATAATAAAGTAAAGACTATACAGTAGGTGCGTGGATAGCTCACTTGAGGACATCCTCAACCCGTCTTTTAAAAACTAATGTCCTAGGATCAAATAAGTCTATCGATGGATTATTGTTACTGTTCGAAGAGATTTCGTTAAACAATCTACACATTCGGACAGTAGGGTTATAGAACGATGTGTTGTTCTACCGTTGTGTTAGTATACCAGCTTAGTATAAATTACTATATCAGTAGGCTATACAGCCTACTGATATATAATAAATATATCAGTAGGCTGGCAGAAATATCTTTTTACCTGACTGCCGAAGGAGGAGGGTAATGTTTTTAGACATAAGCTTTACCGATGTACCTACATCAAATTTCATTTGTTGATTGTGTTGAACCCTGTGTAAAATATAGGTAAAGTGGTAGAATTTAAAAATTACCGCATCACTAATTGTTAGTACGTACGTATGTATAGTAGTAGTAAATTGTATGGAAATGCGATTTTTTTACGACTTTCCATATCATTCCCCTTACTTCAGATACCCGACCCTGTGGGTAATTCGAGTGTGACCTCCTTTAAAAAATTATGGAACTTATTCTTTTTTTTAATTGCCTATGGACATTTTTTTTTTCATGTCTATGGACACGTAGTTGTAAAACTCTGAAGGCAATACTTTCACAACTTAATTCCTCTATAATTTTCTCACCCCAAGATATCCCTAATGTCACTCTCCAGCTGAATCTCACTTCTAAAAGGCAACTTTGTCTTCTTCTCTCAAACAGGTATGTAATAGAAAGGAGTAGAGGTGCTTTTCGTGTGTTTAAATTGATGGTTAGTTGGTGAATCTCTTTCTGTACACTTTCTGAGACCCGTGACATCCATTACAGTAATGACGTCATTGAGGTAGGGATGTTACTAAAAGCGAAACAAATATTAGGTAAATATATATTATCTAGGTATTTAAATTACAAGATAAATGCAAAATCGGTGAACTTTAGATGCCTAGGCCTAGGCACAGAATAACTAATAGACCTAGAACAAATCCACACTAATTTCTGGTGGTATGACTCTATTATATGCAGAGTCATACCGAGTTAAGTTACTTGTTACATACAGAGCTAAGTTTCTTGCGCCGCCGCTTCTTTCCTTTCAGCTATAGCACCTTACGATTGGTGGTCGAGTAAAAAAGAATGACGTTGTAAAAATGTACTATAAGGTACTCACTTACAATAAAAAACATTTAGATTTTTTATTTTGATTTTAACCTGAGGTGATTTTTATCTTTCCGTAACTAGGAAGAATAAAGTTACACTTTAGGTAGGTAAGTATAACTTTACCAAAAGTATAACTTTATGAGCAAGTATATAGAATAGATTGCTTCTAAACTTTTTTAATTCTAACAATTTCCACATCATCGCCAGCCCTAGCTAAATGGGTTGCCAGCAGTGCAGTGCAGTGTCATCTAAGAGCGTCGGAAGTCATGAGCACCGTGCGCTTTCCCCAAAGTGCACTTTTACACAGATTCTCCAGTTTGATGCTTGCTACTGCGTACACAGAATCAGAAATCTTTATTGTCAGAAATTATAAAAAATTATAAATTAAAGTTTAATGGTTTTTCATGACTTTAAAATTACACATTTTGACTCCTTAGTTTGACTCGAACAAACTCATTTAATGGATTTTCATGACTTTAAAATTACACATTTTGACTCCTTAGTTTGACTCGTACAAACTCATTTAATGGATTTTCATGACTTTAAAATTACACATTTTGACTCCTTAGTTTGACTCGTACAAACTCATTTAATGGATTTTCATGACTTTAAAATTACACATTTTGACTCCTTAGTTTGACTCGTACAAACTCATTTAAATGTGCCTAGGTTTACATTTAAATGATTTTGGACGTTCGTAGGCTGTTGTAGGTAGAGAAACTTCAGCCACAAAACGTATTAGTTAGTTATTAGTAGGTTAGGTATTATAGGTTTGTAATTCTAACTATGTATTCGTCTAGTCACGAATCACGCATGTAATACAAGAAATCCAATTAATTTAATTTTTTTATTATATCACTGTAATTTTTTTATTACGTTTAACATTTTATACGACATTTTGTTCTATGTAGTGTGTGTTAAATAGGAATTATAATTATATATAATGCTATTTCAGTTGTCAGATTAGTGCCTGCCTAGTAATAGAATTTATTATATTTAATATTATAACAAAGTTATATATGCTATAATTTAATATTAAAATTTTATATTATTTAAGTTTTTCCATATACTTAACTTACTTACCTACCTTGCATGGATTTCAGTTTGTCAGGCGAATAAGTAAGTAAACTCTGACCGGGAACTAAAAGCCCTGTGAAGAGGCCTTGTAGTATTATAATCTGTGTTATTGAGAATATGGCGAGGGTTTATTCCTGTTCAGTTCCTGGTCAGGATATAATAAGTACCTACTCTTTAATTTGTACCAACGTGTATCAGGAACAGTAAAATCTTAGATTAATTGGTACCCGATTATGACAGCATTTGCTGATTTCCCCCCCTTTAGCCAAATATGCATAGATTGCGTGATAAGTATCTGCATCTACATTAAATTTTAATGATATTTTTGTAAAATATTTTACAATGTATTTGACAATAAATGTGATTATATTCTAAAGTAAAACTATCCTTGTATTTTTTTTCACCCCACGACGGCGCATAATTCGATTAAAACCCATAAATATTTTGTCTGTTTGTTTCGCGGGTAATTATGGTGGCCATTACGTTTCGTTTTCTGCAGAAACATGGCCACGGTTCCGTTTCCGGCGGCGACTTTTTAATTTTTAAGTTACGGCTGGCGGTTCCAATTTTTCTTTTAATTTCTTATTAAACTTATCACGTTTTGGCCTGGGGATTGTTATTTTTTTAATTTAAATGAGAGAAATGATGCTGTGGATAATTAGTTCGGTATTTTATGTTTGTTTTATAAACACGAAGTACCTACTTAATTATAACAAAAACATTTGAAGGATTCTGTAAGTCTGTTACCTACGATTGCGGGTGAACATTGTTATATGTTTATTCTCAGAAATTCTAGACCGCAGTTCTAGACACAATCTATAGAATATTTTACAAACGATCGATGGAACAGACAAATGTATTGGCTTTGTAATGAGTAAAAGATTCTGCAACTTGTTTGGTTTAGGCGCTAGAGCTGCGTATGCGTAACAGACGGACTGATGGACTAAGGAGCGATATCAATAGGGTACGCGGTACAGTAAGGTATACACGGTAAGCATTTATTAGTGGACATTTTGTAAATTTAATATTATTGACATTGTATAAATTTTAATGACATTATCTTTTCCTTTTTCGTTTTTTTCTCAAAATCTGTATAAACATTATTAATTTGTGAACTCGGTGTATATGCCTGTAAAGGAAAAGTTTAGTGTGACATGTTTATGCAACTATATCTGCAATATTTGTAATTCTTACCTAAACTTTTACACAATAAATCTTATCTTATCTTACCATTTTCCAACTCGGAGTAAAAGGGTAGTTAACTACCTATGTTCTATGTATATTTTTTCAACTTCCCGCTATGTTGAGGAGCTGTGACTGAGGATTGTTATTGTTTTGGTCACAAAACAATAACAATATTATATATGTGTTTAATCCGTAATGCTGCATTGGTATTTAAACAGTCGGTATTTACACACCCTTTCACACACACATACACATACTCACATACACAACACACCCTCAAACTCTCACGCCACCACATAAATCTTAGTCACTTAGCCAGCACTTGATTAACAAGTACTTACAAATAACATTTAATACTCGTGGTAAATATGTATGACATATTCATGTTAATTCTACATTATTACTCTAAAGTTAACCGCGTTCTGTAAGTATACAAGTCATGTATAAACGAGGAAATCTTTAATTGGTCTTCTTTAAGTTTAATACATATGTAATTTTATAATTGTTAATAGCTGTAGATTTCCCTTATAAATAAAAAATTAAAAAAAATGTTCAAAATATAAACCACGCAGACATTTCATGTTTACATCACGTAAGTACTCGTATGTGACGTGAGCATAAAGTGCAGATACGTTCGGAAACGCGACGTTTGCTCTTTTTTACCCGTTTTTCGTCCAATAGTTCGTCGGACGATTGCATCGCCATGTGCTCCGGCTTCATTTCCGCCGGCCTGTGTTCGGAAGCGAGGTTTTTGGTTGAACGAACCATCGGAAAAACTCTCACTATTACACCAACTTGATTTTGGTCACGAATAAGGAAATACGTGGAGTAGGTACTTACCCAAAACGTGAGAATCTGTACTATATCATAATGCGCAGGTATAAGGTTGAGATTTAATTGAAGGTTTTTGACACATGACATACTGTAGCTCGTGGTCGACAGTACTTAGATTTATCCCACATTTTTCCTAATGTCGTATAACTTATTGAAACTTTTATTTTTTCTTGTGGCGCATCATAATCATAACTTATGTTCAATCTATTGTCAGAAGTGTCTATTAAATTCCAGTTAAAAATACCTACTGTTATTGGACGATTTGAATTTTATGATATCAAAAATGGTCTAAACAAAGTTTTGAATTGAACTGGAGAAATTAATATCGATACAACTCTGATTAAGGATGTAGGTGGTCTTTCCTGTAGTACATATTCAGTATTTTAGACATTCAAAAATACTCCATTCTTCCAGATGGGTAGTTACTTAATTTGAAAAAATATATTACTCAATTCTACATAATTATAATGTATGTATTTACAGCGCGTTTTTCGTGTTTTGTAGACTTTTAGAAAATTCTTGAATTTTTTCTGTTATTTTTCACGAAAATTTTCCATGACCCAACTCTACTCCTCCCTGTCCCACATCTGCCGGCAAATTGAAAAGCGCACTCGAAACCCCTTCAGTGTCACGTTAAGGTTACACAATGGCTGCCCCCCGCACCGCCGCCAAGCACCCGCTCATGTCCGTAGCTAGGGCATGGTCAGTGGCCACGGGGGCGCTAACCCAGTGGGGTGCAAGAAGTGAAAAGCTTAACGACTGCACCAACAAAAAACAATAGAAAATCTCTACCAGAATCCAGGTATCCAGAATTATCAGAACAATACATTTGGAAATAGCTAATATAATAGCTGTGGATATGTAATGTAGAATATCATCAACACTCCTCATCTATATTTTTTATATTGGCGCAAGTTTGCCCTGTTAACTTTGACCAGTTTGGTTGCGGTTGGTGAGTCCTCTCTTTCATCACCTCGATGTTGTCTCTCTTCTCTTCTTACACAATGCCCCTGGTACCTATAATATTATCTAAAAAATATATGAAAATATTATTTATTTTTGCTACAATAAAATACATAGAAAATTACAAATGTATATAAAAATAGACCCTCTTAACGTTTAAGTTGCAGCAAACAAAGCAATTAATCAGATTAGTAATCTGATTACCTACACTGGTCATACAGACCGTTACGTAGGAAACAGTGAAGCCAGCATAACATAAGTCGGGTTGCTGAAGTTACTAAAATAGATATTTTGTATACAAAGCTAAAAAAGAAATAAGCAAAAGAATCTGGATCTGCAGTGTCAAGTTTGTCCTGACTGGGTTTATATTATGCGTGCATTTTTTATAAATTACAAAATGCCAATAACCGCTCGCTTGCCCGCCCGGCCCTCGACCTGCACGCTACTTTGCCCCGTTTACCGACCGTCGTGAATCTATTTTGCCCATTCGTTTTCGCTACTTAGCGCGGTGCCGTGCGGAGTGGCTCGAGTTCGACGAAACCATTCATTGTGACTCAACTTGTTATTAGAACCCTGTCAAGTGTTATGTTTTTTATGTTTAGAATGAACAAAGCTATTTATTTAAGTGCTTTTTTTTATCAATATTTGACTACAGTGTAAAGTTATCATAGGTTGAACACAGAGCTAGTGCGTTTTTGTGCACGATTTGTGTTTAAACGATCATACCTCAAAAATTAAAGCGATAACATAGGGTATTTTATTTTTTATTACAATATATATACTATAAACATGAGGATAATAAATAAAAACATACACCTGTTCCTACAAAAATATTTATTTACAGCTCTTTTATTTTGCATAAAAATTTGGCGGCGCAAGCCGTCATTCTAGACAAACTTTTATGATCACAGATGCGCAAATATCACATTTAGGCCTACAATTTAAGTAGTATAATATGGGTTATCTTATATTCTTACAAAATATACAAAAATCCAATCGATAGCATTAGTCATTACTGAAATATGTTAAAATTAGTGCTGCAGGTCTCATTCGCACAGTGAAATCACTGTAGTTTTACAGATTTTTTGTTCTACAAAATAGACAATATAAAAACAAGAATAATTATACAAAATAGAACATTTCAAGCCCTTTCTAAAAATATATCACACTTGTGTATTGTACCGTATTACAAAAACATATTCAAGAGTAAACAACAAAATCGGCGGGCTTCACCAATATTTAAGGTTCGGTACACACCGAGTGTGATCCGGAACATTATTTTTTCCGGATCCGGAGTTTTGTCGGTCGGTTTTGTTTGTTGTTGACTGTCTGTGACACCCATCCCAAAATACCTTAAGTTAATTATTACTTCCGTAGGTGTAGCAACTTCTCTGTGGAAAGTTTCCAGGGTCTGATGATGACCAGAACAACAGATACTGGAACTGGGGAACGGAACAAGTTATTGACGTCGATTTTGCACCCAAATACTTCAGTAGATGTAGCAACTTCTCTGTGGAAAGTTTCCAGGGTCTGATGATGACCAGAACAACAGATACTGGAACTGAGGAACGGAACAAGTTATTGAAGTTGTTTTTGCATCTAAATACTTCCATAGATGTAGCAACTTCTCTGTAAAAAGTTTCCAGGGTCTGATGATGACCAGAACAACAGATACTGGAACTTATATATTTTGATACTTTATGTATTTCGAATTTCGGCATTTTGACGTTATTTATTTCGACCTTATGTATATTGATTTTATATATTTTGATACGTACTCTGACATAGACTAGGTAGTCGGATCCGGAGTAAACAAAAAAACAAAAAACAACTTGCACTAAACGGCGGGCGTTTGCGCTAGATTAATATGGTATACGGTGTAGCATCCTTCGATACACAGATTAACATTGCAGGTGGTACACCGCCACACCGTCGAGCGCTGCACTTTGGCAGCGTAGCAGAGCTTGCAGCGCTGTTTTTTTGTGTTTTTTGCTGGCAAGTGCATGTCCCGTATGCACGCCGCTGGTGCTGGTCGTGCCGCCGGTGCTAAAGACCGGGAAGGTGCTGCTGATCTGCTGCTTTGCAGCAGTTGCTGTGCCAACTGCAGGCGGAATTCACGGTGACCAAGGGCGTGAGTGCGGTTGTGGTTGAACATTACAAAAGCATTATGCATCGATACATTTAAAAGTCGGCGAAAGAATTTTTTGTACCAGATTATGTTACGTGATCTCTCAATGGGATAGGCAGACAGCATTTGGTCTTTGTGGTCGATGCCGCCCATTGAGAGATTGTAATCAAGAACAACTTGCGGTTTGTACCGGTAATAACCGTATTTTTCAATTCCGCCGACTTCTATGGGATGGAAAGAAGAAATCATTGCCACAATATTTTTGTCCATCCACACAACCGCACTCAGGTCCTTGGTCGTGCTGAATGCCACCTCGCCCGCCTTCATGTTTTTTTTTGTTTTTTTTTTAAAAGCTTCGGGGACAAACTCTCGGTTGAGTCGTAGAGTACCCATCGAATCAGTCTTGTGCTGAACTTTTAGGATCCGAGACAAAAGTGGCGCATTATAAAAATTGTCCATTATTAACGTATGGCCTTTATCAAAAAGTGGTCTCGTTAAGTTCAGCACAATCTGGGCCGTGGCACTCTCCGGCTCGTCAGACTCTTGCCCGCGCTCTTCCGGCTCCCCGTCTTGTACCACATGTGCGTGCCCTTTGCCCGTGTAGACCTCCATCCGCCATAAATATCCAGTCCTGGATTCACATAACTCGTAAGTCTTTATACCTACTCGAGCTTTTTTTGTAGCAATTTTTTGCGCAAATGAGAGCCGCCCCTTCCAAAGAAGGAGTGACTCGTCAATTGCTATATTTTGCTCAAGTACGTATAAAGACTTAAATTTTTTGTTTAGGTGCTCTATGATGGGCATGATTTTATCGAGTTTGGTTAGCGGCACGGGCAAAGTGGCATTGTCTTTAAAATGGAGACAACGTTTGATGACGATGAAACGGTTATAAATCATTATTTCTTTAAAATTGCCTATTTGGAGTTCTTCAATCGCGGCATACCAATATTCTCGCTCCACATAATCTATAACCAGTGACTGTAACATTAAAACTGCTAAAAACCGTAGGATTTCGTCACTGGTGACGTCTTTCCAACGGCTTAATCTAGAATTTGGCTTGGATGGTATGGTCAACCTTGTTAGCTGAGAACCGTAGCGGTTGGTTTCGCGCACGATGTAAGCAATAATATCTGCATCCCAAATCTTGAAAAAAACATCTAAGGGAATTAAATCGGCGTTATCAAACGTTGGTCCAGTAGATGACACAGTAAATGCTTCCCTGACAGACTCAAAATTTTCCGGCTGGCCTCGCCAGTCAAAATTAAGCAGATCCACTTCCGGTCCCACCACGTCCCGAAGGACTTCGTCGGCAGCATTGTCCAGCTCCTGTATCGCCTCAACTACCTCATGTTCAGCAATACTGTCTAAGTCCATCGGATAATCATCGATTTGTCTTGGTTTCAAGGAAATATCGATCATACCGACCGTATCCGCCAAATTATCTTCATCTACTTCGCTGCCTTCGCCAGGCTCTATGAAGTCACGCTCCATATCGATATCGATATCTGTTGTAAGTAAGAAAAGAAATTTTAGGATTTGGTCCACCCTATCATCTTATGGAGGCGACACATGAAATTCAAATAATACTTTAACTTACCCATACTGTAATTGCTTCTTCCAGAGCCAGGCGCTGTTCGAGCACTGGTAGAAGCTGAAACAGTTATAAATTTTTAGTAAAATAAGTTGAAAGTAAAAGAAATCATTTTTTTAAATATGATATCAACTAACAAGGTGTAAACCCCAGGAGTTCTATTTCTGCTGCCACGATATTTTGAGGCGATGCAGTACCCTGGATGATCCCCATCGAGGGCGAAAATTGGATCTTGCGTTTCCTGTCAGTAAAAAATTGTAGAAACTTTAAATTTAGTTTATATTTTTTTAGAATCGGCCACATTCATTTATTACAGAAACAGAATAACCTACTTCGCTTGAGGTGGGGTCCCTGCAGAAGGAACGGCCTTTAGGAGGGGAGGGCACATCTCCTCATCCTCGGTGATATCTGGAAGAAGATATCCGGCAGGTGTGCCCTCGATGTCATCATCCTCATCCTCCTGCTCCACAGTGATAACTGGAATAAAAATAATAATATAAAGTATTGCGTAAGCCAGAACAAACTCTGATATCTGCTATAGGAACTTTTAGCCTTACCTGTGACATGCCGCGGCGGGCTTATGGGGCCGGCAGGTGTGCCCTCGATGTCATCATCCTCATCCTCCTGCTCCGCGGTGATATCTGGAATTTAACAACGAGGATATATACTAGAGAGAATTAACACAACATAATATGCCTAACTTTAAACATGATTGAGTTTAACTCGGTTGCGAATTCTAGGTTTTGACTCAAGTGTGATTTTGACAGATGAACGAAGTACCTACGGAAAAGTATTATACATTTACCAATCGAGCGTTGCTGTTGCAATTCCCACGACTGAGGTATACGTGGAGGAGGGACAGTTGGTACCCCAGGTAAAAGTGGGCATGGCCTCCACATCCGCGAGTCTTCACTGCCCCTTCCTTTGCCCTTTCCCTTTCCTCTTCCTCTTCTGTAAATAAATAAAAAAATGCTGACCTGATACCATGCACATGTTCGACACTAACAAGCTCACGTATGAGTATGAGCAGTTAAAACATTGAATTTATTTCTAAATTTACTTACTGTGGTTCTGGAGCATCTGGCATTTTAAAATTTCCCACTTGCTTTGCATCGCGCAGCCTGGCCAGGTCCTTTTTTTGGTTCTCAGACAGCAACTTTTCATGTTTTTTATCCATAAGCTTCGCCACCTTGGCGACTTTCAATTTCTCTGTCAATGAAGTAGGCCTGAAATCCAAAATTGAATGAATGAATGTTACTGGAACAATTAGATACAAAAAAGTTTATTTATGTAGATTTTACCGTTGTGGAATTCCAGATGGGCCTGGAGAAGGCTCCACTGCTGGCACTTCCACGTTTTCATCTCCAAGACTAAACATAAAAAAATATTTTAATGAATGTCGGAAGTTTTACTTACAATTAAAATATGATTTAGTTTTAATTTAATATTGCTTACTGTGAAAAAGGCAAAGATCGGGCACAGCGTGGCCTACGGCCACCCCTACTACCCCTGACACCCCTCCGACCACCACCTCGAGCAGCTCCGCGTCCTCTCGCCGCTCCCAAGCCCCGACGTGGTCTCATAGCACCCTGACCACTTTGGCTTACAATTTCTGCGTCACATGCAATAAACAGCAAAAAAACAAATAGAAGAGAAAAAATAAAAACCAGCAGCAAGCATTTCACATTCACAAGCAGTAAAATTTAATAATATGATTAATTTCGGATAAGCGTATAGAAAAAAAAACCAGTCCGGAACGCGCGATTACTCCGTCTGCACCTAACCTTAACTGCATCATGAACCAAGATAAATAAAAAAACATTCAGAAGCATTTTCATAAGCCAAAGTAACACAAGTAACACAATCGCTTAGAAAAATATATCTACCGGATTCCGGATCACACGATCTCTCGGTGTGCACCTAGCCTTAACTGCACCATGAACACTTGTCAGTTGGATTTCAAAATTTCTGACTCAAATTGCTTCTAATTTTATCGTCCCGGCTAGAATTTACATGATCATAACGTAAATAATCATTTTGATAGTATTTAGAATTATAAAACAGCACAAATATATCGAAATTGAAGATAAAACTATTACGTTAGCCGGGAAGCGCGCGCCCAAAATATACCGTCAACTTTATCGGGTTCAGAAAAGGACAAATTTTGTGTTTCACGCTGAAAACTTTATTTCTACAGTTTAGTAGTTTACTTACCTTGATAATAATAAAAAACCAAGTAAAAATACTCACCGTAAGTATTTAAATTCTTCACAATTCGGCACAACACATAAATCACAGCACACATGAACCACAAATTGGCAAATGACAACTTCAACTTTGTTTTATTTTATTTTTTTCTAGGACTGGAATACGGTTTTTTGGCTTTATTTGGTTGGAAATTTATCAAAGAAGCAGGATAGATATATATAAACACACTAATGAACGAGCAAGACGGATAAAATTCATAAAACTAGAGGAAGGTCAAGTCGAGAGCGCTTGTAGACCACTAGTCCACACGGGCAATTTAATGGTCCTGAATCTTGTAGACTAGTGGTCTACGGGGCATAATAAGGTGCAGAATTTTGTAGACTGGTAGTCTACGGGGCAATCTAGCGGTTAAACAAATGGACATTTGCCGTTTGGCTCCACCAACGCTCGCTCGACCTTTTGAGGGCGCAATATTACTTCACCCTAGCTACGATCCTGCCCCATCTACACCATACGAGTTTCTCTATTACAGTGAATACATTTTTATCGTTTTAAAAATTTGACGTCGCGGATACGAGGCGGTATTTTGCTTTGTGGGACGTGGTTTGGGAACTAAATTGAAAAAAATTGTGTACAGACTAAAAATGACGACTGGTAGGCAGCGATATGAGAAACTCAAATGATTTAGCGAACAATATTTACCAACAAATAGAGGTTTACAAAATTATGAACACGATATAAATATGTAGATCATTCGTAATAATAATTAAATTCAGTTCTTCATCATTCGATCTGGTCTGGTCTTATTACATATGTTCAATTGTTTGTTCAATTAGTTGAACAGTTTTGGATGCCTTTAGTTCAATTCTTTCAGCTTTTAATAGAGTTGAACATATACAACAAAGATACATTCATTGTGGTATAATTAAAAAAATAACTTTTCTAACTTTTTAAATATGCTCTACCTTCAATATTCCAGTGTGGAACCTACAAATATTTTTTTTTGCAACATTTTTTTCTTTTACATATCCAGCTAGGAGTGCATGATCCACCGCAATTGTCCAAATGTGGATTCAATGCGGCGTATGCACCATTGTCGCTCTATAGATCCACATGATTAGTCTGTTTTAGCACAGCTAGAGTAGATCTCAATAGATCAAAATGAGATAAGGTACATCATTTCTGTAAAGGAAAATAATTTTGGGACTAGTCATTTTGGGAAATAGACATTCTGCACCCAAACGTTAGCAACACTAACGTAGTAGTACTATTAACTAGGGAGTTTTTGCCGCGCTTTTGAAGCGTCCACATCGGCTTTTTTTCGGTATGTCTTGCTAATTGTTTTACAGCGGTGATTTTCTAGTAAAAATGAAGTTTCTACAAGATGTGTTTACCGCGTGGGACTGTGAAATAAAGTCAAATAAGACGTTGTAGCCCGATCCGTACTTGGCTGGTTTTTGTAGCGTCATACTGCGTCCGGGACGCTTCTTCTTTGGTTCTGACGATGCAGAAGCGTGGCAGATTCTCCCAGATAGCATTGAAATGTTTCACACCAGCACTTTAATGAAGACTTGAAAGAGTTGTTTACATCAGACATGGCTGTATGGGCTCAGTCCCTTTGCCTTAAAAATACAAACAACAACATTGACAGATGTCATTTTTTCTATGTTTTTTGTTGTAAAACGTAGATTTCTTCACACATAGTAGACCAGATCGACTTGATAGACGATTGACTCAGATCTATATAATTACCAAAATGCCTGACCCGCTTGCTCTAACCGTCGCCGCAGCAGCCGCGGGTGCGCTGCGGGCGCAGTGTAATCCATCATAACCTGTTATTGAATTACCACCCCTTGAGCTTCCCGGTGTCATTGTGCCCCCAACTCCAATTATTGCTGTTCTAATTACCATTATTGCACTTATTTGGTGTAGAATTGCGTGTCATGATAATCTTTTCTATACATTTAGATTACCTACATATTTTATTTTATTTCTCGGTGTTTACTTAGATATATTTTTCTTAAGGAATAGGCTTAGAACATTGTCTTCCTCACGACTTCATACATAATTTATCAAAATACCTACTTTTAGTTGCTTTTTTAATATATTTTTTATAGTATATTATACATACGAGTCATCATCTAAGTCGTTTTCATTCAAAGGAATTAATCACATAGAACGACTCTCTTGGCAAATTTAATGGGATGGTTTGCCATTGCCTTCCTCATTTCACACATTGGTTATCTCAGTGTGCAGGTTTCCTCACGATGTTTTCCTTCACCGTCAGAGCAGTCGGTAAATGGACATAAGTCTTTCGAAAAAAACGAAAAACTCTTTGGTACATGGCATTGCCTGGTTTCGAACTTGGACCGCATGGGAGTCCGACGTCCTAGCCACGACGCCACCGACGCTCAGACATACGAGTACTTACCTTCTATTTAAATATTATGCTCACGCTTTTAGTACACTGCAGCGATTTTAAACCGAAAGTAGACCGAATCCATAGAAATCACTTTTTCCGTTTTCTAGGCTTTCGGTGTTCGATAATGTCTCTATAGTTAACCGAACCATTGACTATCTAGTGCAAGGACTTCAAGTCGTGCCCTTTTTGCGGGTATTTAACTACTGAAAGACTTCAGTTTAAAGAACCCGGGCTTTTTTCTTTTTTTTTCTCTCTATTGTATACAATAATACCTAAATACATACCTTCCTGTATTCTATTGTATAATTTAAAAATTAAGTACCTTCCATCGTTTCCTAATATTTTACTTCTGTTTATTAATATTTCCTTTACTTATTTATATGTTCCGGTAGTGTATTATTAGGGAGTGATCCGTGGCACTCAGGGGATGCCTGAAAATCAGCGCCGCAGTGCTAAAAGCGCTACGGCAACAGGCTGAGGCAGTACCCGGTGCTGCACACCACCTTCATCAAACTTAATTACTTTTGCTTATTTATTTATTTTTGTAATATGTTTGTTTAATATTATTTTTGTCTTCTGTACCTAATTGTTTGTATGTCATGTGTGTGTCGGAAATAAATAATCTTTCTTCTTTCTTCGTCTTCTTCTTTGTAAGTGTGTGATAAAAGAGCGTAGAATATTCTCTTTTCGCTGTGACTGTATAACCACAGTATAAATATCTCGTTCTTAATATAGCATAGAAGCACGGAGATACCAATATAATGTAGATAGAAGGGATTCCAAATACTATTGTAACGATGTCGACTTCATCGTCCATATCAACCTCCTTGCCATCAACTTCAACCTCATCGTCAGCGTTTATCTCATCTCATTTCGTATTGGCATCTTCATTTCTTCATTTAAATTCAAAATCATGTTCTCATTCCATTTTTAAATTTCATTATTCCATTAATTTCATTGTTTTTATTTGTACATTGACTTTTTATCTGTATTTCATCTCGAATGGACGTCTCCCGTCCTACTACCTATTTTCTGTGTTACCTACTATGTGTTCTTTACCTTAAAATATATTATTTAAAAACCAATTCTTCTATTTCTTCATCTGCGCACTGTCCTAGAACCCTGCTAGCCGGCAATAGAGGACAGACTGTAGCACTATACCTGATACAATGTTACCTCACACCACACATTACCTACAATAAATAATTGCAGTTCCTTGACAGTACAAATTCGTCATTTTTCGCTAAACCAACATTTCTTTTTCCCTCTCGCCAGCCTCTAAACACTCTTATAACAATAAAAAAACGGATCACTTTCCTGTCACTCCAACTGTAAATAGAAGTTGTAGAGTCGTACAGGGTTGATCACCCTCGAGGGTGCCATACGTCATCGGAGTGTGGGGTGACTTCGGACAGTTTAAATTTCGAATTACACACGCTACACTTTAGAAATTGTGTGTAATGTTGGTAGGCAGGGTGGTCACGGGGGTCGTGACCTCCCATGAGAAAAAAATATTGATTCATGTCATGCCACATATCGTTGTCTACAACTGGATGTAGGTTTCTCGGGGCTTCTCCTGCTCCCAAGCTGCGTTTCTTCGATGTATGGGGGCGGATTAGAATGTAGGAACGCGCTATGTGAGGACATGGATGACGTAACGTCAGTTGTATGAAAGGGAAAAGGGAAGATCTTAGATCTCCGCCTGGTGAGGCGGGGTGTTGTGCCTGGTGACCATATGTCCTGGTCCGACTATGGATGTTTGGAACTCGTATATATACGAAGTCCCAGGAAAATTTCGATAGCGCGTTCTACATAGTGGCGCGCGTGTCGTGCGTCGCCACAAGAACATGCAAGGCAAGCCTGTCTTACGAGGCTACGAGTAACTTGCGGTAGGACCCCTTCAGGAACCGCCTGGCTAACCACCAGTTTTTAGATTTGTTTAATTCATTTTATAACTACATTACAATGTTTTAGCAAGCTTTAATCTAAATAAATGTATCCTAATTTGTAATGTGCGTGTATTAGAAGACCATGTTTTGTGCTTCTGGAAATAAATATTTTCAATTTCAATTTTCAATTTCAATTACAATCGTCAAATATAAATGTAATTATATTATATATTATAATTGTCAATTGTCTGACATAATTATCAAAAATAATATAAAGAAATTCATAAAAAGTTCGTCAATCAATAATAAACTAACTAATGTAAAATATAAACTACGTATTATAGGTAATATGGTACCTAACAAACAACAACAGAAATTGAAAACATTATAAATTATTAATAAACAGGTACAATCGACCACAGGCCAACCTACCCAAAACGCCAAAATTTGAGAATCTGAAAAGTATCATATTGCGCTGGCATAAGGTTGAGGTTGGCGAAGGTTTTTGACAGATGGTATACTATAGCTTGTGATCGACCTATATAGGTCGTACTTTTACATAGTAAAGTTCTTTGGTGGTAGGTATTTACTTGTTTTATGTTGATAATAAAAAGTCAAGTGAATAAACATGTAAAAAATAACAAAATTTTAGATAAGTAAAGGTGGTGTTTTCTTTTAAATCACCTCTTCAACGATTCGCCACATAAATCCGCGTCCACATCACCGACTCCCTTGGGAGGCAAGGCGCAAAGGGCGCGACATTTGGCTAAGGTTCGCGACCTTTCATATTACTGCTCTGCAAAGGGCAAGCCCATAAAACTGTGTGGTCTGATAGTGCTTGTGACATTTTTGTGGCGTGTAATGACTTTTCTTTACATTGCGTAGTGTGTGGTGGGCCACCTTCCTTCCTTAGTGCGACTCTGATGTCCGTTTTCTATTTCAATGTTCAATACGATTAGAAGAGAAGAATCTTCAAGATGACCTTTTCTTTTTACGACTAACATTATTCCTGTAAACTTTTAACCTTATTTTTCGTGTTATTATTCCTGTAGTTTTTACTTTTCCTGATTTTGTGTACAATAAAGTGTTTCTATCTATCTATCTATCTTTTACCTACACAGAGTTGACAAACAGTATTTACTTTATACATACATACATATCTTTCACGTTCATAGGTCATCAATTCATCATCATCAGCCTATTAATGTCCCCACTGTTGGGGCACACCTGCCTGCCTGCCGGGTGCGGGTCATGATTCACCGAGCGGACCCAGTGCTGATTGGTGGATTTCACACGCCTTCGAAAACTTTTAATTTCCTCAGACATGCAGGTTTCCTAACGATGTTTTCCTTTACCGTTAGAGCAGTCGGTAAATGCACGTAAGTCTACGAAAAAATCGTAAAAACTCATTGTACATGGCATTGCATGGTTTCTAACCCGGACCTCCCGCATGGGAGTCCGGCGTCCTAGCCACTAGGTCACCGACGCACTGACGTTCATAGGTACCTACATATTTTCTTCATAAACTTCATAAATCGCTATAAGTACACCTACTATTGCGAATGCTGTAATTTCAAATGCACTTCAAAATGCATAAAGATCCAACCAAATTATTGTGACCTCTACTTTCAAACAAAGAAATATTCTGAAGAAGTAAAGAGACAATTCCTATACCAAAGTACAGAGAACTTACTTTACTGCATGTTTAAAATGCGTACGTTTTCTCAATCAATTTAATATTATCCTTACAGCATTAGATATAAGAGCCGTATTAGCAAAAGTTAAAAGTAATTACTTATAGGGTGGATCATGTAGAACCCTTTCTTTGGAAGTCAGGTAATTACCGACACCTGTGCCATTCAGAACACATAAAATATCCATAGCGTGGATTCCTTAGTGTCGTATAATAAATGATTTTTAGATGTCATTCCGGGCCGCACAAGAGACATAATTTCTGACTTCAATAAAGTTCATTTTTGATTAGCACCCAAAAGCATGGCTACGCCCGTTCTGCGTCGCTTCTAAACGTTTTGCATACAAAAGGCGTTGCATTACGGTTAAAGACAGTTCAAAATTCGAATGTCTCATGTGTGGCATTATTACTAGGATGTATCATTTTGGATTCTGCATTGGTTTTTTAATTTTTTAATTTTTTACATTATAATATATAATAGCGTCTTAAATTAAATTAAATTAAATAATCTTTATTGAAAAAATCACAAATTAGTAAATCGAACAGTACCCTGACTCCCAAACTAGGCGAACCTGTATCTTGGGAGACAGTGCTTTCCCAAAATATACGAACATTTGTACATCGCCAAACTGCTTAACAGTTTATCGGCGGACATGTTGCTACAATATTATAAATAATCATTATATTTTTATACTTACATAATAGATGGTCACATAACCTACATGACAAACCAAAACAACTTGTTACCTACCGTCAAACAACAAACCTACATTTTTATACTTGCCGTGTAAGGCTTATACTCCTATCTGTCACATGATGTGCCGTGTTTTTCCAAGCAGACAATATTTTCAACGAATATACTTATTGAATTAGTACCTAATATTGAATCACTCTGTAAGTAATCAATACAAGCAGAAAGTAGCCGTCTTTACCTTCACAAATGAATCTTTAATCCGACGAAAACTTTGCCATTTAAAACAAACAACCGACACGGTGTTGCCATTGTTAACTTCTTAATTAATTAAGTCGAATCGATGCCACCCTCAGCCCTGTACTACCCTGTTTAACTTTATACCCTGTACCCTGCACAGAAGGGTGGCTGTACTGTAGAAGGGTTGGGATCGAATTAAAATAGATAAAACTCTCACCGCCGTGTGACGAGAAGAAATGTCGGATTGTGGACTTGGATGTACGAATTTCAGTCTTTGAAGCGTTACACGAATTGATTTTTAGTAAGTAACTGATTTTGTCGTTAGTTTTGATTTTGTTGGTCTCGGTTCTGTTTTGGTTTTCCTGGTGGTCTAATGTTCCACGCGGACCGGCCGGATTAGGACATGTGATAGTTGTTATATATGGAGATGGACAGGTCACATGATGAGATCCAGAAGGGACAAATGGATAAGAAATATCACAGAGTGGTACCCGCGAGACGGGAAACGTAAAAGAGGCCGATCAGCGAGACGTTGGGAGGACGATCTGCCCAAGGGATGGAGAGGAGCGGCGGAGGAAGTGGAAGGACTTGGAGGAGGCCTATGCCCAGAGACAACCATGTCAAACCTAGTTGATAAATTAATAGTAGTTGATAAGTTAATTCATATTTGGATATTTTTATTTTATAAGTAAGTACTGATGGTTGATTGGAATGAAGCGACAAACGCTCAAAGTGCACGAGATATCCTAGAGATGCTCTAGCCCTTGAGCCCGCCGGATCGAATCCACCTTTGGATCATTATGGTGGAAAACACTCCCAGCATTGTTTATGTTTGAATATTGTTACGAGATTATCAATGTTTTAAAAAAGTTTATGGAGTCAGGCGTTACTTTGCAGAAATCTATTATTAATTTCTAAAATTATTGGGGGATGAAGGTAGTCCTTCTTCACGCCACTCACTCTCGGATTTGCCCTCCCCAACGATAGTCTTAATAAGAAACAGTTCAAACAGTATCTTAAAAACTGCCGTTTCCTCACTTTCCTACCTCCATGTAGGTAGATAGCTACTACCTACGATGTAATAATGTTGAACATCATTTCCATTGTGATCTGTGAGGTAAGTCTAGGGGGGGTCGTCGAGTCGAGGGGGGTCACATTTCACCGAGTTTCGGAGCAGGTGCTTCATCACGGGGGCTTTCAGGCCGCGATGACTTAAGTTTTACAGCTTTTAGCCTTTTGCTAGGTAAGTACTTTCGTTGAGCTTTCGAGATTAGTTTTAAGAGATTTTGATTGCTTTTTCAGGCAGTAAGTTTCAGTAACAAAAATAATTATTTTTGACATGGAATCTATTTCGTGAGTGAATTTGTGTCGAGTCGATGTTGATAATGTGTACTTTCAGCATACCAGTAGCTCTTGAACTATTTAACCTATCAAAATGAAAGTTATACCATTGGATAGAGACATTCGGCGTCGTTCTAGCAATACCTTACAATAACTGAAAAATTGTTTCCCCGCTTCGCTACAGCTTGCCGAAGTGAGTACCTTTTTGGCCAAAAAAAATTACCGACTTATATTAAATTCTCTATAACTTTGGAACTATTATAGATATCGAAACACTTGAAACTACGTTGTGATGATCTTGAACTACGCTACTTAAAACCAGGTTTCACTTCGCATCTGGTTTCAAGAGTTGAAAATAATTGACAAGTTTCATCAGTTGTGACCTCATGCCTCGCATAACATGCCGTGATATAAAAAGGAAGCGCAGCCGAATGCTGCAAACACCCATGTCTAACGCAGAGCGACAACGACAGCAAACTGGCGGCTCTTCGCGTGTTGGTCCAATGTTGGAGTTGCAGAATAGATTCCAGTTAAAAAATAAGATAAAACAAGAAACCATTTGATTTGAGTAAGTATAGAGTTCAACAAACTAATTTAGATAAATAATTAGTATGTACGTATCGATTAACACGAGAAAAGATAAAGATGTATGTAATCGTTGTTTTGTAAATTACGTAACTTCGTTTACTTTGTAACGGACTTATCATCCCAGAGGTCAGGCGTGGTCCTTGGACATTTAGGGGGTCATGTACCTATATAGGAAACTGCCAATTTGTGGAGGGAGGATCATATAGGGGGGTCACCGTGAATTTGAGGTTCTTTTCTATGGATTTGGGGGGTCATGACCCTGTAACAATCAATATTAAAGCGCGCAAACTCTCATGGAACTGCACTAAATCCGCCGCTCTAATCTAACAGTGAAGGAAAACATCATGAGGAAACTGGAACGCTGATCTCAGCGTTAGGTAACCAAGTATGAAATGAGGAAGTTAATGGAAACCAATACCTACCATTAAATCTGCTAAGAATGTCGTTCTTGGAAACCAGACCCCAAGTAGATGATAAGGAAAGGAAGAAGTGAAATAGAAATAGAAATATAATTTATTTGTAAATATGAGTAATGCAGATGTTACATTGTGTTTCAGTATCACCAAATTCTGCCCGAAAACGTACTAATTTTAGTTTAATTAATAAATCAATCAATCATAAATTATCATCAATAAAATAATCAATCATAATAAATTAGCAAAATAATAATAAAGGTAACAAAACAAAAACTTTTTTTTACTAATATGTTTCAATTTTAAAAATTACATAAGAATTAACGATAAATAATTGATAATTGATTTCAATATGTTTACCTTTGACTACATAATTATTTTATCATAATTATAACTGTTTCGGTCATTGCTGTGTGTGAAATAAACGTATTACTTACTTACTTATAAAGATAGGTTTTTAATTAATAATAATATAAATGTAAACTTTATTTAAATGTTGATGACGTCACAGTTTATCACTAATGAAGTCAATTTGTAAGTCCTTCTGTAAGTGACACGCTACGACATGGGATGCTTCAAAAAGAACGTTAAAAAAGTCCTCTCCCTCCACGGCCGGCAACACATGCACAAGCAATACCCCCGTGTCTCGAGGCAACGGTGACTACTTACCATCAGGTGGCCCGTCTGCCTGTTTGTCGTAGCCTATTTATATAAAAAAGTGATCAATACAAATATTTTGACAATTCAGGTGGGAACAGTATTTTAAATATCTCACGAAACATTTCAAGAGCTAGCAGAGGAATCGTGTTAAACCGCAGCCACGTTTATCCGATTGTACACAAAGGGGTAAGGGGGTTGTAAACGAATCGCCCACTCGGCTGTGAACATCTAAACACACGTAGACTTTAAAAAAACACAAATAACACCTTCTCAGAGGGGAGATATCCAAGGAAATATAGGTACATAAGCCCGCGACGCCTTCTTCTTTGGTTCGGATGATACAGAAGCGTGGAAGATTCTCCTCCTCCTAGCATTGAAATGTGTCACACCAGCATTTTAATGAAGACTTGAAAGAGTTGTTTACATCAGACATGGCTGTATGTGCTCAGTTCCCTTTGTCTTAAAAAAACAATCAGGGTATATAAGTACTTACATCCCTTTGGTACATCCGAAAAAGCTCGCCCACCTACTCCCAAATCCTTGCTTTGGTTATCGTATGGTTAGTGGTCAACCTATTGTCACAGTTGTTCAGGTCGCCCATAGACCTCTGACATAGCTTAACGACTGCTGCCGAACGACAACAACCGGGACCGACTGCTTAACGTGCCCTAGCGGTCATCCAACTGAAGATATTCGTTTGTAAAGGAGGTACTCGTTGGTGGAGTGCGACATATTACAAAACTCAACAAGGAATTTTAAACAAACAAGTAGGTATAATTTCTAAAAAACAGTCCCGAGGTGTTCACGTAGCAGGACTTCTGGCCGAAAGGTGTCGTATTTTGTCGCTTTCGAGAAAGGCTACGAGAAGAAGCGTTAAACAATAGATTAGTTTCTATTTTTATTTTCTTTATATAATTTGTTTGTTAGTCTGTAGTCTATGGGCCTAGTTGCCTGAAATAATGTTTTCATTCGTTCATTCTATCATTCATTCGTTCATTAATTCGTTCGTTCATTCATTCATACATTCATTCATGCATTCATAAGTATCTTCTATAAAACACTGAATATTGAAAAATAACAGAACTTAAGTAACACGTAAGCCATACCACAGAATACAAAAAACAAATAACTACTCCCAAAAAAACCTGAAAATAATACACGATTTTCTTAAGTAAAATACCTGTCGCTTGACAATGAAGAGCGACAGTCTCAGCACAAGTGAGAAGTGAAGTGACAATGGGAGTGAGAAGTGAAACACAAACGGAATACACTCCGGTGACATTCGTTACGCAGTTAACTCGAGGTACGTTTTAGCTACGACGTTTTCCTGCTGGAGAAATCATGGAAATGTCACCTGTATAGTTGATGTCGAAGGGTTTTGATACTTTGCGCTTTTTATTCGACTATGTCCTTTGACCGGCAAGGATATGGCCGCCCCATGGTACTTTTATAGTCTGTGTTATGGAGTTCGCAATGAGAAAAAAATCAATTTATGGCAATTGACGAGGGTTTTTATATTCTTGCTCAGGGTCAACTTCTAGGTATTAAAGGCGATAGTGCAGTGCATAAATCTATCTCCTTCTTTGAGCACAAAAGATCCCTGAGGGTCGAAGTGCCGCTGGGGATATCCCTGGGCCCCTGACATAAGATAAGATAACTTACTTACTTACTTAATCCGCTGGCGCAGCGACCCGAAGTGGATCTTAGCCTCCGATACAAAAGAGCGCCATCGCTCTCTCTCCTGCACAGTCTCAGCCAGTCAGGCGCCCGGACCTCACGCAGATCTTTCTCCACTTCAACGCGCCAATGGTATCTGGGACGTCTTGCCGGAAGTCGTCCCACATACGCTCGTTTTACTGCCCGATCCTCCCCGATGACGTGTCCGAGCTATCGGAGTCGAGCTGCTTATTGCTGCTTTTTTTTAAAGATAAGATCTTTACACTTCTAAGCTGGACCGTAAAACTTGATATGACTTATACCTGACGTTTTTTTCTGGTTTCATGACACAACTTTTGCCCTGCAACTACATTTTTCGCGGTTGTGAAATTTCCCAGTAATATTTTCGGCAAAACGTTCGCTGTTTCGTGATTCGGCAAAAGAAACTTTACATCTAATGTTTTTCGCTCAAACGTGCATCGCCGTAACAAATATTCACTGATATGAAAATCGGTAGACTGAAAAAGAACAGAAGAAAAAGAAAACACATTTATTTAACATTGCATCATACAGGATTAAACTTAAAAAGACTAAACATTAAAAAACAACCCAATGTCAAAAAGAGACATGCTCGGCATGTGCTGCTGTGCGACCGGTACGGCAGAACCACAGCGCTGGTTTCCAACTGTGCCAGGACGAATGCATCGCGGACGAAACAGCAGGATAGAGACCAAACCAAAAATATATTTTATTTGATTGTAGGGTTGTATGCGTATTTCGCGCTCATGATATCCACTCATATTTGATTGATGAATAATGCTATGAATGCTTCACTAAAGTATGTCAATTCTCTAAACACCTCAATCCCACCACCATCCCCTGCGTGCAATGCAAATACCACCCGAACAATAATCACAAAAGAAAGCGATACGCATAAAAATATCGCGAAAAACGCCCGGAACCCCCCAGAGCCGGATTTAACATATCTAATGCGATTTACGTGTACCACTCCCCAACTCCTCAAGATGTCCGTAATCGGTTTAAGACGGTGTTCCGTGCGTTGAAAAGTCAACTCATTCGGGATTTTTTGGGGGAGCTTTATCATTTATCTGGTTAAATGGTGGTTTTTATTTAGTTGGTTAATTTGCATGCCGTTTGCGGCAATGGTTACGGATTTTTTTGGAGTGAGGATGAGGATATCTATCTTATCTTGTGATAGGGGCCGGGAATAACCCCAGCGGCACTTCGACCCTTGAGGATCTTTTGTGTCTACCCCATTATACACACTGGTCCTCTCAGTGTGCAGGTTTCCTCACGATATTTTCCTTCACCGTTAGAGCAGTCGGTAAATGTACGTAAGTCTTCGAAAAATACGAAACACTCATTGGTACATGGCACTGCATGGTTTCGAACCCGGACCTCCCGCATGGGAGTCTGGAGTCCTAGCCACTGTGCCACCGACGCTCAAATCTATTTGAACCCGGACCTCCCGCATGGGAGTCCGGAGTCCTAGCCACTGTGCCACCGACACAGCTTCAGTATAATGAAAGATGAGAGAGATCTACCAAATGCGCTATGTTTGTGGCTTGGAGGCGAAGACTTGAGTCCAAAAGCAGCCCAATCTCCTTTAAAGACTACCCGTCGGAAATATTTATGGACCTGAAGGGGCGTTCACTTCGACATGAGTGGACGTACGGAATGTGTGTTACCTTTCTTATGTTCTAGTATGTGAGAAAGATAGAAAAGAAAAAGTTTATTCACTTATTACAAGGCACAAAAATAGGACCTCCGACTTACAAACTAGGTAGAAACCTGTATCTTGGAAGTCGGGACTTCGTCGCACTTTCCGTGCAAGCAAATGTGAGTGTGAGTGAAAGAGATGAACAAAAATGTTGATTTCGACTTTAGGATGTCGATAATGTCCACAGAAATTTAAAACCCAGTAAAAATAATTCAAGAATATTCCTACGTTGGTCAGTGGTATTTTTTTTAATTAGTTTTATAATTCGATGCCTTCTCACACTGATTGTAATAAAGTCGATGTCATTTAGACTGCGACACTAAGAAACTAAAGTGTGCATGCAATAATTAGTGCTAAAGATTTTCTGTCCGCCATTGTTCCTATGAGACAAAATACTTGTAATAACATTACATAGACGGAAGTAACTTTAAACTTGGTTTAATTAGATAATTACGTAATTCACAAACTGTCATCAACGAACGGTGAGCACAGAGTAAATATACGTAGAAGCCGGGTCGTCTGGGGTTGCCAGGTGTGGCATTGTGTTTATGTTCATATTCCAAGGAAAGCATTAAATATCACTTTTATGAATTTAAAAGCAATCTTGTCAATGTACAATTGTAGCGCTCCAGCTAGAAATTGCTTGCTAATACACAAAAGTGCTCACTTTCAACCCTCATTTTTCACTAAAAGCATCTCAAGCGCTGCAATGTCGAGGGCGCCACAAATTAAGCGATGTACTCATTTGTGGACAATGGCAGGTGTATCCGTATCTGCATACTGGCTTTAAGTAATTGGCCTACGGGTAGGGTTGTCACAACGTTGTTCTAGATTTATTTGATGGAATCTGGCGTAACTTTGTGGAATTCCATTAAATAAATTCATTTTTATAAAAATTCGTCTATGTAATTTTTACTACAGTTATTAGAATCAACAATTTATATAAATTGTAAAATTAATAATACTTCAATTATAAAAATAATTAAAAAAATATAAAATTAATTCAATTATTTAATATTAGTAATGGGAGGAAGAAGGACCGTCACCCACGGATTTACTCTCTCCAAAAATTATCAAACCTAGGCCGTCTGGCACCAATAGTTAACTCTCGGGTTAACTCTGACTCTATGAGATTTTGTATAAAAAGCATAGATAATTCGCGACTTAAGCCAGTAAAATTTTCGCGCAAGCGGGTCTTAGGCCGCCTTGCACGAACCGTTTTCTCTCGGGTTAACTCTAACCCGATATCAATTTTGTATGAAAACCATAGACAATTCGCGAGTTAACCCAGGGTAAACTTTTCGCGCAAACGGGCCTTAGGAAGTACGGGTTAAATGTTTTTAACCCGGGTTAGTTAAAATCACGCTTTTACTTGTCTAAAATTGTTTCAGGGTTTGCGTTGGTTATTGTTGTTTATGGTTGGGTTATGCACTAACTCTAGGTTATCTCTGAATTCGACCTTCGCGCAAACGGGCCTTAATAATCGCAAAGGATACCAGCCCGATCTTTGAAAGAGGAAATGTGGCAGGGGTAATATTTGCGAAGTTCAACGATGAAATTATAATTTTATTTTTATTTTATTTTATTTATTTACTTAAATTTACAGCTTTTTTTTGACCTTATAAAAATAATAAAATATTACTATAACATTTGCCAATTATAAATTTTCATTATGTTACTTAACATTATATAATATATCTTAGGTAGAAACAACAAAAACAGATGTAGGTAATTATTATGACTGAGAGAAATGCGTCGCGTAATGTTTACGTGTGTGTGTGTGTGTGTGGTGTACGAGTGGCAAGTTGTGTGTCTGGTGTGAGGGAGAGGTGCGGTGAGGTGAGAGAGCGTTAGTCAGGGTGGGTTCACATGGTCACAGTTATTGTTGTATTTTATAGGTAGGTACTAGTTAAAGGGAAGTTGGTAGGTAGATTTTCTACAACTGATACGATAACCAATATAATTTTAGAGGAAATGAAAGTTCCATATGAAAATTAAAAGTAGGTCAAACTTCATAATTTTACTGGTAGAGTATTCAGTTACGTGGGAAGAAAACCCAACTCCATCGTCGACCTCATCGTCGCTTACCATCAGGCGAGATCGAGGTCAAATGCGGGTTTAGTAGACAATAAAAAAACGATTTTTAACTTTTTATCTGTCGATCACATGAATATTTAGTCGGTTAATGGCAACCCTGGTGCCAGGGGTGCGGTTAGGTCGCCTTCAATGGGACTTCCATCACAATGAGTGGCGCCTTCATTATTTATAAATGAACGCATAAATCTTCCGCGAACGATCCTGTCTCACTGTCAAACTAATTGCGAATACATCTATCCTTCTTCCACTTATAGGTAGTTTTAAGTGTGTGATAAGGATGGGAGAGGGGAAACTATTGGCGACAGACGACCCAGCAGTTAGGACAATAGTGCGTTCAAAATTTATGAGGCCAAAGTGTGTGGTAATCACCGTGTTTGAGTGACGATGGTTGAGAATGTGTTTAGTATTCATCTGGCGTTGAAGGGTTTAATGTCTTTGCTTGTATGGGGTATCGATAGTGTCTTGTATTTGTTTGTATTGAATTGTATTGCTGGATGTTTCAAAGCTTTTTTACTGTAGAATTGTAGAGAGCTTTTGCGTTTAAATTGGATGTTGCTGAATGGTTTTTGTAAGGCGTTATTTAGAGCTTTACGTGGTTAATTCCTTATGGTTAGTACTTCTTATTACGTTATCAATGGCATATAAATAGAAAATTTTATGTTTGAAACGAGAACACTGCTATTGTAGCTGTATATGTTGTATATGCTTGTATATAGACCTGGGGTAGCGATTATGGCACGTTCGGCATGCGAAAATCGAAATCGACATTTTCTCAGGAGCTCCGGAGCCCAATTCAACTGTTTTACAACGTTTATCGTTGTTTTGTAAAATTTATTAGCTACAGTCAAGAAATCAAAATAGGTAAGTACTTGTAATAAATACTATACTAACTTACGTACTCCGCTGGCGCAGCGACCCGAAGTGGACCCGAAGTGGCCTCCGATACCAAAGAGCGCCATCGCTCTCTCTCGTGCACAGTCTCGAGCCAGTCAGGCGCCCGGAGCTCACACAGATCTTTCTCCACTTCATCTCGCCAGCGGTATCTGGGACGTCCGACCGGACGTCGTCCGTTAGGGCGTCCCACATACGCTCGTTTTACTCCCCGATCCTCCCACATCCTTGTGACGTGTCCGAGCCATCGGGGTCGAGCTGCTTTCGTTTCTCCAATAAAAACTATGCTGCAAGGTAAATATTATTCGTAAATCAAAACGCTAGAGCTAATCTAGCTGTTGACTAGCTAATTGTTACGATGACACGGTCCGTAGCCAGGGGCAACACAATCGGGGCCGCAGGAATTTCATTAGCGGCCCGCCGCGGGGCAGGCCTGGATTAGAATGCCGGCCATTGTTCATTGAGTTATGGCGCTGGACGAGCGCTATGGCGGAATAGATGTTACTGGTAGACTTAGAAATATATATTTTTAGGTAACGGAGAGTTCCAAGTGTCTGCCAGAAATGAGGGATTTTCTGGCAGGTTCCAATCAACTCAACAGATGGCGCTGATTGTATACTGGAATGTCAAAATGTGACAAACTATGGATACCTAGCTTGTGCCTAGGCCATTAAATATGAATTTAAAAAAACTTTCTTTTTTACTATTTGATAGTATTTTGATCGTCGATATTAATTCTTTGTTATTTGCTCATACGAGTAGTTCTTGTTTTATCATTGGGAAATAATGAATTCGATGAATTTCTATATAATCCATTCTTACGTAATCACTTAAATTATAATCACTTAACAATAGTGTAGTTACAATGTATAAGTAAATATCGGTCTCTACTACCTGCACTGGCCGCCTCATCGGCCGTCTTGCAGCGTAGTAGATAGCAAGTCTAATTAATGTAATATTTTACTACTACATACTTGAAATTCGCCTGGGAGCGCGCCATTTGTTTCCTTACTTTATGATTGTTTCAAATCATACCTTTAATTACGTATTTTCCAACGACTAAATAATTATTTTAAAAAAATCTTTGATTTATGTCAAATATCAACGTGTTTTAGTGTAACTGTTTTTTCTAACGACATTTAAGTATTTCACGTTTTTTTAGGGGAACTCGAAGTAATAAACGAAACACATCAATGTTGCATTGCTGCTTTGCGGTAGAAAGAGGTAAAATGGTGGTATCACCCCAAACTGACCCTGCACAGAGTCATACCTCCTTCATAATATCTGAAATTACGTTAAAGAACTTTTGTTCACATAAACTCGAAACTAGAGGAGTTTTGATGGTCATTTTCTGAATAACATTTTCATCAGAAAGTGCCAGCTACATAATGGCGGTCATAGCTGACTCAAATTGGCCGCGATTGGACCGTCTAATTGTTTGAAATATGCGCCTGAGTGCAAGGAATAGTTTAATAGTCTGGGTGCGATCGCACATTGGCGTCGTAAAATTTAATTTATTCCTTATTGCGGAGTTCACAAAGGATCTTCAATGCTAGAGATATCTATTGAATTATCTGACCTCTTGTCAATACATACCTACTACATCATTTGGAAAAATCCATGGCTATAGGATATGGCACAATCCGTGGTCTTCTGTGTTACTGAAAGAATATTTAGACAAGGCCCTGCACAATTCCGGAAACTAAACATTCAGGGAATAGGATACTTGGGGAAATATACATGTGGGAAATAGAACATTTGTTAAAATAGCCATTCGGGGAATTTTATAATGGAATCATGGAATATTCCGTGAATTAGCGGATCGCTCCGAAACAAGTGACTATTTGAAAGGAATATTCCTTGTACCTAAGTATTTGGTGCAGGTGGTCTACTTATCCCCACCACACTATCACCATTTCTCCATAAGATTTTGGAAATTGATCTAATCTCAAGACACAAGAAACGACATTAAAGTTAAGTATTTTCTTTAAATATGTAAGTATTTTCATTCGTATAGAATATATATTTTTCAAAATGTATGAATCCATATAGAAGCTTTGTTATTGAAATTGCTGGTATTATAGCTTATATTTTTATGTGAGTGCTGTGCACACGTCTGTAATTATATATTAGAACGTTACCATATAATAATCGAATAATCCTAAATGTATAATCTGTTGATGTGCCAAATAAATAAAATAAAATAAGCTTCAGTTTTGTGTCATCTCTATCTAGAGTTACGGCGTAAAAAGGGATAGCGTGTATTTTAATGAAGACTTGACATTAAAACGAAGAAATGAAGTTCCTGTATCTCGGAGGACATATCTCTTCTGTGACCAGTGGAAATGAACATGTAACAGACGTTGACCAAGCCAAGAAAATATAAAACTGACAAAATTAATACTAAAAACAATATCAAAGCAACAGTCTTTTGAAAGAAAACAAATAAAGAACAATAATAAAGGTTAAAATAAGGGGTTATTATAGTAAATAATGCAATGTGTGTCTGTGGTGTGTGCGTGAGGGTGTGTGTGTGTGTGAGAGAGAGAGAGAGAGAGTGAGTGAGTGAGAGGGTGAGTTGGTGTGTATGAAGGTGTGTGAGAGAGGGAGGGTGTGTGTGTTTTTTATTATTGTGTTATCTTTAGAAGTTTCTCCGTGCCGTCGTAATCAAGACCACTAAGCCAATCGCGTACTATTTTCTTTACAACGTGTTTTGTTTTCGAAGCAGTTTGCGAGTTACCAAATTGAGTCTAGAATAGGTCGCACTCTTTGGCATTATCCACTCCCCAAAAATACATATCGGATATAAGTAACTCAGATTATATACAGTGTCCATACGCATGTCATGTTTCCTGATGTGATCTATATTTGGTTCAAAGCTGCCCTTATCAGGGAAGGTAATGATATATGACGTCGGCAACACTCCGCCCGACTCTTATCAGCACTAATTTGTTTATCTCTTGAGAGCTTGGCGAGATTTATTGCCACTTACCGTACTGTACCAGGATTGTACCGTGGCTCTGAAATATCTTTCATGTTTTATTCTTGAGGGCTGGTGTTGCTCGCATGGGGATGGAGTCTAGATTATTGTAAGATACTCGTATGTTTATTTCAAAAGATGTGTTGCTGAAAGTTTCTTGCGCCGCTTCTTTCCTTTCAGCTATAGCATCTTACGAAGCGGTGGTAGAGTAAAAAAAATGACGTTGTAAAAATGTACTATAAGGTACTTACACTAAAAATATTTTGATTTGAAAACATTTTGATTTGATTTGAGTCTTAAATCGTAAAATATATTATATACAGATACCTAGACTGATTTTTTTTTCGTATGAATACTCATAATCATACGATTTGGAAAACAGACGAGCAAATGAGGAACCTGATGTAACCATGGTCGCCGACGTCTCACCTCACTATACATTATCATAGAGGGTTTTCGATGCGCTGTGAACCTTGCGGACGTAGATAGAGTGCCTCATGTAAGTCTACCGGTAATTAAGCTGGCTCTTCTACCCTTCAAACCGGAATACTGCATATTAATTTAATTTCTATTGAGTTAATATTGTACAACTAACCAATGGATGGTAGATGCCGTGAAAGTACGAACGCGCCCCTAGGTTCCGATACAAAATAACGTTCATTACCTATCCATGGGGAAGGCAATGGCAAACCACCCTATTAAATCTGCCAAGAGTCCTATGTGATTAATTCCTTAAAATGATCACGACCCTCAGCAATGAGGAATACGACTTAGAAGAAGACTTATTCATTAGGGGAGAGGGAAGACTATTTTTTGATTCGTCTAAGATAGATGCCGATTTAGGGTTTAATTCAAAGGCAAATGCGATGTATGTATATGAACTTACGTAGGCAGTAGAGCTTCCATAAGCTTCCTAAGCCAGGTAATACGAAGGTGGACATAACAGGATGACAAAGGGCGGAAAAAGGTAAAAAAAATCCGCCTAAATAACTCCCACACGAGGGAGGCGAAACATAGGATATTTTATATAACGTGAGCGATATACAGGGGCAGGTGGGGTGGGGTCAAAGGTGGTGCAACCAATAGCGGTCGGGCGGAAGTGGGGTGAAACGGAGCGGAACTACTTCCGGAGTTTTTTTTAATTATTGCATTGGCCAGAGTCAGGAGTTCCGCCAGGTGGTAGGGTCTAGCTGATAGAGGGTGGTGTCGTTGTTTAGTCCAGTTACAGAAGGGTAGCAGCACTGTAGGCGGTAATAACTTGGTGACGCTTTGACAGGCAAAGTAAATTCACTTCAGTCATAGCTTTGGTCACACAAAAACTTTGAGAATTGACAGACGAAAAGTCATTGTATTCCCATTCCCACACTGAAAGAAAGCTTGTTTGATTTAGAGCATATAAAGTCAAATTTATTCATTTGAACAAATTACTTAATAGATACGACTAAGATTTTGGTTGAAATTAACCATTTCTTGTTAGAAGTTAACCAGCCGACTCTATATACTCGTTCTTGTTTGAAATAACCAAGATTTTCTTTCAGTGCATATACCTCGATAGATCTCTGACATTTTGATGTAGATAGATAGATAGATAGATAGAAACACTTTATTGTACACAAAATCAGGAAAAGTAAAAACTACAGGAATAGGTGTAGGAATAGATGTAGGTATTTAACAAATATCATGAAACAGATGCCTATAGTGAGAATTTTTATAACACAACTGAATTGTCTTTTGTCTTGTCTATTGTCTATAGATTTCATTCCGGGAGTTCGATCGGACATCCAGGCTTTGTAGAAGCGCAAAACAGTTTTGAAAATTTTTGAAAAAATTGTTGGTTAGAAGAACCAGGTGTAATTTAGAGTTATGGCCTATGCACACTGCGATTTTTATCCGCGCAGACGACGTGCGTTTCTAGAACATACGCGTATACGTGCGTTTACGGCGTCGTAGAACTCAAAAGAACTAGAAAACAAACGCGCGCAAAGAGAAAACGCGCGTATCGATGAAAACGCGCGTACACGCGACACAGACGTGCGTTTGAAATGCGTTTTTTGAAATTAAACAAATGAGATTGGTTACCAGAACGGTGAAACAGCGCGTTTGTATCGATAAAAACGCGGATCTAAATTTGTGAACGTGGGCAAAGGTTTACTGGCTGCGACTGAATCTCGTTTGAAGCGAGCAATACGCGATGTGCATAGGCTCTTAGAAGTAGATTCACAGTCGTCCTATATACGAGTACCTAGGTACTTCAAATCGTATGATAGAGTCTAGCTAGGTACTTCAAACAGCTGTGAAGCAATTAAGTTGCTCTACATTTCGAAGAATTGAACACGAAACGGAAATACAAATTAACTAGCCTCTATCACTATCACTTGTAGAGTAGTGTCTCTATTAGAAGGCGTGGTGCATCTTGCCGGATGCGTCTTGTTATCTCTCAAGTGTGTTTGTCACGTTATGAGATAAAATATTTATGTGGACACACATTTCCATTATAAGGGGTAATGGAGATAATACTCGTATTATCCCACCAAAAACATAAACGTGAAAAGAGGTGCCAAGTTCGGTGCAAGGAACCAATAGCCATGTCGCCTTCGCCGTTAAAAGAATTGAGATCTAACTGGATGCCAAGTTCAATTAACGTTCCTTCAAACGTACCTACAGGAATATATAGCATAGCATAACTCTCACGTCCATAATCCTCAAGGGGTAGACAGAGTAACCACTTTCATTATAGGTAGTAGAAATATATAACATTGTTTAAACATAAAAATATTTGCTTGCTTAAAACTAAATTCCTAACTTGGCAAGTATTCACACAAAACTCTTGAACTCTTCTCTTGATTTATTCTTAAATGGCTCGAAATGGTTCCTGTAATATAACACACGTCGGTCGTCGCCCTTTTACGTTACGAACTTGGCGGACATACTCCGTGTGTCTAGATAGTGGATTGTAAATAATATATCGGCGGAAACCATAGATTTACGATCTTCCATTTTTTTTAAACTCAAAAATCGTTTTGATTAAAATGCTGTCAATCAAACACTAACCAAGCTACTGACCTGAAACTTTAGGCATAAGCTAGTCAGGGATAGTACTATGCAATCCCAGCGTATAACTGCCCTAGTGGCGCCATCTCTGTGTTGGGCCCGGGACTTATCAGCCGACCCTCGTATGTTGGAAACGTGATTTATGTTCATAGAGCTCAAATTTTCTTTTTCTATCTATGTTTATGTCATAAAGTATGAGGCACACTATCCAAGTCCTGATAGTTAGCAGCGCCTTACCGTCTGATGGTCCGTTTGCTTGTCTGCTTTCTGCAGATTTCTAGATAGAAGGCCAACCAAAACGAAATAGCATTCGAAGCTGGGTTTCACTAATTTATAATCCCTATCAAACTTGCACCGCAATAACAAAATCCAACCATTCCTGCGTATACCCCCTGCCTCACCCCCGCATTGTTTCTGGGAAATTGGACTCTGTGATTAATTTGTTTAACTCCCCTTACTTGTCACCAACCAATTTACCCTGACTTCCCTCACCCCTTTGAAAACTAACCAGAGCATTATTAATGCGGGGATCAAGTGGGAGTTTTGACAGGTCTGGATTGTCTGGGCGATTTGTTGCTAAAATTCCTTGTCGTGTTTGGTTAGTTGACATCGGGAGCTCAATAAATAGAAGGCCAAGATCATGAGATGTTTGTCTGCTGGTGATTATGACGGTTATTTTCTCACTTGACTGCGGTTTTAGGGTAAGGCGTGTTTTGATGAGGAATTAGGGGTGTGCTGTGAATTTCTGAATTTTGTAGTATATTCTCTATAGTTTTAGTTTTTGACAGATGCTGAAATGTAATGAATTTTATTTGCAAGAAGTATGAAGGTTCCTTCATGTATCATGAAGTATGAAGGATCTTAAAATTACATAGGTAGTTCCAGCATATCCTACCACATTGTGGTGTGCAAATTTAAATAATGATACATTAAGAAATTAGAGAAAAAAAAATTGATACAAAGGTAATTAACTAATACTCTTTAAATTGATTACATGTCAGACAAGAACTCTTACAAGGATTACAAGTTACCAATTCATAATAATATAATGATTACATGTCACTTTAATTTTAAATGTCATGTCATGCTCTGTCCCTTTCTAGCAACACTCCTGGATATAATCCAGCAAAACTGCTAGTAGTAGGCGCTAGAGAACAGTTACGTCATAAACCTTATTGCCGTTTCTTTCCACCGTTCTAATTTATGATTGCCTGTAGTTATTTTACTTTTCAACGAATTTTAATTCTGTTTTCACATTTGACCATCAATTTATAACTATTTCTTAATTTTTAAGAATTAGGATTGATTAGGGGCGTGCTATGAATTTCTGAAATAATTGTAAGTTCTCTGAAATTTTAGGATCTGATGTAAGAATTCTCGCTTCAGTTAGTCCCATAACAGTATTTTAACTGGAATTAAAGTATTTAAGTTAGTCACTTCTGACAATAGATTGTTCATAATCATAACCACGCCCACAAGAAACTTTTCTTTCATCTATGATACAGATCCTCAGACCACAGACACAACATTACATTCTTTGTAAATAAATTATCCGCAAAGTTCCAAAAAGATTAACAATCAGCAAGCAACTTTTCAGGCACGATTTCTCCACGTTATCTGTTTCGTTTTTCACCGAGCATCTTGGAAAGGGCTGCCTCAGGACAGGACCACGTCCCTTGGGCCCTTGTTACACTCCTTTAATTACGTACACACCTATCTGCTTCAATTAGAAATATAAATTATTTGCTTTCACTTACCACCGTGTCTCACCAAACGTGGAACCTGTTTACTAGGAGTTTATTGTTCAGAATTTGTAGAGGCTTGGTTTGACAAAGGGTTAGGGTGTAAAATCTTGGGTTTCACGTTCACGGCAAACAGGGGAGAGATTGTGTAAATTATAACCCTACAAGTCGACACTGTCGGGGCGGTTTCGGGGTGGGTTGTCAACGGGGTAATTTAAGGAGTTTTTCTTTGCGTTGTTGTGATAAGAAGTTAATAAATTCATTACTTTTGACTTGCCCTTTTTCTTGTTGTGAGATGAGTTTCTTTTATTGTATTCAAAGACAATGAAAGCATTTGTTTGATGACTTATTTCCGGTTTACTATTGGTTGTTGTTGTACCAGGTGCACTATATTATACATGTTGAGGAATTTTATGTGAACGGCTTTTCCCGTTGGATATTTTTAGCAATAGGGTAGTTTCCAAGTTGCTACGTTAGTCAGTCGGCAGTTTTTCGAGATGCATCGTCCTTGCTTCCTTTTCCTTGTTTCGCACTTTGTTTTCCTTGTTTCGCACTATGAGTCGATTTTAAGTGGTAACGAAACGAACGAAAACGAGAACTTCCCTAACTTTTGGAGTTATCTACAACTGCGTTCACAGATTTTGAAAAAATGGGCAGCGAGAAAACGGGCAGTTTTCATTTTGTTTTTATGGTGGAAATCAATCCTGTTTCTTATAAGGATGAAAAGACTTTAATGGTCCAACTGAGGTTTGAGTACTAGAAAAGTCAGAAATAGCAAACTTTCCCATACTTTTCCCGACAAAATGTTTATTGTGAAAAAATAAAATTACTAATTGTTATATACAATTATTTCATTTGAAAACTTGCTTGTCCAATCCTCCTTCCATTGTGTACGTCTGCTCTGCCCCCAGCCTCTCAACTAGCCTGAAGTTCTGTTACAGTCTGACTTGTGATGGCGCTATTGTATATGGAGCTTGGTTTTCGAGACCCGTTGTCAAAATTTTCGTTTCGTGACCCAAACTGAATTCTACAGGATAAGCCCTCTGATGGTTATGATGTCGCGTTCATGCTGTCCTGGCTTGTTCGTCCTGTTTTATTGTTTAAAAACGGTTTACAGTGGTTATTTTTTCGTAAAACTAGAGTATTTTACCTAAAGATCTTCCGTGTTAAGTGAACGTTATATAAGACAGTGAAATGGGAGTGAAATACTACAGATAATGGTGGCAACCTAACTTCCAATTGCACTTGGAATGCAAGACACTAGGCATTCCTAGTGCACATGACTCCCTTAATCTCAACGTTGGTAAACTGTTATTTTCAAAACAGACGCCAAAAGTTTTAGTTATTTTCAAGATTCTGACACGGTCATTGGCTAAATTGCAGTGTAAATCACTAGCAGGGGTTGTTCATTAAAGAAAAACAAAGCCCTCTGATGGGTATATTATAAACCTGGTCGGACTTTACTTAAAGTTTTTCTTACTAACTGAGATTATATTCTACAATTCTGAAACGAAAAGGTATGACTAGCTAGATACTTATATCAACCTTCTTACAAGTACGTATAGCTAATAATAAAATCTTAGTCACCTTGTGGCGACGCACGTCGCGCCACTACAATTAGTACCTACTCACATTGGTGTAGAACGCGCTATCGAAATTTTCCTGGGACTTCCTTTATATACGAGTTCCAAACATCCATAGTTGGACCAGGACATCTGGTCACCAGGCACAACAGCCCGCCTGGTGGAAGATCTTCAATTTTCCCTTTCATACGACTGACATACGTCATTCCATGTCCTCACATAGTGCGTTCCTACAAACTTTTTCCACTAACAAAAAGACAAAACCTCACAATTTGTTCCACATTCCACCCTATACTTACCCCAAAAATGTAAATGCGTCCAGGGCACTTTATCAGAGGGATTTGCCCAGGACGGTGTAATCCTGGGTCTTGGGGGCTGGTCATAAATCAGAACTGACCTGACCGGCGGCTGCCAATGCTTATGTTTATTTAATTTGGCTGGATTATACCATTATACCCGATTTGGAGTGTATTAATTACTGAGGCCTATTGTGATTTTGCTGGAATTATATTATATTGGTCTTTTCTGTAATTTAGATTCAATTGATATCTTTTTTAGTATATTCTCTATAGTTTTAGTTAGTTTTTAGATGAATATAGTGTTTCAATCGGCTTTTCTTAGTTTTAATGTTGTAAATACAATAACTGCGAGCATGCGTAAAACGACGAATGACTGTGTAGCTGTAGAGGAAGCAGGAGAAGCGTGCTAAAACAGAGATTCGTGGCGCTCCTTTTCTCTACCTACCCACCCGCAAGGGACATATCGTGAAGGTATGTATGTGTATGTATGTTAATAAAATAATATACATTGATCTTAATTCGAGTACTTTCTTTAAGTTTGTTTGTATACTCTTTATTGTACAACAAGAATACATTACAACTTATTCTTAATACAGTTGAATCAATTGGCGGACTTAACCTAGTTGGAATCTCTTCCAGCAAAAAATCTATTAAGCAGCATCATCCCTCGAACTCCAAAATTAGAGCCAACCGTTCGACAACTCTTATGAGACGGTAAGACTAACTGAGTGGGGTGACCAACCCCTAATAAATAGTGGTCCAGTCCCGAATAGCAGCAATGTTGTGGGATTACCGGCGATTGTGCGCGTAATTCCCGATTGACACGGGATTAACGGACAAATTGTCCTTGGGTTTACTTAATTTATGGTCTTATTGGGTGGTCACATCGTTGTGGACATCTGCTTCTTTACTGCTTTGTGGGAAACTTGCCCATTTTCATATCGCAAAATGGTAGTTTACACTCGAATTTGTTTTCTTTTAATTAGGTCCTCGTATCTACTTACAGTCTGATTTCGCACTTCAGGTCAAAGTAAACTAATCCGTAATTTTTCGACACAAGTGCTATCGTCTATAGATTTTATTTAGTTTGGGTCCTCGTGGACCCACCGGTGGGACAAACTAGGGGGACCACGAGGAAGCACTCCAAATCAACGGGTTTGAAACCGTGTAGTGCCATGTACCAATGAGTTTTTCGCATTTACCGACTGCTCTAACGGTGAAGGTAAACATCGTGAGGAAACCTGCACACTGAGGTGACCAGTGTGTAAAATGGGGTTGGCCCAAAAAATCTCCAAGGGTCGAAGTGCCGCTGGGTTATTCCCGGCCTCCTATCATAAGATAAGATAAGAATAGATCAGATCAACTGTATAGGAGGTAAGTATTACTTATCAATATATTTTGTCATCTAAGCTTTAGATGGAGTACCTCATGTGCCGGTAATTACGCAGCCTCTTACTTTGCGGTAGAATTAGGTAAAATGGTGATACCACCCCAGGCTGACTCTACACTTTAATATTTTCTTTTCGGGAATTTCAACAAAAGTTAATCAGTTCTTCCTTCTAATTTGACGTCACTTTTGTTACACCCTGTATATGTCCGTTTGTACTCCCCAAATAGACTCCACATTTATAAATCCTCCAAAAGTCCGAACACTCAATTCGCTAAGTGGCAATGGACCTAATGACAGATTAGCACCGGCGTCGACCACCTGAGCTGGCCCGGCCGAAATATGCAATAATTCACCCGGGTGCCTCTCGCCCGGGTGTTCCCCGCCCGGGCGTAATTCACCCGGATCGCGGCCAATAAATTCGTCAGTGTGATTAGTGGGTGGTGCTTGGTACCACTGGGTAGGCCAATGTGGAACACACTTTCTTTCTAGGATTTTTATCACAATTTTAAATACATACCTATAAATTTTTTTCTCCGTGACGGATCCACTTCTGTAACACATTTTAAGTTTTAAAAATTATAGATGGTTTATCATTCTATCATTTCTGGACCCTCCAAATAACCTCCAAACTATCCCTTCCGAATGGCGCAGTCAATTCAACTCCTATCCACAGCCGCCTTCAAAAATAAAATCTCAATAATCCGTCAGCCCTCCTGCCCTTTACATTTTCTGTGATATCGTCAGACAACTAATTTGGACTAAGAACAAAATAATTAGAGTCATGTCTATGCTTATAAAATACGTACGAGTATATTAATACCGATATCAAATAAAATTAAATCTAAATACACGATAACTAAAATTACAAAGTTAAGTTTAATTTACTATCCTTCATCGTAGCCTTCTTAGTGCTTTTGACAACGATGTCATCCGTTGTTCGCTTCCTGAGCTGCGGTATCAGGCTTTTGTACTTCCAAGCAGCAGTGGACGGCTTGTCGTCCTTCGATGGCTTACAAATAGCCTCGGCCGGCTTCTGAGATATTATTGCTCTTTTAGGAATCCTGCTTTCCTTCACACCTTGCCTTGGAGACTCATCAGTTTTCATTCTGATGCCAGATATTCCAACACTTATTTCTGTGTCCGGCCTATCTATTTTAATTTCCAAGTATCCTTTACTCCTCTTCTTTACTTCCCTATTCTTAGTTACGTTTACTTTATTCTCTCGTTTCTGCAGCTGCAATCGAACAGCTTTCTGAAATTTGGTTTCTGTGTGTTTGTCGACGCACATTACTATGGTTTGAGTCAGAGCTTCGGTGTTCTGGGGTTGGGATGTCACTCCTACACTTGTGCGTTGGGTACACGATCCAGTCGTAGATATTGCTTTAGAATCTTTCATAGGTTTTATGTTTTCCTGGCTAGGGGTGCAAGTACATTCGGAGTCATCTGTACAGCACACACAAGCACATTCAGAGCCTACCGGAGCAGCCTCTAAGGAGAGGCCAAAGGTGGCCTGAGAGTTGCTCTCAGCACAAATACACGAAGAGTAATCCTTGCAACAGGTACAGGCACAATCTGAGTTAGACGGTGCATCCGGTCTGACATTTAATATGTATTTAGTTTCTTGCTGTTCACATATAGATTGTCTAAGAAGAGCAGCATTGTTCTGTGTTGTTATGATAGCTTTCTCGATGTTTTGTTGACAAGTTCTTAAAATTGTTGCAATTTTACCCGGTTCCAATTCCTTTGGTGCGACATTATCATCTTGTTTTTTATCGTCATCTTTGCAATTGCTGGATTGATGTTCCACGCCACAAATAAAAGTATCGCAAATAGCATCTGGCTCGTTCAATTTGATTTTACCACTACCTATTTGAGTGACTTTCTTTAAAGACGACTTTTTTACCAATATAGGACTTTCGTCAACAATGTTTACAATTTCACTAGAACAAATATAAGAATGCGTGTCTGTGCCAACAGAATATTGGTGGGTGTAAGTGATACCTGCGGGCAAGTAAGTTTCTGTTGCCTTACATTTTGTTGGGACTTGAGGGATTTGGAAGAATTTCACGCCACCTCCTGATTGGTTTATAAATGGACCTTTGCTCCCGCGTCTCGTTGTACTTGATGATCGTCGCTCACTGCCCATCATTTCTTGTTCTCCATCGTTATTATTACGTCTAGAGTATGACGGTTTTCTCTGTGCTTTGAAAACGGAGAATATGTTACAACAGGACTCCGGTGCTTCATACGTTCTTCTTAAAGATATATGTTGTAAAGCGAGAATGCACCAAAATAATTCAATCACTAGGATCACACCAATAATTGAAATCTTTTTCGAGTATAAGAAGTCGGTTATCGTAGTAATGAAAGATTTAACTTTACAACTTGCTAGAACGTCAAACGTGTCAAATGTGTCATATAGGGTTGATCTGTTTACTAAGCTCAACACACTACCCAAAGCTACATATAAATTTTCATCGGCAAGATGTAGCACTACGTCATTGGACAGCCACGTTTGAAACTTATCATCGAATTCTTTTGTTGCGTTCGGACTTCTGGTCTTGAGGCAGGTCTTTGCGACGTCATAGTACTTTAGCAGAGTGTTCTGATGTTTCGGAGACCTGAGAGCTATTAGCGATTCGTTTTTGAGAGGCAGAAACATGGTACCCTCGTCCCAGTTGACGTGAGGTATCGGTATAGTGAATCCGTTAGGGGTCTTTTCGAAGTAAGCGAAGTATTCGCACGGGTCGTCCGTCATGCTACGCCTTGTGAAAGACACGTGCAGTTTGCGCGGAACACTGACGGTAATGGCCTTTAGTACAGTATCGTCAGGTGTTCGCCAGGCATCGCCGTCCGTTCCCAAATACTCCTTTACCTCATTGTACAAGTTAAACAGCTTATGAACATTATCGTGTGTTATTGCTCCTCCGTAGTAAGCAAACTTCGTAACAGGTAACAGCCACAGCTTGAGGTAGCCTCCAATTGTATCTGAGAGAGCAGTTGTCATGATTCTGTCGACTTCAGGAGTCGTCGCTTCTATTTGTATAGAAGAATATGCCTCTCGGAAATAGTTTATTAGGTTATCAACGAAGTCTTTGTTTGGATTCAAGAAGTTTGGTGGAGGAAGCAAGCTTTGGAAGTATCGTCGAGCTTCAAGGACTGCTACGTCAGTTTTGTACCAACGATCCTTCGCCAGATCTGATGCAGAGAACAGTACTGTCCCTACATTTGGTCCATAATCGTCAAATGCTCGACAATGGCCCGCGGCTCCACATATAAATATTAATGTAATAGTGTACGCGTTCATTATATTCGTATCATATTTGTAAAGCGATTATAAAATAAATTGCTAGAAAAAAACGCGACACAAAAACGACAAAATGACAGTGAGATTCTGAAGTCGTCAATCTCATCATGATAGAAATTAAGAAAAAGATGGAGATCTTATTTGAGATTATACCTATATAGAAACTTATTGTAGGGCATTGGAATGCCATGATGCACTTGGTAGGGCATTGGGATAAAAGGAAGTTACCTAGAATTTACAATTTCCTTGGATCATTTCAGGATTGTGGATGTGCCAAGACGGTGACATACCTATTAATGAATGAATAATGGCATAAAGTTACATCTTTACAGTACCTTAGATTTATTTTTCTTGGCAATCCAAATTCTTGATTTGTTTCACATAATAATATGCCTACTAAACCATTTAATTCCAAGCCGCCTCCATACACCTGAACCCTTCAGCTTCCCAATGATACCCATACACCGCGCATGTCATTTGTCGAAGGATATTCTGTCTCGGTTTCAGGTGTAGGAGGCAACAGCATTCATCATGCTAGGGGGTCGATGTACGGGACCCGGAGTTTAATTGTTTAATTAGGGCTCTTGCATTGGGGATCAAGGGACTCAAAACATGTGGTTTAGTTTCAAACAAAGAGAAGAATAGTAGGAGTATTCTCTCTTCAAAAGATCTATCAGTAGATTCACGGAGATGGAGTGTAGTGAATACATCTTATTATGGCTTGGTAGGTAGATATTATGTGTCTATAGTTTCACGATGGATTTAATTTTTATTTACTTGTTGACAAAGTTATACTAAAATACGAAATACCTAACTATTTTACAAGTAAAATACCTGGCCCAGGTATCTCCCTGCAGTGTCCCAAGGAGGCTGGCAACGTTGCCCCGCTGTATAGCGAGGCTTATAAGCTGAGCAAAGTAGAGGCCAGCCTTCTGGTCCCGGGATGTCTCTACGAGGCGCTTGGCTATTTCCCGGTAGAGACAGTGGTCTCCAGGCCCTCACGGCCCCAAGGTCTCCACCTCGAACGGCGCAAATATGCAATCACCACCCAGGCATATTTGCGCCGCTTGAGGTTTTCCGCAGAAGCCGTTTCACGGTTGAGTTGAGTTTTAAGTTTTTTTGATACACTAACTGATTGCTCTAGAAACATACAGAACGCTATAGAACCTATAGTCAAATCTGGGAAAGGTATCGACTGCGACACCTTCAAAAAATCTCCCTCGGTCCCATCTCTTAATTTCTTTAATTATGTATCCCATAAGGAGTCATCCATAATTTACGTCACACGTTAAGGGGGAGGGAGGGGGTCATCAAAGTCTGACATCGTGTGACAAGGGGGGGGGGGGGGGGGGGGGGGGGGGGCGAGTCATAAGCTTTGTGACGTCACATGCGTAAATCTAAAAGAAGAAGTCATAAATAATATAAAGGAACTGGTTCAAAGGCACAAGATTATTACATTTTGTATTGTTTGTTGTTTTGTAAATTTTCTAAAATGTTTGATTTATTCTTGATTTTATGAAAAAAGATTTTAAATAGATTATTAAAGATTTAATAGTCTACATATGCAGGGAACATAACAAAGTGCAATTAATACTTTAAAATAAAATAATACTAAAACAACACTAAAATACATACTTAAGTTAAAATTACAAAATATCTAACTATTTTACAAGTAAAAGACCTTTTAAATAGACCTTTAGACCTTTTAAATTTCATGATTTTGGATTTTAAATTGCAAAATATGTGAAGTTACACACGAGGAAGGGGGCTTCAAAATCATGAAATTCGTGTGACGTAATTTATGAATGACCCCTAAAATGTCACTACCATCGAAAGTGTATCAATTGGTAAACATTAACGACCTGCCATTAACTTGTTAAGGGTGCTGAGGCGGTGATGTCGATGGCGTGACAACACCGAACAATTTGTCATGCTCACCAGCATGTCGTGACTTTAGTCCCACTGTTAATTGGAGCCATGTTATGATGACAAACGACATGCTTCGTACTGTGATGACACCGTGTACTCATTAAAAGGACCTCAATATTTTGTAGGATCATATTTGTCCACGAGCGTCATGGGCTAGAAAAAAAAAGGTTACTATATTGTGTAAGGAGAGCAGACGCACTAAATGGCATCTGATGGTAAGTTTGTCACTTTAGCTCCGTACACCTCACCTCATGTTATTAGAGGGTTATCGATGCGGACCTTGAGGACTTGGATGGAGTGCCTCATTTGCCGTTTAATCCGAAACATAGCAATGCGTAAAGTAAAGTAAAAGTAAAATACACTTTATTGCACAAATATAAAACAACAAACAAAAGATAGAAAAGGAAATAGTGAAGTACAATTTAGGCGGCCTTATCGCTAAGAGCGATCTCTTTTAGGCAACCTTCGGGCATAGGCAATGATTTCGGGAAAGAGGTAGTAGGTGTGCAATCATTGCATCAATTTTTATTGTGCGTAATGCATGCAGAAAGAAGTAAAAGAGTGGTACACCTTTGCACAGAGTGATACATACTCGTATCACCTTCAAATTACTTTAAATTTTAAATGACATATTACAGGCCTACTCTGTATCAATAAACGAATACATTTTGTCGAAGGTGTCTTCGTTAAGATAAGATAAGTTAAGATAAGATTTATTGTGTAAAAGTTTAGGTAAGAATTACAAATACTGCAGATATAGTTGCATAAACATGTCATACTAAACTTTACCTTTGCAGGCGTATACACCAAATTCTCAAATTAATAATTTGCAGGCGTTGCTCCGGCAGCGGATCATGCGCTCGGTCAACCTCATCATCACGGCGACCAGATAATGGGTTCCTAGCCCACTACATCGGAAATTGGCCAGTTATCATGTGACAATAACTTGACGACAATATAGAGAAATATTTATGTTTTGTGTTGTTCTACTAATATTATTATAAATTTCATTTAAGTTAATTTAACCAAGCTTTAATCTAATCTAATCTAATTTAATGTATCTTAACTTGTAATGTGTGTGTGTGTATTAGAAGACCATTTGTGCTTCTGGAAATAAATATTTTCAATTTCAATAATGCTTATACAGATTTTGAGAAGGAAAGAAAAAAGAATGTCTTTAAAATTTACACAATGTGAATAATATTAAATTTACAAAATGTCTACTAATTAATGCTGTCAAAGTCAAAGGAGTGTTTCGCCAAACGTTTGTTTCGTGAAGTCAAAATTTGCCAAACTGTCTATATTTTTTCACCGGTTAAGGTTGAAAAGATATCTTGTATATCTTACCAAACTCTCACTTTACGTAACTTAGTTACCTACCTACATATCATAAATATAAAGACATATTCCTATAAAAAAGTCCACAATTCCAGGTAAGGACGCGCCAGACAGAGTGAAAAGGAAATTGCGCGCGGAGTCAATTTCCACGCGCCAATCCGCGCGGAAATCTAACACGACCGTATCTGCGCTACAGCCTGAAGAAATATCTGCCAGTCGTTCAACGAACGCGTTTACACAGAGCTCTAATGCAAAGGGGAGGACCTAGAACAGAAAGCCTACAGAATGTAAATTTAAAATTGAAAACGTTTATATAGCACTGTCATCATCATCATAGGCCTGATACGTCTATTGCAGACGATTTAAGCAGCGTCGCGAAGGCATCGCTTTTCGTGGCTAAATAACCCTATTCGGGAGCGGCACACACGCCCGCTCGCGCGGCAAGCGAGTGGTGCGCAACTGCCACTCCCCGTGTTGTTTTCCACGCAGCGGGATCTTAAAGCTGACGTGGGTGAAGTGTCCTCTCCACAGACGCTGCATCGCCTGGGACGCAATTAAGGAAAACGCGGGCTTGCCCAGTACCCGCGCCACCCTCTCGGCCTCACCGACTTGATCCGCAGGAACGACGAGTCGATACGTGCGGAGCCGGATCGGCTGCAGGTTATTGCCACTTTCTGGTCGAGGCTTAGGACTCCAAACGGAGGCAACGGTGTTCGGTACTGCCCCGTTTCCCTTAGTCGCCTTTACGACACCCACAATTAATCACATAGAACGACTCTCGTGGCAGATTTAATGGGGTGGTTTGCCATTGCCTTCCCCATTTCACACACTGGTTATCTCAGTGAGCAGGTTTCCTCACGATGTTTTCTTTCACCGTCAGTGCAGTCGGTAAATGTACGTAAGTCTTTCGAAAAAACCGAAAAACTTGGTAAATGGCATTGCCTGGTTTCGAACTCGGACCTCCAGCATGGGAGTCCGACGTCCTAGCCACGACGCCACCGACGTTCTATTGTCTACAAACACTTAGTCGCCGTAGTGCGGGGTTCACTAATAAACACAAAAATCATTGTAATTTTTTGACAAATAAATGTTTTTTTCTAATGTAATATCATCGTCGGTTCACTACAAAATTCTTAGGCTGTGTCTATTCGCCATGCGCATCGAACGAAGGACTGTGAATGTGGGTAAAATGTGAATTTTATTTTTCACCAGTCGAAGGAAATCCAAAATATTAATCTCGAAATTAAATAACACGAATTGAAATAGCTGTGTTAACGAGAACACACTTATGTTACAAATTTACAAAATTCCTAGAAATAAATCAAAATTCATTAGAAAATTATCGACTCTTTAGATCATTCAATTATTTTTAAGTTATCCCTCTGTGGATATAGGTCTTTCAATCTTCTAATTCTTATAGTTGATATTTTTTTTCTTTATTAAGCAATCTTATAAAACAAATGCATAACTAACTTAAGTTATACAATTACATATGATTTTGTTGTTAACTTCAACAGGCTAAATATACACCTTCTAAAGTTATTTACATAATTAATAAATGCTCATTACAACTTGAGATGTGTCAAAGTTAACTACTAATTTTACGTTATCTTATAAATATGTAAGCTATTGTGTACTTTTTTCATGTGACAATAAATAAATCATTATTACACTAAGTGATATTTTAGTTTTTTTCCGTTAATAAAATTCATTAACGGAAAAAATATCGACTTAATAGATTATTGTTGTTCTACCTCGGTACTATATTCAGATTCTGTGTTGGGGATTGGGGGAATGTTTTGGGGATTTTTTTGGATTTTGTTATAAAACTTTGACGTAAGGGTAGTTTCGGCTATTTCAATTTAAAATAGAATTAGCTAGCGTGCCGATAAAATTATTATTATATATTTATATATAGGTACAAATCACAACACACGGGGAGTGTGTTGTGATTTGTACCTATATATATTTGTGACCACAGCGACCACGACACAGGATTACCTAGTGTGGGTGTTAATCATAGGCTCGTTATTAGAAAATATGTATGTTTTATTTTAATTTTTACTGTAGATTCGTTTTACTGTACCTTTCCGTTGTATAATTGCATACAGTGTTGTCGTTAAATAAATTTATTTATTATTATTATTATTTATAGACAGGCAGCATGTCATGTGTAGCTGATGCGTCTATGTCATAGTGTTGGAAAGTTATAAGTTCTTAGTTTCATTTCATAGATTTCACAGTTCACAGTTTTTACACAGTCAATTACCTAACTTTTTTAACGATCACCGAAAATCTCTGCAGTGTTTCAAAAAATCACACCGCGACTGCACTTCGCTACCAATATAGGGTGCGCCAGGTTCCGTGATTGACAGCTAATAACCGCAGTTTTCCCTCGGGACTGTACAATTTGTCCCCTACTACACCCCCTATAACTGGAAATCATCTGCACTACGAATGTGACAACTTTTGACAGCTCAAACTAACGATGAATCGGCATCGAACGAACACGTCCCTCTTCAATGAGGATTTCGGCTATGAAGAAGATACGGTGAAGCTTTGGTTTATTATATAATAATATAATACTGAAGTGCATCGGGGATGTTTGCAGAAGCCCGCGTGGATTGCTTTCACGCAATCATACGAAAAAGGGTTGCTTCCCTGATGCACCGTGTACATAGCAGTCCCAGCAGCATCCTGTTGACGTTTGCCGAGTCCCCTGACTCCCCGATCCTGAGGCACTGGATATACCTGCATGTCAATGGGAAGTAGTCGTCCAGTGCTTTGGGGTCGGTACCATGGGCTTGGTATTATTTCTTTAATAAATTCTTTTTTACTAACATAGCTTTAAGTAATATAATATACTAACAATATTGTATGGACCCTGTCTGATTTAAATATATAATAATAATTATTATTATAGTTATTTGTGTTCGACTCTGGCGTATGCTATGAGTTTACTAATAAAAATCACCGAATCCGAAGTGAAATATAGGTTTTTTCACGTTCACGATGAGGAATATCTTGCTTACTTACAAGCTCCATATTTTTAACGAATCTATTAATAACCTATCCAACTACCTATACATAATAACCATCGATTAGGATATGACTATGACAGTTCAGTAAGTAAGTTAAGTACAATTGCAGGTAGTAGAGACCGATATGTAATCAGATTCCCTGGGATCCCAACCAGCATGAAAACCACGCAGCAGACTGAAGCAAACCTCAGCAGCCCTTCAGAATAATCCTTGAACAGCACCACTGCTGCCAAGTCCTCATCAGTTTCATAATCGGTCAGGCCCAAACTGTAGTTAAACTCTAATTCGCTGGAAAACGTGCTTCTTGGTCGCAAAGGCAGCAAATCACCCATTTTAACTTGATTTCACGCTAAGAAAATTCCTTTGGAATCGAATCAAATCGAAAAATTATAAATCGCGGCTGAAGTCTAATGCGTGAATTTTGACAGTTGTGCCGACCAAAAAGTGTAAGAGATCTGAAGTACTAATTTCATGTTTCTACGCTATTAATTTATAATTTATTTCCTTATAATAACACAGAATACTCCTGTATACAATACACCATCAAATAACTTATACTTTATTTTCACTGAATTTAAGGTTGTTTTAAAAAAGTTATTTCAAAGTAACGCATATTATAGCTTGAACGAATTCATGTCTACAAAATTAAAGCACACTCATTTTCTCTGACACATTATTCCTTACTAACTATAGAAATTCTATACTTATACCTATTGTAAGTGATTTTTTTTCAATTCCCTGACGGTGTACAAGACTGTATCTAACTATTATGTTTTATTTTAAGTATTTGACCGACACTATAACTAAAAACTTGTAATTTTATTTTATTGTTTGAGTATATTTAATACTGCTGTTAATGACGTAACTTGTAACGGTTTTAGTTACTTTAAGATAAATAAATACAATACAATACTGTAACATAACTGAGCATTCACTTACTTACTTACATTCATACTTACCAAGGAACAAAGCCCCTTAGTTTCCAAGCAACATCCAATCTATAATCTCAGTTATGTTTGCCGACAACCATATAAGCGTATTAATTCTAAGTCATCAACAATCAAAGTCGACGTGAGTATAATCGCCCTAACCCTTTCAACGCCAGCGTTAATGTTCACCACGTAATACGTAACATCCCTTAATGACGGCCGCGTGCAACGCAATACTGCTGAAGGGTTAAGGGTAGGGTTTCATATGGATTGAACTAGTAGGTGAATTAATGTAAGAGGGAAAGATTAAGGTTCGGAATCTTAGACGTTGTGTTGAATGAACAGAATATGGAAATAGAAAACAAACCGTCAGACAGACGGACCGGTACCGAAGTCTCACCATAAGGGTTCCTTTTTTACCATTTTGGTACGGAACCCTAAAAATCTTACAAATATCAGAAAGAAGCTATACAAAGAAAACACTACAGATGGGAGTTGAATTCACACCTCGCTGGCATATTATCCAATTTCGCTATAAAAGCAGCCTAGTAATCTATCATCAGCAGCAGCCCACTCGGTTCCACTGCTGGACATAAGGCCTCTCCCAGGGCGCGCCGTTGAGCTCGATCTTCGGCTCTTCTCATCCAGTCGTTGCCAGCCACCTTGCGCAGATCGTCGAGTAATCTATACTTAGATATAACTATAAGGAAGTAAGTGATGTCTAAGAACACCGGTTGACTTGACCACCACTGTAGCGAAATTGCATAACGCGCCGGCTACGGAGGTGTGGGTTCAAGTCCCACGGTGGTGTTTTCTTTGTATCGCTTATTTCTGATATTTGTGTTTTTTTTTCAAATTTGAAGTAATTTAGTAAATACGGAGTATGAAATAAAATTTTACATTGTATTATTTTAAAAATTGGGGGATGCTTTGTCCAAAAAAAGGGCATGCGATAATAACGTACATAAATAAGTGAAAGTTAAATAATATAATTAAATGATAGAATGGAAAAATAAATATTTATATAGAATTTATAATTTAATAATTTAAAATCGCTAAATAAAGGCTATATTTATTTTTATATATTATTTCAAAATTGAATTTATTTAAAAAAAATATGTCAACCTAGAATTTTATTAATTTACAAAGATATCACATTTAATTAGAATTATCGTGAAAACAATTATGGCAATAGAGAGAGAGATCTGTAAAAGTAACCGACCATTTTTTTAACTAACTCTTGTTTTTATTTCAGTTTAATCCACTTACATATTCCTAATAATACAACGACCAGAAAGTTAATTTTTGTGTACCCCTAATTAGAGGGCCTGTACACCAGCTCGAGAGCGTGAGTTATGGTGGCGGAAGGTAAGATTTACCGCCTTTTACCCAATCGCCGGCCTTATGATTAGTGCTAAGAAGATAGGGACCGCGGATGCAGGGGTATACTTATTTATGTGGGTATACTGGAAGAGACAAGTATAAGAGTGAAGTATTAGATAAATACTTATTATGCACTTATAGGTTTTAAAGACGTAATGAAAGTGCCGTAGCGGAAACGGATCTGAAAAAGGATTTTTAACGAAAGCGGAAACGGAACGGTAGAAAATTTGTATCAAAATAAAAAATTACGGATTTTAAAAATCCTTTTCAGATCTGTTTCCGCTACGGCACTTTCATTACGTCACTAAAACCTTTTGAACAATATCAAATTATTTATTCTATTCTATTCAATATAGGTATTTATTTCAGACAAAGTCCTTACAAAGAAAGTTAGTGTGTATTTATGTACAGTCGATCAGTAGCTAAATATACCATCTGTCAAAAACCTTCGATTAAATCTCAACCTTATGCGATAAGGTATATTTCAGATTCTCAAATACGTTTTGAGTAGGTCGGTCTGTGGTCGACTATACTTACAGGTAGATAACAAAATTAAGAAAATTAGAGGAAAATCAAAATAGCTATAAAGCGATCAATTTTGCTATACAATTTCCATAAAAAATATTTTATCGCGGAACTGTAAACGGGAGTTGTATTTCTTAGGCCAACGAAAATGCTACGGTAATGCTAGGTATTATGATACGGTATCTTATCTAATGATAGGCGGCCGGGAATATCCCAGCGGCACTTCGACCCTTGAGGATCTTTTGTGCCTACCCCATTTTACACACTGGTCATCTCAGTGTGCAGGTTTCCTCACGATGTTTACCTTCACCGTTAGAGCAGTCGGTAAATTAACGTAAGTCTTCGAAAAATACGAAAAACTCATTGGTACATGGCACTGCACGCTTTCGAGCGGTGCCCTAGCCACTGTGCCACCGACGCTCTATTATGATACGGTAACATTTCTAGTACGACTTTAGATCAATGAATCTTAGGCCTGTTCGTGTAAAAAGCTCTTGAACTAATGGGGATGACCATTAATATTTTATGCTGCAGATAACGGCTATTCGTCTATATTTATAAACGCGAACTCGCAAAGCTCGGATTTACCCATCGGTTTATGATCTTAACGGATTCTACTTATGGCGCCTGCCTTGATGTACAGCCGACCACAAGCTATAGTATACCATCTATCAAAAACCTTCTATTAAATCTCAATCTTATGCCTGCGCAATATGATACATTTCAGATTCTAAAATTTTGACGTTTTGGGTCGGGTGACTGTAATTTTACGTTACTTAGCTATTCAGTTATTTAAGACATATTAGACATGATTTGAATGGTTTTCTGCTATATGTACGTTCTGCTTTCCTTTCTTGGTGACTTTGTTGCTAAAATAAATATAATTTATAATATTTCAGCGCAGTAAATATAACAATTATGAACACAGTGACCCATAAATTATGTGTTAGCTTTACTAAGTCTAAAGCGTGGAACTGCAAGTTTTTTGTTTCTGGTATTGAAATTATGATTATCGCAGTTTTTCGGATACAACTGTAAGTTTTTGCGTACATACATAATCTTCTTCTTCTAAGTCGTATTCCTCATTGCTGAGGGACGTGATCTTTCTAAGGAACGACTCACGTGGCAGATTTAATGGGGTGGTTTGCCATTGCCTTCCCCATTTCACACACTGGTAATCTCAGTGTGTAGGTTTCCTTACGATGTTTTCCTTCACCGTCAGAGCAGTCGGTAAATGTACGTAAGTCTTTCGAAAAAACCGAAAAACTCATTGGTACATCACATTGCATGGTTTCGAACTCGGACCTTCCGCATGGGAGTCCTACGTCCTAGCCACGACGCCACCGACGCTCTAATTATGAACATTACAAAAATTATGAACACAGTGACCCATAAATTATGTGTTAGCTTTACTAAGTCTAAAGCGTGGAACTGCAAGTTTTTTGTTTCTGGTATTGAAGTTATGATTATCGCAGTTTTTCGGAAACAACTGTAAGTTTTTGCGTACATACATAATCTTCTTCTTCTAAGTCGTATTCCTCATTGCTGAGGGACGTGATCATTCTAAGGAACGACTCACGTGGCAGATTTAATGGGGTGGTTTGCCATTGCCTTCCCCATTTCACACACTGGTTATCTCAGTGTGCAGGTTTCCTCACGATGTTTTCCTTCACCGTCAGATCAGTCGGTAAATGTACGTAAGACCTTCGAACAAACCGAAAAACTCATTGGTACATGACATCGCATGGTTTCGAAATCGGACCTCCCGCATGGGAGTCCTACGTCCTAGCCACGACGCCACCGACGCTTTAACATACATAATATTTTCATAAATATACTGACCGGCGACAGTCAGTACATTTATTTCCCTGTACAATTCCCTTAGAGAGTCCCTGCAACGTAGATTATATATTGCACGAATTGCTCTGCCCCACAGGAGAATACTGTTAGACTGTGTAATTTATATACCTTTGCCTTGCTTTATGACATAGATAAAAAACAATAAATAATAAAGAAGATGGCTGCTCGCTATGTAAAACTTATGAACTGTGTTCTTATTCTAAAACTATAATATCTTCGTAAATACCAAAATAACAAATACCATAAGACATTATGCTGCGAAAATAACTGAAATATACTAGCCTTGTAGTTTCTTGCGGTTTCTCAACGTTAGCAGCGCACCGAAATCCCTCTAATAACATTATAGTGAGGTGAGATATATGAAGGCACCTTACTATTTATTATCTTGGCTCGTTTTCTCGTCTTCTTTCCTTAAAAAAATACTAGCTCTTGAGCCAAATAAAAGCGATCAATAACCCATATTCGCTTTCCAATTCTGTAACATTGTTAACATTAAGGCAGGTGGTCTCCTAAAGGCACTGATTACTATCTATAGATTCCGCCTTCCATCAACAACCATGCTGCTGAAAATCTATAGCCTGCAATTGTTTTTCGGTGTCAGTTTATTATACGTACAAAGTGGTGGCAAACTTGTCTGAAGAAAATATGAATATCTTTTTTATGTGCTCTTCGAAAATATTTATTTATGTGTGGTAAAAAGTATGATATTCCAAGTCGTTTGTTTATTATTTGGATCATGGCCGTTACATCTAATTCCCCGAATGTTCAGTTCCCTGTACGTCCAGTTCCCCGAAAGTCCAGCTCCCTGTACGTCCAGTTCCCTGTACGTCCAGTTCCCCGAACATGCAGTTCCCTGGTCACTTGTATTTTTTAGTCAATACGTACAATGTCAAAGTGACAAATGCTGGAAAAATGTAGGTTTCTTCGAAATTGTAAGTTTCTTGACGACATGATTTATAAGTTCGCCTTGTACACTTTTTTAGTACCAATACAAAGTTTTTTTTTTAAAAAAAGAGGGTTTGTGCTTTTGACCACACTATAGAAGTGAAAAATTCCAAGAAAAAACACGCAAAGCACGACTCAGATCTCCATAGAGAAATAAACAATGAAACAATGTACTCCTTGTTAGACAGTAAACGTGGCTGATGACAGCTGATGACGACTAGAGCCGAGTATACCCGATTCAGCGTCACCGACCCGATCACTGTTCAGTTTGGTTCACTGTTTAGAAAGAGCGCAAACAAGACTTCACTTCAAAAATAAAAAAAATATATATTAAGGCCCAATGAATCTGTCTATAGATGTCTGTGCCTAAACCTAAAGGTAAACCTGCCGAGTGAAGCCCATTACGCGGGCCACAGTCGAAATGAATAGTTGATGCGCCACCCAAATGTCAGCACAAATGGAATACCTGATGAGTTGACTTCATCACGCCCAATGTAACCTGGACTGTTCAATGTTTCAGGTAGGCAAGCATACCCTTTGGTGGCGAGCGTCGGTGGCACAGTGGCTAGAACACCGGACTCCCATGCTCAGTCCGGGTTCGAAACCGTGCAGTGCCATGTACCAATGAGGTTTTCGTATTTTTCGAAGACTTGCGTACATTTACCGACTGCTCTAACGGTGAAGGAAAACATCGTAAGGAAACCTGCACACTGAGATAACCAGTGTGTAAAATGGGGTAGGCACAAAAGATCCTCAAGGGACGAAGTGCCGCTGGGATTATTCCCGGCCCCCTATCATACGATAAGATAAGACAGGTACCCTTTTGTTCTTCGTCGGTTTAATTTATTTGTTACATTCATACAAATATCAAGAAATCGTAACAAAAATTCATTGCCACAGGGTTCCGTACATAGAGTATAACTTGATGTGTATTCCGTTGTACATTCACAAATAACTCTAAAATATTAATAATGTTAGGGGATTCGAAACCATGCAATGCCAGATAAGTCCTTACTTACCAATGAGTTTTTCGGATTTTATGAAGACTTATGAACATTTACCTACCGACTGTTCTAATGGTGAATAAAAACATCGTGAGGAAACCTGCATGTCTGTCTGAGGAAAAAAAGTTTTTTAAAGGCATGAGTAATCCACCAATAAGCACTGGACTCGCATATTACCATGAATCATGGCCTGTACCTTCCTTAAACAAAAGCCTCTGTAAAAAAGTGGAAATTTTTTTTTAAATTTTTTTATTATTATTATTAATCTTTTGATAATAAAGTTACGCTTAGACACGTCATGGAACAATTATTATCCGTTATATAACAACATTTAAATTATTACTTACATGCTACTAGCTGCTGTAAAAGGGCATTGTCAAAATAAAAATATGGCTGCTGCATAAGGTAGTGTCAAATAGGAATGTACATTATGTTATAATAGGCTTGTACACAATTTCAAATTTAAATATCTCAAATAGGCTGATGATGAAGAATTTAAGAAAACTCCGACTTACGATTCCAGAGATTCCCTTACTTTTCTGGTCATCATCAGGTTGTCAAGGTTCCAGTCCAGATGTGGAAAGAGCACCATGATTCTAAACTTTTGAGCTCAAACGCGAATCACCTAACTATTACCGTTCCAGAGATCCCATCTGACATCAAAGATTCTCCAAAATATTGGAAACGACTGGTACAATTTTTATCAGACAGAATCACAGAAAACTTTCGACAAAATTCTCTTTAAATAAATAAAAAAACTTTCAAATCCGATCATTGGTTATTGAATTATGATGCCACAGACAAACAGACATTCGCGTCAAACTGATTACATCCCTTTCTATATTGGTCTGGGGTTAAAAATTAAATACTTACATCCAGGATCCAGGTGCATGTCAATCAGACTCATTCATAAAAAATTAGCAGCAATTTTATATGAACAGCTTTGGCACGTGTTGCGGTCTTCCGCTCTATTGATTCGAGAAATCACAACCCCATTAAAAACAATACTAAAAAAAATAACATAGTAATATTGGCATAAAAATATTCATTTGGAGGTGCTGGGATTTGAACCCAGGACTTTCAGCATGCGAAGCAGACACTCTACCACTGAGTTACACCCCCGGCGAACACAGTGGCGAAATAGTGCATCACTATATGTTTGCGATGACGTCACGAAAACTTTTCATTTCTAAGCTTTTGCCATCTTTAATAATAGTGTAGTATAATCTTATAAAATGGTAACAGGTTCAAAATAATTCAGCTGAAAAAGTAAGTTCAACTAAAAATATTATACCTAAATACAGTGAATTTACTAACTAAATCATAGTAATATTATAACTATGATTGATAGTAGTAGGGTGACAATATTTTTGATTTTCTTAATTTTTTAACACTCATTCGAACACACCGCTAGGTATAGTGCACGCGTAATCCGCTAGATGGCGCTGAACTATAAAATTAATCTCATATAAATACAGCAGCTCGTTCGCAAAACGATATCAAAAGCCGATTGTTTTCGCAGTTCTCCCTTTTAATTAACTAGTGAAAATATTGTCATAATATGAGTCATTCGTGTCGAGGACTGACATAATAGACTTTTCATTGAACCGCATTATAGCAGAAAAGGCACTATTTCGATTTGAGGTACCTAACTTATAGAAATGTAGGTTCTGTGCGTGTTCCATCTTCGGCCTCGCCGTCTCTTACCGTCGTTGGATTGATGTTAAACGCGGGTTTAGTCACAATAAATGCCAAAAAATGGATCTAGGAAAAAATCTACGGCCTGACTATCCCAGCAAAATTAAAATTCGACTTTGCCCGACAGATGTATGAAAACTTTTTGTGATAATAGCGTTTTATTTCCGTTTAATGACCTAGGTACCAATAACTTCCTACCTACATCAGAATTTAAGTAATAAACGATTATTTTTTTCATAATTCAAATAATTCATAATACAAATTCATCACTCAACCAATTTATTCATTACCACAAAAAAAGCCTTTCTAAACACAAACACCCCGCATTAGTACACTCTAAACACGACTCGTAGTCTGCGCGGTGGCGCGTGAAAATCACATAAAAATCATTACACGAACTCTTTTGTGCACTTCCCCTATGGTTGCAACCCTTTGTCCGTCCGCGGAAGCATAATTACTGGTTTCGGGACTGTCTCGTCTACTGTCGGTATAATTGACACCTGATTATTATTATAAATACCTTCTTACTTTTTTCAGGTTTTCTGCTTATTACCTACACGAAAATATAACCCTGTTACTTGTATGAAAATTTTTCATACTAAAGAAAAATAAGCCCCATTATTTTGCGCCTTGGCGGCATAAACTCATCCATGTCGTTATGAATGGAACGAGTTTCATTCATACTTCTTATTTCAGTATTATATGTATAATTTTCAAACAATCAATTTTGTCGTTTTTCTCGAAAATTTAATAACTAAAAAATTTTTTTTGCCCTATCGATATTGTTATAACTTATAACCTATGATCGGAGTAGGTAGGGCTGTTTTTGGTACTTGCCACATACGGTCATAATATGGATAAGTATGCCCAATAATCCCGGGATTTCCGGGATTGAATAAATATATTATTTAGATTTTTAACGTTATATTTGTTTTGATACACATTTAAGATTGGTGGCGAAATAATTGTTTTTAAGATTCATGGCGCAAGTGTACCTATGGTAGTGTTTTAACTTCTTCGTAAGTTCACAATTTTTAAAAAATCGTAATCCGCCGAGTAAGGGCGAGGTTTATAAAAGTAATTTACAACATTTGCTCGATAACTTAAAACGGGATCCCGAAATCATATCCATATTAATATAACCTTTGAGGACATTGACCCGAAAGAGCCCTACCTACACCGATCAGTGATTATAACCTATAGATGACACCCTAGAAATATTTGCCGCTAATAAAATAGGACCCTATATTTTAGTTTATTTATTTATTTGGAGCGTCGGTGGCACAGTGGCTAGGACGCCGGACTCCCATGCGGGAGGTCCGGGTTCGAAAGCATGCAATGTCATGTACCTATGAGTTTTTCGGTTTTTTCGAAAGACTTACGTACATTTACCGACTGCTCTGACGGTGAACGAAAACATCGTGAGGAAACCTGCATACTGAGATAACCAGTGTGTGAAATGGGGAAGGCAATGGCAAACCACCCCATTAAATCTGCCACGAGAGTCGTTCTATGTGATTATTTCCTTAGAATGATCACGACCCTCAGCAATGAGGAACATGACTTGGAAGAGAAGATATTTATTTGAGGCTTTGGCATCAGTGGCCATCAATTCAGTCCTTAGAGTATTTAAGATTCAGCCTAAGCAAGATGCGTTAGTTTTTAGTGCACAAAGTATACACGGTGGAACAAAATACTACTCAGTATCGAACATGCCTAGCAATACTTATAATAAATTTACAAAAAAATCCACCGCCTCCCATTTTTACTGTTAAATTCAGTTCTTGAATACTTGCTTGCTCGTATGGTTAGTGGCCAACCTATTGTCAGAGTTGTTCAGGCCGCCCGTAGGCCTCTGACATGGCTTAACGACTGCTGTCGAACGACAACAACCGGGACCGACTGCTTAACGTGCTTTCCGAGGCACGGAGGAGCTCAGAAGAAATATGCCACTAGTGGTCACCCATCCAGGTACCGACCGCGCCAACGTCGCATAACCTGCACGATCACTTTCGGACCGTGCTCGCAACTAGGCTACGAATACTAATATACAGGGTGTCCCAGGTATAATTTTCGGATACTTAAGTAAGTCGTTTTAATGTAATTTAAACCGTAGTTACGTTCTATACTCATGGTTTCCGTTAGGTCATCGAACCCGACGACAAACTCCATGTAGACATGATTATATTCTATTAATTTAATTTAATTTAATTTAATTAGAAAGATATGAATAAGTTTTACGATATAAATATCCATTTATTATTTTATTTCATTTGTTCAAAATGCATTATAATTTTATACAGCACGGAGCCAAAATTGGAATTGTAGTCAGTCATGAAAAAGTTATTATGTTAAATATTAAATTATATAAATCAAATCATAATTAAATTAGATTAAAGTCATACAAAAAATGGAACAAAAATAAATTAAAATTATAAAAAAAATGTTTAACAATGCCTAATACAGCTGGCATAGTTCCAAATAAGCTTTATGTAGAAATATGCCAACAGTGTTTATAGAGCGTTGGTGGCCTAGTGGCAAGGACACCGGACTCCCATGCGGGAGGTCCGGGTGCTAAACAGTAAACCGTGCTACCAATGAGTTGTTCCGATTTTTTCGAAGACTTACGTACATTTACCGACTGCTCTAACGGTGAAGGAAAACATCGTGAGGAAACCTGTACACTGAGATGACTAGTGTGTAAAATGGAGTAGGCACAAAAGATCCTCAAGGGCCGAAGTGCCGCTGGGGTTATTCCCGGCCCACTATCATAAGATAAGATAAAATAGTGTTCATAGGTTGGTATCTATCCTCTATAGTCTATACTAACTGCATCGGTACTTATGATTTAGAAGGCGCATCGGAACAAATGCAATAGTAACGCAATCATAGCACGATGCGCAATGCGCATGATCAGAGGCAATACGTGAGCAAGCGCGCTGCATACGTGCGCCTTATTAATGCGCCCTTACACTTGCGTACACGGCGACCTGACTACGTACAGTCAAAAGTATTTATACTTGTAGATAGAGGTATTCGTATCTTCTTCTAAGCCGTATTCTTCATTGCTGAGGGTCGCGATCATTCTAAGGAATTAATCACAAAGAACGACTCTTGTGGCAGATTTAATGGGGTGGTTTGCCATTGCCTTCCCCATTACACACAGGTTATCTACCTGAGTGTGTGTATGGGGAGATAACCTGTGTGTAATGGGGAAGGCAATGGCAAACACACACTGGTGCAGGCTTCCTCACGATGTTTTCCTTCACCGTCAGAGCAATCGGTAAATGTACGTAAGTCTTTCGAAAAAACCGATTTTTTTTGTAATAATAAATTTAAAAAAATGAAAAAAAATTAACAGGACTAACTTTGGAATCACGAAAAATCAGCTGTTTCATACATATCGATCATAATGTGACGTTTGTATGGAACCGCTAATTTTTGACATGGAATCTATTTCATATCTTACACACTCGCTTTGTATGTGTGTGAACTTTTGTCGAGTCCAGTGACGAAAATGTGTACTTTCAGCTACCACTAGCTCTAGAACTATTTACCCTATCAAAATGGAAGTTATACCTTTGGATAGAGTCATTCAGCGCCGTTCTAACAATACCTAACAATAACTGAAACATTCTTTCCCCGCTTCGCTACAGCTTTCCGAAGTGGGTCCCTTTTTTGGTCAAAAAAATTTACCGACTTATATTAAATTCTCTATATCTTTGGAACTATGGTAGATATACTAAACTAGAGCTAAAGATAACTACATAGAGCTGTTATTAATGTTATGCTCATTATTATATTTTGGATTACAATAACTATTTTTAACAATAACTATATTTAAATAACTAAAGATAATGTAATGTAGTTTCACTTAGAATGCAAGTGAGTGTAAGTAAGCCCAGGCACAGCACAAACTGTGTTGTGTTGGTTAGCGAACAGGTAATACTGCGCGGAGAATCTTCCCAGTTTCGATTATAAATGGCTTCATGAGTGGTGAAACTTAGTGTAGGTAGTTAAGAATATTGTTATTTTTTCTTTATTTTAAGAACTTAGTCGCTCGGTGACTATGTCGTTCGTAAGGTATATATATTCGTAAGGTAAACATTAGATATCTTATGGAACCAGGTTTTGTTACAGGCTCTGTTATGAGAGAAAAGACCGACAGAAAGAATTTATTTCTAAAAGCGCACTATGCAAACAATTAGGTACAGCAGATAAAAATGATCATAATTTAAAACAAATATAAGATAAAAATAAATAAACAAAAGTAGTTTGAGTTTGTTTGTAGTAGTAGTTTGATGAAGGTGGTGTGTAGCACCGGAAAAAAGGGATTGCTTCAGCCTGTTGCCGTAGCAGATTTAGCACTGCGGCGCTGATTTTCAGGCATCACCTGTTATGTTGTGATAATTATCACACCACTACGGTACTGCACGCCACCTTCATCAAACTTTGTTACTTTTGCTTATTTAAATAACTATATTTAAATAACTAAAGATAATGTAATGTAGTTTCACTTAGAATGCAAGCCCAGGCACAGCACAAACTGTGTTTAGTTTAGTTTTCTTAGCCTTAGTTTAGTTTTAGCTTTAGTTTTATCCTAGTATAGTATGATAATTAATTACCCTGGTATTTATATGTTTTTGTTGTAAATAAAACTTTAAAAAAATCTAGAAAATAAATCAAAGCATTTTAAGGTTGAAATGAAAAAAAAGCCTTTTGCTTATTTATTTGTTTTTGTAATATATTTGTTTAATATTATTTTTGTTTTCTGTACCTAATTGTTTGTATGTGTGTGTTGGTAATAAATGATCTTTCTTTCTTTTTTTCTTATCCGATATTAATAATACTTACTCCGTACGGAGAGGAGAGTACGCTACTAGGAGACCTACGGGAGCCCTGAACCACTTTGACAATAGGTTGGCCACTGATTACAAAACAACAGTTAATAATCCTATTATATAAGGTACAAAGCACAAGTGTGTTTCTGAAAGGTCTGGGTGAGCTTTTTTAATTTTTCTTTCAGACACACCCAGCCTCCTGCGGGAAAGACCGGGTTATGTGGGATTTTAACGTATTAAAACGCCCTTGGTGTCCCACCTCGTGATTGTTGGAAGGTTCCAAGGATCTCTAATTGAACGCACCGGCGGTCACATCCTAGCACTTGGGTCCCGCCTGAGAGGGCCACATTCCACCTCCTAATTTCAACTTCGAGCGCCCGCGAAAACTTCCGCTAAAAATCTCACCTGAAGACAAGAGAAGAAACGTTCCCAATTCCACAAACCATGAACCGAGTAACCGAGTGCAATTCTGAGGACACCCGGATCCACACGCGCGATCAGATCGTGCACCGCAAGTAGACAGAGACTGAAACATACATATCCCGTGTGTTTGAGAGGGACGGAGAACGTCTCGAGATGACCAACGGCAGTTAGGGGTCAGGGGTGAACGCTCTCGGGTGAGATGTTAAGGCACTGGCCCGAAATAGTATAGTCTGTGGTATGTCGGATATAGTATAGTAACTGGTAGTGCGACTTTGCCGGAGGCTGTAGAATTTCTTCCATTGAGGCTGTGTGAATATTGGTAGATCATTGATATACGAGCAGGAATGGGGAACTGTAGGAATGTGGGAAATGCGACTATAAAAGATTTTGAAATTCGTCCTATGTAGATTGCTATAGAGAAGAAGAAACCGCGTCTGCTAGTTGGCGCATGCGATGTGAGCATCTTCCCGTACAATAGTCGAGTATTGAAATGTCAAATGTATGGAACTATACGCGCATTTGCCTAGAAGAGGGCGCTATCATACCGCTTTCTGTGGTTTCTGTCTTTTTAACCCCCGACCGATCGAGGGATGACAATAATGATGGTTATAAGTTTGACACGTTTGTCTGTTTGTCTGTCTGAAGTTGCTGTATGCATTTCCGCCAAAAAAAGGCCACTCTTGGCGATAATACGTACAGTACCTAACTTAAGGACTTCAACTAGGGTTATTATTGCTAACTTAAATAATACTACTTATCTTAGTGCTTTCGGGTAAGTTTTTTAAATAAAACTAGATAATGAAACAAATGTGGGTTTTTTTCGATTGGCGGCGCTTGTGTGCGGAGAATGAATGAATGAATGAATACACTTTATTGCACAAAAATAGTGTGATACAGTGCGTACAAAACGATTAATACAATCTAGACGGTCTTATCGCTAAGAGCGATCTCTTTCAGACAACCTTTCGGTGGAGTAATTTGGAATGGAGTAATTGAGAATCTCGCCTTTGACCTCATTATAGTTACTTTCAATCAGGTGCTTTTGAGATTTAACGCGGGTAAAAACATCGCGCATAAAGTTTATAACAATCTATAATAGATTGTTATAAACTTTATTTCCTAGGGTGACTTGAAAAACAACCCCAACAACCAAAATACCTCTAACTACAAGGAGAAGAAGAAAATTTTATTTCTATAATTTTGGTTACAGTACAGATCTTAGTTTAGACCGGTACCTCATCATCATCATCAGCCTATTAATGTCCCCACTGTTGGGGCACAGGCCTCGGCACAAGGAGGTACGAGCCATGATCCACCAAGCGGGCCCAGTGTTGATTGGTGGATTTCACACGCCTTCGGAAACTTTTAATTTCCTCAGACAAGCAGGTTTCCTCACTATTTTTTCCTTCACCGTTAGAGCAGTCGGTAAAATTACGTAAGTATTTCGAAAAAATCCGAAAAACTCATTGGTACATGGCATTGCATGGTTTAAAACCCAGACCTCCCGCATGGGAATCCGGCGTCCTGGCCACTAGACCACCGACGCTTAATTAGACCTGTACCTATGAAAACATAACCATACAATAGCACAGAAAAAAACCAGAAACCTACCTTACCAACCAACACTCGTTAACTTTACAACCTTTTAGCGTCTCGTCTCCGTTGATCAATAAACGTTCCGGCGGGAATCGAACCTGCGACCTGAGCAATACGACACCGAGGGCTGCTCGTAAATCATTGGGTATCGCAATATCGTGTTCAGGTTTAGTTTGATTGCCTTTATGATTTTGAAAAGAAGCAAATATCTACCACGTTCGTCATAGGTAGTTCCCACTTTTCGCCGTAAGATTTGGTGGACAAACGTGATATCTATTTATTGAATATTGCAAATCGAACAATCAATTAATTCTGGGGCCTTGGGGTCCTGCGGCGCACCAACTGCAACAGGACATTGGGAGACGGCTGGTGGAGGCGTCCCATGACCGGAGGGCTGGCGGCTACTTTGCCCAACGCCTAAGCCTCGCTATTCAGCGGGGCAACGCCGCCAGCCTTCTGGGCACTCTGCCTGTTGGTAGGAGCCTGGGAGAAATCTTTTATTTGTAAATATTAGTCAGATTAGGTTAAATTAATTATATTTTTATTATACGTGTAATTTATATAAATACGATCATAATAAATATTATATAAGGTAATGTAGTTGATCTATTTTATCGTTTTATAGCCTACAAATTAAGTAATAGTCCGTAACTCACCTTGTTCAATAAATTGTATTAGAAATCTAAGTAGTTTGCGTGTTATCCGTTGAGAAATAAGTCACGTGTTCAAATCCAATAAAATTATAATTAATTCTGAAATCCATATTTGAACACTTTTTTGACCTCATGCAATTTGTATTTAAACTTGCATTTATTTAAAATTCATTAGGGATACTATTATTACGAAATATACAGTCATGTACCTGAAAGTTAAATGTTCCTTCAAAAGTTAAAGATGACTAAAACACAACGTACCTATATACTGTGCGATCGGTAATTGGAGATGCAATCGTTTTAAAATTTCGATTCCAATTGGGTCGTGAATTCGTGATCCAGGTGCTGGTTTGACGATTTTAGGAGCACAACTTTCGGCGATACCCGAAGCACAGAATACTAACTATTACCCCGAAGTATCAGAATCAAAAGCACCGCTTAAATATTTCGCATATTTATTATGAAGGTATTATTATTATAGTATTTATTATTATTTTACAGAATTTCTTTCGTTGAGAGCAAGTGGGACCTGCGCAGGCGATGCAACATCAAGGGTTCAAAACATAACACAACAGTGTCGTAAATCACTAGAGCTTTTAATGTCGTGTCGCTACACCAAATTTCACGCTTCACCTCACTCGTTAATGTGGCCGAAATTAAGTTTTGTATAAATCAGTTTTCTTATTGGATATTGTGTAGTGAGTAAAAGGTTCGGTCATAGAGTGGTGCGTCTTGTGTTTTCGTCTGGGTTACAGGTTTTTGTAGAATGGTGGCGTTTCTTTATTATTTTGTTTGAATTCGAAATGAAAAGAAGTGTAAAATTAGTTATAACTAGGTAGGTAGGTATAACTAGGTGGATAGGTAAGTATATCTAGGTAGGTAGCTATAACTAGGTTTATACTTAGGTTATTCGGTTTATTCTTTATATGACAACAATTTCTCCCTTTCAGATATTTCGTTACCAAAATTGTTTTTAGCACACTGCAGCGATTTTGAAACGGAATCTGACCAAACCCATAGAAATCTAGAGAACTAAATAACTTCTGAGGTTACAGGAGAAGGAAAGCCTATGAGACTACTAAAATATGGTGCGATCGTGAATCAAGACACGTGGAAAAAAATCCAAATTTGGAATGGCTGTAATTCCGTTCTGTCAGCCTATCAGAATGGAATGATACAGACTGCCAATAATTGCAATGATTTAGGACAATGTATCCTTCACCATTTATTGCATCTATATCTGCAAAAATACCACCAAAATCACCTAGCGGAAGGATATTATCAACTCCAAATGTAAATCTCTCCCTTTGAGTTGACTCTCGTACAATAGTCGAGGATATGTCCCCTATTGTTTATTCTCTAGTAGATTAGGCCGCCGAGATAGATACTGAGAGCCATTTGTAAAAAGAAAATGATATACTACCCAGCCGTGCGTGTGACGACATGTATCCAGACCACGATGATGGAAAACACTGTTGTAGAGTTTAGTGTAGATAGGACTCAATGTTGAAAGTATTTGTGGCACTTTTTTCGTTAATCAAAGGGCATTGCTGTTGTACAGTGTTCAATTAGATTGTTGGGTTGACTGAAGTTGCTCAACAATAATAGATAAATACTGTAGACGAAGCGAAAGTAATGTGTCAAGATAGAAATGTTAGTGGCAAACCTAATATGATTCCGACCTCGCAAGGCATTCAGCATGATAAAGATTTCACCGGCGAAAAAACAAACTTTACTTACTTAATGTATATCAATGCTCATATCGACTTAGTGACAAGGTGGCTGGCAACGACTGGATGAGAAGAGCTGAAGATCGGGCTCAATGGCGAGGCCTGGGAGAGGCCTATATCCAGCAGTGGACTAGAGTGGGCTGCTGATGATGATGATCGACTTAGTACATAAATGGGGTTTAAAACTCGAAATATACCAGTAAAGTCATTTTAAGATTTATTTCCACTGTCTGCCGTGTGTAAACATATTAATGAGTAATTATTGTATTTAAATTCTGATTAGGCACTTTCTAGTTGGACACAAAAATCTTATTGGTCTTTAGATTTGGTGACCTTTTAATACCTTTACCTTCTGGGCATTACTACTTAGAATTGTGACACATAAATTTACAATAGTGTAAATGTTTCTACAATGACAACAAGTTGACACGTTTGGTGAAGAACATTGAGCACCTCTACACGAGAGTGTCTCATACGTCATGCATTATCTACTGTAATGATACCATTTTCAGATTTCCATGCCAGGAAAAGAACAATCGTAACAGCCCGTATTTCAAGCACTTAAGAAAGAAATTCCGTTGCAAAACTTTCACTAAAATTGTAAAGTAGAATAGCACGAAACACGACGAGAAGTGAATAAAATATTGCACAAAAGTGGACCCGAGACGCAATAAAATATCAATTCTTTTACCGACCCCCTCATAGTTTTAGTTTCACTGTACGAGTACTTGCGGTGAATATGATTGTACGGGGGAGAATGTCGCGTGGCGTTTTTTAAATTTGTCGAATTGCAAAATGATTTCGGCACATGTTCTGATTTCGAATGCACTTCTATTGTAATAGGAATTGGAGATGAGGTTTCATTCCCAGTGTTGAAGGAGTGACCATTATAGACACTCTTGGCACATATAGGCAAGGCCATAATCGACGATGGAGGTTTCGGGAAATACAGACGCCGGCAGGCTGTTCCATTCCTTAGCCGTCCGCATAATGAACGAAGAATCAAATCGCTTCGTACGAAAAGATGGGATATCAACAACATAAGGATGGACCCCCCCCCCCCCCCCCCCCCGCCTGGTAGTCCGAAGGCGGAATGGATCTGCTGGAATTAGGTCGTGCAATTCCGATGCGATGAATCAACATAAAGACAAATCCTATAAGAACTGTTTATAGTAAACTGTTTATTGGAAAACAACATCAGAGAAAGGGAAAGGATCGTCGAATGACATTGAAAGTAATATTGCCTAAAAACAAAGACGTAGAAACATTTATATCCTGAATAGTAGGTAAACATTCTTACGTTCTACATTGTTAGAACTGATAAATTGTAGATAAAGATTCCACTAAACATCGATAAAGGCACGAATAAAACTACACAGCAAGTGGCTACTGAAATAAATACAACAATAAAACATATAAAAGGCACTACCCCTGCGGTAAAAACGAATGAATAATTCAAAAAGTCCGAGAGTGAACCACACGGGAGTATTAAAGAGGGGCAAACAGAAATCAATTAGCAGCCAGCTATTGACGAATTATATTATTTGCATATCACAGTAGGATGGAGATCCATTGCATTTGATATAGCGATAATTTCGAAAGCTACACTTCGTAGTTACGAATATATCTCAAAGTTAAGAAAGTAAGTGCTCGTAAATACTAATTCACACATCATTGAAATTAAAACAGAGATAATACGGGTTCGTTCAGCGAGCTTTGTACTTTAAAGGAACCCGACGGTTTTTCTCTATACCTAACCTACCTAACCTAACCTACCAAGCTAAGTTTTTTCACAGATTTCTGGCAAATTCTACATTGAGAAATACCATTCTATGCGATATTCTAGAGGTAGAAGTGAAGGAATTTTACGTACCGATATTAGAAATATTAAAGTAGAACGTCGCCAATAACAGTTTTTTTTGCAATGTTTAGTAATTTTTTTTAATATTTTATTATTCATAGCCGCTCTCTTTTATTGGATCTCTCACTTGTTCGTCAATCACAGAGACAGATGTAAAAGTGCAACCCCGAGTGGGATGCGATCGATGCACATTATGCACTGATATCTACTGCATAATTGGGACCGCCGAACGAGCGCAAGTTGATGTTTATTTATTTAAACTTACATAAGTAGGTACAGGTAAGAGATACGAGTAGTTATTTGAAGATGTAACCTGACTCAGGGCTCAAAATATATGCACTCACTCACCCTTATTCAATGTCTGGCCATCTGACTCCCAACTAGGTTTCCCTGTGTGTGGGATATCAGAAATCCATTCATGTGTCTCGATATGTTTTAGTTTTCACTTAAGCACTGTACTTTAGTTTATTTTTTACATTAAAATTAGTTGTAATTTTTCACCACCACCGGAAAATGTAGGTATTATATATTTTTTATTTTATTTTAGTTTTTGACGTAGTAATATTCACTATAGATAAATAATTATGTTATTATATTATTAACAGATACTGAGTTTAAAATGAAATAAATAAATATTGCCTAGTTTAAATAAATAAAAGATAGTTAAAAAAAGGAATAACTAATAAATATTCTCCATAGCACTAATCAACACAATATACCCTCATTTTCATTGATGATGATGATGTAATTTTTAGGAGTCGTGATATTTCTACTAAAGGGTTAGGGAGACAAATTGATGCTACAAATGATTGCAAGTGTTCACCGTGATCTGATGATGAACACAGTGACCAATCAATAAAATAGTATCAATAAACACAACTTTGTTACCGATTTTAGAGGTGAATTGTCTCTTCTAAATCTTACAGAAACATTTTAGGTACCGTTAAAGCAAACAGTGACATATTCCATTTCCAGAAAAACCAATACAAATGAGGAAGAGGAGAGATCCGAGGAGATCCTGATATCCAACTTGCAAGGAAATGGCGCAGTGGGTATTATTAATTTAGAAATAGAGGAAAATAAACACATAAAATCTTCCGTTTCCAAACCATTTAAACTTGGATGCATCGATTTACAATCTCTTAACAAGAATCAAATTCCCAATGAATGTATCCCACATTCTCACGCTGTAGTTTAAGAGTTTAAGCATTGTAAATGTCAAATCGATCAAATTTTAATCCTGTTCCGCTCACCCACATACAAGAAACTAATAAATTTTGCGGTGAACCCAAAAGGTTGACCCTTAGACTTTGAAATAATACCTCTAACCATGTGTTTGGACTTCTGAACCTTTGTTGCAAAAGACCTATTGTGATTGACAAAGATATCTTTGCTCCTTTTGACGATAAATTTGAACTTTAAGCGTAAGTTTTGAAGGTTAATGATGGGTTTGTAGATGGTTTGTGATCTTTGGTATCTTGACAATATTTTTGAGACATTACCAATTGTTTTGTTATACAATGTCGTGGGAACTGGGGCGTCGGAGGAGATATTTAGCGATGTTTTGAAAAGTTTTATATTGACCGCTGGACATTGTCGGTTGGTCTATAACATGGTATTTAGTGAACTTGCGAGTGTTAGTGGAACGTTTAGTTTTGATAGTCGTGTCTATTATTCAGATTTGAGACTTGTAAATATACTCGTACTTAAAATATACAGTGAAGCAATGATCGGGATTGTAAAAATACATTTTTTTTAATACAGTGCTTTGGTGTAGTGCTTTGTACTATAATTTTAAATTTATATGAGTATTTGGCAATAAATGTATTTCTATTCTATTCTATTCTAAAATGCATTTTTAGATTTCTATTTCAGATCAGCAGTCCAAACACTAACTATTGAAAGTATGGTAAGCAAGGTCCTTTTTTATTAGTAGCAAATATTTGGAGAGGGGTATGTGCTGGTCATTTGTACCACATTACACGAAAAAATAACCCTATTACTTGAATGAAAATTTTACCTACTAAAGTAAAATAACCCCCATTATTTTGCGCCTTGGTGGCATAAACTCATTCATGTCGTTATGAATGAAAAGAGTTTCATTCAAATTTCTTATTTCAGTACTAGAATAGCAATAATACATTTATTTGTAAAATTTTCAAACAAACAATTTTGTCGGTTTTCTCGAAAATTTAATAAGTAAAAAAAATTTTTTTGCCCTATCTTTATTGTTATTCATAACCTATTGATGACACCCTAGAATTATATATATTTAGGACCCTATATATAGAGAGGCCCAAGTGAAATCCGATAATATGAGTATCAAAGGACAAAATAATATTGAGAAAGTAAAAGGTCGGATGAAAATTGTGAAAAATATTTATGGATATCCTTTCTGACACAAAGTGAGATATCTTCAGACAATATGTTACCTATCGCATATCGGGAAGTGGTGATTTAAGGGAAGTGACAATTTTAAGAAAGCGGACATTCTGGACCTAAGGGCTTTATACTGATTAACCACAGGATTTTGTATTGAGAGTTTGTTTTATATAGTTGTGCAATGCTGACAGCTGTCTCACCGTTACGTACGTACCTGACTGACAACCAGCGCTGCGGCGGTGGCTAGCGTCTAACCATATCGTCACAGCATAATGCTGAGTCAGGTTCCCTTTTGCCACAAATGCATGTGAACTTACTTTAAGTCATAGTTACTTTTAAGTAGTAAAATGTAATTATCTTATGTATTATGTTATGTGTGTGTGCAAATAAATTATAATCCATTCATTCATTCTTCTTTGAGTGTCTTAGCAAGATAACACAGCAGTCCTTCACTGTTCACGCTGTACGGCTGTGGAACTCCTTGCCAGTTTCTATCAGACTCACAGAATCTTTGGATATCTTTAAAAGGCAAGTGAAAGCTCACTTTCTCGAACTTTGATTCCTACCTCTTTAAACTGTCCTTTCCTTTTATCTACCCTAGTTGTTATTCTGCTTTTCCTGTGTGTTATGTACTCATTATACAGGTGTAACATTAAGAACGGTCAGTATGGGAAAGTCTGAAACTATAAGACATACGAAGATCTGTTCTTAGGAACCATGTCATCAATTTTAGTAACAAGAAAAACTGTATTCACACATTTAAAAAAAAACCTGTACTCCGCCTGGGAATCGAACACGGTTGTTTTGAAAAAAAATCCAACACTATTTCTATTTAGATATCGATTGTGTAGGTCTTAAGGAATAAATGTTAGTATGAAACGTGATGTTTAAAATTAATAAAACGCATTGTTTCCATATCTTTTAATTTATTTTAGTAGGTGTTCGAAATGACTACCATTTTGTAAAATACAACATTCAACTCGATTAGGTCAAAATTGTCTCTATGGTGTAGTGTTATGGCTCTTTGCTGGTGTCGCAACTTGTTACATCCACTGTTTTTACATATGGCATTGGCTTGCCATTAAGCCATTCCGGAAGCATTGTTATCATAAACATCACGTTTCATACTAACATTTATTCCTTAAGACCTACACAATCGATATCTAAATAGAAATAGTGTTGGTTTTTTTTTTCAAAACAACCGGGTTCGATTCCCAGGCTGAGTACAGTTTAAAAAAAATGTATGAATACAGTTTTTCTTGTTACTAAAATTGATGACATGGTTCCTAAGAACAGATCTTCGTATGTCTTATAGTTTCAGACTTTCCCATACTGACCGTTCTTAATGTTATACCCTGTATATTTTAGTTTATGTAGTCTATGTATTATTTTATGTATGTGTATCGTTATCTATTTAAGTATTAGTTAGTATTATATATGTTATTGTTGTAAATAAAATTTTCTTATTTAACATTTTCCATAAACCGTGCACATCTACTACCTCTTTCTCGATATCATTTCCTCTGCCCGAAGGTTGACTGGAAGAGATCGCTCTTAGCGATAAGGCCGCCTAAATTATACTTCACTATTTCCTTTTCTATCTCATGTTTGTAGTTTTTTATTTGTGAAATAAAGTGTATTTTACTTCACTTACTTCACTTTACTTTTACTTCACTTTTTACTTATAACCTAACAACCAGCAGCAAAATACATACTTATACAAGTATCAAGATGAGTGACGTCACAGCAAGCGTCGCCGGCCGGCTGCGTCCACTCGAGTCCATTGTTCACCTCGCGGCGGGCGCGGGCGCAGTCGCGATGATCTATCGCACTGCGCATGCACTATTGTGTCACTGCGCACGTAAACTAGTAAACGAATGCCTGTTTTGGTTTTGGTGTAAGATATTGTTTGAAATCTTTACTTCCTCGTACATGCTCAAAAAGCAAAATCAAATTACATTACATTGCTAAAAATACATGTCAATAAGGTCTTAATAATTAAATATAATGTCCAATGTATTTTGTCTATGTATAGGCGTACAAATATGTACATTACATCCAAGGCTTATGAATATTTTTTAGTCATTTGTCATTTCTAAATTTATACGTGAAATATCCTGTACTGCGTAGAAACATGAATACAATACATATGTTAATTTGTTATGCGGAAGACTTTTTACTTCTTCAGGCAGTTTATTAAATATTATATTATTCTTAAGGCTGTAAGAATGCGTAGCAATTTCTACTGCGGAAATCAGTATTCATTTTTGGGAGTAATCTTTCAGGATACCTAGTGTTATAAGAATGGTATATTGTCTATAGAAGAGGTATATTTTTATTTTTTAATTGTGTTCGAAGGATCCGAAGAAAAGTAGTTCTCAATCTGATAGAGAAAAGATAAAAGTTCCATTAAACCCAGTTAATTTTGACGCTGGTAGACCCTGATGTGCAGGGTCGCCTGGGGATGTACCATCCTTAACTGAATGAAACAGACGAACAGACCATCTTATAGGAAGTGGTCACCATCGCACATAGACATCTCACCGCACTAAAATATTGCAAGATGGTTTTCGATGCGCTGATAACTGCTGCTTAACCTTACCCTTCGAACCGCACCACAGCAATTCAAGTATTGCTGCTTTGCGGCAGAAATAGTTACCAACGGAGGCTGACTATTTCGAGTTAGCTTTATTATTTGTTTTGAAAACGGTGGTGGAAAGTAGATAGGTAGATCCTGAAAAACCCAAAGTACAGTCACTTGCTAACCAAGATACATCATATGGATGTCCAGTGTCCCTTAATTAAAACACGAAAAACCCCGGGCGTGATGGATCGCGGCCTGCCGTTAATTGATGGGCTTTGTATGTACGGAACAGTTCCAATGTTTAATTACATTAACTTTTTGTCACCGACCCGCCTCTTCATTCATACGAGTAATTGATGTATGGACGGTCGGGAAATTTGTTAAATTTTTAGGTAAGTATATTAATTTTCATTCAACTTTATCATGATCGAAAAGTTTGAAGGAATTCAAGAAGACAGTACAAATGAAACAAGTTCTATCTACGTCTTCTATCGCGTATATAATGGAGAGTGCTCTTCAGAACTATTTGACTTGGTCGGCACCAAGTCGACGACGGCTCGTCTACTTTATTGAATCGCACCACTAGTCGGCGGCTCAATTTTCACCAGCACTTTCGGAAGCCTTGGGTTTCTACCACGACCCGTTTTACACGGACGTTTCTGCCACGCACCTGTAAAATGTGGAACTCTCTTCCACAAGACGTTTTTCCACAACGCTACGACATGGGATGCTTCAACAAGAACGTTAAAAAAGTCCTCTCCCTCCACGGCCGGCAACACCCCTGGTGTTGCACGTGTCTCTAGCTGACGGTGACTACTTACCATCAGGTGGCCCGTCTGCCTGTATGTCATAGCTAATTTATAAAAAAAAAAAGTTACTGTCGCACGCCTATTAACATCCCTACTGTTGGGGCACAGACCTGCCCATGCACAAGGGGGGTACGGGCCATAATCCGCCGAGATCGAGCCGGTCCAGTGCTGCTGACTGGGGATTTCACACGCCTTTGGACGCCTGTTTAGGTTTCCTCACGATGTTTTCCTTCACCGTTACATTAGAGCAGTTAGTAAATGTATGTACGAAAAGTTTTCGAAAAAATCCGAAAAGCCTATGGTACAATTTTAATTTATTAACTCAATATTTCAACTCTCTCGTTACAAGCACATTCTTTAAGTGCCATCCCGACCTGTCGTGGACGTGTGGTACGTGCGTAAGTAGGTACGTGTGGTTCACTGTACAAATCAATCAACTAAAACAAAAACACCACAACAAAAAGCCAAGTCCCCCACACCAGGTTGATTACGCGCAGACAGCGAGTTATTAAAGACCCCCACAATACCTCGATGACAAAACTCTTACTTTGAACTGCCTCCTAATCGCGGGGAAAACTTTATTTTCTCAAATGCACTTACTCCAGTTGCTGTCGATGTGGTTGGCTTTCATTAGACAGGCTAAGTTTTTTTTGGAGCCACCCATGGAAACTTTGCAGTTACGGGAATGTGTTCGATGGAAACACGGGATCGATTTAAAAAAATAATTAGATAGCATCATTTTATTTTTAATTTAGGAGATTTTTTAACAACGGTTTTTGCACATTCTCATTCAGAGTCAATACTCGTACTACTGATGGCTCGATCTAGCTAGGAGTTAGTTCGATTAAAGATAGGGGTCCAAATCGCCTAAATTACAACGTTTGTAGTTCTATTTCTATCCAATTTCAATATAGTTTTCATTCCAATTCTATTTGGACACCAAATCGCATTCTGCTGACGCATAACTCTACCACTGCCACCTTTCGATTTACTAAAGTGCCTTAGGAGGAACTTTTGTTCGATCGTTATATTTGACAGTTGAAGTGTTTTGTTACCGTTCAACTGCGTTTCAGTATAATCTAAACGTTTTATTAGAACGCACAAAAACGTTACTGTTCGATCGATCGTTGACTCGATCGGAACTTAACTGAAATTGGATCGTTAGTGGATAGTAGCATACGAACCACGTCATAACGATGCAGTTTAGATTATATTTAGTTACGTTGTATTTAGCGGAATTGATCTCCTGAACTGAACCAATGCGTACGTTTGAGAAACTCTTTAAAATGAAGAATATTATTTTATAATAGATACGTGTAAGTATATGTACCTATACTGACAACAATTGATGGTATTTATGAATTTTGACATGTGTTTATTCCGCAGACCTTATTAGGAATGTTTTAACCACCGTGGTTAGGAGACAATGGGCCGATGGTTTTGTTCGGGCGGAAAGGGAGGGTAATGAAAAATATGGTCGCATCGCGCGATTGCCTCCTGACTTCTGCACCCCTGGTATACCTGCTGAAAGGAGCTGAGTTTACCGAGATTATCTTTAATAGACTCAGGTGTAGGCAAAAGTCGAGAATTGCCAAAATTTTACTTTTTGTTGAAAAACTTCATCACCCAAAGGTTGCCTGGAAGAAATAGCTTAAAGCTATAAGGCCGCCAATTGTATTCGTATTTTGTATCTTTTCTTCTGTCCTGTGTGCAATAAAGAATATTGTTTGTTTGTTTGTTTGTAGTCTGTTTATTGCACACACAAAAAAATACACAGAAAATAAATAAAAAAAAACATTAAAATATGCACAAAGGCGGGCGTATCCCATATGGATCTCTTTCAGCCAACCTTTAATAATTAATATTTGTATTGTAATGTATTGTTGAATGGCTGGATGTCTTCTTCTGAAGAAAAATTGTTTTCTGATGAGAATTTAACCGGTATCGTTCAATATGGATCTCGTTTCTTATTTACTTACAGCTTAAAAGAATTGAAAACTTCAGTCATATCATTTCTTGAAGAAAAGAACTGAAGTTTCGGTTTAGGTAAAAGTTAAAATAAATAAAACACTGGACAATTTACCTTTTTTAAAAATGTAACAAGGCATTGGCAACATAGGCCATCAGCCTAAACATTAAGCGATTTAAAACAGTTTTTAGTTTTTCAGCATCAAAATGTTGCGATGTAGACACATTTTGATACTCCTAGGAGTTATGACGGAAATTTCACCCGGTCTAGTCTCTGGCGAATTCTCATGGCCCGTCGCAGAATCACAGAGTGAAACTACACAACGAACCACTAACGAGAAGTTTATTTTAAGAGTTCAACACATTGTCACTGTTACTGACGTTTGCTAGACAAAACTACATCGATTTTAGCTATCAAAATCACCAGAAAATAATTTTTGAGCAATAAAATAAACACCGTAGAACCTTCTCAAGCGACTTTCCCGCCAAAACTCGGATTACTTGCTTATAAAATGCGTTATGAAATATAATCAAATCTTCCATGAAATATTAAGACGTCACACAAAATGCTAATAACCCCGATTTTCTGTCGAAATCTCAAACTCGACCTAATTAAACCATATTTCAGAACAGACAACGTTATCTTTTGAACTTACCTGCTTTCGAGGATTTCCGGAAACCCAGCTTAAATCGTCTCACTCCTGTTATCTCCGAACAAAGAAAACGAAATGTTAAAACTTCGAAAATTGAGTCCAGTTTCCCAAAGCAGGGTTAGAAGTTAAGGTTCATAATCTCGTGTCACGGAACCCTCCTTAGACAACATTAATAAGGCGAATTAAGATTAAAATGATATTAAATTTTGATATTGTGTTGAGTTCGGATTATTTCTTGAGGAAATTTTAATATGGGCTTCTTTCTCTCTTTGAGGTCTTTGTGTCCGAGGGGCGGTGGTGGGTGTTTGCACCCTACCTGGATGTTAGGGGAATTAGCAGGTATGAGCGAGTATATATGAAGACTTCTCAAGATTTCAGCAAAGTTGAAATCAGTTTTATAGTTAGCAATAAAATGTTTCAATTTATAAAACTTTACTTACCAGGACTTCGCGCTAAATTAAAGCTTTAAATTAGCGCGAAGCTTTAAATTAAAGCTTTAAAGAAGTAGAGTAAATGAAACGATTACTAGGTTTTTTATTTTTAAATTAAAGAATTAATAAAATGTTATGTTTGTAAAGCTGTTATCTTCAATTTCAAACATTAAAAATTACCTGAGTGTTTTTTTATTTTCTCGCTGAAATGTTTTAAATTAAAATTATTTATATTTCTCTTCTAGCAGTAATATTTATATTAATTATTATATGGGAATCTATAATTAACCATCGAATTGTATTATTTTCATTAAATATATCTTCTTTTATTGAATGATACCAAAATCTCCCTCCTGCTGAACATTCATATAATGAACTTCCTATTTTAAGAAATTTCTAATATGGCAGATTATATGTAATGGATTTAAACCCCATTTATAAAGGATTTAATCCTTTTTTTAGAAATGGCAACATGATGTAATTTTAATCTTCAAAATGATGCTTCACCTTTAATAGAACAAATTATCTTTTTTCATGATCACACCTTAATTATTCTAATTATAATTACTATTTTATAATACGGATTATTTTGTAATACGGATTTTGGGGTTGAGTAATTCAACTGTTCGGTTATAAATATTTTTGGTATTTTGAATAGTCGGCATTTTTTATTATTAAATACGAATATTTTGGGCTGACATTTCAAATTACGACATTTTGATTTTGGACATTGTGATATGTACCTACCCATTAAATAGCAGTGCTACAACATCGATATCTAGAAAAGTCGATAAAAACAGCATTCAATCCCTAACAAATTTTAGATCGTGCCCCGACAACTTCTAGCTCTAATTATGATTATGTCCACGCAATAGCAAAACAACTATTGAAAAGATACCGAACTTATGCTAGAAACCCTGAAAAACAATTCCCATAACTCAATTTTAAAATCCACTTCAAAAATTCCCGTCACAGAATCCAGTGAAAACCGGAACAAACTCGACAAACAATAACCAATAACAAGGCGTCTTGAAAACTCGGTTTTCCGAAGCGTTCCGAAGACGGACGACGACATACTTTGAATAATTAATATGGAAGGGTCAGTCCCCCTCCCCCCCTCCTCCTCCCGCGTTCCAATCATCGCTAATCAAGTCCTATTGAGGCTCCGGCCTTTTTATAAGCGGTTCGCGCTTGGTACTTGGGTTCATACTTGGCGATTTATATGGTGTGAACTGGAACATATCTTGTTCTTATATGCTAATGAATCTATAGCAAAGGTTTATTATTATTATTATTGGATTAGCAGGCAGGCAGCTAATGCTGGTTAGCATGTTTCTTCAAATTTCGTAAGTGGCTGTCTAATCTATTCTTAAATTGGTTTATAGTTTGTTGGTTTATTGGTTGTTAGTCAGTTAGTTTGCCTGGTTAAATGGTTAATACTTGCGGTTGTTGGTACTTGGTGAAACTTGTAGTACATGATTATACATAAATAATATACTGTTTCACGGTATTTTTATTGTATTTTATTAATTACGACCGGTTTCGTTTACACATCTTCAGGTATTTTTAGGTAATACCTGAAGATGTGTAAACGAAACCGGTCGTAATTAATAAAATACAATTTAAATACAGAATATTATTTATGTCTAATCATGGATCTTCAAAACTAGAATGATGCTTGCGTCACTTATAAAAATGACTCGTATGGGAAGTGAAATAGGAACATACCATATATTTCTTGTGTTTCAGACTTTCAATCAAATTGGTCGGTCTAGCCTTTGTTGAGGCTAGGCTAGGCTTTATACAATTAATCAGGACTAAAGCTGGATCAGGTAGGGCTAAATCCAGCTGCGAATTTATATAGCCTACAGAATAAGACAAAGAAATAATGTTTTTGGGAAAATAAATTGCTCATCTTGAGTGCAATTTGCGACAATGGTTCATAGATTCCTCAAATGATTCATTGGCACTATTTGGCACCTTTGTGGTTCAAGGTTCAAACAAATCGCCCACAAATGTTTAAAAAAACTCCTGATACTTGGCTTATGATTTCGTAAAAGTTATCATAATCTATTTCAGCATACATTAAGTCAAAGTACATTTTATGCTACACAAAGTTCAGAAGAGGTGGGCACCGTTAATTAAAACATTAACGCCTATAATCGTTAATCCGTTACTGTGAAAGTTAACGCCGATACTGGCTTAAAAGTAACGGAAGTTAACGTTAATCCGTTAACGTTATTATTTTGCTTAGATTTTGAACTGTATTATTATTGTAAGTAAGTTATTATTCTCTAATATAGCATGGTGAACATCTGTTTCAATACGGACAGGCATGGTGTCAAGCCTAGTTTAGTACTTATAAATCTTATAATGTATGAAAAGACAACAAAATTGATTAATTTATCAACGTCCAGAAAAGTTCGACGATTTTTGGTCAAATTCAGCAAAAATTTATTAGCGATCAACCATACATTTTGGTGCATTTTTGTCGATGCAAGTCATTATGCACATTTAGTTTCGAAAATAGTAAATTAACATACGTAGAAATTTATTTTGAAAAGCAAACAGTTTCTACCGGAAACGGGTATTTACCCAGGAGTTGGTGTTTACCCGGGTAAATGCCCATCTCTACCACCAGCGTCCTTTCCATTCTCTTGTCCATTTTCTTATTCACCGTTGCATGAGTTTCCATACAAAGCAACAAAATCCGATACGATTCGATACGGACATGCGCTTTAAATAGATCATCTACAATGTGTATAGCCAGGGCTGTCGCAGAAGCTCGCAGATTTTTTTCCACCATTTCGGAAATCTTTCTGTTTCATTTAAATATTTTTAACCAATCGTGCGCTTACAATTTCGAGCATCGAGACACTCATATGGCACTACTCACGCGATTATTACGGTCACCGATTTTATGAAATCGGTGAATCCGGTCGAATAATAGTGTTTGATTAGTTCTACACATATTACAGGAAATCCCATGGTCGTGTTAACGCTTTAACGGACTTGGTTTTGGTTAACGGAAGTTAATAACGACGTTAACGAAATAAAAGCGTTAATTCGTTAAGCACTTTGTTAACGCCGTTAATTAACGATTAACAGATTAACGCGTTAATGCCCACGTCTGGTACTCAGTGTAAGGTGTGTGTGCTAAACGATGACCACCGTATCATTTTCTCGGCCATCGATCCTGTCACCGTCATGCTGACGGGCGACCACACTCGTAGCAGTGGGCAACTGTTGTAACTCATACCCTTCTGACATCTTCGCTTAACGACTTTATTCTTTTGTATGATTTACATTGCTGGTCAATTTACATTGGAAGGTTAGTGGTATAAAAGGCAAGTCATTAAGTTAGATTGGGGTTTGAATATAAGGTCCTTTTTTATTAGTAGCAAATATTTGGAGAGGGGTATGTGCTGGTCATTTGTACCACTTTACACGAAAAAATAACCATGTAACTTGTATGAAAATTTTCCATACTAAAGAAAAATAAACCCCATTATTTTGCGCTTTGGTGGCATAAACTCATCCATGTCGTTATGAATGATACAAGTTTCATTCGTACTTCTTATTTCAGTATTAGAATAGCAATAATTCATTCATTTGTAGAATTTTTACACAAACAATTTTGCCGTTTTTCTGTTTATCTGTAACTGTATATCTGAGGAACCGACAGATACCTAAACTAGAGTGATCCTAGGTGCTCTAATACGGAGACGGAAAGGAAAGCGTAGTGAGGAAACCTGAATACCTCAAGATCTGATATACCTACTAGAGAGCGCGTCAATCTTTATGGCGTATCTGAATATAGGCACGAGTTGCATTCCAGCACATGTTTTTTTAACCCTTTATTTACCCTTTATTTAAATAAAACTAATTATATCTTAAACATAATAGTGGTATAAGCCACAGGGCTTTAGGGCTTCTTAGGTGTTAGCGGGGTGTAGAAGAGCGAGGGATGACTACGGACCGCCGCGCGGTATGGATGAGGACATGACCCGCTCCCTCGCGCTTCTACACTCCGTTAACATCTAAAAACATGTGCTGGAATGCGACTCGTGCCTATATTCAGATACACTATAAAGATTGACGCGCTCTCTACCAACAGTCACTTGCACAGGTTATTGCACTAAGCCGCATTGCTGATAATCACAACTGAACTGTATCCGAGTTTGTATACAGTTTACATTCGACCATCGTAGTGTAGCCCGTCCGCGCCTCGTCTCCGCCCAATGTCTCTTGCGCCTAATACATGAAAACTGCTGTGCGTATTAAAAACGCAATGTAAAACGATTTCTAGGTTTTAAATAGTTGCATGGTAGGGTAAACGGGCGTGTTGTCGGCTAGGCTATTAATTTGTTATACGCTGTTTTATTTATGTGTTCGTCGGGGCAGCACTGTAAGCACTTTGCTAGTGCTCCGAACAGGTTCGCTTTTGATTTTATTGCGGGCTTTATTAGTGCTTAAGGATGCATCTAGAATGTAGTATACAGGTGTAACAAAACACTTATACAACATAAACCAGCAAAGTTTTTTTTGAAGATGATTTCACAAAATAATGGTAAGTATTTCTACTAATAATGGTAAGTGTTGTTGATGCGGGAAAAACTCATGATTTTCGATTTTCTATAGGTAGGTACTTACATGCATGTTATTAAAGGTATTGTATGTATTTGTACCTATGGTCGAGCGTCGGTGGCCTAGTGGCTAGGACGCCGGACTCCCATGCGGTAGGTCCGGTTTCGAAACCATGCAATGCCATGTACCAATGAGTTTTTCGGATTTTTTCGAAGACTTACGTACATTTACGGACTGCTCTAACGGTGAAGGAAAACATCGTGGGGAAACCTGCATGTCTGAGGATCATGTGGATCATGGCGCGTACCCCCTTGTGCAAGGGGAGGCCTGTGCTCCAACAGTGGGGACATTAAGTCCGACGGAGCATAGTGATACCAACTCATTTAAACTGTATACTTACTTATTATTACCTATGTTCACGAATAAATGATTGATTGATTGATGATGATGTACTTATGGTAAATCGAAAAGCTGTGCGAGGAAGCGAATCGGTGAGCGAGGAAAAATCCACCAATAAGATAACGCCATTATCACGTCATATCACGTGAGGATTAAAATGGTGCGCTCCTATTGGCGGTTTTTTTCCTCGTTCACCGCCTCGCTTTGGTGGAAAGGCACCCTAAATGTTAGCACAAATGTATGTTATTATACTGCTTGATTATTGTTACGTTAATTATTTTTTACATTGTCTAATCGTGTTATTGTGTGAAGGATCAGCTCTGATATTACCATTGATCACTTGCAGGTTTACTCAGTAAAAATACAATGATTTTTCCACGCACAGCTTTGATGGAAAGGCAGCCTTAAGCTTGGATTAACTCGCTTTTCTTAAAATATTACTTCGGGTTAGTGTTAATCTTGGCGCAAGGTCTAAGTTCATCAGTAATATAATTAACATTTCAATTTAAAAAAATTGCAGCACACACGAGGAGGCCGTGGTAATACTACCCTCACACCATTAATTGGGTTACCGAGGGCTACGCTACCCCCGAGACTGAAGGGTTGCTCCTCAGGGACGCAACAGAATTGATTGAGATGGATGTTGTCAACGGGCAAATTTCACTTTTTATCTTTTTACTTACCCCTGTCAACCGCCGTCGCCATGTTGTCTATTGTTTATTTTTATTTTTTAGTTTAAAGGGTTGGGATTAATCAGCTGGGTAGCGATGCTAATTGTTCTTTAACTTCTTGAGTGCTTTTTCGATTGAAACTTTTTATTGGTTAATGATATTTTTTCCGTTGTTTTCAAGTAACAGATCTTTGGATTTTTATTTATAAAGATGTAAGTATGATCCTGTTTAAAGTTATACATATATACATACATAAATACGTCTACAACACAAAATATATAGATATTTAGTGTCCATAATCCCTCGGAGAATCCCAGAGGAACCACCGACAGGCAGTTCCTATTTTTCGCCGTAAGATTTGCTGGACAAACGTGATACGTGGCGAGCCTATCGATGTCTCTAGGTGTAGAATATGGGTATCCACAAAATCCCTTAGTCGCCTCGTAGGACACCCACGGGAAGAGTTGGAGTGGTGCTATTCTTTATGGCCGGCACGACACTTATAGACTTTTTATATGATGTTTTTAGATTTAATTTGAATGTTTTTGATGTTTTAGTAGGATACCTAAATATTGAGATAAATATTACAATTAAAATTCTTATACGTGTCTACTTTGCAGACAAGCCACGAGCAGAGTGAAGCTAAAATAAAATACCTTTTACTGCATTCGTAAAGGAATTCAAAGAAACCGCTAAACAAAGATCTACAACAATGCTACTTACTTCAACTTCCTCATAGTGGAGACAATGTCGCAAGATATCGTACAGACAGATAAACCGACGCTAGGTTTTACATAAATACCTTTTACTACCACGATTGCAAAAGATTTACAAACCAGTCAAGAATATAACATTTGAAATCCATTGCTTCTTTATAAACCAGATTAATTTTCCCTGTTAATTTGTATGCAGTAATGTACTCTGTTAAAGAGATGTGTACTATATAGATGTGGGTAACCTGAAAGATGGTGGTAAAAGTCTAGATGTGCGATAACCTCCGGATAATCCATGGATAATATCTGATGCGGCTTGCCTGACTGCGAATGCGGCAGTATTAATACTTCTTTCGTTTGGCGAATCGCTACTAATCGGATTTAATTTTGAAATACTTTCAAAAAATTAAAAAAATATCTAAATTCTATATTTATTCGATTTGGTCCCAGTGCGCCTAAAACGCTTATGCACAATGCTACTTAGGCACAGTGCGACTTAGGCACAATGCGACTTAGGCACAGTACGACTTAGGCACAGTGCGACTTAGGCACAGTGCGACTTAGGCACAATGCGACTTAGGCACAATGCGACTTAGGCACAGTGCGACTTAGGCACAGTGCGAGTTAGGCACAATGCGCCTTAGGCACAGTGCGACTTAGGCACAATGCGACTTAGGCACAGTGCGACTTAGGCACAGTGCGATTTAGGCACAATGCGACTTAGGCACAATGCGACTTAGGCACAGTGCGACTTAGGCACAGTGCGACTTAGGCACAATGCGACTTAGGCACAGTGCGACTTAGGCACAATGCGACTTGGAATGACAAGTTAGGCATAATGCGTTTTAGGCGCACTGGGACCAAATCATTTATTCATATAATACTACAATACAACACAATATTTAATACAAGTAGGTAGGTATCTATTTTCAATTATCAACTCCTGGCACCTGCACTAGCCAACGGCTGTCTTGCAGCATGCCAGTCTTCATAAAGATAGCCAGCGGGATATGATACTGATTTCAAAGGTAAAATAAATAAATAAGTCATTTAATGGCCATCGCATATTATACCAACTCGACGCGAACCCGACACGAACGCAACTCAGAGCAAAGCATTGAAATTTGAGCTTTATGTCATATTATACACAGTACGTTTTCAAAATTCAAAAGTAGAAGGTGAAATAGTCGTCGATGAGTTGTCAACGCGTGGGCCACTCGTCGACAACTACTTCACTTGAATTTTGAAAACCTACTGTATGTAATACGATATAAAGCTCACATTTCAATGCTTTGCTCTGAGTTGAGTTCGCGTCGGATTCGCGTCGAGTTGCTACAATGTGCGGTGGCTTACATGGTCTTAAATTATTATTTCTCGGTACTGTTGGGTCGATCTGGGGCGTCAGGCCGATATTATAAAGGAAAACATATATTTTCAGTATTCGGCGGGATTTTATTCTACAAGCTTATTTCTAACTCTAATAATAGTGATGGGCAAATTCGATCGCGCCCTAGTGTTCAGCGCGCTGTATCGATTTCGCTCATTAGTACCATAACATATAAATTCTTATCTAAGGACATGCTGTTTGAAGTATAGGAGTATAGAAAAGGTATTGTTAAACAAAGTAGCTTGGATGATAGAATACTTACAATCGTTTTTGATCTTGTAAACACATTGAAAAGTACCTATAAAATCAAAAGATGTTTTTAAATCATCTTCTTCTTCTAAGTCGTTTTCCTCATTGCTGAGGGTCATGATCATTCTAAGGAATTAATCACATAGAACGACTCTCGTGGCAGATTTAATGGGATGGTTTGCCATTGCCTTCCCCAATTCACACACTGGTTATCTCAGTATGCAGGTTTCCTCACGATGTTTCCTTTACCGTCAGAGCAGTCGGTAAATGTATGTAAGTCTTTCGAAAAAACCGAAAAAAACTCATTGGTACATGACATTGCCTAGTGTCGAACTCGGACCTCCCGCATGGGAGTCCGACGTCCTAGCCACGACGCGACGCCACCGACGTTCTAAAAAATCATCTTACTTTATACGATTTATATCTAAAATTAGACCTAGACATTTCTAATATGATGCAAATACATCTCACTGGTGCATTATCTAATAACAATCACTCTAACAAGCCACACAAGTAGATAAGGATCTGGACGGTGTCTGTCTGTCTGTCACGGATGGTATAATGTTGTATAATACTTTCATTAGCGCGCCTTTCGGTGGGCTGTCGACTGTCATTTGTCACTGAGGCACTGCTGGTGGCCATCAGGGTTTTGATTCGATTGGATTTTTGGTCACTAAAGATTGAAGAAAAGAACCTTGCTTGTGTAGTTTGTTTTTGTGCGTTTTCCATGGACGTCGTCAATCATTTTTACAAACATACATAACATGTTTATTAACAGGAATACACGAGATAACACAGTGTTCTTATACTTACAAATTAACATTAAATTAAAAGACTCGATATTCAATAAAAGATTTAAGTTATATCTTCTTAACAAATGTTTCTATTCACTGCAGGAGTTTTTTGATGATAAAACCAATACTTAACTATAAAATCAATAATGCATTCTCCATAACGTAACTGACTTTATAGAATAAATAACTTATTATAATTTTTTATGTTTATTCAAAATAAAATAAAACTAATATAACAATAAAATAAATGCTTAAGCTAAAATTACAAAATACCTAACTATTTTACAAATAAAATACCTGACCTAGGTCGCTCCCTGCAGGGAGTGTCCCGAGGAGGCTGGCGGCGTTGCCCCGCTGTATAGCGAGGCTTATACGCTGAGCGAAGTAGAGGCCAGCCTTCTGGTCCCGGGATGTCTCTACGAGGCGCTTGGCTATTTCCCCGTAGAGGCAGTGGGCTCCAGGCCCCCACGGCCCTAAGGTCTCCACCCCGAACGGCGCAAATATGCAATCACCACCCAGGATCAATTATGTATAACTTATAATGACATTTAATTTAATTTATCCCGTTAGCATTTATTACTATTATAATTTATTATAATCTCTTCTTTTATATTGCGGTACCCTACTCAGGGTTTCATGTATGATCAGATAATACCCATATATTTTTTAAGACCAAATGTTACACATGAAAAGCAATAAATGGTATGAGTATCTTTATTAGGTATATTCCTATCCTGTTGATATCACCTTTATCTTTGCTCATAACGTTACGTTACCATCAGGTGAAACCGCGGTAAAAATATAAGATGTATAAAATCTAATGATCTTTTATATAAAATTCTCTTATGTAACATTTTCCATAAACCTTGCACACCTACTACCTCTTTCCATAAACCTTGCACACCTACTACCTCTTTCTCGAAATAATTTCCTCTGCCCGAAGCTTGCCTGGAAGAGATCGCTCTTAGCGATAAGACCGCCTAAATTGTACTTCACTATTTCCTTTTCTATCTCATGTTTGTTGTTTTATATTTGTGCAATAAAGTGTACTTTACTTTACTTTTACAACCTACTCGTACGTACAAATACGAGATTTGGAAAATGTACAATTCGAGAGCGTATTATCGGTTTATGAAAACTTAGATAGATAGATACATTAATACTTTATTCCACACAAGAAATTTACATAGAAAAGGAAACATAGAATAAGTGTACAAAGGCGGCCTTAAAGCTCAGAGCGATCAAGAGATCGCTATATTCTTATATATTAGAAGAATTATGAATAGGTTACCGACAGTGTAGTGCAGAAGAGTGAAATATGAAATATTTATTGGTTTATATACTTTTAATACATAACATAAGTAAACCTCGGTACGAACACCAAAACACTATGGCCATAGCCATAAAACAATACATATAATATAATTACAAAATTATTGGTAAGTACATAATAATAGCTTATTATTTATTGTACTCTAAACCTTACCCACCGTAAATGTAGTCTAAAATCTCTTTAATCAAAGGTTGGCTGGAAGAGATCCCTTTGGAATAAGCCTGCCTTTTTACATATTGTAATGTTTTTATTTTCTGTGTATTTTTTCTTCTTTTCTTTGTGTGTGTACAATAAAGAGACTAAAAACAAACAAACAAGCTTTAAAAAAAATATAAATCTGACATACTTACTGAACTGATATTAACATAGTCCGTTATCCCGTCGCAAGCTCAGGATACCGAAAGCCCCTTTTGACTTCCAGCTAATGCCATACTTACCGCGATTAGCTGCACAACAAAACAAAAAAACATCAAAGTGACTCTCCAGAAAACTTTTCCAATTTCCCGCCAAAACCCTCAAAGGATTTGCATGCGAGGTCCAAACAATACCTCTACATCGCAATATTTTCAATACCGCCGCATGGGTCCGTGCGCGCTAGGGTCCTTTTGTCCTCCGTTTTAATATCTGTGGGAATGGACATACCGACTCCATTTGGGTAATTTATCATTCTTAAACGAGTGAGTAGACTATCGACTATTATCCTGTGTCGTCTTTCTAGTTCTTGAAAGGGCGAAGACTGCGCCCTTTGTATGGCCATGTTCAAATTAATGAAGGATTTGCCCCGACGGGTTTCGCGGGGATTTAGAATTTCGAGCACCGGCCACGGCAGACCGATGTCCGAAATTTATGAATTATTAGCTATTTCGGTTCCCATAAAATCTATTCGGGTCTGAATAGTTGTGGATATAAATCTAGTTTTAGAGTTGGAAGGGTAACTTCGGGAATTATAACTCATTTTATTGAAAAATGTTTCGTTTATTCATAGAATTTATAAGAAATGGCTGGATGAGAAAAACGGTTCAAAATTCAAGGTTCAAATGTTTTATTGCTGATTACAGGTTATAGGGTTCTTATGATTAATAATTTGATTCGCTATAATCTACCTTGTTAAGGCATGCAATGTATTTTATTTACAAACATATTATATTATGTCCTTTATAATTATTAATTCACTATAATTATGTCATAATATTTTTTAATAAACGTTAAATCGCCAATGTAAGTAAGCGCCTTAGGTCACAGAGTTATACCACATGTCAAAGAGTCATACCATACCGCTCCATCTACAGGAGTTCTATAGTTTATACATAATATTTGTTATATATATTTGTTGTGTGATTTAGGGTTATGTTCTTTTCTCTGTGCCGAAACGCATATGTGTACGGATGAATCCATCTAGACGTTACCTAGGTAATGCAAATTAGACTAAGTACTGAAGAAGCCGTACATTTCTATGACATAAGACAATAAACTTGACTAACTGTGTAAAAACTGTGAACTGTGAAATCTATAAAATGAAATTAAGAACTTAGAACTTTCCAACAATATGTCTATAAATATATAAAAATAATAAACTTGGTAAAACTTTATTCATAATTTGTCACAGATATTTCACTAAATATCGAATTCAGTTAAACCCATTTCCGAATCCAATTACCGAATTCAATTAAATCAATTCAATGAGTGTCCACTGTACCCCTACTCACCTGCCTTAACAACAATCAACAAACATTAACAAGATCTGCATCACAATAAAAAGTTAAAAGGTCACTTCACATGAGATGACCATTTACCACCTGTGCAGCATCCCATAAGGTCACGAGGTTCACTCCTCCAGAGGTCAAACTGTGGCACGAGCTTAACACGCTTTCTTAAAAAACGATTAAACGATGAGGGATGAATTGAATTGAGATGAAGATGTAAAGATTTTATAATGTCCAGTGGTAGTGGTCGCGAAGCAATGAATGAATTAAAAAAAGTATACGTATATGGGGAGCTGAAATGAATATTTAAAAAAAAATTATATTTATAAATAAATTTACTAACTATTCTTTCGTAACTTTTATTACCGGGGTTATTTTATGGTCGGGGAAAAAGTCTTTTCGCATATTGTATGTATAAACTTGTAATAAAATTTCTTTGGCTGTACTATTCGTATCTGGCTGGTTTTGATGACATTAAAAGGTTACATTAAAAAAAAAGAAGTAAAATGTTGTTGTTGCAACCTGATCATGTCACTACCTACAAGATGGCAAAAAGTCATCGAACAAAATGGCACATATATACAATAATTAAATGTAAATAAACTTTGAAAAAATATATCTTGAGTTTTCAAATAATAAAATAAAATGCGAAGAAACTTTTCCCCGACCTTATAGAAACAAGATTTAAAAACTGTCATAGGATATGTCCGATGACAGTTTTTAAATCTTGTTTCTTGTTTGTTTGTTGTAAGTTGTCCCCAGTGTTGCAAGGAAATTAATAATTATCCACACTACACTCGTATACCATTATACAATACCGGTCTGTCCGTCCGTCGTTTAATTTGTTATACGAAAACTGTTCCCTAAAGTACCGTTAAATTTGTGTACCAAATAGATAAAACGGTTAGTTTTAAACAAAAGGTTTAATGTAAAAATAAAATAGGTACCCAGTCATCATCATCATCTCTCTTCTCTCTTCTAAGTCGTGTGTTCCTCATTGCTGGGGGTCGTGATCATTCTGAGGAATTAATCACATAGAACGACTCTCGTGGCAGATTTAACGGGGTGGTTTGCCATTGCCTTCCCCATCATCATCATCATCAGCAGCCTGTTAATGTCTCCACTGTTGGGGCACAGGCCTCCCCTTGCACAAGGGGTTATGGGTCATGATCCACCGAGCGGGCCCAGTGCTGATTGGTGGCTTTCACGCTCCTTTGAATTTTTTTAATTTCCTCAGACATGCATGTTTCCTCACGATGTTTTCCTTCACCGTTAGAGCAGTCGGCAAACGTACATAAGACTTCTAAAAAATCCGAAAAACTCATTGGTACATGGCATGGTTTCGAACCCGGAACTCCCGCATGGGAGTGCTGCGTCCTAGCCTAGTGGCCACCGACGACCCAGTCATCTAGTGACTTACAATTTGCAAAGGAAATTAGGAATGACTTTTCTAACCGTTAAACGTTGTCAACAATTGTAAATTAGGAGTTTTCAGTAACTTCAGCGAAGTCATTTTGTGATCAAAATTCTAATGCACTTCTTTAAGTGTTCTATTATATAACACTACGTCAAAAAAAATACAAAAATATTTATTGAACCAAACAACATTGAAATTACAATCAAGTAACACTGTAGTTACAATATATCGATAAGTAAGACATCGGTAATTGAAAGCAATTTTAAGAAACTAACCGTTTTATTACCTATATACCGTTTTTAAGAGATCGTAGAAAGAGATCACAGGCGTCAGTAGTAATCAGTAAAAATTCGATGGGGGCAAGTTATCACATATTTTTAGAATACTCAGACACCTAATCAGATGACAATTAAAGACCTCCAGATAAAAAAAACTCATCACAAGATTCAGCCCTGTCATCCCCTAAAGGAAACTTTAAGCTCGTTTATATTATAGTATAGTTTCAACCGACAATACTATAATATAATATAACACCTGAACGGCCCGATTACGAATAATGAAGGACAATGGTTAATGGCCACAGAGCCCTTTGTCGCCATTCAGCCACTGATATTAATAAAAAGTAAAAAAGAAAGGGCTGCCTCTCGCCCTTTATATGCGCTTGTTTACTCGACGGAATGACGTGAGTGTTTTTGATGATGGAGCTGGGAGAGATGTAAGGGATAAAGGATATTGTATAGCAGGAGTCTCACCCGCCTCATTGTAGGCACGTTCACAGACCATTTTGGCACTAAGAGCCTCCTACACAAGATGAGACTGGCGGACAATCCCACCTGCAGAGCCTGTGGTGACACCGTTGAGTCAATGGAACACTTGCTGTGCGAATGTGACTCGCTGGCTGGAGGGCGTATGAGTCTCCTGGGGGTCGCCTACCCGAAACCAGATGACTATAGGCTCCTTTCTGTAAGCTGTACAGCGTCCTTGATGCAAAGCATCTTTAAGGAACAGGAAGGAGACTCAGGTAAGGGGTTAGCACAAAAGATCCTTGAGGGTCGAAGTACCGCTTTGCCGGTTATCCCAGATATCTTATGCCAAATAAGATAAGAAAGATGAGATATTGGATGGTAGAGAAATCGTGAAGATAGCTATTGTACCTACTCGGTCGCACTAGGTTTGAGCATAAAAGCCAAGCATTGATTGCTAATGCAGTCGGGGTCTACGACAGTCTCTTGTTTTATTTGTGTGTTCTTTCTTACTTACTCTGCTGGAGCAGCGACCCGAAGTGGATCTTGGCCTCCGATACTAAAGAGCGCCATCATCTTCTCGAGCCAGTCAGGCGCCTGGAGCTCACGCAGATCCTTCTCCACATCATCGCGCCAGCGGTATCTGGGACATCCGACGGTTATTGGAGAAACGAAAGCAGCTCTGCTCCGATTTGTATTTTGTATCTTTTCTTCTGCTCTGTATTTTTGTCCTGTGTTCAATAAAGAATATATGTATTGTATTGTATGGTTCGGACACGTCACTAGGATGGGGGAGGATCGGGCAGTAAAACGAGCATATTTGTGTGCTCTGGCTGATCAAAAACTACAGCTTCATTTCAATGATAGATATATCCTTAAAAATATTAATTAGTAAGTACTTAATTGTCTTTATTAAAACTTTCGCTACGGGGTCCTTTACGTCATAGCTTGACCAGCGCAGCGTAGCAGTATTTTACACTTGTGGTTAAAGATCATTTAATTTCTCCAAGAAATTACATTTCACTTAAAAGAGAAACTTAAAACTTAAATAAATGTTGATTTGTGGGTAGTTGCAAAAAGTACTATATCAAAGACAAGTCAGTGATAAAATGGTCTTTCACTTGTCTTTTAAATAAATCGAAAGATTTTGTATTTTTGATATCTGCCGGTAGATTGTTATATAGTTGTGCTCCTTCAAATCTTATATTTCTTTTACCATAATTTGTTCTTGGTGGGCGCGTGCATAGGTTCACAGCTGTATTTGCACGTTTACAGTTTTATTAAAAAAGAAAATGACTCTAATTATAATAATAAATACTGTACAGACATAGCTAACTAATCTGCAAATAAAAATAAAAACTAAAAAAATTAACTGTATTACTTTATTTTACATACTGATATATAAATAATTACTTTCATTGTGATTGCTATGCTATGTCTGTACATTTTCTTCCTCTATGATTTTGAACTAAAACTCCGTGGCTAGAAAGATGTAACACTAATAAAAAACAAACTCATATTTACAGAAGAAAATCTCTTGGCAAAGCTAAATTTTTCCTTAAAGCTACGACTTAAGGATCAATTCTATCTCTTTTTAAATTTAATGGGGGGAAAGAGAAAGGAGCATTGGTTGTATGAGATGATGATCGGCGACCTCTGGCCCTAGTTGTGTGGTTTGTATGGTGTGTGTGATTGACGTGTGCTTGACGGCAGGCAGGAGAAATGCAAGGAATTTCGGAGACAGATGGATTTTATAATGGTTTTTGGTAGCTGATTAGCATATACTGCTTGGAAGTTTCGTGAGTCACTATGGATTTAGCTAGGGTTTGCGTGAATCAAGAATGAACATGTTTCTTCTAAACACTGTCAAAATACGCCGTCACCGAAACGAAGATGTCGGGAAACATATTATTGTTAAATAGTAGTGAACCGTGGTAAATTTAAAGACGCCTGTATCATGACATTTTACTCAACCTATGTTTATTCTAATCTTTTATATGCACGGAGTAACCTGTCCAATACTCCAAAACAATCTGATGTACACTCGTTTGACACCAGAAATAAACGTAAACTTGTTCCAGTTAAATGTATATTAACCAGGAAGTCGAAAAGTTTTATTTATAATAGTGTTAAATTCTACAACATACTTTCTGAAGCCACAATAGACTGTAGTAACAAATCCTTTAAAAAAATATCTAAAAAAATGTTAATAAACATGGAGCTGTACTCATTACATGAGCTAAACGATAAATAATAGATTGTAATTTTATTATTTTGATATTTGATATTCATTTTATGACATTTTATAAATAATAGTATTATTTTATTCTGACTGTATTAGATCCGTAATATGTATTGACAACGCCCCTTTACAGCAGCTAGTAGCGTTAAGTAAATTTAAATTTGAAATTGTGTACAAACTTACTATAACATAATGTACATTCGTATTTAACAATGCCTTATGCAGCAGCCATATTTTTTCTTTTTCTGTTGACAATGCCCTTTTACAGCAGCTAGTAGCTTGTAAGTAATAATTTAAATGTTATAACGGACAATAATTGTACCATGACGTATCTAAGCGTAATTTTATTATCAAAAGATAAATATAAAAAAAAAAACAGAAAGCAAGGATCCGTACAAACTCAAATTAATTCAAATTCATTTTTTAATTTTTTTTATTAACTACAAAACCCGCATTCATTCATAAATATAGGTTGCAAATATGTATGGATCTCTATATTTAGTTATGACTACAATTTCGAATTGGCTCAGTGCTGTATGTTAATGTATTTTAAATAAATATTCTTAACATAACAATTATAACTATAGTAATTTAAGGATTACTTAAATTACTATAGTTATAATTGTTATGTTAACAAGTAATTAAATAAATAAAATTTGAAACAGTTAAATTCAAAATAAAAACATAACATCCTATTCTTATTCTTATATAAATCAAATGAGAAACAATAAACAAATAAGGTAAATAATATATAATTATAAATCTTTTTTATCTGGCGATAAGGAAATTCTAATGTAGAGTTAAAGTATGTAAAAATGTGTACTTTCAGCATACCACTAGCTCTTGAACTTATTAACCTATCAAAATGGAAGCTGTACCATTGGATAGATACATTCGGCCCCGTTCTAACGATACCTAACAATAACTGAAACATTATTTCGCCGCTTCGCTACAGCTTCCCGAAGTGGGTCCCTTTTTGGCCAAAATAATTTACCGACTTATATTAAATTCTCTATAACTTTGGAACTATTATAGATATCGAAACACCTGAAACTGCTTTGTGATATGCTTGAACTACGCTACTTTTAAAATTATTTCTTGACATTCGTATCAAATAAGTTAAAGCGACAAGGTACTATACGCTGATGTGTGCCACTGTACACAAATTATTAGAATAACGATGTCTCTACTTTTGGTAGAGCACCTGGCCAACCAGAATCGAATCGAAACCCCTTCATACAGAAGGTAGGTGCATTACCAAGTAAGCCAGGAGGATGTCGTAAAACTTATATACGAATAAAGTACTTGTTGCATCTTCTCAAACTTCAAATTAATCATTAAAAGTCTAAACGATTTTGGACACAAAAAATAAAAGACTGGACATTTCTGCCTAATGCCACGGTTACAAAAGAACTTAGAAAAAAAAAACAATAGCATTGAAAAGGGGACAAAGGTGACAATACTGACAATAGACTATGAGACAGGGACAAAAGTCTTCTTTATTTATGTATTGTTTGTTTAGCTACTGAGAGGTGACGGTAGAAAACAAATAGAAGCTCTATTATACCGTAAAGTTGCAACCCTATCTTAGAAAAAAACCAGTATAATAAGATCTGTAGTTGATAGCAAAGGTAAAGATGGAATGGGTCATTGTTAATTTGTTATGGTGGTTGTTTTTCATAGGTCTAATTGCCCATTATAATGATACTTGATACGTTTCGTCTAGGATTTGATTTTCTTGATAGAGTTAGGGGGAATTATACAAGTTATTGTTAATTTTACGTTCAATAGTTTTGATGTGAAATATTCTTTTTGAAATACCTAATAACTACTAAAAAAAAGATTTTATATAATAACTGGCAAATAATAATAATGGCAATCTAAAAATAATTTAATGAAAATTCCAACCAGTGTTGATTGTTTGACGATGGTTTTAGGAGTAAAAACTTTTTAAACTAATAAGGAAAGGAATTAGGAAGGAAAGGAATTTATATGTTAGTATATAGTATTATATTTGTATATTTATATATTGTATTATTTTTATGAACGTATTTTTTATTTTTTATTATTCATCAGCCTATTCTAGTCCACTGCTGGACATAGGCCTCTCCCAGGGCGCGCCATTGAGCCCGATCTTCGGCTCTTCTCATCCAGTCGTTGCCAGTCACCTTGCGCAGATCGTCGCTCCATCTAGCAGGGGAGCGTCCCTCACTACGCGGTTTCCACTCCAGAACTCGTCTACCCCAGCGGTTGTTGGTTCTGCGACAGACGTGACCGGCCCACTGCCACTTCAGCTTGCTAATCTTATGAGCTATGTCGATAACTTTTGTTCTATGCCGGATCTCCTCATTTCGGATTCGATCCAGCAGAGATACTCCGAGCATAGCTCTTTCCATAGCATTATTATTTCATTATTTCCATTTTTATTATTAAGTAGGTTTATTTATTTAGCATATAGGTGCACACTTCGCCTGCTTTTCGTATCAAATTTTCACTTAATGGGGTTTGCTGTGAGATATCTCACTTAGAGATAAGTCACGCCCTTTGTGCTTCACATAATAATAAAAGGAAAATTGTGAGGCAAAATTTCTCAAGAAAAATAATTGGCATCTTCGTGTGATAAAAGTCCAGCAACTTCAAATTAATCGACGTGACAGAATAAATCTTTCTTAGCGAAAACGGTCCTCGTACAACTACCCGAAAACTAACACATTAATGGACTTAACCCTGCAACTGGCCACGACCGGTCTAACGGACCGCACGCATGATTCATCTATGACATTAATAAACCTTTTTATAGGTAACACCTTTGTTTATTCCCTTTGTGTATAATCCTGAAATTATGCATGGACCGTCCATTAACTTCTTTAGGTGGGCATTGTAATTTTTGCGTATGGTAATCGCGGTCCCGGAAGCCCGGACTGTGACGGATCGGCTCCAAGTTTCTCATAGCCAGAAGGGTTACGGTCACCTGATGACGTAATGTGGGAAAGGTGGAGATACGTCGGCAGATTTTTGCGTGACGTAAGCAATTTTTTGAGCCTTTGTCATTTATTACAAAAACAAAGACCAGTTATAAATATACCAATAATTTCAATACCAGAAACAAAAACAAACTTGCAGTCTCACACTTTAGACTTAGTAAAGTTAACACATCATTTATCCTTAAATCTCCCTACCGAAATCTTCGATGCCAATAGTGAAATTGGGAATAATAATTACGTAATACGTACACAATTATTTAATTAGATAGACTTAAAAAAATATACAATGCTCATTTCAATACCAGAAACAAAAACAAACTTGCAGTCCCACGCTTTAGACTTAGTAAAGTAAACACATCATTTATGAGTCACTTTGTACGATTTTATAATAAGATACCTGATACTGTAATTAATATGAAAGAAAATATTTAAGACCCAAATAAGACGGACCTTATGTAAAAAGTTATTATAAAATAAATGACTACTTAAATTATAAAGAGGTCTGGTCCTAAATTCAGCTCCAGCTCTGCACATTGTGTACATATATGATTGTATTCATAATTATTGTAAGATATATTTATTTCAAAAGATGTGTTGCTGAAAGTTTCTTGCGCCGCTTCTTTCCTTTCAGCTATAGCACCTTACGAAGCGGTGGTAGAGTGAAAAAGAATGACGTTGTAACAATGTACTATAAGGTACTTACTTACAATTAAAAACATTTTGATTGATTTGATTTGAATTAATCATGTTGGTTTTCCTTTAAATTGTTGAAACTAGATGTGGCCACAATAAGGTCATTGCTCAAAGTCAGTCGATTTTTACACGGTACCCTAAAGTTTCGACATACTTTTCACGCTAGATAGGTATACTGTGGAAGTCTACACAGTTCTGGACCGTTCGTTATGTCTATAAAAATATATAACAAAATTTCACAAATCATCGACATTGAATTAAAAGACTCAATATTCAATAAAAGGTTAAAGTTATATCTTCTTAACAAATGTTTCTATTCACTGCAGGAGTTTTTTGACGATAAAAACAATACCTATCTATAAAATCAATTATAACTTATAATGACATTTAATTTAATTTATCCCGTTAGCATTTATTACTATTATAATGTATTATAATTTCTTATTGTATATTGCGGTGCCCTACTCAGGGTTTCATGTATGAACATATAATATTTTTTAAGACCAATTGTTACACATGAAAAGCAATAAATGGTATGAGTATGAAGATTGTTTATTACTAACTTAATTTCAGCAACTCAGCCTTCATTGAACTGCATCTTATTCAATGAAAATCCTTTTTATTTTCTCGAAAAATATCACAATTTGTTCAGCAGTTCTTTTATAACCGATTAGACAGAAATCCAGAGAAAAACTACCACACAGTTATAAAGTTTCCTTTGACGAAAACATAAAGTTCTATTATTCAAACACACAGTCTCACATTTCACCGCCACATGACCGCAAAGATCTATAATAACATAATCTGTCCCCAACCCTTCACTGGGGTTTTAATAATGCATCGCCCATTAGTTAACCCGCAGATGCCGCGGCCATCTTCGCTTGTAGGGGAAACAAGGGAAATATCGTCCGTTGAAAACTATTGACCAAAACAAAAAACTGCTTCTCACTAACTCTTCTCACTTGATATAGTCCTCCTCGTCGAAACCGACGACGGCGACCCGTCGACTACTTTCAGGTTCTAGCATGCGCTCGGATGTGGCTGTCGAATCCGAACTTGCTCTTGAAGACCCGGTCACAGCGATCGCAGTAGAGTTGTCCGGTACTGTTGTATGTGTAGTGGTAGGAATCACTTGATATAATGAGTGAATGAGTTACCATCAGGACGCGGTTTGGAAGAGTTCAGAGTTCTTCCAAACCGCGTCCTGATGGTGATCATTGCTGTCATTCGCTGAGAAAATCTATTGTCTAGTGTAACGGTATAGTTCTTTCTCTCTTGTCATGTGTAGTCAAAGTAGTCAGTTTGTTCAGGCTGCATGTAGACCTCTGATACGGCCTAAAGACTGTTGTCGGACCACAGCAGCTGGAGCCGACAGTTCAACGTGCTCTAAGAGCTCTAATTTTTTTTGTTTAGTTTTCTGAGTCTGAGTAAGCTACATCGATTGGGCAATGACTGCATTTTACACTTTTTTAAATATTTGATGAAATACTTAATTAGCTAAACGGAATAACTGAACTGACCATCAGGAAAAGCCCTGTCAAGAGGGCGCCATTGGCACTTATGGAGTTATGGAGTCTATGCTGTGGAGTTATGAACTGTTATGTATGTAGTTCAATTTAATTCCGCAATATGGCATACCGGGGGATTCTATTTTTCTGGTCAGCATGTAAGTACTTATAAATGGTGATAGTTTCATAAACAGGTAATCACCATATAATCATCATCAGCAGCCTATTAATGTCCCCACTGTTGGGGCACAGACTTCCACTTGCACAAGGAGGTACGGGTCATGATCTACCGAGCGGGCCCAATGCTGATTGGTGGATTTCACATACCTTCGGAAACTTTTCATTTCCTCAGACATGATGACTTCACGATGTTTTCCTTCACCATTAGAGCATTCGGTAAGTCTTCGAAAAAATCAGAAAAACTCATTGGGACATGGCATTCATCATTGCATGATTTCGAACTCGAATATCCCGCATGGGAGCCACCAGGCCACCGACGCTCTTCACTCACTCACTTCAATCACCACATGGTTTACCCTAATTCTAAAGGGTTGAAGGATTGAAGGATTACATTTGCTTTTCCATCCCTGTTTTCACTTAGTTTAAAATTCAGGTAAAAAAGGCCTCCTGGGACGTCAGGAGGAAATTCGTAGGAAAACAGCGAGTGTTTGGGTTGAGGAGGTGTTGAACCTTTTCTGTAATTAATTAAAAATAGCATCTGTGTTGAGATTTGCATTTAACACGCCGTTCGAGTTAGAGGTTTTCTCCAGCTTTTTGGTTAATACAAACGATATTTTTAACAAACAGAAATCTTCTAAATAATACATATACATACGAGTATGGTCTTTTAAACTTAAGTTGTAATTTTTCTTTTAATTCTGGAATGTAATGTTAAATTGACAAATAACAATGTAAAGTGGTCAGTGTGTGTATGTAATCTCCACTACACAGGCAAGGAGGTTATAGTTTAATGTGAAATGTTAATTTATAATTTGTAAACGAATAATTTTTTTCAACTTTTCAATTTTTTTATTTTCGATTTAAAAAAATGTATTTTTGAAGGTTAGTAATTTTTTAAATTATTAGGGAACTATAGTATCTACGCGACACCCCGGAATATCGGTTTTTAGTACCGGTGCCCTTACTAGAAACCGGCATTCCGGGGATGTCGTGTACTATACTTTCATAAAATTAACTCTGGTGTGGGACGCTACCTGCGTCGACATCCTTGCCCTGTCCCACCTTCCAGCCACGGCGGCGAAGGCCGGGTCAGTAGCGTTGGAGGTTCGCTTGAGGTTCTTCTGCGGAGAACCTCAAGCGGCGCAACTATGCGGGCCTGGGTGGTGATTGCGTATTTGCGCCGTTCGGGGTGGAGACCTTGGTCCGTGGGGGCCTGGAGCCCACTGCCTCTACCGGGAAATAGCCAAGCGCCTCGTAGAAACATCCCGGGACCAGAAGGCTGGCCTCTACTTTGCTCAGCGTATAAACCTCGCCATACAGCGGGGCAACGCCGCCAGCCTCCTCGGGACACTCCCTGCAGGGAGCGATCTGGGCCAGGTCTTTTACTTGTAAAATAAAAGACCTGGGCCAGGTCTTTTACTTGTAATAGTTAGGTATTTTGTAATTTTAGCTTAAGTATGTATTTTAGTGTTATTTTAGTATTACTTTATTTTGACAAAAATAATTAAACTTATAAATTAAATTTGAAGTATCACCACACCAGCAAATATAAACTGATCCTAGAATGCATTCCAGGATATAAATAAAATTATATGATCAGAAAGCTAGAATGTTCGATGCTGGAATCTCTATTTTTAATATATTCGAAATACGTTAATACAAACCGAAACAAAATCCGTTCAGCTGTTTCCCAGATTAGCCTTCATACACAGACGGACGGACACACCATGGGAGTTTGTTTTACAAAAGGTACTTATGTAGTGATGACATAAAGTTCTATTGGGATATCCAAGCAACGAAGGATTCGAAGCGGTTTGGAATCCAATCCAATAGTACTTTATAGTATTTACTAATAGCACAGCACATAGCACATTCATACAACACAACACGCACACACTATTGCTTTCTTCGTCCGTGCAGTCACTGAGGGGCCAGCTGAAAATCAGCGCTGTGGCTTGCCTCAGCATTATGCTGAGCTGGTGTATCCTTTTTAGCACTGTACTGCACCGGATGTTTTGTGCTGCATGTATTAATCTATGTATACTTCTGTATTGTGTACTTGCTATATTCTGGTGCTTAGTAAACGTTTTCAATTTCAATTTCACAGCTAATAATGGCATTAATTAATTATTAACACAGTTTTCATACAGAATGCCCGAGAAAGCTCGGTGAAGTTTTTCATATTTAAATTTTGCTCAGAACGTGGCCGTCAGTATTACAAAGCCATTAGCGCCGAAATCTCCTTTTTACAGGACATAACATAATTAATTTTTGACGATGCCGCCGACAAAGTGGCTTTTTTAAAAGCCGCAAAGTCACAGGAGGTGTCCACGTCAGTGTTGCCAGCTCTGGAGACTTGATGGGTCAAAAATTAGGTATTTGCAAGAGTGCAACTACTAAAATGGTCACCGTACTTCCCGACAAGTTGTAGACGAACGAGCCAATTATTAGACATTCTCACCACCTAACTATATTGTTACTAGAAAGCTTTCGATGCATTGCTAACTTTGAGGACTTTAGGTGCATGGAGTGCCTCAAGAGCCGGAAATTACGCTGGCTCTCTAACGTTACAACCGGAACCATTGCAGCAATGCTTGCAAACTTTATTTTATTTATTTTCGCGAACTTGACAGCTTATAACTATACATTTATTTTTGTGGTAGAAATTGGCAAAAGGGTGCTTACCTTTAGATTGACTCCGCGCAGAGTTATACCACCATATTAAATACCTTTTTTGCTCATGGTAATCTTCCAAAGATACTCGGAGAAACTGGGATAACCCAGTCTCTCTCCCCAACATAAGTAGGACTTTTACCCACTTGCTTGCTTATCGTATGGTTAGTGACCAACCTATTTGTCAGAGTTGTTCAGGCCGCCCGTAGGTACAATAACCGGGACCGACTGCTTAACGTGCTTTCCTAGGCACGGAGGAGCTCAGATGAAATATGCCACTAGCGGTCACCCATCCAGGTACCGACCGCGCCAACGTCGCTTAACCTGCACGATCACTTTCGGACCGTGCTCGCAACTAGGCTACGAGCTCCTCAACCCACTAAAACCTACGTAGTGAAGAAGTGACTTTTTAATTGAAGAATTTACAGTTAAACTGAGAAATCCCTGGCAACACAGAAAACAGGCCCGGGCGCAGCTGTGCTAGCGCCTCGCTAATCTCTCTGTCGCACTTGTTAAATATTAACGCAGTCTAATTACACCCCCCTTCACCCCTCACCCGTCAACCGTCACCCAGACCGCGTGCCGGCCTCTAATGGGTTTTAAAACTGATTCCCGCCCCAAGGATGCGTTTTTGATGACAACTCTCGACGTTTGCCGCGCTTTTACAATAAGGGTATCTTTGCTTAGAGATGTTATCGCTTAATACTTTCCATTTCTGTCTTTTGTAACATCAGAAGATTTAGGAATAAATGAAATGTTTGTGAGGTCATAAAGGACTACCTTTGTTTGGGTGCAGCATTTATTCAAGAACTGAACCGTTACCTAGAGCTACAAATCTGGATGAATGTGTAAAAATAACTGGCTATGGCCAGTTGGGTATACCCAACAGCTCTACCTTCCTGCTTTGGTTCATATCCAAAACCTGTACAATTTGTACACCATACCTTCCTATAAAATTATGGGAAAGAAATCGCGGTGGCGTAAGAGCGTCGGTGGCCTAGTGGCTAGGTCGCCGGACTCCCATGCGAGAGGTCCGGGTACGGAACCATGCCATGTAAAAATAAGTTTTTCGGATTTTTTTACCTCTTGCTCTAACGGTGAAGGAAAACACCGCGAGGAGACCTGCAAACAATTCCAAAAGTATGTGAAATCCACCAATCAGCACTGGGCCCGCTTGGTGGATTATGGCCCATAACCCCCTTGTGCAAGGGGAAGTCTGTACCCCAACAGTGGGGACATTTATAGTCTGCTGATACTGATGATGGGAAAGAAATAAAAACACAGGTACATCAATCTTAATAGATATGACTGTATTGTGTGATCATGCAGATCCAATGATGTAGTAGATATAGTAGGTGATGGCGCTGTGGCTTGCCTCAGCATTGTGCTGAGCTGGTGTACCCTTTTTGGCACTGTACCGCACCGGATGTTCTGTGCTGCATGTGTTAAACTTTGTATACTTCTGTATTCTGTATTCTGGTGTTTACAGCGCTAAATAAACGATTTCAATTTATATATGTATATGTAATAGACATAAGATGATGCTGCTAAAGTTCCAATAGTAAACCTGTATTGCAGGTTTCAGCTTTGATTACAGCCACTCATGTATATTATTAAAAATTGCCCTCATAATCCTCTTTAAGAATTCGCACATTTTCATGTGCTTGATTGTGAATATGAAAAATAAAATCAGAAATGTATACTATATAAAAGCAGAATTGTACAACTGTCACGGCGATAAGATAAAACGGCATAAGTACTAAACCATTAGACATATGCGACGCGTTTAAAGACTTGAAGGGTGTGACACTCAGCGAGAAAAGCGCTGTGGAAACTTAATTGCCACACTTGGGGTCTTATGCCACGTTGACGTATAAGTTATGCAGCATAACTGTATAGCCATTATACATATGTACTTCATAATATTTATATGAATATTTATATGTATGTATGTAGATCGTTGAGCGTCGGTGGCGTCGTGGCTAGGACGTCGGACTCCCATGCGGGAGGTCCGAATGCGAAACCATGCAATGCCATATACCAATGAGTTTTTCGGATTTTTTCGAACACTTACATACATTTACCGACTACTCTGACGGTGAAGAAAAAAAACGTGAGGAATCCTGCATGTCTGAGGAAATGAAAAGTTTCCGAAGGTGTGTGAAATCCACCAATCAGTACTCATGGCCCGTACCCCCAAGGTCAAGGGGAAGCCTGCGCGCCAACAGTGGGGACATTAATAGGCTGATGATGATGTAAATAGATATGTGTATTGTTTATATGTATGGTACAATATGTACTATATGAATGATGTATGTTTATGTGTATGGCTATAATATTTGTATATGGCTAGGTACCTACTCACACTCATGCTTTTATATTATTATTATTATTGCTGCTCTTAATTTTATATTAACTAATTTATATATTAATTTTATATAAACTAAATATTAACATTTACACTATAAATTTTAAATAACTTTAGGTAATTGTTTCATTGATTGTGAAGATAATTATATGAATGTTTGCATAAAATTACTTTTTTCAGATAATTTATAGATATGAAGAAACTAACAATCGAATTTTCACGATTAATTTTTCACCAAAAACACGTAATGTTTACGGACATTCTTTGGCAAGATTAAGACTTCATATCGTCAGTGGAAAGGAAAAAAGGCTAAAGCGCCAAAATGGAGGTTTTGGGAAATGAGATATAAAGTATTTAGATAAAAAATATTTCCCAAAACCTTTATAAATTTTTTCCTTACCACTGACGATATTAACTTTGGTACAGAGCTGCCGCGATACAGAATTATCCTAGTACGGAGTCCGAGTGTAATTCGTTAATTGTAAACCTTTTAAGTAAATAAAGATTTTTGTTTGTATTTTTTGTACAGTTTCTTATAGTTTTGGCTATAAACTTTAATTTGGATTGGATTCTCATCTTGCTGTTTTATTGAACTTTTCACTTATGATTATTGAAATGGTAGTTTAGCAGTGGTATTCATAAAACTTATGAATGGGGTAGTTAACAGTTTAAACATGAAAAGTAAGTAATGGTCGCGGGTAGATTGAAAATTGGTAATCATAGCATTTTCTAGGGAAATTACCTTACTTTTTCATGAAAGTTTCCTCTTTGAATGTTTCACGATTTATGAATTTCTATTTTATACATAGATAATCTAAAAATAGGTTCTATGGACACTGGCAGAAGATGCACCATATTGCCAATAAAAAGTAGGAAACTCACTTCTATTATTTTTAATGTTTAAGGTATTCATTTTATTTTATTGTATTGTTTTAAAACATTCCCTTTTTTACTTTTAATTTAATTTCCTGTTTATTTTCAATTTTATTTTAATTTTATGTTTTATTTTAGGTTAGGTTTTACTAGTCTTTTTACTAAACTTTTAGGTATTATGGGTGTATTACCTGATAATAAATACATTTTATTTATGAGAGAGGGAGCGCACCGCGTCTTCAAGGACGCAAAGCGCCTGGTCGACGCGTCAAAAGACCCAAGATCTGGCTCCTATTTGGCCCAGCGGATTAGCTTAGCTATCCAACGGGGCAACGCAGTCAGTCTCTTGGGTACACTGCCGGATGTGGGGGACTTAACCCAATTTTTTTAGCTTTAGCTTTCTTAGCCTTAGTTTAGTTTTAGTGTTATATTATACTTATTATATTTTCTATTTGTGCATAATAAATTATTCCTCTTTTATTTATTTATTATTTATTTATAAAAAGACCGTGTCGTTGCTGCAACTGACCATAAATAATCTCTAGCTTAGAAATCACGCTAATCGCCAATATCTAGCGGCAACACAGCTTGTAGCTTTAAAATTAATGATGTCAGGACATCTCGCCTATTTGCCCAACTGGTCATTCGGGATCGGCAAACAGGTCATTCTCACCGAAAAAGGGACCCAACGGTATTAGAACCCGCTAATGGTTTCAGCAACAATTATTTCGCGCCATTAGACGTATCATTAACGTTTTATTTGACGTTTGTTTTCTTAAGCCGTGGGTCGTTTCGGACCCGCAGCCGCTTTCGGGTTGAGATCATTAATCAGGGACATGTTCGTTTCCTTGACAAAAGTTTTTTGATTAACGGTAAGCAAATATGGGGACGGGATGGGACGCGGTGGCGTCGACGGAGAATTGAATGTCGGGTGTCCGGGAATTTAAATCGTTCTGTATGTCCGTGTGTATGTGATCTGTGAGTGTAATAGATGATCTATCATGCTATTGATTAAATTCGACTGACATGTGAACGAATGGAGCATTGGTGTTGTATTCATTTTAATCGTATCAAGTTGGCTGGACACTGATTTTGATTTGGTATGAGAACCTACCAACTAATGCATTCCTGTATCATAGATACTTATACCAATGTTCAGAGACTTGGTATCAGGAACATAGAACCGAAAAAAAGTAAAGAAAGAAACAATTCGGTATGTAAAGAAAAATGTAACTAAACTATTTCCAAAACCATTTCGAGATTTTACATTTGTAATCATTATTTTACATTTGTAATCATTATTTTACATTTGTAATCATTATTTTACATTTGTAATCATTATTTTTCTATTTATAGCTCTTCAAGCTTTTGGATGACGTTTATTTTAGCGAAAAATTTAAAAGCCCTTGACCTTCATTTGATCTCGAAAAGTAGGCTGTATAGGGTATTTTCGTTGCCTTTACAATAAAAAATGCCTAATAGTCAATATCAATGTCAACAGACCAAATTTCACAATTAGTGTTACCATACTTATCAGATTTCTACTTTTTCAGTAGCTTGTGAACATCTTCAAGTTTAATTAATAGTTCGGTCAATGTTTTCTATTATATTAAAATGTTATTTCCTAAAAGATTTTTGGTAAAATAAAGGTATAATAGAATATCTTAACGTGAAGGGTCGTAATATTTTTTTTAGTAGAATTTGGTCCATGATTGCGTAAGATTCGACAAAAAATACATTTTCACACTGATTTGAAACTAACCTCTTCTGTTGAGTTTTGTAGGTAGAGATACGTAGCAAAGGCTATTGACTCTATTCAGTCTACTTTTGCTAAAAAGTTTGAAAAATTAATACTGCTCTGAAAACATAAATATTAAAATTAATTGTTTCAAAGATTGAAAATAAAATATTTAAAAAAATACTCCAAAAAACTTTACATACCGAATCGGTCCTACCTATCAAAGCAATTCAAACACTTCACCATTTTTTAGACAACATCAAAAGGCAATCTCGAACCAAAAACAAAACCACAAACCCTTGTACACTTGTCTTACTTGAGTTGCAAATGTCGTGACATCTGTCAAGTCGTGACACGTCTTATCTCTCGTAAAAAACCCTCTGGGGTGACTCGCCACCCCACGGAACCATGGCGGGAATCAAATGTATTTATGACTATGTAAATTAGTTCAATTCGGAGGCGAATTTCAAATTTGGCTAAAAGGTCCCAAGAATTTATTTTTGGCGGCAGATGTCTTTGAGTGGGGATCTTTGATTGTTTACTTTATGGTTTCTCTTTTACGGCTCTGTCAAATTGACGGGGCTTTCCATATTGTTGGAGGGAAATCAGCGCCATTGAGGTTGTAGGTAATGGAGCGATCGAGGGTTGGTCTATAAAAGTTCCAGTGGGTAAAAAGTGCTGTATTTTTTAATTTTTTGGTGTTGATTCGTTAAATAGGTTTCTGTCTTATGGTAGGTGATCACCGTCGCCTAGAGACATATGCGATACCAAGGGAATTGCTTGTGCGCTGTCGGCCTTGGAAGGATAGGACTCTCTGTACGTTATTTTTGAAGCACCCCATGTAATGTCCGTATATAGCTCAGCGTAAATACGTCCGTCGGGAGGAAAAGTGTTCCACAATTTTAATTTATGGCAAATAGTTACGTGAAGGGTATTATTGGTAGAGTATTATGATATACAAAAATTATATTTATAATCATTTTTTTTTTTTTTAACAATTTACATAATTATTACGGGAATTCCCAATTCAATAATGTAAAACAATACTATACCACCTATAAATTGAAACTATTTTACATAAAATAATTACTTACTCAGATAAGTCAGTGTTACTTCTGTGAATTCTGGCAACGAGCAATGGACCAGATTAACCCTTTGGGATATCTCGTTTAATATACGAATTTAATAATTAGTGTTGGCACATTTTGGCGAACGCCTTCCTACGATCTCTCAAAATGGCACTAGACAGCGACTTGTAAAAAGTTGTATAATAAGCCAAAAATCAATGAGATAATGGTCGACAGATATATTCGAGAATAAGTGGGTGACGTCACGACGGTGTCCACAAAGTGTGGATAAATGCGGACAAGGGACGCACCCGACCGCACCGCGTTGGGCGCGACGTTTGTTTTTTCACGTCCACACCAATTTTGGCGGTGTGGAAAAACTGCACATGAGATACAATTCAAAAGATTACTCAGGAGAAATTAGTTCGATATCTTACAAAATCCCCAACTTGTTATACGATTTTTTTAATTTTATTTACGACTAAACCCGTACTGTGTTTTACCTCGATCTCATTTGGTAGTAAGTGACGATGAGGCGGATGATGGAGTATACAGTCTTATAGTAAATACTATCGAAACACAGAAATCTGCTATAAACTAGATTTTTTTATAATTAATAAAATTCATTTATCAAATAAGTTATCTTAAACAATTATTTATGTCAAAAAATAACAATTATATCATTACCATGTCGTTAAAACAGAGCCCCCCCCCCCCCCCTCCTCCTCACCCCCGGCGCAAACACTAGCGGACCATGCTGAATTGCACAGGAAGAGCTATAAATTAAAGAATAGGTATACTTAAATAACAAAAAACTTAATACTACTTCAATGATTTAAGACTTATACAGTCGCCTAACGTGCTGATTTGAAGAGTTTCTCGCTAGCGATAGCGACTACGGGACTTGATCTAGAGGTGTACGGGATCGGCCAGTTTCCGTTTCAAAATCGCTGCAGTGTGCTGTGCTTAGGCATTAGATTCATCAGCCCTGTAGTCTCGGGCGAAGAATAGAGCCACGGTAACTCCTACCTGTCGTAAGAGGCGACTAAAAGGAGGGATCAGGGGCGCGGGCGGGGGGCGTGCTATGGCCGCACGCTGCTGTGACGGGAGGAACCGGGAGGTTGAATATACACATCCCAGGAAGAGTTCAAGGCAAATGCCAGGAGGGCACCGGTGCGTTCCACTGGAGATACCGGAGCCCGGATCCACGAGGCCGGTCATCGAGGGGTTTTAATGAGTAAAAATCTCACATAATCTAGTCTCTCCCCCAGGAGGCTGGGTATCTTTCGAAGATATCCCCCCGTTAACAATAAAAAGGCGTTAGATTCATATTTCGATATCTCTCTACTTGTGTATCTCGACCGTCAATTTCATCAGCACACCGACACATTTCGGCAGCTAAAACAATGTGAGGGCGACACTTTCAGATAAATTGACACTTGCGATAGTGAGGCCGGGGAGGATTACCGTTTTTTGTCGTAGCTGCTGGTTGTTTATGGGGTTTTCGGTTATTGTTTGTAGGGTGATCTGTGGAGATAGGAACTCCCCTTATAAGTAGCTGCGGATTTGATACTGTCTTTAATATAAATTACCTACTATAATTCATTAAAATAATGTTTTTTTTTATATTTTTTATTGACTACTAAACCCGCATTTGACCTCGATCTCGCCTGATGGTAAGCGACGATGAGGTCGACGATGGAGCATGCGGGTCCAATAAATGCCTATTCACTCTGGCCTTGAGATCCCAAGGTTGTAGGATTCGGGAAATACAGACGCCGGCAGGCTGTTCAATTCCTTAGCCTTTCCCATAATGAACGAAGAAGCAAATCGTTTCGTACGAACAGATGAGATATCAACAACATAAGGATGGAACCCCTCCCCGCGCCTAGTAGTCCGAAGGCGGAATGGAGATGCTGGATTAGGTCGTGCAGTTCCGATGCGCACTCTCCGGAATGTATCCTATAAAATACCGATAGAGTAAGTAAGTAAAAAAAGTAAGTAATACGTTATAGACAGGCAACCTTGCGCCGATGTTCCAGACTTTGCAGTCTAGCTTCCACCAGCGATTCGTCACCTATAAAGCGAAAAGTATAGTAGCGAATAAATGATTGATTGAAAGTGAAAAATCTACATGACTTTATACTGACCTGTTACGGGCTGAAAATTTAATAATACTTCATGGCTGTAAGTTGCAGAAAACGAAGGTTTAGCCTTCTAAGAGTGCTTTTTTTTATCTTGGAGGCAAATTCCTTCACATTTTGGAAAAGGCGATGCTCTGCGTCCGAAGATTCGAATGAAAAGAACTATAGACAATATCGTTTTTTTTTCGATGGCAGCTGTGTTTTTTCCCATTCATAACGAGCTACCAACGTTTTCCCATTCAATTGTGAAAGTATTATGAAATAAAGGCCCTATGTCACTTAGCAAAATCATTCTCGTGCTTTCTCCGTTCCACGTAAAACGACTTCGGATGAAAATGTTTATAATTGGCCAGAGCCTAGTGGCTTGTGCCATGAAAATAATTAAAAATCTAAATGTCAACGAGAACGTAAACAAACCTACAGATAACCTAGACATTGTCAACTTTTAGATGAAAACTATGTAAAACAGTGCAACTATGTGGTATTTGTATGTAACGACAGCTTTCGGGAATCTGCCGAAAGCGTACCGTTACAACCCCAAGACTAGACAAAACAGCTAAGTTTGAGTGACAGTGTTAACCGCTAAAAAAATGTCTAGAAAAAGTAACAAAAATTTATTTTCTCTTGACGCAGTGAGTTATGTGTGTAGATGGTAGAGATAAGACGGACAGACGGACGGACAGATATCTGGTAAACGGCGTTGCTTGTACACCTGGGTGATTGTTACTATCGAACAGGAGATTGTGTGGAGAAGCTAATCTAGTAAATATCTCTATTCCAAGAAAATTTTCTTACTGGATCTTATTAACAGAAACACAGTCAGCCGCAAAATTATAGAGAACCCTAAGTCTTTAGGAATCCGTCCTGTAATTTTTTGGCGTCGCTTAAAGCTCGTTGTTCCTTGTAATATATAAATATGCAGAATCGGTCAATTTCGACAAACTTTCGTGATGGTAAGTGGTCACCATTCCCATCGCCATTTTGAGGACTTAATAGATGGAGTGCCTTATGTGCCTGTTATTACGCGTTCCCCTTCAAACCGAAACAGCAATGGAAGTATTGCTGCTTTGTGGCACAGAAATACGTAACTCGTAAACTCGATTGTAGACACACAGGAACGTGAAAATATTAAAAAATAAAAATAAACCTGGAGCAGAAAGGAGCTTGTAATATATGAGAAAAATGTAGCAGTGTTCATCATGTCATTTCTCGCACCGCGGCAAGTAGATGCAGTAGTTTTATTTTTTCCTGGGTACAGAATTACTTGTATTTTCACACAATGAAAACCAATCTTTTCCCTTTTTAGTCTAATCCAAGAAAAAAAATAACGTATTTTTCTCTATACAAGAAAAAGTCAATTTTTTTCTCGAAAACTGTGCATTTTACGAAGATTTTTGAAAGAATAAACATTGTCAGGAATATTTTTTACTACCCTACAAAAAAATAAGATCGAAATTCCGACTTGTCCCTGTGTCCACCTATTTTCAAAATGGAACCCTGTGGGGCGGCGCGCATGGGATGCAGCGAACCGAACCGGGGCTGGAACCGGACGCGTGTCCAGCAGTTTAGACCACATATTTAACAAAGACCGTGAACTACTCCACCCCGTGCCCTATCCCCGTAATCGCGGGTGGTCGCGCCTGATTCTGACTGACAGTCTCACGTCACAGCACACTCACTCACCTGCATTCAATGGGTACGTGTTAAACTCTTCGTACGCCGTCCATTGCTAGCTTGTATTTAGAAGTCTTAGCCCTAGCGCGCACTACGATTTTTAATCGCGCGATTATTTTATCGCGGCAATGCAACGTATGGGTTTATATGGAAGTGCGCGCACATGCACATGTGATTTGTCACATTTTTCCGCGACTGCTTCAGTCCAGTATTGTTGAATCCTTTTTTTTCTTCCTAATATTCTGAAGTAGTAATAAGTACAGACAAGTAACCTGTACGAAATCCATGTTGAAAATAAGCAATCCAGCTATTTTTTCATCGCAGTACGCGCACTGAACTTTCTGCGAAATTTTACAGCGCGTTTCTAAAATCGTATCGCAAGTCGTGGCGCGCTAGGGCTTACAGATTTTAGTAAACTTAAGGAATGTTTTTAGTTAACACGCAATTCTACGAATAGGTAGGCAACAACTTACCATTCTATATACTTTTTGACCAGTTAGTTACAATACCACAAGTAGTTTCCTATTGGTGAAATTGTGTTTACTAGAAATTCGCTAAATAACCACAAATTGACTAAGTGTAAAATAGGTAGAGCCATAACAATACAGTGTTTTGTTTTAATTGCAAAAACGACTGCCCAGCATTGGATACCAAACTTACCTTTTAAACCACGGAGACTATTGCCGTAGTAGGGTGTACTGGCTAACAGTGTTCGACGAGACTCCGGACCGCTTCCTGAACGATGGACGGACATTCCGAGTGTCGGCGTAATGTATGGGCACCCTGACAGCTTGAGAAAGGATGCCCGATCTTAAGTTTTGGAGTTCCGCGTCTATACGGCCCTTTAGTGAAGGATCTAGCTAGGATTTCAGCCGTTGTAGGTTGGTATCTATCTACATTATGGTTGTTGGCTGTGTAGTCTAAAGGATTCATGAAAATATTGTTTTCTCGACATACTTTGAATAATGATAACTCTATTACAATTACAGTATTTCAATATTACAAACTGGAAGGCATGAAGATGGCGAATGCGGCGGCAGCTGGCAACATTCTTATTTTTATTTTTATTTATAAGGGAAATCTACAGCTATTAACAATTATGAAATTATGTATTAAACTTAAAGAAGGCCAATTACAGATTTCATCGTTTATAATTGACTTGTATACCTAAAGAACACGGTTAACTTTAGAATATAAATATTGAATTAACATGAATATTCTTTCCTTCATGATAAGTAAGATTATTTCGCGATATTCATGAAAAAATCTTGTTGTGAATATACTGGTTAGAGTGCTAGAGTTATCAGTATTTATGACTTATTAAAATTATAGGTTTTCTTAAGGATTCCGCATTTTCAATGATATTGAAATTATTTCCAAATCTTTTACCTACGATACATGCGGGTAAGCAAGTCCTACAACTATGCCAAATTTTCAGCCGGAATATACTCGTATGTATATATAGTATGCGGGAAATACTTTTCAGCATAGTATTTGCTGAAAAAAACAGGAGTGATCCGTATCGGACGGACGTACCCCGAAGTTCCTTTTTTATCGTTACCCTATAAATAAAGCAAAACCTAAGAATAAATAGGTATGCTTTTTAAAATCTATGGTACCTACCATTTACCAAATTCATTTACTATTTCAACCACAACAAATCCCATTTCTACCTGCGGCGCGGTGTGCTATCGATGCCCATTTAAATAATTTTACACTCATTGCTTAAACATACACTACCGGAATATTTGGGTAACATTTGAATGACAAATAAGCTGTACGCGTGAAGATGCACCACTCCTGACCTCTGAGGCCTTTGGGCGTGTGGCTTTGCTTAGTTAGTCGGAAATAGTCGGTTTTTATACCTCTGTGAAGTTGACCGGCCCCAAAGCCGTTGCCCGCAATTCACCTATGCAGGTCGAAAGTACTCGGTAAGTACTTTTAAGTTCTGTGTAACTTTTCGTTAGTACTTTTACGCAATTCGATTATTTTTAAAAAACTTTTTGGGGCCGGCCAACTTCACACTCCCGGCCCAAAACGACTTTTTCGACTTTTTTTTTCGCCAATCGACAGACAATCGTTAGTACTCGATTGTTCCAAAATATTATCGTTAGTACTCTAAAACAGAATTTTTTTAAAAATAATTGAAATGGGGTGGCTAACTTCACACCTGCCGCCCCATATGCAATTCACAATCAACAAAATACACAGGCGAGGTGTTATCGTTAGTACTCGATAGTTCTGCAAAACTTTTCGTTAGAACTCTCACCGTAACGAGAGAAAAAAATAAAACAATTAAATTACTCAAAATTTCAATAGGTAATATAACTTTACTCAACTTCATACTTCAGGAAAGCTATTTCTACGGCAGCAGAACCAAGTAGTGACTGACACTGATAATATTAAATCATCAACGTATACCAAAAATTAGCTCATTAATTAAGTAACACCGAATATTATTATATTTAGCACACGCATAAAACAGTCCATTTGGAAAAAAACTGATACATGAAATACCTATCTCATGTCTTGGAAAAAATCTTTAAACGTGCATTTGATGAAATTCATTAGAGTCAAGCCCGATAATTCAGTAGTGGTAATAGCCACCCCGGATATTTTCAGTATACGTAGACAACAGCCCATGTGGAACACTCCTAGTCGACTAACAACGTTAGTACTTTCATCAACTAGTGGAAAATAAACATATTCTAAAAAAAATTAGACCCTTATTACTCGGTAGCGGAGATAGCCACCCCGGATCTTTTCAGCAAACGTAGACAACAGCCCATGTGGAACACTCCTAGTCGACTAACAACGTGAGTACTTTCATCAACTCGTGGAAAATAAACATAATCTCAAAAAAATTAGACCCACATTACTCGGTAGTGGAACTAGCCACCCCGGATCTTTTCAGTATACGTAGACAACAGCCCATGTGGAACACTCCTAGCTAACTAACAACGTTAGTACTTTCATCAACTCGTGGAAAATAAACATATTCTAAAAAAATTAGACCCTCATGACTCGGTAGCGGAGATAGCCACCCCGGATCTTTTCAGCAAACGTAGACAACAGCCCATGTGGAACACTCCTAGTCGACTAACAACGTTAGTACTTTCATCAACTCGTGGAAAATAAACATATTCTAAAAAAAATTAGACCCTCATGACTCGGTAGCGGAGATAGCCACCCCGGATCTTTTCAGCATACGTAGACAACAGCCCATGTGGAACACTTCTAGTCGACTAACAACGTTAGTACTTTCATCAACTCGTGGAAAATAAACATATTCTTAAAAAAATTACACCCACATTACTCGGTAGTTAAAATAGCCACCCCAGATCTTTTCAGTATACGTAGACAACAGCCCATGTGGAACACTCCTAGTCGACTAACATCGTTAGTACTTTCATCAACTCGTGGAAAATAAACATAATCTCAAAAAAATTGGACCCTTATTACTCGGTGGCGGAGATAGCCACCCCGGATCTTTTACGCATACGTAGACAACAGCCCATGTGGAACACTGCTAGTCGACTAACAACGTGAGTACTTTCATCAACTCGTGGAAAATAATCATATTCTAAAAAAAAATTGACCCTCATGACTCGGTAGCGGAGATAGCCACCCCGGATTTTTTCGGCATACGTAGACAGCAGCCCATGCGGAACACTCCTGGATAACTATCAACGTTAGTACTTTCATCAACTCGTGGAAAATAAACATAATCTAAAAAAAATTAGACCCTCATTACTCGGTAGTGGAAATAGCCACCCCGGATCTTTTCAGTATACGTAGACAACAGCCCATGTGGAACACTTCTAGTCGACTAACAATGTTAGTACTTTCATCAACTCGTGGAAAATAAACATGATCTCAAAAAAAAATAGACCCTTATTACTCGGTGGCGGAGATAGCCACCCCGGAACTTTTCAGCATACGTAGACAACAGCCCATGTGGAACACTCCTAGTCGACTAACAACGTGAGTACTTTCATCAACTCGTGGAAAATAAACATAATCTCAAAAAAATTAGACCCTTATTACTCGGTAGCGGAGATAGCCACCCCGGATCTTTTCAGCATACGTAGACAACAGCCCATGTGGAACACTCCTAGTCGACTAACAACGTGAGTACTATCATCAACTCGTGGAAAATAAACATAATCTCAAAAAAATTAGACCCTCATTACTCGGTAGTGGAAATAGCCACCCCGGATCTTTTCAGTATACGTAGACAACAGCCCATGTGGAATGCGGGTCTAATTTTTCTTAGATTATGTTTATTTTACACGAGTTGATGAAAGTACTAACGTTGATAGTTATCCAGGAGTGTTCCACATGGGCTGCTGTCTACGTATGCCGAAAAAATCCGGGGTGGCTATCTCCGCTACCGAGTCATGAGGGTCTATTTTTTTTTAGAATATGATTATTTTCCACGAGTTGATGAAAGTACTCACGTTGTTAGTCGACTAGGAGTGTTCCACATGGGCTGTTGTCTACGTATGCCTAAAAGATCCGGGGTGGCTATCTCCGCCACCGAGTAATAAGGGTCCAATTTTTTTGAGATTATGTTTATTTTCCACGAGTTGATGAAAGTACTAACGATGTTAGTCGACTAGGAGTGTTCCACATGGGCTGTTGTCTACGTATACTGAAAAGATCCGGGGTGGCTATCTCCGCTACCGAGTCATGAGGGTCTAATTTTTGTTAGAATATGTTTATTTTCCACGAGTTGATGAAAGTACTAACGCTGTTAGTTAGCTAGGAGTGTTCCACATGGGCTGTTGTCTACGTATACTGAAAAGATCCGGGGTGGCTAGTTCCACTACCGAGTAATGTGGGTCTAATTTTTTTGAGATTATGTTTATTTTCCACGAGTTGATGAAAGTACTCACGTTGTTAGTCGACTAGGAGTGTTCCACATGGGCTGTTGTCTACGTTTGCTGAAAAGATCCGGGGTGGCTATCTCCGCTACCGAGTCATGAGGGTCTAATTTTTTTTAGAATATGTTTATATTCCACGAGTTGATGAAAGTACTAACGTTGTTAGTAAGCTAGGAGTGTTCCACATGGGCTGTTGTCTACGTATACTGAAAAGATCCGGGGTGGCTAGTTCCACTACCGAGTAATGTGGGTCTAATTTTTTTGAGATTATGTTTATTTTCCACGAGTTGATGAAAGTACTCACGTTGTTAGTCGACTAGGAGTGTTCCACATGGACTGTTGTCTACGTATACTGAAAAGATCCGGGGTGGCTATTTCAACTACCGAGTAATGTGGGTGAATTTTTTTTAAGAATATGTTTATTTTCCACGAGTTGATGAAAGTACTCACGTTGTTAGTCGACTAGGATTGTTCCACATGGGCTGTTGTCTACGTATGCCTAAAAGATCCGGGGTGGCTATCTCCGCCACCGAGTAATAAGGGTCCAATTTTTTTGAGATTATGTTTATTTTCCACGAGTTGATGAAAGTACTAACGATGTTAGTCGACTAGGAGTGTTCCACATGGGCTGTTGTCTACGTATACTGAAAAGATCCGGGGTGGCTATCTCCGCTACCGAGTCATGAGGGTCTAATTTTTGTTAGAATATGTTTATTTTCCACGAGTTGATGAAAGTACTAACGCTGTTAGTTAGCTAGGAGTGTTCCACATGGGCTGTTGTCTACGTATACTGAAAAGATCCGGGGTGGCTAGTTCCACTACCGAGTAATGTGGGTCTAATTTTTTTGAGATTATGTTTATTTTCCACGAGTTGATGAAAGTACTCACGTTGTTAGTCGACTAGGAGTGTTCCACATGGGCTGTTGTCTACGTTTGCTGAAAAGATCCGGGGTGGCTATCTCCGCTACCGAGTCATGAGGGTCTAATTTTTTTTAGAATATGTTTATATTCCACGAGTTGATGAAAGTACTAACGTTGTTAGTAAGCTAGGAGTGTTCCACATGGGCTGTTGTCTACGTATACTGAAAAGATCCGGGGTGGCTAGTTCCACTACCGAGTAATGTGGGTCTAATTTTTTTGAGATTATGTTTATTTTCCACGAGTTGATGAAAGTACTCACGTTGTTAGTCGACTAGGAGTGTTCCACATGGACTGTTGTCTACGTATACTGAAAAGATCCGGGGTGGCTATTTCAACTACCGAGTAATGTGGGTGAATTTTTTTTAAGAATATGTTTATTTTCCACGAGTTGATGAAAGTACTCACGTTGTTAGTCGACTAGGATTGTTCCACATGGGCTGTTGTCTACGTATGCCTAAAAGATCCGGGGTGGCTATCTCCGCCACCGAGTAATAAGGGTCCAATTTTTTTGAGATTATGTTTATTTTCCACGAGTTGATGAAAGTACTAACGATGTTAGTCGACTAGGAGTGTTCCACATGGGCTGTTGTCTACGTATACTGAAAAGATCCGGGGTGGCTATCTCCGCTACCGAGTCATGAGGGTCTAATTTTTGTTAGAATATGTTTATTTTCCACGAGTTGATGAAAGTACTAACGCTGTTAGTTAGCTAGGAGTGTTCCACATGGGCTGTTGTCTACGTATACTGAAAAGATCCGGGGTGGCTAGTTCCACTACCGAGTAATGTGGGTCTAATTTTTTTGAGATTATGTTTATTTTCCACGAGTTGATGAAAGTACTCACGTTGTTAGTCGACTAGGAGTGTTCCACATGGGCTGTTGTCTACGTTTGCTGAAAAGATCCGGGGTGGCTATCTCCGCTACCGAGTCATGAGGGTCTAATTTTTTTTAGAATATGTTTATATTCCACGAGTTGATGAAAGTACTAACGTTGTTAGTAAGCTAGGAGTGTTCCACATGGGCTGTTGTCTACGTATACTGAAAAGATCCGGGGTGGCTAGTTCCACTACCGAGTAATGTGGGTCTAATTTTTTTGAGATTATGTTTATTTTCCACGAGTTGATGAAAGTACTCACGTTGTTAGTCGACTAGGAGTGTTCCACATGGACTGTTGTCTACGTATACTGAAAAGATCCGGGGTGGCTATTTCAACTACCGAGTAATGTGGGTGAATTTTTTTTAAGAATATGTTTATTTTCCACGAGTTGATGAAAGTACTCACGTTGTTAGTCGACTAGGATTGTTCCACATGGGCTGTTGTCTACGTATGCCTAAAAGATCCGGGGTGGCTATCTCCGCCACCGAGTAATAAGGGTCCAATTTTTTTGAGATTATGTTTATTTTCCACGAGTTGATGAAAGTACTAACGATGTTAGTCGACTAGGAGTGTTCCACATGGGCTGTTGTCTACGTATACTGAAAAGATCCGGGGTGGCTATCTCCGCTACCGAGTCATGAGGGTCTAATTTTTGTTAGAATATGTTTATTTTCCACGAGTTGATGAAAGTACTAACGCTGTTAGTTAGCTAGGAGTGTTCCACATGGGCTGTTGTCTACGTATACTGAAAAGATCCGGGGTGGCTAGTTCCACTACCGAGTAATGTGGGTCTAATTTTTTTGAGATTATGTTTATTTTCCACGAGTTGATGAAAGTACTCACGTTGTTAGTCGACTAGGAGTGTTCCACATGGGCTGTTGTCTACGTTTGCTGAAAAGATCCGGGGTGGCTATCTCCACTACCGAGTCATGAGGGTCTAATTTTTTTTAGAATATGTTTATTTTCCACGAGTTGATGAAAGTACTAACGTTGTTAGTAAGCTAGGAGTGTTCCACATGGGCTGTTGTCTACGTATACTGAAAAGATCCGGGGTGGCTAGTTCCACTACCGAGTAATGTGGGTCTAATTTTTTTGAGATTATGTTTATTTTCCACGAGTTGATGAAAGTACTCACGTTGTTAGTCGACTAGGAGTGTTCCACATGGGATGTTGTCTACGTATGCTGAAAAGATCCGGTGTGGCTATCTCCGCCACCGAGTAATAAGGGTCCAATTTTTTTGAGATTATGTTTATTTTCCACGAGTTGATGAAAGTACTAACGATGTTAGTTGACTAGGTGTGTTCCACATGGGCTGTTGTCTACGTATACTGAAAAGATCCGGGGTGGCTATTTCAACTACCGAGTAATGTGGGTGTAATTTTTTTAAGAATATGTTTATTTTCCACGAGTTGATGAAAGTACTAACGTTGTTAGTCGACTAGAAGTGTTCCACATGGGCTGTTGTCTACGTTTGCTGAAAAGATCCGGGGTGGCTATCTCCGCTACCGAGTCATGAGGGTCTAATTTTTGTTAGAATATGTTTATTTTCCACGAGTTGATGAAAGTACTAACGTTGTTAGTTAGCTAGGAGTGTTCCACATGGGCTGTTGTCTACGTATACTGAAAAGATCCGGGGTGGCTAGTTCCACTACCGAGTAATGTGGGTCTAATTTTTTTGAGATTATGTTTATTTTCTACGAGTTGATGAAAGTACTCACGTTGTTAGTCGACTAGGAGTGTTCCACATGGGCTGTTGTCTACGTATACTGAAAAAATCCGGGGTGGCTAGTTCCACTACCGAGTAATGTGGGTCTAATTTTTTTGAGATTATGTTTATTTTCCACGAGTTGATGAAAGTACTCACGTTGTTAGTCGACTAGGAGTGTTCCACATGGGATGTTGTCTACGTATGCTGAAAAGATCCGGGGTGGCTATCTCCGCCACCGAGTAATAAGGGTCTAATTTTTTTGAGATTATGTTTATTTTCCACGAGTTGATGAAAGTACTAACGTTGTTAGTCGACTAGAAGTGTTCCACATGGGCTGTTGTCTACGTTTGCTGAAAAGATCCGGGGTGGCTATCTCCGCTACCGAGTCATGAGGGTCTAATTTTTTTAGTATATGTTTATTTTCCACGAGTTGATGAAAGTACTAACGTTGTTAGTTAGCTAGGAGTGTTCCACATGGGCTGTTGTCTACGTATACTGAAAAGATCCGGGGTGGCTAGTTCCACTACCGAGTAATGTGGGTCTAATTTTTTTGAGATTATGTTTATTTTCCACGAGTTGATGAAAGTACTCACGTTGTTAGTCGACTAGGAGTGTTCCACATGGGCTGTTGTCTACGTTTGCTGAAAAGATCCGGGGTGGCTATCTCCGCTACCGAGTAATAAGGGTCTAATTTTTTTTAGAATATGTTTATTTTCCACTAGTTGATGAAAGTACTAACGTTGTTAGTCGACTAGGAGTGTTCCACATGGGCTGTTGTCTACGTATACTGAAAATATCCGGGGTGGCTATTACCACTACTGAATTATCGGGCTTGACTCTAATGAATTTCATCAAATGCACGTTTAAAGATTTTTTCCAAGACATGAGATAGGTATTTCATGTATCAGTTTTTTTCCAAATGGACTGTTTTATGCGTGTGCTAAATATAATAATATTCGGTGTTACTTAATTAATGAGCTAATTTTTGGTATACGTTGATGATTTAATATTATCAGTGTCAGTCACTACTTGGTTCTGCTGCCGTAGAAATAGCTTTCCTGAAGTATGAAGTTGAGTAAAGTTATATTACCTATTGAAATTTTGAGTAATTTAATTGTTTTATTTTTTTCTCTCGTTACGGTGAGAGTTCTAACGAAAAGTTTTGCAGAACTATCGAGTACTAACGATAACACCTCGCCTGTGTATTTTGTTATTATATGGGGCGGCAGGTGTGAAGTTAGCCACCCCATTTCAATTATTTTTTTAAAAATTCTGTTTTAGAGTACTAACGATAATATTTTGGAACAATCGAGTACTAACGATTGTCTGTCGATTGGCGAAAAAAAAAGTCGAAAAAGTCGTTTTGGGCCGGGAGTGTGAAGTTGGCCGGCCCCAAAAAGTTTTTTAAAAATAATCGAATTGCGTAAGAGTACTAACGAAAAGTTACACAGAACTTAAAAGTACTTACCGAGTACTTTCGACCTGCATAGGTGAATTGCGGGCAACGGCTTTGGGGCCGGTCAACTTCACACAAGTGGTTTTTATTTACTTGACGAAGAAATATGTATCGACAATTTATTTTTTGTTAACATTGAGGAAATCTTCGAAAGACACCCAGCCTCCTGGGGGAGAGACTCGGTTATGTGAGAGTTTTACTCACTAAAACCCCCTCGATGGCCGGCCTCGTGCATATCGGAGGGCTCCGGGATTTCCAGTGGAACACACCGGTTCACATCCTAGCATTTGCCTTGGGCTCTGACCCTGATTCCTTCTTGACGACCCTGAAAATTCGAAAAGGAGTTCCCATTAGGAGAAAAAGTATTTCATATATACAGAACATTTACGAAATCCCGCAATCCCGCGGGCGTATCCATACTAATATAAATAAATTATATATTAGTACTATTATAGTAGTAGTATATATTATAGTAGTAGTATATATTATAGTAGTAGTATATATTATAGTAGTAGTATGTAACTCCTTAGTTTATATCCATATAAACCAATGTAGAGATCTTAAAAGTATTTCTAAAGCTAATCGCCCACCATTTTTACATGTAAACAAATCTACAAGTAATCCAGGGGCGTAAAACTTGAGCCACGCACGAATCAATCGTCGAACGGCAAAGGAGTTTGCGCGTAGTTACGTTCACCTACGTAGCTACGAATACCTAGGTATATACTTTCGTAACCCGCGAGAGGTCGGGAGGGTCGCGACCTCCGACCTCATTGGGCGACCCCGCCCCGCCCACCGCCCTCACTGAAACCTGGCATGCTGAAGCTGAACTGAAAAGGACAGAACGAGGATATGCCTTTTACCAATAGGTTTCAGATACATATTATCAATTGGCCTTGTTTATAGCAATGTTACTTTACTGTGGTTTCTGAAATGTCTCATAGTAGCCAATAGGAGGACGTGTGTTTGAGGATATTTTTGTTTTAATATTTGCGTAGTAATTGTTTTGTATTTCAAAGATGTCTGCGGGCTGCAATACTAAGAAATGGGTTGGCAAGAGACTGACAAAATGAGGCAGCAGGACCTCGAATTGATTAACAGTCTACTACTGAAGACCCAGCTGTCCACGGCGCTGGTCCGCGAATTTACAACAAAATACCAGCTCCTATCCGAGATACTAAAACGTACAACTATTTCGTTATTACATTTTTTTAAATGGTTGATCCAAAAGGCCTATTACTCTGTCAATGAGTTCCTTGACGAATGATGTACCTATTTGAAATACTGTAGACGTATTTTCTGCAAATTTTTTTTTTCACTTACCAAATTTTATTGATATTAATGTATTATAATAATTATAATGATCATGACATGCTAATATTTTAATATTTATTTCTAATTATTTTCTATCTTTTTGACAATGTATGTTCATTACTGAAATAAATGAATATGAATATGAACATTATATTTGGCATTGGAGAAGGAAGATTGAGCATTACAATTAATATACATATATTATATGCTCTACTTTTTGTGGTTGTTACTGACCTGATAAAGTCGATTAATTTCTAGTATTCGGACGATAGTCAGTAGGTAATACAAATGACCATCAGTCATTCGGAAAGGTACCTACTATACTAAGATTTTTCCAATTTTGTATATAATTATAAATAAATTCTTTATTAGCGCTGGAGGCATTCTTGTCTGCAGCAATAAGCTGAGTTGAGGCCCTTTTCACAACAACAGCAGACCATCAGACATGATTTAGATATGTTTACCTTTGACTACATAATTATTTTATTATAATTATAACTGTTTCGGTCATTGCTGTATGTGAAATAAACATATTACTTACTTACTTTTGTTTGTTTATTTGTAGTCTCAATTGTACACACACAAAGAAAATAAAAAAAAATACCCAGAAAATAAAAACATTACAATATGTACAAAGGCGGGCTTATCCCATAGGGATCTCTTCCAGCTAACCTTTGATTAAGGAGAGTTTAGACTACTTTTATGGTGGGTAAGGTACTTATTCAGGTACGCGTCCCAATAGGTACAATTGTATTAACCAATATAAGACTGTACAATACAATACGATACAAATATTCTTTATTGCACACAGGACAAAATACAGGACAGAAGAAAAGATACAAAATACAAATACAATTGGCGGCCTTATAGCTTTAAGCAATTTTTCCAGGCACCCTTTGGGTGATGGAGTTTTTGAAAAATACAATGTAAGCGGGTGCAAGAACTGTAATTAATTTAAATTACTTATATTAAATTATCAATTAAATTAAATTAGATTAGGTTAAATTTATACAAAATAAATGGAATAAATAGTCTCTTAATACGTTCAGATCGTTTACTTAGAAAATTTAAGTCGTACTATTTTACATATTATTTATTTATCTTTGGACCCACCCCACATCCTAAAGGTGTTCTATCTATTTAATGTATTATATAATGTATATCTATATAATGTATTTAAGTGACATATGATATGACTTGAAACTTTTAAAAGGTATCTTCATTAAAGCGAAACACCACAACAAGAGTTCGAAATTAAAAAATCAGTGCAACCGTCGCCAAGTACTGTCAAATATAATAGGTGCCTAACGGCTGGTGGCTGCACAAAAGACGCACGGAGCGTGACCAACGGTTGGCGACTCCTGACCTGTGACCTGCACTGATTGAGCGGTTGGGCACACCTGCCCGCTTCTGGTTTGTATTGGCTTAGGCCTGGACTGCATGCACCGGTTCCAGCGTCGGTTCCGTTCGCTACATCCAATCACAAGCGTTCCGCCCTCCTTCAACTTAATGTCAGCGCCTCGTGATTGGCTGCAGCGAAACGAACCGGCGCATGTAGTCCGAGCCTTATTGTCGATTTATATCTTAATATGACGAACGACTGTAGAGGAAGAGACGTGGCGCTCCTTTTTCCATACCTACGCCACAAGGGACATAGCGTGAAGTTTTTATGTTCTTTCGAAGGCGAGTTGAAAGGTGGGGAAAGGGGTGATCCTCGAGTTTTCCTGACGATATTTTCCTTCATCACTAAGTACAGTTTAAGGCTGGTCCTTACGGATTCGTATCAGTATCCATCCACAGGCTCCTGTGGATGCGGATCCATAATATGGTCCAAGGGACCCATAGTGACCCACCTTTAAAATTGCTGCGCAGGGAGATTCCACCAATGCGTCACGGATGACGCACACGTGGGACGTGATTGACGTGATTCAAACCTATCGTTAAAAAGTTGTGGAGGACTCCTGGTCATATGGCAACACCCTCAGTTTTAAAATAATCCATGCCATTATCTTATCTTATCTTATGATAGAAGGCGGCACTTTGACCCCTGAGGATATTTTGTGCCTAACCCATTTTACACACTGGTCATCTCAGTGTGCAGGTTTACTCACGACGTTTTCCTTCACCGTTAGAGCAGTCGGTAAATGTACGTAAGTCTTCGAAAAATACGAAAAACTCATTGGTACATGGCACTGCACGGTTTCGAACCCGGACCACCCGCATGGGAGTCCAGTCCTATCCACTGTGCCACCGACGCTCTATCCATGCCATTATACTACCCCTACGACTTCAATGTTTCTTACTCCATAATCCATAAAGGTACTAACTTCCACCACATTTTTTTTTTAAATCCCCAAAAATAGCGGCGCTGGGTGATTCCTTCAACACTGGGTCACGGATGGCGCACACCGTGTGACGTGATTGAGTCAGGTATAATTACTGAACGGAACTGCATTCCGGTAGTGGCTAGACCTGGCTACCCTATCCCACGACACGTGTTTCTATAGCATTTTATTTTATTTTAGTAATTGTTTCCATTTCCGTACTAGGGGTTGTTTGTTTATTTCGTGTAGAGGGAGCCCGAGGAGGTACCGTCCTTTTACCTATTTTTCGCCGCAAAGCAGAAGCTTATGCTGCTGCTGCTGCTAGCAGCTTGCTTGCTGTGTTCCGGTTTCAAGGGTAAGAGAGCTAGCAGCGTACTTACCGGCACATGATGCACTACCTCAAGGTTCCCTTTAACAATATATATAAGGTAAGATGTTTGATGATAGCGTCGGTAGCGTCGTGGCTAGGACGTCGGACTCCCGTACGGGAGGTCCGAGTTCGAAACCAGGCAATGCTATGTACCAATGAGTTTTTCGGTTTTTTTCGAAAGACTTTCATTTTAGCAGTCGGTCAATGTACATTTACCGACTGTTTTAACGGTGAAGGAAAACATCGTGAGGAAACACACACACACACACACAACACACACTGAGATACCCACACAGTCTCTGAACTCTCTCTCTCTCTCCTCTCTGTACACTGAGATAACCAGTGTGTGAAATGAGGAAGGCAATGGTAAACCACCCCATTAAATCTGCCACGAGTCGTTCTATGTGATTAATTCCTTAGAACGATCACGACCCTCTGCAATTAGGAACACGACTTAGAAGGAAGGTGAGGTGTTTATGGGTGACGGCACTCGTCTGCTCTCCTTATACAATAAAAAACCTTCACTTGTAATGCAGGAAGGAAAGCGCTCGCCTCGTCGCCAAATTCTTTATTCATCCGCATCCAAGCTTCTGTAACTTAATTTACCATAACATGGAAGTCGTATTCATAATATTGCCAATCCATTCTTCCGAAACAAATTGTCCGACACCAAACGCGAACCTGTTCCCCACATTAATTAGCCACTAACGATCCACAATTACAAAGCACACGTCCGTTCCCACGCATGCGGGAGCGGCGGCAGCGGCAGAATCACTGCGGATCGCGTGCGCAGGTGGCATAGACTATACCACCAACAGTTGTATACTTACACCTTTATTTGTATTATACTACACCTGGGTTGATCGTGCGATTGGACGGGTTCCCATGTATGGAGGGATATTCTCACGGTGGTTATTTGGGAAGGTTACAGAAAGGATTGTAGAGTCGGTATCGAATTTATGTCCAAAGCTTTTGATATAATTCGCAGAAAAAAAGACTTTCCATGGGAAATTATGGCTAGGAAGCCGAACTATCCCATGTAGGAGTTTTTTTTTTCCGAAGACTTACGCCATTTACCACTACTACTAACAGTGGCTAATACATCCGTCCCTCTGGTACTTTGTCGTTTCAACTGATTTGACATATTCATAATCACAACAAAAAATTATTGCGAAAGGATTCCATAGTGTCTGCTTGCCGTGTCTTTCACTAAGTAAGTAATAATGTTTATTTATAAGTTACAATTACACTATCTCAGGCGCACAAACTGACACACCGTCCCTGACACTCACTGACATCCACAACACACACAATATGTATCACAGGTCATTAGTGCAATTTATTTATTTATTTTTGGCAAATTCTTACCTAAATTCTTCACATAAGTATTTAATCTTTTTGATGTTTAGTTTTAATTTTAATTTTTTTACCCACTCTCACTATCGCTCCCACTAACATCTTGGGATAAGGGGTGAAATGAAAAACAGCGCTGCATATTTGGTACTGGAGTATGTCAGCATTTGCTGACTTTCCCCCCTTTTGCCAAATATACATAGTGATCTGTGATCTGTTTATTCTCTATTTGTTATCTGTTGTTTTCTATTTGTGCAATAAAGTGTATTTTACTTACTTTACTTTATTTCACATTCAGTCATGAAGGAACGAACGCCCGCCTCTAGGAGACTTTTTTCATCTATGGAAACAATGTAATCTGACTAGAGTAAAATAAATTGAAAACTAGCTGCTGGTTTCGGGTAACGAATAAAACAAAGGTTTCAGAATCCAAAGAGACATCTTTTATTCCTCAATATAGTTCTCAGACAACTCCATACATCTCATACACACAACTATACAACCATCACTGTACAGTTATTGCGAATAAATACATTGCTTCCCTTTTACAGTTATTCTATAATTTCATCGGATTTGGCAGGAAAAAGTCATTTTTCAAAAGAATATAAATATTTTTTAAATATTGATAGAAAGTTATAACAGACATAAGGAAATAAATTATCAAATGTCTATTTAATTTTTGATTACAATATCTTGATATAAAAAGTAGGTATGATATGGTCACAAAATTGATTGACACTTCGGAAAAAACAAAAGTTGGTAAGTTTTGTTTTTATATAGTTTTATGTTTCTCACTAATCTTTACACAAAAATACACACAACATTATAAACAATAAAAACAGAATAAACAATTTTTAATTACAATTATTATTTATTGAAGAAAATCGTCTACGTTCCTCATGGAAAACCATTTCCATAGAAACATATATTTCCTAATAAATGCCTTTACGGAATTTTTCAGTGGAAAAAATTGTATAAATTAATTATAGATCGTATTCAAAACTAATTATTTAGAGAGAGCACCAGTCTGAAAAAATAACTTATAGACAATGAAATATGTACCTAAGTACAAAGTAACTTTTTTAGAGTACGTACTAAGTTATTTTGTACTTAAGAAAAGTAATTTTCCCAGAATATTTTCTTTAAATTTATATCTATACATACATATAACTACACATCAACATTGCACGACCGATGTACATATTATTGCATTTTGGACAATCCATGATTGCTTTTTACAATTTGTACATTTAAAAATCACTGGCACAGTCTTTTTCACATAGGAAGGCACGTCGGAGTTTTATATAAACCTGAATAAAATATGGATTCACACAGATGAAAGTTGGAAGTCTTCCGTTTAGTATCTACTGAGTCACAGAGAGTACACAGAGGTGGACTTCCGAGTTTCATCAGTGATGATCCGTATTTTATTTAGGTTTTTGTAAAACTTCGACGTCCCTTCATATGTGAAAAAGATTATAGTAGAAAACCATAAGAAGAAATCGTTGATACAGTAACATTTTTATGCCATCAGGAAAAATATCAGTAACCCGGGTTTTGCCATTGTCGAATTTAAAACAGTCATTACTTTTACAATAGCTTTAAGATATAGGTTCTATTCCATCAACCATTGCAGTGCCATAGTTTTTCCTGACGGTTTAAGTCATCCAGTGAAAAATTAAAGAAAAATCTTTTCTAGAAAGCTTTCATCAAATTCATCGTAGAAAACTTTGTCTCTTTCACATACCTTAACTAACTATACATTTACAATAATAAAAACATTTTATTTACAATATATAAATATTAAAATCTATCCTAAATATTTTTACAGAGGAACAAAAACTTTAACTTTAATAGACACTACTGACCCCGTGCTAACTATAGTCCCTCACTTCATTTCTGGTATGCAGGAGTCCGTGCTCCTAATATTGAGTAGATTATCAATCAACATGGATGCCTTTTGAGCATTTTGAGCGTTTTTCTGGGTATCACTGGACGTGCTGGTTTCTATGAAGACCTCCTGATGCTCAGTTGTTTTCGGTGTGTAGAACGCTGATATCGGGTCGAAAGTCGGACAAGGATCGCCTCTCTCGCTCTCTCGGCTCGTTCGGGAGCCGAAGTACTCTTCGGACGTGGTCGCAGCCTCGGTGTCGTGGAACTCGCTCGATGACGTCACCGCATCCTCGGGCTGGGCTTCCCTTGAGTACCTCTGGAAGGGGTCGAAGCGCTGGCTCGGCAGGTACGATGGGAAGCCATAGGGTGAGGATCAGGCGGCCGCCAGCTGTCTCCACATTGTATGTCACATGGTCGCCATGTACGGCCAGGAGAACGAACTCCCTGATAGCAGCATGTCTCTTATCAGGGTCTCTATGGGCGTCTTTCCGACTAATCTGACGAAAAATAGTTGTTCTATGACTTGTGAGCTGACGGTTCTGAGTGAGGGTAGCCGGAGGAGTAGCTTCCCGAAGCGGGTGGGCTGGTTGGGGTACTGACTTCTGCAATACTCCTCGAGAGCGCATTGTGACTTCTCCTGGAGGCTCTCTATGTGCGGGACGTCTGATAGTCCACAGGCATCTGGAAAATAAAAAAGATATTGTTGGTTATTTGTCGTTCGCCATCACTGTTGGGAATTATCCAACCCATCTGGGTCAAAAGGTCAAAATGGAGGTTTATAGGAATTATAAATTATAATCCCGAAACGAAAAATCGTCTAAACGAATTCAAAGGGAATGGCGATGAGATTCCCAATGTTAAACTACTTTCTACTATAATGCATGACCGTATCCATACAAGGAAGGCACCTATTTACGACGCATTCGATGAAATCTTTGTAAAAGGCCATTACAGAAAGAAAGCACAGTGAGGTTTCCTTTTATTTTCCACAGTGTAATGTTTACCTGCCCGTCATGAAACAAATGACGACATTAGCGAAGTTTAATGTCAAAGAAAAGTCGTTTTTGCGACATTAAGCATTCAGTTTTTGCAACGTTAGACCCTGAAATGGGCGTTTACGTGGTTTTAACTGAAATATTAACTATAAGTACGTATAGCAAAAAGAGTTAAATGTTGACCGAAACATTTGTTTGAAGGTTAATAGAGGCGAGGGCAGACCCTTATGCCTAGGTTACACAGTGCGAGCTAGCATGCAAGCTGGCCTAGTCAGTTACTGCAGTATGGTTACTCGCACCGTGTGACCGCATTATACGAGTTACTGTCATGTGCGAGTCGGTCAGTAGCTCGCATCCGAGTTACTACAATATTTTTTGTTTTTTCTCGTCAGCGCCTTCCCCCACTACGCCACAAGGCATCCAATTCCTGACTCCTGAATCCTTTGCCTCCAATTCCTGTCCCAAATACTTCTTTTTTTCCTCTTTTTTGTACAATACTTTCAGCGCGAAGTATTTTTGTAACCGCTTATTGTGGTATTAACCGTGATCTGTTGTATATTTTTCGACATTATTGCACGAGACACTTGAACGTCCAACGTAGACATTTGCTCACTACGAAATTCACATTTGACTGCAGTTTCTTGGGCAGTAGCTACTTGCCAGTGTCATGGCAGCTACTCTCATTGTGTGACCGGCTGAGGCGAGTCGAGCTACTGTCATGCCAGTACACAGTGGCAGTAGCTGTCTACTGTGAGGTCAGCAGCTCGTATTGTGTAACCACGCCTAAAATTTATTGAATAAAATGTACCTAAGTAATGTTAATGAAGATGTTCATCATTATCAATATAATCCAGATGAAATAGAAATTGCAATCAATTAAACAGAGATCATAGAAAATAACAGTTACACCGACATCATTATAAGAGAAGGCAAGAGGAAGCTGAGACCAATCCTTTCCGGCGCCCAACCCCCGAAATAAAAACGCATAAACATAATAACCCGTGAACGGTCGCAGGCCGCCGTAATGCGATTATGCCCCGGCAAACTTATTGCGGTGGTAGAAACAAGCAGATAATGTTATAGAAACCAAGTGTATATGAAATCATATAATAAATTATCTGAATATATGAAAAATGCTCCAATCACTGTATTTAAACGGAAATTATTTAAGTTACTGGTCAATAAATGCTATTATAATATTACATAATACTTTTCGGACATAACGTAACATTTCTATGCGACAAGGCCGCCTTCTGCACATTGTATTGTACCTCTCTTTATGTTGTATGTTTTGTTTTTGTCCCGGGTGTGCAATAAAGTATATTTGTATTGTATTGTATTTCTATGTGTTTTTGTTTGTAAGTAATTTATTAATTTAAACAATAGGTGTTTAACGATTTTTAAGTTGTTACTTAGCTTTGTAACATTTTTATATTGCAATATAAGAACTTAATATTGCTACTCAATGTTTACAACGCCAGCTATGGGCAGAATATGCAAGGAACTAAATCTATGTTAATGTATGTACCACCTAAAATGTACCCATATTCTTATAAACTAATAAATATTTGTATTTGAATAAATTCAGGTTATTCAGGGCGTAAACGGAATGGCGGCGTTGTTCAGAGAAAACTCTGTCCTTGTTAAATAAAATTAAAGACATGATCTAAGAAAGCATGAGTGTTTCCAAGACCTATATCAGATTTCTCAAAATTGTAGAGCTATCCTAGAAGCTACTTTCTAGAATAAACTTTAAAAGACTAGACTAGAAAAGACTTTCTAGAACAGCTCTACAATTTGCAATTGTAATTTAGTGACTTTGATAGCCGCTGTTTTTCTAAGTGTTAAGTTTATTCGTGTCTTTCCTAGCTTCACCTATGTAAATCTTCGGGCACATTCAAGGGGATAGGTTGGAAAAATTATGCCTCTACTATACAGTTTATTGGACAGTACATTGGACCATGTTCATTCACATTATACACTCATCCACACACACACTTACACTAGGATATCCCAGCACACTCACGCTCATCGTCGTAAAACACTCCAATTACCTATTCAAAGAAAACGTTTTATTTCTGTTTGTTTTAATAAATGTATAATATAAACATAAATAAATAATATATATTATATAAATTGTTAGATAAGAAAATTGAACTGGCCTCCGCGATACAGGCTGTGTGCGTCTAGTGCGTAGTACAACGTTTATCATAGTTTAATGTATTGTGATCATGAAATTAAAAAAAAGAAATAAATAGATTCAGTATTCGCAGTGGTAGCTTGGCAGAATTAAGAAGTGACTCTCCTCCTATGTTAACTTAGTCGAACCTATCGTAGAATATCTCCGAACTTCCATGACCCTCGAATCCTGTACATCTTAGCCCCCAGTACATTTAGTCTGCCTTACAGTTACATTAATATTTTTTATCGTTGCTCGCGGAGAAATGGCACGAAATGGTGGGGTAAACAAAGGAGTCATTATGACCCCCAGTCTTACAGTCATTATGATCCCGGGCAGATGTCTGGTGTTGCGGAATGTTTCGGATTAGTGAGGTTCACTATCTGAAATGACCATTATTGTGTTATAATTATAATTAATGTTGTTTTCTCGGATTAGTGGGTGTGATGTGGAGAAATATTGCTAAGAAAGGAACAGTAAGATAAAAAAGGCGATTCATTGTATCGATAATTTAACTTGTTTTTTTTTTGGTTATAGATTCCCCCATTTAACAAACTTAGCATTATCCAATTTGAGCTCGTTGAATTTGATAGAGATTTTGATGCACTCTAAATACGTAATTTTGTGCAAAATCAGGTATTTAATTGTACCTACATTGGGTAATTATTGTCAAATGAAATATGAGACTTTGAGACACAGGACAAGGCGACGCACGACGCGCCACTACGAATAAGTACCTACTCACATTGGTGTAGAACGCGCTATTGACATTTTCCTGGGACTTCGTATATATACGAGTTCCAAACATCCATAGTTGGACCAGGACATCTCGTCACCAGGTACAACACCCCGCCTGGTGGAATATCTTCCCTTTTCCCTTTCATACAACTGACGTTACGTCATCCATGTCCTCACATAGCGCGTTCCTACAGTTTCATGTTCAATGACAAGTAAAAAATACCAATTATCGAGCAGGTTTAACATTATTCGATAGTATTTAAATAATTATAGTATCATTATAATAGAACCTTCAAATAGATTTCTAGCCTTCATCTTTCCTTTTCTCTACATCAATGGTCAGATGTTACAATCTCAAAGTACATTAACGCAACAATACGAAACTATCCATTACTAGTCAAGTCATAGTGCATTAATAAAAACATTAGTTTAAATTTAAAGCCGAAATGTCTTACTATGCTATCATACAATCATCGCACAATTAAACTAGAGAATAAAGTGCCCACTTTAAGAAACATTAAAACTGACAGTTGTATTCATGTGGAATTAAAAATTAACCTACTTGTTGGACGTGTTGAATGAATAATTAAATTACACCGCGCATTGCGTAATGTGGGTATTATACGATGTTTCCATGCTGTTATTCACACTATTATTTCAGAATTAAATCGATATTGGTACATGTTTTTTTATTTCAATATAAGTCCACGGTTAATGTGTTTCGTATGAGGATGAGGATGGAGCTTTTATTTAAAAAATTCTCTTCTAAGTTGTATTCCTCATTGCTGAGGGTCGTGATCATTCTAAGGAATTAATCACATAGAACGACTCTCGTGGCAGATTTAATGGGGTGATTTGCCATTGCCGTCCCCATTTCTGAGATACACCTGCACACTGAGATAACCAGTGTGCAGGTTTCCTCACGATGTTTTCCTTCACCGTTAGAGCAGTCGGTTAATGTACGTAAGTCCTTCGAAAAAACCGAAAAACTCATTGGTACATGCATGGGCCCCGACGTCCTAGCCACGACACCACCGACGCTCTAAAACCTACATTTCATCAAACGTCACCTATTAATTCCAATTCACGAAGCGTCGATCTTGGGTCTTGAAGCGGGTGATGGTGACGCAACGCTCCTGTCCAGTAATTGTGGTCACTTGTACTAATTGCGCAGACGCAGCCGTGCTCGCTTGTAATTGTACAAGATTGGTGACAGCTGCCCGATAAAGCATATAATTGATACGTATTACGCAGTTTATATCGGTCTTGTAGGTAGCGCAGGTTTTCCGATAAGAATGTTGTTAGATTGAATCGTAAAATGGATTGATGATCACGCATAAGACATTTCAACGCTCTGAATTATTTATTTACAAACTAGTGAATACCTAAATCTTATACTATCTTCATTCTAGACTAAATGGACAAAAAATTAGTTCCAAAATGTTAGTAAAATTTATTCGTCCATAACACTTATAACTGGAGATATATAACATAACGTGGTGAGAAGTGAACAGCAGGAGATCGCAAAATGTTGCAGAAATACGGGAAACTCTGGAATTTAAAAATGGAATCTAAACAGTATAGTAGAACAGAAGTTCGTTATAAAAGTAATTGGAATACGATTACATTATTCAAAATATTATCAACAAAGCAGCTCCTGACTCTATAATCCTTGAGGTTACCATTTCTTCCCTTAGTGACCCTAACGAGGTTGACATTGTCCTTGTCGTGTAACAAACCCTCTAAAAGGGAGATGATGAAAAGGAAGATAAAAAATCCGTATGCCTTAGTATGACAATATTATGATTATGAGTCAAGATAAAAACCATAATCCCCATAAAACATGGCATGTAAAAAGTAGTAATAAGAGGAGAATATAAACGACATAGGAGATGACCAAAATTGAAATCATGACATACATCTTGAAATTAATTTCTTTGCAGAAGTTCCGTTATCTATCCTACAGTTAGGCTAGGACACCGGACACCCATGCGGGAGGTCCGCATTCGAAACCATGCAGTGCCATATACCAATGAGTTTTCGAAGACTTACGTACATTTACCGACTGCTCTAACGGTGAAGGAAAACATCGTGAGGAAACCTGCACATTGGGATGACCAGTGTGTAAATGGGGTAGGCACAAAAGATCCTGAAGGGTCGAAGTGCTGCTGGGGATAATCCCGGCCCCCTATCATAAGATAAGATAAGATAAAACTAACTATAGTGAAGTCAAAGAGGCGGGCCATTAAAGGAGAGGATAGGATATGTCATTTGTTTTGTCAGCTCAGCAATAATTGACTTAATTCGCATTTCCTTTCTGTAAAAACCGTGCACAATTCAATGCTTTCTTAAAGATTCTGCAAAAAATGGTTCTCTTATTTGTTAAATGGGTTAATTTAACGCAATTTATCTTCAACGCAATACAGTTAAATTTAACGCTACTTATTTAATTAAAATTATTACAAAACACAACATTGAACTAGAATAACTTGTATATACATTTGTAGCTTCAAAAAAAAAACCTAATCCATAAAAATCCTATTCTTTACCGATTCATCTTTTAAATAAAGTGCCAAAAGACGATAAAACCGAATAAAAAAAATACAATACAATAGCCTCTTCGTAGTAGAATCTCTGGCTGCCCCATTCATGAACTCCGAGGGTACAAGATCTTAACCCTGCCCCGATTAAATCGAAAGGTGTGCGACACGGTCTCGAAGACCAAAGATCAGCCTCAGCAGCCCAATAGCAATTAACCCTATACTCTTCGTAGTAGCAATGCAATATAGTTTAATTAAAACGACCCCGCTGCCCGCTGCTTGGAGACGAGCAAACACGTAATGGAAAATAATTGAATGGAATGAGTGAATGAACGAGTGAATGGTTTTATTGGTGCTTTTGTTTGATAAGAACTGTATGTTGGAGTAACGGTTGCGTGTTTTTAAAGGGGTAGATGCTGATTGCAATAAATATTGTGCAACGTTTTGCTTAGCATACGATACCGTGTGGGTTCTTGATACAAAATAAGCTTTAATAAAAGTAACTATACTTATTAAGTTTAATTAATTTAATTAATACAAAAATACAATAAATTAAAATAAACTATACTTATTTAAATAATTATCAGCCAACCAACAAAAGGTAAATAAAAGCCCTGTGATGACATGAGAGACACTATTATAATATGTGTTATGGAAATCGCAATGAAAAAAAAAGTTTTATTTTAGGGTTGAGGATGTCCTCAAGTTGGCTATCCACACGCACCTACTTTATAGTCTTTATATTATTATTTTTATTTTTCAAATAGATATAGGTTTTTTAGTCATTACATTCAATAGTATTTTTTCCCAACTCAATTATGTACAACAATCAATTTTCTACTTCCTAACCATGCTGTGTTCACACGTTAAGGGTTAGGTTAGTTAAGACCTAGCTCATGTCATAACTTTATGTTGATTTTTCTGTAATTTCTATGGTTGTAATCTGTTGTGTTTACCTAATAAATAAATTAAATTAAATTAAATAGGGCGAGGGTTTAAATACATACTTAAATCGTGTTAGGTAGAAACGGTAGGTGGAAACAGACGGAATTTAGACCAATCAGGACAAAACTGAGAAGATTACGTCATAGATACGAAACAACAGGATGACGAGACGTGAAATAAAATAATTTTAAATTAACGACCTTAAAAGAACGATAAGCATTGTTAAATTTTGATTAAAGCCGGTCGTCGGCGCCGGCGCACGCTGATGGGCTCTCATTGCTGCAATGGGACATTGATTCAGGGGTCGGGGCACTTGACTCCGCCATCAATAGTAATTTGAGCCACTGTGTTTGATTCAACCACTGAAACGGTGACCACTGTGCGTTGGTGACATTAGAATCTGGTTAAGTTTCTGTAATAGATATAAATACTTGTAAATGGGACGTAGAGTAGATATGATATACGGCGAGTCTGGAGCCAGAGTCAGCCAGGCTGGTTCAAATGACATTTTTGTAACAACGGATCTAATAGGTACTGTTTTCTATTAGATCCGTTGTTACAAAAATGTCATCTTGCTCCAGGCTCGCCTACATACTTCATAAAAAAAGTAACCGAACGGTAAACGGTCACCGTCGTTCATATATCTCACTATAACGTTATTTATAGGATAGATTTTTAATGCGCTGCGGCTAACTAGTACGCATGTAATTACGCTGGCTCTTTTAATGTTCAGACCTTCAGACATAATTTCGGCACAAATAGGTACTTACCTTACATATGTAGGTACTTACCTAACCTTACTTACCTGCTCAAGTTGACTCTGCACTGAGTCATACTATTTTGGATGCAAAATTTATAAAAATCATCTAGAATGCTTTTGGTCTAACTGTGATTGATTCTTCAATTTTCATTGAACCAGAACAAGTGGTGCTCAACTATTTGTTTGTTTAAACGATCCCCCTCTTTCGGTGAGTGTGACGAATTATATTACACATCATTAACCGATATCGAGTAAAGGGTGATAATCGAGCGAGTTAAATCGACGGCCCGCATTCATTCACTCCATTCATTCGTTCGGTCTCGCGCCTTTATTTATCTATTATGAAAATAAAATAATTGTCGCTTATTAAACACGTCATGCGGGTGTTCTATTCGAGTTTTTTTTATAAATCAAGGGATTCGGGTTAGGTATGTTCTCATTGGCGTTTTATAGATATTGCAATAAAAACAAAAAGTCAATGGCAAAGAGAACGCATGGGAAGGAAATTTTAACAAGCAAAATAGACTGTTGGTGCTACCGTCAGAGTAGAGTATAGTATAAATGGAGGAGATGGTTCGATATCAGGTCATTCAGAAAATTAATATTCTTGGTATTTTATAATATTTTTGTGTGCTGTTTACAATACAATTAGGTTAAGCCTGTAAGTTGTAAACATTGTGTGAACTAAATAAATAGAAAATATATAAATAAATAAAGATATTTTGAACTGAAATCTATCTTTTTACATAGACTGAAAGGACTTACTTACTTTACTTTTTCTTATCTATTGTTTTATATGACTCGTTTTAAGATTAGTACTGAATATTTCAGACTCCTAATGTTCAGATCAGTCAATAGTAATGAAGATTGCCTGTTCGGTCTTTACATTCTAACACCAAATCATCTGTTGTTTACAAATCCTTCAAAAATACCGTTAAGCCTCTCCCATACGATAATGCAAACACGCAAATCCCATAACCGTATAGACATAAATTGAATTCCTTTCACAAAGGCCCTAACCTAAAGGAGGCGTCACACAAACACGTCGTAGGCGGAGAGCAGATGTTTACACACGATCCTAGAGTGAACGGCAAAGAATGAACGGCATTACGCGAACAATGAACGAATGGACATAATAGCTCTTTATTCGACCGAATCTTATTATAACTGACGCGTACAGAGTATCGACAAAGAGGCCTTTCGAATTTTTTAAATTTCGAATTCTAAACTCTACATGGCGTGTAGAAAAATATGCAATAGTACTCTAAAAACAATTGATTTTGATTAAATACGAATAAGTCTGATGTAGACCATACATTTACATAGGTATTTTGACGTCATATATAAAAACATAAAAACAAACACATTCATACAACACAACACGCACACACTGTTGCTTTCTTCCTCCGTGCAGTCACTGAGGGCCAGCTGAAAATCAGCGCTGTGGCTTGCCTCAGCATTTTGCTGAGCTGGTGTACCCTTTTTGGCACTGTACCACACCAGATGTTCTGTGCTGCATGTAATCTTTGTATACTTCTGTATTGTGTTCTATATTCTGGTGTTTACAGTGCTAAATAAACGTTTTCAATTTCAATTTTAATATAGGTAGTCGTGATATCACTTGCATATCCTATAAGTTCATCAATGGGCCAACGAGGAGCTCGTAGCCTAGAGCACGGTCCGAAAGTGATCATGCAGGTTAAGCGACGTTGGCGCGGTCGGTACCTGGATGGGCGACCGCTAGTGGCATATTTCATCTGAGCTCCTCCGTGCCTCGGAAAGCACGTTAAGCAGTCGGTCCCGGTTGTTGTCGTTCGACAGCAGTCGTTAAGCCATGTCAGAGGCCTACAGGCGGCTTGAACAACTCTGACAAATAGGTTGGCCACTAACCATACGATAAGCAAGCATCAATGGACTAATTGGACTAAATGGACCCTCAAACTATGGAGCACTTGCTATGTTGTCCCGTGTGTCCGACCACCTGCACGCGGGAGGACCTTTTCGAGGCCAACCAGAGGGCTATCGATGTGGCTGCCTTCTGGTCGGGAAAAATTTAATTCGGATCATCAACACGAAAGAAGAAGAAGAAGAATGGACTAAGACAGACTGTACAGACAACACTTTTAAACATCGAAAACAATACTAATTTCACCAAAATAACAACAGCTATATTTTAGTTTAGGGACAGCCTGTACACCCGACCCGGTTTCATCTTCGACAATGGCGTCTTTACAATCGCAAAATATCTCGTAAGGAGATCGGAAATAGCGAAACAAATTTAGCGCCCACAATAGGCCCCCGGTGTTTGTCACCGAGATTCCAATCTCCAGAATAACACCCTTCCCTTATCAAGATACGAGGTTGTTTACTTACGAATGGTGTAATGTAAGTATTGGGAGCGTTCGAAATATTTGCTATCAATCGATTTCGTTTGTAAGTAGGTTTCATTAGGATGCATGAAATATGCTAATACATCGTTTGAGGAACGAATGCCATCTAAAAGATAAGCAAATTGAGCTAATGACACAAAATAACAGTGTTGCCAATAAATACTCGAAAACGGTTAAAGTTAGTCAAGTGAAGTTTCTAGGTTTATCATCTGACACATTCCATTAAAATTCCATATCGAACAATAAATAATTAATTCTTCTATCGACATAATGTTACCTAAAAATATTGGTAAGTTATAAATTCTAAACATTTTCTAACAAAAGAATCAATAGACACAAATTGGACGTCATAAACACATGTCCGAATGAGAAAAAAAAGAAAACGGCCAGCGTTATTTAGCAACTTTAAACTGAACAATTCCAAAATAAAAATAAAAATTTCGAACATCGTTATTTCAAACAAAATACGATCGGAATTCATTCGAAAAAGGGAACTAACGATTGTTGGAGAACGAATGAAGCTTTTACAATCTAATGGTTCGAAATAGCATTAAATGGCGCGAAAAGAGAAAAAAATACTTAGAAAAGGTGACAATAGTATTGTGCAGCGAAATTTTAAAATAAACACCTTTGGAGTGGGCGGGCGAGCGCGTATTTGTAAATACGTTTTTGTGATGTTTTTACTGTCCATGGGGTTTTGTCTGACGTCAGACATGACATCAATGTGTCACGTGCCTCATGCTGGTGCCTTCGACTTTGAAACGACTAGTAATTTGTAGGTATCTACAATGTTCGAAAAAAAAAAGAAGACATAATTTTATCTCTGTACGTCTGAAACCAATATGGAGGAATATACGTTAGACTTGGGAGGAATAATTTGCTCCTGTTAATGGACAATAACGTATTAATTTAATTTATTTAATTGACCAAGACTTCTTCGTCTGCAGATGAGGGAACTGAGAAATAGCAAAGGATATGTATGTATGTATTTCTGTATATCCTCATCTGCAGACGAAGAAGTCTTGGTCAATTAAATAAATTAAATTATTACGAGAAATATAAATATAATTTATTTGTAAATAAATATGGGTATGCAGATGTTACATTGTGTTTCAGTATCACCATATTCTGCCCGAAAGCGTACACATTTTATTTCAATTAATAAATCAATCATAAATCATCATCAATAAATTAATCAATATTAGCTAATTCTACAGAATTAGCTTGCCTGAATTTAAAAATAGACTATATAAATTACTCTTAGAAAAATGCTATTGTATTCCAAATACTTACTTGAATTTATTGAAATTAACTCTAAAATATTTGCATGCCAAAGCTGGCGAAATATGTGATACCTAATATTTAAGATTTGTCATCCAATGTACCATATTTTTGGTGAATAAATAATTCAATTCATATTACAAATTGACTGACTTCCTTAGTGATAAGCTGTGACATCATCAAAATTTAATTATAATTGACTTTTATATTATAATTTGTTATGTAATTTTTAAACTGAGATATTGCATTAAAAAAATGATGTTTTTGTTTTGTTACCTTTATTATTATTTTGCTAATTTATCATGATTGATTACTTTATTGATGATGATTTATGATTGAATTATTAATTGAACAAAAATTTGTACGCTTTCGGGCAGAATCTAGTGAAAATGAAACACAATGTAACATCTGCATTACTCATATTTACAAATAAATTATATTTCTATTTCTATTTCTGATAACTGAAGCCAATGAAAATAATTGAATTCTAGGTTATAAAAGGTTATAATTATTGAAGTGTAACAGAAAAAGTCCAACCGCAAAGTTTAAAAGCCCTATAAATTTTAAAAAAGCTCCAACCTTTTAGAAGGTCAATGAAAGGGAGAACTTTAAAGCGTGATTTTATATCTTCCAATTTGTAAGCATTTCAATTAACCTTAGCCTGTAACTTTACTTTATTCTGTGAATCATAATAATATAGTTTTAGACATGTTTTGGACTAACTAGATATAGACATACATCTGTTGGTTGCATGCAATTATGTAGAAATAAATATAAGTTCTAATACAACAAAAGTGGGGTTAATTCCGAACTTTTCGAAATTAACAAAAAAGTATTTGTTACTCATGTCTACTGATATATTTTTTACCAAGGAACATTTTTTGCGAATTTCCTAATATTAGATGGATCATAAATTGTCCAGGAGATCTATCCCACTAAGTACAACGTAACTAAATAGAATCTAAACTGCATCGTTATGACGTGTTTCGTATGCTACTATCCACTAACGATTCAATTTCAATTAAGTTCCTATCGAGTCAACGATCGTACGAACAATAACGTATTTGTACATTCTACTAAAACGTTTAGTTTATACTGAATCGCAGTTGAACGGTAACAAAACGCTTCAACTGTCAAATATAACGATATAACATAAGTTCCTCCCGAGATACTTTTGCCCGATCGATAGTAAATCGAAAGGTGGCAGTGGTAGAGTTATGCGTCAGCAGAATGCGATTTGGTGTCCAAATAGAATTGGAACGAACACTAAATTGAAATAGGATAGAAATAGAACTACAAACGTTGTAATTTAGGCGAATTGGCTCCCAGTTGCTGAACCAAACAGACAAACGACCCGGATCTAACACTTCAGTAGTTTATCATTACATTTTAGTCACATATATCTTGTCTAGGTCATCTGTATAACTATGTAGGGCAACTAAAAAGGACAGGGTAACTACAAATTCGAACAAGGAACAGAGACTTTACGCGCGCGCGAACTATGACCATAAAGGTGCGTGCACACAATACCACGTTATCGCACGATCGCGCGACATAAACAACGCGGCGGGTGGCGGGCTGGCGCTACCGCGCAGTGCCACTATACTTTACGATGCTACAAAAATACTTGATAAGCTACTGCAGTAGCTGGAACAAGTTGCACGTAATTATAGTGAGTATTAAGTACTGTGCCTTGGATAAGTAGGTACAATTTCATTTAAAAAAAAGTACAATTTAATGTAACAGTTTTCAGTAGTTAGAGAAAGATGTTCAACTATTTGAAAATTTGTAACGTTCGATATCCTTAGTTTACAAAACTAATTTAGTCAGTTTCTTATAAGTATTGAAATAATAGTAACGAGTTACATATTTTATATTGTGAATACATATTTGTTTTTTTAACTTAATAAATAACAGCAGTTTTGTCTCAGAAAAATCCTATCGAAGCAAATAAGGTCTTTAAAGAGAGTTGACGTGATTCTAAAAATTCCAAGACTTTCAAATCTGATCTAAACAAACAAAACACTAACCTCATTGAACAGTCAAACATTTCGCTGCACAAAAGCACAATACGGGCCACCGTACTCACAAGTGGGTCACAATGTCGCGTACGGGCCGCACGGTGTGACAATGCTCTAGTGATGCGCTCGGATCAAGTGCTAGTTTCGGTATCTTATTGGTCTCAGTAATGTTTCTTTGAAAAAATGGAGCCTATTCTGTTCTATTCTTTCTACTTCAACAATATACTTATTCTATTAACACAAAATTAAATTATAAGGGCCAAACATAATTTGTATGTTCTCTGAAATATGTGTATGTAATAATTTATTCGTATATAAAAACTTAATTAATTATTTCTTAAAAAATAAAAAAATATAGGCAATAAAATATACATAATTTTATTCAGCCCATAGGTATTCAATTTACTGAAATGCATCAACCTAGATGCGCAAAAAATCTACGAATTTTTTATGTGAAATCTACTTTAGGCGCCCCTAGCGCTCTTTCTGAACAGTGAACCAAACTGAACTCGAGTCGGTGACGCTGAATCGGGTATACTCGGCTCCATTCGACATCAAGCGCGCTCGGGTAGGTGACGCTGAATCGCGTATCTCGGCTCTAGTGCTTTACGTGTTTTTTTAAAATAAATTTTCATTTCTATCGTGTATAAGCACACACCGTCTTTTTTCAGTTTTCATGCTTTGTTTTTTCAGTTTAAAAAACATATTTCAAATGGGTTCTAGTAAAACACTTCATTTTTAGACCAAACTGAGACCAGAACCGGCTCGGCTCGGCAGCTCGTCACTAGCACCCCGCGGTGTCACAAGTGTCACTGATAGCGCAGGGTCCGAGTTCAGGACAGCCTCATAATAGCGCGCACTCAGGTGTCACACCGCGTATCTGACAGGAATGCGGTCGCGTTATGCTTATGCGTACTAGTGTATACGGGGCTTTACAGCTATTCTTTCTTGAGGGTGATCTGAGATTTACTAGTAGCGTAAATCTCAGATCGCCCTCACGAAAGAAATGATTAATTTTATGAAGATGGGATATTAAAACAACTATCTATGCGTAAGCCAAAATTACAAATTACCTGCCTTTTACTATGCTTTTAATTTGACTTTAGCTCACTGCAACGATTTTAAATAGAGTTAGCCCGACTTCAGAATTAACTTAAATAGGTAGATACTTCGCAATCTTTACTAAGTTGCCAAGCAAAATAATAAATTATCACGAAATAGCCAAATTATCTATAATACCATCCAGTACATACACTATAAACTGAACTAAAACCTATATCGAAATCCCGTAAAGTGTGAACAAACATTTTACTTTACTAAGCCGTACCTTATCGGAGACTCACACTAGATAGCTGGATCGTTAGTACTTACGTAAGTACCTAGAAACCTTAGCTAGCAACTAGTGTTGTCGGTATTCCAGGATACTTCCATTTTCAGATCAGATTTTTCTGGGACTTGAACATTTTTGGTCGAATATGGCAAGAATATGGGAATGGCAATGGTCGTTTTGTGGATAATTCCATAGAATTATCATGACCCTCATGAAGGAGGAATGCATAATACGACTTAGCAGAAGAGTGGCGAGAAGCTCGAATTTTCTCATCCAGAGAAATAGGCGAGATTCTCAACGTATTTTCAGCAGCAGCTTTGGGGGGCGTTTTTTCAGCAGTGGCGCAACCATAAAGAAAAACATATCGATTTTGACATGGTCACTAAATCTAAAACTAATTGAAACTATTAACTAGATTGTGTAAAATTGATGATTGGTTTAGCTGTGATGATTATTCAGAGGATCACTCGCATTACTAAGGCACAGGTTCTAGGTAGAACCTGTAAATGTAATAATAATAAATATAAAAATAATAATAAAAAATTGTACAATTAGTTACAAATAATTATATAGTAAATGGCAGTTTAACGTGTTTTGTTACGAACACCTGACCTACCTTTGAAAACTACTTACATTGAAAACTACCTAGTTTAGAGGTCAGGTGTTCGTTAAAAAACACGTTAAACTACCATTTGCTATATATAATATTTGTGACTAATTGTACACATTTTTATTATTATTTTTATATTTATTATTATTACATTTAGTGGCATTCGGAATCGGTACTTATATTTCACAAAGTAACACCTGGCAACACCAACACTACCGCGAACCATCGCCATGATAACCCTAATGACGTCGTAAAGTCCCGGCGGAGAGAAGGATCGGAGATATGCGTCAGGAACGCGGAAGAATTAGCTGGCGAATAACGACGACGGAGTAAATAACCTGTAGGCCCTAACATCTTTAGATTAAATTGGAAGGTTTGTATGGGAAGCTGGGTCTGCTATTGATATCATAGCAATACTAATTTTTTGCAGGTATTCAGTAGTCAGTCCTCATTCATACAAACAAACACATTCATACAACACAACACACACACACTGTTGCTTTCTTCGTCCGTGCAGTCACTGAGGGGCCAGCTGAAAATCAGCGCTGTGGCTTGCCTCAGCATTATGCTGAGCTGGTGTACCCTTTGTGGCACTGTACCACACCAGATGTTCTGTGCTGCATGTATTAAACTTTGTATACTTCTGTATTGAGTTCTATATTCTGGTGTTTACAGCGCTAAACGTTTTCAATTTTTTTCAATTTGTTTCTAAAACCATCAACTAAATACCCTCACGGAACCCTATTATATTACTAAACGCCTGAGGAATAACTAAAAGCCACTTATCACTTCCTTAGTGATAAGCTGTGACATCATCAAAATTTAATTATAGTTGACATTTATATTATAATTTGTTATGTAATTTTTAAATTGAGATATTGCAGTTACAAATTGAGGTTTTTGTTTTGTTACCTTTATTATTACATTGCTAATTTATTATGATTGATTATTTTATTGATGATAATTTATGATTGATTGATTTATTAATTGAACAAAAACTTGTACGCTTTCGGGCTGAATATGGTGATACTGAAACACAATGTAACATCTGCATTACCCATATATACAAATAAATTATATTTCTATTACTAGCAAAACGTCTAAAAAAATTGAAAATTAAAAAAATAAGAACCGACTCTATTGAAATAGGCCCTTTTATATTTGGTCAGTCGCCCGACTACAAATAGAAATAAACTTAATTTAATAAAAATATAAAAACCGTCTTCAAATCACTGAAAAGTTACAAATAATTATTTATAATCTAAATTAAAACCCTAAGTGTATCTAAGTACACGTACCTATAGCTCCCTATTCTGGTTTTTTTTTCAGATTATATAATCGAATAACAATAAGTAAAACAGTCCTATACTAACCTACAACCCTGTTACTAAATAGACGTGCAGTCGTGCAAGCCATAAAGCACCACCCCAACTCTTCCCGTGGGTGTGATACGAAGCGACTAAGGGTCTTAGTGGATACTATTCTACACCTAGTAGACGGCGGTAGGCTCGCCACCTATCACGTTTGTCCACCAAATCTTACGGCGAAAAGTGGGAACTGCCTGTGATTTAAGGTAGTTCCTCTGTCTATCCCCTCGGGGATTATGGACGTGAGAGTTATGCTTATGCTATGCCGTTATAACCTAACGTTTCCAACCACATTTTGCGAAAAAATAGTATCTTATTCCGCCACTTGACCGGATCTCTCATCGACCTTTTTATTTTTTAAAAGCCAAGATAACGGCCTGAGCACGTGGCAGACAATGAGTTAAGCTGCGAGTACACTCGCCCGATACGCTCGGAGTGGCATCAAGTAGCCCAGGCATCGGCGTCTGGTGTCAAGTGAGCACTGATCCGCTCTAGGACGTGATTAAACCGCGAAATGTCAAAGTGCAAAGATCGGCCCTTTGTGTACGGCCCTTTACGTCAGTCAATGTTGGGAGCTGCGATGTGTTCATTCATCAAAAATGTGCTGCCGTCGCCGGCGTGTGGTGGCGGAAAATTGTTTTTTCATGCAGACCTTTTTTTAAATTAAAATCGCACGTTTATAGTGCGGAAGAAACATTCAAATCTTTTACCCTCTATGTACCTATAGTACCTATAGTACATAGAACTTATAATTAGATCAAATAGTTCGGTAAATAATTGTATAGGGTACAGATGGTTTTATACCATAATAGATGGTAGTGAGAGAAAAAGAAATTAAATTGCTCTGTCATTTGAAAAAGACCGTTAAATGCAAAACACTATTTTCGAGAAAATGGCAAAAACGCGTAAAATTTGTTTTCCTATGTTTATGGAATTCTATGAAAATTCCAGAAAACTCAAGAAAACTCCAGAAACTTTCAAAGAAGAATTCCAGTGAACACTAGAAAATAGACGCGAGGACGAATCAATGTCGATGTACTCATTGCTGGTTATCGTGTTCTTTCACTAACGTTTTAACTTCATAACGAGCAATGGATATTCATCCGCCGCGGACGTCCGCGTCACGCAGCGGTAGCGCACAAGGTATCACGACACTACCCCCATCCGACCAGTGTCAATCTCTCGTTTTTCCGTGGTCCGACCGCCGGCGCGGCGGCAGCGAGCTTTGTTATTCAAATCCGCTAGCCCATCTGCCGCACAAGGGAATAATTAACAGATGTGTTTTAAAAATTACGCTCTAAGAGGTGAACATGTTTTGTTTCCCTTTTTAAAACGGATTGGGTTTCGAGTTGCGTTTCAGTGATTTTCACGCTGAAAATTAAAACATAATAGCTGAACTCAATGTATTATGGAAGCCAATTTCATTGTTTTACGAGTATGTTTTGTCTTATTAAATCATCATACTTTGAATAAAGTGAATCTAGCTGATGTCTTTCTGAAAGAATAAATTCCAACATCATAAGATTTTTTTACGTGAAACAGAAAGGCAAAGAGAGAGAGAGAGGAATTTCAAAGGAACAGACCATAGAGAAGAAAAATATGATGAAGATGAAGTAATCTATCTATCTATGTTTGCTTGATTATAAGCGGGGAGTTAATACTTAGGTTGCGGCTTAGGTACCTACGAGCTACGCCTACCTACATGGAACGGGAGGACGGACGCTGTCCGAGTTTCAAACTAATGTTTGCTATAGGGTTGTCTATGAGACCAGAGATAAAGGATTTAAAAATATAATTCTGATTTTAAAATGGATAAGTTACTATGCTTATATCACAGCTGAGTAGCAGTAGTAGGATAGATTTGGTGTTAGCAAATATCCATCGAAATCTTCCAGGTCTATAATACCAGCTTTTCCATAATGGACCCTTCCTAAAAGGACCATAACCCAAAATCTCCGAAAAGGTGAACTGAAATCAAGACTAACGACTATTATATAATAATAGAGTAAATTATTCACAGACTTCAATACCTAGGTATCCAGAATCTGCACATCTTCTCATAATGGATAAAGTGAAATGATACATGATTTGATAAAGTGAAACATGAAATGAATTAAAGACAGGTTGATAAAACGAAAAAACAATCATGCAAGGGATATACGTTTTTAAATGTGATGAATGAGCTGATAACATAAAAGAAACAATAACCCGATCAAAAAACAAAAGACCTCGCCAGCCAACCCTGAAGCGTTGACGGGGTGAAATAAAGCCGACTATACACGTCGGCGAATGGAGCGAAAAAACTGCAGTTCAAAGAGCCATGCTGTAACAACCCCAGCAAAAAGTCGACCCATTGTCGCGGTCGTGATGTATGCCCGATTTTTACGTGAACTGCGGATTGTTGGCTTTCAGTATTCAGACATTGTGGAACATTATTCACAAAAGTTTTGTAAAATTAAAATTGATTAGTCTCCGCAAGCCAAGAACAAAATTTTAAAATTTTATTACATAGACAAAGAAATCCTGATTTAAAAAAAATCGAACTCAGATCTCATCGTGGGAAAAGTAGAACTGAAAGTTTTGTAGTAACTTATTTTTGTGATGTTAGTAAAAGTAGTGAGGAGCTCGTAGCCTAGTTACGAGCACGGTCCGTAAGTGATCGTGCAGGTTAAGCGACGTTGGCGCGGTCGGTACCTGGATGGGTGACCGCTAGTGGCATATTTCATCTGAGCTCCTCCGTGCCTCGGAAAGCACGTTAAGCAGTCGGCCCCGTTTGTTGTCGTTCGTCAGCAGTCGTTAAGCCATGTCTATGAGGCCTACGGGCGGCCTGAACAACTCTGACAAATAGGTTGGCCACTAACCATACGATAAGCAAGCAAGTAAAAGTAGTATATTACTTTGAAAAAAAATAGACAATAAATATAACGTTTTATTACTAGGTATAAAAGAATTATAAAAATTCTTATTAATAATTATAATAATTCTTATTTCTATGTCCGTTTATAACGTTTTAACTTTTCAGTTGCGGTTTTTTTTTATTTACGACTAAACCCGCGTTTGACCTCAATCTCACCTGGTGGTAAGTGACGATGAGGTCGATGGAGCACACGGGTTTAGTAGTACCGTAAGGCAATAAAGTCTGACTGTAATATTAGGTGCTTACTTATATAATGAAACTGAAGTATCCATACCTATTTATCAACCAATCTTCTGTTATTCATATTGTAAACCGATATAACTGTGATAAACTGATAACTATCAATAGATTGTTAAAAACGGGGACAATAGCAAACCGAATTTAGCCCGAGGGACCCTAAAACCGAAATCTTTTGTGAGTCGCGTGCCGAAACCCGACACTTTTGTACCCTCATTAGGGTTGCTACTTAATTATTTAATAAAAAAATACGTAATTTTTTAATGGAATCGAAGTTCGATTATTAATAAAAATGTCAGGCGTAACTAATTGTAGATGAATGACGTCATAAACTAACTAAATGCGGGTGTAAGATTTTTATTTTACGCAAAACGAGCGCTGTAAAAGGGTGAAAGTTTATAGTGTAAATAGATTTCCTACATATTACAAAGCTAACTTTTTATAAGTAAAACTATGTAAGCAGCTAAAAAGACCAATAGTATAATTTCCAGGAGTAAAAACTAGGAAAAATTGGAAATGTTCGGATCCGGTCTAAGTTTTTTTTAGTTCTTTTGCATGTTTTGCGCACAACTTACAAAGTCTCAAATCGATCTCGCCACATGTGTGTGGTAAAATCTAGGTATGGCAACAAAAGAACATGGGGGAGGGGGAAAAAAGAAATTTCATGCGTCAATGTCTAGTAAAGAGTATTACTTAAATGTTGCTTAGTGTCGATTATTATTTTCCTTTACAAAAATGGGTGCCACCATAACTCATTTGATAGACTCCCATATTGTATCAATTATTTTACTAGTCAATTTCAAGTTCCTATATAGACCTGATACTTTTTTTGGCCAGAACGTACCTATGCCATTCAGAATATCGGCAGATTAGCCCGCTAATAGAACCGCGGGCCGTGAAAAAAGAAAATGGCGTCATATCCCGTGCACCCGGAGGGGTGTCGGTGCGATTCAGCACTTTCAGAGCTCACAGCTCGACGGTGAAAACCCAATTTGACGGACTGATTAACACGCCTCTTTTCACTTACACGGGAATTATTGGATCAATTTGTAATAGAAAAGATATAAATATATTTGTGTACTGTAGAAAATAAAAACAGAAGACTCTAAAAACTAACTGGTTTAAAATATTATTTAAATATTTCATGAATATAGCGTCGGTGGTCTAGTGGCTAGGACGCCGGACTCCCGTGCGGGAGGTCCGGGTTCGAAACCATGCAACGCCATGTACCAATGAGTTTTTCGGATTTTTTCGAAGACTTACGTACATTTACCCACTGCTCTAACGGTGAAGGAAAACATCGTGAGGAAACCTGAATGTCTGAGGAAATTAAAAGTTTCCGAAGGCGTGTGAAATCCACCAATCAGCACTGGGCCCGCTCGGTGGATCATGGCCCGTACCCCCTTGTTCAAGGGGAGGCCTGTGCCCCAACAGTGGGGACATTAATAGGCTGATGATGATGATGATTTCATGAATATTTATTTCAGGTAGATTGTAGGTAATGCACTTCGATCGAGGTTTTAAGTTTGACACGTTTGTCTGTTTGTGTGTTTGTCTGTTGCATCATAACTTGGCAACGGATGATCCGATTTGGACCCGGTTTTTTTATTAAATAGAGAAATTTGTCGAGTGTTCTTAGCTTGGTCTGATAAAAATTTGATCAGTGGTTTCCAATATCTTGGAGTATCTTTAATGTCAGATGGGATCTCTGGAACGGTAATAGCTAGATGGTTCGAATTTGTGCTCAAATGTTCAGGTTCATGGTGCGTTTCCGACATCTGAAACCTTGAGAATCTGATGATGACCAGGAAAAAGTTAATGAACTTCAATTTCACAATATGAAACTAGAAGAATTGTCAGATAATCAGCCTGCGGAAACTATAATAGTTAGATGGGGTCTTCTAGAACTAAAGTTGTAGGGAATCCTGGGACATTACAAGATAAAAAATATTAAAGATGGTGGCATAAAAATAAATGAGAAAGATGTGGAGCTAGGAATTTTAAGATAGCCATGGCGAGGCCGAAGCCCGGAGCCTTCAGGCGCCGCAGGTCTAACCTGCTAAATGTTCTTAACCATGTCAAATGAAAAATGGATTAGTGGTTCTAAGATCTTGGAGTATCTTGGGATGTTGGAGTATGATGGGATCTCGGGAACAGTAACAGTTAGGTGGTTCGAGTTTGAGCTCAAACTTTTATGACTATGTTGTCCTTCCCACATCTGGAATCTTGAGGACCTGATGATGACCAGGAAAAAGTATGGGGATCACCACAATGGTACGTCGGGGGTTTCTTAAATTTTTAATTTAGAGTTATTTTAATATGAAATGAGGGTGATCTTTTAATTCCAACACTATGCATCTACTTAACCCTTTCTTACCACGCGGGATGTAACCAACCCATATATCTAAACCGTTCATTTCCCGAACAAATTCAAGTCCCATAAAAAGAATCTCTTCCGCGATCGCCCAGTCGCCCACCGGGTACAATCGCGTACAGTGGTCGCAATTCACGCAGGAACATGCTCCGTTCCTTCTTGTTGTCGCCACAAGATAAATAAGAACAGTAAAGAATTTCAGCATTAGACTAGCGTTCGCCGCATCGCTGGGTACGACTTGGTGACAGGTAACTGATCAGGAGATCGATTCCACTAAATACAACGTAACTAAATAGAATCTAAACTGCATCGTTATGACGTGTTTCGTGTGCTACTATCCACTAACGATCCAATTTCAGTTAAGTTCCGATCGAGTCAACGATCGATCGAACAGTAACGTATTTGTGCATTCTAATAAAACGTTTAGTTTATATTGAATCGCAGTTGAACGGTAACAAAATGCTTCAACTGTCAAATATAACGATCGAACATAAGTTCCTCCCAAGGTACTTTTGCCCGAGCGATAGTAAATCTTAAGGTGGCAGTGGTAGAATTATCGTCAGCAGAATGAGATTTAGTGTCCAAATAGAATTGAAACGAAAACTAAATTGAAATTGGATAGAAATAGAACTATAAACGTTGTAATTTAGGCGAATTGGGTGCCAGGGCCGCAGATATAAAGGGTTTTGAGGATTGAACACCTCGAAATGCTTTTATCTTCAACTTTGAGTATTTACATAATTTGTTTCGATAGCTACAGGCTGCAGATAGAGGTGAGCAGTGAGGCGGCGCGGCGGAGGAGCGTGACTTTTAAAAAAAAATATTGACTACTAAACCCGCATTTGACCTCGATCTCGCCTGATGGTACGACGATGAGGTCGACGATGGAGCATGCGGGTACAGTAAATGCCTATTCACTCTGACCTTGAAGATCCCAAGGTTGAGACTGACTGACTGGGTGACGTGTGTGGATACTTGGACAGCTTTTACTGAAACTCTTTACTGTTCCTATTTAGATTGTGGTTCCTTGTCGTAGCTAGCAAGCCCACTGTTCGATGTAAGTCGTGCACCACACAGCCATTGTGCTGAATTCGGAGCCAAGTTAATTGTTTTTAATTCGCGGTGGTGTATTGTAGGTCTTTTAATTACGCCCACGGCTGCGCTAATGGCATCGTGAGCGCATGCGCTGATCACGATGTGCTTTTGTTTGACTTTGGGTACAGGTGGGTATAAATTGTTTGGATCAAGTGACAGTTGATGAAAAATGCAGGTGGAATTCGGTATTTTACTAAAAAATATATTCCATCAATCAACTTACATGGACATCCTGAAGAAGGATCTAAAATTCGTTTTTCGATATCTCAACTCACATCAAAGATATTAATGGTTTAAGTTAGTACTGGAGAGATGCTCTATCCCTTTTTTAGCAAAACAGTTCTTTATATGTAGCCAGGATCAGCTTGTATGACGCTATTACACAGTGACGTCATGATGTAATATTGCCGTCTCTTTCTATCATCTGATTTTTATCTGAATTTTAATTATGTTTTCATATTTGACCATAAATGTATGCCTATTTCTTAATTTTTTAGAAATGCATTTAATGTTACTTGGAAACTACCGAATGATTTCCGTTACATATTATGTAATTTTAATATTTTTCGTGGAAAGTCAATGTGATTTAATATAGAAAATAGTCTTACAAATGAAAAGGGGTCGAGTCGAATAATTAGTACCTATATTTCGTTTGAAAAAATTCTGGTCTAATCTTACTTTACGACAAAACTGCACAGAAAAACAAACCAACTTGACAAAAACCACATTACATAAAAGAACATTCGAGTTCTACGAAGAAAACGTTACTAATGCAGCCATTCAAAATTGTAAATCTTAGTCATTCGATGTCGAATGAAAAGAATATTTCGTGAAAATTGATAAGACATCTGTAGACGATTGTACAAAAGCGTACAGGAGAGTAAAGTGTGTCGATGTCGCCCTCATTTGGTTAATTCAGCATCCGCACAGATCCTCAATTAAACCGGCACAAAAGGAGGACTTTCGGTGGGAAATCACGACGGCCACGAATTAACTACATACGCAGGACAACTTTTTAATGAGGATTTTCGTTCAAGTTTTCTTTCAATTCCATGTGTTCCTTTGTTTGAGCAGCTTTGGGTGAGAATTGAAAATGTTTGGTGAAAAGGTATTTTAAAATATCTTCTTCTAAGTCGTGTTCCTCATTGAGTTAGACATAGACATATTTACTGATAATGTTCATTACACGTCAAAATACAGGTACTATACACTCATTCAATATGCAGCATATACCAAGGTACACACTCAGATAAAAACAAATACACAAACTCCCGGAGGAATTGCTGAGGGTTGTGATCATTCTAAGGATTAATCACATAGAACGACTGTCTTGGCAGATTTAATGGGGTTGCCAATGCCTTCCCCATTTCACACACTGGCTATCTCAGTGTGCAGGTTTCGTCACGATGTTTTCCTTCACCGTCAGAGCAGTCGGTAAATGTACGTAAGTCTTTCGAAAAAACCCATAAACTCATTGGTATATGACATTGCATGGTTTAGAACCCGGACTGCATAGGAGTCCGACGTCCTAGCCACGGCGCCACCGACGCTCCAAAATTTAAAATATATTGTTTCAAAATTATAACTTGGCAGTTTAAAGGTGGTATGTATGAGGAGGTGTTAGAGTATTTTAGAATCAGCCTGGTGAGGTACCATCCTTTTACCTACTTAGGTCGCAAGGCAGCAATGTTTGCACTGCTGTGTTCCGGTTTGACAGATGAAGGCGAAAAACAACACAATTTAGTCGTCTAAAATCATCATAAATCCGACCTTAACCAAAGTGAGAATTTAAAAAACAAATCCACAAAACAAGCATCAGATACGAGCCGAAAACAAAGTGATGGCTTGTAATGTAACCCTAAACTGCGGGGTGCGACCCCACGCGGGCTGTGTGGTCTGTGAGACCGCATCGCAATCTCGTAACAAGCGCGACTTTTGGCTTGACGCAACCCTCAACGGTTAGCGTTACGAGATTATGGCCCGGGCGATGCGTCTGACGATTTGAAAGCGAAAGAAGAAAAAAAAACTTTGACTCTAGAGTCAAATTAAATACTTTTGACTCTAGAGTCAAATTGAATACATTGGACTCTGAGTCAAATTAAATACTCGTGACTTTAGAGTTAATTTAATTTGTTTAAAAATCAATTACCTACACTCACTCACATTTTTAGCTAGTTTAAATATAGTTTAGCCGTATACGAGGAATACCAGCATCAAGACAAACTGTTTAAGGTTTAATGATGCTGTTGAATTATTTTTTCTATGTGTATCTAAGGCGTAAAATTGTAATAAAAAATATAAAAAATAAGCTGTCATTAATTCACAAAAAAATAATTGAATACAGTTGTTATTAATCTAGATTTCTAACGTTCAATATTTTAGCCAGCTTCGTATTACAAAAATGTCCTAAAGATTTTTGCTTAGTGAAAAATAGTTTTATAATTCCGATATCATGCAACTTATCCGCGGCTCTACGTTGCGTGTAGGAAGCTTTTTATCCCACATCTCTAGGGGTGCAGATAATCGTATCTGCACACACGTCACTTGAGTCGCGACACATTCAGCTGACACCCCATTCGCTCTCTGACCACTAATCAATGATCAAATTTTCTTTATTCGCTACCGTGATTTCGAGACAGACCTATTATTAAATGTAAAATTGGTTTTCGCGGTCTAGTATTAGGAAACAGTCGAAGGGGAGCATGTAACGTATAACCTCAACAAAACCCGCGAAACCCATGATCAACACCCTCGCCTCGACACGTGTCAAAATGACGGCTCTAAAAAGAAAATTACTGTTTTTTATTTACCGTTGATTACACTGAAGACAAAAAGCGTGTGATTATTTTGAGAAGGTATTAATCGCGGCCGTCAAACGGGCGGTTAACTTGTAAAGCCGCCTAAATTGCGGGGCCGCGACAGATGTCGCTCCCGGCGCCGCCACTGGAATTGCGTGCGCGCAGGTTTTATTATATTCGCACGAACAAAGTGCACCGCCTACTTTCAGCACTCGTGTTTCCTTTTTCTGGTTTTATTTAGGCCGCTATTTTATTTTTAAATGAAATATTTTTACTTTTTTATCAATTTTCTTGAACACTAAGTCTTTTTAAATAAATTTCAAAAAGGGTGAAAAATTTGAACCCGCGACTTTGGCGTTCCGTGCCAGCAGGATGAGCCGCGATAGCTTAGTCGCAGGATCAAATCCTGCATGAGATACCTAGCATGAGAAATGCATAATAAATAAAATTAAGTCATTCTTTATTTTACATTGAATTAAAAAAAATATCAAAATACGGAACATCAGGATTAAAATTTGTAGAAATTTCTATACGAATTACTCATCATGTTTCGATGAGATGTGAACACTTCGACAGTGAACAGATTTAATTAATCCGTCCTTGTATCAGACTACATCGGTCCGGAGCGTTGCATATTCATGTGGTCACAGCTCGTTAGGTCGCCCGCGGTCAGTATTCAATCTGTCGGGGGCGGGGGGTTGAAATCTGACGCCATGTTAATTTGTAAGCTAGCTTGACGACCAAGATGAGATTTTTACGACAAAAAAATGTAGTGTATTGCGTTTTTTGGCAGTTTTATTGCGGTGTTTTTGTTCTATATTACGATTTGAAAGGTTCTAAAAATGGAAAGTGGATCCAATTTTATGTTTTATTTATTTGTCAGTTACACAGCATATTTCATATTAAAAATATAAATCAAACAATTAAAAATCTATAGATGCCAATTTTGCATAGGTTCAGGTTTAACTAGAGAGTGTCGGTGGCACTGTGGCTAGGACACCTGACTCCCATGCGGGTGGTACGGGCTCGAAACCGTGCAGTGCCATGTAGCATGTACCAATGAGTTTTTCGTATTTTTCGTAGACTTACGTACATTTACCGACTGCTCTAACGGCGAAGGAAAACATCGTGAGGTAACCTGCACACTAAGATGACCAGTGTGTAAAATGGGGTAGGCACAAAAGATCCTCAAGGGTCGAAGTGCCGCTGGGGTTATTCCCGACCCCCTAGCATAAGATAACTGAGGACTAATGAATGAATTAGACAAGTTTCATCTTCGAAAACATGAACAAAATTGGGAAAAAAGAGTGTGACTTATAAAAGTAATGTATATATCGAATACATCTCTTCTTTGTTTAACGTTTTTTTACATAGGTACTTATATTTAGTTTATATGCCAAAACCATTCGCCTATTGACATCAATATTGCCCACAAATGACAAGCTATATCCATGACATCAGTCTGATGCTCCCTTCGTGCCACTAATGAGCAAACACGACGGTTCAAACACGGGACTGCGGATATGATCTCACGGTCTACTGTGTTTCGTTCGTGTTTACTTGCCTACTAAGTTTGTTTAGATAATTTTTGATTTCCACTTTGATCTCTCAATTTTCTTTATTATCAATAAATAGTGGCATCGATTCTGCTGGCCGCTATAAACGAAATGTGCCGTTCACTCTTACACAATGTTGTATATAGTGAGCGTGATAGTTTTATTCAGGTTTAGCTTTAGGTTTGGCGGTCACCCTGGAATTGAAGCCACTGAATTACATTTTTATCAGAGCTTATAAGTATGTCGGATAATGTTCTTTTTACTGCTAGAATCCGCATCTGATCATTTTACGGCTTCGCATAAATTCTCCATTAAACTTGGCGACATCAGAACTCGAAACACAATTAGGCAACCAACAATGAATTAAAACGTAATCTTGTTAAACATGCCGTCACCTCCCTTGCACCGGTGCGAATAATTAGCAATCCCCTATCTGGCGTAGTGCATTAGTGAAGGGCAAATATCGTGATCGCTAAGAATGGCCAAGAAGTGTGGCATCGGTACCAATATCATAGAATTTCTTATGTAAACACAATATAGAGAATGTTGTAAAATTTCTTATGTATACACACTATATACAGAGTATGTTGTAAAATTTCTTATGTATACACACTATATACAGAGTATGTTGTAAAAATAAAGATAATTAGCTATTTACAATATTCAACACGTATACCAACCTATACCTTCTTCTTCTAAGTCGTATTCCTCATTGCTGAGGGTTGTGATCATTGTAAGGAATTAATCATAAAACGACTCTCGTGGCAGATTTAATGGGGTGGTCATTGCCTTCCCCATTTCACACACTGGTTATCTCAGTGTGCAGGTTTGCCCACGATGTTTTCCTTCACCGTCTGAGCAGTCGGTATATGTACGTAAGTCTTTCGAAAAAAACGAAAAACTCATTGGTACATGACATTGCTTGGTTTCGAACTCGGACCTCTCGCATGGGAGTTCGACGTCCTAGTCACGACGCCACCGACGCTCTCAAACCTACGCGACGCTCTCGCCACCGACCTATACCTACCTAATAACAAAGTTATCAATGTAAAAAAATGTACATTTCTTATGTGGCTTTCGTGAATGTGGATAGAAAAATAAGACCATTTTTGTGTCCGTATTTGTGTCATTCATTTGTGACATTATGTCGGCCCTAATTATTTTCTAAGATCAAAATATTTGTCACCATATTTTAGAAAATAAATTGCTCCATTCTATGTCTGAATTTTTAAGAAGCGTAATATCACACCCGTTTCTTTTCTTTAATGAAAGGTATTGATGCAGCCAAAAAGGACTTGGCTTCAGCCGCAATCTTCCATTTGTTTTAAAACCAAGGCCGGTTTCACATCACTTGTTACACGCAGACGTCGAACGAGATAACCGAATCACTGTTTAACAAGTTTTACGCAGATAACCCCCGGAATGTGCACTTGTTTCGTTTCAAGATAAAACAATAAAATGTGGAGAATGGTGAGATTAGAGACACGTTTCGTCTGTTTACAGAAACAAACAGAAGCCGCATTCGTAAGAGCTTCAAACAAAATAATGGGAGTGAAAATTGAAAACGGGAACCTATTTTCTTTGAAAGCAATTTAAAAATAACTGTTATTGGTAAGCTCATTTTAAAGTACACGGTTGAATTAATGTCTAACTAAACAATTTCGATCTGCAAAGTAGGTAGGTATTTTACTCGTAATGGTACGATTTGATTCACAGTATTTCTTATAACCGGTTGGCTGGAAGAGATCCCTATGGGATAAGCCCGCCTTTGTACATGTTTTATTTTATTTTCTGTGTATTTTATATTAGTGTAGGAACATGCTATGAGAGGTCATGGAATGACGTAACGTCAGTAGTATGAAAGGGAAAAGGGAAGATCTTCCACCAGGCGGGGTGTTGTGCCTGGTGACCAGATGTGCTGGTCCAACTATGGGTGTTTGGAACTCGTATATATACGAAGTCCTAGGAAAATTTCAATAGCGCGTTCTACGCCGATGTGAGTAGGTACTGTATCGTAGTGGCGCGCGTCGTGGGTCGCCACATTAGTACAATAAAGAGACTACAAACAAACAAACAACCGATTATGTTTCGTCACTCATTTATCAAAACGATTTCATTCACAGTAAAACAACAAATAAACATAGTTTTGTCACGAAATAATTAAGGCCCGGACTTCACGACGCCCGTTCCTACACTGGTTCCAGTATGAGATACTCGTAATACTACGATTTGAGTTACAGAATTACTTATAAACGATAACATTTCATCTCTCATTTTCAATGACGACTATATTCACAATAAAACAAGAAATGCCTAGTTTTATGTCACGAAATAATTATAACCCTTGATCCCCGATGGACAAACGTCCCCCGGGGGTCGGTGCGACGTCTTTTTATCGGCGGGGGACCGCAAATTTCTATTTGCATATCTGCATGCTCATAAATCTCTGTTTCACTTATTAGCCCCTTTTCCCCGCGCGGTGCGGTCTTGCAGACCCCTAGCGGCGTGGCAGGGTTAAATTTCCTACCTAGACTTGGTTATTAATTATTTAAGTTGTACATGAAATGGTTGCATTTTGAATATGAAGAAAGTACCTCCGTAGTTATTACAAAAATAATTTAATAAATAAATAAATAATGTGATTAAATAACTAGAGACTAATGTTATAATCTAATCTATAAGTATGTAGGTAATATGCAAATTAAATGTGCGAAAAAATTAGTAAAAGATAAAAAAGTCGTTAATACTCACAATGCCAAGCAGGTCCGGTTGTATACCCCTCCTTTCTCTCCGCCAAATGGTTAGTGACAGTGAAATAGCTAGTGATCTGGTTACTTTGGGTGATATGCTCAGAAACAGAAAAATGTGGTTAGTATGGTGATATATAAATGTACAGTCTCATAAAAACGCACCCTTCCTTTTACGCACACTGCAGCGATTTTGGAACGCAACAATATCGATCCCTTATAAATCTATTGATCGGTTATCTAGATTTCTATTGGTTCTGTCCAATTCCGTTTCAAAATCTCTGCAGTATGATAAACGGATGAAAACCTCCAACTTTCATGAAAAAAAAAGTATAACTTAATATGAAGGATTTTCTTCACCCATAAGAAATGGTGCGTTTATCTCACAGAAAGAGAAGAGTGAACGAGAGAACCACCACCAAGAGTAACCACCACCGAAACCGAAGAAACAGAAGAGAAATTAAGTTTTTGAAAATCCATGCAAAAGCTTTGAAATACTAAAATTCTAAAAGTCCATGCAAAAAGCACATAACAAATTCAAGCTTGTAACCGTTGAAAATAACACAAAGCAAGAGGATAACGTGTTTACCATGTTCGCAAAGGATTTTGGTGAAAATCTTTATCAACGATTTTTTTTTTGAATTTTAGAAATGAAATAGAAATCTTTTATTAATAGACAATTATGGGCTTAAAATCCTACACCATGCGAATACATTTTTAAAATGATATGGCTTAATGTAGTAAACATATGATCTTTTAAAAGGCCCAAGTTCAGCTGAGCGTCGCGTCGTAGCTGGTTTTCAACTCGACCCTTTCCATCTTATAACTATAGAGAGCAACAATGTCGTTCTGTCTGTTTGTCTGTCGCATTGGCTCATCTTAATTATTTTCTGAAACTCAACCAGTATCAAGAATCTGAGTTTTAATCATAACCTACTAAACCAAAACAAACACTGAATTAGGACTGAAGGGACCTCAAAATCCTGTCGCCATCTTTAGTCTTTGTCTACCCCTGCGGGATACAGAAGTATGTTTATGTAAGTATGTTTATGTATGTGTATGTGTATGTAAAGGATTTTGGTATATAAGTGCAATGTTACTACTTAGTTTTCAAACAAGTCATTGTACACACGCATGTCGTATTCGTGCAATATTTTACTGAAATGTTATTACCATCAGGTCAATTGTGTTGATCATCATCAGCCTATTAATGTCCCTACTGTTGGGGCTCAGACCTCCCCTTGCACAAGGGGGTACGAGCCATGATCCACCGAGCGGGCCCAGAGCTGATTGGTGGATTTCACACGCCTTCGGAAACTTTTAATTTCCTCAGACATGCAGGTTTCCTAACGATGTTTTCTTTCCTTCACCGTTAGAGCAGTCGGTAAATGTACGTAAGTCTTCGAAAAAATCCGAGAAACTCATTGGTACATGGAATTGCATGGTTTTGAACCCGGGCCTCCCGCATGGGAGTCCGGCTTCCTAGCCACTAGACCACCGACGCTCTTTTGTGTTGTTGTATTACAAACTATTTTATTAAAAGGTTTATTTATGCACTTGTAGGTTTTCTTTCATACAAATGTTCAAAGTTGAAAAATAATCACATTGGTTTAAAGTGTTAGTTTAGTTAAAGGTTAATTTTTTTTATATTGGCGACAGTAAAACAGCATGACTGTACTCTTAGTAACAATATATCAGTAAAAAATACCATAAGTACGACAGAAATGTGCAAAATAATATCTATAAAACCGTGTCGTAACGTTGCACCTGTAAGTACTTTGCTTTAGTGCTTCTGCCTACTTATAAGAGTTAATCTAGATTACAAGCAAAAAAATCCACATCTTATAATAATCCGGATCGTTTTCCATAAAAATGTTTATAAGACCGTGAAACGATCGTGAGTCGAAATTTTCCGATTACGTGGGGAACAGACCGCTCTGAAATCTCGATTCGATATGAAGAGCCCTACCGAGTTTTCTCAGAATACGGACACGGGTAGTCGGGTAATCTGTTACGGATTGTAAAATCGATACCAGATCAAAAATTTTAAATTTGAGGAAGCGTTCCAAAATAGATAATAATTAGCCGAACATAGAACGTTCCTGAAACAGTTGAGGCCTCCATAATACAGGGTATCTATCCTAGTGTAGTTTGTTGTTTTTATTAATACATAAGTACTTACATATTTCTATATATTTTAGGAAGTGGTAGATTGCACTATCCACCTAGACGGTAGGTACAAATACCTATAGTTACGTATGTTGTAACTTGTAACAAAAGGTGAAAGAAAAATATTTATTTGACATTATTATTATTATTTAACATTTTAATGCACAAAAATAGTACACGAGGCGAGCTTAATGCCATGCGGCATTTTCTACCAGCTAACCATTGGGTCATACAGATATTGCAAGCCAGGTGCATATAAATTAAATAGAAGAGATTTACTAATTATTATTATTATTTACTATACTATAAAATACCTACTCGTATAATATATAAAAATATAGATACTCGTACACGAATTCTACTACATAACAATGCATAACATTGCATGGTACATAATGTACAAGATACAAGTACGGTATCGAATTACAATACATTGCCAAAAGGCATATGCTGCGGCCATGAGATTTGAAAATTCACAAAAATATATATTTATGTAAATATAAAATAAAATCCTGTCAACGTTTCTAAAATCTCCGCGAAATCAAATTACAAAGATTTCACAAAAACTGGTGTTCCTATTTAAAATACGTTTAACATTTCATATCAAAACAGGGTGAGTTTCTGATACCCTACCAGTATAAATTCACGTTATATCGCTATAAATGTCAAATTTGTATGTAAAATCAACACCTGTTGATGCTATAAAAGAGATAATAGCAACCGTCTGAAACGGCATTAAAATGTCATTAGAATGATCATTGGAAAGCGTACACATCGTGTCGCATTCTTAAAATATACATTAATTAAAACTGAGTGTTCGTGACATCGTATCAGATCGGAAATAGATAGATAGAAACACTTTATTGTACACAAATACAGGAAAAGTAAAACTACAGGGATAGTAGCACGATACTTATTACTTGTCAAATACCATATCTTACGAGTAATTTGTGTAAATTGCAATTTTCATGAGATTTGTCATTTTGCTAGTGTGTTTCGTTTCGGTCTCTTAACTTGAGATCAAATGCGAACTTTGAGATTAAATGCAAATATTGTAAAAAAACGTCTAAAAAAGTGAAAATATTCCATTTTCCGAATATCCTGAATTCCAGACGAAATTTTAACACTAAAATATGAAATCCATAAATCTAAAAAACATAATATACCTAGCTTTTAACTGAGTTCAAGAAAATACTGGCTTGTAACAAAAAAATATACTTCGAACCGAATTTCCTAGATGTAAAACCTTGCTGGGGTAAAACGGTACAACCCACAAAAGAACTCAAGGGTTAGAACTGACTAAGTAAGTCAGAATGGCTAGGTTGAAACGAATACATATCTGTGAGCCATTTCAGAGTTCGGACATAACCGAGAAATTCTCAAAAAAATCATGACTTTTACCACATTCCAGATGCCTAGTGATAGCGATCGATATCTACATAGATACATTAATTAATGTAACCGATACGATCCCGTATCGCCCGTGTCGTACATCAGACAGCAACGCCCTGCGCGGGCGCCGCCTACACCGTGTTCCGGTTATCTTTGCGCATGATCTGTGGCCCGATTCCACTAATTTAACGTAATCTCAATAGGAACTAAATTGTAGCGACTTGACGCTAATTCTACGAACCGTTAGATTAACGTTACGTTTCGGTCAAGCCAACGATAGTTGGATCGATACGAAAACGTAATCGGTATCCAATCGAAATTCAAAAAAGAACGACAAACGCCGTAATCAAAACAGATCGAGTGGAATTGTTAGAGGTATGGATGTTACAGTGCTTCGACTCCGAGTCCGAAAGGTCGGAACTTCCGATTGATTTTACACCTCCGACTCCGACTTCGGCTACGATAATTTTGAATCGGAGGTTATACCGAAGATTTGTGAGCAAACATATTCAAATATAATTGCTTCTGTAATTGTTTGTGTATAAATAATTTTAAGTTGTAAATAAATAAATAATTAATAATATTTTATTAAATAGTGTAGGACCTACATAAAGGAATATGTTTTATTGCCGCAAACGTCATCAAGTTCAGCTATAAAAATTTAAAAAACGGTGTAAAATTTGAACTTCTTCTGAACATCTGTCTTCTACCTCCACCTCCGGTTCCGAATCCGGTTCCGATTTCGATAAATCAAATTTAAAACCTTCGGTTTCGACTCCGGTTCCGGTAAAACCACCTCCGTAACATCCCTAGTTAGAGGTACGAAAAACGTCAAGTCGCTGCAATTTAATTTCTATTAAGATTTTTTTGTATTAGTAGAGTCGGGGCCCTGAACTGGCCGTGCAACTTTTACCTCCACGCAAGGTGTCGACTTTTCTATTTCGAATGAAATACTGTGCGAAATCATACGCGAAAGCCTTCACCAGGAATTTTGTTATTGAATATTAAGTGATGTTGTTCCGTGCCGCTTCCTAAAAACGGAACCACGATTCGGAAAAGCGTCACAAGAAAATAACAAAGTAAAGTATCTATGAACCGATCTAACAACTAGTAGGAGTACATTGTAGGTAGATATGTGATGAAATTAGTGGAAAATTCACCGTATCATCGACGCGGGATGGTTCCGCCTTGAGACTCCCTTGAACACAATGAATTTGAAGTGAAATACCTAAGAAAACTTTTCCACTTACCAAACCAATAATCCTTGCGTGAAGGCACTTCATCTATCGCACAATATCCTCAAAAAATCTTTAGTTTTCAGGTTTTCTGAAGCGGCAAAGAAAATTTGCAAATAGCGCGGCGCGGGCTTGTCAATGACAGTAGTGACAGTTGTTTTTTTTTTCTTTGCTGGCTCTGGGCATTAGTCGAGGTGCGATTTGGCCGAACGGAAAATAAGATTTGGCACGGTCCTAAAGCTCTTAAACAATTCCTTTCAAAAACATTATGCTCAACCAATATGCATGACTCTTAATGTAATCTAAGTATATGTTGATCTTAGCAAAATTTGGATTTATTCCGGATTGGTCCCAAAAAAATCGTCCGGTTTCAACTTTTCGGATTCGTCAGACGCTTTAGTCAGCATTCTAACTGACAATTGTATGAAGCGTCCTTAAAGTTAAGTCTTCATTAAAATACTTACATATATGTTATCCCTTTCTACGCCATAGCTTTGGATAAAGGTGACACGACACATAAGGGAGCGATCGATACTTAAGGCAATCAGGATTTGTCTTTTCTAAAAGTAATTAATAAAATAATAAGGAGATGGTAGAAGTTTGGTGGAACTACGAAAAGTATCTTCTTGTCTTATCTTATGATAAGGGGCCGGGAATAATCCAGCGGCACTTCGACCCTTGAGAATCTTTTGTGTCTACCCCATTTACACACTGGTCATCTCAGTGTGCAGGTTTCCTCACGATGTTTTCCTTCACCGTTAGAGCAGTCGGTAAATGTACGTAAGAAAAACTCATTGGTACACGGCACTGCACGGTTTCGAACCCGGACCTTCTGCACGGGAGTCCGGTGACCTAGCCACTATGCCACCGACACTCTTCTACTACTACGAAAAGTAACTATTCGCCATAATTTTTTTCACACAACTTAAATTGACAAAAAGAAAATTGTGCTGACAACACCAAACCTATCAAGTCAATTCCAGCACTTCTTTACACACAAAACCTTTTAACTTTATCAACTCTGACATAGTAACACCCCCGTGCTGTCATCCCAATAATATTACTCAAGCAATCGGTACCAGGCGACCAGAGCCTCCTGAAAGTGTCGGTCAAGGAGCAGAAGGCATAAATACTGCTAGTATTACAAGACCTTCCCCGCCCGTCTTGCTACCACAAAATTCAAACCCAAAACGGATTCATCCTACTTCTGGGGAGTTCAAGAAAAGCTGGAGGTTATTTTGAAAGTGTAATAGAATTGTCGTTACAGCAAAACGAAATGCGTTCTATTGCGTAGTAGTAAGCAGTTTTAGAAGTGAACTGGGGAAGTTTGCGAGCAATGTATATCAATTTCAGCAATGGCGACAAGCGTACGTGACGAGAATGTGAATCGGTGGACCTTTTTATTGTTATTGAGTGACCACACATACGTGAGTCACTTGATATGAGGAATAAGTAGATATAGGGAAGCAAAGTTCGAGTGACAAATTATGACAAATAGAAATATTTTGGAAACAAAGTTCTAGTGACAAAGTTCAAGATAAATACTTGCAAATAACACTGTTATCAATACAACTTAATAGTAAAATGAGTCATGGAATGAAACTCACGAAAAAATGTCTTACAATAAAGAAGAAAACACGATATGTTCTTCAGTAATTCACGTCAAGCTATACCCATAGGTACCCATTATCTTTTAGGATTAATATTGTGCCGTGTCGTGCCGGCCATAAAGAATAGCACCACCCCAACTCTTCCCGTGGGTGTCGTACGAGGTGACTAAGAGCCTTTGTGGATACTATTCTACACCTAGTAGACGGCGATGGGTTCGCCCCTATCACGTTTGTCCACCAAATTTTTCGGTGAAAAGTGGGAACTACCTGTGAAGGTGATTCCTCTGTCCACCCCCTCGGGAATTATGGATGTAATCAGCGCCGCAGTGCTAAAAGCGCTACGGCAACAGGCTGAGGCAGTCCCCTTTGTCCGGTGCTGCACACCACCTTCATCAAACTTAATTACTTTTGTTTATTTATTTTTATAATATATTTGTTTAATATTATTTTTATCTTCTGTACCTAATTGTTTGTATGTGTGCGCTATTTCAATTAATTCTTTCTTTCTTTATTTCTAGATATGCTAGTCTTATGTGCTTCTGTAAATAAACCTTATAAGTTTTGAAAAAAAAATGTTTGCCTAATAAGTGGTTTTGTTTATAAACTATGTACTTATAATGTTCATAATTATGGTCTAGAATTGATATAATCTTTACCTACTTTATTATAGAGTAATATCATGGCGATGTGCCAAGATATATAGAGATCTTACGAAAACGTTCATAAAAACATGTCATCAAGTTTAATGATTGAAGTTTTAATGATACACAAACAATCCTGTCTCATAATGATAGTTCTACATTGGAAATGTCTCCATCGTGGTGACATTTATTATCTCTATTAGATATCTAGTCAACAGCGTCGGCGGCACAGTGGCTAGGATACCGGACTCCCATGCTGGAGGTCCGGGTTCGAAACCACGCAGTGCCATGTACCAATGAGACCGACTGCTCAACGGTGAAGGAAAACATCGTGAGGAAACCTGCACACTGAGATGACCAGTGTGTAAAATGGGGTAGGCACAAAAGATCCTCTAGAGTCGAAGTGCCGCTGGGGTTATTTTCGGCCCCCTATCATAAGATAAGATAGATATCTAGTCTGTACTTAGGTATTTGGAAAGGGCAATCATTTATTTTTAAATTGGTAAGGTTTTACACATTACCATAGACTAAAAAGCTTGTCATAGGTGTGATTCCTCACAATAGTCCAAAGGAGGAATCGATCCGGCGACGCGACGCTTGCGTCGCGGTTTCGTGCCCTAACTGGAGCCCTAACCTTTGACAGGGTTGATGTGATGATGTAGGTATACCTAACTAACCGACTTTAAATAATTGACAAATAATCGTAAATACTTATTTAAAAAAAACGAATAAGCGTTTATGTAAAAAAATTAAAATACCATCTGTCAAAAACCTCCGATTAAATCTCAACCTTATGCCTGTGCAATATGATACATTTCAGATTCTCAAATTTTGACGTTTTGGGTAGGTTGACCTGTGGTCGACTGTACCTTACCTACACGTTTACTAAGTGGCAAAGTTGGTAATATTGATAATTTAATAAATTAATTCAGGAAGGCGATTCTCGCAGCATTCGACATACAAATATCAAGCGCTACTAACGTCTTGTTACGCTCATACATGTAATTTGAGCGAATGAGATAAGACTAATGTCGAATTCGACATTCCACTACGAGAATTGCATTCCAGAACCAAAAATGAAAACTTTGAAACTTTAATTCGTCGAAAAAAACCCTAAAAATACTTTTAAACGAGATAAAAATAAACGTGGAGACAAAACAGCGAGTCAACAAAACCGTAATTGAAATTTAAGGCCCAGTTACACTGTCAAAAAGTGAATCTCCGCGAATTTATCGAATTAATTGAGCAATAAAAAAATCTGTCTGTGCATTAGAGGGAAAAGTCGGCAAGAAAAAAACGGGAGGAGGGCAACACTTCATTTCACGCGTTTTATACGAAGAGGGCTGTGCTGTGAGTAAGGTCCGCAATAAATCTCGTGCCGGAAACATTTTTTTGTTCGACGAAAATAGTTTCCTCTGTTTCCCCAAAAGGGGAAATAGTTTTTAGGGGAATGGGAAAATAGTTTTTAGGGGAATGCGTTCTGCGGTCTTAAGGGGACATTCCGATATTTTCACTTAGTTATTAATGTTTCTCCTAATGTGTTTTGAGGTTTATTTTTGTTTTATAGTTGTTTGTTGTTACGTTACGGAAATGGTCTTGAATGCAGTTATTAATTTGGTCTGGTTTTACGGAAATATTTTTGAGGAATATACGAAGTTAGCACGAAAGAGCTATGCTCGGAGTATCTCTGTTGGATCGAATCCGAAATGAGGAGATCCGGCATAGAACAAAAGTTATCGACATAGCTCATAAGATTAGCAAGCTGAAGTGGTAGTGGGCCGGTCACATCTGTGGTAGAACCGATAACCGCTGGGGTAGACGAGTTCTGGAGTGGAGACCGCGTTTGGGCAAACGTAGTGTGAGACGCCTGCTAGATGGAGCGACGATCTGCGTAAGGTGGCTGGCAGCGACTGGATGAGAAGAGCCGAAGATCGGGCTCAATGGCGCGCCCTGGGAGAGGCCTATGTCCAGCAGTGGACTAGAGTGGGCTGCTGATGATGATGACGCGAAGTTATTGCAATTTTAGTATCTTATATTTATTTTAGTATCTAATTGGCCAATTGCACTCTAAATCTATGACTTGCCGTTGAAAGGGACCAAAGAGGGACAGAGTAGGTACATTTTCTTTATACATTTCCTCGGTTTAAAAAAAATTTAATAGGTCGAACTTCAGAGTTGGTTGTATATGTTTGTGATATATGTGTAGTTTTAAGTATAAAGCTGTCAAATTCGCGACAAAAAAATATAAAAATAATAATCTTAGACACTTACTGCAACTGACCGTCATATAAAGCAGTGTGATAATTCTACTTTAGTCCTATCTTTTTTTATATTATAGTTCTAGAAATAAATGAATGTCACTAAACTTAAAGAATTCATCAGAATTTTAAAATCTTCCATTTATGCAATTACCCATAACATAAGTCCGCTAGTTATTTTACGAACTATAGGTATGTTAAGAAAAGTTAAGGCAGCACTAGACCAGATATAGCCACGGCACGTCACTAGCTAGCTGATACAGCACCTAAATATAAAAAGTTAAGGCAGCACTAGACCAGATATAGCCACGGCACGTCACTAGCTAGCTGATACAGCACCTAAATATAAAAAGTTAAGGTAGCACTAGACCAGATATAGCCACGGCACGTCACTAGCTAGCTGCTACAGCACCTAAATATAAAAAGGTAAGGCAGAACTAGACAAGATATAGCCATGGCACGTCACTAGCTAGCTGCTCTTTACCTAAATATAAAAAGCCCCTAAATCTCCCATTCGCCATAAAGGATAGAGACAAATGTGCTGCCCACGGCGACGCTTCTTTATTCATCCCAGGGGCTGGACCGAATAAATCAGCCTGTAATACGTCAATAGCATGGTGTTGCTGTAGTGGAGAATTTATGGTCAAATTTAGGGAAAATATTTAGGAAAGATGGCCATAATAATTCTGAAAAGCACTTAGGTATGCACTGTTTACTCGTAAAGAGGTAAAGTTTGTTATACGCTTTATATAATTGTGTACGTGGTCCACAGTTTATTCAGCTATAACTTATATTACGTTTTGTACCAACTGCAACAAAATAGAAGACCTCACTCACCTCCTAATGGAGTGTGACCTGGTGAAAATTGAGAGGAACAAATTGGCCTCAATAGACTCCAAAATGGGAGGCTCAATTTTATTTTGAGTCAGCCCTTATCTGATAATATGAAACACTTACTATTGTTTGCTAAGTTGGCTCTCAAAGTGAGGGCTGACTCTAATAATACTTGAGCTTCTCTTCCCTTTCCTTAGTGACCCTAACGAGGCTGACATAGTCACCTTGTCGTGTACCAAAGCCTCTAAACTGAGATACCTATACCATCTTATTTTTGAAGATAATACTAATATATAGTATAGTAGTAATTCTGAGCTAATACGTACCATTTTTAATGAAGATAATGGGTAGCCATATACAGAAGAATGAAGAATTCATCATTTGGTAGTTAAAAACTTAGATAAGGTAAGCCATGTCAGAGGACTAACCAAGAAAAAGAAGAAGAATATACCAGCATGTGATTTAGAAATGTCCTAACTTCTTTTAGAAATTACGTAATTTCCAATTCTAGCTCTAACAACGATGAGTTTTTCTAATAGAAATAAATTATAATAATAAAATATCAGAAGATAAGAATGAAAACAACATTACGATTAAGACTATAAATAGGTAATATAAAAATATGGTGACACCACAAATCTTTTAAAAGATGGTGACACCACAAAACTTTTAAAATCACGGACCACCCAAAGTTTCGAAAGAAAAATAAAATCGTTCCGACTGGTATATAAAAGCACGCTAATAGTCCAATAATAATAAAATGCAAATACTACGGGTTTCCACCGAGACAACTGTCAGACAAACGAATAAAAAAGTTGCAATTTAAGCGCCACTTTTATAAAAACTATAAGGGTTCCGTCAAAAATAATTCTACATAATGTTAAATCACATAAAAAATAAGTTAATACTTGCGCGTGCGGGCGTGTGTGCCGCTCCCGAATAGGGTTATTTAGCCACGAAAAGCGATGCCTTCGCAACGCTGCTTAAATCGTCTGCAATAGACGTATCAGGCCTATGATGATGACTTGCGGTTGTTGGTACTTGGTGAAACTTGTAGTACATGAATAGACTTAAATAATATACTGTTTCACGGGTTTTTACTGTATTTCTTTAATTACGACCCGTTTCGTTTCCACATCTTCAGGTATTTGTTTTTTATAATATTATAAACAAATACCTGATAATATTAAAACTGTTTTTCATCTTCTTTGATATTGCAATTTGCAAGTAATACAGAATAACTGGTTTTTATATTTTTATCGGCAGGAAGACAAAGTTATAAAATAAGAGATTTTGAAATTTAAATAATTAATAAAATTATCACTAACGTAAAAAGAAGCTATGAAATTCGATACCACCATCATTTTAAACACCATCAAATACACTGATTAAGGTGTCATTTCACATATAAATCGATACGTTAATACAATTTGTACTATCAAAGAATTATTAATTACGAAAGTATTAATTTATGATTGTTCAGATTTCAAACGTTCTAAATCTTTTATGTTGTTTCATTATTAGTGAATAATGGCTGCTCGTTGTTTTTAAAGAAATAAATGAATAATTATTTTTCATATTAAAGCTTACTTAATTAAACTAATTTAAATGTTTACCTACACGTTGTTAAATGATAATGAAGTAGGCTAATAGTAATAGGTGTGGTATAGTAAAACTCACTATAATATATAGGATCCTATTTTATTAGCGGCAAATATTTCCTGGGTGTCATCTATAGGTTATAACAATAACGCTAGGGCAAAAAAAATTGTTACTTAACAAATTTATGAGAAAGACGTCATAATTTTTTGTTTGAAATTCTACATTCTACAATTGAATGAATTATTGCTATTCTAATACTGAAATAAGAAGTCATAACGACATGGATGAGTTTATGCCACCATAACGCAAAATAATGGGGTTTATTTTTCTTTACTATGGAACATTTTCATACAAGTAACAGGGTTATTTTTTCGTGTATAGTGGTACAAATGACCAGCACATACCAAATATTTGCTACTAATAAAAAAGGACCTTATATATTAATAATAATATTATATTAGCCAATAGTTTTTTATTTTTTTTATTTACTTCTAAACCCGCATTTGACCTCGATCTCGCCTGATGGTAAGCGACGATGAGGTCGACGATGGAGCATGCGGGTCCAGTAAATGCCTATTCACTCTGGCCTTGAAGATCCCAAGGTTGTAGGTTTCGGGAAATACAGACGCCGGCAGGCTGATCCATTCCTTAGCCGTTCGCATAATGAATGAAGAAGCAAATCGCTTCGTACGAGCAGATGGGATATCAACAACATAAGGATGGAACCCCTCCCCGCGCCTGGTAGTCCGAAGGCGGAATGGAGATGCTGGAATTAGGTCGTGCAATTCCGATGCGCACTATATCCTATAAAATACCGATAGACAGGCAACCTTGCGCCGATGTTCCAGACTTTGCAGTCTAGCTTCCACCAGCGATTCGTCACCTATAAGGCGCTTAGCGCGTTTCTCCACTGAGTCAAGGGCAGCCAGTTGGTATTTAGTTGAGCCGTCCCACAGGTGGCAGCAGAATTATCAGCAGTAATCGATAGAATCGGGATAGAAACTAGAAAATGATACTACTACAACTAAATGATACAAACTGACATAATAAGTGTGTCAAAACAAAACAAAAAAATGTTCATTTCATTACACGAACGGCTATTATACTCAATCTCGAAGTGACCCTATTCTCGACTGCAATAAATAACGCGAACACTTCGACTAAGTAAAACGCGTCGCACGGAACGTGTTGTTGTAAGGAACCCTAAAAAGGAAGGGTGCATAAAGAATAAGCTTTCAGGCCTAAGTGCGTTTTCACGCTGCCTCCAAAAGTTATTTATAAAGGATCGTAAAAATATAAGTTTTCGTAATATTTTAAATTACATTTCATAATATTTATAAATTACATTTCGTAATATTTTAAATTACATTTCGTAATTTTAATATTTAATTCTGTTAAACATAAATTACCGAGTAGGAATTTTAGTTGAAATATACGTTATGGGTATAATCTATATACAGGTCGTATCATAACTGGATCGCGTCACTTAACCCAGCAATACAATAAGTGACCAAGAATGGTCCTCCGTATTTTTTTTTAATGTTTTGTATAATGACAACTATTTATCGCAAGTTAAAGTTTTGTATGAATCATTTAAAAGCATACTTACTTACTACTTACTTAGTATCTAGGTACTTTTAACATCCATTCATCAATTTCATTCTAATAATTAATAACATTAGCTTTTTTTATTATTTTATCGTCTGTCTCTGAGTCATAGATAAATAATACGAGCAAAAAGATCTTCATCTTCATAGTTAATAGTTAAATAGTTAGTTAGTTTAGTTACCTAGATCTTAAATGGTTCAATGTGACGTTCACTAACTTACAAAAAAAGCATGAAACCGCTATCTTAGTAATAAGGTAGTACCAATAGTAAAACATCTTGATTAATTTTATGAATTTTTACGTGATTTTGTGAGATTAAGTATTTTTTCGTTTTAAATTTTTTTAATTTAATTTTTAAATAAAAATATCATGGTTCGGACATGATCATAGTATGGCGGGGTTAATCTGTAATGATACATACGGTATATATACAAATGAATGTTTGTTTATTTGTGCTCTATGCGTTCTTATACCATTAATCGATTGCTATAAAACTTTGGTAAGTTGTTGTGCGCAAGCCCGGGAATGTTTCTGAGTCAAAAAAAGGCAAACGAACCCACAGTCAGGTTGCAGCTAATTATTCATAAATTGAATTCTCAGTCTCAAATCAGAAGTCTTTATATTATCTTGAAAGTAGGTTAGTAAAAAATGAATTAATTTTGTTAAAAAAATATTTTTTTTGGTATTTTGTCTTTAAATGCATTTTATAAGTTATCTTATTATTATATTATAGAAACGAGATAAGTCAATCAAAATCAATCGCTGAAGAAATCCCTCATACATACAATAGAAATATTTGAATTTATTAAAAAGTTCACCTTCGCCTACTTTTTCTTTTCCTACCTTCCACTATCCTATTGTATGTAACACTCCCAGAACTTAAAGCTTCGAAATAAGTGAAACAGCAGCAGGTCAACAGTACTTAAGTTATAAATAGTTAGAATCCAGAAACCAATTGATTCAACTACCGTACAAATTATTCATAACCATATCGGTCTCTAACGGCATTTAACGGCGGGTTACGTTCGGAAATAGATGTTTTTATTAGATATGTACTTTTCCAGTTAAAGTATGTAATTTGAATGGTATTTCATACATTATTCAAGAACGATTGTCGGGTTTCTTAGTTTGTTATTATTTTAATATGTACGGTCACCCGTAGAGAGTCGTATACCCTCCGGTTCAATTTGTATAGTTTAAAGTCTAAACTACATGATTGTGAAAGAATTTTTTGGAATCGGTTAAGTGGATCCAGCAGATCGACTCCGATGGCTCGGTCACGTCACTAGGATGGGGGAGGATCGGGCAGTAAAACGAGCGTATGTGGGACGGGCGAACGGACGTCGTCCGGTCGGACGTCCCAGATACCGCTGGCGCGATGACGTGGAGAAGAATCTGCATGAGCTCCAGGCGCCTACCTGACTGTCTCGAGACTGCGCAGGAGAGAGCGATGGCGCTCTTTGGTATCGGAGGACAAGATCCACTTCGGGTCGCTGCGTTAGTTTTCACGTTACACGTAGACAGTGCTTTGGTAATATTATAATGAAACATTTTTCTCAGTGCAGCTTTTTCCGTTACAAATAGAGCTTGTCATTTCTCGACCTTTTCGTTTTCTCGGGTCACGATAATTCTCGAGGTTCATTTCCCAGGAATTCGAGAAATTTGTGATTTTTAAGGTAATTTAAATAAAAAATAGGACAACGCAGGACGCGCAACACAGCGCGATTAAATAATCTCAAACCATTTCTCGATTTCTCGACTTTTCTCAAACAAAATTTCCCGGGATCGAGAAACGCGGATTTCAAAGTACAATTCAATGTAAAAATGTAAAGGTGAAAACTCACTTGATTATGGTTCTTATTTATCTTTCTTCCAAATTTTGCACTTTTATATTTTCCCATGTTCTGTTACATGTTCATTTGCACTGGTCAAAGAAGAGATCTGTCCTCCGAGATACAGGAACTTCCTAGTTCGGAGGTCAGCGCTTATAGTAGGATAACTGGTTGCTCACTAATTTTATTAAGTTTAATGTAACATATGCTTCAGTTCCTACTCCATTGTAATCTTACCGCACAAATAAACTATTCTTATTCACTAGCGTTTTGTGCAAAAAGTGAAGTCGATTTTCGAAAATATATTGAAACGCGGAAAGGCAAGGTAGCATCGGTTCAAATCCTGCTCGCGGAAAAATTTTCACCCCTTTCTTCTAATTTATTAGAGTATACTTAAATATACAGTTTTGCGACAATAGTATTGAATAATCTCTCTTTCAATGTACGAACACTGGTTACTTTTTCATACATTTTCTAACTCATTATAAATGATTTGCTAAAACATACAGCACACTGGCAACTACATTTAAAACAGCATTCCTAAACCGCAGAATTTATTATAAGCATGAAGTATAGAAGCAATTAACGAAGACAGTACTTTCACCAATACTAATTTGTACAGTACCAGGGGACCAGCATTATTAGCGAGTGTACGTAAAAACAGTGCGGCAAGTGCAGTAATAGTAATGATGTGGATTTAATTGACTCGTCGTGAAATGCATCAGTTGTGTGACCCTTAGAGCGCGAGTCATAAGAGGGAGCGACGAAGAGAATAGAAACAGAAAGCGAATAGAAACAGAAGCGGACCGAATCCACAGAATACTAAATAGTACTACGTACAGCTGCGACACTATCCGCCCCCCACCTTCAAGTTCCCCGCAGATTGTGAGTACGATCAGTAGTACGCGTGTATTCTTGTTTTGTTTTAAATTTATTTACGCAATTATTAATATAATGGGTCACTATTGAGCAGTAATTCGTGTTTTGTATCCTCAAACCTTGCCTACTCGTACATCTACATAAATTCTAAAAAAGTTATGTAATTTGTTTTTTCAACACAAGCAACCTACTCTAAATACCATAATTGTAGAATAAAAAGGAATCATAATTTTATATGAATTTTTAGGTAAAAAGTAATAATAATCCCTATGGGATAAAGCCCGCCTTTGTACATAATTTAATGTTTTTTTTTTTCTGTGTATTTTTTGTGTACAATAAAGAGACTACAAACAAACAAACAATTAATTGGTCTAAACAAGACTCACAAGTTTCGTCAGCCCGACCGCGCGGCGGCCCTACCGTATTTCTCTCTCTCACACACAGTTGTGCGAGTAATAAGGGATTATAATCGCTGCGTTGCATTGTATTGAATGTTGCCCGTGTGTCGAAATCACAGAAATCTATTTTTCGGTTTTCTAGGTTTATATGGCTTCGGTGCAAGCGCTGACAAACTGCGACACTCGACACTAGCACTCGAAGCAGTGCACTAGCACTGGAAATGCACAAGCACAGTGCTGTTCTTCACACACTCACAAATATTATGCGACCGTCGACGGTCTGCCAGTGTTCTTAACAAACCTATATTGGTTTTTGTTACACTGTAAATGTCAATGTAATTATGTAGATTTTCAATAAATAAATAATAATAATAACACTTTAGTCGTAGTGTGCGTTAGTTATGCCTGACGCGTCTACGCCGTAGCTTGATTGGCGAACGAGCAGCGTTTTTCAGTTTAATTCGTAGCACACCGTATGTGATAAAAATTAAATAAATAAATAGGTGAACATCAACACATCAAGCTATACTCTGTGGAACTTTATCGCAATAAGTTTTTGTTATGATTTCTTTAACACTCGTACTTGTATGAATGTGTCACATAATTTAAAACGACAAAGCACACTGTACGACCTAAGAAAAACAGAAATAAAATATCAGGAACACATTTAAACTAAGTCAATGAATGGTTAATACTTGCGGTTGTTGGTACTTGTTGAAACTTTTGTACATGATTAGACTTAAATAATATACTGTTTCACAGGTTTTTATACATATAAATACCTGAAGATGTGTAAACGAAACCGGTCGTTATTAATAATATACAATAAAAACCCGTGAAACTAAGTTGATATCTAAGTTGATATTTGGCTAGTGAAACAAAAATGAACGTTTTGAATCATTTCGCATCTGACTTAGTCCACAACCTAAGCACAAATAAATTATAAGCCTTCTTGACCCCGCAAAGGTGGCACAAATTATTAGGGAAATGTTTTTAGAATTATAGCTGCAGATATATTCTACCTCATGTTGCTTGTAACTTAACCCAAAGCCTAAATAAGAGCTGGGCACAGCACGTTGCATGCTACAACAAATTTATAGGTAAAAGTTCGCGACCGCCGACCGGTCCACCAACTCACAAAACCCACTCTCACCTCCACTAACACAGTCCTTATTCCAATGACCACTCGAAAACGTTATCCGATACTTTCTTAATTGTGCTCTGAGCAAAGACCGTGGGAATGTTGACCTTATTACGTGGTAGTAGGTATGATTTTAAATTGATCTATTTACTTGCGCCCGCGCTCTCACCTCTGTTCACGTGTGAACCGGCATTAACCTGCTATGTTGAGACAACATCAGGTGTACTGAGAGCTTTCTTCGGCGATGACTCTTTTAATTGGTCGTGTAAAGATGTTAGATAGAATAATTGGGCGTTCCTTTAATGGGGATTTATGACGGGGTTTCTTTTGTTTTAGAGATTTTGTAAAATTATAGGAATGTTAGTAATCTGTGGTTATCGTGACGCGCGATAGAGATATACAATGTAACTTAATCTTTCATAAATTTATGTAAGAATCACTTTCTAAGGTGCTTGTAAGGTTCGTTTTGTGCTATGCTAAGGTTCTGTATGCGCAAGGATGAAATAACTTGACCTGTAATTAACCCCGACAAAAGCAAAATTTGAAGATTTATTCATGTCTAGAAAATCGGCGCAAGGTTGCCTGTCAATCGGTATTTTATAGGATACATTTCGGAGAGTGCGCATCGGAATTGCACGACCTAATTCCAGCATGTCCATTTCGCCTTCGGACTACCAGGCGCGGGGAGGGGTTCCATCCTTATGTTGTTGATATCCCATCTGCTCGTGCGAAGCGATTTGCTTCTTCGTTCATTATGCGAACGGCTAAGGAATGGAACAGCTTGCCGGCGTCTGTATTTCCCGAAACCTACAACCTTGGGATCTTCAAGGCCAGAGTGAATAGACATTTACTGGACCCGCATGCTCCATCGTCGACCTCATCGTCGCTTACCATCAGGCGAGATCGAGGTCAAATGCGGGGTTAGTAGTAAATTTTTAAAAAAAAGTCTATCCTCCATAAAGCCAAGCACGTTCGCGAGGATCATGAATAAAAAAAGCCAAGTATTTCTCATCATATTACATGAAAGTATAGTGCATCATATTACATACATTAGGTCAGTTGCATTAATTAAAATTATTAGGATATTTTTTTCTTTTTAGATGAGATCCCCTCTGCGGGTAAAGGCCTCCTCTAGAGATAACCAAGTGTCCCTGTCTTTCGCGACGCTCATCGAGGAGCTCGTAGCCTAGTTGCGAGCACGGTCCGAAACTGATCGTGCACTGATCGCGACGTTAGCGCGGTCGGTACCTGGATGGGGTGACCGCTTGTGGCATATTTCATCTGAGCTCCTCCGTGCCTCGGAAAGCACGTTCAGCAGTCGGTCCCGGTTGTTGTCGTTCGACAGCAGTCGTTAAGCCATATCAGAGGCCTGAACAACTCTGACAAATAGGTTGGCCACTAACCATATACGATAGCAAGCAAGCGACGTTCATCCAGTCTTCTCCAGCGCTTTTGTCTATTCCATCGACCCACCGGGCAGACCCCTAGGTCTGCCCGGTCTTGTCCCTTTTGGTCCTGTCCATTTTGTTGCTTCATATGTCCATCTTTTGTCTTCCAGAGGATCATGAACCCCCAAAATTTTCGATACCCCTAGATTGCGACACCTCATAGTGACCCAGCCACCCCTCCCCCAAATATAAGTCGAGCTAGGGCCTCCCCTGCCCATAGCATCAGCGTCTCTAACAAAATACACAGGCGGCAAGAGCTAATGTCTCTTCGTACAGCGATGGGCAGACAGACCGACAGACGCATTACATATACGGAGACGTTGATTTAGTGCCGCCAGTGTGAATGGGCCTTAAGGTGCGTTTGATCTACGCTTTATTGGAGAGAACACCCGTTAAGTGAAAAGGTATAAGCTTAACTTTTAAAGCAATTTTTTACTGATTAAGAATGGTGTTTTCTTTATACGAAACTTCTCGTACGAACTTTAAATACGAAAAATAAGGTCCGTCTTAATTTTTTTCTCTGGCACATTTATTACAGTATCGGGTATCTTATTATAAAATCGTACACAGTGACCCATAAATGATGTGTTTACTAAGACTAAAGCGTGGGACTGCAAGTTTGTTTTTGTTTCTGGTATTGGAATGAGCATTGTGTATTTATTTAAGTCTACCCAATTAAATAATTATGTACGTATTACGTAATATTTTTTTTAAATGGCACCCTATTTCACTATTGGCATCGAAGATTTCGGTACGGAGATAAGTCACAGTATTTACTATGTACAGTCGGCTCCCTGAGTTAGCTGGCGTATAAGGGGTCAGACAATATAGGGCACAGACTGTACCTATCAAAGTGAGTAAAGAAGAGAAAAACATAAGAAACGATTCTTCCGTATCTAAACAAACGAATTGTGAATAAAATTGTAAAAAAAAGAAACAATAATATTAATGGCAAAATTTAAGAGGGGAAGGAACTACATCATATATTTTTTTTTAATTATAATAATTTCTACGGATTATTTCCTGAAACGAAACTATCCACCTTGCATCAGGAAAGAACACAGTGAGAAACCAAACCAAACCGTAATAAAATTGTAAAAATAAAAACAATATAAGTATTACCTATACCTGGCAAAATTTGAGAGGGGAAGGGCCTTACACGGACAATTTCCTGAAACGAAACTATCCACCTTGCACCAGGAAAGGACACCCTGAGAAACCAGACAACCGGCCGTATTACTTAATCGGCATGACTCAACTAATGACCCACGCATGCGCCGGGCGGCCGCTATCCGACCGCATGCGTGCGCGCCGCTCTCCGCTCGTCTCGTACGATTTAACACCTGTCAACATCGCTTGAGAGACGGGCGGGCGCGGGTGGGGAGCGGCCTCAGAGACAAGTGACAACGGAAAACTACATAAATAATAAAATAAATTTAAAAAAAAACTATAGACGCAGACAGTATCATTTACATTTTGTCAGATTTCCCTGGGTCCCACACTAGGATACCCTGTGTTGTGGGGGGCAGTCTCTTCCGATATATCTAAATTATGATGACATAATAAGGTCATGCAATTAATTAAATAATTAAGAGTATACGTGTATGTGAGGCGGGGGGGGGGGGGGGGGGGGGGAGAGAGAGTTGTGAGAGGGTGTAAACTGTCTTGAAAAAAGCGAGGAAAAACACCACCAATAGAATCGCTTCATTATCACGCATTAGTAAAATAAAGAGATCCTATTGGCGGATTTTTAGCTCGCTCTTCGCCTCTCTTACACAAGGAAAAAAGGAGGGAAAAAGGGAAAAAATAGTAATTATAATAGATTAGACTGTATTGGTATTATTTTTGTGATTATCAACTGCTTTACATTTGTATGTCTAAATTATTAATTATTACCAACATCTGTATACATATACCTATTAGGTTACTTTCTTTATTATATTTGGTTACCACGTTATATACGCTAAAGTTTTCAAATTGAACCAAAACTTTAGTTTTGTCTTTAGACAAAACGATTAAAAAATAAAAAACTGGTATACGGCTCGGCACTAACTGATCGAGATAAGATAATGTTTTTTGGGTAATTAGGTCTATGTCAAATATATTGCTTTGTAAGGTTCAACATGAAAATATTTGAATTGATATAGTAAAAGAAACGAAAGCAAAAATAAATCTTCTCACGATGATAATTGATAAATGATTGAAATAATCTTTTGAAAAAAAAAAACCAATCAATTTATTTTCTTGAAGAAAAATAGATTTCCATAATTTATTTAACTATGATAAAAACCATCTACTAATTTAAATGACAAAGACAAACACCTAAACACTTTCCAAATTTATCATCGAATTAATGTCCAAAAGTCAAAAACATCGATAACTTTTAACGAAACATCACTCAAAAGCCTACGTGTGGTAAAGTATCGATGTTTCGAATCGACCAGTCATCCTCCAAAGTCCCACGTTATTAATCGCGTATCTCGGCACATAAATCGGATAAATTGAAACAATGGTCAGACGATCGGAATAAACAACTTTGGTATCTTTAAATAAATGTAAAGATGTGTAATGTTTAAGCGGAATGCACTTTCCAAGTGGCCAAAATGACCAATAGTCACAAATATTATTGATAAACCACTAAAATGAATGACAATAAGTAATTTATTGTCAAATTCAATAATACAGGGTGGACCAAAAGTCCGTTAACATTTAAAATGGTTATAAAAAATACAAATGCTACTTTAGTGAAAAACTGTTTATTTAATAATAAAGTAGACAAATTAGGATTTCACTTTTTAAAAATAACATCATTCAAATGTGACCCTTGTTCATCCTGGCACACCTGTAACCGGGAACGGAAATTTTGCATGACCGCCCGACAAGTGGTTGGTGAAATGTTCTGCATTTCCTCGCGTATATTTTCTTTTAATTCCTCAATAGACACTGGGTTGCTGATGTAAACTTTACTTTTGAGATATCCCCAAAGGTAAAAGTTCATTGGAGTTAAATCCGGGCTGCGGGGTGGCCAGTGAATGTCACCTCTTTTGGATATGACTTTTTGGCCAAAAATTTCACGAAGTGCTGCTATAGAGTCATTGGAGGTGTGACATGTTGCCCCATCTTGTTGGAACCAAGAGCTTCGATTAAAGCCTGAGAAGTCCTGTAATGCTGGAGCAAAAAAATTCTGTAGCATCACAATGTATCGCTCTGTATTAACGGTGACGGCGCGGTTTCTCTGATCTTCATAAAAATATGGACCAATGATTCCGCTGGCTGACAATGCGGCCCATACAGTAACCTTGGGCGAGTGTAAAGGTTTTTGGTGCTTCAAGTCCGGGTTAGTGTCACTCCAGTATCTGCAATTTTGTCGATTGACATGTCCATTTAGGTGGAAGTGTGCCTCGTCTGAGAAAAAGATGTTATTGAAGCTCGTAAACCTCTCAAGCACTTCGTTAGCAAACTGCAGTCTCTGAGCAGGGTCATTTGGCTTTAAAGCCTGTACAATTTGAATTTTGTAAGGATGTAAATGTAAATCTTTGTGTAGAATGCGATTTAGAGATGTTCTGGGCACATCTAAAGCACTAGACCGCTTTCGAGTAGAGAGACCAGGTTGTTCTCGAACAGACGCTCGTACACGCTCTATGTTTACTGGATCGCGCGATGTCCTAGGTCGGCCGGATCGTGGTTGACTTAAAGTTGAACCTGTTGTTTCGAACTTCTGTACCCATTTTTTAATCGTTTGAATTGTTGGTGCTTGATTTCTGTTCCGTATATTGTAATGATTACAAAATTTCCGTTTAGCTTCGGTCGTAGAATCGTTGTTTCGATAGTACTCGCGTACGCAAAATGCGCGTTGCGCTCCGCTGACTGACGCCATGGTACTAAATCCCTATTAGTAGCTCTCGCTTGTAGTAACACCCCCCGCGCCAATACCCCGCCCGCGCCGACGCAGCGACCTATTCAAATGTTAACGGACTTTTGGTCCACCCTGTACAAATTGTCAAATTTACAAGTAATAACCCCAAAATATAATATAAACATATTATATGTGTCAAAATCCTTAATCTAATAAACAGCCCCAGTCACTAAAATACTCGAACGTTTTGGTACCAGTAGATATACTCTGTCGCAATAACTTTTTAACTTAACTTTTTTTAAACTTTTTTTTCGCAGTAAGCGATAAGGCCGCCTTTGTACATATATTTATATATATTTTATTTATTAAGGAACGCAAACAGTTTACAAATAGATAGAAATACATATAAACAAAAAATATACACAGAAACAAAAAGGGTTCACAAATATTATAAACGTAAATAACATATTTCAATTCATGTAGACAAGACAAGTATACACTAGTTATATATAAACATAGAAAATTAAATATACAAAGGAAGTAAATGTAGAATAATGTAGAGGGATATAAAACAATGCTATTAAAACAAATAAACAAAATTATATTGGAGATAGGTTACTGCTAATCATCATAATACTATTTTTTATCTGTCCCAAAGAACAGTTGAAAAGGTCAACACTGGTAAATAGTTTATTATGGGAGACACATGTTCGCGGAATAAAAGCATTCCTTCCATAATTTGTTTTAAACGGCGGAATATGAAAAAGACGCTGTATACGCACACTGCGGGTAGGACACGAAATACCAATTTTACCCAAAAGATAAGGACTGTCAATATTATTACTTATAATTTTATACATGAAGACTTGATCCCTTGTATCACGTCGTGATCTTAAGGATACCATGGGGTTAACTGACACTGTATATATCGTGTTATTATTCCTGTAGTTTTTACTTTTCCAGATTTTGTGTACAATAAAGTGTTTCTATCTATCTATCTTTTTGAGATTCTGTGACATTCGTATAAGGTGTCAAATAAGTTACCTTTTCCTTCTGAAATTGTTGAACTTGTGGCTTATGGCTTATTGAAAACAAGTAAGTACAAATCTTATAATTGAATTAATACGTATGATTGCTATTCAAAAGTGTGGACAATAAATGATTTTGAATATTTGTCGTAAACACACAAAGTGATGTTCCTTTCTTTTCTGTAAATATTTACGTATATTGTTTTTTTTTGACAACTAAACCCACATTTGACCCTGATCTCGCCTGAGAGTAAACGACGATGGAACCATATTTGTTGGCAATGAATGATAGTAATGAAGGATATGTCTATATAATAATTTTCTAATCAATACATTATTCACCTTCATAAAAATACAATCTGTTATTTGTTTATTTTGGAATTTCTAATAAAAAACACTACCTCCTCTTTATTTTTTAATAAATAAAAGCACTTCATCTTAACACGATTTGTCTTACGATACTGAGTATTCGTGACAAATGCTGTATCGATAAGAGAGTATCGATACAAGCGGTACCAATAAACGTGAATCGATAGATTAGATCGATATCGCTGCTCCTGGATGTAACGTATGGGCGCAGATAGGGCTGTACTCACAGTGATATGTAAATTCGTCCACTTTTCTACAATTGTACTTTACCGATGTTGTTTAATATCGATGTAAGTAAGTACGACGATTAGTTACGACCAAAGATACTAATTAATATAAAAAAGGTGTTCAGAAAAAAACACATCAAGCTATACTTTGTGGAACCCTGTTGCAATAAGTTTTCATAATGATTCCATGACATTCGTATGAAATAAGTTAAAGCGACAAACTTACTAAAGGGCATAGCCTGATGTGTTGTCATTATACCGTTCTCTATCCCCAAAAAAAACCTAATTAAAGCATCTAGAAACCAAAACAAACCTGATAACAAAATCGTGACAATATTAATCTTACACATCCAAAACACATCTTTATTTCTAACTTCTAGTAAACAAAGGTCAAAATAACCGCAAAATGAGTTGGTAAAACGCAGGAGGGGGCGGAAAACTGCTGTACCCAGATAAGGGCGTCATTTGAATAATTAAGCTGCAGCCTTCGGAAGATGAATGTGGTTGTAGGTACATCTCTAAGAATTTTCCCTGGAGAGACAACAAAGATTGTAATTAATATTGCGTCTTCAGTCTGATATATTCATTGCTTTGCTTGCTGCAGAATGTAATATCCCCTTTATTATAGCAATTGATGTTATAGGTAAGTAGGTAATTGAAGCTGCTTTTCTTAGAGTTGTATGACTAGAAAGAAATACAGATGCGATAGGTTAATATCGTACAAGCATTTATGTAAAGAAAAATTGCATACTGACGAACAGATGTTGGCTTTTCAGAATATCTATTTACGATGGACTTTAAAACAATCAACATAGCAAGTACATAGAGAGATTGAATGCTAAGAGCCAAGGCGTAGTCTTGACAGACAGAGAAGAAGGGTTACAAGATCTCCTGAGGTTCTGCAGAGGGACTGGAAGATGTAAAACCAGTCGGAACATCAGTAACTGATGCTCCGCAGAGGGAACTGGGTGAAATAGTTCTGAACAGAACTGATCACGTCACCAGGCGTCCCTTTAAAATGTCATAGTCACAATTAAGTCTACAAATTCATTCATTCGTTGTTTTTTTTTTCTTAAAATTTTGCCAGTTTTATATTTTCTTGACTTAGCCAACGCTGTTCTGTTAAATGTTCATTTGCACTGGTCACAGAAGAGATCTGTCCTCCGAGATACAGGAACTTCCTAGTTCGGAGGTCAGCGTTTATTGTTACCTTTTGCTCAATAATTTGATTTAGTTTATAATAACCTATGCTTAAGTTCCTACTGGTGTATGTACTATGAATACTTTGTCATCTTACCGCGCAAATAAACTTATTCTTATTCATATTGTCTAACAACACCTAAGCAAGTACCTTCACGAAACACCACAGGACATTAAAATTCATCCCGTGCGTCAGTAAGGCCAGTTTCAACATTGCTAACGCTTATAGATCCCACAGATAACCATTAGCATCCCTTAATTTGTTCCACAGGCCCTCACCTATCCCTTCCGTATCCCTTTACAGATCGTTAAGTGCAGAATTAGAAAAGCTAGATGTGTTTAAACATTTAAGATATACTTGTACTTACATATTAAAAAAGTGCTACAGATGAAATGTTATTACACGGTCCAAGAATATTAAGATAATAAAAATGTAAAATTTTTAGTAGATTTAAGTACATATTTGAAATAAGTAAATTATAGATTTGACATGTAAATTACAGATTTAAAATTCTATTCTATAAATAGACATAGACAGTATACAAGATGTTGGTGTTTACTATGTACAAAGGGCACCGTTTATAAAGGTACGAGAGTTAATTATATAATTATCTCCTCTCTCCTGATCTCTTTTTTTTGTAGCATTATATTCAATTCAATTCACCTTCAATTCACCTACCAGCAGAACTGTTAAAGTTACACGAAACTATTCATAGGTGGGCTTGCGCCGACATTTAACTCTGGAATAACGCGACTTGTCTATTCTTTTAATACAAAATTAACCTCGGGTTAGTGTTAACCCCGTTTAGTCTCTCTGATCTAGCATAACTTTACATGCTTGTTCTGAAGGGCGTAATGTCGCTAAATCCCTTTTAGTTGGCTCCGTATCAGATGCTATATTCTAATGTTATTGTGGCCCTTACCACCGAGATTGAATATCTTGGCTGATTTGTGCTCTCTTCGGTTCGCAAGTTTCCTCGTACCGTCTAATCGGGTTCCGAAGGGTCTATGGTGCTAATGGTCTATGTCTACGCTGTTTTATGTATACTATCGTTGGTTACCTATAATTTGTTTATAGGTATTTCATTTTTTTAAAAGATATATAATGTCTATTTCATTTTACTCGTGTCTTGCTTATATTACGCAACGTCTCTCAATTTCGAAATACCTACATGAGATTGGACTGTACTTTTGGTAGTTTCTTGATCTACGAGTATATATAACTTCACGAATTCCAGGAGCTCGTAGCCTAGTTGCGAGCACGGTCCGAAAGTGATCGTGCAGATTAAGCGACGTTGGCGCGGTCGGTACCTGGATGGGTAACCGGTAGTGGCATATTTCACCTGAGCTCCTCCGTGCCTCGGAGAGCACGTTAAGCAGTCAGTCCCGGTTGTTGTCGTTCGACAGCAGTCGTTAAGCCATGTCAGAGGCCTACGGGCGGCCTGAACAACTCTGACAAACAGGTTGGCCACTAACCATACGATAAGCAAGCAAGCAACGAATTCCAGTGCAGATCTTTCATAATATTTAAATTAGATACACGTGCTTGCTTTGTTAATGACTTATATATCATGTCATAGTAAATTATTGTTCAACTCTAATAAATTGGAATAGATACAAATAGTATATCATTTCGTAATTTCAATGACGGCATAAATTAATTTAATAACTATAACACACAACTTATTTATGACCCACGAACTATGGAATAATAGATTTACTAAAGAAATGTAAAATGACAGAAGAAACCTATTTGAAACGAACAATAAATACAGCAATAAATAATAATATTAATAACTTCAGAACAGAATAGGAAGCTATTATAGATGCCCGTACGGTACACTTATACCCCGTTAAGTCTTATAGTAGCATTTACATTGCGTTTACACGACTACGCTATTCAGAGTCACTAAATCATCTAGAGCCTCTAGAGGTTCCATTAGCCTAAGATAATAGCTGGTTAAGGTGTGTTTAGATGCAGCGCAAATCAATTAAGGGTCAGCTAAACAGCGATCCTGACCCGTGTAAACAATGGTGCTGACTTGGGCAACATTCAACACTAAATAGTGACTAGAGTCTGATCGAGTGATGGAGACTACGGTTTCAGCTTCAGCCACAAATAGTTTCAAGACCAAAGCTGAAAAATCGGATGAACATGGAATTATGTTGCTGTTTCAAATTGTTACTGCAAAAATCGTGAAGGTAAAGTAACGGAAAAAATAGAAAGTTACTCAGTCATTTTACCTACTTGAATGTGTACATTTTGAAAGTTCATTTTTATTAATTAAACTTTCAACTTTTACCTATTGGTATCGACAGGTAATTCGCAAAATTAATATTTTAGATTAACTAAGGCTGTAACGATGTCGACTTCATCGTCCATATCAACCTCCTTGCCATCAATTTCAACCTCATCGTTAGCGTTTATCTCACCTCATTTCGTGTTGGCATCTTCATTTCTTCATCTATATTTACAAAATTCAAATCATATTCCCATTCCATTTCTAACTTCCATTATTCCATTAATTTCATTGTCGTCACCTCTCTCTCTGTATTTTGTCCTGAACGGACGTTTCTCCGTTTTATAAAATTGTCTCCTACTACTACCTATTTTCTACATTTACTATTTTCTGTGTTGTTCTGTTCCTAAAAATTATAATACCTACTATTACCAAGTTCTTCTATTACTTCATCTGCACACTGTTCTAGAACCCTACTAGCCGGCACCTAGAGGGCAGATTGTAGCAAGGTAACCTACTTACTGGTTTTGCAGTTCACAAAAAAATAATTAAATGCAGCAAATGTTGTTTTATTTGCTCTCAAAATGAACCATCATGAAACAACAAAATAAACTTCAGTGACTTTGGGACCAGTGGAGCCCGAGGTTGGCCTAACTCTAGCCACTGCCAATAAACTTTGACCCGTCTTCTATCATAACAATCTGCAGCACAAAGGTACATTATTAACCATGGAAGGTCTAACTACTTTGGTTTAGCGTGTTATGCTAACTAAAGCAGATCATACCATACATAATGACAGCGTTAAATGTAAAGAGCCCGCGGGGTTCTGTCGTACGTACGAGAATTATCCACTTAATTCCAAACATATATCCACTTAATTCCAATATATCCACTTAATTCCAGATAACTACGATACTTCTGTCACCTAATCTAAAGGGTGTGATTTTACGACCCGGTATTGGATACCACGTTAATATTTTATAAGCAAATGAGGTGTGAGTGTGACTCGGGAAACTCATTTCTTTTATGCCTTTGAATAGGGCCGGTCAATTTACTGTTATGAAGGTTTAATACACAGATGATAAAAGGTCTAATATAATAAACGTTCGGTGAAAGCAAAGTTAATGTATTGTTAGGAATTTGTTGGTAATTTTCTTGTATGATGGGCTTAGATTCTAACTATGAATGACTGAACAACTTTTCATTTAGGTTCCGTAAGGTCACATTATTATGGTCTATTTTTTCTATTTCTTTATTCATTCTCCTGTACCTAAGAAACGGGTAGTATTTAAAACAACGTGTTATGTACCTATTCGAAATAAGAATAAGTTTATTTGTGCGGTAAGATGACAAAGTATTGATGGTCCATACACCAGTAGGAACTTAAGCATTGGTTATAACAGTGCAAAAAGCCCTGTAGTATGTTTTTTTGGGACCATTGTTGCCTTTTTTCAACTATAGTCTGTGGCAAAATTAATTCGAAAACTCGCACTAGCTTAAATGAGGACCATAGTTAATAGATCGTAATGTAAGTATGTATATAAGTAAGTGTATTATACTTTTACTTTACGTGCCGCGTAAGACATTAAACAAAACATATTTTCAGGCAAAATATTATATATACTTATTCGAAATGGCACAAGGTAATTAGGAATAATTATTATCCTCTTCTTCATCTAGTTTAAGTTTGGACCATTATTGTAATCGAAGTATGAAAAATCATATTTTTTCAGATAACTATCGAAAACATTAAATATTATTATTTTAAGAATATTACCTTTTGAAATATATCCGCACAGCAAAATTCCAGCAAATCTTAAATTTTTTTTTGCAATTTAGGTAATGTTTGGAGAGATCCAACTACACGTAAAGTCATGTCCGACTTGCCAACGGTTCAAGGTCCCTTATAACCAACACCATCTGTACGCTTTTGCACTTTAGGGGCCGTCCATTAATTTCGAGGTACTTTTAAAAAAAATTGGACTCCTTCCCTCCCCCCTGGTGAGATTTGGTAAGATGTGGAGGGACGTGAAATTTCCCCCATAATTTTTAAATAATTTTTGATCGATATGTTTATGCATTTTGCTTCATACCACTAAATGTAAAGATAGGCCCTGTAAGTACCACTAAAAATTGAGCTGAAGAAAACTTTGCATCTGATTTTTTTGAAATGATAGCATGCTTAGGTAATACACAGTTTTACGAATGATTTCAATAATATTTACGTTTAAAAAATTCTAATAAATGTATTTATTTTCTGAATTACAGAGTTGACGTGAGATTTTCATTGTCCCACCCCTCCCCCTAAATAAGATTTGGAGAGATTTTGCCGGACCACTCCCCCCATTTTGAACTCACGTAATTAATGGATTACGTGCATCATGTACAATATGAAGCTGCATTATCAAAACCAATAAATGGCGCTACATGTTGTTCAGTGGGTCATTCTTTATGTTTTACATTTGGACCATTGCTGTATCATAGGATAATATATAGTTGTGTTATTTTAGGGTACCTAATATTTTGATCAAAAAATTGCATCTTAGTTAGATTTAGCTAGCAAACATCTAGATAGAAGTGTGGTAGAGACTACAACCTGTTACAAATAGGATCTATGGTATATAAATAAAATTAAATAGGTATGAAGCATAGTAATAGAGTGACAAAAAAGAAGTAAACATAAAGTGGGAGAACAGGAGATCGATTCCACTAAATACAACGTAACTAAATAGAATCTAAACTGCATCGTTATGACGTGTTTCGTGTGCTACTATCCACTAACGAACCAATTTCAGTTAAGTTCCGATTGATCGAACAGTAACGTATTTGCGCATTCTAATAAAACGTATAGTTTATACTGAATCGCAGTTGAACGGTAACAAAACGCTTCAACAGTCAAATATAACGATCGAACATTAGTTCCTCCCAAGGTACATTTGCCCGATCGATAGTAAATCGAAAGGTGGCAGTGGTAGAGTTATGCGTCAGCAGAATGCGATTTGGTATCCAAATAGAATTGGAACGAAAACTAAATTGAAATTGGATAGAAATAGAACTACAAACGTTGTAATTTAGGCGAATTGAATAGAAATACAGAAATACATATATTGCCAAATACTCGTATATTTTTTTTACAGAACATTTAAATTAATGTACCAAGCACTATATATATTTGGCAAAAGGGGGGAAAGTCAGCAAATGCTAACATATTCGGGTACCAAATAAGCAGCGCTGTTTTTCATTGCGCCCCAGATCGGGGCCAAGCCCACCTAGAACGTTAATCACATATAAATATCACATACAAAATTATGTATTTCTATAGATCTATCTATAATTTTCCTGCGATAAACCAGGTTTACTGAACACCTCAACTAAACACTAAAAACAATACCCCACACAGAAAACAAACCCTTACCTAAATAAACCATTAAAGAAGCTATCTGTTCTCGGCGAGACACCGCTTTCAAATCCCATGTTAGCAAACTTGGACCTATCCATTGTCTGTTATCGCCCCGAACTTTGGCTGGTAGACAATAATAACCAAGTAGTGGTTGACGCCTGTCCACCGTGGAATCAAATCAGTCCGTGTTATTGAGATTTGGGTGGGTGACGGTTGGACAATGGAAATCTGGAGCTTTCATAAGACAAAGTTAGTAATGTTCTTACCATAGACTGCAGCTATGAGTCAAAGTTTATATATTTACAATCTATCCTGCAAAATATGGTTCATCATCAAAGATGCTTGAGAGTTAAAAATGATACTTCTGAAGTTATAGAAATTTCGTGACACAGCAACGAGTGACTGTAGGTAATAAAGGAATAAAAAATGGCGTGCTAAGACTCAGGATTAACCAGTGTGGGTGCTAACCGTAGGCTCGTTATTAGAAAATATGTATGTTTTTTATTTTATTTTTATTTTTCTGTAAGTACCATTCATTGTATATTTGCATACAGTGTTGTCGCGAAATAAATTTATTAGATATATTTTTTAATTATTATAAAGATAGACATTCGTGGTGCTCCATTATCTCTGCCTACCCTGCAAGGGCATAGCGTGAAGGTATACAGGGTGTAACATTAAGAACGGTCAGTATGGGAAAGTCTGAAACTATAAGACATACGAAGATCTGTTCTTAGGAACCATGTCATCAATTTTAGTAACAAGAAACACTGTATTCATACATTTAAAAAAAAACCTGTACTCAGCCTGGGAATCGAACCCAGTTGTTTTGAAAAAAAATCCAACACTATTTCTATTTAGATATCGATTGTGTAGGTCTTAAGGAATAAATGTTAGTATGAAACGTGATGTTTAAAATTAATAAAACGCATTGTTTCCATATCTTTTAATTTATTTTAGTAGGTGTTCGAAATGACTACCATTTTGTAAAATACAACATTCAACTCGTTTAGGTAACGATCTTACTATTGAATGTTGTATCTTCAGGTGGTGAATTTGCGTTAAAATTGTCTCTATGGCTGCTTTTAGGTCTTCAATTGTGTCGTAGCTTGTTTTGTACACTTCATCCTTAATATCTAAATATAAATAGTGTTGGATTTTTTTTCAAAACAACCGGGTTCGATTCCCAGGCTGAGTACAGTTTTTAAAAAAAATGTATGAATACAGTTTATCTTGTTACTAAAATTGATGACATGGTTCCTAAGAACAGATCTTCGTATGTCTTATAGTTTCAGACTTTCCCATACTGACCGTTCTTAATGTTACAGCCTGTATATGTATGTAGTGTCAAATAAAAAGGAGTCCATCCTGTAATTAATAAATATTTAATCAGTCTATAAGGACAGACCAAAGCTCTACGCGGAAGCTACGAAAGGAAACACTCTAAGACAGGTGACGAACTTGTCCATAAAACATGGAGAAAGAAAAATAACCCTTACTCCACCAGCAATCAATTTAATGCACAGAACTAGCGGACCGCCCTTAATGCGTCGCGACACGTAATTCAATTAATGCTGACCCCCCCGACACCTCCCCCCAACTAGGAGATCTGAACAAACAGCCACTAAAAAGTTTTTCTCGATAGCAATGTACCCCGCTATTTGCATAAAGTAACGAGCGGCTTAGTGAGAAAACGGCGTAACCGAGGATTTTGAGTTTTTGAGGTCGCTTTGAAAAATCGAAGTGTAAACTTAAATTAGACTTAAATACTGCTTCACGGTATTTCACTTGCTTTCACTAAAATACCGTGAAACAGTATATTATTTCAGTCTAATCATGTACTACAAGTTTCACCAAGTACCAACAACCGCAAGTATTAACCATTTGAAAACTTAGAAATGTCATGTCAATATATTTTATTTTCTTGGTGTGTGTATTATCAGTGACAAATATTTAAATGATTAAATGAATAATTATACTACTATGTAAATACATTCTTTATTAAGTGACTGTCTAATTTAATAAATTTATTTAATACTATAGTATTAAACATCGCGCGATAAATTTTCTAAGCTGTAAGATTTCCTGCATTAAAGAAAATATAAAATATATTTTTTTTAATCGTCCGGCAGGGTGCGCGCCAGCACCAACAGCGTGCTGGCGGTAGCAGGCCGACTCGACAGTCGCACTGGGTCGTATTTCTTACGTAGTTATATAAGTGTGTTACTAACAAAATATGGATCATTGTTATCCGAAATAATGAACATTTTTTTAAAATAAATAATAATCACTACGAAAAAAAATTCAAGCGGTCACTTATACTGTTTCTGGAATAAGTAGATCGCAATAGGGTGGCGAGGGTTAAAGATTAGTAAAGCCACGAAGCGGTGCCGATAAACAACATCTGTGACCGCAACCCGACCGCCATTGTCTAGCGACTCCGCGGTCGATGCGACTGGCGACCCCTGGTGGGCCTTTTAGCTTCTAATTTCGAAATGGATCATAAAATCGAATTTCTAAGTTGTGTAATTAAATTATTAAAACATTAGCCAATGATAAATTAATTCTATAAAAAAGGACATGTAAGTATTAAAATTATTTATACGTACTTCTAAATAGTGTAATTAAATTATTAAAACATAAGACAATGATAAATTAATTTTATTGAAAAAAAAGAACTTACAAGTTCTTTTTTTATCATTGGCTTATGTTTAAATAATTTAATTACACAATTTAGAAGTACGTCTAAATAATTTTAATACTTACATGTTCTTTTTTTTTCAATAAAATTAATTTATCATTGGCTTATGTTTTAATAATTTAATTACACAATTTAGAAGTACGTCTAAATAGTTTTAATACTTACAAGTTCTTTTTTTTTTCAATAGAATTCATTTATCATTGGCTAATGTTTTAATAATTTAATTACACAATTTAGAAGTAGGTACATCTAAATAATTTTAATACTTGTAAGTTTTAAATGAACATGTACGTATTAAAATTATTTAGACGTACTTCTAAATTGTCTAATTAAATTATTAAAACATAACCCAATGATAAATTAATTCTATTAAAAAAAACTTGTAAGTATTAAAAATATTTAGACAAATAACGTTGTAACGGAGAATGTAGTATTTTTCTACACGAATAAAAGTCATGTCATGATACAACACTAAAACTATAGATAACTGTTTCTTGTAATGTTTTTAAGATGATATCTCACGTTAAACTTGTCAGGTTGAATACTTATGCCATCAATCATTCTATACAGCTTCAATGTAGCTTGTGAATTTTTGTGTTCATTAATTTTTACGCTATATGTATATAAATATATGTTTTAACTAAAGGAGTATTATGCGGATATTTTGGGAACAAATATTCACTGTGTGAATGGTTAAATGTTCAATGAAAAAGCAAATTGCACCAAATGTTGGCGTCTGAAAACAATGGTCAATAAAATATTCAATATATTTTATTTTACGGTTACTGCACCGCATCGAATCGAATTAAATTTAAAATATTGAAAGTAAAATCGCTTCAATGATTTGAGTGGAATCATTGAAGCGAAGTGTAAATAAAATAAATGATGGCCGTGACCGCAACATATTTAGGATAAAGATACATGACTTCAATTATGGTATATCAGATGATATTAATACTGTAGATGCAAGCTGTGGCGGGAGAAATACCCACCCAAAGGTTTCATACCTCCAAAAGAAGACCTACCACCGGGTTTCAAACTCCCGTGGCCAACCTGGAAAACGCTTAATCGCCTGCGAACCCAGGTTGGCTGTTGCGGAGATAATCATCACAATTGGGGGTTTTCCAGCGATCAAGTAAAGTGTGAGTGTGGTGTCTCCCCTCAAACCATGGAGCACTTGCTCTGCTATTCCGCGTGTCCGACCATCTGCACGCGGGAGGACCTTTTCGAGGCCAACCAGAGGGCTATCGATGTGGCCGCCTTCTGGTCGGGAAAAATTTAGTTCGGATCATCGACACGAAAGAAGAATACTGTGCTTTGTTTACTTATAGATTACATACATTTGAAACAGGAAGAAACATTGTATTTAAACATATTAGATACAGAAATGATCAGGAATTAGCAAACAACAAACTCATCAATTAAAAATATTAATACGAAGTCTATTTCGAGACAAAATAGATGAGAATAGCTAAGAACAGGGAGAAGTGAAAGAAATTGTGTGATGCCTACATGCCTGGCAGTTACTGAAATAAATATTGACTTAAAACATACGTAATAATAATTAAATACAATAATAAACTAGATAGATATAAAATAAATAGATTTCTTATAATAATACAGTCCCCTTAGTCTCCTTTTTCCAGTGCTGCACACCACCCTCATCAAACTTAATTAGTTTTGTTTATTTATTTTTATAATATATTTGTTTAATATTATTTTTATCTTCTGTACCTAATTGTTTGTATGTGTATCGGAAATAAATTCTTTCTTTCTAATTATAATAATAAATCTATTTTTTTTTTATTTATTACATTTTTGATTATATATTAAGTATTATATTTTTGTATATAATATAGTATTTACTCATTATAGATTACTATTATTTTTGCTGCTTGCACAGGATTGCGTTCTTTATTATTGTTATATATTTATATGAGGGTAGTATATATTTCATAAGCCATTTGCACCCGTATATTATATATTTTATGATTTTTCCATCACCTGAAAGATATCGCTTAAAGCGATAAGGCCGCCTTCTGCACATTGTATTGTACCTCTCTTTATGTTGTATGTTTTGTTTTTGTCCCGGGTGTGCAATAAAGTGTATTGTATTGTATAAATAATAACAAAATAATACGTTTTATTTATATCCACATATCGGTGTAGTAGAATACAGAAACTTAGATGTCACTTATATTAACAGTGTACAGTTTTAGTAATCAGAGGTTCAATAAAGTTAACGGTATAGTACGACCCACCTAGGATACTAGTACCGGTAACCAGACATAGGAAGGTGTATAGAACGGCTTTAAGTATATTTAGATAGCTATCTACTAATTAATATTACTTGCTCGACCTTTGTGAACCTTTGCCTGTTCTGGACACTATTTAAGTCATGACTTTTGCGATATAAACTTCACTATGTTGAGAGAGAGAGAGAATAACATTGAAACCACTAGATTCTCTTCAGAAATTAGCTTATAGAACGAATTTGTAATTGGTAGGAAAGTGGTAAGGTAAACTAAGTAAGTAGATATTTTAAAATATTCACAGTGAATATTTGGAAGTGTAAGTAAGTGAAGTAAAATACACTTTATTGCACAAATAGAGAACAAACAGATCACAAAGCACTATGTATATTTCTATGTATATTTGGCAAAAGGGGGGAAAGTCAGCAAATGCTGACATACTTGGGTACCAAACATGCAGCACTGTTTTTCATTTCACCCCTTATCCCAAGATGTTAGTGGGAGCGATAGTGTAGTGGGTAAAAAAATTAAAATTAAAAACTAAACATCTTTTTGATGTTTATGTTTTATGAATACTTATTGAAGAATTTAGGCAAGAATTTGCCAAAAATAAATGCATAAATAAATTGCACTTATGACTTGTGATACATATTGTGTGCCTGTGTGTTAGTGGATGTCAGTGAGTGTCAGGGAGAATGTATAAGTTTGTGAGCGTGAGATAGTGTAATTGTAACTGATAAAATAACTAATTCTTGTGGACATATAATCCTCAAGGAATCATTCATTACTTATATCAGTAGTTCGGAGTATCTCTGCTGGATCGAATCCGAAATGAGGAGATCCGGCATAGAACAAAAGTTATCGACATAGCTCATAAGATTAGCAAGCTGAAGTGGCAGTGGGCCGGTCACATCTGTCGCAGAACCGACAACCGCTGGAGTAGACGATTTCTGGAGTGGAAACCGCGTTTGGGCAAACGTAGTGTGGGACGCCTCCCTCCCGGCAACGACTGGATAAGAAGAGCCGCTCTGGGAGAGGCATATGTCCAGCAGTGGACTAGAGTGGGCTGCTGATGATATTTAAATTGCCATTATTGTGTGATTGACTTAAAAACTACTAGTTAGGTTGAAAAAAACGCTATAACCGAAGATGTTTATAAAATCCATTATAATATTTCTTGGACAACTTAATCTTGTGCCCTTAATGATGATGATATCTAAGTACTAATGACTAGTACCTACATAAATTGTCGATGTTATCCGATCGGACTTAGGGCCATGAGCCAACCGATGGTAGAGACATATTGAAATAATGACATCATTATTAACCATCGAGCTAAATTACTGAGGAATGCCTGCAATCTTAGAAGCGAATTTATCAGTTTTGTTGTCATAATTTACAATTATTGCAGCAGAATACAGGATAACCGGATCAAAAATATCCATGATTCTTTTGTAAACTTATCAACTAGGTATTGCCAATAAAATAAGTAAGTGACGCATAGGAGTTCGATCAATCTGGGTCTTTATTTTCTTCCCTGAAATTCTACTTTTCTGTTTGTATATCTTGGGTGAAATAAAGAGTATATCTATCCAAAATAAAATTAACACTTGCCAGAGAGCGATGGAGCGGAGTATCCTAATGATTAAAAAAATCCAAAAAAATAGAAGCAACACAATAAGAGAAAAAACCAAAATTACTGACGCTCTTCTTCTTCTGCTCTGAAGCTCAAATGGCAATTGGCAGGATACATCGCGCGACTCGAAGATCAGAGATGGACTTTGGAGATCACTAAGTGGCAAGGTCCTCAGGGTAAACGGATAGACCAAGAAAGAGATGGACAGTTGACATCGTACAAATAGCAGGACATGACTGTATAAAAACAGCACAAAACAGAGACGATTGGGGAAAACTGGAGCAGACCGTCACCCAGACGGGGTCCTTATCTACTCAAATTTAAATGTATATAATTGTATTTATAGATGTTATTATTATGATTGAATGTTTGAAAATTTGACACATATTTTGATTCTAATTTAGAGATAAGAACAATAAAAGGCTTTTTTTTTATTACTACCTGGTAGCCCAGCCCATGTTTCCCTAGTAAACAATTTAAGCTTGCTTGCTTATCGTATGGTTAGTGGCCAACCTATTTGTCAGAGTTGTTCAGGCCGCCCGTAGGCCTCTGACATGGCTTAACGACTGCTGTCGAACGACAACAACCGGGACCGACTGCTTAAAGTGCTTTCCGAGGCACGGAGGAGCTCAGATGAAATATGCCACTAGCGGTCGTCTCTATGTAGTCTCTAACTTTTTGTATTAGTCGCCGTGTTGTCCGAAATTGTCAAAATATTTAGGTTACATTATTCTAGTACCTAGAGAAGATAAAGAGTTTAAATTATCTTACCACGTACGTCGTCCCTTCTGATAAGGGCCCGCAAGCACGTGTCACGGTATCCCACAACCCTTCCGTCGCCGCGTCATCAGATAAACAGACAGACAAACGGACCAACGCAATCCCGAACAAGGCTATCTCCACCCCCGCACCCCAACACTTATCGTTCTGATTAATATTACCATGCATCAATCGTTTAGGGTTAACTAACCTTAGTACGGAAATAACGATTGTGTTTATAACGTTTACGATCCAAAACCCCGTTTTTGCGAATTTATGGCTTACGACCTTTCAGCGTTAAGGTGTTAAGTTGATTCTTTTAAAGCGAACACAAAGGAAATTCGTATTGTTTCTTTGGAATTAGAATGCATTTTCCTTTGAGCTTCGTGATGATTCGATATTTGTTCATTTGACACGCGTCGCGGTGACGAGGGTTCCGCCGTTTCCAATCGACGGAATTTCAATTTTTGCCCTATTTGTTATTTTTTTTATTATTAATATTATGCAACGACAACGCGTGACCTCGGCGTGTGATTTGGTACGCATCTGTGGACAGATTATTGCAATTTTCGAAGTTACGCCCTTTTCCGTGTCATCCATGATTTTGTGTATGTATTTATTTGTAGGGCGTAGGTGGATATTAATAACAGCCTTAATAAAAGAAAATTTCTTACAAAATAACGGTACGCAAGTCCATTTCTCAGCAAAATCGTACGGTTGATCCTCAAAGGTAGTGCAACCGACAATTCAATCAATTGCAAATCCCATAGTCATATCTTCTCCATATATCTTGACCACAAAACCACACATCGACCTTTCGAAAATCATTTTTCACTTTCCTGTACAACATACATTACTCCCTACCCCAACACATTTTCCTAGAATCAATTTTAACGCGTCAATGGATATGCAACATTTTCGAATTATGCCAAGTTTGAATATTTCACGGTGTGGTTCACCTAAGGCGATTTTTAATAGAATTTGCAAGTAATCCGGTTACAATGGGAAGGTGATTGGTGTGGTCAATGGCATATGAAAAGGGAGTACATCGTTTTTGGTCGGTTTAACAATGTAGCAAATTGAGACTTGTAAGGACGCAAAGATTTAAAAAAGTTGTCGGTCATGGCATGTGGATTGTAAAATATAATTTAACGAATTTAAGAATTATACTGTAAGTGATATGAAGCCTGTTGAATGAGAGTTGAACACGTGTGTTCAATAAAAACGTTCGTATTGTAATGTAATAAAAATTGACAGCATGTTATCCACTTAATTTAAGAATTCAAATGAATTTTGTAAAGAAAAAGTCGAGACGTAAGTTTTTTTATATGAAAGTATCTATGAAAGTAATCAATTTAATAATAGAATGCATAATGTAACTGTAGATTATAATAATATTCAAATAAATTATACGTAATCAAAGTTATCAATGAGGAAGTAATCACTAGGAGAACGATAATAGTGACAAATCAAATAACTATAAATGCGTATAAATTAAACAAATACCAAGAAAGTTTAAAAAGTAAGCTTTCCATAAAAATACATATTAGAACTTTGCCGATCATTTGTTGATCAATTTGAATGAAAAGCTAAACAATATGGTACCTATACCAACTGGCTGCCCTTGACTCAGTGGAGAAACGCGCTAAGCGCCTTATAGGTGACGAATCGCTGGTGGAAGCTAGACTGCAAAGTCTGGAACATCGGCGCAAGGTTGCCTGTCTATCGGTATTTTATAGAATACATTTCGGAGAGTGCGCATCGGAATTGCACGACCTAATTCCAGCATCTCCATTCCGCCTTCGGACTACCAGGCGCTGGGAGGGGTTCCATCCTTATGTTGTTGATATCCCATCTGCTCGTACGAAGCGATTTGCTTCTTCGTTCATTATGCGAACGGCTAAGGAATGGAACTGCCTGCCGGCGTCTGTTTTTTCCGAAACCTACAACCTTGGGATCTTCAAGGCCAGAGTGAATAGGCATTTACTGGACCCGCATCATCGTCATCGTCGCTTACCATCAGGCGAGATCGAGGTCAAATGCGGGTTTAGAAGTAAATAAAAAAATATTAAAAAAAACCTTCGATCGAAAATTGTTTAGCTTTTCATTCAAACTGATCAGTAAATGATCAGCAAATTTCCAATGTGTGTCTTTTTATAGCTTAACCATCCTTTTACCTATTTCTGCCGCAAAGCAGCAATACTTGCATTGCTGTGTATCGGTTTGATGGGTAAGAGAGCAAGAGAGTAATTACTATACACATGAGGCACTTCATCTATCAAATATTAGTTGCAGGTAGATATTTATAGATAGATTTTAGAGAAATTTGAAATTATGTACAAACCTATTATAACATAATGTACATTCCTATTTGACACTACCTTATGCAGCAGCCATATTTTTATTTTGACAATGCCCTTTTACAGCAGTCAGTAGTGTGTAACTAAAAATTTAAATGTTTTAATATAACGGATATTAATTGTTCCTTGACGTGTCTAAGCCTAATAAAAAAAACTAAACTAGAGTTTATAAACCCAAAGGTATTTTCTTTTGGGAATTCTCGCAACTCTACTACAGACTCTACTCGGCTATTGAGGTAGGGCGATATAAAATAAAGGGCCGTGTAATGCAGTGATGCAGTGTATGCAGTATGCAGCGATGGGGGTCAAGTAATAGGAAAATACGGATAAGAATTAGTTTTTTTATTTACAAGGAGAGCTGACGAGGAAACAGACCACCTGCTGGTAAGTAGTCACCGTCGACAAATAGATATCTCATCTCACTATAACGTTATTAGAGGGTTTGAAGACTTTGGTGGAGTGCCTCATGTCCCTGTAGTCACGCTGGTCTCTCTAACCCTTCGAACGAAACACAGTAAATCTAGCATTGCTGCTTTGTGGCATAAATATTTGTGGTAAAAAGTGGGTACCACCTCAGGCTCTCTGTGCAGAGTCATAAAAATTAGAGAAAATGGATCATGGGCGTTACGTCCAATTTAAGTAACCAGGGAACTGAACATTCGGGGAAATGGACATTCGGGACATTGGACGTAACGCTCATGATCCTAGAAAATGCTATAAGATCGAAGATAATTTTTGATGTGAGATGGGACGGTACCTAATATTTGGCAGTTCTAGTTTGAGCTTAAACTTAGGTGATGTCATTGTCACATGGGAAATTTTGAGGAGCTGATGATGGCCAGGAATAAATAAGTGAATCTCCAAATGGTAAGTTAGGTTTCTTAATTTTTACTGAGGCATTTATTATGGTGAAGCTTAGAATATTTATGAATTGGGCTCGTTGAACTCTTTTCTACTTAAAAATGTAGCAATTAAAATTTTATTCAATTTGAATTAATTGACATGTATAATATTATAATAATAATAATTTACACAAATAAACTTTATGTTTTATTAAAATTTTGTGATGTTTAAAAAAAAATTTTTTTTTAATACCATTCAATGGAGAGTTCTACAGTAAGTACTAAGTTCTACTTTTATTTTACAAAATGTACTGTGTATTAAGTAATAGTAACCTTTTTCATATCCTCACACTACTGTCGCTAATCTCTTTAATGTCCAATTAACTTCAGAGGTTGCCTGGAAGAGATCGCTTAAAGCGATAAGGCCGCCTTTGTACATATCGTGCTACTATTCCTGTAGTTTTTTTAATTTAATTAATTTTTTCAACAATTTTTATTTTAATATAATGTATCTAATTTGTAATGTGTGTATTAGAAGACTGTTGTGTTTCTTCGGGAAAATAAAAAAAATATTTCAAAAAAATAAAACTTTGCCTTTACTTGTGTACAATAAAGTGTTTCTATCTATCTATCTAACCTCTCCTTGGATTTTCTCGATTAAAATTTTATTCCAATTTTAATTATTTTTTTTCAGAACCTTGTACCAAACGCCACCGCTCGGAACGCTAGGGCCGCATCCCGGCGTCCGACACTTTTTCAAAAATCGTGACTCGCCCCGCGGCCGCGCCGTCACGACTCTGTCCCGTTAGACGCTGACTCACTCACTCTCCCGCACATATCCATTGGAGCGAGAGAGACAGCTGTTCACTGTCAGCCCGTCGGAGCCTGAAGGCTCGCTCCGGGCTACGGTTTTTTGATTGTTTTTGACGGGTTAACGTATAAATTGTTGTTTGTGCGCGAAAAGTAGATGTAGAGGATTTTGGTAGAGATATTGTCCTCAGAATAGTATCTCCTGTTAGAAAGGAGATAGGGTCATCATTGGAAAATGTCCCTGCCTACAAAAACCTTCATTTTATTACTAATAAAAAAATATCTAATAAATATGTAACTGTAATGTTTGTTAGCAAGAGATAGTGATGTATCTAACGAATGGAAACATGAGGAATAAATCGAAAAGTTATATATTAAGTTATATAATCGAAATACGAAACTAAGATGAATCTAAAACAAAGTACTTTACGTACTATAATATTAAAACACTTAAAAAGGACATTGTGTCAAATTTGTCCTAATATCCAATACACACGTGAGTATTTTCTTGTTATAGGTCTTGACATGGAAGTAAAGAAAAAATATAGTTTTGTCCTAAAATTCACCGGGTATTTGTACAGTCGCGAACAAAAGTTCATAGCACCTAGAGATTTTTTTGTATAAGGACACTGGATCGACGTTCGTTCTCACCGGGTCTCATCGGTTCCGACCGATTCTCACCGGGTCTCATCGGTTCTCACCAGGTATGCTTTTACAGAACAGAATTATGACAATACTGTATTAACCAATTTTTTTTATTGCAACAATTAACTTACATGGACATACTAAAGAATGATCTAAAATTAGTTTTTTGATAACTCAACTAACATCAGAGATATTAATGATTAGTATTGGACAGGTGCTCTGTCCTTTTCTAGCGAAACAGTCCTTTATTATATGCAGCCAGTACCTGCTTGTATGGAGCTATTACACAGTGACATCATAATGTAATATTGCCGTTTCTTTCTATCGTCTGATTTTTGATTGCATGTGGCTATTTTATTTTTCAACGAATTTTAATTCTGTTTTCACATTTGATGTATGACTATTTATTAAAAAAAAATGCATTTCATATTTGATTCTTGGAAACTATCCTATATTAGTAAACTTATAACCTGTTTTAGTTAGTCGGCAGGATGAGACGCGATAGTTAAGTTGGCTTAGAGCACAGCCACGAAACAGAAAGGTCGCAGGTTCTTTTAAAAATAAACTAAATTAGTAATTTAAATTGTCATATGTTAATTTTAAGTAGGTACTTATTTAATATAAAATTAGGTCAAAAAACTGACGACCACACGCGTCCTTGATCAAATGCCGTATTTTATTTCAACGCATTCTTCTTTCGGGTTCATCTATACAGACGCCGATTATAAAAGCCCATGGCATTACAATCACAGGCGTGACTAAGCATAAATAAAATCTACACACGGATATATCCATGTCGATATGATTCAATGGCCATCATCTATGTTGTATTATGTGTTATGCAACATCTTGAGAACTTTTGTGATCAAATCGTGTGTAAAACTTGTGATTACCGGTGTAATGCATATATTTGGTGTAATAATTGTGATTTATTTACTTAATTTCTGTATTACAAATCTATCTTTTAGGGTTCCGTTGTTAAATAAGACCCGTAGGTTCGTCATGACCGTCTGGATGTCATTTTGTTACAGTAACCTGTAGTACAAAATCCTCTTTTAACTTTTGAAATACAGTTACAAAAAATCTGACAAAATTCTGAATAATACCTGGTAGTAAGTAATTTCAAAGAAAATAATGGACTCCGTACCAAAGTTACGTTGTGAAATAGAACTTGACAAAGTGTAGTGTAGTTAATTTGGAACAAATTATATGAAATCGATTGCACCAACCATTTTCATGAGAGTGACCGATTCGCTCTTGGCCAATTTTATGGTATTAATTTTGTTCTTTTTTTCAGTTGGTTTAAAAAAAAGTAGGTAAACATTCCTTTCCTAAAGTCTTTTAAAAAGTCAGTTGACTTAGGATTTTTAGTAGAATTAAAAAACTTATATTTAGCAAAACTGAATTTAGCTGTAAAATATGTCTACTGCTTATCTACTTCTATATTATTTGACAGCTACATTCAGTGTTGCTAAATATAAGTTTTTTTAATTGTACTAAACATTCCAAGTCAACCGACTTTTTAGACAGACTTTAGGAAAAGGAATGTGTGCCCACCAAACACTGATTAGGTATATCTAGCTAGTGATAAATCAATTGGTATTTATTTTACCAATTAATTTCTTCATATCTATAAATTTTCTGAAAAAAGTAATTTTATGCAAACAAAAAGTAATTTAATTAATTTTATTTTATTGACTATCCGATAAGATATATAAAATTTAATTTCTTAATATGACTTTATTTTGCTTTTAGGGAGGGAGAACATTTCACGATTTTTCACGCGCAGGTTTTTCTTAAGAAATGTCTGTAGAATCACATCTTAAAGAATTAAAGAGATATTATGTTAGTACCTTTCTATCTACGATGATTTACGACCAAAATTCGATAATCATCTGTAATTTATTAATATTTAACTTAAAATCCAGCAATATTAAATGATAACTAATTTAATTAAGTACTTTTTTAACACTTTAGTCATGATTAACGCGTGTTATTATGACAACATGTTACTGTGACATTATAGCTGTAACACCATAACGGTTATGTCGACAAAGAATAACCACGGGACTACATTAGTATCTGTCTTTTGGACTATACCGAAACACATTTTGTTCCCCGCTGTTTTCGTAGCGAAATGTTACTTAGTGTAATAATTATTTATTTATTGTCACATGAAAAAAGTAAATTAGACTTAAATAATATACTGTTTCACGGGTTTTTATTGGATTTTATTAATTACGACCGGTTACGTTTACACGTCTTCAGGTGTTTGTTTTATTAAGATGTGTAAACGAAACAGGTCGAAATTAATAAAATACAATAAAAACCCGTGATATTATTTAAGTCTTATAATGTACTACAAGTTTCACCAAGTAGGTACCAACAACCGCAAGTATTAACCATTTGAAAAAAGTAAAGTCTATACAATAGCTTACATATTTATACGATAACACGTAAAATTATTACTTAACTTTGACACATTTCAAGATGTAATGAGCATTTATTAATTATGTAAATAACTTTAGAAGGTGTATTTTTAGCCTGTTGAAGTTAGCAACAAAATCATGTGTATTGTGTAACTTTAAGTTAGTTATGTATTTGTTTTAGTTTGCTTAATAAAGACAAAAACCCCGGGACACGGGTTATTTTATTCGACATACACTGACAGATTAAATCACACGCGATAAATTTTCAACTAACTATACTTTATCGTTAAATAAAGTACCTAATGTAAGTGGTGTTACTGTATGTGACCGTTTAAATTAATTACAATAAATAAATATAAGGAAAGTATGAATCTATGGTTTTTTTTTTGAAAAGTGTAATGTTTATTTACTTAACAAGGCACAATAATAGGACCTCCGACTTACAAAAAATTCCGACTTACATGGAAAGTATGAATCTATAGTTTTTTTTCTTTGAAAAGTGTAATGTTTATTTACTTAACAAGGCACAATAATAGGACCTCCGACTTACAAAAATTCCGACTTACATGGAAAGTATGAATCTATAGTTTTTTTTCTTTGAAAAGTGTAGTGTTTAATTATTTGTTTAGGGACAATAATAGGACCTCCGACTTACAAACTAGGTCGAAACCTGTATCTTGGAAGTCGGGACTCTGTCGCACTTTCCGTGCAAGCATATGACAATTTATAACATTACATTAGTAACTATATATACTAAGGAATTAGGAACAAGTAAATCAAAAGGAATTTAGGTAAGTTAATATCTAAGACTGTGTGAGGGTTGGAGTGTGTTAGGGTGTGTGGGAGTATCTGTGTGTAATAATATGTGTATCTGTAGTTGAGGTAAAGATGAATGAAAACTTTGTGAGTTAATTTTAATTTTTTTACATTACCTTTAGTTTTTGCACGATCAAAATCCGGTTCCATTTACCCAGCACTTAAGTAATCTATTTCGATCTGATATTGATCTTTGATTGTGAATCATCGCAGATGACTTAGTGATCTTAACAACCAATCTATGATAATATAAACAGTATGACTGCAACGGATGTTGAATTCTCAAATAACAAGTCTGATCATGATCAGATAAGACAGGAATCAGACAAACCCGGTGACACATACTTTTACAGGATTGTACCAGTAATAAATGTATCAGTTTAGTAACAATGTAGACATGTAGTATGCAATTTGACCAAAAGAAACTCTAAACAAAATCAAAATTTGACGAAACGGAACTTTGGCATACATAAAGTTATTTTGATGAAAAATTAATAAAGAATGTTCACCTAATACAGAAAGTGGTGCGAATGAAGAACACCTACACTTTTGTTAGCATAACAGAAATTCTTATTTCCTCCAATTTTTTCGAACTTTTTTTTCGGGCGAAATAGGAATTCATTTAGAAATGAGTCCGGAATAAATCCTAGTTTGGTTATGTTATTGCGTTCATGCTGTCATGGCGTGTTCGTCCTATTTTATTGTTTAAAAACGGTTTACAGTGGTTATTTTTTCGTAAAACTAGTGTATTTTACCTAAAAATCGTCCGTGTTAAGTGAACGTTATATAAGATAGTGAAATGGGAGTGAAATACAACAGATGGTGTGGATCCTGCAACTTAACCTCCAATTGCACTAGGCATTCCTAGTGCACACGACTCTCCCTTAATCTGTTTTTTTTTTTCAAAAGAGACGCCAAAACGTTCGTGTCATTTTCAAGAATCTAACATGGTCATTGGTCAAATTGCAGTATAAATCACTAGCAGAGGCCATTCATTAAAGAAAAAAATATCCTAGTCTATTCACAAATCGGAAATCAGATGCACTTATAAGATTATCTATATATTGACGGTCTGGGTAACTGATTTCCCCCTCATAGTTTCGTATTGACATTTACAACCAATGTACGATAATCCAACTATGGAGTTGGCTCCAACTATAATGCTGCCGCGTGAAGTTGGCCGCCGCAGAGAAAGTTACCGCGTGGATAAAACTACATTTATTAGCTATGCATATTCATAGTACCCCTGGGCATATAGTCTCTCAACCAGCGAATCTGGGCCTCTGGTCCTCCATACAAAACCCTCAACTATAAAACTTTTAGCTGGTGTTGAGAGAGGCGTGGAAGATCAGGTAAGGTTTGTCGGTTGAACGTTACTGGTAACTACTTTTATGTTGTAGCCAGTGACAGTGAGTCAGGTGTTTGTTCGTACTGCGTCATATAAGGAGCTTATCTAAGCCTTTATGCGTGCTTTCAATGTTTGGTATCCATTTTAATAGGCATTTTATAGAGTATAAGTTAGATTCAGAATAGGTGAACTTTCATCTTGCAAAACAGAAAGCTTTGTATTTCTTCAAGCCATCTATCTAGAGATCGCTTTTAGCGATAAGACCGCCTAGATTGTTTTAATCGTTTTGTACGCACTGTATTACACTAATTTTGTGCAATAAGAATAAGAATAGTTTATTTGTGCGGTAAGATTACAATGGAGTAGGAACTTAAGCATATGTCACATTAAACTTAATAAAATTAGTAAGCAACCAGTTATCCTACTATAGGCGCTGACCTCCGAACTAGGAAGTTCCTGTATCTCGGAGGACAGATCTCTTCTTGGACCAGTGCAAATGAACATGTAACAGAACTAAAAATGCAAAATTTGGAAGAAAGAAAAATAAGAACAATAATAAAGGGTAATAAAAGGGGTGGTGTAAAGTGTAAATAAAGTGTATTCATTCATTCATTCTATCTCTTTGGTTAAAAATAGAGAAATATACCTTCACGTACATAATTTAACACAAAAAATTATTTTTTAAAACTACCCACCACCTAAAGCAAAATCTTTCGCAAAAAACTCAACACATAAATGGCGAAATTTTTGAAATTCGGATATCATTTTTTTAATAGCCTATAGGCTGTCCCACTGCTGGGCAAAGGCCTCCCCTCCTCCTTTCCATTTTTCCCTATCCTCGGCGTCCTTATACCATCCTTTTTGGAAGTGGTCGATATCGTCCTTCCACCTACGCCGGATATCAATAAATTGTAAAAATAAATTACGAAAGCACTTTGAAAAACAATATTTGAGCCTTTGACTATTCGCAACCTCCTGAATACGAACACCTACCTGTTCTAAAAGTGACATTAATTCACAGTAGACATAGTTACCACAGATTACACAGTCGCGATGTATGGCAAACGAAAGTGTCACAGACATGTCGGAAGCTCCGCCAGCCTCCTCGTCAGTCTCAAGCGAGATTATCTCGCGACAACCTGACGAGTTTCACGTGAGAACGCGTGGTAGGGCAGTTAGTATGGACAAGTGAAATATAAATGTTACTTTAAACACAATTCATTTGTACGTGTGTACGTTTAAAGTAAAAATAATATTATTATTAAAAAAAATGACTACTAAACCCTCGATCTCGCCTGATGGTAAGCGACGATTAGGTCGACGATGGAGCATGCGGGCCCAGTAAATGCCTATTCACTCTGGCCTTGAAGATCCTAAGGTTGTAGGTTTCGGGAAATACAGACGCCGGCAGGCTGTTCCATTCCTTAGCCGTTCGCATAATGAACGAAAACCGCTTTACTGCTTATAAGCAGGTAACTATTTCCGTACCTAACTTTGCCAGTGATTGTTAATTTTAAGTAGGTACGTTTTCATTGAAAATCTATTCCATAATTTTCTAGATTTTTAGTCGTAAAATTCAACAATCTAGGGAATAGAACTAAAAGATATATATTATGTAATAAAATTACTTAACTACTTACATAAAACCAATAATTTGTCACCGACTTTCAGAATAAACGGGTATAATGTGTATACCCGATACTTCGAGCTAAGTCGTTAGCTTTACTAAGAAAATGAAAGCTTTATTGCCTATGCTGTAAGTATATGAACGTCATACAGTCAAGTTACGATGCATTTACGTACCTACTGAATTAGAACTAAGAAGCGTCCATCGCATTTCACCGGATTGTAACTTATACACGAGTTAATAATAAAATATTATGCTTCCTCATCACTTGTACTTTCCTATAATTAAACTAGTCTAAAAGGGGATATCAAATTAATAAAACAAAATCGTTAGAAGATAATAAATTACGCGCCTGTATTCATAATACGAGTAAATTAACTAATCATGTTTTTACACGAAATAAATAAAACTTAATTAAACGTTACGCGACTGTATAACAAATTGCTAACTAAATATTTGGTAGGTAATAAATTAGTCTTTATCTATATATACAAAATGTACATTAAGTAGATATTACAAACGATTCGCGAAATATCGGTTTGGAGTACAATAAGTCGCAAACTCCCCTTATATCGACGGTCAGACCGCGATCCCATAGGAGTGAGAGTTATTAACCCCATACAAATTAACATACAACCTAACGGAACGGTTAAATACGCGAAACATATATGAAGATCCCATCAACCGGTAAGGGCATTCGTCCAACACCCAGTATCAGAGTACCAAAACCCATCAGTCTACTTGGCGTCAACCCCCTTGATCTTTCTGAATCTTTACATTCCCCCCATCCCATAATTTAAACGATGATGTCGTGCTAGCCTCTGGCATTCGAGGACTGCTCGTGTAGTTAGATGGTAAACGAGACGGAGTGGAGAGGAAGCTGCCGTAAGACAAGGAGGAGTTGACGCCAAGTGACGAGTCCAATGTTGAATAGTATCCCGAAGAAGCCGCGGACGGCGGCGGCGGCGCTGGCGGTTGCGGAGCTCTAGTAGCCTCAGCATACACGTCCAAATGCGTGCGGACTAAACTTAGCAACTCCGTGTAGTTGGTAACAGAACCGCCAGCGCCGGCCACTCTGTAAAGAAGCAGCCGCGCCTCCCCAAAAAGACTGTCCAAAATTTTACCTGTCGTGAAGAGGACGATCGCCTTCAGACAGGAGTACTCCGCCGAGTCGACGTGGAGAGCCTTCAGCTTCTCCACTTGCTCTTGGAAGATCCTTATGTGGTCCATGAAGGCGACTACTCGATCCGCCGCCATTGGTGAGGCGTGAAGACCGGCAGCGGCCAATAAAGGAGCCACATGTAAGGGCATGGAACACTGAGAGGCGTTGAGGACGAATAGTTCCGACCAGACTAATCTTAGTAACGCGACTTGGTCGGTCACTTGAAGGTCGGGGAAGAAGGGGATATTTCTCGCCCATTCAACGGCGGAGAACAGTAGCCTGGCAGCTAGTTCACAAATATTATCTATTCCCATGACGTTGGTCGGCTGGACGCACTGGCCGTATCTGGAGGTCGGGTAAGGTTCCGCTCGGAGGAGCAGGGAGATGTACGAGGAGAGGTAGGGGTGGCTATTGAGCCCTCCTGGGTCGCCATTTGCTAGGGCGAATTGGCCCGGTAACGCGAGGCCCGCGGGCTGCGTTGGGGGCACTCGCCCTCTTTGGACAGCTGAAACAATAGAGAAAGAGATGGTTAGCAAAAGTTGAAAGTGAAAAGTAATCAATGAACGTTCATAATTAAAAATTAGTCTACGGATTACACTGGAACCGGTTTCAGCAATAGTTCGATCTATCATGAGGTAATTGGATCTTATCTGGACACCGCAACGGCGTATGCATTTTTGCTCTTCAAAAGACGACGCGAGATTCAGCATATCTACCGTAGACTGCAAATTCTAAGTATTCTTCTTCGATTAAAACGTACATTGTCCCGTTTCACGTCTTATCTTATCTTAACTTATCTTATGACATGGGTTACCCCAGCGGCACTTCGACCCTCAGGGATCTTTTGTGCTCACCCATTACCTTAGTCTCCTTCCTGTTCCTTAAAGATGCTTTGCATCAAGGACGCTATACAGAAAGGAGCCTATAGCCCTCTGGTTTCGGGTAGGCTACCCCCAGAAGACTCCTACGCTTTCCAGCCAGCGAGTCACATTCGCACTGAAAGTGTTACATTGACTCAACGTTGTCACCACAGGTTTCACGTATCACGTCACAGATGTAGAAAGATTATGTCAGTATTAAGATAACCAGAAGCAGATTGGCCGTTAGTCTTTACTGCTACCACCTATTACTCAGATTTTACCTAACAAAGTATAATTTCGAATCTGTGAAAAGCACATGAGCCAGTATAATAGCCAACTAAGAATTTCAATTAAGCTGCAGATGCCATTCATGTACATAATCTCTATGTGATGTCACTACAGTAGCTCGTGTCGCAATTAGCATGTAAGCACTACTTCATTATTACGATTGCATTAACGGAGTTTACGAGAGCCTTAACAACTGCCTGACGAAGGCCCGACCGCGTAAACTAATATTACTTCCTATATCGACGTCTGTCTGAGGAGGGAACCTATAATTTAGACTATTGCGCTATTAAGGGCGTCAATGGTTATGTTTATAATGCTCTTAGAAATGACTTAAAGAGCATAAAGCTAGGGGCAATAGAGATACATTACGAGTTCTGAAATTGTTCCTCTCTGTCTTATCATCCTTTGAACTATGTTCCATATCGTGCCTATTACCATTTTCTAATGAAATACCTTTCCAATATCGGCAATTTCAATGGATATCATGATATCATCTTTGCAAAGTACCGTCGGTGGCGTCGTGGCTAGGGCACTGGACTCCCATGCGGGAGGTTCGAGTTCTAGACCATGCAGTGCCATGTACCAATGAATTTTTCGCGTTTTTCGAAGACTTACGTACGTTTACCGACTTAACGGTGAAGGAAAACATCGTGAGGAAACTTGCACACCAGTGTGTAAAATGGGGTAGGCATAAAATATCCTCTAGGGTCGAAATGCCACTGGGTTATTTCTGGCCCTCTATCATAAGATAAGTACCATACGATAAGCAAGCAACTAAAACGGTTTAGTATTAAAATAGTTTTATTATTAAATTCACATGAATCCAATTATGAACCATATTTCAACTTCTTGGCTAAATTCTGAAATACTTAATTTCTTAGGTATAATGTGCGTTAGTATAGACTACTATAGACGATGGGATTATTCCCAGCCCCCAATCATAAGATCAGATTATTATCTTTGCAATAGAGTCTAATTTATCTGTTTATCGAGTGTCTAGCTCAAAGCTTATCAAGAACAGTAGTAGATCTATATCATCAGCTTTTAGATTATTCTAAAGAAACCTTGCAAAATCATATTATAACACTTACCGTCTATTACGATACGAGTATAACCCGAAGACTCATTGCCACAACAATACAGTTTGGGCCGTCAGTGTAATTTCTATTAATGCGTTTTAAATTGTCTCTAGCAAGTGCTTGACCTCTGTTACCTACGGTGTTATGGGTTCTATGTTGAGATGCTTCTCCTGTATTGTTATTACCATGGACATAACATCTATTTATGGCTGTCTGTTTAACAGCTTTTGAGGTATGACTCTGTGCAGAGTAAGCTTGGGGTGGTACCACCCTTTTACCTATTTCTGTGACTATGCAGCAATGTTGGCGTTGCTCTGGTTCGGTTTAAATAGTAAGAGAGTCAGTATAATTATCGGCGTATCAGGCACTCCGTCTAAATCCTCAAGGTTAGCAGCATAATAACATTACAGTGAGATGAGATGTCACCACTTACTATCAGGTGGTACTTCTATCGAAAAAAAAATTTTTTAATATTTTTTTAATTTATCAAAAATTATAAATTTTTGAAACTTTTATTTTATTTTTCCTGTATAATATAGGAGATTACCTATGAGTTCGAATTATCTCAGATTTTTCGGCTAACAAACTTAGGAGATAAGGGAGGAGAACGGTCATTTTTAGAACATTTTTGGCCATAATTAAAAAATTATAGCACATTAAATAAATAAATAAATAGTTTTGTAATGTGAAAATAAAGCCCTATCATATGATACCCTACTTGCCCCAATTGCCCCACTTTCAGATTTAGACAAGGAGCCCATTTTTCAAAAAAAAAATTCCACATTTCTGCGGACAAGCAAGTCCTACAACTGTGCCAAATTTCAAGTCGATAGCTTCAGTAGTTTCTGAGAAAAACAGCTGGAACATACAGACAGACGGACGGACACCAAAGTCTCACTATAAGGGTTCCTTTTTAACCATTTTGGTACGGAACCCTAAAAATACATATTATAGATTGAAAAAAGTACGGGCGACCTGAACAACTCTGACAATAAGTTAGTCCCTAAACACACGAGGGAAGAAAACTATAAATGTGGGTTACCTTACCACTTTTATATATTACATATTGTGCAAAATAAAATATACTGTATACCTATATCGATTAAAAGTTCCGGAATCCAAGGGTCATAGAACTTCCACAGATGTTTTTAACTAAACCGACAAGGCTTCCATTCACATTTCTCGGCCTATAGAAACTTTTTACCAACCTGTCGATGGCGATCGGATTGAAAAACTTATGAATCGATGTTTTTTTCCGAAACGATCACGATTTTTGAAACAAGTGCGTTTGATAGAGATGTGCAAATCGAAAATGGTAGAAAACGATGACCAGAAAAAAACCTAGGTAGTGAAAAGGTGTTGAATTGGTATCTCTACCAAGTTTGGTTTGAATGAACAAAAACTTTATTTCGAGTTGTTATTAAATTGAGTTTAGTATTATTTTGAGTAGCTATTAAATATGATAGAGTTATATACATATCTTTGTAGTGGTAGATCCTAATGTTAAGGATCGCCTGGGGTGGTACCACCCTCTTATCTATTTCTGCCGTGAAGCAGAAATGCTTGCATTTCTGTGTTTCGGTTTGAAAGGTAAGAGAGCCAGCGTAACTTCCGGCACATGAGGCAATCCATCTTAGTCCTCAAGGTTTACAGCGCATCAAAAATCCTCTAATATTAAACAGTGAACCGTTTGCTCGTCTGCTCTCCTTAATTTAAAAAAATCATTAGATCTGATATTCAGTTTTTCATACCCAGTCACTGCAACCTTGCGCAGGTCGTCTCTCCATCTAACCTAACCGTAGACAGTCAGTTTTATATTCAGGTAGCTTAGATGTAGTTAACAACAATATTTTTTTATTTTATGTATTTAATTTGTTTAGAAGACATTAATGATCATTATCTGTATCTATAATGCTTAGGAGCGTCTGTGGCGTCGTAGCTAGGATGTCGGACTCCCATGCGGGAGGTTTGAGTTCAAAACCATGCAATATACCAATGAGTTTTTCGGTTTTTTTGGAAGACTTACTGCTCTGACGGTGAAAGAAAACATCTTGAGGAAACCTGCACACTGAGATCACCAGTGTGTCAAATGGGGAAGGCAATGGCAAACCCCTTATTAAATCTGCCACAAGAGTCGTTATATATTATTAATTCAACTCAGCAATGAGGAATACGACTTAGAAGAAAGAATAAGAATGCTTCTGGAAATAATTATTTTCATTTCATTATTATCTGGGTTAACAGCATGACACAGACTTTTAGAACATGGAGGGGCTACTAGCCTAGTTGCAAGTATGGTCAGTAATCGTGCAAGTTAAAATACCAGGACGGGTGGTGATCTTATTATCATCTGAGAACCTCCATGCTTCGGAGAGCACGTTAAATTGTTGGTCGCAGCTAATGTCGGTCTACTGTGTCGTTAGTGTAATAATGGTAACACTGTGTTTCCGAACTCTATGGTCAGCATTGTTTAATCTGTGCTTTTGTCTATGGAAAATATACAAATGGAGCGTACATGGTAAACTGAATTTTATTTAAAATCTCTGCTGTAGAATAATGAAACGTCTAACAGTTAGGCCACATCACAGACCTACTGGCGCCCTGAACAACTTTGACAATAGGTTGGCCAATAACCACGCGATAAGAAGAAGGCCTTTACATTCTGAAATTAAATACTGGCAACTTTACACGAATGCCTATTCGTAATGACATGTTCATATGATTCCAGTAGAAAATGTACGACTCGTGATAAACTCTACATACTTATTAGTAGAGCAAGCTTACTTCAGTCCTAATAAACAACGGTGCATTCTATTTATAACAGATCGTGACAGAACAAGTCATCGATTCCGATTTCGAGTCGAGACGAATCGACGTGACAATACGGAATCGCTGTGATCGCCAGTTCGGAACATTCCGACGACATTCCGACAAAAATGTAGCCCGGGAGGTGACCGTAGGAATGTGTATGTTATCGGAACCAGGATGAAACCTATGCGAGATACACGAACCTTAGGACGTGGATTAATCATATTTTCAATTTACCTATTACACGATAATTACACGTAGGTCGACCACCTGCAACATGGGCAGATGACATAAGAAGGTCTGCTGGAGGAAACTGGATTGGAAAAGCTCAAGACCGTAGAAAATGACGTGTCATTGGAGGAGACTTACATCCAGCAGAGGGTGGACACCGGTTGAAGAGAGAGAGAGAGAGAGAAAAAATACATACATTGAAATCTATTTGTTTTCAATTATCTTTAATATAATTATTATCAACTATTGCGTTGTTAGAAGAGCAAGAGGTGATTACCTAACTAGATAGAAAAAACGAAAATCAAGATTAAAAAATTAAGTGTTATTTAAAAAAAACATTCACTACCGTTTTAGTATCCCTATAGGAATAGGGGGTAGAGATTTCCTACCAAACATACCGGTTTTCTCAGTGACTTTGATGATTGCTGTCGTATACATTGTCAATGCGCAGGCAGACCAAGGAAGGAATTACCGTTCTCAAAACGATGATACGAAACAACGAGACGAGATGACGTGCTAAACTGAGTCAATACTGTCACAAATGGTAGCTGCACTGGTAATCCTGGTATTAAATGACGTAAGCCTTGTTACAGAGAACTCCCAGGCTAATAGAGCGCGCAAGGAATTCGGAGCGCGCCAGTTTTTTGGCGGGACACGACGATGCGACGCGCGCCGACTCAAATGCGAGCGCACGCGCTTCGTACAGGTTTTTTACTTTTTTTCTGTCACAGATAAAAGAAAAACGCATAACAGGTTGTTTATATCTTCGTGAATGGAAGTTTTGGTTATTTATAACCTACAACATTTTGGAGATTTCTGTGACAGTTAAAGATAGTATAAATAACAGTTATTTTTGAGAAAGTCGGTGATTATTTAATAGTTATTTATGCCTGCTATTCCCAGGAAAATTATGAAACATAATAATATGGGGGGGTTTCTCCCGCGCTTTTGTCGCGTCCACATCAGCTTTTTTTCATTGTTTTGCAAATTGTTTTACAGTAGTGCTTTTCAAGTAAGAATGGTGTTTTTTATTCGAAGAACGTCTACTAAATGTGATTAATGTGTGGGACAGTGAAGTAAAGTCAAATAAGACGCTGCAGCCCGATCCGTACTTGGCTGGATTTTGAAGAGCCATACTGCGTCCGGGACGCCTTCTTCTTTGGTTCGGATGGTGCAGAAGCGTGGAAGATTCTCCCAGATAGCATTGAAATGTGTCACACCAGCATTTTAATGAAGACTTGCAAGAGTTGTTTACATCAGACATGGCTGTATGGGCTCAGTTCCCTTTGCCTTAAAAAAAAAAACAACAACAACAACATAATAATATGGCGCGAATATTAGTCCATTATAAATGTATTTCTTAACTAAATTATCACGTGGACGTCAGATCATCGAAATAACACATATTTTCGTGTTACAGTTACATCAACAATTCAATTAAAGTGTTACGTCGCCCCGGTATGATTCCGGGCTGAATTAGAGTAATTGTACGCGTGATTAGCCGGTTCCAATTAGTGATGGGCATACCAGCCATGGTGCAGTCTTGAGACTGAAGACCAAAATATGAAAACACCAACAAGAACAGCACTCGTCATATCATAACGTAAATACTTTTTTTGTTAATTAATCGAGTCATCACCAACAGTATGACTCCTGTATTTCTGCTGCAACGCAGCTAATGCTAACATTACTGTGTACCAGTTTGAAGAGAGGGAGCGTAATTTACTGGCACATGTGTTAGCAGCGCATCGAGAACCCTCTACTAACACTATATAGCTAAAAATTACACATGCTGTGGGTGATGTGATGACAACTTATCTGAAAATTCTGACTTCAGTTTCATAAATATTTACAAAGCTTTTGCATTTGCAAGCATTTGTAGCTAGCATGGGCCATGATGCTGTTCAAGAATATATCGTTTTACCAATAACAAAATCATAGATTTGGATGTGCGTTAAGATGGCCTCCATGAGTTATCATTAAAAAAGCGAGCTTAAAATCTTTCTTTTGGTCTTGTCTTTGAAACCAAAGAAGTGACCGACCATTACTTTTGGAAGGACAAGGACTTCAGTGTTTATAGAAGAGCCAGTAGTTACTAAGCTCGTGTGCTCCGTTTTCGGCCTCAACGTCACTTACCTCCAGGTGAGATTGAGGTCAAACGCGGGTTTAGATGTAAATATAAAAAACCAAAGACTATCACGGTAATCTTGCGATCTCGCTTGCGCCCAACACTAATTTCAGAACGAATGTAGGCCGTGGGCTCTCCCACGCTGCGCCTGCCGACGTCGACACCTCGACTAATAGCGCGTCATTACGCTATCTGTCGATACATCGTGCTCGTCTCGACATCGATGGTACATCACTATCAGCCATCGATGACCACGGCGCAAATTTCGATTGTTTGGCGTTTACAAAGGTAATTATGACTTTGGAATTTTTACTTTAAAACGTTTCGGAAGGTTTTGATGGCGAAGTAGCTCAAAGGATTAGCAAGCTGAAGTGGCAGTGAGGGTCATATTTTTTATTGTATAAGGAAAGTAGATAAGCAAACCACCTGATGGTAACCGTCGCCTATAGACTATAACTCTCAATAATGTTACGAGAGCGTTTTCAATGCGATGCTAACGTTGAGGACTTGGGTGGAGTGCCTCATGTGCCGGTAATTACGCTGGCTCTCTTCATTCAAACCGAAACACAGCAATGCAAGCATTGCTACTTTGCGGCAGAAATAACAGCTGGAGTATACTAGTTCTTGAGTGGAAACCGTAACTACGTAAACTAGTGTGGATAACCTTTGCTAGATGAAGCGAGGACCTGTGCATGATCGCCTGTGATCTGTGCAAAGGTCAAACATTGCTTTTTCATTGCACTCTGTGCCTCTGTGCTGTGCTGTGCTGAAGAGACGGTCGCCCAAGTGCTATTAGAATGCAGTGAGGTCACCATCCTACCGAGCGGAAAGCCTCGGCACCCCTTATGTTACTTCCCGAAGTCCTACTCCTGCAGGACTATAATGTCCTCATTAAAGGACTGCTGGACTTTTCGGCGAGGTTGGGGTGGCTTGTTTTTCCATCATACTCAAAATTGGCGCTTTAGACGTCGAGTTGCGGAAACCAGCCCGTTACTACAATACAATCCTACCTACGCGGTGCATCATTTTAACACTTTCCTAGCGACGAATTCTTGCTTGATAGTACTATGTTATGATAAACATTTTATTGACAGATCTTTTCTGGTGGAAATAAATTTAAATGAGCACGAGCGGGCTTCCCACTTGATACAACTAGATCCATTAGTGGTCATTAGCATATAGCTACGTCTCATTTCGGATTTCTCTTGTAATCCGTAGCCGGTGCGCATATACCACGTATGTCAGACGAAGGGTCCGATTGTATTACATCGGTCGTCTAAAAATGTATCGAACCCCGTTTCATCATCATCATCATCACCATCAGCCTATTAATGTCCCCTTTGTTGGGGCACAAGCCTCCCCTTACACAAGGGGGGGTACGAGCTATGTTCCACCGAGCGAGCCCAGTGCTGATTGGTGGATTTCACACGCCTTCGGAAACTTTTAATTTCCTCAAACATGCAGGTTTCCTCGCGGTGTTTTCCTTCACCGTTAGAGCAGCCGGTATATGTACGTAAGTCTTCGAAAAAATCGGAAAAACTCATTGGTACAACCCCGTTTGATCTCTATAATTTATTGGCTTTCGATTGATACTTCTCTCTTTTGGGAGATAGTCGAAGACAGGTAAACCTACCCAAAACGTCAAAATCTGAGAATCTGAAATATCATAAGGTTGAGATTTAAGCGAAGGTTTTTGACAGATGGTATTATGGCTTGTGGTCGACTGTACCTGCTGATGGCGTCAATACTGGTAGCAATCGTTAAATTAAATAATCGCTAAAGGAAACATCACCCTCACTCTTACCCAATCTTGTTTATGAGTAAGCGTGACAGTTTCATTTAGGGTTTTTTTACGACTAGACCCACGATTGATCTCAATCTCATCTGGTGGTAAGTGACCTTCAGGCTGAAGATGAAACACGCGGGCTTAGTAGTATTGGATTTTCATCATAACCAAGTTTTTATTAGGCTTTTTATGACAATGCCCATTTACAGCAGCTATAAGTTATTTTTATGTTATTTTTTTTTCTAATTATGATGTTATGCTCTGTGCCCAGAAGTGCGACAGTCTATAGCCTTTAAAAAAAATATTTTATTAGTCCATAGTATTATACATTTTCCGAAATGTAATGTAATGACCTATTCTTCGCTTAACAGTGCTAAGTAACATTCAATTTAACGCTTTTTGTGTAATGCGTTTCATATTATGTTGACGTAACCGCAGAGCTCTAAAATGTTCCAAATGGTTCAATATTGGTTGGTTGGTTATATATTTTATTTATTTTTATTTGACGTACACACTATGTCTGTCTACCTTTAAATTATAACGCATCTTTCACTTTCGCGCGTTTGCTGGAAGAAATCTCTTTTAGATATAAGTTCACCCTTTGTACAATGTCTCATTTTTAATTGTTTTTATTAAGTCTATTGTTGTACAATAAAGTGTATATAAATAAATAAATTAAAAATTATTAAATATACAAAATATACTACCCAATAGTACCTACTCATCATATTCTTCATACACTTTCATGGAATAGATATCAGAAACCAGTTAGTGAAGTAGGGTCAAAACTTCAACAAGACGTGGTATATGAGCAACCCATCTGATTGGAATTAAGCAGACAGACACCCACGGCGCATACCTCATCGGATCAGTCCAAATTAACGCTGTTTATATTATAAATTTATAAATATTAAATAAATTATATAAATTAAATTGCTACTTAGTAACGGTGTCACTAATAGGATTTAAACGGTGACTGTAAATATTTGAATTACGTAATAATTGTTTCAAAGAAGTACTAACTACGACAGCGTCGGTGGCCTAGTGGCTAGGACGCCGGACTCCTATGCGGGAGGTCCGGGTTCGAAGCCATGCCATGTACCAATGAGTTTTTCAGATTTTTTCGAAGACTTATGTACATTTACCGACTGCTCTAACGGTGAAGGAAAACATCGTGAGGAAACTTACATTAACCTACATTTACTGGACCCGCATGCTCCATCGTCGACCTCATCGTCGCTTACCATCTGGCGAGAACGAGGTCAAATGCGAGTTTAGTAGTAAAAAAAATATTTTAAAAAATGTCTGAGGGAATTAAATGGTTTTCCAAAGGAATCCACTGTGCTGATTGCACTAGGCCAGCTCGGTGTATCATGGCTCATGGCCCTTGTGCAAGGGGAGACCTGTGCCCCAACAGTGGGGACATTAATAGGCTGCTGATGACTATCTACGAGTTAAGTGTTAATATTAATGTACACAAGAAACACTTAAACGTATATAAAACAATGAAAAACGTAGCATACGTAGCATAATAAGATATAAGGGCCTATGTTGTTACATCTATTGCAGATGATTTAAGCAGCGTCGTGAATAAGTACATCGCTTTTCAGGCTCTATAATCCTAGCAAACAGATAACATTAAGAGATATCCAAAAAATACAAAAATGAATAACAAAACACCTATTTAGGAACAACAAAGTCTATAATAAGATAGCTGAACCAACTGAACAGGCCAGTACTGCCCAGTAGGTACCCCAACCCCAAAAGGTAGGACGTAAAGAAGCTGATGATGAAGAACAGAAGATATAACTACTTAACTAGATTAACACCTACACAACACAACACCCACCGCCGAATCTGCTGCCACAGAATAAATAATCTGAAGTAGGACCAAGCTTTAAACAATATTAATTTCGTAGCCTGTATTCAAAACTAATCTAAATCTATATTAGCTGAACTTTTAGTATAGCCAGATGACAAAGGAAATAAAATAATTGATAAGAAAAGAGAGTAAGTAGATTCGTTTGATTCGTATGTATAGTAACTATGAAACCGGGGTTTAATCGCGTAGGTCTTTTTTTTGGTTATCTATACTGTAGTTACCTTTGTTACACAAATCGTGTAAGAAAGTAGGTAAATTGTATATTTCACATAAAACATATAAATAGAGTGAAAGTAAAAACAGAAATGGTAGGTACCCATGTGGTACACATAGAGCCAGCTGATAAGAAAAGGGACACGTTTCTACCGTAGAACAAATACAAATGAAAATCACTGTACTCCACTCCCATCAAACTACAAAATCAATTGACAATCATAGCACGCATACCCTCTTTACGTGGACACTTCTAAACGATCCCTTATGTTACGTTAAATTTTAACTTAATATTTTTCTACCAGCTCTATAAGATCCGGATATTATTTAACTGCCTTCCCCTCGAGGCTCCAATATGCTTCTAGCCAAGGGAGGGTCGGAAGATCCAACTTCAATCTTATGTCATTTAATACTGTTTTTATTCCAAACACGTACACAATCGAGGCAGACAATGCTTTATTTGCACTCTAGACAAAGGAAATTAAACTCTGCAATGATGTGATAGAGGTGACGGAGGCTGTATAAGTTAATTGTCACGTGTATCAACTCGCTCTTGACACAGATTGGGCAGAGGAGATCTGTTGTTTACTGAGATGTGGCGACGCCGACACCGCTGCGACGTCGTAGTAACGAACTTCGATATTAAGATAAATTCTAGAACAACAACATGCTACCCCCAGTTTTTTCTGGAAACTTCTAAAGGCCTCTATTACATTATATCAAAAAATCTTAGCCCGAAACATAAACTCTCAGAAATCAAAGTCGAAAGCAAAGTCTCCTCTCCAAACTATAAAGCAAAGCATGATTAAAACTAAATTAAGACTTAGAAATTAAAAATAATATAGTAATCATTGCAGAGAGGTAGTAAAGTACAGTGCTCGATGTAGAAACAGCAATAAACACAAGTAAGAAAAACAATATGGAAAGAAATATGCCTATAGATGTATTAAGATGTATTATAGATGTATTAAGTCCAGTTAAGTCGATAAAAAGCAGTAAAGGCTGCAATTATAACTTTCACACACCTGAGAAGCACGAGTGGTTTCAGTGAAGCTCATAGATGTGTGAAAATTATAATTGAAGCCTTTACTGCTTTGCTTTTAATCGACATATATGGACGTAATGCATCTTATAGGCAAAACCGCCCCAAAAATTAATTATTTAATTGGAACTAGTTATATTTTTCAGTGCGTCCTACCTGTTATGGTATATGGCGCTCAAACATGGACACTCACGGCAGGGCTGGTCCAAAAGTTCAAAGTCGCTCAACGAGCTATGGAGAGGGCTTTGCTCGGTATCTCTTTGATGGATAGAGTTAGGAATGAAGTCATCTGTCACAAAACGCGAGTTACCGACATAGCTCATAAGATTAGCAAGTTGAAGTGGCAATGGGCTGGCCATGTCTGTCGCAGAACCGACAACCGGTAAGGTAGACGAGTTTTAGAGTGGAGACCGCGTACAAGAAAGGGCAGTGTGGGACGCGGTCCCTGCCCGGTGGACCGACGCACAGTGGGAACCCTCCAAACAAGAGCATATCGAAAATGGTTATGGTGAAACTCGTAATTTTAAGGACCTGTCGATGGTTTTACCTGATAGAATAGACCAGCTTATCGGCAGAAAGGCTTTTATATTTTTCAATTTAGTTGAAATTACCTAAAATTATTTTCAAACATAACACTTCGATAATTTCATGTTTTTCAAACTATGCATGGTGACAGTTAGACGTCAATTTCTGCTCATGTTGCTATAGACACTATAGCAAGATTATATATTTTTGGAAAGCTCAAGATCTCTAATTTATAATGCTGCAATTAATATTTGACTTTCATTTAGAAATAAAATGTTAAAAATGTATTCGTGAGAGAAGTCATTTTAAACATTTTATTATTTTCACTTGGAGTTTTCTCTGTTGCCGAAGGCTGCCGAAGTTGAGTAAATTATTGCTAAAGGTTCGTAAACTATTCAATATTGAGAAGAAAAAATAAAAACTTGCGCATATTTGCGCCATTTTAATTTAGAGCAAAAATATTAGATAAGTAAAATTATCAATATTTGAGAATTAATAAATATTAGTTCTTATTCTATAAACAGTTGAGTAATAATGATGAATAAGTATTTTATTTGACAAATGACTTTAGGTTACGTGCCAAATAATTAATTTTTTTAAAATATCAAAATTAAAAATTAAACAAAAAAAAATAAAAAAAAATATGGAGAATTGGAGATGCTACTACACATTTCATACAATTTATCTTCTCAAAAGTGGTCAGCGTCAACACCTGAGAACAAAAGAAGTAAAGAAGAAAAGAAAAGGCTTGTGCAAAGACGTTTTCGTGAAGAACTTGGCTTGCATATAGACCAACCAAGACAAGGTACTGGTAATAGCAATGACGTCAAGAAGATTCTTTCAAAACTATCAATGCTCTGCAGAGATAACGGGTGTTGACGAAGAATTAATAAGAAGACCATACATAACTCTTCAAACTATGTCATCAGGACTTCCGATTAATCCCGTAATATTCATGGCGCACAAATTATAGAATACTACGTAGTTTTGCCAATTGGTCAACTTTCTGAAGACGCCCAAGAAACAAGGAATAAAGATTACAAGAGTTTTCGGTTGCATCATGCCAGAACGTGTTCCCGGTCAGCTACAAATGAAGACGTCTTCCACGCTTTGCTATGTACATCTGATCCATACATATCGAGCCTCTACAGACGAAGTTTAATAATATAAGAATTATTAGACGAAGCTAAAGAACTTCTAGATATAACTGTTCTCGAGTAGAGAAAATAATTATTATAAGTCTTAAAAATATACAACGTGGTTCTTTTTATGTTTAAAAGTATAGTTTTAGTCATAAAAATATTATTTTAATAGTGTAATAAGTATTCCTATTTTTTAATTAATTTTATGGCAATAAAAATGAAGATTTTCATGTTTGATATTTTTAAATTAAATAATTAGTTGTGTTATAACCATGAATTTTTATTCAATTGATAGTCTATGTATTCTAGTATGTGTGTGTAAAATTTCAAAATAATATGTCAAGAAATAAAGAAGTTATAGATTTATGATATGGAACGCACCGTTTGGGCCCACTGTGCGACGACCTGAAGAAGGTTGCTGGCGATGGTTGGATGAGGAAGGCGGAGGACCGAGTAATGTGGCGCGCCCTGGGAGAGGCCTATGCCCAGCAGTGGACAAACACGGGCTAATAGATAGATAGTTATATTATATATTTTAAGTGCACACTTAAATTTACTTCTATGGAAATATTAGATTGTTTTTAGTTTTTATTATAGCCACGTCAATAAGTGATCTAAATGTAGATTTGCAATAATGTCGCGTTGTGTTGCTATGATTTCCAATTTGCATGCTTTAACGGAAACACGGCCATGTACTAATTTGTTATCGGGGATCAATGTCAACAAGCTAAATCAATGTATTGATTGATTTATAACTCTAAATTAAAAACTAAAGAAACCCCCGAATTACAGTTGTGAAAATTCCGTTAGTTTTCCGTTCTGTCCTGTCTGACATGTAATCTAAAGAGTATTAGTTAATTAGTTTTGTAGCAAAAAATATCTAATTGCTTGTAAAATGTATGTATTATATAAATTAGCACACCACAATGTGGTAGGATATGCTGGAACTACCTATGTAATTTTAAGGTCGTCCATAACGAATGTCATTGAAAAAATAAATTCATTTCATTTCAAATTCTTCAAGTTTCCACATGTGGGAATGGTCCTCATTTGAGCTCGAATTGGAACCTCTTAACTATTACCTTTCTGAAGATCTCAACTGCCATCAGAGATACTCCAAGATTTTGGGAACCAGTGATCTATTTTTTATTAGACATAGCTATAACTAGGAGGTAGGATTTGTAACCCTTGGAATTGTAAATCCTTATGGGTTTTGTGATCGTTGGGAAGGGAGGGCGAATCCGAGCTTAAGTGGCCTTTCAAGTATTACGTAAGCAGAAATTTAGCCATTTTTACTACAATGGAGGAGCTCTGAAAGTAATCGTGCAGGTTAAGAAATGTTGGGCGCGGTCGGTACCTGGATGGGTGATCGCTAGTGGCATTTTTCATCATTTTTCATCGGAGCTCCTCCGTGTCTCGTAGAGTACGTTAAACAGTCGGTCCCGGTTGTTGTCGTTCGACAGCAGTCGTTAAGCCATGTCAGAGGCCTACGGGCGACCTGAACAACTCTGACAAATAAGTTGGCCACTAACTATCTATCAACATGTTTCGTACTGATTTAACGTCAATGTTACAATTTGTATCTTAACTATGATTAAATAACTATTAAATTTACATAATAAGGAATGCTTAGTCATATATAGGAGTATCTATCAATCGCAAATCGCAGCTGTTTGATTAAGGACAACTTTGCACCGTTTCTTATAAACAATTTGCTACTTATTGTTTGAGAGGAATCAAAGCAATCTAAATAAATATTTACAAGAAATGTGTGACCACCCCATTAAATCTGCCACGAGAGTCGTTCTATGTGATTAATTCCTTAGAATGATCAAGACCCTCAGCAATGAGGAACACGACTTAGAAGGAAGTTACGAATATGAAAAACAAATGTTGATATCCCATCTGCTCGTACGAAGCGATTTGCTTCTTCGTTCATTATGCGAACGCCTAAGGAATGGAACAGCCTGCCGGCGTCTGTGTTTCCCGAAACCTACAACCTTGGTATCTTCAAGGCCAGAGTGAATAGGCAGTTACTGGACCCGCATGCTCCATCGTCGACCTCATCGTCGCTTACCATCAGGCGAGATCGAGGTCAAATGCGGGTTTAGTAGACAATATAAAAAATAAAAAAATAAAAATCACCTATCTAATTATGAACTATGCATTTGAAAAACTAACGAAGACATTTTGTATGATTAATTTTGTTACTGACATTTAAGTTGTGTGATTAATTTTTGCAATTATTCCAGTAATTAACTCGTTAGTCATTCCCATTACACGGATGTTCAAATATTCTCTTGATAAAGATTCTATGACTGACGAACTTATAAATAAATAAAAACTTAACTATCTTATCTTATGGTAGGGGGCCGGGATAACCCCAGCGGCACTTCGACCCTTGAGGATCTTTCGTGCCTACCCCATTTTACGCACTGGTCATCTCAGTGTGCAGGTCCTTACGATGTTTTCCTTCACCGTTAGAGCAGTCGGTAAATGTACGTAAGTCTCTACTCATTGGTACATGGCACTGCACGGTTTCGAAACCGGACCTCCCGTATGGGAGTCCGGTGTCCTAGCCACTGTGCCAACGACGCTCTAAAAAAAACTTAACTAACAAACCTCCGACCATTAACGACTGCAGTCTCAACCTGTTATGTATTCCTATTACGAGATTCATAAGATACTAAGTCATACATCACTAAGCTACATGTTGAATTTTGTACACAACTTCATTTACCGTTCGCCTATTTATTTTAGTTGTTAGGCACTGCCACTAAATAATGAAGTATCAGAAGGGAAACTCGTTCTTTCTTCATTCACATTCAAAAATTCATACAACACAACACGCACACACTGTTGCTTTCTTCGCCCGTGCAGTCACTGAAAATCAGCGCTGTAGCTTGCCTTAGCATTATGCTGAGCTGGTGTATCCTTTTTGGCACTGTACCGCACCGGATCTTTTGTGCTGAATGTAGTAGGTATATCTTTGTATACTTTTGTATTGTGTACTTGCTGTATTCTGTTGTTTACAGTGCTAAATAAACGTTTTTCAATTCATTTCAATTCTCTTGCGATCGACATGCAAAAATCGAAACGATAATTTAATCCATCTCGTTCACCCAACACGGACAATTGTGTGAGTGTAATTATTGTTAACACATCACCGACATTCAGCCGCACGACTTTACATGTCAAACTTTACGTACCAGAACGCTACAGATATTTTCGACGAATTATATAAATATAGAATTTCCCGCCCGCCAGTGTAACAGCAGAGCGCGGCATGCGAGTGCACGTTCTAGGACAGCTAGGACGCATAGTATTGTGTTTCCCTTCTGATACTTCTGTATTTTGTGCCGCTATCTCGGTACGTCTTGATACAACTTGATAATCCGTTATTTATGTCGATGATTTTTCACCCAGAGCCGAGCACGCGACTGGATGTCGCCCAACAAACGCCTCATACGACAAATGGTCTACCATACCACCTTTTGTTACTCTAACGGTTGTGTTTTGATATCATTAGGAAATTCTAGAGGTTTACGACAGTGAGAAATATTGTTTCCAATATACTGATTAGAGATTTGTGGACACGACTAATGTAGAAAGCGTTTCGTAACATGAAAGACAGTGATGGATAAATGTACTTGATTATATTTACAGTTACGATTACAGCGACGAATTGACTTTTGTTTTACGTCTATTTCGACTTTTAACAATCTGCATTATGATGAGATCGCTACGAAAGAGTTCACGTAAAAAACACATGCAAAATCTTATAAATAGAACTCGGAACCGATAGAAAGTCATCAATGTAAAACGTAATATAAACAAAACCTCCCACCTCAATAGCTGCATATCTAAAGCACCATTAACCGAAGAAACCGGACGCGGAATCAAAACAGTACCAAATCATGTAATTATATTTATCGGAAAGATAAAAATTCTTAGAAAATATGCTAAAGATCCGTATAATAAAGCTATTGGTGTGCGCGTGCGCATTATTAAAGTATTAAATGCATATCTGACCATTGCATTAGCTTGGTTCTGGTTTTTGTAATTATCGGCTCATTAAATGCCGCATAAGATTTATGTCCGACCCAGCAGCAGGTAAACCATTTTGTTACACGTCGACGATAAAGTTTCGATGTAGACGTTTTAAAAACTGTCAAATGTAATAAATTCTGCTTTTGAAATAGTGTCCATAGTCCATACAACATTTATTTACTATCAATGATAAAAATGTGGGCTCCAGGAGTGTCAAAAACAATTTAGTGACTTACTAAACTATTTGTAATTTCTGTATTTGTGATTTTTTTATTTATTTTGTAAAAGGCCACCTTGTTTGAAGGTGGTATGAATGTGTGCAGTGTCAGTCTGGGATGGTACAAACGGCAACGAAAGTTCATGAACAGAATCACACTGTAACATATGGAACTTTTAGTGTGCACACAAAATACCTGCACACTAAAAGTTCCATGTGTTACTGAACAATGTGATGTACAAATGTTTGTGAATAGGTATTTGAGAATAACAAAAGTCGCTAAACATTCAATTTATTACATTTATTTATATTATGAATATCTACGCATTTAACTATTTATGTTGATATACATAAATATTCATAATTATTTGTGTATTAAGTAATAGTAACCTATTTCATATCTTCACACTACACTGTCGCTAATCTCTTTAATGTGCAATTAACTTCAGATGTTGCCTGGAAGAGATCGCTTTAAGGGATAAGGCCGTCTTTGTACATATCGTGCTACTATCCCTGTAGTTTTTACTTTTCCTGTATTTGTGTACAATAAAGTGTTTCTATCTATCTATCTAACATTCCTTGTTCAGAAGTCGCAGAACACTCATTGTTCAAAGGTCGTTGCACATTCATTGTTAAAAAGTTGCTGAACACTTTCTAACTACATGATTACTAAACCCCGTTATCAGTATTACGATTTTGTGGCAAAGAGAAGATTAGGGCTGCCTCTGTTTTTTTTTATTAAAGGAGTGGTTTGTTTTATAATAAAAACCATCAGAAACATCATTTTATAAAAAAATACCTACTATTTCATTTAAATGACAAAAAATGACAAACCTAACGTGAAATTTCAAAACTGACATGTAATGAAATGAAATGACAAGAAATGTCAAAAATAACTAAAAAGAGAAAAATAAAAAAATTACAATTATGACAAGAAATGTCAAAAAATGACAAGAAATGTCAAAAATGACAAGAAATGTAAAAAAAAGTGTTAAGTGTTTCTATCTATAAATCTATGACAAGAAATGTCAAAAATAACTAAAAAAGATAAAATGATACAAAATTACAAGAAATGTCAAACATGACAAGAAATGTCAAACATGACAAGAAATGTGAAAAATGGCAATAAATGTACATATCGTGACCCTTTTTTAATTTTTTTTATTTAATTCTATACCCGCATTTGACCTCGATCTCGCCTGATGGTAAGCGACGATGAGGTCGACGATGGAGCATGCGGGTCCAGTAAATACCTATTCACTCTGTTTACGAAAAGTAAACTCTCCTTAAACAATAAAAATTAAAATAGGGCAAAAATTATGACTAGGATTTTCAAGTTCATAAATACTGTGATGAGATGACACAACTAGAATTAACCTAACCCGATACCACTGGCGGGAAATCTCGTTTATAAACTGAAGTCAAGCAAGCGCAAAGTTTCAATTCCCAATATGGTAACATGTAAGTATAGAAACTAATAATATTGCAAGTGAAAAGCTATGCAAGCTGGTCGCTGACCACAACAACGTAAGAGAAATGAAGGCTCCATAATCCTAATACGCTTGCAGATATGTGATTAGCCGTGGGGTCACGAAACGGTCGACGTTAGACGATGAAGATGCCTTTCATCCTGCTCCGGCACCCTAGACACCTGATAGCACCGTCTCTGTCAGACAAACGACCGCAGGGCGCCTAAACCGCTATACTAAACTGTGACCTCACGAAATTCTCCAAGCACGATACGGAGGATGATTCACGTATAATGATGGACGTACAGACAGACTGACATATAGAGATGCGGACGCTAGATGAATCCCGAGCGACAGCTTCAAAAAAAGTCATAATTTCCAACACGATCTTGATTAGGTATTATAGATTTTATTGAGCTATCAGTAACATTTGCATGTGGAATTAATTCTTGTTTTAGACTTGTTAATTTGTTTGTGCGTTATAATGGTCCTTATTAATTTCATCTATTTCGCGATAATGTCATCAAAATCGATAGAGATCTTCGACAAACTCATTTGCTCTGCTTTACATATACAAAACCTTTGATAAAAATCTTTTAACACTTAATTTTCTAGAACAGAATAGCTTCCTGCGAAGATTGTATCTGAAATCACAGAATTTATCCTAGTTTCTCGTGATGGTAAAATATAAAGTGAAACTTGAGGCTGGCTACATAAACACAGGTACGGATATAGTGAGGCAGCTTGGTAAGGTACGGTACAGAGGGCACGGGCAGACGGAACAGGTTTCCTGGGACTACTAGCGTAGTAACCAATATACATACATACTCGTACGAACCGTGCATTACTCTCAAGTATCCGTGATTATACGGCGTTAGACGGCACCGACTGTGAGAAAATTTCACCTGCGCTCGCGCCGGTATCTATCATAAATACTTTAAATGCTAATCTAACTGACGGTTAAACAATCCAACGGTCATTTAACAAGGTTAAAATAAATTAAAACATTGATTGAGACAGTGTTTCAAATCTCGAGTAACGTTTTAGAGAAAGATCTTGCAGATAAAGGTGATTTAACAGTTGTTAAGGCCGAAGATATGAATCAGAAAGGGTATTTAGAAAAAGTTGAGCACGAAGATGTAAATCAGATGTTTATAGAAGAGCATTAGGAGCAGGTTGAGGACAATCAAATTAAATATGAAATCGAATGCAGTGATATTTCTTTGCCTAACATCACACGTCGTAAAGGAATTAGCATCGGAGAGTGTGAGCGCGACCGCTCCAATAAATCACCTGTATAGTTCGTTAGGCGCACGCCGGCCGCACCGCGGGGGTCCACCTTCGATTCCAGCGCTGGCAAGTGGAACAGCTATTGAGGTAACCCCCTGTAGGTGAATATTTTGACGTGCTATATAGTGTCACGTCGTGTGTACTTGATGAATTGTGTTGGACTTACAATTCATGTCTCGAATTTTGGAACTCGAAGAAAAATATTTCGTTGACTTTAACAGTTTATTGATCTTTATTATTCATCTACAAAGTATTTTTAAAATTATCACACTTAAAAAACTTTAGTCTGACTATAATTCTGGAAGGAATTTCTTACTCAAACTTTCTTGCTAACGCTTACGCAACGATAGAGCGAGCCATCTTCTAAATAAAATATGCAAAAATTTTAATAGACAGATAATCGAATCTTTTGTTGATGACATTAGAAACGAAACTATTGAAGACATTCCACATACCAAACACGGCATACGTAAGCAACAGGTTCTTAGGTACAACGTACAAATGTGACTCTATAGGTATGGGAATAGTAGAAGATTTCGCATTGGCATTTTGCCGATTGGAAGTTGTAGACATTTTTTCTTCGATTTATAGTACGAGATGAAGGCGTCCGTCAAAATTTAAAAAGTTAATTATCGAATACTTTTACCAGCGGACGGCCCGAGCCTCGGCGATACATCATCCCTCAGAGAGAATATAAATCACCAAGTGATTGATAGTGGGATATATCTCACGCTCGTTCGCTAGCTCCTTTTTTAATCCGACACAAATGATTTTACACTTTGATTTCGTTTTTGTGACGCCATTTTGCTCCGGAGTTTACGATGTTCGAATTGGATTCTTCATTCTCCATTTGACTTGTCGGCAAAAAGATATCGACTGATCACAGCTCGCTTGCTAAATTTATACGGTGACAGCGGTTATCGTTGCAAATTGACCAGTTGATATTGCCTGGATTAATAGCCAATCAACTTCGTCTTGCTCATTCACGACTAATTATATGAGCTAGTCATTTTATAAACCATGTTTTAATGCACTTTGTTCGTCTATTAATTTACCTTTTCCATGATATTATGTAATTACTAAAGATATAAGTGCAAATGAAAGCACCTAACAACGTAGTTCCATTATCATTGCAGCTCAGGATTTCACCAGCACAATAACTTGATGAAATCTGCTTCCAAACAATGTGAAATTCAATAGTTTCTGCCATTATTCCAATCCAAAGCTAATGTTTGCAGTGAAAACCTATCAAGTTTCTAACAACCACCCGACCGACCCGTCCTGTGCCCTTATACGACCATTACCTGACTAAGAACCATTCTGTAGCAGATTAGCGCCGTTTTCTATTGTAGTTGGGACCCCGATTCTCATGCAAATCGTTTGACAAAACGTGAGGAAGTATAATTAGCTTAACACTAGCAGGTCCGAGGGTCAGACACCTTGACCGTGCGGAATCGGAACCGGTCCGTGTTGTCTTCGTTTTTAATTAATGTTTTCGAACAGGCGTAACTTCTGACCGATGTCCGGCAGGGGTTAGTTCATATTGGGGGTTTTTTCGCGATCCGAGTCGTGGGAACGCGTCGGCACGACTCACTAGATAGTATCTTTATGTCGGACGCGGCCAGTAAGAGCACGTAAGACTCAGTTTTCCCAGAATGAGCACCATTATACACGGCCCTGGAGCGTCGTACGAAACATGTCACAGTTATTATGCTCACTAGAAACGATAATATCTTTCGGCTGTGACGCGGACGACAAAGTGGGCATGGGTACAGTACCGCCGCGGGTATTCTCGTAATTCTAAGTGCAGGTACTGATTGTTTGACACGATTAAGTCATTAATGTAAAACCCAGAAATGGAGACTATTTTTAATAACCGTATCTACGATCCACTGTCGCATAGGACGAGCCATAATCCAGTGGTCAACTAACTGGACATTCCGATACAAAAACGTTACCATTTCTCACGGTTCGATGTTTGGTGAACTAGACTGGTCTAATCCAAACAGACCCATCCTTACGGTCAGTTGGCCAACAATGACCACACCTGGTTGAAGACGCAAATTGACACCCTCCTCAAAACGCAATGCCGATCCTTTGGACGTTTTCTTTGTGGCACACAGGCGTATGCAGGGCGTTCGAAAATAATAACCGAGGCAAACATCGCGATAATTTGCAGCCCCTGGGAATGTTCGTTCAAAATGATGTTTTTGACAGGTCTTGTGGGCTTTACAAAGAAAGTGCATTGTGCATGGTTTCCTTTGCACAAAACGCGACAGAACTTGTGCTTGGATTAACGTGAATATAAAGAAAAAGACAGTAATAGATGAAGACAATATTGTGGTCAGTTCCAAAGGAATTTTCTCACATAATCTGATGATATTTAAAAATACAGTAGGTACCGTTGTAACTCTACCAGCGAACTAAACTTGAATGGAGATGTGAACAAAATTTCAAAGAAGTCGATTTCGGTTATTATTACTTGATTCGCTCAATTTTAAAATCGATATCGACATATTTTTTCCCCATTTTCATCAGAGAGCAGGTAAAGTGCCCCATCCATAACATTTCCCTAAAAAGATTCCCCGATAGCTTTCCAATTTCCCCCCAAAAGAGAGTTTCATTAAAATTCACCGCCAACACCCCCGGCGTATCTCCCGATACCAGAAATCTTTCTAAATGACCGGTCGGACACAAAAACGTATTAAGATATTCCAAACAATGAAGCTATGATTGATGCGCCCTAAACAAAAGGTGTGCCAGCCATTGTTCACTTTGGAAGTGACGGCCTGACGGACGAACAGTCTTTTGTATTAGTTATTTTTATGCACTTATTTAATAAACCGGTTTCGGTAATGTGGTTAATTAATCAACGGTATGCGAGCTTTGTTTGATGTACTTATTGTATGTTACGTTACACGTTTCGCATGGTATTGCAGTTGCGAAATTTTTAATGGTTTGTCCAAATGGTATCTCCTTATTTCTTCATCAATGTTTGGATTCTATTGTTGGACTGTTTCTATATTGTCTATCCAACCTGTTGTAGGTATTTCTTCCTTTACATTTAATTCATAACAACTCTCGACTTCTAGATAATTTCTCCTACATACATACAAATCGTCTAAAAATACCGTTACTTTTGTTAATATATTACTATATATTATTATATCAAAATATTCGAGTTTATGGACTATATTTCCCTTATTATCCCGTGCAACTACAATGTCGTCAAAATATCTGTTATTATATTACTCAACTACTAGTACTAATAGCTAATAGACGTTCATTACGTTAGACATTGAAAATATCACGTCATTACCGAGTTTATCCTAGGCTAGACATTGGTAACACTGTTATTAGTAGAGACATAGTTAACAAGAACTTGAGAAACAAAACATAGAGGTAATAATATAACAGAGTACACTAAAATTTTAAAACTATTGTAATAAAAATTAAAGAGAAAACACAAGAAAGTAAAGGAAACCGGAAACTCAAGATTGATGCTATAAGTGTAATAATGATAGCAACAACATTAAACATGACCGCAAAAAAACAAGCAAAGTTGACCATCATCGGATTGCATTACAAAATGAGAATGACCATAACAATAAAAACCATATCTGTAACAGATCGAGGAACACACAATCAAGAGTATCGGGTAGCTCACACTCCTCAATGGACCCTTTCAACCGCTAAAACGTTTTATAAAACACCTACCAACAATTCCGGCACAAAACAATATGGAACCGAGAAAAAACCGTAACAAAAGATGCGTCGACGCTTTTAATCTCGACCAGATCTACAAGTTTGATATCTAAGACGATTACACCGACGACAAAAGAGGCACACTTACTTTTTTCTTTTCTATTAACAGTTAATCTCGGATAAAAAGTTCTGTGAGCCTGGACCGCCACCTTTCCTTTTGTTTGTTGACAGAAAACAAATTGTTGGGCAAAATATGAGGGTTGCAGGGTTGAGACGTAATGGGGGTGCTCAAGGGTTGAATTGAGAGCAGCGGGTTACCGTGTCCTTTCCGGTGAGATGTGGCCTTTACATTATCTGCCTCGGAAGCGTGAGGGTTGCTAATGATGCTATTGCAAAGGTGTGTTGTGCAAAAAGTTCCGGGTAAACTTGTTTAGGAAAATTTTCAAAGAGTGTAGAGAAAACAGTTAATAAAATTGATAATATTTTGGATACAGGTGACGATGTACATATAATAATTATTTATTTTGATGATAAAGACCCCGTTAATTCTACTGTGGAATAATGGCTTTAGGAAGTATGTATTTGTAAATATAAACGTGATAAATTGAGATATTAAAACATAATTTTGGAACAAAAAATAATAGCATTCAAGAAGCAGTTTGAAGTTCCATGATAATTAGCGGGCCTTGGCGCGAGATGGACACAAACAACCTTACAAAGTCTTGCATGCATTTAAATTTGTTACCTAATAAAAAATAATTAAATCACAACGAGTGTGACATTGAAAACGAAAAAGGTCGGGACAGGTGTGATACTCATACCGCATGTGTACAATAACCTCAGCGTGTGTCCGTCTGTCCGACCGCACGATATGAACTCTGCAACCTCCGTGCCCTCTGCTAAGACCGCTTCCTTTATGACAAGAGGAAATTGCTTGGGTCGCGTGTTATCTTTTAAATTTCTGCACCTGTTTCTCGATTTCGGTTACCACCTTTGTGTTTTATTTTTATGTGGCACATTTACTACAACACGAGGACTGCCTTGACCAATATTAAATAGAACGTTCGAGACTGAATTTTATTTTATGAAACATGTTTTTTATTTGAGTCAAACATTATTACACCTGCTCTTTAGTATTGCAAAATCTATTCTATTGTATTACGTAGCATACAAAATTATGTAAGGAGGATTGCATTTGAGCAGATTTTTATCTAGTTAGTCAAAAACACTTTCAGATATTACATGGTATGTTATTCATTGAACAAGAGGCTCGCATTAAGTTAAAACAAAAGACACATCAAGAGTTTATTCGAAACCATCTTCAAAATGACCACAACTATTAAAAATTGATAATTTATTTGAATCTATTGTCTCAAGATGGCGAATGTTGTGAAATTTACTACTGCTGTTACATAACTCAGTGTCATCACACCACATGACTACAATAAATGCTTCAAAGCGACTCGGCGCAAGTATTGTCACATTCCCGTCATAAAAGCTGACAAGCTGTCATGGCTTCTCCATTAGCTTAGCCTTGACACAATGCTTCTAAATTTTTACGCATCAAGTGTCAAGTATTGAAACTAAATATAAGTATGTATGTATAAGTTGAATTTGAGGAGCTCGTAGCCTAGTTGCGAGCACGGTCCGAAAGTGATCGTGCAGGTTAAGCGACATTGGCGCGGTCGATACATGTCAGATGCCTACGGGCGGCCTGAACAACTATGACAAATAGGTTGGCCACTAACCATACGATAAGCAAGCAAGTTGAATTTTACGTGACGTTGTATTTTGTGACGTCAAGATACTCGTATAGTGTTTTTTTTTCAAGGTCAGGTTTCAATGCCCTAGTTATGCCAAAATATGTTATGTTACATTTATAGTTGAAGTTACACCTTTACCAGGAACAAATTAGCGTCATTTCAGTATAACTACACCTGAATTAAATATCATCTTTTGTGAATCTTTAAATATGGATCTTATTATGGACATTCTGCGTTTGTTTCTTCAATTCTTTTTACTACCCTTCTTTAGTATGCACCTTCATTTATTATAATAGCTTTATTATCATTTATTTTAATAGTTTTATTATCATCGGAATTCATAATAGAGCCTACAATTATCAAATTGAAGGTCGATTCGAATCCATCGCGTCCAATACCATCAATCAAATCTGTCTTTAAAACAATAACCGAGTATATTAATTCCAGTATAATAAGCTATTACGGCTTCATAACTTCATACTCTTCGACCAGTCGTAGTTGAGCCCTTAGTTTGGATGGCGAACCTTCAGCTACCGTAAGATCGGGAGCTCTATTGACTGTTTCACGTTGGTTGTAATGTGTTAAGAGTCGCCTGGAGCTAGGAACTATGGAACTTCCATATCATAAAAGTTTCATCATATGAAAGTGATAAGTCCGGAACTCAATATTATTCCTCAATCGAATCAACAGTAAAAAAAATACATAGAGATTTACGAAGAATCTTGATATCCAAAATATTACTTTTTTATTATCACGGCGATACATACACGCCAAGATAACAACAAAATACATCAATTACACACTTGACTTATTGTTAATTATTTTAGCTAGGTTCCGACTGTCATGCATCCCAGCACTATCGAATATGGGCAGTTGACTGAATTACCCCACAATTTTTTTAAAGTATTTTGTTTGGATACTGAAGCATTCTAAGTGGTAATGAAGCTCATATTCTAAAGTTTAGTGCGTCAATTTTGTCTAGCTTCAAGTTGTAGCATGATAGCTTCACATATGGCGGTTTTATTGACAATTGACGTAATTACCCCTCAGCGGGGTAATTACGTCAAATCCCTTTTTTCTTCAAAAAACCGACCCTTTAGGAAATTAAGACATGCGTTTTCTGCAATTAAACTACGATGAAAAGAATAACAGATAAACTCTCCCAAATATGCATTTATGAAATTTCTTGTAACTTTATAACAGACGATATTGTAGAGGTGTACTTTTTTGGTTAGATTTTTGTGACGAAATAACCCCTTGCACCTTATTTAACTTTATTGACATTAACAAATTCCTTATAGATCACTAACTATGTTCTCCTGTTCTCATCCAGTGCTCTGTTCTCTCCTATGCTTAGTTTATATATTAACATCTTCTCTGTTAAAGTCTTAGTTATTTGCTGATAACTTTATAGATAATCAATTCCTAATAAGTTAACAATATTTTCCTGTTCTCATCCAGTGCTCTGTTTTCTCATTTCTGTTTCTTTTTTTAGGTTTCGGTCCATTAGGACCATTCCAGCCTCATAGGGTAACACAAGTTCTCTAGTTTAAAATGCGTCTTATCTTACTTTACATATTTTCTATTAAAGCTTTAAGCCTTTAGCCTTTTATCATCATCATCAGCCTATTAATGTCCCCACTGCTGGGGCACAGGGGATACGGGCCATGATCCACCGAGCGGGCCCAGTGCTGATTGGTGGATTTCACACGCCTTCGGAAACTTTTAATTTCTTCAGACATGCAGGTTTTCCTTCACCATTAGAGCAGTAGGTAAATGTACGTAAGTCTTCGAAAAAATCCAAAAACTCATTGGTACATGGCATTGCATGGTTTCGAACCCGGACCTCCCGGGAGTCCAGCGTCCTAACCACTAGGCCACCGACGCTCCTAAGCCTTTATTTGCTGATATCTAGCTTTATATATACTACTTTATCAATTCCTTACAAGTTCACCATATTTTCCTGATCTCATCCAGCGCTCTCTTAACTGGTATCGTCAACAGTTACTTAGTCCTGCCCTTGAGCAGTTGTCCAACTAATGACTCCTCAAGATTAATGATTTCACTAATTACACTTGTGACAATCAATGTATCTTTAAAGCCGACTTTTTGTTTCGTTTCTACTTATTAAAATAACTTACTATTATATGCTGCATTTTTCAACTCAAATGTATCTACCTAATAGTAATGAGCCTACACTTTTCTTACAATTTAAAGTTCAGGTTTATTTTGATTTAAGTCCGTTTTTTTAACAGAAAATATTGGATGTTTTGTTAAATTAAAGTGTTCTATCTATCAATAGTAAATCTTGAAGATAAAAAATTGACGAAGGCAAAAATCCCAAAAAAGGAGATTATTTTAAGGCACGAAGCGTCCTAAGACCCTATCCTTCATTAAAACATACTCTATCTCTTTCCACGTAAGTGCAGCGAGAATTTCAAGGAAACATCGATAGACAGTGAGAGTCCTGTACGTGAGACAAATATTCTCACTAGATGACAGTTGAAACCGTGTCACTTAAAATTAAACCGATTGTTTCACTTCATTGCGCAAAATTACTGCCATAAAATACATGGCGTAGATAGCAACTGTTACGTAATTTAAACGATACTTAAATCCGAGAAGCAATTAAAGCTACAATGACGAAGGATTTTAACGTTTACTTAGCATCACTAAGTAACGTCGGAGGCGTAGTATTAAAACTTATATTACATAGTACTTACAGAGTAGAGTAAAGTACCGGCGAACAAAAAAGAAAACTTTAGTAACACGGGGATTCAGGTTGATTCAATTATTTCAATACAGACATGTTAGTAAACACTAGGCAATGGTCAAAATTTAATAATAGAAAGTAAAAAGGGGATTGTTAGTAAAATTTTCTTAGTAATTCAGAAATCAACGTCATTGAAAATTTATATTTAGGTGTATTTACAAATTGCGAAATGAATAACCAAAAGGCCTTATTTGTTATCAGAAATATTTTTTTACAAACAGAGATAAGACGTTTTAGAAAATTAATCTTCATTTATATTATAGAAAAAAGATATCATCAATACAAGATAAAATCATATAAACAATGTCATTCAAAGACTATACACATCACCCTCCATGCCAGGGTAATAAAGATGACAATAAAGTGCACACAGGACATACAACATGGTACTACGTATATGTCTCACAGATACCACCATGATGTGGAATAATCATTAAGGGAAATCAGACAAGAACCTAAAGTTAAATTTAATAATGCAAAGCGTCTCACCTTCTCTCCTCATGCCCATCTTGAGGCATTTCCTTAATCTGCAGTACTGGCACTGGTTTCTATGGTGCTGGTCGATGGGGCAATTGCGGTTGCCTCGACACGAGTATGTCAGGTTTCTTCTCACGGATCGCTTGAAGAAGGACTTGCAGCCTGAGGAAGATAATGTTTTCTTCATTATTTTGGGTTGCCGAGGTATAGAAGAGATCGGGGTTTTACATGTCAAGTTCAGAAATTTTGTTTGGAGGAAATCAGATTTGTTTTTACATAATACATACTATAACAATTATCTTTGTAAACGATGTTGTTTTATCAAAGAAAAGGAAAAATAGCTTATTAATTAGCTTAACAATTTTTAAAACATTTAAACGTCCATCAAATAATTGTTTAGACTCCTAAGAACACTAAGAACCTAATAAAATAAATAGACTCTTAGTAAATTAAATTGATACCTAAATTAGAGCCCAGAGAAGAACGCATTTAGGTCCAAAATAAATATACGTGAATTATGTGTTTTGGACAATAATCCTTTTGGTCCCCAAAATGGATAAATCTCCATCAAATATGGTTATACTAAAATATAAACAATAACACCAAAAGCTGTATTCATAATAGATTGTGTTTATTCAATTAATATAATCGACATCAAAATGGTTACTGGCTAGCTAAAATTACATTCCCGCAACCCGCTAGGCTACGGCTATGGCTGCTCCTCGTGGCGCCTCCCTCCCGGCAGTGTTCATCGACTAAAAGCAATGGGAAGCAAGGTTCTGACGGGTTCCGATCGGTTCTGACCTGTTCTCCCGACAAAAACAACCCATCAGAACAATCAATCAATCATTAGTCAGAATGAATTTTGCCCAACGCTGCCTAACGCACAAATGCGTAGTCCCAAGATCACGGAGCCGGGTCGGGTTGATATTTTTTATTTTGCCATTGTAATCATTATAGGTATAATTATTTATTTTGTCTCAGTTAGGAAGACTTATTTAAAAATCATTAAATAAAATATTGGTAATACTTAGATATTTAGTAAAACATAAAAAATATTGGTTTGGAATTAACTTTTCCGGTTTCTTAACATTTTTTATAACGCGAAAAAAATGGTTACAGTTATAAGATACTTTGTCAACGCAATTTGATGGAGGTTTAACCGTTTAGGTAAAGATTTGGATGTTTTTGGCAGTGTAATACGTACAATTTTGGCAGCCGTTTAAATAATGCCATAAGTATACCGACTATTACCGACTATATTTAGCAGACAGAAGCCTGTCGGGAACCTAACATCAGGGAGCTAAGCAGTATGGAGACATAAGAATTAACATTAGTAGAGCTGCGGGCGGTCACCATGTTGAATAATTTGGTAGCAATTTTATAGGAATTTATAAAATCAAATAAATAAATGAATATTTAATCACATTCTTTAAAAGACCTGCATCACATTGGCAGTAGTAATTACTCGTTAGTAAGCTTGCTAATAAGTATAATATTATTATAGTATGCCATTTACATATACTCATTTATCAACGGCTACTCGATAACCAATAATGCGACGATTCCTATGGAAGTATCGAAACGAAACGAAACTATAAAACAGTTAAAATACCAACTTAACGATCTATAGACAGTTAAAGCAACTCTCATGAATATATTATCCGAAAACATTAGAATAAGAAACAATTTGGTAAAGTCAACCCGTTCTGTAATCCGCTAAATAAATTCTTCGAATTTTTTTTGCATATTTGCTAAGATATAAAGCACAGAATAACACAAAAATCGATTTACATTATGATTAAGATTCTGTGCTCGATTGGAAAAGAATGTGATTGTCATTATAAAAAATGAGGCTTCAATATTGCAATAAATTATATAGGAATGACCGTAAATATCATTAGTTTTGTACAATGTAGATATTTAATAAAATAAGTCACGGTTGTAAAAGGTGTAATAGATATATTAGTTTCACAGATAGCTTTGACAAAATCGAAGAGCTTCCAAAAGCTTGTTTCTGTCTAATTTATTGTTCTGAGTTTCCCGGAGACCTCATAACTCTGTCCATACTTGTCAATACTTTATTATCAATGGAATTATTTATGTTATAATACTTATAATTTAAGAATTTGAACATAATGTATTCGTAATTTAAAATGGTGTCTCTAAATACATTGCTTGCATGATTGTGTGCTATTAACGCCAACGTTAATGTGTATTTTAATAGGATCATCTTCAACTACAAATCGGTTATAATGTAAGTACCTATTTGTTTGTCAGTATGTGTTAATTATTTACGTACCTATATAAATATTCGATTTTCCTGGTATTACTTTGATTTGATTTATACAAGTCTTCCATAAAATAGTCGTTCTTGTTAGAACTTCGTAGATATTTTATTTGAAAAAATACGTGAGCCAGCACAAAACTGTTTCATTGGAAAAAAATATCCTGAAAATATAACTACATTGCTGCCTTAAATCAAGTTACCTACGTTTACAGCAAAGAAACATACATAAGAAAATATAATAATTCTAAGTTGACAGATTTTGTCATATTTTTATTATGTAATGCATTGGTATACCTGTGGACTTATCCCGTAGAATTCAGTTTGACAGTCACGAAACGAAAATTTTGACAACGGGTCTCGAAAACCAAGCTCCATATACAATAGCGCCACCACAAGTCAGACTGTAACATAACTTCAGGCTGTAGGCCGGAGGCAGAGCAGACGCACACAATGGAAGGAGGATTGGATAAGCAAGTTTGTAAATTAAATAATTGTACATAACAATTAGTAATTTTATTTTTTCACAAACATTTTACAGGGAAAAAAGGGATTTGTTCTACCTTGAAATTATCTGTTTGTGTTGTTTTTCTCGAAAAGTACCTAACTTACTTTAAAAAATATGTTCTTTTTTGGGTAATAGTTGTTGATTGTTGTTGTTACCTGTAAATTTTGAGCATGAAATATTTTCATCTATGGAACTCGCAAAGCCCTGGTTATAGCTTAGATATCCAACGGGGCAACGCAGCTAGTTTCTTGGTTACACTGCCGGATGTGGGGGACTTAGCCCATTTTTTAAATCTTTAGTTTTGTTCTTCCTTTCTTTTCTTTTTAGTTGTATGTTTTATGTTTGTTGTAATAATTTAGTTATCTTGCTAGCAAATAAATAAAATTTGCATCAAATTAAAAATCACCATAGTAAGTTGGTTGCTGGTTGATAGGTACACGTAATATAAGATCATACTTGCCCATAACTTGTAACTGCGTTAATTTCAGTCGGTACTTAAGAAAGAGCCATATTAAAAACACCATAAATTAACCATAAAGCCTTCAAATGATGTAACTTATGTCGTTTCTCGCGAGCTAAGTGCATTTTATATTTGACATTAAAATGTAACTATGATTTAATTTTCCGATGAAATAATATACAAAAAACAATAGGTAATGTTTCAGTATTAATTCCATAGTTGCATTTTAGATATTTTTTGTTTTAAACATTAACATAAACCACATAAAACGGGACTACCCTCTCCTTTAGAACAATGATGTGAGCACTGACTGCGAGTCACGGGTTTTTTCATACATTTGACATTTAATCCCCGAGTAATGTATGGGAAATACAGCGCATGCGCCAACTGGTAGACGCGGTTTCCATATAAACTTCTCTATAGCGAAAATTATTGACAAGTGACAACACTCACTAAAACATAAGATAGCAAAGTCTGCCTCGTTTCAGCCACAAAAGCGGCATATTTCCTACATTTTGCCGCGTGTTCCAGAGATACCGTTAGCAAGGCTGAGCTCACGTAGAGAGCGCAAAAGATAAGCTAGTACGTATAGGCAGGCTCCGAACGGAGCGGTTCGAACGCTGGTGAAATGGATTTATAAACGTGTGAAATTTTGTAGCGATTTGCGAAGAAAATATTTAAGTATGTAGGGTATAGTTAAAGAACGTAGCGAGTAAAAGTATAGTAAGTAAGTAAGTATTTATTTGCAGAAATATGTGTACATTTGTTCTTATAACAATATTATAAAGGCAGTATCAACATATTTTACCTTTCAAGGTGTGCAAATATATACACCTGAGAAAAAAAAATTAAAAAAAAATTACGGAGGTTAAATTGAGAAGGCAGTGTATCAAACATAATTAACTATTAAATTATAAATTAATTAATTATATTAAATACTATTACACTCGTACGTATGTAATGTTAAACTGGTTTCGTAGTTACGAATACTGGAGAAATAGATTTATAAAGGAGTGAAAATTTTGAGGTTTAACCATAAGCTTAGGCAAATTCGACTTTCCGATATAAGTAAGAATCGGTAGTAGGATTTTTAATGCAGTAACAAAGACTAAAATTACTGAATTCTACCGGGCATTCTCCAAAATGGATATTCTGGTGAAAATATACAGTAACTATACAAGACCGCATCATTTAACCACACTTAGATATTAGGAGCATGTCGCAATCACGATAGTTTTATTTATAAATATTATTTTTTTATTGAAAAACGAGCGTTTCAACCGCTGGCGTTTCCCCCGGCTCGCCGTGTCCAAGGCCTGCCGGGACACCGGGTCCCAATTACCACTATCTCTGGGAATATCAACTGTTGCAAATTGTGCACCGCGAGATGATAGCGGGGCATTGACATCGCCCCGAGACGCTCTGGAGCCGCTAACAATGGTTCCGCTTGTGGAATTGCTGGAATAGTAGTGGCATTGTCCTAAGGTTCGGGAAATGTCAAGATCGCAAATTATGTCCAATGTCACGGGCGACAATGGGACGTCACAGAGACGTCACGAGGACGACACTGGGACGACACAGGAACGACCCAGGGACGATTCGGGGACGACACGGGAACGACTCAGGGACGACACGGGAACGACACGGGAACAACACGGGGACCACACTGGAATGAAACATTTTCCAACTAGGACATTTTCCGACTTGGACATTTTCCGATCTCGACATTCTCCGAGTTGGACGTCTTGACATTTTACTACTTTGACATTTCACGATGACCTTGAATTGATGCTAAAAAGTGGTGTGGGGTGAATTCTGGAGCCTCTAACAATGAATAAATCAATGTCTTAATTGACGCTCTGGAGCTGCTAGCAATGGTTCCGTTGGTGGAATTACTAGAATAGTAGTGACATAATCCTAAGCTTTAGACTATGACTTTGAATTGGTGTATATAGGTGGTGTGGAGTAAATACGGACTGGACTGATTCGGCCTATGTAATTGCTGGAATACTCGTGTCTTTGTCTTAAGGTTTAGACGGTGATCGCGAAGTAGGATAAAATGTGGTGTGGGGTGAAATCTTACAGCTACCAACATAATGGGATGTGGAATTGGGCGTCTTCACATTAGACGATTGATAACGATAAAGATATCGTCGGTTGTCGAATCTCCTCATACATGTAGTACTATAGTGCTTATAGACGTTTTCACAATATGTCGTCCACGACATCATAATGTTGGTGTCATGTTGGTGTCGTGTCGGTGTCGTTATCGTCTAATATGAAAACGACTATTGCTGGAATAAAGACGTAAGTAATACGTAAGACGTAAGAAATATTTTCGATGTGAATCAAGCTTAGATTATAATTAAAAACGATGTATAATTCAAAATTGATAACTTCGATCTACTTAGAAACGAGTATTTTAGGTGAAAAACCAGAAACATACAATACACATTTTATGGTATCAGATAAATACATAATGAATGAGTCAAATATACCACGGTCGGTGGCCAGAAAAATAAATGAATAGTTATAGGGACCTAATTAGATGACCGTTAATTTTCCCCCTTATCCTATCTTATGATAGGGGGTCGGGAATAACCCAGCGGCACTTCGACCCTTGAGGATCTTTTGTGCCTACCCCATTTTACACACTGGATATCTCAGTGTGCAGGTTTCCTCACGATGTTTTCCTTCACCGTTAGATCAGTAGGTAAATGTACGTAATTCTTCGATAAATACGAAAAACTCTTCGGTACATGGCACTGCATGGTTTCGAACCCGGACCTCCCGCATAGACCATCCAGACTTAATACGAACGACGCTAGAAAATGACCATAGTAAAGCAAAAATAAAGAGCAGTGTTACGTGACGTTGCATGTTAGTAGGCCAGTAGTGAGTCTGTAGACCGCTGCGGCTGCAATCTAAGTGTCATTAGTGGTTCTTGGACTATAATAGGAGATAATCCTGCAATGTTTTACCACTAGAGGCGCCACCAGCACGGGTACAAAAATACATTCAAAAATACGACGTACTTAAAGATGATTTTGTTCTAAACAGAAGATAACCAAAATTTATTGCGTTCAATGACAATAATTTGAAAAATAAATAATGATTATTTTGATTAATATTGGATGATAAACTTTAAACTAGCACATAAAGCCAAATATCAACATGTAGATACGTACCTTTCCACCATATTCCTTCAGACTCGCGCCACGCTGTTTTAATAGATTTTTTAGGTTTGCTATTTTGAAATGCCATATGATGCCATGATATCATCACAATTTTACTATAGCTTTGAGAAATTAAATTAAACCTAATACTGAGAAATGTGTGATATCTTTAAAAATGACGTTTTCTATTTACGGAGTGTGATCGTGGCTCCATCTACGCAACGCTTTGCGTTTTATGTCCTATTGTCCCTATATGAGCACCCTATAGTAAATATCAGTGCAATAGCTACTCGTACATCTACTCTATTACGAGTAAGGCTCAATTTACATTGCCGCGGAATGTAAGGAAGCGAATTTTCGCAACGTAATTGTACATAGCATAATGAACTTTATGTCAATTGTGTAACATACAAACTAAATATGAGCCAAAAAAGAAAAGTAGCTAGTGGAAGTCTCGAGAATGCGCGAGGATTCCCCGGAAGACGCGCGACCTCTTTTTTGGCTCGTATTTAGTTTGTATGTTACACAATTGACATAAAGTTCATTATGCTATGTACAATTACGTTGCGAAAATTCGCTTCCATTCCATTCCGCGGCAATGTAAATTGAGCCTTATGTAGTAGTTCTAAGATTTTTGTGTTCTTTTTATAAATTCTGCAGTTGACGTACGTATTTATGTACGTCTTGTACACTATGTATCAATAGTGTCACTTTATGTCATGCTGAGCCTGTTTGCATGTCGAAGGTATACCCTTGCAGTGAATTATCACCACCATAAAAGATCTTGCCGCGCTTGCGCAACTTTGGTGTCGCTTGTAAAGGCGATTGCATATAATATACAGGTGTATAAGGAGATCCGGCATAGAACAAAAGTTATCGACATAGCTCTTAAGATTAGCAGGTTGAAGTGGCAGTGGGCCAGTCACATCTGTCGCAGAACCGACAACCGCTGGGGTAGACGAGTTCAGGAGTGTACACCGCGTTTGGGCAAACGTAGTGTGGGGCTCCTGCTAGATGGAGCGACGATCTGCACAAGGTGACTGGCAACGACTGGATGAGAAGAGCCGAAGATCTGGCTCAAAGGCGCGCCCTGGGAGAGGCCTATGTCCAGCAGTGGACTAGAGTGGCCTGATGATGATGATGATTCAGGGTGTAACAAAAACCCCCTATAGTACCGAAAGGGTGATGTATAGTATCCATAACTGAACAATTTTCACTATGACGCCAACTCTGAAATCGCGAAAAAAATCACCTGTTCCATATAGCTCAATACCTAGGTACTTACACGACGGAAATGTATGAAACAGCTGATTTTTTACTGAATACCCCCCTTTCGGCTCTACATGTATAGGTACAGGGTGAAACTTCAACTTCTATCGCATGCAAAAATAAAAAAGTAGGTACTTACCTATCTTATCTTATCTTATGCTAGGGATAACCCCAGCGGCACTAGGACCCTCAGGGATCTTTTGTGCTCACCCTTTACCTTAGTCTCCTTCCTGTTCCTTAAAGATGCTTTGCATCAAGGACGCTACACAGCTTACAGGAAGGAGCCTATAGTCCTCTGGTTTCGGGTAGGCGACACCCAGAAGCCTCATACGCTTCCCAGCCAACGAGTCATATTCGCGCAGCAAGTGTTCCATTGACTCAACGGTGTCACCACAGGCTCTGCAGGTGGGATTGTCTGCCAGTCTAATCTTGTGTAGGAGGCTCTTAGTGCCAAAATGGCCTGTGAACGCCCAATGAGACGGGTGAGACTCCTGTTATGGTTGTAGGTACTTACCTAAGTAATGAAGGCTCACAAGAATTAAGTGTGGCAATAAAATGAGCCATAAGTAATTAGTGACAATATAGTTGCGGTCAATTACTCAGGAACCTGCACTTTACTTGGCTACTATTAGTAGTAAATATACCCATTTATTGCCCACGTGGCCTCGCGTAATACCTTGTTTGATTTTGAGCCTATAAAGTAGGTAACTTTATTCATTTACACATTATTTGATAGACACGTCTAAGATCTTGATTGAAACGAACAAACGGATAACCGACATGGTAGGGTTATTTGAAAAGTCCTTGTATGAAGTAAACAAAGTATTTACCTAAAACCTTGTTATTTTTGTTACCTAAACCTTACAAATCTTAGTTTTGTACCTTAATACAGGTACCTATGTGACGAGACGGGACTAAACCCGAAAATTAACAAATTAGATCAAAACTTTAAATGCACATTACCGGTTGTTTTTTTTTTCTTTAATTATGGCCTTTGCTAGTGTAATGTAACGGTACGCTTTCGGCAGGTTCCCGAAAGCTGTCGTTACATAAAAATACCACACAATTTCACTGTTTTACATAGTTTTCATCTTAAAGTTGAGAATTACTAGGTTATCTGTCGTTGTTTTTTTTTTTAAGGCAAAGTTAACTAAACCCATACAGCCATGCCTGATGTAAACGACTTTTTTAAGTACTTCTGTTTTGAAAAATTTTTTAGCGGTTAACACTGTCACTCAAACTTAGCTGTTTTGTCTAGTCTTGGGGTTGGAACGGTACGCTTTCGGCAGGTTCCCGAAAGCTGTCGTTACATACAAATACCACATAATTGCACTGTTTTACATAGTTTTCATCTTAAAGTTGACAATGTCTAGGTTATCTGTCGTTGTTTTTTTTTATGGCAAAGGGAACTAAACCCATACAGCCATGTCTGATGTAAACGACTCTTTCAAGTTCTTGTTTTGAAAAAAAAAACAGTTTACCAACGTCGAGATCAGAGGAGAGTCGTATTACCGGTTGTTTAGAAAGAAAATGAAAAATCTTGAAAATATACAAGGTGTTTTACACTTTTTTTAAAATGTTAGATTTGAGCAGAAATATTGAATTAGAAGTGAACTAATTGAGTTGGACGATAATTTATGCAGACAAAGTCATCAATCATGGAGGCGTAAACTGAAAAATCATTAGCGATCGATAATTAGCGAAGGTTTAAAGATAGTCTGAACTGAACTAAATAAAACGACGAAAATTTTGGTCGATTAATGTCGAATGAAACTTTTGAACCTTTTTAAATAACATGGAATTATTATGTATGTAGGTACAGGTTGAAGATGAAATATGAAATCGCAAAAAAATTAAAGTTTGATAGATAATTTTTTTAGTTGCAACGTTACGATAAGTAAGTAAGTAATATGTTACGATACGGTATTCATACACATTATTTTGCACATTCCTGTCGTATTACTGATGTATTGTTTGTTACTATTAGTGCAGACAATGCTGTTTTAGTGTCGCCAATATAAAAATAATACATTTTAGAATCTTTAACTTTAAAATATTTGAAAACCTTCAAGTGCATAAACAAACCTTATATTAAAATGGTTTGTATTAACTATAATTAATTATAGATTGTTTAACGAAATCTCTTCGAACAGTAACAGCCATCGTTAGACTTATTCGATCCTAGGCCATTAGTTTTTAAAAGACGGGTTGAGGATGTCCTCAAGTGAGCTATCCACGCACCTACTTTATAGTCTTTACTTTAATATTTTTATTTTTTAATAGATATTTTTAATCATTACATTCAATAGTATTTTTTGCCTTCCAAAGTCAATTTTGTACAACAATCAATTTTCTACTTCCTCACCATGCTGTGTTTACACGTTAAGGGTTACGACCTAGCTCATAACTTTATATTGATTTTTCTGTAATTTCTCTGGTTGTAATCTGTTGTGTTTACCTAATAAATAAATAAAATTAACTTAAATTAGTTATAGCATTATTTTTTAATTCATGCGATTTTTTTTATTTCAAAAATAGAAGTTATTGAAACAATTAAAAAAAGTCAAATACCCTATTGTAAGCACATTACTGCTCATATACGTTCAAAGTTCATAATCTGCGGTCGTAACTTCCCTTAATCATTTCATTAAGGCGCGCACAAAAGAAGGAGTTTAATGAAATATTACCCGCTTTAATGAGGCCGACGGAAAGGCTTAATGATCTAGGTCTGTTCTTGAGTCTGCGTCTTGTGCCTAGGGTCTGTTTTAGGCTGGATTACATTTAGGGATTTTTTTTAAAACTATGCGTGTTCTTGTTAATTATTTAGACGTCAGTAAATATTGTACTCTGTGGTATTAATAATAACAATTGTATATATAATTATTGTAATTAATTTATACTTATTATTTATTGTATATACTCCATATCTATACCCACCATAAAAGTAGTCTAAACTCTCCTAAATCAAAGGTTGGCTGGAAGAGATCCCTATGGGATAAGCCCGCCTTTGTACGTATTTCAGTTTTTTTTTAAATTTTCTGTGTATTTTATTTGGTGTACAATAAAGAGACTACAAATTGAAAGTCGCTCAGCGTGCTATGGAAAGAGCTATGCTCGGAGTATCTCTGCTGGTCGAATCCGAAATGAGGAGATCCGGCATAGAACAAAAGTTATCGACATAGCTCATAAGATTAGCAAGCTGAAGTGGCAGTGGGCCGGTCACGTCTGTCGCAGAACCGATAACCGCTGGGGGAGACGAGTTCTGGAATGGAGACCGCGTTTTGGCAAACGTAGTGTGGGACGCCCCCCTGCTAGATGGAGCGACGATCTGCGTAAGGTGGCTGGCAGCGACTGGATGAGAAGAGCCGAAGATCGGGCTCAATGGCGCGCCCTGGGAGAGGCCTATGTCCAGCAGTGGACTAGAATAGGCTGCTGCTGATGATGATGATGATGAAAGAGACTACATACAAACAATTAAGTTTTCCCTGGTTTTCTAAATACCAGGTAAGTATATTCTTATACTCGTATTTGCAATCAGGATCTTTTTATTTCTTTTTTATAGTAGCTACCTTGTTTAGCCGAACTGGAATACTTATGGAAAATTAACTTTTATTTTCGACACCAGGCATCCACTTCATAGTCACACTGCCAAACCATCTCGTCTCAAAAGCCGTAACGGGTTTCTGGGAAGTATTTCTCCCATCGATCCTGGAAAGAATCCGCCAGAAGTAAGATGCAAGTTGTGGAGGGAGAAATACCCACCCAAAGATTTCATACCACCAAAAGAAGACCTACCCCCGGGTTTCAAACTCCCGTGGCCAACCTGGAAAACGCTTAATCGCCTGCGAACCCAGGTTGGCTGTTGCGGAGATAATCTTCTCAACTGGGGGTTTTCCAGCGATCAAGTAAAGTGTGAGTGTGGTGTCTCCCCTCAAACTATGGAGCACTTGCTTTGTTGTCCCGTGTGTCCGACCACCTGCACGCGGGAGGACCTTTTCGAGGCCAACCAGAGGGCTATCGATGTGGCTGCCTTCTGGTCGGGAAACATTTAATTCGGATCATGAACACGAAAGAAGAAGAACTTTTATTTTAATGATTTCTTTATTTTAATGATTTGATAGTGTTGGTGTGCGTTGAATAAAGAATGAGGAATAATAATTAACAACCTTAAACAATGCTCTATTTTGAAACAAACGTGAAGGGCAGTCAAAATTTACATTTATACGAGTATGTACGAGAACGGATGGCGTCATCGATTATCGATAAAATCGGAATCCGTTAACTTCCTGAATCAGCCATCGACGGCGCATAAAACTTGCATACACAATCTTGTAAACCTTTGACTTTTACAGCATTTTAAAGTATGTAACGTTTAAAACAGTCTGGGAATAAATCCGTTTTATAGACAAAAAAGCGTAAAATTTCTATTTACGACGTGACAAATATGAGACGGTTTTACACTGTGGAAAGGCTTTAAAAAATGCGTCGTTAAAGTCGCACGTTTACCTTGTTAAGGCTGTATTTTCGTAGTGTTAAGGCGCACTTATTAAATTCACATAAATAAAATGTTACAGTGCGTCAAATTTTCATTAAAAAGCCGCGTGACTCAGCTTGCGGACCGTTTTATTGACATTTTAGTGGCGGAGAGGAGAGCCACACACGCACCGATCATGGATTCAATTTAAAAAGTGGAATGAGATAAAAATAAATAAGTTCGGAAAGACACTTATGTTTAGAGTCGGTCGTAAAGATAGGGTTAACTGCCACGGTATCGCGGGACAAAACATACCATAAACTGACCGGTTATAGTGGCCATAGTGATGTTCCTTCTACGGCATTCTAATATCGAGATTTGACATTAATAACCGCGGTTTTTTTCTTATTAATCCTTTTTAATATATTTTAATTTATGTAGATATTTAGCACAGTGACATGTTATTTCTTTTAATAACGTATTCTATTCATATGAATATAGATACATGTTCCAAAGTAAATTCAATCAGTCTTTTGAATACAAGATTGTCTGTTAAATTATGTGGGTTTTTCATTTTTCATCTATGACCTTATACTAAAGTATAAAATTTATTACCTCAAGTTTGTAACAATATAAGTTTTATTAGAGTCTTTAACCAGTGCGTCCTACCAGTAATGACCTACGGAGCCGAAACGTGGACACTGACGGTGCGACTGGTTCACAAATTGAAAGTCGCTCAGCGTGCTATGGAAAGAGCTATGCTCGGAGTATCTCTGCTGGATCGAATCCGAAATAAGGAGATCCGGCATAGAACAAAAGATATCGACATAGCTCATAAGATTAGCAAGCTGAAGTGGCAGTGGGCCGGTCACATCTGTCGCAGTACAGACAACCGCTGGGGTAGATAAGTTCTGGAGTGGAGACCGTGTTTGGGCAAACGTAGTATGGGACGCCCCCCTGCTAGATGGAGCGACGATCTGCGCAAGGTGGCTGGCAGCGACTGGATGAGAAGAGCCGAAGATCGGGCTCAATGGCGCGCCCTGGGAGAGGCCTATGTCCAGCAGTGGACTAGAATAGGCTGCTGATGAAGTTTTATTAGAGCATGTTTTACTACCTATCGAAAAAGATGATCATCACATATCATAAAGCTTAACCAAACATATAAACGAAGACAAAAAGGCATGGATAACACAATGGGATCAATTAATCGTTAAAAAGACATCGACAATTCCCATGTCTATTCACAGGTGTCAACTCAGACCCCTGTTGTCGCTCACGGACGCGAGCATTTAAGTCAAAAGGAGCGCTTCGATCAAGAACCTTGTCCCTTTAATGCTGTAAACCACTCCCGTAGAAGTTAACTTGGGAATCGTCAGAGTTTTACTTCGACAAGGTTGCACGGCAGTCGGCGGGAGGTCCAACTGTTAATAAAGTGGATTTGTCGACATCAAAATAACACTTTATGGTCGCGACACTAATGCGGTTTATCGATACAGTCTTAGTATTCATGTGATAGGATTGGAGAAACAAAGTATGAGTAGGTTTCTACGTGGTTTGCTGGATTTAAAGTGAAAGGTGGGTCACTAAGTTGAGGAGATACATACTTACCTAATTCATAAATATCAGTAAGTAAATCACCAGTGTTTGAAACTAGTGGGGAAGAAATGGCATACCTACCCAGGAACATTTGTATTTGATGTTACACGCTTTAAACTTTATGCCCTGCAATGATGTCGATGGAATATATGTCATGGACCAAGTGATTAATAATAATATTTTTTTTAAATGTTAATAAATGTATAATATAAATATAAATAAATAATAAAATAAATATACAATAATTTAATTTATTATTAACTATACAATAAATAGAACACATCCATTTAGTAAACAAAGGTAAACTTAAATATTATAAATAATAAAATAAATAGGTAAATAGATTTTTTTTAAATGTACAGTCATTACTCCCGATCCTGAAACGACCCCCGTCCAAAGGTACCCATTACACGGGCAGCATTACCACGTTGTAATAATTTCTTATATATTCTAATATTCTTCATTTTCAGGCAACAAATCATATAGCTACTCGTAACTATACAAAAGGCACATAGATATATATTACAGACTAATATACATAAATATTATATAAATATAAAACTATTTAATTGTGGTGCGGTATGAGATGACAGTTTTTCGATTTCGTTTCCTACGAAAACCCACCCCTTTAGGCCAGAAGTCCTCACTGAGGAAGATTTGTATATAGGGAGCGTCCGACCGCGCCGGAATCACGATCACGACTGAATGGTGGCACTATTTATAATGCCCGGGTAGTGTGAATAATGACAAGTCGTATTGGGCAATATGTCACAGAAACCTAGTGGATGCGAAACCGACTCGGATACTGTGGGTTATGTTAGGTTACATTATGACAACCACGCAACGAGCTCCGCGTAACGGGGCTCCTTCGATTTAACTTTGTGCCCCTTTAATGACACTTTGACCAGCAATAGTTATTATCATATTGCCGCCTCATTTTGGGCATTATTCAAACCTTCTGGATATTATGAATAATGTCCTATTAATCACTTGGTCCATATCATATACACAGCCTACCAAATTCTTATAAAGTAATCTTAATCGTCCTAAATAAATCATCAGGATGTTGGTTAGAGTTTGTTAGTACTTACCTACCTAGAGTTCCAAATAATTATGTTTTTGACACTCTTTCCACTTATCTTTCTGTGATCAAATCTTAATCTTATCTCAGAGTAACATTGTTTATTTCAGATTCACACATTTTGATGTTTTTTGTAGGTAGACATTTGGTCGACTGTACTTAATATGTAGGTGAAATTGTGCTAACATTTTTGATCTTTTTGACAGAAATCCCTGTCCTATTCAGAACGGGCGGTACCGCAACGGCGGGCCCCAAAAATGTAGACACGATCAGAATCGTGCTTCGGGTTTTTTTCATGTGATTTTCACCACTGTGTAGGCGATTTCTAAAGCGCAGTTAGTGGTAATGTCATTAACTAATTTCATGCGACATTTATCTAAGTCAGTTTAGTCAGTAGATTATAAGTTATGGCGCCGAAAAGGGCACGACCCGCAGTTATCTCTCAGAAATACTTATCTTGGTAATTCGACGATAACACTAGTGTCACCACTGTTATTTCTTGCATGTCTTATAATTGATGATATTACGTCATCTTGCGATAAAATAGTAAATATAATAACCATAATATCCATACTAAATTTGTAAGTGTTTTACGTGAAATTGTAATAAAAAATTACATTTTGCATCCTAATTAATTCATATTACACTATTTTAATTAACAATGTTTTATTTTGATAGAGATAAGTAGTACTAATAACCAAAATCTTTATTTATTTTAATTTTATTTATTTAAGTATGCCAACAACACATATATTATACATTTCAATATAATCTTAATAAAATGGTACTATAACTGATATAGGTGCCAATTATACTACTCTTTACTAATTAGTACTCTTATGTAACTATGATATTTATGTGCATTTAGGTACGTTAGCCCTAATCACAAGACAAGAAGAAGTCAAAGACTTAGACTTAGATATGTGGTCAGGCTTATTTTATAAGCCCGCTCTTCACTCGCGCGGGAACCGCGACCGCGACATTTGGCCGCGACCCGCCCGCGAACTCTGTGCGACAATATGTCCCTCCACACTCACAACTTTTCGCAGTCTATTTCGCGCGCTCGACAAGAAAGGACGCCGACATGGCTGCTGCCGCTGCCGTGACGCTTTTGTAGCTTCTGTAACTAGACATTATTGAGTCCTTTTTTTTCAAATCAGCCACAGGAATGTTCATAATGGTACTGATTATCATCCGTCATCTGATGACTCCACGAAACGGTAATTATAATTAAAAGTAATATAGCACGCACGACCGCTTGTCACCGCGTCTCGCACGCTACTGCGACAATACCACGAGGGGTTCGACTTCGCGCCCCGCGAACCCTTTGTCGCAGGACAAAAAACCGACAACGGACGGTGAAGGCCGCGAAGCGCGAACGCGAAGCCGCGACACCATCCACATTCCTGTTTCGCGCCTGTCGCGGCTATCGCGGCGCGATTCGCACGCGAGTGAATAGCCCACTTTACGTCTATCCCTGTTCCTCAACACTACTTTAAACTTGATTTTGACGTGAAAAGTTTAAAAGTTCACTGTAGTAACTGACACATGAAAAGTCATGACTTTTAATGACGACACAAAACCAGAATGAGGTTATGTCGAGCGTTCATGCTGTCATGGCGTGTTCTGCCTATTTTATTGTTTAAAAACGGTTTACTGTGGTCATTTTTTCGTAAAACTAGTGTACCTATAATCGTCCGTGATAAGTAAACGTAATATAAGACAGTGACATGGGAGTGAAACAATACAGATGGTGTGAATTCGGCAACCTAACCTCCAATTGCACTTGGAATGCCAAACATTCCAGATGCAATATGACTCTCCCATAATCATAGGCTAAATTGCAATTGTGTACACTAGCAGGAGCCAAAATTTAAAAAAAAAAACCAGAATAACTCTGAAACTTTTAGTTTAAACTTTATATTTTCTGTTTTACTTTAGATTGTATACACATTAAAAAATATCAATTTTGTTCGCACAAGCGAACAATATGACATTAGGGTGCATGTGTAACTAAAACTAGTTAGGTAGGTACCTACAATAGTTATATAGTTTGCAAGAGACGAATTATAACTAGCTATTCATAATGTATTTCGAGTGATAAACATACATTATGTAAAATTAATGGGATATTTATCCTGGTAGTGTCTATCAAATGAGTTAAGGCACCCCAGTTTTGTAAAGGCAAGTAAAGATCGACAGTAAGAAATACTAAAGTCTACTTACTTGCTTGCTTATCTATGGTTAGTGCCAACCTATTTACTAGTCATGGACAGAGGACAGTACTTTGCCATATGTAGTTTTTACCACACATATGCGGCGAGATCGATTTGATATACTCTATTATTTTATTTTTATTTTATTAAATAAGGAGACGAGCAAACGGACCACCTGAAGGTAAGTGGTCACCGTCGCCCATAGACATCTCACCTCACTGTATTATTAGAAGGTTTTTGATGTGAAATTATTGTGAAAACAGAGGAGCTCGTAGCCTAGTTGCGAGCACGGTCCGAAAGTGATCGTGCAGGTTAAGCGACGTTGGCGCGGTCGGTACCTGGATGGGTGACCGCTAGTGGCATATTTCATCTGAGCTCCTCCTTCGACAGCAGTCGTTAAGCCATGTCAGAGGCCTACGGGCGGCCTGAACAAGTCTGACAAATAGGTTGGCCACTAACCATACGACAAGCTAAGCAAGCATTGTGAAAACAGAAAATATTACCAAAAAAATTGATAATGTCCAATCAGAAAAATGTCCAACCAGAAATATGAGTTGAAGGAAATTGACAATAAATTCGTCAAACCTTCACTTCCTAACGAAACCAAAACTCCTTACAAAAAAACAACATAATTTTATTCCATTTGTGACCCGTTCATTAAACCAACTTGTCGTTTCCTATAGGAACACAAAGAACAAAGTGCGGTTGCCGAAAAGGAAGTTGCGGGTTCGATTCTGTTATCGGTTCACTTCGTATTTTGACCCTAAATCGGCGCCAGGGTTAGGCGCCACCCTGCCGCCGAAAGTTCTAAGCATTTTGCCGCCAATTGATAAGAATAGAAAATAATTGGATGGTAAGTAACTTACCTACTTGTAATATTTGTTTTTTTTCTGTAATTAGCCAGTGCCGTCTAACTTGACCGATATCCGAAATTAATTCTATAGGTTTATTTCACACATCAAGGGTGCTACCACGCGCCGTCGCCGCCATTTTTTTACGTTTTCTGAGCGTGCCAAATGTCAAATTGTATGGGATTTTGACGTTTGCGACGCTCAGAAAGTGTCATAAAACGCGCATGGTACGGGTGCATCGGGTATAAAAATTATAAACTATTTTTTTTTAAATTGTAGGTAAGGTTGTTTTAATAGTAGATATTATTTTTATTTTTTATTAAATCGTTTAAATCAAGCTAAATGCAACCCATACAAATTAATAAATACAAATATAAAAAGAACTTAAACAAAAATAAGCTAGGCACCTATTAAATTATACAATATAAGACGTTATTTTTTGTTCGGACTCCGGTGCATGCGCAACCAACTCTTAAAAAATACATTCTCAAATAAGTTGTCATTGAGGACAGACACTAACTCATTTTTATGATATATAATATACCTACAGCAGATGAGCAAACGGATCTGATCATACTCGTAAGTGGTCACTATCACCCATAAATAGACATCTCACCTCAGTATAACTATTTTAAGAGTTATCGATGCGCTGCTAACGTTGAGAACATGGGGTATCATGTTCCGGCAATTACGCAGCATTGCAACTTTGTGATAGAAAGGGTGGTACACAATACCAGCTTCAAGATGTGATAGGGGTTTCATGATTTTGAATTTAAATGAAGAAATGAAGTGCCAACACGAAATGAGGTAAGATAAACGCTAACAATGAGGTTGAAATTGATGGCAAGGAGGTTGATATGGTCGAAGAAGTCAACATCGTTACATACTTACATCTTCAAAACCACTCATAAACAGTACCTACATCTAGAATACTTAAATCAATCTTCGAACAAAAGACTCAACACAAGTAACATAACCCCAAATACATTTTTTTAAGCAAATTCCAAAAATAGAATAACCCTTTATTCCATTATCAAATGTAAAGAAATGTTTTGTTTACAAATGTATCTCGGAAGAGTTCACGCACAGGTTGGCGGTTAACCCGTCAAGGGTCAAGGCCTGGGTCTTTGGGACCACCGCTTGATATAATGACTGGTGCACTTGGCTCGTTACGTCACTAGACAGATGAAGTTTAAAAAATTTATATAAAAGTATTTTAAAGTAGATATTTTTGACATATTATAACGTTTTTATAGACAAATACGTATGGGGTAAAATAACTCTAAAAAGTACATCGTACACCGCAGAGCAAGTATGGGAAAAAATGCAAGTGGAAATAAAAAAAAAAAATGTTACGTGTCTATAAAAAATGATAAGTGATTCACCTGAAATCAGTTTTTGTAAAAAAATGTATGGAGAAAAAATAAATGTGTCCTGTATCAAACGAAAAAGAAATATGCTTTAGAAACCAAAATTATAATATAAACTATATCTCCATAGAAACTAAAATGACCTAGGGTTACATTTGACGTAACATAACCAACATACAGCCTACCACCTTTATTTTAATTCAGTAAAATAAGGTTATTATGAATACAAGAATTTTCAAGGGTTATGTCGAGCTTTCATGCTACCATGGCGTGTTCGTCCTATTTTATTGTTTAAAACGGTTTACAGTGGTTATTTTTTCCGTAAAACTAGTGTATTTTACCTAAAAATCGTCCGTGATAAGTGAACGTTATATAAGACAGTGAAATGGGAGTGAAATTCTACTGCTGGTGTGAATTCGGCAACCTAACCTCCAATTGCACTTGGAATGCAAGACACTAGGCATTCCTAGTGCACACGACTCTCTCTTAATCTCGACGTTGGTAAACTGTTTATTTCAAAACAGACGCCAAAACGTTCGAGTGATTTTCAAGATTCTAACACGGGCATTGGCCAAATTGCAATGTGTACACTAGCAGGGGCCATAATAAAAAGAAAAAAAAACTTTTTCAAGAATATTTGCATCTGAAAGTTAGACAAGGTTAGACATTAACCTAATTTAAATAGATAAGATTTCATTGACCTAGGTACTTACTTATTTTCCTGACAAAAGAGCAAGCTAATGTGGTTGATTTTCTATTTCATAAAATTACCAATACATTCAGACTCAAATATTAACAATATTTTACTATTAGGGTTTAATTAAACCAAAAAAATACCATAGTAGCTGGTTTGAATAGGAATATCATATTTTTGCGACTCGACCAAAAAATATATCTGTAGGTAAAAATATTTGCAGTAAAATAACAATATTTATAATATAATCCAAAATTATTTATATATATCTATTTAAAATATCTTTTCATAAATCAAACATTTTAGAAAATTTACTAAACATGAAATCAAATGAACGATAGGTACAAAATTTTATCGCTCGTGTCCATGGAATTTGAACCCATTCCTTTATATTATGACTTCTATAATAAAGAAGAAGAAGGAGACTTCTATAATATAATTATGTTTAGTAAAAAAAATTTGAAAAGAATAAGTGCCTTTCGCACACTCCAGTGGAATCGGAATCGAAATCGGACGGAACCCATACAAATCTATTTTTCAGTTTTCAGGTTATTTTCACACATCACCACATTATCTAGAAACCACGACACTAATAAATTAATTGCAAATGAAAAATGTCAAAATTCCTTTCTCAATCCCGTTATGCTATACCTTTTGTACGTATTTTTTTTTCGTCAACTAAGTTGTTTTATATTTTGTATGTGTGTATAATAAAGATTATAAGATTAAGACAAAAGAATGTGCAAAGTAAGGCCCTCCGGTAAAAGGCAGTAGGTTCCCAAGACGTCATTTACAGTTTTATCGTAAGGCTATCGCCGTCACTTAGGGATAATTATTTGGTGACATGAAGCTCACATAATTACGCGCCGACAACACGTTGTATGTTTTGCTTTGAAGTGAAATTTGATACTTTTTGTTTGATACGATCGTGTGTGTAGCATTATTATTAATTATGGTGTAATAGCCAAGAAAATAATTATAGTTATAAATTAAAAAATATATGTATTATTTTAGGTGTAGGTATTAGGTATGTTAATGTTTCAGTTTTGTAAAGATTAAAACGCACGCTTAGCGAACATAACAATATTATTGTATCGAATTATTGTAACACGGCGAATTTAAATGGAATTCTGAATAAAACGAAGCCTTTTCACTTAATTTCTAATTTTTTTGTATCTTGCCAATTTAGATTACGTTTTTTATACATTGTTATAGCTACCATACCAACATAGGCAATTTTATATTCGCCATATTTAAAAAAATATACTCGTTAGGTCAACAGTACACTGTTCTACCTTCTCTGTCATTAGACCGTAAAGAAAATATAGCGTAACGCAGAAAACAATAATTTCTGCGGCTGTCTAATTTGTATTAAAAGTGAGAGAGGAACCCCTTATCTTTAAAGGCAGGCACTTTATGAAAACTTTGTTTTAATGCATTCTGATTGTTAATTATAGATTTTGAGGATAAAAGGGATGTTTAAATTTAAAATTTGAAAATTTACAGCTTTTTGTCGTATGTTTATAGTTAATATTACACGTACTAAGTAATACAATTTCAAGTTTTAATTTTGTTTGATAACTAACGGTGTTAATTTAATTTTAATTGTCCTGATCTATCAGTGAAAGTAACTGGTAATATTTTATTCAATTGAATATTTTTAATAACTAAGTTAATAATTTTAAACTTCTATCTATCTCTTTGTAACTATTTGGAGTCAATGATCATATATTTTAATAATACCTACACTGTAACTTATTACTGATTAAAACAATACAAAGTTTTTGAGTTTAGTGATGTAAGGTAAGATACGATTCTTTTTTTGGTGTTTTTAACTTGACCTGACCTTTTTTTTGACCTTGTTTCCTACTCTAGTTTTTAAAGGCCTAGAAAAAATCAAAACTCCTATACTAACCGAGTAGTAAAGTCTTTATTCGCAAAGTTTCGACTTCCGTTTAAAACACAATAACCTACAAACGCAATAACCGCCGGCGCACTAGGAGTACAGCTCCATACGCTCACCGCACTGGCCGCACATGGCGTCACCTTTAACCTTTGCACATCACTTTCACTCGCACGCTACGTACCCTCGCACGTGAACTGGCCGTAGTGCTTCCCGGAGGACTTGTCCCCGCAGACCACGCACTCCACGTTCTGGCCCTTGTCGTTGGCCGAGGAGCCGCTCTGCGTCGACGCGGCCTGGCTCGCCGGAGTGGACGGCAGGAGCTCGTCCTCGCGCCAACTACTGCGGAAGCCGAGCTCGAGAGGCGGGAGGTCGGGGCCTCTCGGAGGGCAAAGCCCCGGGCCACCGACCCCGCCGTAAACTAGCGCTCCGTGCGTGATGATGCCGGTCGCCGTCGCGGGGCGAGAGACGCGCGGCGCGCTGTGTGTCAGGGGTCGCGGCTGAGTCGCGACTGAGCTCGGGTCGGGCCAGGGCGCGCCGCGCCGCCATTGGCCCGGTGGCCCGCAGGGGCAGGGAGCGAAGGCCCCGCCACCTCGACCGCGGCGCTCCGGGCCCCCTCCCCCCGCGCCGCCGGGGTGAAAATCTTTCAGCGGCCAAGTACCGTCGGTAAAGAAAACTGGATCGCTTTTCTTTTGAGGTTTGTGTTTTGTTTCTGATGTTAGTTTTTGAGTTTTAAGATAATTCTTAACGAAGTAATCTTCGTTTTTGATTAGGTGTCTATCCAATGGTTGTATAATGTATTGACTCATTTTTGTTACGAATTTGTTAAATTTCTGAAAAGTATTACTTTGTAATAGGAAAGTATACAAACAAACCTATAAACGACACTTTCTCTCATCTATTTCAAGGTCCTGGTTTCTGTAAAATTACAATTACAGGAAGTGGTCATACTAATTTTCATTACAACATTAACTAATCCTAAAAAAAATATACCATAACAATATATCTTCGCTTTCAGAGCTTTTACGCAGACTCTACCTGAAAATCCTACTTTGTATCAACTTTCCCACCGCCTCCATATTTCTGCTCGCCTGATAGGCACACTACATAACTACAACGAGCAACTGGAGTGAGATATTATACGGGAGCTGAAGATAAATAAGTACGTATATAAATATGTAAAAGATAAGGACTGAACTTCCTTGAAATGTAGTTCATTTTTCATTCAATACAATACTTACAACAAGCCTCTGTAGGGTTATCTGAACTTAACCGTGATTCTAGGTTATCTATCAATTTGATTTCTTTATGATAGTTTTCTTTTATCAAAGACAAACTAAATCTATCAAACAGGTCACAGCGAAACCAACCATTTCACGCTCTATACACAAACCGAGTTCATAAATCCTGAAACGCACACAATGCGCAGATCTAGATCGATCTAGATCACGGTAGGCGGCGCACGCGCAGGGGCGTGGCCGCGCAGGCTGCGCCCCGCCACTTGGCACCGTGACGCCGGCGCGGCGTGACGCGTCAGGCGTCACTGAGCAGCGTTACGCGCTTTCTTATAATTGGGAGTTACACGGTTATGCCAGCTGGCCGTTATTGAAGACGCTGTGTAATTCGCAATGGTTTTAGTTACTTATCAGTTACTCTTTGTTATGTCGAATTGATGTTTGCGGTTTATATTAGAACATTATTTATACAATGTTACCTACATTTCATAGCATACGTTTCCCTAGAGCGACTCACCTAAGTTTTCTAAAAGTTACTTTTAATATGATAGAGTCCTTCATAATGTTTATTTCCTTCTTTTCTTCCTGATAACTATGCATAGGTATATATCCTACATCCATCCAACCAAACTTATATCCATCCGTATTTTTCACCTAGTCTTATCCCTAATGTATCTTAGACCGTCCCGTCTGTAAGCTCGCCCGGGCTAAGGTAGAAAGCTTTTCACGAGCTTTCAGGGTTGTCTCTACTATTTGAATTGACGGATTTCTTATAAGAAAAGTTTCTTTATAAGATTAAAACTACCTTTATTTATCTAAATCATGTTTACAATCTTTTGGATATCTTTGTGTGCTCAAAAGGCAAAGGTTATCTTTTTTAATTATTACGAAGATAATGTTTTTGATACAGTGTTGTACTCCTAAAGATGCTCAAACGATTTGCAAATTATATTTTGAAGATGTAGTGGTAAATAGGTGGAGAGTTTAGACGGGACAGTAAAATCTCCTGTTTGAAGATACATTTTTTTTCAGTTTCCTTCAAAATTTTGTCGTTCAAATTCATCTAATTCCTATTCCTATGACCTTCGTTTACAATTGAGTTTATCTAAATTAGACTTACGTTAGTATTTTGTTTTTCCAAAAGATTTTAAGTTCTGCAAATGTCGTGTAAAGTACTTTCACTGTTATGTATGAATGACTATAATCGCTCTAAGTAACCAGTTAACTTAATATCTACAGTGAATAGCCTAAGTTTAATACCATATTCGATTTTAAAAATCTCCTTTCAAGTTACATGTACGTCTATAAATAACTCCACACACTGAGCTTTTCTCGGAAAGTTCCTCTCACCCCTGAGGTGAGAGTGCGGGGGTGAGCCGTGTGCGCGGGGCGAGGGCGGGGGTGTAAGGGCGGGTCAGAGGTCGCGCCGCCCCGACCGTGGCCCGCCCAGCCGGCTGCCTTACTTACTAGGTACCCTTCTACCCTTACTTACCTCAGTGTTAGCTGTAAATAAATTAAACTTAATGGTGGCTAAAGTATTCTTGTCAATTCATTCTTCTTAGTTGTTTTTCTCATTGATGAGGTTCATAATAATTCCATAGAATTAACCACAAAGAACGACTTCATTGGCAGGATTAATGGGGTATTGCCATATTGTATTTGCCATTGCCTTCCCCATTTCACACACTGGCTATCTCGGTGTGCAGGTTTCCTTTCGATGTTTTCCTACACCGTTAGAGTTCTAGGTTCAAATCCTGCTCGCGGAAAACTTTTATACCCCTTAACCTTTTGTTACAGCCTTTGTCTTACCTCTTTCATATCTTTCGTATTTACTTGCTTTAAATGTTCTAACTGTGGTATTGTTTAAATAAAAAAATGGAAACCTGTTAAGCTTTTACTTCGTCGACGCCCTGAGAATATCAACTGATCTCCGCTGAGCATACCTATTCTCGTACTATTCTATCCTTATATACTGTTTTTCTTGTGGCGAGGGTCTCATCAGTCACCGCCTGCTGACGATCCAATGCTGCACGCTAGTACGCCAGCCCAACGTGGGTTTGGTGGATAAAGGAGGTGGAATGTAAGCGGGTGGACAAGGAGGACATCGTTACACCGTTAATCCAATGTCAACATAGCTTGATTTGTAAACATTTGTTGAGATCTTTCCGAAATACTAATAAATTACGGTGAAGCGTTTGTTAAAATTGGCAGTTTTAGATTAGTTATGTGTTCATAGTAAAGTTTCATGGTTATTAACCAATTATGATTAGTTTAAACACATTTTTTTTGCTCAGAACTTTCAAAGCTACGGATCTTTATTTCGCGAGGTCCATTTCACACTTGGCCTGTTTTAAAAACTTCATCTATTCGCCTTCTTATATCTTTATAAAGTCCAGCAACTCATCTTAAAGTTAATCATCGATCCAGACATCGGTGTCTGTATGTCGGATGTCGGCGACTCTTGGCTGTCCCCTCCCGTCCCCCCTGTCCCCAGTCCCCAGTCCCCTGTTCCCAACCCATTTGAGCCGAGACTGAGTAATTGGGCTCACGGCTCTCAGGTACTCTTGTTGATGTGTTTCAGTAGGTTTTTCTCTGTTTTCCTTAGGTAAGAGAACTCTTACTTAGGAATTGGTGTTCTGAGAAAAATGTAGAGCAATGAAATCTGACTTTTGAAACTTAAATGCTTATTAGTAAATATTAATATCGTAATTAAGTAATTAAAAATATAGACCAAGTGTAATTTATTCCGGATTTTATTTAGGTTCAATAGATTTAAGACCTGATTTTTACCATGTTTTTTGTAGCAACAAATCAATCCTTCATAAGCTTTGAAGTTAAGTATTTTAGTTGTTGTTTTCAATTGGTTACACAAGTCTTGAAATGTTAATTCAGTGGAGGGTCTAAAAATATTGAAATTCCAAGATGACTCACGGAGAAAGTGTCCAAGAGTGTAGTTCTTTGTTATTTTTTCTCGTTTTTCAACATTAAAAGCCAACAATCTACATTTATCCAAACCCTAATTCAAAACGCGCGAAACCAGCAAATAAATCAGTCAGTTCCCATCACAATTCACGCCGAGATCGATGCAAGAACAAAACCAAAACCTACTTCAGGACGGATCCGTCAACTCTAAATCACTCGATTGTTACACTTGTTTGCTCGTTTCTTTGTTAGGATAATTTAGGACCGTCTGGTTGTTATGTTGGTCGATTTGGCTGAGCCCTGGTAGGTATGTCGGATGAGCGCTTCAATGAGATGCCTTGAGTGCTCGGGGTGTTTGCCATTATGCTTCTTGTCAATTCAAATAGCTTCGGGAAACATTGTTTCTAATAAACGAGGTTGCATTTCAATCGTGAGTTCGCTTTCTAATATAGGTTGTAAAAAAATCGACTGCAGTTACTAAATAACTCTAATGATTAGACTTAAATTATATACTATTTCACGGGTTTTACTTGTATTTTATTAATTAAGACCGGTTTCGTTTACACATCTTCAGGTATTTGTTTATAATTGAAGATGTGTAAACGAAACCGGTCGATTAATTTACACATCTTCACAAACAAGTTTCACCAAGTACCAACAACCGCAAGTATTAACCAAATAACTCTAAATTAAAAAGAAACTCCCAACTTACCGTTTTATAGCGATCACTTTACTTTTTCCTTGTAATCATTAGGTCCTCAAGGTGAATGTGGGAATGATGCCAAAACATGTCAGCTCTAACTCGAACCTTCTATTACCGTTCCAGAAATTCCCTGAATACTCAAAGATCTTGAGTATCTTTGATGGAACACTCGCGATAAAATTTAATGATAAGTAAAGAAACCGCGTCCAAATCGGATCATCCGTTGTTGAGATATGATGCCACAGACAAACAGACCTCAAACTTATAACACTTATCTTTTTGCCGGGGTTTAAAAAGTTATAATTCAGTTACTTCCTCAAGTCATCCTGTAGCATATCAAAACAGTCAGATATTTTGTTAGATCCTGTACTACAGGCTGCAACAAAATCTCCTCTATATATAGGGGGCTCAATAGCTGAAATTGAGCGTCGGTGGCGTCGTGGCTAAACCGTCGGACTCCCACGCGAGAGGTCGAGTTCAAAACCGAGCAATGTCATGTTCCAATGAGTTTTTCGGTTTTTTTCGAAGAGTTACGTACATTTACCGAATGCTCTGACGGTGAAGGAAAACATCGTGAGGAAACCTGCACACTGAGATAACCAGTGTGTGAAATAGGGAAGGCAATGGCAAACCACCCCATTAAATCTGCCAAGAGCGTCGTTCTATGTTATTAATCCCTTAGAATGATCGCGACCCTCAGCAATGAGGAATACGACTTAGAAGAAGAATAGCCGAAAGGAGGATGTTCAGTATTCATAACTGAAAAACTTTAACTTTGCAATAGCGAAAAAAAAACTGTTTGATGATGCTTTTTTCCCCGTTTTCAGATTGGCCCCATAGTGAAAGTTGGTCAGCCATGGATACTGAACACTTCCCTTTAGGGGTTATTGTTACATTCTGTATAAGTTACTCATCCTCATTATGAGTTACATTATAAGTAACCTACTTCTCCACAGATAACAGAGGTTGGGGAGAGGCGGGATGGGGGGGGGGGGGGGGAGGTTATCAGCTGTTCTGCCCTCGCGTGATATGGCGCCAGTGTGTGTGTCTGTTTGTGAGTTATCTTTAATGCGCGGAGTGCGATGTCATCACTTTTCTTATTGGGAACACTGATGAAACAGTTATTTGTCGTCATTGCCGTTATTACACAGCGTTATACACAGGATAGAACACAGCAATTACCTATTGGCTACTTCTGCTGCAAGGCAGCAATGTTTGTATTGCTGTGTTTTGGTTTGAAGGGGGTTTAGCGACGCTAAAGTGGCGTTGGGCGGGACACTTGTTTAGACGTGGTGAGCCCTCACTGAGTGGTGGCCAAGGTCGCGGAGAAGAGGAGTGGGTCGTCCAGCAGCTAGATGGTCGGATGACATCACCAACGTCGCATCGAAGACCTGGATGCGACTAGCACAGGATCGTATAGGGTGTCACAAAAGAGTGGAGGCTTATATCCTGCAGTGGGACGACATGGGCTGATGATGATGATGAAGAGAGCCAGTGTATTTCACATGAGGCACTTGAATCGAAAACTCTCTAATAACAACATTATAGTGAGGTGAGATGTCTAGGAGACTCATTTGATCGTCTAATCCTAATACAGTAAAAAAATTGACTTTCAATATCTTGCTTACTTGCTTATCGTATGGTTAGTGGCCAACCTATTTGTCAGAGTTGTTCAGGCCGCCCATAGGCCTCTGACATGGCTTAATGACTGCTGTCGAACGACAACAACCTGGACCGACTTCTTAACGTGCTTTCCGAGGCACGAATGAGCTCAGATGAAATATGCCACTAGCGGTCACCCGGTACCGACCGCGCCAACGTCGCTTAACCTGCACGATCACTTTTGGACCGTGCTCGCAACTTGGCTACGAGCTCCTCAATACCAAGGAAACACTATTCACGCGGATTTTACACATAAAATTGAATATTCAAAAGGGTCTTCCCGAAAAAATCTGTCCCCGAATAATCCAGCGGCGGTCTAGGCGCAAACCGTCGTCGGACGCGGTCCGCTAACCGCCCGCTGATGCGATTTCACGGTCCGCCGCGCCCGCCGCGCGGTTTTCCACGCGCCAATTTTGAACGAAAAACTGCTATAAATAGGTCGCTATTTCAGCAGTTCGGTTTTTGATCATGCGGAACAGAATTGGCCTAAAATCATAGACATTTCAATAAATAGACGATAGGTGGATTGGTCGCATTCGGTGGTCGGACGATCTTGTAGAGGTAGAGTGGGATAGAGAAAGGAGGTTGGCGAAATGTAGATACAACAGACATCATGTTGGAAGGACCTGGATGCGCAGAGACTGACATGATAATCGTGATATAGAGGCGATGCGAAATGAAATGAAATTTATTTGCCAGAACATAGTGAAAATTATAGGCGATTTAAAAAGCATAGGCATCATATGTTCCACCGACAACGGTGTGCAAATCTTTTCTGCATTGTATTGTATTGTATTTTATTTATCTTATAGTAACTGAAACAGTTACAAGATACGTCATTAACAACAGTATTAAATATAATCTAACAATAATATAAATTCAAACTATATAAAATCAAAAGTTTTAGTTATAAGTGTCTGTCAAATATTTAAAATAAAACATAATAGTTAGGTACAGTCTTGTACACCGTCAGAGAATAGAAATAAAATCTGCTACTTGTTAGTGTCGTTGAGATACTCTTTTATGGAGTAATAACATTTGTCTAGAAGCCACTTGGAAATATTAGTTTTAAATTGGCTAGCAGGACCATTTTTAAGGCGACTAGGCAGATTATTATACATTAAAAATGCTATACAGAAGGAATTCTTTTAATTCAAGTCTACTCTGGAACTGGAAGGCCACCGACGCGTCAGTAACTGTGGTTGCAACGTTAGAAATGAAATATGAAAAAGTGTTTTGATGTTACATTTTGTTGCTGAAAGACATCAACAGCCTGTAATTATACCAATAACATAGTCATACTTCAAAAAAATTAAAAAAAATTATTTAGTACCTACCTATACTAAAAAAAATTTTAACTACATTACTTTTTAAAAATAATATGCAGCTCCACGCGTTCTCAATACTGAATCTTTTATTATCTACGTTCCTTATTGTGATATATATCTCACCAAAAACATAAAGAAAAAAGTGCCAAGTTCGGTGCAAGGAACGAGTAGGCCTGTCGGCTTCGCCGTTAAAAGAATGGAGATCTAACTGGATGCCAAGTTCAATTATAGAATACAATCATCTTTATTTTCAGGCTGCTTATGCCCATAGATAAATACCTTACAGACTAACATACCTAAGTAATATAAAAATATAAAATTAAAAATAAACGCAGCCGTTTAGTGACACAGTTGACCTCTTCTGTCGCCATGGTCAAGTGACCATGGTGACAGAAGAGTGTCCAGGAGTGGGATGGAGCGCGGCCAAATAGGCAGTCAGTTAAAAATTGCCATTTTCAGAGGTCAATATCTCAGGAACAATTTGAACTATTTGTATAAAAATTGGGATTCTAAGTAATTACGTGGGTCTTAATACACATACAAAATTTCAGGTATGTAGATCAAATAGATTTTGAATTATAGGGAAAATGGGTCGAAAAGAGGGTCGAAAATGGCTCTAAATGGTTCTTGTAATATTTCACTTTAGTGCATCGTCGCCCTTTTTCTTTCCGAACTTGGCAGACACACTCCCGTGTGTCTAGATTATCGTATAGTAACAGAAGGAAGAAGGTGTTAACTATGCCTATTTATTTCGATTTCTGTGGCAAGATTCGTTACTGTTTTTAGTTATTTGTCATGCCTGTTTAACTTTTCGGTTATAAATAGATAATAATGTCAGTTTTATGGATTCTCTTATTGTGATAATAAAATGTTTAAGTATCTGTTACTTTGTTGTGAATTAAGTAACTAACGCAAATTAGATATAATATTGACTATAATAGGTACTTTTAAATAGGTACATTTATTATTTCCTATTTTTTTATGGAAAGATTGATCATAGAGAGCCACCCCATTAAATTATTGCTAGACGGTTTTCGATTCCCTGCTAACCTTGAGGACTTGGATGGAATGCCTCATTTGCCGATAATTACTCTGAGTCTCTTACCCTTCAAACCGCAACGCAGCCAATGCAAGCATTATTGTTTTATAGACGGTGTAATTACCGGCACATGCATTTGGCAATCGTTCTCAAGGTTAGCAGCGCATCGAAAACCCTCTAATAACATTACAGTGAAGTGAGATGTCTATGTACGGTGACCTCTAAGTTTCAAGTAGCCCGTTTGCTCGTATGCTTTCATTATGCAATAAAAAAGAGGAAGTGTGCTTATGACCACACGATAGAAGTGAAAACTTCCCAAAAAAAACCACGCACAGCACGACTCAAACAATGAAACGATGCACTCCTTGTTAGACAGTAAACGTGGCTGATGACGACTAGAGCCGAGTATACCCGATTCAGCGTCACCGACCCGAGCGCGCTTGGTGTCGAATGAGACGAGTATAACCGATTCAGCGTCACCGACCAGAGCACGCTTGATGTCGGATGGAGCCGAGTATACTCGATTCAGCGTCACCGATCCGAGCGTGTTCAGTTTGGTTCATTGTTCAGATAGAGCGCAAGGTGCGCCTAAAGCAGTTTTAACTTCAATAGTAGCTTAAAGTACATTCTTTCCAAGGCGAACCTGCTCATCAGGGTCTATACAACCTTAACAAAGAGAACTTTTGATATTACTTCTTTTATAACACCTTCCTATAAAGCAGTAGACAATAGCTACTATACCATTGTATGTGGTTTTGTAATACCTTCCACGCTAGAACACCTTAATGCCAATAACTCTTAATCCCTCAGATCAGTTCCCCACAAAATGCAACCCCCGCAATCAGTCTAATAAAACCACGCTCGAAATGATTCTCAATACCGCCACCGCGGCGCCACCGTCGCTTTGTGCGGAGGCGACCAATTGTGTACAACCCCTGCTTGATCACTTAATTGACTGAGCTCTCATTCGACCAGTGCGTGATGAGCCCTGGCGTAGAACTACCACGCCACAAGATTCGATGAAAGCTTCATTTGGGAGGTCTTATATTTTTGGTCGTATAGTACACCCTTTGATTTACCATTGCTTTGTTCTTCATACGTTGCTGGTTGATGATGAGTGAAGATATTTGCTATAGGAAGGGAGGGAGTAATGGAACGGTTACGGTGAAAATTTCCGATTCAGATTCAATAAAGGAAATCCGATGATATCGGATTAAAGTGCACTGAAAATCAGATTTGTTCAGTGATCGGATTACGTGGGCAAGTTTAATGCTTAATACCACTTTTGAACGATTAGCGGTGAAGACAGGGCCTGATCTAGACCTAAGGCTCTATGCTGCCGATAGCCTAGGCCACGTCCAATCTTTAGTTCTTTTAAAGAATATTTTGGTTTCTGGTGAGTTTCTGTATATAAGGTTCTTTTTTATTAGTAGCAAATATTTCGTGGGAGGTATGTACTGGTCACTTGTACCACTTTACACGAAAAAATAACCCTGTTACTTGTATGAAAATTTTCCATACTTATAAAAAATGAAACGTGTTTCATTCATACTTCTTATTCAGTATTAGAATAGCAATAATTCATTCATTTGTAGAATTTTCAAACCAACAATTTTGTCGTTTTTCTAGAAATTTTAATAAGAAAAAAAATATATTTTTTTGCCCTATCGTTATTGTTATAATATAACCTATAGATGACACCTTAGAAATATTTGCCGCTAATAAAACAGAAGCCTATATGTATTATGGTGTCTCCACGAATCGAATATAATCAAGTAAAGATGATTTCTGATCCTCCTACCTTGATAAGACGGCCTATTCCACTAGTCCCTACCAGCTGCATCCTCGCCCTTTCTTTACAGGACACTAAAGAAGTGGACTAGGGTAAAGTAAAGAAGGAAAGAAAGATTAAGAATAATGAAGGTGTATTATTACTGGTTTCCAAGATGCTCCCAAGATGTTTGTATAGATAAGCATTTATAGGCTTACTTAAATCACCCTCAACAGGTGAACGGATCTGAACTAAATTTTACATACCCTAGGATCCTAGCCAAACTCAAACAAATTTAGGCCACTTTCACTACGGGAAAATACTGTTTCTTTAGGAAAATTCTGAAACCTTATGTCAATAATGGCGAAGTCGCTAGCATAAGCTAGTTTGTCAAGTTATAAATCAATTAACTAAAAAAGAATGGCCGGGTCCCGGATCCATTTTTTTTGGGTAAAAAAACCGACAAAGTTTCGGGAAATTTTGTTCTTAGTTAGTTCTTCAGTAGCACCTACCGATTTAGGACAATTCTTCCATAATGAAAGATGTAGTTCTAGGTGACATCTATCAAATGCGCTGTTTGCTTGGAGACGAAGACTTGGGCCAGATGCGCCTAATGTCTGAACCCTGGATCAGTCCCTGTAGCGATGCCGTAATGCCGTGGCCGTTGGTCCGCGCGGGTAGATCACAAAAAGATCGTGCGAATTGAGTTTGGAGGTGTGGAAGTTATGGGATTCGGTAGGAGTGAGTTCTCGAGTACCTTTTGTGAGGTACGGGTAAACGGATTAAATGTTGGTAAACATGGATTATATTAAGTAGTACTTACCAACTTAGCTATACATATTTGATGAAAGAAAAAAAAACCCTTCCCTCATAGCGCGATATTTCCTTCATGTATTAAACTAATATTTACAATTCAAAGTCGAAAAATGTTCAGATTTATTCAGATCAAAAAACGTTACAAGTAATTGTTTTTATTGTTCTTCTTCTAAGTCGTATTCCTCATTGCTTAGGATCGTGATAATTGTAAGGAAAATAAATCACTTAGAACGACTCTCGTGGCAGATTTAATGGGGTGGTTTGCCATTGCACTCCCCATTTCACACACCGCCAGAGTAGTCGGTAAATGTAGGTACGTTAGTCCTTCGAAAAAGCCGAAATACTAATTGGTACATGACATTGCATGGTTTCGAACTCGGACCTCCCACACGGGAGTCCGACATCCTAGCCACGACTCCACCGACGCTTTCGTAACCTATACTATACTATACTAGATGCTATAGTTTAGCTAGATGATACCTTTAAAATCATCAGCAGCCTTTTAATGCCCCCACTGTTGGGTAACAGACATCCCCTTGCACAAGAGGGTGCGGACCATGATCCACCGAGCGGGCCCAATGCCGATTGGTGGATTTCCCACGCCTTTTTTATTTTCTCAGACATGCAGGTTTCCTCACGCTGTTTTACTTCACCGTTAGAGCAGTCGGTAAATGTACATACGTCTTCGAAAAAATCCGAAAAACTCATTGGTACATGGCATGGTTTGGAAGTCCGGCGTCCTAGCCACTGGGCCACCGACGCTCCTTTAAAATATTATAATCTAATTTAAAAGCACCTTATACCTTATTAGATTCACTCGTACACCTATTATATTATACCTATGTATCCCATCGATATAGCCATATTATGAGTCGGAACATGAACCCAATGTCCATCTAAAGTAGATTGCCCTTGACAACCTCGTATTTCCCTAGGGGCTGGACTTAATAAATATCTATAAGCTGAACCCGATTGACTGACCCTATACTTCGTCTATACTAACGCACATTATAGCTAAGAAATTAAGTAGATTTCCGAATTTAGCCAAGAAATTGAAATATAGCTCAAAATTGGATTCATGTGAATTTAATAATAGAACTATTTTAATACTAACCCGTTTTAGTTGCTTGTTTATCGTATGGTTATCTTATCTTATTATAGGGGGCCGGAAATAACCCAGCGGCACTTCGACCCTTGAGGATCTTTTGTGCCTACCCCATTTTACACACGGGTCATCTCAGTGTGCAGGTTTCCTCACGATGTTTTCCTTCACCGTTAGAGAAGTCCGTAAATGTTCGGTCTTCAAAAAATACGAAAAACTCATTGGTATATGGCGCTGCACGGTTTCGAACCCGGACCTCCCGCTTGGGAGTCCGGTGCCACTGTACCACCGACGTTCTTTTTCCTATGGTTAGTAGCCAACCTATTGTCAGAGTTGTTCAGGCCACTCGTAGGCCTCTGACATGGCTTAGCGACTGCTGTCGAACGACGACAACCGGGACCGACTGTTTAACGTACTCTCCGAGGCACGAAAGAGCACGGATGAAAAATGCCACTACCGGTCACCCATCCAGGTACCGACCGCGCCTACGTTGCTTAATCTGCACGATTACTTTCAGAGCTCCTCCTTTGTAGTAAATAACCTAATTTAAAAAAATCTTTTCTCACACCTTCCCTGCTTCATTTTTTTAACCCTCATGATGGCACGTGGTATAGGGTTACGGTTGAGATCGTCGTTATTAACCCTTAAATAGTAACGGATGCTGAGTTTTTTATTGTTACATATGACCCGTTTTGTAAATAACTTTTTAGGATTAGTTGAATGAAGAGTTTAAAAAAATAAAGTGTTTTAAAAAAGTTACGTAGGGGACGATGACAGAATTTATGATGGCTCTAATTAACAAATTAAAGATAATCTCTACTTTAATAATTTATATTCTCTGAATGTTTGTTCTCTGTATGATAGATACCTTTCGGGTTTTCTTGAACAGAACTAAGTTTTTCCTTGATTTAAATAGAAAACAGATAGACCTGTTATTTTACAAAGTAAAATGCTCCAAATTTAAATTCTGTCCGTATCAAATTTTAAAATGGAAATTATTTTGTTTTCAGCATTAAATCTCTCTTGTTTGACGCAAAAAACTTTTAACAATAAACGCAATCAGCCGTTACGGAAACTTCTTAGAATGGTATTAATTTTCAATGAGATTATTTACAAATCCTCGACTCCGAGCCACCGGGCGGGATCTGTCAATATTGTCACAAAACATTAAAGATACCAAAAAACGAAAAGTCTTTTAAAAAACTCAAAAAACGACATGAATGTGGCCTAATTTTCGCTCTCAATACCCGCTTTATGTGTAAGCATCGGGGCGTAACACAAATTAATTCATACGTCCTCGGACCCAAGATTTTTTTTACAAAAAAAAACCAAGAAAGACCGTTACCTTTTTAAATTTTTTTCTTTTTATTTATGGTGCAAAAATTGGGTTACTTAACGGGAGCGCGTCGGGACTATTGTGTGAATTCTTGAGGGATTCGCGCAAAAAAAGTTTGTAATAAAAAAAGGCGGAAAGTTTTCTTTTTTATTCGTGTTTGACAAAGAGGAGTATATAGGCACGAGTAGTAATTAATTGTTATTAATAGATTGACAACTGGGAATTATTAATGATGTCATCCGCTGGTATTTACCGGCCTTATCAAAGCAAATTGCGTCTCAGTCTTATAATTTTGTAATTATGGCACAGTTTTTATTGCACAATCTTGAATAAACTACCCGTTAATGGTTATTTACTTGTTAAAACGACCATAATAGTTAACTTTTTAAGTTAATTGCTTTGTTCTTACCTACTTCTATTCCTGATTGGAATTCTTAGAATAGTCACAAGATATCTGGTTACAAGATAATATCTTTACATCTGAATATCAGAAGACTCGAGGACAGCTATACCATTGTAGAATATTAAGTTTACCTATAATTTAAGTTTTCATTGTAAAGGAACGCACATCAATTCGCAAAGCTAGCACGCGTGTTCTGTCTCTTTATTTTAATAATTTTGAAACAAAAAGGAAACTAGCATAGAATCATTCAAGTCCCCATTCAACAATAGTGTTCGTGTAGCTGTGTGTATGATCTCATCAAGACTTAAGACGAGAGGACCCTCGACAAGACCAGATCAGGTTCGGACACACGGAGTTAAAGGTAATGTCTGCCATATTTGAAATTCCTATACAGTCCACTAGCTTCTAATTAGAGCGATAGTGGCACAGCGGCTAGGACACCGGACTCCCATGCGAGAGGTCCGGGTTCGAAACCGTGCAGCGCAACCGTGCAACCAATGAGTTTTTCGTATTTTTTGAAGACTTACGTACATTTACCGACTGCTCTAACGGTGAAGGAAAACATCGTGAGGAAACCTGCACACTGAGATGACCAGTGTGTAAAATGGGGAAGGCACAAAAGATCCTCAGGTCGAAATGCCGCTGGGTTATTCCCGGCCTCCTATCATAAGATAAGATAAGAAGCTTCTAATTATCAAAGTCTCGTACAACCATTGAAAATAACGTTTCGAATCGAAACACATAGAAGCTGCATGACCACATAGAATCCGTTTTATATATTGACATAAACCATTCACATAGCATTGTGAGCACCTAACAAAACTGACACGCTTTTTTATACAAACTAGATTTCAACCGTTCAAAGGGTCCCAAACTATGGAGGTCACAGGTCACCATCGTCTTTTCGTCTAAAGAAAAAAGTCGTTACGAAAAAAAAAACAGGATAAAAAAGGGGCTTCGCCTAATATTGTGAATATTGATGAAGAAAGGAATCTGGTTTTCGGATTCGTCTGTAACTAGTAGTTTTATTCAAACCGCATGTGTGGTCCCACGGTTTCAGTTCACGTGTTCCAAATCCGTTCTGGGAATTTAATGTGTCCAGAAACTTGATTTGGTCCGCTATGCGACTCTTCTGTTGTCTTTTTATTTAAAAAAAAGCATATTTCTAGATTTTTCCGTTATTTTTATTTTGTGCAATAAGTTTAGATTACTTTGGCTGTTTCAGTAACTCTATAATAAGTAATAACCTATTGTAAATAGTACTGTAAAGTAAGCTATATCCCCACATACCCGAAAACATGCTTACATATGAACGCAACCATACCAACATAAAAGATTACAAACCTAAAGAATAGGGTTGAGATCTTTTTATCTGAACAAAGGGCACGCGGTACATTACAGAATCCCTGCGCATGATTCGTACCCTTTCGCTCTAAAAGGGATAAAGCGGGATTGTGTTTAAGATAAACGGGGACAAAGGGGGGATCTGGAAGGTGGGTCGTATTGATCCCGGCACGCGTTGACGGGTTAACTGTAGCAGTTGAGTTCGAAGGGTTGGGATGCTGCGCGTACGCACGTGAGCTGTCGTCGAGCTGGTTTACGGGGTTTAGGGTTAAATACTTATTTACTTATTATGCAACAACATCAACTTTTTTGAAACATTATTTTTAGGACTTTTACGAATAAATGTTCAACTCTTTATCTGAACTAAATCCTAGCTCTTACAACGTTTATGTCTTGTGATAGATATAGTTTAGGTGTTTATTATAAAGAATTAATTTATAACTAATAATTGAGAAGTTTGTGAGAATTAGAAGATGGTTTTTTTAATGGTTAAAGTATCTTGTGGTTAATTAACGACCTCAATGTGTTTTGACTTATGTAACCTGGAAGCCGTTAAAGTCACACAAAATACATAAATCGTGTCTTAAAAGTTACAACCCTTGTCAAAACCACGTTATAATTTTGCAACTTAATAGTAACAGAAAATAAGTTAAGTTTTATTATTTAAATTTAATTTTAAAGAGTAGGTAAGGTAGGGTTTCATGTATGACCAGATAATATACATTTTAAGACCAATTGTAACACATGAAAAGCAGTAAATGGTATGAGTATGAGTAAGTAATAAGAATTCAAATAATGATAATGGCAAAATTGTATGATTTGACAATGATGTAATTAATGTAGTTTATATTGTAATATTATTCTGATAGCATAGCATAGCATAACTCTCACGTCCATAATGCCTGAGGGGGTAGACAGAGGAATCACCTTCATTAAAGGTAGTTTCCACTTTTCGCCGTAAGATTTGCTGAACAGACGTGATAAGTGGCGAGCCTATCGCTTAGTCACCTCGTACGACACTCACGGGAAGAGTTCGGGTGGTGCTATTCTTTATGGCCAGCACGACACGACATATTCTGATGTTATTCGCGTTATTCTGATGTTATTCTTTTAATTTTAGAGATGTACCGGATATCCGGTTACTATCCGGTATCCAGCCCATCCGGCCTATACCCCCCTCCACTCCTATATATAGCCATAAAGTCCGTTTCACATAGTGGCTACAATTACCGGAGATGCTGTATCACTCCGAGCTTCTGCTCTGGCACGAGGTTCGCCTCAAGGCCCGCACTCCACTCACCCCCCTCAGGGTTCGAGTGACGACTCGCTTGCTGCTTGCTGCTGCCCATCCGGCCGATTTTTGGTATCCGGCCGGATACCGGATAGTGGCTGCTAATATCCGGCGCGTTATTTCAGACAATAAGTTGAACAAAAAATAAAGTTACACTAATGTATATGAGACATGTTTGTTTATTTAACGTCTTATTAAGTAACAATAACTTTCGATATAATAAAGGAACTTGAAAGAAAGCAATTTTCATCTATCTTTGCCTTTCTTTACTTTTTCAAATCACAGTATTAAGAAAAATATTTAAAAATTAATATTAGCATACAATTATAAGTAAACAAATATTGGATAAGCATAATGAAACTCACCGCTAAAGTTTCATTCAAGGTTATTCAATATTCTAATTCAATCAGTTTTAAATTCTGATGTAAAAATAAAACACTAACATCTTTTCAGCCCTCTCTGTAGCGCTATCCCTTCGGCCGAATATTCGGCCGGCCGTCGCGTCGGCCCGATATTCGGTATCCGGATATCCGGTGCACCTCTATTTAATTCAATTTAGTTCAATTTAACTCTGTGGTCTTTCAATAATTATATTTACACCATGTAGATGGCTTCAATAACTTATTACCACAGCCACGATGTCAGTTTCCATTGTATTACAAAGCGAAGCAGTGTAAACGTAGGTATTCATTAACTAATTAATATGCGCGGGAAATGATTTGCAAACAATAGTGGTGTGTGTTTACTGAATGTGTTTACCCCATTGTAATGTTGTAACGTGCAGGTGTGGGGTTAGTTGGGGTATAACGTTACAGTATGGTAAATTATTAGAAAAGTAAAAAATAAAATAAAATCTTACGGCGAAAAGTGGGAACTACCTATGATGGCATTATGCTGAGCTGAGGCCTATTTAATGCTGCAGCATGTACGCCGTCTATTATTAATTTAGTTGTTTAAGAATATATATATTGTATAATAATATATTATGAATATGATATATGACCATAAGTAGAATTGCATGTGTGCTGCAATTAACAAATTAACGTTTTTCTATTTTTCTTTCTATTCTATGATGAAGGTGTTTCCTCTGTCTACCCCCTCGGGATTATGGACGTGAGAGTTATGCTATGCTAAAAAATAAAAATATATTTTTTATACGTGTGACATGTCAATGTCATTTTGACATTTGTCCAATTTGGCATTGGATGTATTGACTTAAAAATCTGAGTGACCAGGGAAATGGACGTTCGGGGAATTGGACGTTCGGGGAACTGTACGTTCGAGGATTTGGACATTCAGTTATAGACGCCTAACTATTAATAATACTCAAGTTTTGATTTGATAATAAATTAAAGATTTATTGTGACTGAATGGCACTAAAAAACAAAAGAATAATTAATTTACCTGTCCACACCGTCACTGTCTTCTTTTTAAGATTGTCTTTGTGCTGGACCTCTAAGGAGGCCTGCTATACAGGTAATTGGACATTAAGGGAATACATATATTTCACTGATTGGTCATTCGGGGAATTTGACGTAACGCCAATGATCCGATTTACCGCGTCAACTCTCTGACAAAAAACTAATCTCTAGTCCTTCTGACGAATATTAATTTGCCACAAAAACCGACACGATGTCAGGGCGGAGTCACTTGACAAATTTACGGTACTTTTTGCAGGTTTACTGGTTTTTATAGCTTCCCGTAAGCGATGAACGGTTTTTCGTTATGCTTTTTTTTGTTTTTCGGCGAAAGATAATTCAAAATGCGAGGTGTTAACTTGGGTTTATCTTGAACCCATATGTCTGTCTTGACTCTTGATAGAGATACATCAGAAAATGTAAAAAAGAATTGGAGACTATTAATATGTTATCTATAATATTTACCATGGAACAATTTAATACCAGTACCTTGGGATCTTCAAGGTCAGAGTGAATAGGCATTTACTGGACCCGCATGCTCCATCGTCGACCTCATCGTCGCTTACCATCAGGCGAGATCGAGGTCAAATGCGGGTTCAGAAGTAAATATAAAAAAAACAACATTAATCATATACCTATTATAAATAAGACATCTTGTGTCGTAAAATATAACACAAGTCAAGCCACAAGTCATAGAAAATTATCTCTGCCTACCCCACAAAGGACACAGCTTGAATATTATGTATTCAGTCATAGACTATTTATTATATAGGTTGTAACAAAAACTTCCTATAGAGCAGACAGAGGTTGTTCAGTATCCATAACTGAACATATTTCACTCTTCTGCACTATACTGCCGGTAACCTATTAATAATTATTCTATCGCCTAGGTTGCCTGGAAGACATCGCTCTGAACGATAAGGCCGGCTTTGTACACTTATTCTATGTTTCCTTTTGTATGTAAATTTCTTATGTGTAATAAAGTATTAATCTATCAATCAACATTTACTATGGTGCCAACTTTGAAATCGCGAAAAAAAATAAGAATAAGCTGTTTCATGTATTTCGGTCAGGTGTTGGAACAGCTAGTTTTTTCGCCATATCAGAGTAGGTCGCCCGCCAATGAACGGTCAAAGATGGGGCCTAATCTTTGACCGTTCATTGGCGGGCGACCCCTGGGGAAGGCAGCAACGTGCTATGGCCGCACGCTGCTGTAACGGGAGGAACCGGGAGGAGGAATGTACACCTCCCAGGAGGAGCCCAAGGCAAATGCTAGGAGGGCACCGGTGCGTTCCACTGGAGATCCCGGAGCCCTCCGATTAGCACGAGGCCGGCCATCGAGGGGGTTCTAGTGAGTGGAAATCTCACATAACCCAGTCTCTCCCCCAGGAGGCTGAGTATCTTTGGAAGATTTCCCCCCCGTTACCAAAAAAAAAAAGGCCCTGCCCCATAGTTAAAGTTGTTACACCCTGTATAACATCGCTTTTCTCAATCTACAAATCCTTTTTGTTTTGTGTACATGAAGTTTTTTTTAACTTTATTAAAACTTTCATGACAACTGTTACTTATTTCATAACCATAGCACGTAGCAAACTAACTAAGCATTAATGCAATCACAAGAGTATTAAAGCAATGTCAGACGCGTTTTAATCGCCATCTCTACTAGGGATGTTACCGAGGTGATTTTACCAGAACCGGAGTCGGAACCGAAGGTTTGAAATTTGATTTATCGGCGTCGGAACCGAAATCGTCGAAGTCGAAGGCGGAGGTAGAAGAGAGATGTTCACAAGAAGTTCAAAAATTTTTATAGTAGAACTGGCCAGTGTTTTTTTATGATAATAGTGTATCATTCATATCATATTAATAAAATATTGATATTTGAATATGTTTTCTCACAAATTTGCACTTTGCCGTATTTGCGTCAACTTCATAAAAGTAGTTCCATAATAACACTCGTTTTTGTCTTCACTGATCTATAAATAAACTTATCACAAATTCAATTGTAGCGCGTCTGACACACAATTCACAAAACAAACAACTGAACCGGAACTGTGGCTGCGAGCGCGAGCGTGACGGGATATACGGTATAACCTCCGATTCAAAATTATCGGAGCTGAAGTCGGAGTCGGAGGTGTAAAATCAATCGGAAGTTCCGACCTTTCGGAGTCGGAGTCGAAGCTCCGTAACATCCCTAATCTCTACACATAGACCTCTGAACCAGCAATTAGATACATAAGTGCTTTATTATCTACGTCGCGGGCGCATGTGCGCTGACCTTAAGATTGATACAATTATAACAATGTACACCTGTACTGCGTAGAATGTTATAAACCTTATAAATAAACAGGTTAACTGAGTAGGTAAATTATATTTTTAAAACGAAAACAAGTCTCGAGTTTGTTACAGTTGGGTCCAAAGAGCCAATGAACTGGGGTGGACCATGATATCTGCAAATAAGTACAAATCAAATCAAATTTCAATATAAAGTAAGTACCTTAAAGTACATTTTTACAACGTCATTTTTTACTCTACCGCCGCTTCGTAAGGTGCTGTAGCTGAAAGGAAAGAAGCGGCGCGAGAAACTTTCAGCAGCACATCTTTTGAAATAAATATAAATAATTATCTTAAAATATACACAATGTGCAGAGCTCGAGCTGATATTAGGATCAAGCGTCTTTATCATTTTAGAAGTAATTTATTTTATAATAACCCTTTTTACATAAGGTCCGTCATATATGGTTCTTAATTTTTTTCTCTGTCATATTTATTACAGTATCAGGTATCTTATTATAAAATCGTACACAGTGACCCATAAATGATTTATTTTTTATTTTATTTAAACTTTATTGTACACTTAATAAAAACAATTAAAATGAGACATTGTACAAAGGGTGAACTTATCTCTAAAAGAGATTTCATCCAGCAAACCCGCGAAAGTGAAAGATGCGTTATAATTTAGAGGTAGACAGACATAGTGTGTACGTCAAATAAAAATAAATACAATATATAAAGACAACTATAATAAATATGCATATATAGACATATAAGCACAGATATGCAATAACTATAAAATAAATATCTGTAAAAATACAATACATAATATACATACATATACGTACATACATATATAGGTATAAATAAATATTAACAAACTAAGATGGATGACATAACAGGAATCAAAATTGAGAAAGGTAGTGTTCTTTTACTTGCTTTTTAAATGGGAACTTTTTGACTCTCACGAATACTGGGGGGTAGTGCGTTCCACAACCTAACCGCGTGAACACAAAAGGAGTAATTGAAGAAATCAGTTTTGTGAGGAATGGAAGGGAATTTGAGGAGGGTGCTGATGTGATATCTAGATAGTTGGTCACGTGGTGAAAATGTTTACGCAGGTAAGAGGGTTTACTTTACTAAGTCTAAGGCGTGGGATTGCAAGTTTGTTTTTGTTTCTGGTAAGAAGTTATGATTATCGCAGTTTTTCGGAAACAACTGTACGTTACTACCTAGTCAGTGCTTACCTAGTCATTAATTGAATTAGGCCCGCTTGCGCGAAAATTTTATTCTGGGTTAACTTGTCAATTGTCTATACTTCATATAAAAATGACAACAGGTTAGAATTAACACGAGAGTTAACGGTTCGTACAAGATGGCCTAGAAAATTATTACCCCAAAGAGTGGCATAATGTACAGTGGAAACACAATACAATACAATACAAATATACTTTATTGCACACCCGGGCCAAAAACAAAACATACAACATAAAGAGAAGTACAATACAATGTGCAGAAGGCGGCCTTATCGCTTTAAGCGATATCTTCCAGGCAACCTTCAGGTGATGGAAAAATAATAAAATATATAATATACGGGTGCAAAAGGCGTATGAAATAGATACTACCCTCAAATAAATAAATAACAAAATTAATTTTGAAAAACAATATTATTAAAAAAAATACCATTTAGTACTTTGTTACTTATTTGACGAATATCAATGAATCGTAACAAAAACGTATAGCGATCAGGGTTCCACAGATTACAGCTTGATGAGTCTTCTACTGTACCTAATATAGTAGAAGTATTAATAATGGGGTTACGTTGTTGCGTTCATGCTGTCATGACGTGTTTGTCTTATTTTGTTGTTTAATAACGGTTTACAGGGTTATTTTTCGTAAATCTAGTGTATTTTACCTAAAAATCATCCGTGTTAAGTGAACCTTATATAAGACAGTGAAATGGGAGTGAAATACTACAGATGGTGTGGATCCGGCAACCTAACCTCCAATTGCACTTGGAATGCAAGACACTAGGCATTCCTAATGCACACGACTCTCCCTTAATCTTGGTAAACTGTTTTTTTCGCCAAACGGCAAAACGTTCGAGTTATTTTTAAGATTCTAACACAGTCATTGGCCAAATTTCAGTCTAAACCACTAGCAGGGGCCATTCATTATAGAAAAAAAATGAGTTTCTTTCATCCATTGGTTTTCATCCGGAATTAAAACTTCAATAAAAGAAAACATCATAAACTAGAATCTTTCCATTTTTTAAACAATCTAATTTGTGGACTTCGTCAGTGTTCAGTCTTTTAAATCACAAACCATTATTTTCTATGCCTACTTCTATTCAAGTCACCCAAATTAGCATTCTGATCAATCCGCCGTAAGCGTAACCCTCCAGCGACCAAAAGTAAATGAACCCCATTCAAAGAACCATATTCATTTCTATGGCTAAAACGATGGGAAAACAATATCATCATTGTGCGAACTCATAAAAGAGCTTTCATATCAATTTCTTGCTTACGGGAAAACCACAGTAAAAATGTACTTTTTGAAGCACATTTTCTGCAATATTAGTCCCTATGCGGGGGTAAATAGTAACTTTTATGGGGTAGGAACGGCAGTAGTGAGTGTTGTAGGTAATTGTGGGGATTTTGATGTACGTATTAGGATACTTGAGCCAAATTAATTCGTTATCTGTGATCTTCGGCGGTTATTATTATGTCACTCGTTGCGTGGGCTCGTATAGAGTCACCTTTTACGGCCGTTGTCGATAGGGTTGTCTATTTTAGATATTTAATTACCATTATGGCGCCAAAACTAAGCTATAAAACCTAAGCAAACCCAATTATGTTATCATCAGAAGGAAACTAAAACGAGCTACACATGAGTATAACTCATTGTATTGTCATTCATTTTAATATAAAATTACATAATAGAGATTTGACCACATAATCGTGTTGTGTAGTAATCCCGCGACCAGAGATCCATTAGGAGCACATTAGGCGAGACCTCGCCTCGCCTGAAAACCAGCGTGTCGCTGAGGTCTCGACCATTTCATTAGGCACATAGGTCAATACATGTTATAGATATCGTATCGTATATTTTGTTTATAGGTTAACAATTAGAATAAAATAACTGTGTTGTACTATTTTATTTTATTTTAATTTATTTTATGCAGATTCGGATATATCATAACTGTAAGGAATAATTAATTTCGTTCTAGAAAAAATATTTTATTGTGAACAAGAAGTGAATACCGACAGAAATTTATATTTTTATAAATTATACTATCATATACAGTTAAATAACAATAAATACACTAAAACTAAACTAAACCTAAAATAGGAATAAATAATAATAGTTTCAGGGTTTAAAAACTGGTTAATGCTTAATAATGTTCGAGTTATTAAAATACATTTTGTATTTACTTGTAAAATAATATCTTGAAAGTTCCTAATAAGTTACTGTAATATAATTAGACAATTTTAGACATTTGGTAATATTTTTTCACGTCAAGTTTCCTGCTCTGTTCAATGTTCAACCCTAAACCGCCCGGGGGTGTAACGCACCCGCCACGGCTGGTGGGTTATCTGTAACATCTAGACTTTTGTTACCCACTGCAATCAGTGGCCCATCGACGGGATTATTAGCGTATTGGGGTCTTTTGTACCCATGCTGAGGTTCTTTTTTCACATTGCATTGATGAGAAACGTATTTATAAACAGTTTTTTTTAATTAAAACCTTTTTTGTTCTATCTTTAGAGGCTGTTTGATGTCGAGAACTGTTTATAAATTAATTTTTAAGATTTTTAATAAAAATTTTGATTAAAAGACCAAGTAGATACATTAAATTACTTCAATAATAGGCCCTGGCTCAAGAAGTACAGATAGAATCCTGTTGTTCTAGGTCTAGGTATACCTAGATATAACAAAAAAGGTTTTAATTAAAAAAAACTGTTTATAAATACGTTTCTCAGTATCTATAGATACGAGTATATCCAGCCCTGTAATCTCGGGCGAAGAATAGACTGAGGAGTCATCAGGGTCGCGGGCGGTTAAAGTGGGGGATTTGGTCGTCCATTGGCTGGCGACCCTTGGGGAAGGCAGCAGCGTGCTATGGCCGTACGCTGCTGTGACGGGAGGAAACGGGAGGTGGAAAATACACCTCCCAAGAAGAACCCAAAGCAAATGATAGGAGGGGCACCGGTGCGTTCCTCTGGAGATCCCGGAGCTCTCTGTTATGCACGAGGTCGGCTATAGAGGGGGTTTTAGTGAGTAAAATTGTCACATAACCCGGTTTCTCCCCAGGAGGCTGGGTATCTTTGGAAGATTTCCGCCCCGTTAACAAAAACAAAGGTATAGATATACCATCGCGACACATTTTTAGCCACAGACGCTGCTTAATATTTTGCAGACCTACTCGTATATCATGATAGACATACCTTAAAATTACCAGTTAGAAGATGTTAGAATCTTATGAATTTCTATTCACAATATTTTTTTCATTGGACAAACATTCACTGGACCGTTCACGTAACAGAATCCGCGTCACTTCCGAATACTTTTGACGACCAACAATGAGATATGTCGTCCAGAAATCGTAAAAATTAATTCAAAAATAAATTCAGCCGTCATGGGAAATGTCGCCACGTTCACGGTTTGACTAATAAGGATTTCGTCCGAAAACTGAAGGGTCTCTGTCCTTTACAAAGGACAGTTCGATTCGTGACGCGATAAATCGATACAGATAGTGACATATGTTTTGAATATAGAACGTCATTTTTTTGGCAGCGCCGTTCCCTTATGCCGTAATCTTTGAATAAGAAAGAAGGGGGCCGATGCAATTATATTTTGTGCTCGCAAAAGGACAGTTTGTACAGCAGTGCGAAGTTTGGACAATGGCTAGGAGCACCTTGGCGGTGGTCGTACGTGTCTTTATTATGCCAAGATGTTTTTCTTTGGAAATTATTGTGTAATTGGTTTTTTTTTTCTAGAAACTGAGATAACTGTAGAAATGTTTATAACTATCATTTTGTAAATACACTTCTATTGACACTGACTACGTTAATGAACCACAAAAAAATAAATTAAATTAAATTAATAAATTAAATTGATTTTTTCGTATTTTGTGGTTCAACTGGTTTTGTAGTGAAACTACCCATAGAGCTCATTATTATAGCTTCACATGTGGTCGAAAAATATAAAAAAATTCCAACCTTATGTCTGCGCAATATGATACATTTCAGATACTCAAATTTTGACGTTTTGGGTAGGTTCACCTGTGGTCGACTGTACTACACTATGTAAGTTACGTAACAATTTACATAGTGTAGTTCAGTCAACCACAGGTGAACCTACTCAAAACGTCAAAATTTGAGTATCTGAAATGAATCATATTGCGCAGGCATAAGGTTGAGATTATACGAAAGTTTTTGACAGATGGTACAGAATAGAATAGATTAATTTTAGTTCATGCTGCACAATTTGAAATATACATGTCAAAAATATAATTCTTATTAGTAGAATGATCGCCGGATAAATTAATTTTAAATAAAAGACTACACTTTGGAACTGTATATTAAAAATAAAATTATGTTATTAATGCTGCCATTTTTTTGTGGGGAGACGAATTAAGGAGAGAGGAGGTGATCCGCGAGCCGGCCACTTCTTAGTACAGCGCATTTCCCTCGCCATTCAGCGAGGGAACGCCGCGAGTATCCTGGGTACTTTCGGCCAGGGGGCACTTCGCGGGGGGCTGTTTGACTGAAATTATATATAATGTAATAAACATTAGAAATATATTGGTAGGTAACTATACTACAGCTTGTAGTCGACTGTACATCGTCCACCATTTTTTCATTCGTCTCTAGTATAAAAATTAATTGTCGTTTGAAAAGTTTGAAAATTGCTGTTACATATTTATTACCCACAGTAATATTTACAGGGTTAGTTTCTGGTATTTTCGTTTTTTTTTATAACAGATTATCTGCTTCTTCGTAAACACGCATTTTTTTAGTTAACCCTCAAAACCAGAAGCTCTAAAAACTGTCGGTCCGTTAATAATCGTCCCGGGCGTGAGACTTTTTTTTTCTTTTACAAGTAGGGCTTGTTAGTGGTCAGTTATGTTTTTTTAACAAAAGGTGAGCAAATTTGTATAACACTCAAGGCGATTGGCTGAGAAAACATGTTTTACGTTCTTTTTTTGTTATGAATATTTTTGACCATGAGTTAGTTACAAAAAATCTTTACTAGACAGGGGAAATTGAAAATAATAAGTGTTACTATCCTAAAAAATCCGCTCTTCCTGAAAATTGCTCATTTTATTCAAATATGAATGAATAAATACACTTTATTGCCTTAAATAGTGTGATACCGTGCGTACGAAAGCGATCTCTTCCAGACAACCTTTTGGTGGAGTAATTTTGGTTGAAAAAGGTAGGTTGTGCACCGTTTACAATGATATATTTATAATCTCTTCTAAGTCGTTTTCCTAATTGCTGAGGGTCGTGATCAATCTAAAGAATTAATAACATAGAACGACTCGTGGCAGATTTAATGGGGTGGTTTGCCTTGCCTTCCCCATTTCACACACTGGTTATCTCAGACATGCAGGTTTGCTCACGATGTTTTCCTTCACCGTCAGATCTGTCGGTAAATGTATGTAAGTCTTTCGAAAAAACCGAAAAACTCATTGGTACATGACATTGCCTGGTTTCGAACTCAGACCTCCCGCATGGCAGTCCGACGTCCTAGCCACGACGCCACCGACGCTCTGATATATACAGGGTGTAACATTAAGAACGGTCAGTATGGGAAAGTCTGAAACTATAAGACATACGAAGATCTGTTCTTAGGAACCATGTCATCAATTTTAGTAACAAGAAACACTGTATTCATACATTTTAAAAAAAACCTGTACTCAGCCTGGGAATCGAACCCGGTTGTTTTGAAAAAAAAACCAACACTATTTCTTTTTAGATATCTATTGTGTAGGTTTTAAGGAATAAATGTTAGTATGAAACGTGATGTTTAAAATTAATAAAACGCATTGTTTCCATATCTTTTAATTTATTTTAGTAGGTGTTCAAAATGACTACCATTTTGTAAAATACAACATTCAACTCGTTTAGGTAAAGATCTTACTATTGAATTTTGTATCTTCAGGTGGTGAATTTGCGTTAAAATTGTCTCTATGGCTGCTTTTAGGTCTTCAATTGTGTCGTAGCTTGTTTTGTACACTTCATCCTTAATATCCTTAATATCTAAATATAAATAGTGTTGGATTTTTATTCAAAACTACCGGGTTCGATTCCCAGGCTGAGTACAGTTTTTTAAAAAAATGTATGAATACAGTGTTTCTTGTTACTAAAATTGATGACATGGTTCCTAAGAACAGATCTTCGTATGTCTTATAGTTTCAGACTTTCCCATACTGACCGTTCTTAATGTTACAGTCTGTATAATATACACATCCAAAAAAAATACATAAATATCTACATATACACACACATACATATATACATAAATAAATATCTACTTTGGTTGCTGAGATAATTACAATATTTCATGTAGTTTTCCATGTCGTTCGATTAGCTCTAGTGCCGTGAGGCTGATAACGAAGATGTTCCATCTCAAAAATCGAGGGCGCAAAGACCGTTAGAGTACTTAACTGTAAAAATCTTCGCTATGACTTGGACCTCAAACCTATTAAATAGAGCTATGAATATGTTAACCTCTGACAAAATGAGGGTATTTTAATGCAAATATTACATCAATAGCGTACCCCTATCCATCATGGGTGGAGGGGGTGCGGGGTGGGCTATTGACACAGAATTTACGAGATTAATATTTACAAAGGAACCCTAGCTTCATACGTCTTTACTTACATCATATTTTCATATATTGGACAACTTATAGTAAAGAATTTTCTTGGACGCTTAAGTAGAGGCAAAATTGGACAAGATCTGTCAACTATCCGAGGTAGAGTAGGAAGGACGTGTAAGTAGATAAGCCGGATTAAATCGCCATAGATTGTTGAAGTTTACATGACTCTCTCTGCGTCTTTTATCGCGTATATAATGGGGAGTGCTCTTCAGAACTATTTGACTTGGTACCGTCGTCTAGTTTCTTGAATCGCACCACTCGCTCATCGGCGGCTCAATTTTCACCAGCACTTTCTAAAGCCTTGGGTGTCTACCACGACCCGTTTTACTCGAGCGTTTCTGCCATGCACCTGTAAAATGTGGAACTCTCTTCCACCCGACGTTTTCACGCAGCGCTACGACATGGGATGCTTCAAAAAGAACGTTAAAAAAGTCCTCTCCCTCCACGGCCGGCAACACACAAGCAATACCCCTGATATTGCACGTGTCTCTAGGCGACGGTGACTACTTACTATCAGGTGGCTCGCCAGCCTGTTTGTCGTAGCCGATTTATAAAAAAAACTGATTCTAAGCATAGAAATCGGACTACTAGCGCCATAGGGGTTAATTTCAAAATCTTTGACTCTAAGTCTTAAAGAAAACGACCTTATATTTTATAGAGAAAAGTATCTATCTAAGATAGTAATTTTATAGAGAAAAGTATCTATCTAAGATAGTAAATTCTGAGAGTATTCGATGAACAATTCTACAACTAGGTATTTATACAAATACCCATAATCTGGGGACGTAGTTTGTCGCTTCGTTTTATTTGACACATTCATAGAAAGGTTGAGAAATCATTTTTTATTTATTTATTTAAATATCATAATGAAAACTTTTTGCAACATGGTTTCACAGAGTATAGCTTGAAGTGTCTTCTACTGTACAATAAGGCATAACCACAGTTTATCTGGAATGAGGGCAGGATAAAGAAAAATATGGTTTCCATTTTGGTCAAGGCAATCCACATATATTATATACGCGCGTCGAATTGAAAACTTCTCTTTTTCTGATCGTCAATAAATTAAGATACGATCCTAACCTAAGTAAATCTTTCTTCAAACAAATAACAAAGGTCAAAAAATTTAAATATAACATCTATATTCTTATGTCAGCAATCTACAAAACTAAGAAAAGATACTCAAACTTTACATATTATCTATAATATCAAATCAAATCAATCAAAATCACTCTACCATCGCTTCGTAAGGTGCTATAGCTGAAAGGAAAGAAGCGGCGCAAGAAACTTTACTTACACTAATTATGAATACAATCATATATGTACACAATGTGCAGAGCTGGAGCTGAATTTAGGACCAAGCCTCTTTATCGTTAAGTAGTCATTTATAAAATCGTACACAGTGACCCATAAATGATGTGTTTACTTTACTAAGTCTAAAGTTCCATTATGAGCATTTAAAATTTTCAACCACAGATAAAATCTCCAAACATCTTAGTATCTCCACCCATTGGAGCGTTATTCAAATCCAAAAATCTACGAAATAATCCATGTCCACTATTGTAGGGACATTTTTATCCCGCAACTTATCCCCAAAGCGGTGTTCCCACGGCGACCGTATAATTTGGCTATAAATAAAATTGCACTGTAAAATTTCTTGGACATTGTGCTTCCGATGGTCCAGTGTGGAAAGAGCTTTACTTATATAAAAAAAATATATATATAAAATGGTTCAAGAAAAGTTTTGTCAATTTCTATACTATACTAACGTAACGTTGTATGTACGAGTTTTTTCGAACATAGAAACATTGCGATGTTAGTAGCTGCGGCTATAAATGTATGTTTTCGGAAAAAAAGTAAAAGCTCTGAACTCAACGCCGGATATCATTAAGAGACCGCGAATTACCTAAACACCTTAACCCACGGTGTTAGCGATGATGGACTTTTAACTAAAAGTTAGACAAAGAAGCTCTCTTTGTCTCTAACATAGGTAAGCTACCCATCACATAAAACTAAACTAACTATAAAAGTCAATATATTCAACTCTATAGTTCTAAAAGTCATTGCCAAAAACTCGCCATAAAGTAAAACAGCAGGGTTACCGTAACAAAAAGTCCTGGGTGTTGCCATATCGCCGCATATTTTACCAGCAGATATCGGAAGGCTTAAGGGATCACGGGTAACCCTTTGCGGGTCCGATTTGCAAGATAAGGGTACGTGTCCGTTGTTTCACGAAATCCATCCTTCTGCTTCTGATGAGCTTTTGACGGAGAATACCTACCTAATAGAGCTCAAACAATTTCGAAGAATATTTTAGACAAAATCAATAAAAGTGTGAGTGTGGTGTCTCCCAACCATGGAGCACTTGCTCTGCTGTCCCGCGTGTCCGACCACCTGCACGCGGGAGGACCTTTTCGAGGCCAACCAGAGGGCTATCGATGTGGCTGCCTTCTGTTCGGGAAACATTTAGTTCGGATCATCAACTCGAAAGAAGAAGAATTATAGAAACATCTTTTCAATTGGGTGTAATTTACAACTGTGTTTCTTCGTCTTAGTCGTATTCCTCATTGATGAGGGTCGTGATGACCCGTGACCCTTTCTGACATACCAACATAGAATGACTTTCTTGTTATAAATCTTAGAGATCTGATGATGAGCAGGAAAAAGTAAAGGGATCACGAGGATTTCTAAAATTTACAGATTTTTATCTATGACGCTGGGGTTCGTCCTCATGGCCAATTTGTTTTGCCAAACTGGTATGACCACGAGGAATAGTTGCTTAGATTAAACAACTTAGATGGAGAACATAAAATAGATGGAGAACATAAAATAAACGTATTCCATTCCAATAAATTAGGAACTGGCCATTGGAAACGAACTGGTTCTGACTGATTCCCGCCCTTACACCGAGGCTCGTAAAACTTTATCACACGATCACGCCTCGCAGTGACTCTTGCAAATGGCTTTTTCAAATATTCCATATATTTACCAGATTTATCAGGTCACATTTTGATATTCAACAACCTTCGGCTCAGTAGATAATGTCATTGGGATTCAATTTCATGTGGTGGGTACACCAGCTCAGCATAATGCTGAGCCACAGCGCTGATTTCTTTTTTCTGTCTGCTCTCTTTATACAATAAAAACCAATTCCTTTTCTAAAGGAGGGTAGTACCAATCGCATCAGCATCATCTCTGGTCTCTGGTCTGGGTAAAATCACGGAGTTAGAATATCGCCTCTTAAACGATAAAGAAATACAACATTCAGGGCATACTTAAGCCTCCCTTCAAGGGTGCAGTGATTAAAGTGGCCATCCCCCGATCGACGTGTAATCCGCCATATTGATTGATGGCCGGGCGACGGGCGATAACGCGGTATTTCCCTTTTTTGGGGTAAGTATGCGGACTTTCCCTATTTTGTGGGAAAACTGCGGTTATGACCGCTGAGGGTGGTTTGCGAAAGAGGTGCGAGATGTTTGATAGATAAGTACTTTTAAAGCCTGTGTCGTATTGCGTGACAGAAGTCCTTTTTCGGAAACTGAAGAACAAACTCTATAAGTATACCTTTAACACATTATAAAGTACAACTGTTAGAAAAATATTGACTTGTGCGAAATCTAAAATACTCATATTTGTTATGTCACAAAACAAATAAGTAGGTAGGTACTTCCATGGTTTTCAGAGTGACTAAATCATGTAGAGTAAATGTATTCCATTTCCGTAAGATCTTTTTTACATTTACGCCTTTAGCACATGCAGCGGTTTTAAAACGGAATTGGATCGCACCCATAATAGAAATCTAGAAAATAAAAACATAGGTTTCTATGGATTCAGTACAATTTCGTTTAAAGGCTTATATAAATAATAAGCTTGTTATTGTTTTTATAAAATTCTTTACTAAGCAAACTTATAAACAAATGCATAACGAACTTAAGTTATACAATGATATGATATGATGATGTTATGATTTTGTTTTTCAACAGGCTAAATAGACACTTTCTAAATTAATTTACATAATTAATAATTGCTCATTGCATTTTGAGATGTGTCAAAGTTAAGTAGGTACTAATTTTACGTTATCTTATGAATATGTAAGCTATTGTATAGACTTTACTATTTCCATGTTACAATAAATAAACAATTATTACACTAAGTAATATATCGCTACGAAAATAGCGGGTAAAAAAATAAGTTTCTATGGATTCAGTACAATTTCGTTTAAAGGCTTATATTAATAAGTAAAGAGTCAGTCAAGAGAGGTAAAGCAGATTCAAGCAATCACAACTTTGATTTAGCAAGTTCAAGTTGCATCATTTCAAGTTTAAAACGTGCAGCCAGTACGATTTAATCAAAACCGAAGGTCAGTTCTGTTTGTGTCCACACACAGCACCTGCTTCCAAAGAATAATAATACGATGACACTGCAAGCCGGCCGCCGTACATGCGACAGAATAAATTAATCCACACAAAAGCTGACCGGAACGCGGACAATGCACTGTTTTCTTAACGGACCCATTCGTATTTCGGACCTTACAAGGGGATATTCAAATTTTAGGGTCGCGCAATTTTGAATATCGAATCATTATTTTTACTTTTTTTGACCAAGTGGCCAGTTCTCACGGGTCAAGCGGTGACCTTTGCCGGACAATGCGCGATACATCATAAGCCGCGTTCAGAATTTATAATTAATGTCTCGGGTTCGATCCTGGGGTATTGTGCAAATTCGCGGATAATGGCCCCGCGAATCTTTGTCACGATTTATGTGCATACGTGAATAGTTGAACTAGTTAGTGGAAAGTGGTATTTCTTGAATATTGATGAATAGTTGCAAGTTGGGACGGTGAGAGTGCGGGGCTGGAAATGTATGGTCTTGAGAACCGAACTCATTTTGTATGACACTTGTTAGGTCATTAATCTTTTGTGACGTCTTGACCTTCCGGTTTGGCATCAGTTTCTATAGCTGTTTATTATTATTATATATTTATAGACAGGCAGCATGTATGCTGATGCGTCTATGTCATAGTGTTGGAAAGTTATAAGTTCTTAGTTTCATTTTATAGATTTCACAGTTCACAGTTTTTACAGTCAGTCATTTATTTAATTATTTGAATATACTGGAAACAATTCTTGCATTATTAATAATAAATTATATTTTTCTATCTTTACAACCTTGTAGAAAGATGAAAACACATAGTCCGGTTTAGGATACCCTGGGATTCTGGGTATAAAAGTCCTTAGATATCTAACACGTAATGAGGATTATAAAATAATAACGGGCGTCTATTCCGGGGTGGCTGCCAATCTAAATGAAACTATCACCACAGAATAAATAAATGTCACATTCACTCATATATGTAGGGACACTTCATTGAGTTTTAGTAGATTTGGCGGCCATCCCGGAATCAACGCCAGACTCATAAAAACTGTTGAACCCGGAATCTCCAGATCAGGCATCAGATGTCTAGCGTCTATGCCTATCTCTAACCAAGGAGACTTAATTTTGCAAGCTTATACCTGAAAAATAAAATCGTTCACCTAGGTACAGTCGACCAAAGGTCAACCTACCCAAAACGTCAATATTTTAGAATCTAAAATGAATTACAGAGAGACAAGGTTGAGATTTAATTGAGGGTTTTTGACAGATGGTATAATATAGCTTGTGGTCTACTGTACCATTCCATTTGTGAGCAATACCTAATAATAATAATAGGTACCTAATAATAGGTATTGTCTACACTACATATTAACGAAACGTCCTTAAAAAATACAGTCTATCCAAATCTACGCCATAGCTCAAGATAGAGATAATACGAGACTTAACGTAGCTTTAACATTAACGACGTTTCTTGCAACTAATGGTTTACCAACAACTTACCTACTCGTAAATGCAACGTACCTAAATTGTAACGATGTCGACTTCATCGTCCATATCAACCTCCTTGCCATCAATTTCAACCTCATTGTTAGCGTTTATCTCACCTCATTCCGTGTTGGCATCTTCATTTCTTCATCTATATTTTCAAAATTCAAATCATATTCCCATTCCATTTCTAAATTCTATTATTCCGTTAATTTCATTGTTTTCTTTGTATTTTGCACTTTCACTTTCTCTCTGTATTTTGTCTTGAACGGACGTTTCTCCGTTTATTTTTGTCTCTTACTACTACCTATTTTCTACGTGTGTTCTGTTCCTTAAAAATATAATATCTATTACCGAGTTCTTCTATTACTTCATCTGCACACTGTCCTAGAACCCTGCTCGCCGGCACCTAGAGGACAGACTGTAGCAAAGTAAGTAAATCAACGCCTTTTTATAACAAGAATTAATTCAGTCGTGTGTCATTTTATTTATGGTCAAGGATTGTCCACGTGCGAGTCAACCCTTTACCATAAATAAAACATTTCATCTCCCTCATTGGGATGATCTTGTCAACGGGGGCACATAAAAGCCTGCACTGTAGTAATAACTAACATTAAGATTATAAGATATTAAATAAAAAATATTGGTAATGTGTAGTGTTTTAAAAAAAATTACATAAAAAAACAATTAAGTAAATCTATTTCAACATTATGAGTCATACTGAAGACGACACAGCATGGTCCCAGCCAAACCTTTGCCTGTCCAAAAGGACGAATGAAAAAAAACCTCTTCACGATATAGATGCTGGAAGCCAATTCTCAATAACGGGATACAATATCGAACTGGATAAATATCCCATCTCACATGTCGACTATAGATATCACGTAAAATATCGACTACTAAGGACCACTCGTTGCTGCATGTCGATCGCTAGGACTCGATAAATATCGATATCGATAATCCGAGAATAGCAAAAAGTCCCGTCCTTCGTTATCCGCCATTTTTTCGATATTTATCTACTGTAATATTTATATCCTTCTAAGTCGTGTACCTCATTGCTGAGGGTCGTGATCATTCTAAGGAATTAATCACATAGAACGACTCTCGTAGCACATTTAATGGGGTGGTTTGCCATTGCCTTCCCCATTTCACACACTAGTTATCTCAGTGTGCAGGTTTCCTCACGATGTTTTCCTTCACCGTTAGAGCAGTCGGTAAATGTACGTAAGTCTTTCGAAAAAACAGAAAAACTCATTGTTACATGGCATTGCCTGGTTTTGAACTCGGACCGAGAGTCAGGGAGTCCGACGTCCTAGCCACGACGCCACCGACGCTCTCGACGAATATTTTTATCACTCCGCGAGAATTGCCCTCCTGAGCATAAACCCAGTACAGTCGTGAACAAAACGTCATTAGTGGACGTTAAGGGACGTGGAAATAACGGGACGTAAGGACGCTAAAGAACGTATTTGTCGGAAACGTCGCGGCTGACAATTTATGCCGACATAACGCGTAGCGTGGATTTGGAAACCAAATAAATACAATGTGCCGCGGTAAAACACTGCGGGGTGGACGGAAGGTGCTACGACGGCGAATCGATAATTTGGAATTCGTTTTAAGGGTTTTGTCTGTGCTATAGTTTTTTTTACTTATCGCCAAAACTATACCCCCCCTCCCCCTCGTATATTTTTCGAACATTTTTAAGGTATACCCTTATCTCCAAAGATTGCAAGCCGAAAAATCTGAAATAATTCGGACTCATAGATAATGTCCTATCTTTTACAGGAAAAATAAAATGAAGTGTCAAAAATTTTCAGTTTATGAGAAATAATAAAATGATATTATTTTTTTACGATAATAAAATCTGAAATAAGTAGTACTCATAGAAGGTGTTATATGTATTCTAGGGAAAATAAAACTAGTCTACATACGAGTATTTATGATTTTTGAGAAAAAATAATTGAACGGATCCCTCGGTGCGCGAATTCGACTCACACTTGGCTATTTTTTTGTATTATTAAAACATTATTCACTTAGGTTATTACAGATATTTAATGACACATTTACAGTGCGTGAGCTCTTAAAAACATTCGGGTGTCGGGTAAAATCAGACTGTCTTTGTCTTATTACAGTAAACACCCAGAAGTTTTCAAGTACAGAATTTTAACTAGAAGCTCACGCACTGTACCTACATGGTGCTTTAAAAGAAAAGCCACTATTTAGTACAAATAATAATAAAATAGAACAACGATTTGTTTATAGACATAGGGTAAGAATTCAATTAATTTTTATATTATGTAATTTGATTTTTCTTTCATTTCAGCTATCTAAATGTTTAATGTGAAGTGCTTAAAAATAACGTTAATAAAGTCCTTTCCCTCCACGCCCATCAGTAACACACAAGCAATACATACCCTGGTATTGCACGTGTCCCTAGGCGACGGTGACTACTTACCATCAGGTGACCGTTTACCTTTTTGTCATAACCTATTATATAAAAAAATATTACACTGGATTTAAAAAAAGTTATAAGTGTACTTATACTCGTAATATGATGTAAGCAGATATAAAATACTGTATTAAAATTAAAAAAAAAATATATACTTTTTCTTTCTTATAGATTCGATATCGTCTCGAAAATCGCTTCGCTTTCGCCACCACACTTCTCTCCCCCGAAAAAAGTCGCCAGGAAGATATATCTCAAAAAAGTTAGTGGAGCGTCGAGTATTTATGGAAATCTAAATAACGACGGCTTTTTTTAATTGCGGGGAATGAGTTTTTTGTATAGAATTTATTTATTTTCGTGGCTGAGTGATTTGTTCGGCTGTAAATATTAGTCGAGTGTGCTATGGGGACTAAATGAAGTGTCACTTGTAAACTGAACGGGATGATGTGGCATCGGTGACAAGAAATTGCTATTTTCTGTAGGTAATTTAAGTTATTTGTCAATTCTTTTTTTAAATTTAAATAAAGAAGAAAAAAACATTTATTTAACATTGCATTATGCATACATGATTGAACTTAAAAATATTTGAAATTAAAAAACAACACAACATTAAAAGGACACATGCTCAGCATAGGCTGCGGTCCGACCGGTACGGCAGAACCACAGCGCTGGTTTTCAGCTGTGCCAGGGTGAAGGCATCGCGGGCAAAACAGCAGGTGAAGGACGAAACCAAAAATATATTAAAAGTACAAAAAAATATATACCTAAAGATGAAATAGATAACAATTAAAACTGGAGAGAAAAGGGATAGGAATACATAGTGAGTGTCTGTCCATTGTGCGGCTCGTCATTTAGATGGGAAGCGGTTATGGTATGTGTTGTAACACTATAAAGAAAGAGATAAGAAAATAATATAGAAATATATACTTAAATAAAAAAATAACCTAATATAAAAAGTGTACTGTGTCGGATTTTTGGGCAGAGAGAATGTAGTTCTTAAGTTTTTTCCTAAACGTATCCACAGTTCGCACATCTCTTAAGGGAAGATTATTCCAGATCTTACATGCGGTGTATTTATCTTTTGATAACATAGTAACGCTAAGACACGTCAAGGAACAATTATTATCCGTTATATTATAACATAGTCACGCTTAGACACGTCAAGGAACAATTTTTATCCGATATATTATAACATAGTAACGCTTAGACACGTCAAGGAACAATTATTATCCGTTATATTATAACATAGTAACGCTTAGACACGTCAAGGAACAATTATTATCCGTTATATTATAACCCATCATAAACCACCAATGGCACTGCAGTCAATATAATAATGAAAAGAAAAGATCTTTCTGTGGATGTCGTACGAGGCGACTAAGTTTTACTGATGGATTGACATGTGATTTAAGGTGGTTCCTCTGTCTACCCCTTCGGGAATTATGGACGTGACAGTTTATGTATGCAAGTTAGTTGTCATAATTGAAAATTAATATTAGTGGTGTTCTACAAGTGCTGAGGCTTAATTATATTGTTCATAAAAAATGGCTGAATGTCTAAACGAACATGAAAACTGATACAAAGCCATCATTATGTTAGACATAATGATAATTTATACTTACTGCCCAGTAATACTCGTAATTCATTATAACTAAACTGTCTAATAATGATAATACTGTTCAAATGGAGTACTTACGTACCTACTGATAAACTTACTCAAGTAACTCAAGTAGAACTAAAAAATATATTTTTCTACTCCCATTTCGTAATTAGTTTGTTGATATTTAGGTATTCATGGTCAACAAGTATTGTATTGTGTACCTAATAGCAATTTTTTCACTCGTGCTATACATAGCACGAGTGAAAAAATAATAGATTATGATATTCGACTGCGCCTTGATTCACAAACAAGCACTCGTGTTAAAATTACTACCATTACCTGACAGTTACATAAACTACTCACTATTAACAATTTCATTTCCAATTTTATTTCTTTATTATAATGCAATTCCTAGACTAGAAGAGAAATTCCACATATCAATCTCCGTTCAAAAGAAACTCAAGGCCAATTCGTGATAATAACAAAGCAGTGAAACCAAAAGTTAAGTAAAAAAGATAAAAGTGAAGAAATCCCAGCAATGCCCGGCGCGTGCGCAATCCTATGTGGATTTATTTCACGTGCACCGGACGGGAATAAACTATGCCAGTACAATCGCCTACACAATATTTCGGAGTTACATTTTTGTATCATATCACCAGTGATCGGAGTAGGTAGGGCTGTTTTTGGTACTTGCCACATACGGTCATAATATGGATAAGTATGCCCAATAATCCCGGGATTTCCGGGATTGAATAAAAATAATTAATAATAATTAATTATTAATTATTACTATTAATTTAGATTTTTAACGTTATATTTGTTTTGATACACATTTAAGATTGGTGGCGAAATATTTTTTTTTAAGATTCATGGCGCTAGTGTACCTATGGTAGTGTTTTAACTTCTTCGTAAGTTCACAATTTTTTAAAAATCGTAATCCGCCGAGTAAGGGCGAGGTTTATAAAAGTAATTTACAACATTTGCTCGATAACTTAAAACGGGATCCCGAAACATATCCATATTAATATAACCTTTGAGGACATTGACCCGAAAGAGCTCTACCTACTCCGATCACAGCACATCACGTAGGTATAGTTTTATCGTAAGGTATATTATTATTAGAGCGTCGGTGGCACAGTGGCTAGGGCACCGGACTCCCATGCGGGAGGTCTGGGTTAGAAATCGTGCAGTGCCATGTACCAATGAGATTTTCGAATTTTTCGAAGACTTACGTACATTTACCGACTGCTCTAACGGTGAAGGAAAACATCGTGAGGAAACTTGCACACTGAGATGACCAGTGTGTAAAATGGGGAAGGCACAAAAATCCTCAAGGATCGAAGTGCCACTGGTTATTCCCGGTCCCCCTATCATAAGATAAGATAAGGTATATTATTAACATTATATATCCTGTTTACGTAAGTAATTTTAATTCTATTGGTGTTTTTTTTTTACCTAAAAGGGCTGTACATTTATTACGTAAGACAATTTTTACCTCTTTTTGACCCCCTCCCACCCCCTTGTAAGAAATAATAAGATTTGGTTGGACCTCCTCCCCCTAAATCGTCTTACATGGTAAATGTACATCCCCTAATGTGTGAATTATAATGAGTAGGGCAGAGAAAGGAAAAATGTAATACGTTATTTAAGATTTTAACTAATGCATAGTATGGTAGCAGTAAAACAAAGGGATATTTCGTGTATATGTAGGTTTAAACTATGATTTAGTATTTATCGCTAAACTTTCCCCACTAAAACGTAAAAGAGAATCGAAACCCTTGTACCAAAAAAATTCAAACTGGAGATATCATTGAAAATTAACGCACTCTTCAGTCCACATGTACCGAACTACAAACAGACATCCTACAGCCAAGAATAGAATCTTTCCTCCCACTCCCACTTTCCTTTAGATTCTTTATCGGAGCAAGACGCATTACAGCGTCGGGACGCCATTGGTCGGGGTCACCTTTAACCCCACCCATGAACAAAAAATATCGCCCATTACACTGAAAGAGATCCGTTTCAGCCTGAAACTTTCAGGAGCAGATAGCGGCCGAGTGCCGTTAATGTGGCGGTCTTATCTTACAGCGAGAAGTGTGCTCGAAAAAGAACCTCGTGCGCTTTTTAAAAATGGAACGTGGTATTGAAGACAACATTTCGTTTTAAGAAAACTTGGCCCGCTTTCACGAATATTGAACCCTTGGTTTACTCGCGAATTGTCTATGGTTTTCATACAAAAAATACTATTAGAGTTTTGGTGGGAAAGTCGATGGAGAAGGTTCTACAGTGTTTATTTTATTGCTCAAAAATAGTTATCTCGTGATTTTGATCGAAATCGGTGTAGTTTTGTCTAGCAAACTTCAGTAACAGAGACAATGGGTTGAACTCTTAAAATAAACTTCTCGTTAGTGGTTCGTTGTGTAGTTTCATTCTGTGATTCTGCAGCTGGGCATGAGAATTCGCCGAAGGCTAGACCGGTTGAAATTTCCGTCATAACTCCTAGGAGTGTTAAAATGTGTCTACACCACAACATTTTTATGCTGAAAAACTAAAAACTATTTTAAATCGCTTAATGCTTAGGCTGATGGCCTGTGTTGCTTATGCCTTGTTACTAAAAAAAATTACATCGGGTTAGGTATAGTTAACCCGAGAGAAAATGGCTCGTGCAAGACGGCGTTAATGTTTGAATTAAGTACCTATGTAAAAAAATGTACCTAGGTAAAAGTGTTTTTTTTTTCTAGAAAAAAAACCAAATCAAAACTTTTTTAAACTTGTAAGTCTTTGTATTTCCAATTCCCGTTTTACCGGACATCGTTAGCTATTTATCATTATGTATTAGGCACGCTAGGATTAATTTATTGCGAATTTTTATTATAAATCCGGGAAAAGAGAACAGATCGGTCACGGTTAGGGACGAAAATGGATTCGCGCGGAATATGGGGCAATAAATTGTACGAGGTTTTAAAAATGGGACGCTCCGTTCTATTGCACGTTGGATTCAATGCGTTCCGCAACATTGGGCGCGGAGTGCGGGATATTGTGCATGAAACTAGATTTAATGTATTGAGGAGTTGAGGTACCTACTCTGTGTCCTCTGCTACGAGCGAGCCGGAGTATGTAGTGTTTCCTTTCCAAGACGCTTCTCAAAGAACGTACAATCAATTCATTTCCTTACTATTTCAGTACAAAATAAAATATTGGCCATTAATTTTAAAGCCGTTTATGTAATTAAAATTAATTGTTGTTTGTTTTTAAGGCAAAGGGAACAGAACCCATACAGCCATGTCTGATGTAAACAACTGTTTCAAGTCTTCATTAAAATACTGGTGTGACACATTTCAATGCTATCTGGGAGAATCTTCCACGTTTCTGCACCATCCGAACCAAAGAAGGCGTCCCGGACGCAGTATGGCTCTTCAAAATCCAGCCAAGTACGGTTCGAGCTGCAGCGTCTTATTCGACTTTACTTCACTGTCCCACACATTATTCACATCTTGTCGAAGTTCTTCGAGCAACAAACACCATCTTACTAGAAAAGCACTACTGTAAAACAATTTGCAAGACAAAACGAAACAAAGCTGACGTGGATGCCACAAAAGCGCGGGAGAAACTCTAATTAAAATTAAATACAAATCATTTTATTTTTCTGGGTACACTCTTCAATAAACGGCCAGTCATTTATAAGTACACAATTCACTTTAAAAAATTATTTCAGTACATAGTACATAATCAATAAATATACGAATTCTGAATTATTTTATCCCTTCATCAACACACTCACCTATCCCTCTCTCTCTGCGATAATGTGGCCATTTGCCTACTAGTTACACAATCTACTATTTGTTGTAGATAAAGAAATTATTTGATTCGTCGGGAGAAAAATGTGCATGTTTTCTAATTCGGAGAAAGTTCAAAATTGGTTTGATTTTATTTGAGCTCAATTGGAAAATTATTTAATTAAGTAGATAGCAATTATTCGTTGAGATAGGTACATATTAAACAGCAACATAAGAGTGTTGGTGTTTAATATGTCCGCCCTCAACGACATCATCCGTCGGGCTCTCGCCTCCTCCGCTGTGCCAGCCGTTCTAGAACCGAATGGTCTGACACGGGATGACGGCAAGAGACCCGACGGCATGACTCTAGTGCCCTGGAAGATGGGCCGGCCTTTAGTATGGGACGCTACCTGCGTCGATACTCTCGCGCCGTCCCATCTTCCAGCGACCGTGTCGAGGGCTGGCTCAGCGGCTGCGTTAGCCGAAAACCTCAAGCGGCGCAAATATGCAGGCCTCAGTGGGGACTGCATGTTTTTGCCGTTTGGGGTGGAAACGCTGGGGCCTTGGGGTCCTGCGGCGCACCAACTGCAACAGGACATTGGGAGACGGCTGGTGGAAGCGTCCCATGACCGGAGGGCTGGCGGCTACTTTGCCCAACGCCTAAGCCTCGCTATTCAGCGGGGCAACGCCGCCAGCCTTCTGGGCACTCTGCCTGTTGGTAGGAGCCTGGGAGAAATCTTTTATTTGTAAATATTAGTCAGATTAGGTTAAATTAATTATATTTTTATTATACGTGTAATTTATTGAATAAAATAAATGTATTAAAAATAAATAAAATTATATACATAAGAGTCCAATTAACTTATCTACATGCAAAAACTATGTTGACTGAAATAAAAGGAATATTTTACGATCCATAAACATAAATAAAAAGGTCGATTTCAACCCCTAAAGTTTACTAACTCCGTCCCTATAATGTGGTTATAAAAGAGACACATTCGACAATTCCGAATTCTCCCCTTATCTTTCGATTATTCGAAATCATACACATTTTTACAACTTTAGTTTACCGTTACAAAACTAAAAATTCTTAGTAATAAGATTCTGAATCGTAAGAAAAGAGATTTTTTCTTTTGTAAAATATATTTTGGCAAGTAAATGGAAGGTATGGAAATATTATGGCGGGAAGTCGCCTACGAATAGTCTCGTTATAAAAGTAAAGGCAAAGGAAAAGATGTTTAGAGGCAATGAATTTTAACGATCGCACTTATAGTTCGAGAGGATGTTACACAGATTCATAATGAATCGTGCAGTTTGAGCAAAGAATGTGAAAATTACCACACGTATTTAGGACACCCAAATGATCATTTTGAAGATTAGAGCTCACGCAGATCACCGCTCCTCTGCGAGGGGGAGGGGGTCAAAGTGACTCTCTTCCGCGCTCCAGTAAAAAAAATTACAACGTTTGTTATCGTTATCGTTGTAAATTGTTTTACCTACCAGGGCATTTTTGTTATAGTTTTGGTATAAATAAAGAATGACTAATTCATTATTAGAACAATATTTACACTATTCCATTGAAGAAATTCGAGAAAAGAGATAACGTTAAAAGTAATGCAAATTTAATTACATAAAAAATACTCATAAAAATTCTAGATTAAAAAAAATACACATTAAATATCATCATCACACAATAAGTATGTACGTTAAAAAAATAAGTGTCGCGCGGAAGAGCTTTTTCATAGTAAAAGCCTTGTGGAACGCTCTATAAAAAACCGACATAAGAAGCCGAAGCCGCCGCTTCGCACAATTATTCTTTGGGTCAATCTAAGCTGAGTTAGCACGGTTTTGGCGCTCGCAGATCGTGCTCCTGAGCATCAGGGAGGTTCAAAGTGAATTTTTATCGCGCTCCAGTTATGACGTTTTTGTTATACCAACTAGGATTGTATCGATATCCTTTTCGTACCAATTAAGGATGCTGATTTCATTTTTTGAATAAAACTTTCATCATCACTTTGACCCCCTCCCCCTCGCAGATGAGCGGTGATCTGCGTGGGCTCTACTTAATCTTCAAAATAATCCTTTGGGTGTCCTAAACACGTGTGTTAATTTTCACATTTTTTGCTCGCAGTGCATGGTTTTTCAACAATCTGCCCGGCTATTAGGGCAATTTTATATAGTTTTTTTTTGTTTTACTTGGAAGTAATTTTATGCACATTTAGTCAGGATTTTATTACCGCATTATGTGGTTTGTCGAATTAGTTTTGTATTAAAGTAATAGTTTTAAGAACTACAGAAGGAATTAAGTTTTATGTCCTTCAGTCATTTTATGACAAATGTCAAAGTAACGTCACTGATGTTACGTCAGTTTTTTTTAAAATTAATTGTACAAGGAGTAACAAACCGGGCGTTATGTTGTTGCGTTCATGCATTGTCATGGGGTGTTCGTCATATTTTATTGTTTAAAATCGGTTTGCAGTGGTTATTTTATCGTAAAACTAGTGTATTTTACCCAAAAATCGTCCGTGTTAAGTGAACGTTATGTAAGACAGTGAAATGGGAGTGAAATACTACAGATGGTGTGGATCCGGCACCCTAACCTCCAATTGCACTTGGAATGCAAAACACTAGGTATTCCTAGTGCATACGACTCTCCCTTAATCTCGACGTTGGTAAACTGTTTTTTTCAAAACAGACGCCAAAATGTACGAGTGATTTTTAAGATTCTAACACGGTCATTGGCTAAATTGCAGAGTGTAAATCACTAGTAGGGGCCATTCATTAAAGAAAAACAAAACAAAAAGGGTCGTTCCCATAGCAGTCTCTAGTGACATAACGCAATACCTGTACAACTTTTGCTAAGCGATTTTTTAATTCGCAAATAAATTTGGTTATCCCGACAAATGGATCAGTTGATCGGTAGTACACACTGTGGCGTCGATTCCTGCGTGGCCACCAAAACTAAAGCTAAGCTTTACCACATTACCTATCATGTATTTTATAAATGAGATTAATGATTTATTTTATTAATGTATTTTTTTTAATTTTTTTTTTTTTTTTGGATGTCCTCAAGTGAGCTACCCACGCACCTACTTTATAGTCTTTACTTTATTCTTTTTATTTTTCAAATAGGCATAAGTTTTTTAGTCATTACATTCAATAGTATTTTTTCATAACTCAATTTTGTACAACAATCAATTTTCCACTTCCTAACCATGCTGTGTTTACACGTTAAGGGTTACGACCTAGCTCATAACTTTATATTGATTTTTATGTAATTTCTATGGTTGTAATCTGTTGTGTTTACCTAATAAATAAATAAAATAAAATAAAATAATTACTAACATAGTCTTAAGTACCTGCATTGCTACCAACAAAAATGGATTACTGTTGTTCCGAGGAATAATTTGATTCATTTTATTTTAAATAAAACTGTCAGCTTGCTCTTACAAAAGACTACCTACCTAACCTATATGTTAAACCTTTTGTTAAACCTTTTTTAAAACTAATATTCGCATTTTGATTAACTAAATCCCGTTTTCTTCAATTTTTGCATTCAATGCGTATAAGAATTATTGACCAGGTAATTTCTTCAATGCAAGAGTAATTTGGTCAAGTAGCATCAAATGATATTTGGTTTGATGTAACGTACACCCTCGGTGGAAGTGGTCTCAAGTGTCTGAGGTAGGAAGTCGCACGTGCCAGTCCTCGGGTGTACATTACAAGGAACCATTACGTACTTAATTGTAGAGGAAATACTCCTAGATTTCTATTTTACATAAATAAAATGTGTACCTAATACAAACCTAAGGGAAGTTCTTATGAATTTTAAACAAGTTACGAAAAATCTGCGCAGCGAAAGATAGAAAAAAGAATGGCCAAGAGCATATTGACTACACGCATAGTAGTTTAAAAAAATATACAGGTTAAAAAAGAATATTCACAGAGTATAACAAAATTGAACAACTTTCATTTCGCTATAGGGCCAACTCTGAAATGGCAAAAAGAATTCAGCTTTTTCATACACTTCAGTCGTGTTGTGCCAACTCTGAAATGGCAAAAAGAAATCAGCTTTTCATACACTTCAATCGTGTTGTGCCAACTCTGAAATGGCAAAAAGAAATCAGCTTTTTCATACACTTCAGTCGTGTTGTGCCAACTCTGAAATGGCAAAAAGAAATCAGCTTTTTCATACACTTCAGTCGTGTTGTGCCAACTCTGAAATGGCAAAAAGAAATCAGCTTTTCATACACTTCAATCGTGTTGTGCCAACTCTGAAATGGCAAAAAGAAATCAGCTTTTTCATACACTTCAGTCGTGTTGTGCCAACTCTGAAATGGCAAAAAGAATTCAGCTTTTTCATACACTTCAGTCGTGTTGTGCCAACTCTGAAATGGCAAAAAGAAATCAGCTTTTCATACACTTCAATCGTGTTGTGCCAACTCTGAAATGGCAAAAAGAAATCAGCTTTTCATACACTTCAATCGTGTTGTGCCAACTCTGAAATGGCAAAAAGAAATCAGCTTTTTCATACACTTCAGTCGTGTTGTGCCAACTCTGAAATGGCAAAAAGAAGTCAGCTTTTTCATACACTTCAGTCGTGTTACCTACACGACTGAAGTGTATGAAAAAAGCTATTTTTTTTGCATTTCAGAGTTGGCCCCATAGTGAAACTTGTTCAGTTATGTATACTGAAGATCCCGCTTTCGGTTCTATAAGGGATTTTTGTTACACCCTGTAAACAACTCTAGGTAACGCTTTCACCTCTAGAACTTGTTTTGAATAAAGCGACTGTAGGTTGTGTGATTGTATAGGTTTATTTTATAAACTTCCTTCATCTTCAGAAAAGCACATGCAAGTTTTAAAATTCCTTCCGTAAGTTTGATTTATTAATAAACATAAACTAGGGTAACAAAACGTATTGGTGGTAGGAACCGGAAGGTGGAGGTGAGATCCGCCAGGCCATTAGCGTAGGTGTGCTCTTGGCACCGGGTGTGCGTATGCGCACTTCGGTTGAGAAATACTCTCTGGGGTAAAGGTTGCGTCGCTTTTGACTATTAGTGTGATTTATGTTGTTTTGAATTCTGTTGTTATCGTCAACGAAACTGTAATACATGGAAGAGTATATGCATACTGTTATATCCGGTTTACTAAATAGTACAGTGGCGAGTCAACTTGGCTTTCAAGCTGCCTTGCTAGTGGATCCAAATATTGTTTGAGTGGCCAGGCACTCGCCATTCTACTGGCCACTGTGCTTGACCAAATGTAAACCTGCCATTAGAAGAATAGCAACCACTTTATCAATTATCAAGCAAACGTTATGTGACACTGAAAATCAGCGCAGTGGCTTGCCTCAGCATTATGCAGAGCTTGTTTTTATGGCACTGTACCGCACCGGATCTTTTGTGCTGCATGTATTATTAATCTTTGTATACTTCTGTAGCCCTTTACGGATGCGAAACTTGGACCATGACTCAGAGAGATAGACAATATTTAGAGGCGTTTGAGATGTGGGGTTGGAGGAGGATGGAAAGGATAAGCTGGACAGAGAGAGTGACAAATGAAGAGGTACTGACGAGAGTAAAAGAAAAGAGAAACATCTTAAATGCTATTGAAAATAGAAGGGGAAATATGGTGGGCCACCTTATACGACACGACGAATACATAAGAAACCTTATAGAAGGAAAAGTTGAAGGCAAGCGGGGAAGAGGAAGACCGAGGATAAGCTACTTCGATCAAATCAAAGAGAAGGCTGGCGTTGCGTCGTATAAGGAGGTCAAGGAAAGGGCCCTAGACAGGACACAGTGGCGTTTACTACACCGACAAGAGCATAGCTCTTAAATTGAAGAAGAAGAAGTATACTTCTGTGTTGTGTACTTGCTATATTCTGGTGTTTACAGTGCTAAATAAACGTTTTCAATTTCAATTTCAACTGTGAGTTGAGACAAGCAGTATCACTGTAGCTTTGGTATATTCACGCCACAGCAGCGATTTTGAAACGGAAACGGAGTGAACACATGAAAATCTAGAAAATCTGAAATAGACTTCGGTCTATTTCGCTTCAAAATCGCTGTAGCCGTTAAAGCCGTTCGTGATTCAAGTTGATTTCATTAATTTTTCCACTATCATGATTCATGAGTTACAATCACAAATTAGTAGTGGAGCAGATTTTTCCATGTTAAGCACACAGTAAGTATAATCTTAGAGCGTCGGTGGCACAGTGGCTAGAACACCGGACTCCCATGCGGGGGATCCGGGTTCGAAACCGTGCAGTGCCATGTACCAATGAGTTTTTCGTATTTTTCGAAGACTTACGTACATTTACCGACTGCTCTAACGGTGAAGGAAAACATCGTATCATAAAATAAGATAAGTATAATCTTTCTGTAAATACACAATTCACTAAACTTTCTACTAAACTTCTTTCACGAATATCACTTCTGATTATCCTTCCGTGACTGCGTATAAGAAAGTGCAGTGTTGGGACACCCCCTTCCCGGTGGACCAACGACCTGAAAAATGTTGCTGGCGGAGGACCGAGGGATGTGGCGCGCCCTGGGAGAGACCTACATCCAACGGTGGACAGATCAGACTGATAGAATAAAATTAAGTGTCTATCCATGGAACTAGTGGGAAAAGAAATCCCCCACCAGTTACATAAAACTGGGAAATGGAACTACTGAAACCCTGGCGTTTTCACCGTAAATGGCTGGGTTCCACTCCTGCGCAAATACGACTTGTATTTTTGGAAAAGGTGAAGTCGACTTCCTTCCTATCAAGTAAGTGAAGTTTTGCGGGAAGCCGTACAGTGGCGGTAAAGACGAGCCAAACGCGAGGGGTGAGGTAAGACAGGGCAGGGGCGGGGTAAGAGGATTCCATTTGACATGTAATACTATTGCGGTGTGCTGACTCCTCTGATTGTAGAGGAGCCACATGACACAGCGCATGGAAATTTTAATAAAAACGAGTCGTAAACATAAACATGTATCAATACATTATATTACTTGTTTCTGGGTTACTGATTCTTATCTTATCTTATGACAGGGGCCAGGGATAACCCCAGCGGCACTTCGACCCTCAGGGATCTTTTGTGCTCACCCCTTACCTTAGTCTCCTTCCTGTTCCTTAAAGATGCTTTGCAACAAGGACGCTATACAGCTTACAGGAAGGAGCCTATAGGTAGTCCTCTGGTTTTGGGTGGGCCACCCCCAGAAGACTCATACGCTTTCCAGCCAGAGAGTTACATTCGCACAGCAAGTTTGGGTTGATGATTACTTTTCACTGGTCACTAATCACTTGTCACTAGTTACTTGTCACTAGTTACTTGTCACTTGTCACTTCAACGGTCTATAAGTACGTACGTACAATACCATAAGTGACAGTTACCTACGTGATTTTCACTTTTTTGGCTGTCATGTGCCTTTGAATTATATTCATTGAATAGTTTCCGAAATACAGAAAATCACAACTTGTTTTGACTCTCCTGACAAATTTGATATATGCACATACGCACATATCACGTGTAACTTGTCACTTATTACGTGCACTTGTCACGTGTCACTTGTCACTTATCACGTGTCACTTGTCACTGATCATGGTCATTGATCGTGGTCACTGATCATGGTCACTGATGGACATTTATCTTAAATTCGCCATTGAAGAAACGAAGGTGGTAGAAAAGGTTGTAAGTTAAGTATATAGGTTGATAATTTGATATTCTTATTTTAATTTACACTTATTTTTATTTCACAGTGTCCGTCAATCCTCAAAGAAACACGGTCATCCTAACAAAGCAAGAAGCCACAGAGCAAACGGAAGTAAGTACAAAAGGAAACGAAATGGTAACTTTTCTAGCCGAACGCTCACTTGGGCCCTTTGTACGGCTTCATAAGAATTAGATTCGGATTAATTATGATGAGCTTACGTCATAATTATTGTACAATGTACAGTATATAGGGTTGTATTTTATTAACGGCAAATATTTATAGGGTATCATCTATAGGTTATAACCTATGATCGGAGTAGGTAGGGCTGTTTTTGGTACTTGCCACATACGGTCATAATATGGATAAGTATGCCCAATAATCCCGGGATTTCCGGGATTGAATAAATATATTATTTAGATTTTTAACGTTATATTTGTTTTGATACACATTTAAGATTGGTGGCGAAATAATTTTTTTTAAGATTCATCGCGCTAGTGTACCTATGGTAGTGTTTTAACTTCGTCGTAAGTTCACAATTTGTAAAAAATCGTAATCCGCCGAGTAAGGGCGAGGTTTATAAAAGTAATTTACAACATTTGCTCGATAACTTAAAACGGGATCCCGAAATCATATCCATATTAATATAACCTTTGAGGGCATTGACCCGAAAGAGCCCTACCTACTCCGATCAGTGGCTTATAACAATAATGATAGGCCAAACAAAAAATTTTGCTTATAAAAATTAAATTTCTATATATGTACAAAGGTGACTTAAATGGTTATTGCCGTGTCGTCTTCATTAAGTTGCAGGTCATAGGCATTACGACTCATTTGGGAATTTCTTAAAAAAAATAAAAAAAATATTTTTTAAATCAAATTCTGTCTATGTTCGAAACAACCCCCACATACACCCCCACTAATACAAATATAATATCAATACAAATTCACCACAAAATCACACAAAGTAATCCATAATGATCTTGTAATGACCAATACAGATGCGCACAAAAAGCGGACCGCACGCTCGTGGGTGGACGTCGTAAATCTCTGAATCGATATCAAAGTGACCGCACGCAGCTGTCAATTTGACAATTGAGACATCTGTATCGACCAACTTACGTTTACCGTTCGCAAAATTAAATACACCCTTGTTACTAAGAGTTTAGAAGTTAAAATTAATAGGTTATCTTTTGAGAATACGGCAAAAAAGTGTGGTTTTACGTGTAGTAAGGGTATAAAGGAAACATTGGTCATTACAAGCGCGTTTTACGGTAATTCCGACCGATGACACGCGTGTGAAAGTAACATTAGGGACAATTAATTTTATGGATATTTGAGGTAATTGTCGTGGAAAAAATGTTTCGGACATGTGGGCGCTTGGGACGATATTGGACAAGAAATAGCGGTCAGTTTAACAACTAGTCTGTATCTTTACAATGATTATCAGTTGAGATCAGCTAATATTGCATCTGCTTCTATGCAATGGATTGTGTTTCGATTCCTGAGGTGACGTCTGGTTTTTGTTTTCAGTTGAGGAATGTCCTTGTCTGATTGGATCAATGTAATATTATAAGTTCAGGAGTGTTATTTGAGTCGTTTTATGGTTCTTATAAAATGTCTAATAGAGCATAAAATACATGTTTTACTATGTATATACTAATATCTGTTGCTTTAACCTTCAACTATCTCGGAGATATTTATCATTGGGATAGGTTTTTTGACACCTTAGTGTACAAAAAAGTAATTTACTACCTAAGTCATTATACTTTTATGTTTTTGTGTATTTTAATTAAATATCATTTTAAACCTGATGAGGTAATCAAGCATTTAAAACACCCCAGTCTTTCAAGGTGTTGCTGTGAACTGATAACGGATGTCACGTGAAGTAATTTATTGCCCTAAGTCCTCCTTCATTTTCATATTACGGCATTGTCTTTATCATCGTAAGAGGAAAAGAGATGCTTTAATTTCATTTTGGTTAATTAATTTTAATTACTTATAAAATAACCGTTCTATAGACAATATAAAGTAAATTCGTGAGAAAGTTAATAGGTATAAACTTTGCAAGTTATCCGTGTTTTTTTCCTATAAGTACACTTGTTTTATATTAAACAATAATTAATTGAATAATCTCTGTGACCAATCTTTTGTAAATTATAGATTTAGAATAGAATAGAATAGAATAGAAAACGTTTATTTGCTGTCTGCAGCACACACACAATTCCACTTATACATTATACAATAATATACAAGTGTATACATATACATATATACCATACAATATAATCTTAAACTAAATTAATAATAATGCACGGCGTATGCTGCAGCACCAAATAGGCCTCAGCTCAGCATAATGCCATACTCTAGAGGAGTCTAGAGCATGGCGCTGATATTCTGCTTCAGCCTGTCGAGGTCGGAGGCGGATACCAAGCGACGATAATCTACATGTAATGTAAAGTTGTGATTTCCCTTATATTTTCAAGGAAATTAACTCATTTACTCAGTTAAACCATTAACTCAGTATTCATCATCATTTACATCGTAAAATAAATAATTTATAATTAAATTTTAACAATAAAATTGTTAGTTAAATACCCCCTCATCGTACCTGTGCAAAAGTGGCCAAAAAAATCCTTATTTCTAAAATCGTACTATGAAACTTGTTCCTAATGTAATAAAACACCAAATGGGCGATGTCGATGGTTTGATGAATTCCATGTGTTATTAATATTTCATCGTATAATGTAATTTAGGATATTGAAAAAAGTTAATTCCACGTGAAAGTAAACTTTGGTTGTTCGTCTAAATGTGAAAAATCAACGATAGGTTTGTTTACATTATGAATGAAATTCGATACATAGTTGGCTTCAATTGAACTTCTATTGAAGCCAACAATATATCGAATCATTTCACATTATCAACAACCACGATTGAAATAAAAAATCAGGAACAGATCATCACAAACATTCAAGTAGAAACAATTGTTATTTTTTTAAGGCAAAGGGAACTGAGCCCATACAGCCATGTCTGATGTAAACAACTCTTTCAAGTCTTCATTAAAAAGCTGGCGTGACACATTTCAATGCTATCTGGTAGAATCTTCCACGCTTCTGCACCATCCGAACCAAAGAAGGCGTCCCGGGCGCCCGCCGTATGGATCTTCAAAATCCAGCCAAGTACGGATCGGGCTGCAGCGTCTTATTTGACTTTTCTTCACTGTCCCACACATTATTCACATCTTGTCGAAGTTCTTCGAGCAACAAACACCATTCTTACTAGAAAAGTACTACTGTAAAACAATTTGCAAGACAAAACGAAACAAAGCTGACGTGGATGCCACAAAAGCGCGGGAGAACCTCCAGTAGAAACAATTATAGGCAAAGAAAATAGTGTTATTAAAACAATAAAGAAAAGAAAAACCTACCATAAATGAAATTAAATTAAAATCACATCGTACGGGAACAGGACAGATCCCGTCGCCGTCAGGAAGTCCAGGTGTAATAAATCAGGGCCCGTCGCGTACGCGACGCGAGATTAATTTCATTCCGTACCGTCGCGACTTAAAACTTTACCATACTAATTTGAATCCCGGCCGACGTCGTTAGCGGTTGAGCGCCCCTGGGATTGCCCGAATGAATTTCAGCTTTACTATTAGAGCGGGAAATTTGAAATTCGAATTTTTACTGGTGATTTTGATACATTAAATTACTTAATTATTTTTGAAAAATAGCAATGCATAATTGTCACGTCCATTAATTGCCAATTTTTTTAATTATCTATGGAGAGTAGACGAGGAAACGGGCCACCTCATGGTAGGTAAGTGGCCACTGTTTATTTAATCTTTTGGTATTTAGTTATGATAGGGGGCCGGGAATAACCCAGCGGCACTTTGACCCTTGAGGATCTTTTGTACCCCATTTACACACTGGTCATCTCAGTGAGCAAGTCCTCACGATGTTTTCCTTCACCGTTAGAGCAGTCGGTAAATGTACGTAAGTCTTTGAAAAATACGAAAAACTCATTGGTACATGGCACTGCATGGTTTCGAACCCGGACCTCCCGCATGGGAGTCCGGTGTCCTAGCCACTGTGCCACCGACGCTCATGTGGTCACTGTTGCTGAAAAATCGATCGATGTTGCTAAATTCCTCATTGTCTGACTCCTAACTACTCGTACTCCATGGATTCTACCAAATTCAAACAAAGAACAATGGATGGAACGTCGAAACGTCGAAACCGTTCGAAACTTCGAAATTCAAATGAGATTTTCTAATTAGAACACGTGCACGCGGTCCCGTTTGACCCATTTCTGAACCGATCCGTGGGAACCCGCGAACAGGTGTCGTTCGGATACCAAATGTTTTCGCCCGATGGCCGACAAATCACGCACCAGGAAGCGGGGGTGAAACGAAAAAATCACATTCCCATGGTCTATTGGCGGGATAACTCTAGCGTGCATAGAATAGACATTAGACATTAGACATATTTATTAATAATATTCATTACAAGTCAAAAAGCACATACACTACAACGTATACACTCATACAATATGCATCATATACCAAGGTATATACTTAGACAAATACAACACACAAACTCCCGGAGGAACATAACACACAGGATAATAATACATTATTTATCAATGTCAATTATAATATTATTATGTCAATTAAATTATTTATTGTTACACTTAACCTCTAAAAACTCATTGAAAGAATAGTAGGATTGCTCGACAAGCCATTTCTTTAAATTCTTTTTAAAAGTCCACTCGCTCGGAGCATTTTTAATATCCCCGGGGATCCTATTATAAACTTGAGGGCCCATGGCGTGGATCGTCTTAGTGGCCTTCTGCAGAGCGTGCGGCACAGCGGCGAGCCTGTTGGCGCTACGGGTGTTGTACGTGTGGCGGTTACCAAGCCTCTCGTAAACATCCAGATTCCTACGGACATAAGTTGCTACTTGGAATACCAACAGACACGGAAGTGTTAATATCCCAAGCGACGCAAAAAAATGATAGATGAAATATTTAGTAAAAACATTATTATTTTATTAAATTATGATGAAATATTTAGTAAACGGCTTTACCAATACGGCGGGGCCATTTCAACTTACAACCACAGCCCTTAAGAAAGCATAAAACTCGCCCACCCACTCATACGTCACCGTCCACCGTCCACCTACTAGCTAAAAATCATTACTTCTTAACCGATTTCATCATTATTTTGTTACGAAAACAAAATTTTATTCATCATTAATCCTATAGGATTCTATAAATCTAATAAGAATAACCCGAATATTCCTGTAACAATAAAAACATCTATTTCCTGGCTCAAAACTAAGCAATATTTGGAAAGACTCCCACGGGATCAAATTTCATATACAGGGTGCTATAAAAATACCAAACGACTAAAAGGTAGGAAAAAGTCAGCAAGACTTGTAAATATTTTTTAGGTGGAACAAATTAATGTTCTTTTGATTAATACATAACTTTAAAAGGATTTGCGTTACTATTTTAACACGTTGTTACATGTTACCAGTAAATACCAAGTTTTTAAAAAAATCTCAGTTTAGAGGCTTTGGTACACGACAAGGTGAAATACCAAGTTATTTTATTTTTATTTTGAACGACCTCCATTGGCATGCGCAAGCGGCTGGTAAAATTTATATCCACTGCTGGCTATGAAGCTAAAAGTCTGCGAATGAACAAGATAACTAGCAATGCACGTGATATCTACTGACATAGCGAGTTCCTAGGACTTAAATACCTATCTATGTTAATTAGAGCGTCGGTGGCAGTGTCTAGGACACCGGGCTCCCATGCGGGAGGTCCGGGTTCGAAACCATGCAGTGCCATGTACCAATGAGTTTTTCGTATTTTTAGAAGACTTACGTATATTTACCGACTGCTCTAACGGTGAAGGAAAACATCGTGAGGAAACCTGCGCACTGAGATGACCAGTGTGTAAAATGGGGTAGGCACAAAAGATCCTCAAGGGTCGAAGTGCCGCTGGGTTATTCCCGACACCCTATCATAAGATAAGATCTCTGTTAATTAATGTTTGCTAATGTCTTGTTTGGATCGTAGAAAATTCTTCGCATTAGATCCTTATAAAAGGCTTGTTGTTTATTGCAAAGTGAACTATAAAATTAATAGATTTTAATGCCAATTTTTCTATAGGAATTACCAGTAAGTAATAATGAAAATGAAAAATGAATGGAAATTAAAATTTTAGGTTATAAAAGTAAAAGTAAAATACACTTTATTGCACAAATAGAAAACAACAAACAAAAGATAGAAAAGGAAATAGTGTAGTACAATTTAGGCGGTTTTATCGCTAAGAGCGATCTCTTCCAGGCAACCTTTGGACGCTCCATTGAGTCAAAAGCTAAGACCGCAGCCAAAAAATTGGGCATCCTGAGTAAGGTTAGGCGGTACTTCACGCCGGGACAGCTCTTAAACCTTTACCAAGCCCAAGTCCGGTCGTGCATGGAGTACTGCTGCCACCTGTGGGACGGCTCAGCTAAGTACCAACTGGCTGCCCTTGACTCAGTGGAGAAACGCGCTAAGCGCCTTATAGGTGACGAATCGCTGGTGGAGGCTAGACTGCAAAGTCTGGAACATCGGCGCAAGGTTGCCTGTCTATCGGTATTTTATAGGATACATTTCGGAGAGTGCGCATCGGAATTGCACGACCTAATTCCAGCATCTCCATTCCGCCTTCGGACTACCAGGCGCGGGGAGGGGTTCCATCCTTATGTTGTTGATATTCCATCTGCTCGTACGAAGCGATTTGCTTCTTCGTTCATTATGCGAACGGCTAAGGAATGGAACAGCCTGCCGGCGTCTGTATTTCCCGAAAACTACAACCTTGGGATCTTCAAGGCCAGAGTGAATAGGCATTTACTGGACCCGCATGCTCCATCGTCGACCTCATCGTCGCTTACCATCAGGCGAGATCGAGGTCAAATGCGGGTTTAGTTATACATAAAAAAAAAAACCTTCGGGCAGAGAAAATGATTTCGAGAAAGAGGTAGTAGGTGTGCAAGCATTATGGAAACTCTAATTGTCTAGGAAGGCACAAGTACCTACCTATCCTATCCTATAGATAAGTAAACAATAATATAAAAATAAAAATAAATGCTTTAATAATGAATGAATGAATTAAAATTTATTTGCACACATATACATAACAAGATTACATTACATTAGGTACTTAAAAGAGCTACTTTAATATTATTATATAATATATAATAATAATAAGACTATTTTGTATTAGTTGAAATCAGTGAGTTCAAATAAGATCATCCTGTAGACGTCCAAAACATATGCAACGCTGAAACTATGCGGATTCCTGGCAGGTGGTTCCGCCCATTGGGATTCCGTAGTTTTTGTCCGAATTCCGCTCCGGCTGTGGAGACATCCTACTCACTCATAGTAGATATTTCCTATTCGAAAATAAATTATGGTTACTCTTTTGTGATATTTCAGGATCTTATTTATGTGAGATATTGAGGGATCCTACTTTTTTCTAACCTGGACAGCAACCGGGACCGACAGTTTAACCTGCTCTCCAAGGCTCCGAGGGGCTCAGATGAAACTGTGTTTCTAGCGGTCATCCATCCAGGTTCCAGCCGCACCCAACGTTCACACTCGGCCCATACTCGCAACTAGGGTACGAGTACCTGGTTAGGAAAAGCTAGTCACAGGTTCGCAGCCAAATTTTCCACAATTTTCTAGAATTTCCGCTTTAACCATACTTCCTCGTGCAAAACGAGACCGTCCCCACTAACAAAATAAGATATATCTAACTGGTTCTAAATTAACATCATCATCAGCAGCCCACTCTAGTCCACTGCTGGACATAGGCCTCTCTCAGGGCGCGCCATTGAGCCCGATCTTCGGCTCTTCTCAACCAGTCGCTGTCTAATTGTCTCTAACTGTTATTCAATGTGTGTTAAAATAATTAATAAACTGCCAGATACATTTAAAAATCTTCCATTTAACAAATTTAATAAGGAGTTTTAAATGTTGGTTAGCTCAAAGATGTTTTTACAATACTAAAGCGTTTTTGGAATATAAAGACTGTTTAGAATTATTAGCTTTTATATGACATCTGTTTATTATGAATTATGATTATTTTTATTACTACAGTGATTATGATTATGTTATGATATGACATTTAAAAAATACCTGAAGATATGTAAACGAAACCGGTCGTAATTAATAAAATACAGTAAAAACCCGTGAAACAGTATATTATTTAAGTCTAATCATGTACTACAAGTTTCACCAAGTACCAACAACCGCTAGTATTAACCATATGACATTTATTTTTAATGAATTTATTCGGTATGGTTATTGTATGTCCATTACTTATTATCTTTGATTAATTTGGTATATTTATTTGATTAATATTCGTGTACAAACTGTGTATGCCTGTGAAGGTAGAGTTTAGCGATAAGTAGGAAATTGTTTTAAGAACTGCTATGTAAACCTAAATTGTTCTAAGAACTGCAATGTAAACCTAAATTGTTCTAAGAACTGCAATGTAAACCTAATTTTTTCTGAGAACTGCAATGTAAACCTAAATTGTACAAGCAAATTAAAACTAAATTCACACAATAAATGACTATGTATGATTATGATTAAAAGAGACCGTCCTCAATCTAAGGTCTCATCATTTTTCAGAAAATCTAGTGTGCCGATCAGCTAGCTGATCAGTAAAGCTAGCTCTACTCATGATCCGATCAAAGGACGCCGGGAACACGCTGGCGTCAGATTATCGAGAGACTGCTATCGGATTATCGAAGCCCAGGGTAATCCTCTCTGATTGCCCGTTATGGAGTCGAGCTTGATCGAGCAGGTTTTTTATTATTAAAGGTGTGATTTTGTTTAAATTAGGGACTTAACTAAACAATAATATAAGTTTAGATAAGTTGATTATAAAATAATAACAATTAATATAAGTCTACAAAACTAACTATGAATCAATTTATGATAACTTAGATATAAATAACTCAGAAAAAACCGAATTAATGATAATACATAAAAAAAAAACATAGACATTATCGAGCGAACCAAAAATTCTGACTAAAATTTTGATAGTTTCCCATACAAATATGTAGCGTTTATAGCTCTTGTACCATTTTCTCCATACAAAATTTTTTCACCTGTGTGCGTTTTTGTAACGCATTATTTACGATGATGTTCCGTCTGCTCCTATATAGGGTCGTTTTTTTTTCTTATTAAATTTTCGAGAAAAACGACAAAATTGATTGTCTTGTTTTTTTCATGGACACGTGCAATACGTGTTTCTAGAACGGTGACTACTTACCATCAGGTGGCCCGCCTGCCTGTTTGTCGTAGCCAATTAATAAAAAATAAAAAAAAACTGTGTTCAAAATATTTTACGATTTCCGTAAGTTTTTCAGTGGCACCTGTATACTTGTTTTTTTTCATGAACACGTGCAATACGTGTTTCTAGAACGGTGACTACTTACCATCAGGTGGCCCGCCTGCCTGTTTGTCGTAGCCAATTTATAAAAAATAAAAAATAACTGTGTTCAAAATATTTTACGATTTCCAAAAGATTTTCAGTGACACCTGTATACTTGTTTTTTCATGGACACGTGCAATACGTGTTTCTAGACGATGGTGACTACTTACCATCAGGTGGCCCGCCTGCCTGTTTGTTGTAGTCAATTTATAAAAAATTAAAAAAAAACTGTGTTCAATATATTTTACGATTTCCAAAAGTTTTTCACCTGTATACTCGTACCTAAGTCTATCGACGGATAGTATAGTATAGCCATCATGCAGTAAGTAAACTCTAGCTGGAACCTATTCATCCGTGCCAGTCGGCGAGATCAAAGGCGGCGTATGAAAGCCTGTTTTCACACAGGTCTCCTTTCAGGGCGCTCTAATGAGGACGCTCCGAGGGTTGTGTGTGCTGTTTGATGGTGCTTTGACGGTGGGTTGGTGCAGACAGAGACCTACTGAATAAAGTAAATGTAGGGTAGATAATATATATAGGTGCAATGGTTAACTAACGAATAAGTAGGTAGATAATTACTTAATATTTACTTAAGGTTTTAAGATTTCTTGAACATAAATCATAATTATACTTATTTATACTAATAGACTTTTTTGAAAATCAGTATTCAGAATTTCAATAAGTACTTGCTTTGTTTCCAATATTATGTAATACCTACAATGTGATCTGTAAATTTTTTAATTAGCCTTTTATATTTTAATTTTATTATTTTAATATTGTATGTGTGTGCTGTGAAATTTACTAATAAAAATCAAAATAAAATAAGTATTTATATTTTGTATTTGTTTGTATTTGTCACATTCAGGATGCTGTTGGAGCAGCTCCGAAGCCTGCAAAGCAGAGACGCAGTTTTCATATACAGTGAAAGTATTGAAACCCAGGATAATCTCCCCTATTAAGATATCTACATATACCACTTTGAAACCATATTCAGCATATGCCAATCCTGTAAGAAATCGCGCCGTCTTGCGCGGCCGGAGTCCTGAAAATCAATACGTGTGCCGCACCCCGCTCCCCGCTCCCTTCACCCCGCAGAACTGTTTTTGTGACGAAGGCACCTTGAGCCTGGAGCGCAGGTCAGGAGTGCCATGGTGAGGTGAAGTTGGAAGGTAAGTATGTAAGTAAGTAGTAACTCTAGATAGAGGAAAATATTACGTTAGGTGCTAACCTGAGAGGAGATGATTGTTTCTTATTACATAATAGTAAAATGCCATTAATCATACAGGATTAGTTCAAGAACAAGTGGGTTTATAAGTTACTTCTTGTCGTGTGCGGCAACACTGAAAGAAAAGCTTGTAAAAGTAAAGTAAAAGTAAAATACACTATTCCACAAACAGAAAACAACAAACAAAAGTAAGTAAAGGAAATAGTGAAGTACAATTTAGGCGGCCTTATCGCTAAGAACGATCTCTTCCAAGCAACCTTCCAGCTTGTTTACTTCAAAGAAGTTCTTCTTGTTTCAATACTAGCATATAAAGTCGGTTTGTTAACTTCAACCAAGATCTTAGCCGTATCTATCAAGTAATTTGTTCAAATGAATAAAAATTATTTTATATGTTCTTAATCAAATAGGATATTCTTTCAGTGAAGCTATTGTCAAAGTTGTTCAGGCCACCCATAGGCCTCTTACACGGCCTATTTGTTGGTACGACATGTCGATAATATTGAATTCGATAATATCGTTTCTATTGAATATTTTTGGATAAAACTAGCGATAGTATAAGAATAAGTTTATTTGTGCGGTTAGATGACAGCATTCACAGTCCATACATGAGTAGGAACTTAAGCATAGGTTATATTAAACTAAATAAAATTAGTAAGTAACAACTTAGTTATAATAAACGCTGACCTCCGAACTAGGAAGTTCCTGTATCTCGGAGGACAGATCTCTAGCGATAGGTAGAGTACGCCATCGTTAGTTCGATACTATTACTGATCTTTTTGATGCTGTATAAAATATACTATCGATAGTTTGACGCTAAATAGTCTATCGCTGCCTAACGATAGTATTGTGGTACCGATAGTACCAGTGGTAAAGTAGAGTGGTAAATGTACTTTGAAGTACTTATCTTATCTTATCTTATGATATATATGAGCCGGGTATAACCCCATCGGCACTTCGACCCTCAGGGATATTTTGTGCTCACCCCTTACCTTAGTCTTCTTCCTGTTCCTTAAAGATGCTTTGCATCAAGGACGCTATACAGCTTTAAGGAAGGAGCCTATAGTAGTCTGGTTTCGGGTAGGCGACTCCCAGAAGACTCATACGCTTCCCAGCCAACGGGTCACATTCGCACAGCAAGTGTTCCATTGACTCAACAACAACAACAGGCAACAGGCTCTGCAGGTGGGATTGTCTGCCAGTCTCATCTTGTGTAGGAGGCTCTTAGTGCCTAAATGGTCTGTGAACGCCCCTACAATGAGACGGGTGAGATTCCTGTTATGGTTGTAGGTACTTACCTAAATAATGAAGGCTCACAAGAATTAAGTGCCCCTATCCCTGCCCCTGTCATAAGATAAGATAATATCGGTTATTAAACTATCGATAGTTTTGCAATGTTATATTACTCGTATATACTAAGTAGGCAAGCGTTTCTTCCGGTCGGCGTTATGTAAAACAGGTCAAACACCTAGTGAAGCCTTATGCTAAGCTCTGCTTATTTCCACTTCATTGTTTTGTAGGTACCTACATCTTTAAGTAGGTAAGTAAAGAAGAAGGCTAGACTAATCCAGATAGTATACGCTGGAGTGGAGACCACGGCACAACACGCGGGGACAAGGTCGCCCACCTATGAGATGGGTGGACGACATTCGGGGAATAGCGGGCCACAACTGGATGCGCACCGCCAGCGACCGTCGGAAGTGGAAGAAGTTGGAGGAGGCCTATATCCGAAGGCGGACCACGAGTGGCTGAGGTAGATAGATAGAAGGAATGGAATCCCTCCCCGCGTCTAGTCGTCCGATGGCGGAACGGAGATGCTGGAATTAGGTCGTGTCGTCGTAGTGTAAAAAGCCCGTTTCACCACGTACGTATTTTTCAGCTGTGTCGTAAAGGTAATTACGCAAGGGCGGCGCCCCGCGTCATTGGCGGGGTCACGACCCCGCGGCCCGTTCTGATTGGTCCACTCTAACCTCCCACCTCGTTCCAAATTCCAATTTTCTTTGTGTTTTTGATGGAAACTCGTAAAGAAGTGTAAAGGGCTGGTTTCACTGGATTTGATGTCGATGCAGTCGTGATAGTTGCTTTGCTCATGGCTGTATCTTTATAGGTAATTAGTAGTGATCGGATTAGGTAGTGCAATTTTACGGGATTCCATGACGAAATATTAACATTGACATGCCCAAGGAGTAACGATATCCCGGGATTACAAATTCGCTAAGAGCTGGTTACATTGGACAGTAATATCGTACAAAAATATTATGAAACTTTCTTATGAGACTTTTACGAGGCTTTTGCCGCCATATTGTTGTTTACTTACACTTGACAAAAAATCTTAGAAAATGTATTGTTTCGGCATAACAAAGGCGACGACTGATAAGAGCGTTCTGAGAAACTGTGAATGTGAGAAAGAGACACTAAATCCCGAATATAGTCCTCCTAATTGTGGTATCTCTTTCTCTCTCTCTCTCGCAAAAGGGATGATAAGATGATTTCATTTTGGAGTTGGAGGAGAAAAAATGTTTTATATAAACAGAACATTTCTGAAATCCCGCAATCCCGCGGGCGTATCCATACTAATATAACGTTTGAGGTCGTTAACCCTAAATTGCACTACCTAATCCGATCACTGGTAATTAGGTATATCTACAGAGTGTAACAAAAATCCCATATAGATCCGAATGACTGAACAACTTTCACTATTTGGGGGTAACTCTGAAATCAAAATAATCAATCAGCTATTTCATACATTTTGGTCGTCTAAGAAAGGCATTGACATTGAGCTTTTGTTAAGGACGTTTCTTGCAACTCACTGTAAGTTATTCTTATACTTAGTTTAGCGTATTGCGGAACCCTATAAACAGAGCGAGGCTTTAATTTTTTAAATTAATTAAAATTAATTTTAATTGAGATCTAACCACGAATACTTACTCGTATTTTAATTTAACGTACAGTCCACCACAAGCCAGTATACCATCTGTCAAACACCTTCGATTAAATCTCAACCTTAGCCTTGCGCAACATGACACATTTCAGATTCTCAAATTTTGACGTTTTGGGTAGGTTCATCTGTGGTTGACTGTACTACACTATGTAAGATGTTACGTAACTTACAGTGTAGTACTACAGATCAACTTTAATAAAAAGAGGCTGCAGGCCCAGCAAAACATAGCCCTCAGAGTGTGCACGGGAGCGGGTCGTTATGTCAGGAATGACATGATAGCCCGCGACGTGCAGGTGGAAACCATTCAGGCATAACGGCACCAAACACCGGGGAAGTAGTGACACCCCGAGCTTCTGTCCGGGCACGAGGTTCACCTCCAGGCCCGCACCCACTCCCCCCTTCAGGGTTCGAGTGGACGACCCGTTTGATTTGATTAACAGATCAACCTATACAGAGAGCTCAATATTAGCTCGGTCGGCGGACTCAGGCGGCTACTGGCGACATGTGAGACATATGCCGCTGCTCACGGCCTAGTGTACAACACTAGGAAAAGGGAATATATAGTATTTAAGTATGGTAACAAGTGCCCGTATTTTGTACCGCCTATTAAGCTGAATGGCCAGGACATTAATAGAGTAAGTCATTTTAAATATCTCGGTCACTTTGTTACTGAAGACTTAAAAGATGATATGGACATTGAGAGGGAGCGCAGGGCTTTGGCGGTGAGAAGTAATATGCTAGTCCGAAGGTTTGCTCGTTGTACTAATACAGTTAAAATCACGCTTTTTAAAGCATATTGTCAAACATTTTACACGAGCAGCCTTTGGACGCACTACACTCAGAGATCGCTAAACGCCCTGCGAATCCAGTACAACAATGCCTTCAGAATGCTATTGAGGCTGCCTCGCTTCTGCAGCGCCTCCGGAATGTTTGCGGAGGCGCGCACCGACGGCTTCCATGCGATCGTGCGCAAGAAGACCGCCTCCTTGCTGCACAGAGTGGAGGGCGGCAACAATGGCATTCTGAAGATGATAGCGGGCAAACATGACTGTCCTATAATCAGACACTGGGTTCGTGTGTTGACCGGGTTCGGGTAGGTCCCGGTGAACGCACCAACTCTCTGTCCGTCTGCCTTTAAGTTTTTCTTTGTAAATAATTACTAACATAGTCTTAAGTACCTGCATTGTTACTAACAAATATTGAACCTCTGTTGTTCCAAAAATAAATGGATTTGATTTTGATTTTTTTTGATTATTAATTTAATTGATTTTTTTGCATTTTGTGGGTCACTAACGTAGTCAGTATCAATAGAAGTGTATTTACAAAATGGTAGTTATCTTCTACAGTTATCTCAGTTTCTAGAAAAAATACCAATTCTACAACAATTTCCAAAGAAAAACATCTTGGCATAATAAAGACACGTACGACCACCGCCAAGGTGCTCCTAGCCATTGTCCAAACTTCGCACTGCTGTACAAACTGTCCTTTTGCGAGCACAAAATATAATTGCATGGGCCCCCTTCTTTCTTATTCAAAGATTACGGCATAAGGGAACGTCGTAGGTTGACCTGTGGTCGTCTGTACCTACTAGGTTACATTATTTTCACATCACTTACCATTATTTTGATAAACCACTCGAAAAGCGTTTACGAGTAGGTATAATATTTTTATCAGTGTTTATAAAAAAATAACTGTCATTATCTTAAGAAGCGTATATTTTTACTCCCTCTGCTCTATCTGAACAGATAACACGTGACAAGCGATCTCATGGGAGCTTTCCCTTAACTTATGAGTTTTGGAGTGGGGTTCCTTGGGCGAGTGTGAAAAACGTTCCTCTATTTGATTAGACTTGAATGATATACTCCATGGATATACTGTTTTACGTTTTTATAAATGTATTTTATTAATTACGACCGGTTTGAAGATGTGTAAACGACACATCTTCAGGTATTTGCTTCCACTTTTTAATATTAAACCTTCACCTAGGTATTAAACTTTGTAAATAGGTCAATAGTACCTAGGTAATATCGGCACGTAGGTACCAAACTAAAATGCTGTGAAATTACACAGTATAGCAGAAAATTAGACCGTTATGCACTCAATATATTGCATTTTCTGAGTGTAACATGTTCTCAGAGCATATTCGGAGCATTTTAATTAAGTACGTATTAGTATTGTCTACGTGAAATTAAACTTTGTTTTATTCTATATATTATATAAAACTACCCACCAATGGTGCCCGCTTGGCAGGGTTTTTGTATCTATTCCTGGTCACGGTTTATATTTGTTTTATTTGTTTAGTATAGAGCATGACTCGTGGTGTCTTGACTCGACAGATAGAAGAAAATCTAAAGTTATACCTACGTTTAGCTATACCTATACTACTCACAAAAGTACCTAGACATGCGGAACCCATCTTCCACCATTCTGTCTGAATTCACTCTTGACTGGAGTGTTATTTTTACGGCCACATTTTCGTTCAGCGATATCTCAGCACTGTTTTTAGAAGTGGCCAGTTGTGTGGCGAACAAAACTGCCGATTTGGGAATCTTATCGCGTCTTTAGACGATGTAGTTACCGTTTCTATAGAAAAACAAATATTTTTATGAGTATAGGTAGGTCTTCCTTTCTTCATTTCTTTATAGATAACGCAATCAAACTGGTAACTCGCAAACTGCCTTGAAAACAAAACACGTTGTAAGAAAAATAGGACGAAATTGGATTAGTGGTCTTGATTACGAGTACACGGAGAAACTTTTAAAGGTAACACAATAATAAAAAAAATACACATATATACACACCCCTCCCTTTCTCACACACACCTTCTTACAACACACACACACACACACACACACACACACACACACACACACGCACACACATATAGAGCAAGAAATATTTTTTTTTATTTAAATTTTTTTCGAGAAAACGACAAAATTGTTTGTTTGAAAATTCTGCAAACGAATGAATTATTGCTATTCTAATACTGAAATAAGAAGTAATGAAACTCGTTTCATTCATAACGACATGGATGAGTTTATGCTACCAAGGCACAAAATAATGGGGTTTATTTTTCTTTTATACAAGGGTCATTTTTTTTGTAAAGTGGTACAAATGACCAGCACATACCCCTCTCAAAATATTTGCTACTAATAAAAAAGGACCTTATAAAATAGGTCACCTACCCACCTACCATATCTGCTTAGGTATTTAATATCAATTCAAACCGTTATATAAAAGCATGATCTCAGGCACATAAGTCCGGTTACAAATAAATAACCTCCAGTTATCGGCGCGATAAGAGAAGACGTCAACAGACCTCCATTTATTACAGCTATAACCTTCTTATCAGTCTCTCGTTATTGGCTGTCTTGTGATATACAGCTTCTAGCCATAGTATAATATTGATAAATCGATAGGTACTACGCGGGAACTCCAAGAAGTCCTCAAGCATCACCCCTCTGGCGACCCGGCGATAGATACAGTTGGCAATTTTTAAAATCTATTGCAAATGTTTACAATTCAATTTTTCAAAATCTTTATTTATCGGTTAACTTGATCCATTGTGTTAGTATTGTTGCCAGCGGCATTTCGACCCTTGATGATCTTTTGTGCCTACCCCATTTACACACTGGTCATCTCAGTATGCAGGTCCTCACGATGCTTGCAAAGATTTGCATATATTTAAAAAAAATATATTTTTATTTATTTATTTGAGGGTAGTATCTATTTCATACGCCTTTTGCACCCGTATATTATGTATTTTATGATTTTTCCATCACCTGAAGGTTGCCTGGAAGATATCGCTTAAAGCGACAAGGCCGCCTTCTGCACATTGTATTGTACCTCTCTTTATGTTGTATGTTTTGTTTTTGTCCCGGGTGTGCAATAAAGGATATTTGTATTTGTATTTGTATGTTTTCCTTCACAGTCAGTGCAGTCGGCAAATGTACGTAAGTCTTCCATAAATACGAAAAACTTATTGGTACATGGCACTGCATAGTTTCGAACCCGGACCTCCCGCATGGGAGTCCGGTGTCCTAGCCACTGTGCCACCGACACTCTATACTCTATATATATGTTATAATTTAATTATAAATTTAATATTAAATACGTAATTTTTGCCGAAATAATGTATACCTACTACAGGTATACATTATTTCGGCAAAAATTACGAGTTTTTACACTTCGATCAAATGATGTCCAAAGATAACATTATTCGATCAGCACCCGAACGAAGTGTTAAAGGATAGGGGAATCATACTTATCACATTCAGGATGCTGTTGGAGCTGCTCCGAAGCCTGCAAAGCAGAGACGCAGTTCTCTTGCGCATAATGGCGTGAAAACCATCGGTATGAGCGTGCGCACACATGCTGGAGGCACTACAGTTTACCTAGGTATACTATAATTTCCAATTATTAGTCGATATCAAACGGATTTTGTTGTTTTTAAACCGATGGTAGTTACCATTCGTTATTATTCATTTATTAAATATAACCTATGCTTAAGTTCTTACTGGTGTATGGACTATGAATACTTTGTCATCTTACCGCACAAATAAACTTATTCTTATTCATGTAAGTATAACACCACTCTTTTTGGTCGGATGGTTAAGAAATGTGGATGTGTGAGTGAAGGTACAGCCGACCACTAGCAAAAGTATACCATCTGTCAAAATCCTTCGATTAATTCTCAGCCTTATGCTTGCGTTATATAGTACATTTCAGTTTCTCAAATTTTGACGTTTTGGGTAAGGTTTACCTGTGGTCGACTACATCGGATATTTTTAATTTCATGTTTAATTTCAAAAAGAAATAAAGCTTATAGTGTCATAGCATATTATTGATAAATCGATAGGTACTGCGAGGCAACTCAAGGAGTCACTCGCCCGGCCTCCCCCTTCCTCAAGCGTTACACCTCTACGGCCACCCACAGTTGGCGAAAAATGTTATCTATTGCAAATGTTTACGTTAATTTCCAATTAATCGATGTAAAAATAACCACTGTGTACATAACCACTCTTTTTGTTCGGGTTGGTTAATTAAACGAGTGTGTGTGTGTGTGAAGGTTTCGAAAAATTTCGGAATGCGATTTAGGCCTGGACTAAACGCGTCCGGTTTCAGTCCCGATTCGGTTAGCTGCAATGCAACCAATCACATGTGTTCCGATCCGACCTGCCCCCGCTTGAAATCAACGCCTCGTGATTGGAAGGAGCTAACTGCTAACCGAACCGGAGCTGGAACCGGACGCGTCTGGTCCAGGCCTTAATGACACTCTGGCTTTTTTTTAACTTCATGTTAAACTATCAATAAGCAATAAAAGTGCAAAATAATGAGGAAATTCGCCATTTATTTCAAAACAGGTACTTAATATAAATCTACACTAAAATTAAATAACTTAATTCACTTTAATAATAAAGACAAACAAAACCTAGCAAGATTGATTTTTTTCTTCTGGACGATGCGTTCATATTTCAAACATATGAATAAAGCCTAAAGAGTTAGGCATAAAATTAATGACGTTTTAACATAATGTTACCTACATAATGTTACCTATGTTGTATGTTATGTTAGGAGGATCTCGCAAAGGTGGAAGACCCAGGGCTACATGGAAACATAGTCTTCAAAAAGACCTGGATGCGGCTAAAGTATCCTGGGAAACCATAGTCTGCGGCATCAAACAGAGCGCGGTGGAAGAATATTGTCTCAGCCCTATACACCACTAGGTGTTCTAGGACCTGAAGAAGTAGAAGACCTAATGTTTAAACACAAAGGCATTCATATATACCTATCTAGCAAATATACAAAATGAATTTAATATTAGTGACTCCTGTTTCCCATACTAAGATTCCCTGCTACTAATTCTGTGTAAAAACACACACTGCATTCCAAAACAAACAAACTTTCACCACATCCTTGAACGACCACCGTTAACATAAGCAAAAACCGAACTGTTTTGACTGGAAATTAATAGTTGCTTTTATATAGGTAACCTTAGGCCCTATGGCTACTGGCCTAGGGTTAAAATGGGGTTAAACGATACACTTTTATAAGATGTCATTGGTATCGTTCACCCTCAGGTCATAATTTAACAGAGCGTATTGTTCTTATGATAAAACTGTTTCCACTGTTAACTCTGTCTGGGAATATTAATGAGTGATTGTTTGGTAATTTTGGGATTTGGTAAGAAATTATGCTGTTTTAAATAACCTTTACCTAAGCACAATACGTACAACTTTTTACGATGGGGTGGGTAGATTATTTAATTATCATTCAATATGTTTATACTGCAATACCAAATCCACTCATGAGTATGGGATTTTCTCTATTTTTTTGTAAATCCGTTGCTGAACGAACCCTTCGAGCCCGACACATGTTACCTAGATATTTTATAGGAATACGGTATAATATAATGGAGAATAATAATATTTCGCTGGGAATAATACGGATAATGGTCTTAAAATATATTTGAAAGCCGTATACATTTTTAAAAGAAAACTATTGTCTTTTATAATTATTATTTGGCGTTATAATTTATTTTTTTCAACCAATAATGGCCTGCTAATTTATAAATATGACATACACTTTTAAAAATAAGTAGGTATTTAATTCTTCTGCTTTGAAGACCATCCGATTCGTAATCCGTTATTTATCTGTAGGTAAGGTATCTATTTTATTTTATAAAAATAATTTAGAAACTATAGACATTGTCATTTTAGTTTCTATGGAGATAAAAATAAATAAATAAAATAAAAAGATTTATTCAGTAACAAAAAGGTACAAACATTTTTTTCTAATTGTGGAGGCCCTCTTTTAAGTGTGACAACACCTGTGTCAGAGGGCCACGCTCTTCCATACCTCTTTATTTGTGTACCTATTTACGAATATAATAATAATAATAACGTGTGTGTGTGTGTGAGAGAGAGAGAGAGGGTGTGTGTGTGTGGGTGTATGTGTGTGTGCAAGAGAGATGTATGGTGTTCTATGCCAAAATGAGTGAGAGATGTCAAATGAAAAACTGCTTTTATAAAGTTTATAATTTTGGTTTCTAAAACCTATTTCTTTTTCGTTTGAAACAGGACTGTTTTATATTATTCTCCATACAATATTGTATGAAAACTGATTTCAGGTGAATTTTCACTTGTGACTTTTTTTCTCGAAAACTATACATAGAACGTTTTTACTTTTGTTGTATTTTGTTATATGCATCAATACACGTACATATATTTTTTTCCACTGGCATTTTTTTCCATACTTGCTCTGCGGAGTTCTTTCTTTGTTTTTAAAAACTATCTACAGCCTTTTAAAAAATATATTCGATGACGACGCCAGGCTACAGCCGAGTCGAGCTAAATTTTAATCGCCAAAAAGCTAGATATTTTTTTCTAAGACTATCTATTCGAATTTCTTTAAATCTATTTGTAAAATCTAGACATCCCGGGACCAAAGGCTGGCCTCTACTTTGCTCAGCGTAAAGCCTCGCCATACAGCGGGGTAACGCCGCCAGCCTCCTCGGGACACTTCCTGCAGGGAGCGATCTGGGCCAGGTCTTTTACTTGTAAAATAGTTACGTATTTTGTAATTTTAGCTTTAGTATGTATTTTAGTATAACTATATTTTGAATAAACAGTTAGTTACTTAATTTGTAAAACAGATAAGGAAAGACTCGACAATGTGTGTTGGGTCTTGGTTGGGTGCATAGACCTTGAACTTGGCAGATACCACGCAGCTCGGTCGTCGGTCCAATGTTCGATTCCCGTAAAGGGCAATAGTTGATTGAAACCTATTATATCTGTCATTATTTATATGAATATATTTTTCCGTATCATTGTTCTGGGTTTTACTAGGTATTACCTATACTATGCTATATTAAATTATATTTCTATGATTACAATAGGCTCAATTTACATTGCTGCGGAATTGAATGGAAGCGAATTTTCGCAACGTAATTGTACATAGCATAATGAACTTTATGTCAATTGTATAACATACAAACAAAATACGAGCCAAAACAGAGGTCGCGCGTCTTCCGGGGAATCCTCGCGAATTCCCCTAGCGGTAACGCGTATATAGTTTGTATGTTACACAATTGACATAAAGTTCATTATGCTATGTACAATTACGTTGCGAAAATTCGCTTCCATTCCATTCCGCGGCAATGTAAATTGAGCCATAAGCAGGGAAATATTTTTGTATGTAATTGAACTATTGGACTTATACCGCCATCTATCGTCCGTTCAAATTACTTTATAGAAAAGACTGGTTCAAACATAGCTTCTTTCGTCAGGCATGTCGATGTAGTCAGGAAATATTTCTTTGATGGACGAACGGAGTCTAGAATCTAGAACAACCACTTTTCTGTTTCATCGGTAGATGGCACTGCAGAGAATCTCATAAAAATGATTAATAATTAAGGGTCCGCCCACGTCCGACAAACGGTGACCGACTTTTTGTAGGAGGAAAATAGAACGTACTGATTCAATCATTCAATCAATGTTTATTTGCAAGAATACGTAATATATAACATGGTCTTACAAAGGGGTTTGAAACAGTATTCAACCTGCAAGCAGGCGTGCAAATATTTAACAGAATAATGTTATACCTATATCATTCCTTAAACTAAAAATTTATATAATTCTAATGTGCATGCAATTTGTCTAAATATTCACTAATATTATAAAAACAGTTCTCTAAAAGCCACTTTGTTAAATTAGACTTAAATTGTGACCCATGTTGTAACTTGATTTTATCTGGCAGGTTGTTATACAGCAGCACACACATGTTATAAACATTTACTTTATAAATATATTTCAATAGTATAACGCACACGTCCTACAAAAAGTCGGTCAGAAATAAAACACAAACTTTCCTCTGTATATCCAACTTACTCTTAAGATTCATGACATGGTATACGTTATCACTCTCCATGACGTGCTACTCCCTCGAAAGCTACAGACAAAGTGACGGCCGTGTGCGTTGAGTCGGTCACAAAATCGGTCATAAGAATCGGAGGAAAAATCTGCCCGATTATCGGTCCTACAAAAAGTATGACGTGGGCGGGCACCCTTATCAAAATGAAAAGGCTAAAATATATTTGCATATTTTTATTCATAGTTTACACATTACATCTACCTGACTTATTATCATGAACAATAGATACCATGATAGTTCAACAAAAACATAGAAAAATGCAACACGAATGTCAAGTCATAATTCACATATTCACATACAATGAGACCCATTATATTTTATTGGGTATTTTATATTTTATTACCTATTTAACAAAAATACATTTAGGCCCCATTCTGAAGGGCGGTAACTTAAATTTGACAGGTTTAAATAAAAATAGATAAATAATTACCATATATTTCAGCTATTATATATTACGGAATTGCGCGACCTAATTCCAGCATCTCCATTCCGCCTACGGACAACCAGGCGCGGGGAGAGGTTCCATCCTTATGTTGTTGATATACCATCTGCTCCTACGAAGCGATTTGCTTCTTCGTTCATTATGCGAACGGCTAAGGAATGGAACAGCCTGCCGGCGTCTGTATTTCCCGAAACCTACAACCTTGGGATCTTCAAGGCCAGAGTGAATAGGCATTTACTGGACCCGCATGCACCATCGTCGACCTCATTGTCGCTTATCATCAGGCGAGATCGAGGTCAAATGCGGGTTTAGAAGTAAATAAAAAAAAATAAAAAAAATCTGATTTTAGCGTAACCCCTAAATCGAAACGAAAGTTAAATGAAACTCTGGCTCACTCATATTTAAAAAAAATAGCGAGTGACACCGCAGAATCGGTGCCAATATGTGGCTATACAAAATTAAATAATTTCGTATACTTAAATATTTAAAAATTACATTTACCGTATATATAGTATAGTAGAAATCTAAAATCTCGTGTCCACAGAAATCGGACTACTGGCGTCTCCTTCCTGCTAGGGTAGAATTCTTGCTTGTCTTTTTCTTATTTAGAGGAAAGGACATCATTATTTTTAAACCTGTCAAAAAGTTGCCAACCTTCAAAATAGGGTTTAGTATTGATAATTTTCAAGATGATTCGGATTTAGTACTAATTTAGAGAGACTTTACATTTTGAAATTAAATAAATGCATTGAAGGTCACTTTCATCAATCTTCACGAAGTTTACACAAATAATTATGTTCATCAATTCACACAATATTATTAAACCACTAAATACCTATTATTATTTACATGTCAGATCGAGTAACCTAATTTGTTTTTTGCAAAAACAACAAAAGAATTAAACCAATACATTGTGACCTAAATACACCTGTATATTTTTTATAAAATAGGTAACAGGAGTAGGATAATGTTACAAATATTCAGAAACTAGTGAAGCAAAGATATCTGACGGGACTCAAACCCGCACCTCCTCCGACCCATGCAAAATCGTCAAATCTTTGACACACTAGTTTAATCAGTATATAATTTAGTACTCTGTGCTTAAATGTATCTATGTATATTAAGGGTATGTTCCAAAACCACTTTCGCTTTATGTAATAAATGCCGAGTAAAGTTAGTGTTTTGGAACCAATAGTTATTACGCGAAAAAGGGTATTCATTACTCGAAACTGTTTTGGAACCGGCACTATTTCAACTTTGCAGGGTAATTAGAAGTAATTCGTGATAACGCTGTGACATGTTGCATAACAAAAAATTATCAAGTAGTCAAAGTACAAACTTACTGTATTATCCAAAAAAATACGATTTTTATCATAAAATAATAAGTATAACTGTTCTATAAATAAATCAAAAGAAATTGGAACTGTTATATGAATATTAAATACTCATAAAATAGAAATAATGAATGTCAAAAGTATTTGAAATAGATAGTCATACATAAACATAACATAAGCGTATCTTATATTCTAGAAACACTCGTCAAAAAAACAATACTGGTTGAAAAAAAAAACAATTCTAAATTATTAAAAAATAAATACAGTAATACCCTGCTTTACGCGACCCCGTATTGCGCGCATTCGTTACAACGCGAATTTCAAATTTCGCGTTAAATTGCCCCGCTTTACGCGATTTCCTGCAAACACTGACTGGGGTATTCCCCACAAATTCATTTCTGGTGCTACTTGCCTTCTCTATGTTAGCTCTGACTAGGGGATTCCTCAGAAAATGTTTTCCTTTGCGACTTACCATCTTTATGTTGGCTCTCCAGGTACGACAGAGATAGGTGGCGATTTTTAGAAAAGACATTGGACGTGTTTAGAAAAGACTTTCGTAAAACCAACGCTCAAAATGTATCACGTTGTATTTTGCAATAAATTAAATTGATTTAGTATCGTTATGTATTGTTTTTGAGCAGACCCCGATATACGCGAATTTCGCTTAACGCGATTTTCTCTGGAACGTATCTCTCGCGTAAACCGGGGTATTACTGTACATTGTTAAACAGGGCTTCTGATTTAGGATCTTAGATTTTAAAGTTTGTCTTAATGCATCGATTTTGAAAACTTATATCAAAATAATTTCTTATTTTCATACACCAAATATAGGGGTTAATTTCTTTGCCTTTATGGCTGGTTTACATTTGGTCAAGTGTTTAGCGAAGTGGGTAAGGACAGTGGCGAGTGCCTGGCAAGTTACTGTTTACACTACAGCCAGTCAAACAATATTTGTATCCACTACCAAGGCAGCTTGCAAGCCAACTTGACTCGCCACTGTCCACCGGTTTACACCACCGTACTTACCCACTTCGCTAAACACTTGACCAAGTAAAGTGTAAATCAGCAGACGGTAGAACCAGGCTTTTACAATACGATAATACACTCAGTCAGACGAATTAATGGCATCTTTCCACACACCAATGCCAAATTGCACTGGCATTTCCTTAGACATTTACAAAAGATTTTAGTAAAGGTATGCCATTAATTTCTACTCTTTTATGACTAAATACACCCGAAATAATTCTGAACGGATGTCATTGGACGATATACAAAAACACCCATTTGACTAATGTGAATTATATCGGCAATCTACCCAGATACCTTCAAAATAACTCTTCAAATATTTTTTATTTATTATACTGCTAAAATTGAAAGAAGTGGTTGAATTTTTTTTTCTCGAACCTACCGTTCCGTGTTGTTTTTCAACCATTTTTTCCAATATATCTTCAAATCGTTTTTAACAGGATTTCAAGATGAATTAAATTGAAAATCTACTTCGTATACTGGTCTTTAGTGAATACGGGAAAGGTGCCTTTTTCACCACACCATGTATATAACGATAGTTTTATAAACCTAACATTATATGAGACCATGTACAATTACAAATTACCTAATTTATAATTATAACTTTAACATAGAGCTACCTATTATTAGTCCATCGATTTGAAAATGTTCGCAAGGTCATTTCTCAGAATTTCCTTTGAAAAAAAAATACTAACTACTTCATACAAATATTTCCAATGAGGCAATACAGATTATATAAGTACTATTTACAGATTTGGCATTTTATTATGGGTGCGTTCCAAAAACACTTCCCTTTGCAAGTAATTAGTGTAGATAATTATTGCCCAACAAAGACGCTCATTGCTCGGAGTTTTAGAATGGGCACTATCAAGGAATATTTCAACTGTCAGAGTTTACGAGCAAGCTGTACATTATTTACCTAAATACCGCATACTGGCAACCGCCGCTATATCAGCTTGCTTGCTTATCGTATGGTTAGTGGCCAACCTATTTGTCAGAGTTGTTCAGGCCGCCCGTAGGCCTCTGACATGGCTTAACGACTGCTGTCGAACGACAACAACCGGGACCGACTGCTTAACGTGCTTTCCGAGGCACGGAGGAGCTCAGATGAAATATGCCAGTAGCGGTCACCCATCCAGGTACCGACCGCGCCAACATCGCTTAACCTGCACGATCGCTTCGGACCGTGCTCGCAACTAGGCTACGAGCTCCTCGTATATCCGCTATATCAGCGAAACATAGATTTAAGTAGCAATTAACAGTTGGTCCACTGGGAAAACCAATCCCCCTTGGTACAACCAGTTGGACCAATATTTTAGTATGAAATAAACCAGCATACCAGCAAAATCCTTTTGTTTCATATTCGCATTAACATAGCATCAGAAACATCAGCCCAGCAGCATAACTAACGGGAAATCTAACACAGACAACAAACTTTGTTGTGTAATTAATACTTGTTTTGGAACGCTTCGTAAGTAGATGTTAACATTTACCTGAATTTTGTATATATATTTATCATAATTTATATTTATATATGTAAATAGACAGCAATGTATCAGCCAAGTTTGGAATTACCTACATAAAATATCTAAAAATTTAATGTACAATACAGACAAGAACCAATAGTTTATCTCATTTCTAAAATCGTATTATTAACTTTCACACCAACACTATGTATACTAAGAAAATCACTGTTGAACAATTTTCTTCTGCACACATTCATAGTCCATCCTAATTTGTTTTCAAGTCCCGTACATGATAAACCTTACAATAAATACTACACTTACCTATGGATTTTATTCTAAATACTCGACAAGCATTTCTTTGATACAAGAACACATGTCTGTCGTCACAACAATAAAATAAACGTAGCATCTTTGAGATACAACGGTCTAGATTTTCTATGGTGAAGAAATTTGGGGTTCAGAATTCATGTATAGTGAATCATGTATTTTACTCAAACAGTGAAGTGGAGAAGGATCTGCGGGAGCTCCGGGCGCCTGACTGGCTCGAGACTGCGCAGGAGAGAGAGCGATGGCGCTCTTTGGTATCGGAGGCCAAGATCCACTTCGGGTCGCTGCGCCAGCGGAGTAAGTAAGTAAGTAAGTGAAGGAAAACATCTTGAGAATAATCTAAAGGAAAAATTGCTTCACTGCTAAGAATCTCAACAATTCGGTATTTGACTTAATTTTTTTTACATGGACATCCTGAAGGAGGATCTAAAATTCTTTTTTCGATATCTCAACTAACATCACAGATATTAATGAAGCAAAACAGTTATTTATATGTAGCCAGGATCTGCTTGTATGGCAGAAGAGGTCCTTTATGCTTGGATACGGTTAGACAAATGGTAAATAATTTAATATAAGATATACACCTCACCGCAACTCCAGACCGTTTCTCCTCCAGACACCACCAGAAACAAACTAGTCACTTTAACACTAAAACCGTCACTGCCCCACTACACGCATTGTCACTTTCAATTTTCACGTATAATGAGGTATTTCCGGAAGTCCCAGGATCATTCGGGCTCCGTATACATAAATGAGAACCGCTCGTGACCGGTGGGAGCGATGAGCTTTGCTTCTACGAGACATTGGACGACCCAGTTGGTTGAAACGAGAGGGATCGAGTCTTGATTGGCCTTGTTTTGTACTTCGTGCGGACAATCCCATTCGGTGACCACTGCTATTGCTCCAGACATGTTAAGGTCCTCTTCGTTGACCACTCGGGTGTTTGCTCCAGCCAATGTGCAGACCCGTTCCCAGAATTTCACGAAAGTATCCTGGTCTCCGCATAGCAGGATCAGCTTGTCTTTGAAGAAGGATGTGTTGCGTCTGCCCGATGCTGGCACCTGGAATTGAGAAATTGAGTTTGGTTATTGTCACCGTAATTTGGTTTTTGTGTAATCATATTAAATGTATATCTCTCGAGTGGAAGCTAAGACGATTTTGGGAAAGCAGATATTCTGGACCTTAAAGGAAGCGCATATGCCGCACAGTCTACCTACAGAGGCGCAGGTCTCATGCATGACCAACGGGTGGGATATAATCTAAACACACTAACAGCGAGTCACTCACCCAGTTAACAAAGCACCGCCGCTGTATGGACCAGCCGGCCGGCAGCGCGTACGCGTCATAGTCTACTAACGCCAGGTGGGCACAGGTCTCTATGACCCACGCGTGGGACACGGCGCGGATATCCGCGGCGAGGCACTGGATGTATTTAGCGGTGAGGCAGGGCCGCGGGGCGATCAGTTTGCAGACTGAATACTTGTTCTTTGGCACGTCGTCGAAGTGGCTATAATGAAACAACATTAAATTTATAGATATTTTTTCTTGTTGTTGTCTTGTTTTTACGACTAAACTCACATTTGACCCCAGTCTCACCTGGTGGTAAGTGACGAGTTACTTAGGATGGTCGCTAGCTAGGTGGACCTTGAAGGGGTCCTACCACCAGCAAGTTAATCGGATTAGTAGCCTCGTATGATATGCTTGCCCGGTAGTACTTTCATATTGTAATCGGTATTTTAAATGATACATTCATTCATTTTTCGATTACCTCGCATTATTTGAGAAAATATCTGTACAAGCCTCGGCGGAAATAGCCATTTTCGGCCTGGGAGCTTTAGAGACCTAGCGAATCCACCGCAGGAAATTGCTAATTTCCTGGCCTCTGCAGTAATGTACTATTATATTGAGATTATGTTGTAATAGTAGAATTTGACCCTAGTACCTGTGAACCGTGCCGCCGCCCGTTTCCAGCTGCTCCTTGAGCCGCTCCTTGTTGAAGGGCCGGTTGCAGAACTCCAGGTCCTCAGTGTCGGTGCCGGCCATCGTGGAGGTGGTCTCGCCGTCTTCTTCAGAGGAGTAATGCCGCGTTTCCTGCGACTGGAGGTAGATTGATAAGTAATATAAGTCTTAGTGAGAGAATATAATTTAAGTTCTATAAGAGTATGTGTATTTTACGAAATATGTATCTATATCAGATTTTTTGGCTATGAGGACACAAACCGAGCTCCCCCGCCCCCAAAGCCGAAGACCGAGCTCCGCGAAGGGCGCATCATGAAGCGTACTCAGGTGTTAATGTCACTTTGTAAAATAATGTTGCCATGTTTAATGAAATAGTGATGCGTTCAGTTCACTTGTGAGTCATTCCCTTTGTTCACCTAAACAGTGAGCTAAAAATATAACGTTAAATTATATATTGAAAGAAGATGGATTTCGCTCCCATACAAAGTGAGGCTCAGCGATTTAACTTTTAATTTACGAAACAAATCACGACATTACATAAGGAATTTATATATACGTTGATTGGTAAACTATTGGTCAGTGATTGAACTCGATCTTTGGTCACAACAATTATTTATTTCATTAAAAACTGGCACACAGTAAAATCAGTTTAGTCCGTCTAATAAAAAATACGAATTTTCTCCCTCGCTTTTGTGGCGTCCACGTCAGCTTTGTTTCGTTTTGTCTTGCAAATTGTTTTACAGTAGTACTTTTCTAGTAAGAATGGTGTTTCTTGCTCGAAGAACTTCGACAAGATGTGAATAATGTGTGGGACAGTGAAGTAATGTCAAATAAGATGCTGCAGCCCGATCCGTACTTGGCTGGATTTTGAAGAGCCATACTGCGTCCGGGACGCCTTCTTCTTTGGTTCGGGTGGTACAGAAGCGTGGAAGATTCTTCTAGATACCATTGAAATGTGTCGCATCAGCATTTTAATGACGACTTGAAAGAATTGTTTACATCAGACATGCCTGTATGGGCTCAGTTCCCTTTGCCTTAAAAAACAAACAAGTGAATTTAATTGTAAAGAAAACAAGCAAATGTTTATTAATATAATGTCTAAACACATAAGTAATCTAACCTAGTTAAATATGTATCTAGGTACCTAGGTATTTAATCTCGAGTCAGTAGAGAATTGGGTTTGATTACTTAATATAATTTGAATCTCTTCGTATAGACGATAAGATCGTCTCCGCCCCGCTCAGTTTCCTTTGCCTTTAAAAAACAATAACAAAAATACTACTAGAAAAAGGCGGGTCCTAAAAAGCTATTTTAATTACCTTCTCAGCATTCGCCCGGCGCGGCGTTTCAGTGCAGGTAAGCAGAAAGTGTAGTCCCGCGAATAACTTGCTATCTCCGGGCGGGATCGGGCCCAGTTTGGACACCGTGTCAGCGTCATTCTCAAACTTTGTTAGCTTCGAGTTCTTCTTGCCGATGTTTTGTTTGGCCGCGCCTTTGAGCTGCAGTGGGCCGGCTGGAATTTGGAGAAAGATTGGGTTATAGCGGTGTGGTAATTATGGAAGTTTGAAAAAAGTTTCCCTGAAAATTTGAAAAAAGTCCAAACTGAAAAGCAATATCAAAAGTATCTAAGGGACTAATTAACCTCCTAAAAAGCTACTATTCAGTTCGGGAATATTTTGAAGAATTTTTTTTAGAAATTATCATGTTAGGTTTAAATAATTGTACATAATAACATCTGTATGTAACTCTTGATTATGCATGAATAAATGAATTATGCCAACAAAAATAAAAATGAATTATGAATGTTTTAAACGTATGGCTGCTCGTTTTACAGATTTTTTTTATGTTTCAGGAAATCAGACCAGCAAACAGGCCACCAGAAGTAACTGGTCGCCGTGGATCTCACCTCACAATAATGTTACCAGAGGGTTTTCGAAGTCCTGCAAATTAAACCCTATTTTTAGCTCTACTCGTAAAGTCACACTGACTGTCATCAAATCAAATCAAAATGTTTTTTATTGTAAGTAAGTAGGTACCTTTTAGTACATTTTTACAACGTCATTCTTTTTTACTCTACCACCGCTTCGTAAGGTGCTACAGCTGAAAGGAAAGAAGCGGCGCAAGAAACTTTCAGCAGCATATCTTTTGAAATAAATATGTCTTACAATAATTATGAATTTAGGACCAAGTCTCTTTATAATTTAAGTAGTTATTTATTTTAGAATAACGCTTTTTACATAAGGTCCGTCTTATGTGGGTCTTAAATTTTTTTCTGTCATATTTATTACAGTATCAGGTATCTTATTATAAAATCGTACACAGTGACCCATAAATGATATGTTAACTTTACTAAGTCTAAAGCGTGGGCCTGCAAGTATGTTTTTGTTTCTGGTATTGAAATTATGATTCCCTTAGAGAGTCCATCCACCTCGTCGATCCATCTATTAGGATAAGATAGGATCCAACAGCCTTCTCCTTTTGATGGTCACGTAAGTGGCCAGGCCAATTCTATTGTCAGAGTTATTCGTGTCGCCTGTTCAGAGGCCTCAACAACTGCTATCAAAGGCTGTAGAATAAGTGCCATTAGCGCCCACCCATCCTGGTTCTGAATGTGCTCAACGCTGCTTAACTTGGACGGTCACTCTCTGACCGTGCTCGCATCTAGGCAAGACATTCGTGTACTTTAAGGGCTGGTTTACATCTGATCAAGTGCTTAGTCAAGTGCGTTAGGGCAGTGAGTCTCGGGCGAAGAATAGAGCCACGGTAACTCCTGCCTGTCGTAAGAGGCGACTAAAAAGAGGGACCAGGATCGCGGGCGGTTAAAGTGGGGACTTTGGCCGTGCATTGGGTGGCGACCCTGGGGAAGGCAGCAGCGTGCTATGGCCGCACGCTGCTGGGACGGGAGGAACCGGGAGGTGGTATATACACCTCCCAGGAAAAGCCCAAGGCAAATGCTAGGAGGGCACCGGTGCATTCCACTGGAGATTTATACATTATTATTATACTGTATTTCCCGAAACCTTGGGATCTTCAAGGCCAGAGTGAATAGGCATTTACTGGACCCGCGTGCTCCATCGTCGACCTCATCGTCGCTTACCATCAGGCGAGATCGAGGTCAAATGCGGGTTTAGTTATACATAAAAAAAAAAGATCCCGGAGCCCTCCGATACGCACGAGGCCGGCCATCGAGGGGTTTTAGTGAGTAAAAATCTCACATAACCCATTCTCTCTCCCAGGAGGCTGGGAGTGAGTTAGAACAGTGGCTAAGTCAAGTTGGCTTGCAAACTGCCTTGCGCGTGGATCCCAATTTTGTTTGACTTTTTGTCACTGGCATTTGCCACTTGACTAAGCACTTGACCAGGTGTAAACCAGCCCCAGTTCGCCATTAATCCCGGTCTTCGACTCTCCGCATCCAGTTACTGCCAACAGATCTTCGTTTCATATACGGCAGTACCTTTGACCCCGTCGACCTTGCGCGGCGTGCGCTGCACCTCGGGTTCCACTCCCGCCACCTCCTCCAGTCGCACTGGGGGCGCCGAGTTGGAGCTCTCGCTCATCTCACTGCTCTCGCTGGCGAGGCGCTTTCGGGCTACGGTTGTGGTACTCTTGCTTTTTACGCCTGGAAGTATTGGACGACATGGTAAGTAATTTTATTTATTATGCATTTCTCATGCTAGGTATACTTAAATAAATTACAAGGGGTGAAATTTTCTTCCGAGAGCAGGATTTCAATCTACGATCTTGCCTTTCCGTGGCAGTGATCTACCCAACTGAGCTATCGGGACTCATCTTGCCGGCTTCAAATTAATCAACCCTTTCTCCGTGTACCGTCTGTAAAGACGACGTAACGACATCTTCTAAGTCGTGTTCCTCATTGCTGAGGGTCGTGATCATTTAAAGGAATTAATCACATAGAACGACTCTCTTAACAGATTTAATGGGGTGGTTTGCCATTGCATTCCCCATTTCACACACTGGTTATCTCAGTATGCACGTTTCCTCGCGGTGTTTTCCTTCACCGTCAGAGCATTCGGTAAATGTACATAAGTCTTCTGAAAAAACCGAAAACTCATTGGTACATTACATAGAACCGAACCTGGTTTCGAAACCGGACCTCCCGCATGGAAGTCCGACGTCCTAGCCACGACGCACAGCTTCCTTTATTATCAATTTCTTTCACCCCTTATTCTAATTTATTTATTTGACATGCTATCTGCTTCGAAAGATTCAATAACATGAAGAAACTGTTTTATTGAGATAAGAGGTAATTTGATTAATATTTTTTATTGCATTATAATTAACTTACATGGACATACTGAAGATAGATTTCTAATTCGTTTTTGGATATCTCAACTAACACCAGATATTTTAATGAATTAGAAAAAAATTGTTTTAGCGCCGGCTGCGGTTAACCTGGAGGTATTAAAATGCCACCGCTGGTGTTTTCTATGTATCGCTTATTTCTGATATTTGTAACATCTTCTTTCGAATTTGAAGTAAAAATAAATTCCGAATATAAAACTATACATCGATCTAACCAAACCAGGATTATCAAGGCAGGTTAGGTTTCTTGGTCCATACTTCTACCATTTGCGTCAATTTTTGCATTATCAGAAAAATAGGGAAATTTCTTAGAATAAGTCTAGTGTCTAACCCGTCACCTGTCAGTCATCCTTAGCCTATGCTGTTTCTGCCAATGAAGCATGAAGCTTCGTTAAATTCTGGGTATCTTAAGTATGGTGAGCGACATCTCTTTCTGGAGCTATTACGAGGAAAAGGAGAGAGTATGTTTTAATACAGTACGCGCAAGACGTTGGCCGCGGCTAGGATTGCAAGATTAATTTTAAGATTTGTTTAGTGCGCGAATTATAAATACACTGAGGTTGAATTCCCAAAATTAAGTTATAATACATATATTCTATGGTATGACTTATGCTTGTATTGCTGTTTCGGTTTGAAGGGTAAGATAGCCAGCGTAATTACCGGCACGAGGCATTCCCCGTCAGTTTCCTGGAATATCCTTAAAAGAGATTGGGTGTCTTCCATACAAGCTTGTACCGACTTTTTTTTTCCGCCTCCAACCAAACATAGTGCGTTTAATAGATCTCACCTAGGACTACATCTTTCATTATGGGACGAACATCCTAAGTAGTGTGGGCCAGGAGCTAGAGACCAAAAACCGTCTCCATATTAATTTTAAATGTTTAGTTGGAGGCGAAGTCCAAAAGCGCCCAATCTCCATTAAGTCCTCATTAAAATACAATGCTATCCTATCCCTTTCTATGTCATTGCTCTAGATAGAGATGACAATACTTAACCAAGCCTTAACATTAAGAACGTTTCTTGCGACTGGATCGTGAGTTCTTTTATGATTTATCTTCTCTTTAAATTTAACGGCGCATTGGAAACCCTCTAACAGCATTAAAGTGAGGTGTAACTTCTATGGGCAACGGTTACCACTTACAGTTACATACATTTATTGCTTTCAATGACAATAATTTGATAAATAAATAATGATTATTTTGATTAATATTGGATGCACATAAAGCCAAATATCAACATGATACCTTTCCACCAAATTCCTTCAGATTCGCGTCACGCTGTATTAACAGATTTTTTAGGTTTGCTATTTTGAAATAGCCATATGATGCCATGATATCATCACAATTTTACTATAGCTTTGAGAAATTAAATTAATCCAAATAACGAGAAATTTGTGATATCTTTAAAAATGAAGTTTCGTTTTGCTTTTCTGTTTACGGAGTGTGCTCGTGGCTCCACCTACGCAACGGTTTGCGTTTTATGTCCTATTTAGTGACGGTAACTTACCGGATGTGGAAGCCTTCGGACTCTTAGGCGAGGCGACCCGTTTCCTAGCAGAGCTGGTGCTAGCCTTGTCTCGACTGCGGGCGCTGCGGGGACCCTGGGGAGTTTAAATTACTTGTAAGAACAGCTGGAAGTTACACAGAACCCATTTAAATAGATCATAATATTGTGCCATGTTGTGCAAGAATAGCACCATCCCAACTCTTCCCGTGGGTGTCGTACGAGACTGAGATTTTAGAGGATACACCTAGTAGACGGCAATAGGCTCGCCACCTTTTTATTATTATTTACTACTAATCCCGCATTTGACCTCGATCTCGCCTGATGGTAAGCGACGATGAGGTCGACAATGGAGCATGCGGGTCCAGTAAATGCCTATTCACTCTGGCCTTGAAGATCCCAAGGTTGTAGATTTCGGGAAATACAGACGCCGGCAGGCAGTTCCATTCCTTAGCCGTTCGCATAATGAACGAAGAAGCAAATCGCTTCGTACGAGCAGATGGGATATCAACAACATAAGGATGGAACCCCTCCCCGCGCCTGGTAGTCCGAAGGCGGAATGGAGATGCTGGAATTAGGTCGTGCAAATGTATCCTATAAAATACCGATAGACAGGCAACCTTGCGCCGATGTTCCAGACTTACGACTGCGACTTGCGACTACATAAAACCTATCACGTATGTCCAACAAAATCTAACGGCGAAAAGTGTGAACTACCTATGATGAAGATGGTACCTCTGACTACCCCCGTGACAGTTATGCTATGCCATTTATAGAGCATTCTGTTCAAGCATTTCGCATATTAGAGTTACTTAAATACATTAGAAAAAGAGGTGATTTTTTTTGGTTAAATTAAAGCGTCATTTAAACACTATGAATTCTAACCGAATGTTAGATTTGTTGGCTAGTCTTACATAGTTAATTAAACTGGTATATATGTCGTTGGAGCGTCGGTGGCGTTGTGGCTAGGACGTCGGACTCCCATGCCGGAACCCGGACCTCCCGGGTTTGAAACCATGATATGTCATGTATCAATGAGTTTTCGGTTTTTTCGGAAGACTTATGTACATTTACCGAATGCTCTGACGATGAAAGATAACATCGTGAGGAAAACTGCACACTGAGATAACCAGTGTTTGAAATGGGGAAGGCAATGGCAAACCACCCCATTAATTCTGCCAAGAGAGTCGTTCTATGTAATTAATTCCTTAGAATGATCACGACCCTCAGCAATGGGGAATACCACTAAGAAGAAGATGTTGTTACGTCGTCTGTACAGACGGTGCACGGAGAAAGGGTTAACTAATTTGAAGCCGGCAGGATGTGTCACGATAGCTCAGTTGGGTTGAGCACTTCCACGGAAAGGCAAGGTCGCACTTTCTATTCAATTTTTATTTATTATGCCACGCTTTTTTTGTAAGGGGGATTTTCCAAAGCCACCCGGCGACCTGGGGGAGAGACCGGGTTATGTGGGATTTTTATTTTGTTTCCCAAGCGACTACATAAAACTTCTGTTCCACACGACTTAGGGTGTTTGCTCCCTAATAAAAAAAATGTAGTTCTAGGCGTGATCTATCAAATGCGCTATGTTTGGTTGGAGGCGAAAAAATATATAGGTCCAAGCTTGTATGGTTATCGATATCGAATCATGTAACGAGTTACCGACGTACGTGCATAAAGGTCTCAAATATACTACTCGTATAATATTTTCAGAATCTCAATTGACTAAGTTTATGAATAAAATGAGATTGTCCTCGTATACCAAATCATGATCTAGCTAAGTACAGCGCCTTAACGCCTACCACACAGCAGCGATTTTGAAACCGATGACCGAATCGGATCGAAACCATTGATTTGGCTCGCTATCGGAACACACATAGCCAAAAGACCCATGCAGAAGAATGACTAAACTGGTAAATTGACCATGTAGCAAAACGTTTAAAAATCAAATGGTCAATAGTGTAAAACCACAGGTACAACCATTAGCGAAAGTCAACGCATTACTTAAATTATTAAACTTTTACTAATAAAATATCCAACATATAATAAAAAAATATATAATCTTCTGTTAAAAACAAATTTGAACTTTTTCTAATAAAATATCTTACTTATAATATTTAAAAAAAATATCATATAATCTTCTGTTAAAAACAAACTTTAATTTAATATTTATCCCCAAAGATAATCCATTTTATGCGAGTAACTCTGAAGGAAATTATACGGCGCCATCTCTTTTCCCTCCTGTATTTTCTATCGAACATTACATCATTCTTCTTACGTTTTTGACCATCAAATAAAGCACGTTTGATCCTTAATTTTATAATTTAGACGTTTTGCTACTAGGGCGTTTTACGAACTAAGGCATTTTACAATGTAGGTGTTTTGGGGGTTTAGTCGATTTACTATGTGGGTGTTTATATAGCGACCCATTGATTTTTAGATTTCTGTAGGTCCGATTACATACACGCCAATACGCTACGTACGAGTGAAAGATCCGATCCGGTAAAATACCGTGTAGTGCACAAGCGCCCTAACCGTATTAATGGCTGTTTGCTTGTTATATAATATATACCAGTGAATTAGGACGGGGACGGCGCGTACGCAGTCCCCACTATCAAAAATTACGCATCCGAGTTATCCACATTAGGGATAATCGCAGGGGTCAACCCCACCGCAGTGCAATGGAGAGGCCTCGCCCTGGGGGAACCGCCTAACTGATCACGGTGTCCCCTATGCCAGGTAAGTATGCCTCACTAAGGCCGCGCTCAGAGGGTCACTGGTCGGTGGAAAAACTTAACACCGCGGAGCAGAAATCGAAAGTGAAGCTACAACGCCATCTATCGGTGTTTGGTTGGAACTATGCGTAGATAGGCGTGACGTCATCGGGGTGAAAGATTTATAACGGCGTGCCGCGGCGTGCCAACAACGGGTCTTGTGAAAGGGAATGCGCGCGCAATGACGTCATTTGTTTTGAATCCTGGCATCTTCATACATGAAGGAAAGAACTTAATAGGAGATAGGGGAGACTATTTTTCTTTCACCCAACAACGTTTGCAACTAAATATAACAATGTGAAGATAATGTAACACATTACTTGCTTAGATTACTTTACTTGTATAAAGAATACAAATTGAAAACGCTTCTTTTGGAAAGGTGTTTGTAATATAAGTAGGTATCTGTGTCGGAAATATGACTATTTAGCAGACTATAAGTTATTGTATCGTATTGACAATAATACTTAGATTCAGTTTTTTTTAATAATTTTTATGACATGGATTTTAATTTTTTTTTTTGGAATTTAAATTTATTTTTTATAACGGGCTTATAACCTAGCTAAGGTTAACACTGAAAGAGTTTAATTATTATTTTTGTCATGTAAATTTTCAAACACAATTTATGATTGTTAATAAATGATATGAAGTATGAAGTAATTACGCTGTGAAGGTTTAGATAAGATAAGATTTATTGTGTAAAAGTTTAGGTAAGAATAACAAATATTGCAGATATAGTTGCATAAACATGTCACACTAAACTTTACCTTTACAGGCATATATACACCAAATTCACAAATTAATGAAAACATATTTTGAGAAGAAACAAGAAAGAAAAAAAAATGTCATTAAAATTTATAAAATGTCAATAATATTAAATTTACAAAATGTCAATAATAATCCAAATATAAATATAAATCAGCAATCAATTAACGTTTATCGTCCAAAAATTCCTTAACGCTATAACAACATCTGTCCACAAGCCATGTTTTCAGAGTAAATTTAAGTTTATTAATTTTCATTGTTTTAAATTCATCCGGAAGCTTGTTATAAATTTTGACCTTGGGATCCTAAAGATGCCTATAATCCGCGGCACATAAGTTAAACAAATATGGCGGTCGTTCCACGTAGATACATTGTAGACATGCTATGGTTACGCGCGGCCCCTCGCGTCGCACCTCATACCGCACTTCGATTGAGACCCAGCGCATCCGATTTTCAGCCACTAAAACCCTCTCTATGGCCGAATTCGTGCATTGGGGAGGGCTTCGGATCTCCAGAGGACCGCACCGGAAAGCAAAGTCCTTGGCTTCCTAATTATTCAATTAATCCGGCACCTAGCTCTCGTCCTAGCCACTACGCCACCGACGCTCTTATACAGTGCCCGAGCTCTTAGAAAATCATTCGGGTTTCGGGTAAGATCGGCCTCTGTCTGTCTCTTTCTTACTACAGTCGTAGTACATTCGCGTATCGTTTTCAAGACCCGAAGTTTTTGTGTTTAACTAGAAGCTCACGCACTGTACTTCTGGAGTATATCGAGGTACCTGTATAATATTGTCGAGGTCCAATTCCCGGTGGTGTCTTCTCCGCGGCGTGGAGGGCGCGGCGGGCGAGCGCGGCCGCGACTCCTTGATGGAGCGAGCCTGGTCCTCGGTCAGGTACAGTTCACTCGCTGTTACCATCACCATTGTGTCTCTGTAACATGGTTAGGTTAGATTGTAAATACGAGTAGGTAGGATAATCTGGAAATAGCTCATAGGTAGGGTTTGAGCAGTAGCTCATCAGACTTATAGGCTAGATTGGAGCTACTGTTCGCACTATCCCTAACAGAATCCCTTTGTGCCTCCTATAAGGCAGTCCCAGACCGGGACATAGTGACTTCCCAAGGGGCTCGCCCCAACCCCGTACTTTGCCCGTAAGTCTGGAACATGCAAGTTTACTTTTTTTGTACTAGTGTTGTCCCATACGAATATTTTTTTTACTCCCATTTGGTAATTTGTTCAATGTAAAACCACAAACAGCAACACAAACTACTTCCTTTCTAAGGGTCGTTACGTAATGAACGTCGCGGTGTCGTAATGAACGTAATATTCATTACGACACCTCGAACCTGCATTGCTATACCGTTAACTCGTTAAGTACAAAGTAAATTATTTAATAGTTTCATGAAATTTGATACAAAATTAGTAGTTTAAAAAAAAAATATGTCGCGTATAATTTTTTTTTAATTGCCGACGAAACTAAACGACAACTTGGACCACGCACTGTTGACAACAAAGTTTTGACGAGCTGTCATGGCGTGTTGGACGCTTCACAATAGTTTGTATTTTAAGTTATTTAGGTATTTCATTGTCGTAGAAAAAGTATTGTATGTTACTGCACGTAATTAGCCATTGTAAACTCGTGTTTTCTATTTTGATACTCACAATCAAATAAAAAGGTATCAAAAACTAAAAACTCATTTTACAATGGCTGTAATTACGTGTCAGTTGCATAAAATACTATATATAATATTAGTGGATTGTGTCACGAGGGACTAAAATTGTATTTCTATACATGAGGGATTCAATCTGCGTCGCTTGAGATTGAAGTCGGAATGTCGCCCAGAGAATAAAACGCTTTTACGACTTTAGCACCCTGCAGCGATTTTGAAACAAAATCTGACCGAACCCATGGAAATCTAGAAAACAGATTTCTATGGGATCAGTCCTACTCCATAGGAATTATAAGACCATTTTCGGAGTAAACTTAACGTAAAAACCATAATGTTATTAAGCAGACAGGATGTTTGTATTGCAATAAGTAACGATGGTGGTTATTATGGAACTTACCCATCAGTAGTGCATCTGTAAGTAATGGTGCCACTGTCATTCTCCTCCACTTCCAGCACCAATCCCGGCTCATAATTCTGTTCCTCATCCACCAAAGCGTACACAGACTGCCCTTGCAACGGCAATCTCTTTATATCACCAAATATTATAAAGTCATCTAGCAACACCTTAGACTGCCCATCATCAAATTTGATCAAGTACTTATTTGGCTCTGTTATCTCCAAAACTCTCCCTGAATAGTATCGTTTGTCCACCCATTTGGCTAATACTACAGTGTCTGGGGCGTATCCAGGGTAATCAGTCTTGATTACAGCTTTTTCAACCGGAGTGGCAGGTCTCGGAGATGTTGGTCGTTTCTTCTGTTTCAGTTTGTTGACAGATTTCGGAGTTCCCACCAATGTTGATAATGGCTTCTCATCTTTTGGCGATTTCATAGGAGACATGCTACCGTTTTCACCATTAGTTGGCACCATTTCAGGTGAATTCATGCCATGCATATATTCCGGTTCCTCAGGCTGTGTTGGTAGAATCGCTCGCTTTGTTTTCCCGGCCAAATGCCTTCGGCCTCTTACACGGGTTTTCTTCAACGAGCTCTTTGGAGTGGCTTTATCACATTTGCCAACCTCCTCTGGACTTGCATTCCCATTACTCATTGTAGACACATCACTAAGTGACGTTTGAATTCCAACAGAGACTTTTTCATCACTGACTGAGCGATTACCCTCATCAATGGAAGAGTCTCGGATATGGGAAAAAATGTCTTGTAATTTTCTCATCAATGCTTCGTAACCTTTTACAGATACTGCAGGGTTGGATACAGATTTTCTGGGAGGTTGTGGAACGACGAAATTACCATCACTAGTTCTGTTACTGCTAGTGGTAGAGTTTGAACTCACAGTTGACGCAAAAGATATTCTGTTAGGCAGATTGATCATACCACCGCTTGTGACACTCGATGGAGAATTGCTGACTGAAACATCTCCTAAATACGGATCAATTGTGAACCTTTTCGAAATTCTTTGGTATTCCTTGCAAATATCCATGCCTACATCACTATCTGTTCTTACAACGACTAGAGAAAGGAAGTCGCAATCGTCATTATAGTTCAAATGGACATCGAAAACTGGCAATTGAGGAGTATTGAGCGGTAAAGAGTGACCATTTTGTAATGGAGATATTGTAGAAGGCGTGGTAGTGTTGCTAACTCGGAACGACTCGTTCTTCCCTTTCTTTCCTTTACTCTTATTCAATTTTACCATATCAGGTGTGCTATCACTGTCCTCAGTTCCAATTTTGCCTTCTGATATTTCAGTTGGGGTCGATGAGTTGCCGTTTGATAACTTGGATATCAATTTGGATGCCATAGTGGGAATATGATCGGGACTTTCTAAGCTTACAGAACACGCACTATCTGTGCTCTCCTGATCTGTTGTTTTTCCTTTGAAATCCGATGGCTTTTGAGATAAATTGCTCTGATTAGAGTAATTAAAGCCTTCGCTGTGTGTACGAGGGACTTTACCAGGATTTAGTACTACATTTCGGTCTTTGACATTCACTGGGTCGCTAGTATATATTAGGGTAGCAATTTTACTTTTCTCTTCACTGTTCTTTTCATCAGTTTCTGTATCAGATAGAACCAAATGCATGTTCTGTGAATCATCGAGTTCTGAATTATCTTCCTCGATAGTTTCCGGTACATTCTTCGGGGCCGGAATTTCACTGACAAATTCAACACTAGGTCGAGAGCTAGAGCTGTCGGAGATCACGATTTCCTCTACTATTGGTTGTTTTTTGGCTTCCTTGGATAACTGGAGTTTTTTTGGGGTCTTACGTACTTTAGTGACGTCAACACTGGCCGGTCGTGACTTTGGTGTTCTTGGTGTTTTAGGTTTTGAGGCATCAACACTGTTGGATCGTTTGCCGACTTTACGAGGGCTGGCCTTTACAGGGGTACGGTCGCGTGACGTCGACGGAATTGCTAGGTCGTACAAATTCTTTCTGGATACGCTTGTGATTTCAGAAACTTCGTCATCTAAAGACTGGGATGAAACAGTGAATTCCTGGTCATAGAGATCAAGCTTTTGGATCTTGGCGCTGCTTTCAAGACGTTCATCTGAGATCTTCCTCTTGACCTGGCCAGGTGTATCATCTGAAAACATTTTTATTTTATTACCTATAAACATAAAGTATAGAAGTTTTCATACTATGGCAGCCGGCTAATTAAATAATATGTCCACAATATTTGATACAGAATAATTTACTCTGTCCCCATACAAATGAATTAATACATCAGTTATACATACCTTTATAAACCAGTGACACACCTTCATCCAATAACTTGACACAGACCTGAAAAATAGCAATGAAATGAAAGTTAAAAACTATTTTTCAGCATTATTATAATTGCTATATAAGAAAAACAAGCAAAAACAAACTAATATGTACCCCATCATCCTCTTTCACCAGACTATCTTCTTCGGGCTCATAAACCGGACTCTCAGGAAACATAGTTTGGGAGGTGTTCCTGTTGGCTTTCACCGCTGGGCTGTCGCCACCAGCAGCCAAGTCTGGAGCTGTAAATTATAAAAAAATTAAATATGGTTACTCCACTGGCTGACTCAGCCACCCAAAGTGGATCTTGGCCTCCATAACCAAAATGCGCCATTCCGCTGCCGACTTGCAGGTTGGTAAATAAAAAATGTTAATTATTAATTTACTTATGTAAATCGCGTAACTGGCGTATCGCTTGCGCGGCAAGACAGGCGCGGGGCGGGACGACAGAGGGCGAGTGTTCGGCGTGCGGGAGGAGGACCCTCTGTCGTCCCGCCCCGCGCTTCTGTTGCCGCGCAGGCGATACGCCAGATACGCGGTTTACCTATAGTAATTTAGGTATATAATTGTAATTTGGTTATGTTAGTAATTTAATTATCTAATAGATAAGTCATCAATCTTTATTGTTTTTAATGATCAATCATCAATATCATTCAGTATCGGTCGTATCAGAGGTGGTTGGTACAGTCGACAACAAGCTATAGTATAGCATCTGTCAAACACCTTCGATTAAATCTCAACCTTATGCCCTGCGCAATATGATACATTTCAGATTTACAAATTTTGACGTTTTGAGTAGGTTAGCACTGTACCACTGTTACCTATTTTTGCTGCAAGGCAGCGATGCCTGCATTGCTGTTCCAGTTTGAAGGGTAAGAGAGCCAGCATAATTACTGGCACTCGAGCACTCCATCTCCTCAAGGTTAGCAGCGCATCGAAAATCCTCTAATAATATTATAGTGAGGTATTAGTTATTGGGTAAAGGTACTATATGAAGTTCCTTTACAACAAGATAATGTTGCTGAATAATAATTTTGATCACAAAGTTTACTGAAAATGCAATATTCCTTTATATATAATAATAATTCTTGTTGCTAACTTTATAATACCTGGAAATCATAAATAAAAACGTCTGTCTGCACTTTCACTGTAACCTAAAATAAAATATACAATGAAAATATACACCTTCCACGTGCTTCATAAGGTTCATATTTCAGTGTCACTTTCACATCATAAATGATTATTGATTTATTTTATTGTTTAGTTTTAATAACAACAAAGATATGAATTTGTGAGAGTATTTGCAACAAATATTGCAAATTACAAATAAAACATAATTAGCGAACACAAGAGCATTCGTATTGATGTTTGAATTACAATCCGACCGAATAGAAATGCTATTGGGATGTGCCATAAGTCACCTGACAAAAATATTATTTATAGTCTATATACACAAAATTAATATACCCCAAGCTTACGATAGTATGAAAGTCATGATTTGTGAATGTACAATAAATAATAAACGCTAAGAAATTGCAGAAAATCATCAAAATCCAATCTACATCATTGGTTACATGATCGCCATCTCAATTTGGTCGGATAATGACAATGAGTGTCAATTTGTATCGTAACGTATTATAAGCAATTAGATTGAAAATATAATTCCTACCTATATCCTGGGTATCACATTCTATCGGCCCAATGTTGCTTTTCGATTCCTCCATGTCTCACACAAGAATCTCGCTGTAATTAAGCAAAAAACTGGCGCGATTTAGCACAGTAACATCTGTCACTCAGAATAAGTCGTAACTACTTGCATTTCTACAAGTAATCTAACAACTAATGAAACTATACGACAAGGAAATAATTAACTGAATATATTACACGGTTAGAACACTGGTTATTATTGAGAAAATATAATTAACGCAATTTTGCCAAAAACCGAGCAAAAGAGGCCGCTTGTTGATCTGGCCAGTGTTGCCATTAAAAACCGGAGTGGATCCTACTAAACAAAACAATCAATTTTTTTCTACCAATGTGACCAATTCTTGTATGGCCGCTAAATCTCAAAATATATACTGTGGCTTCGATTAAGTGATGGCCGGCAAATCTAAAGCTAAACCTAAATCACAATCTCATATGTGTTCACATATGAGATTGTGGTACGAGTGAGACGGGCGTTTCATTTAGCGACCATCCCTTGGCGGCCATTCCGGGATCGATGCGGCACGAAACTCGAGTTTGGTATATTCTCTTGCGTAAACAACGATTATTTTACATATCTTTGTGCCGCCGCCGTGCCGTAATGTTTTATTTAAGAGTGAGCGTGCGTGATGTTTTCTTTAGCGATGATTTAAAACGTAAATTTTATTATAAATATAAAAAATAAAATAATATAATAAATCATTATAATTACTACCAAAACTTTTGAAACACGAAAACGGCAACACTGATTTCTACCACGTACAAAAAGGCGCGAAATTAGATGGAATTTAAGGTTTACTAAACTAAACTATATTTTGAATTTGAATTGCTTTTTTTACCATTGATTTAAAATTATGTAGATATAATTCTACTACCTATACCTTCTTAACTATTCAGCAGCAGATAAATTAAGTTCCTAAAAATAAAATCGTAATTTATTTATAGTGTTATCTCTGGAAACTGGAACCTTTTTATTTTACCCACGCTTTAGGTAGGTAGTAGCGTGGGTAGTACATACCGCTGGGCTGTAGTACCGTCTTAGCAAGCAATTACTTCCGACATGTAAAATGTACGACAACGACAAAGGAATATTTGTTTTCGGCGCAGAAATATTCCCCGAGACGACACGAGATGCCATCTCTTGTTTGCCGCTGGAGCTCTCTTGGAAAATATTTTCGTGAGTTCCGAGTTCCGAGACACATTATTTTAAAATAATCTGATTATTTTCTTATGCGTTTACTGGAGAAGTGGAGACGTGTGTACCTACCTACACTACCACACTTTTTTACCCACCAACTTTTTGAAGGAAATAAGGTACAAGTGCAAGTACAGTCGCGAGTAGAATGGCGAGTGCCTGGCAGCTTGAAAGCCAAGTTGACTCGGCGCTGTCCTTACTCACTTCGCTAAACACTTGACCAAGTGCACGGGCTTTATTTTATATGTGGTTTCATTCAAAGGTTAATTAATGGCTAGTTTACATGATGCTAGTAGTTACGAGCGTCAGTGGCGTGGCTAGGGAGTCGGATTCCCATGCGGGAGGTCCGAGTTCGAAACCAGGCAATGCCATGTACCAATGAGTTATTCGGATTGTTTCGAAGACTTACCTACGTACATTGACCGACTGCTCTAACGGTGAAGGAAACCTGCACACTGTGATTACCAGTGTGTGAAATGGGGAAGGCAATGGCAAACCACCCCATTAAATCTGCGACAAGAGTCGTTCTATGTGATTAATTCTTTAGAATGATCACGACAATGAGCAATGAGGAACACGACTTAGAAGAGAAAGTAGTTACCTAGTGCTAGTAGTTAGCTAGAGCTTACCTTAAGTAGTAAGTAACCCACTTGCCCTGATGAGATTTAGAATTTTAATCCAAATTCGTGCTTTCTAGCGGATTACCGATAAAGTTATTAATATCGGACTAAAAGGGTCAGTAGTCCGATGATCTGTATTGATCTGTATCATCGGACTACTGAGACTAAAAAGTCTCATCAGTCCGATCGTCGGACTAAACCATTGGACTACTGAGACTAGGCCATTCATTCCACAGTCTGTCCTATTGACACATCTTTACGAGGTCGGATGTATCATTCTTTACAATAGTAAATCTTATAAATCCTTCTGGGTTTGGTAATCGTTGGAAAATGGACGCACCAAAAGGGTAAGCAGCACGTCATTCTTCCCTTCTTTATGTTAATAATTAATTACTTATGTATATATATTAATACCTAAATCGATTTTGTGACGTGTATTTTTCCAGTTACTTAGATGACACTTCGCTACGCACTGCAACCCTCACATATAAAGTATGGAACCGAATAATAACATCGAATAGAAAACTGAGGGAAAAGCTTAATTTGTTTGAGTTAGCTACGAAGCTGGGATCCAAGAGCTTGGCTAAATTCTACAAGAATAATAAAAGAATATTGAAAAGGGAAAGAGGTAAAAAATATCTACCAGTTGGTAAAAATAAAGGCGAGTACAATACAATACAATACAATTATACTTTATTGCACACCCGGGACAAAAACAAAACATACAACAAAAAGAGAGGTACAATACAATGTGCAGAAGGCGGCCTTATCGCTATAAGCGATATCTTCCAGGTAACACAATATACGGGTGCAAAAGGCGTATAAAATAGATACTACCCTCAAATAAATAAAAAACAATAATAATAAAAAAAAGAAAAAAAAATTGCAAACCTTTGCAAGCTGCAAAGCAGTAGTAATAATATAACGTAAATACTATAATATATACAGAAATAGAATACTTAATATATAATCAAAAAGAGAGAGTACCTATCTACCTATTCTTTTATTTATTCTGTTGGAATTTAAATATTCTCTTTTTCAATGATTTCATGACTAATATTTATTCATTTTTTTTTCAGTTCACACAACAAAGTCCGTTTACAAATCAAAGCGGGACGGAGATGATCTTATCGTCTATACGAAGAGATTCAAATTATATTAAGTAATCAAACCCAATTCTGTACTGACTCGAGATTAAATACCTAGGTACTTAGATACATATTTAACTAGGTTAGATTACTTATGTGTTTAGACATTATATTAATAAACATTTGCTTGTTTTCTTTACAATTAAATTCACTTGTTTGTTTTTAAAGGCAAAGGGAACTGAGCCCATACAGCCATGTCTGACGTAAACAACTCTTTTAAGTCTTCTTAAAAATACTGGTGTGACACATTTCAATGCTATCTGGGAGAATCTTCCACGCTTCTGCACCATCCGATTCAAAGAAGAAAGCATCCCGGACGCAGTATCATCATCATCAGCAGCCTATTCTAGTCCACTGCTGGACATAGGCCTCTCCCAGGGCGCGCCATTGAGCCCGATCTTCGGATGCAGTATGGTTCTTCAAAATCCAGCCAAGTATGGATCGGGCTGCAGCATCTTATTTGACTTTACTTCACTGTCCCACACATTATTCACATCTTGTCGAAGTTCTTCGAGCAAGAAAAACTATTCTTACTAGAAAAACACTACTGTAAAACAATTTGCAAGACAAAACGAAACAAAGCTGACGTGGATGCCACAAAAGCGCGGGAGAAACTCCCAATTATATTCAAATAAGTAATGATTCTTCGTCTATGGTCCGGTCTTAAAGCCTCGTTTGTGAAAAACTCATTGGTACATGGCACTGCACGGTTTCGAACCCGGACCACCCGAATCCGGTGTCCTAGCCACTTTGTCACCGACGCTCTTGTTATACTTTTACAATTTATAAGGAATAGTGTTTGTAGTCTACTCGATCTCTATGTAACATCGCATCACATTTACAAAAAGCACTGTCTGGACGACATACATTACAGATTTTGCGAAGTAAATTGTAAAACATTTCATGTGTAAACCGCAGCGGCGTGATATATCGCGATTCATGTGAGCTTGCGTCAAAATGGAAAAAAGAACAGTAGGTAAGACATCTTAGTAGGTAGGTATTTAGGTAGGTACTAGCGGCTCGCCGCGCTCGACACGGACGGGGAGAAGTAACGTGGATGCTGATTTCGTCACTTTTTGGGGTATCCTGGATATGTTGCGATCTTGACATTGGTTTAGACAACTGAATAATATTTTTGCTACTTCCCGAAGAAAGGCAAAAGGTGCCATTATTTGTGCCTATACAGTAACGGGTATAATCTGAAGAAATTCAGCTAACCGGGTGAGTTTACACTCAGCAGGATATTTATGTACCTACCAAGATGGCGATTCTCTTAGTGGAAAGTCGAATTCGACATTAGTCCTATCTCATTCACTCACATTACATGTGTGAGCGTGACAAGCCGTTCGTAGCGTTCGACTTTTGTATGTCGGTCAGCGCAAGTATTTTGCATCGTGTGTCAAGGGCATTAAGTGCCTCGCGTGGGCAGCATTAGTACTGAAAGATTCAATACTGTTCTTTCTTTTATTATACCTTTAAACCTATATACGTTGGTCTTGCGTTACGCGTCGCGCTATATGGCGCGGAAATATTCGCGATGTTCGGTAGAAATGCTTTGTTTTGGGTTTTATTTATCGTTGAGTGGCTTGACGGCTGTTTGGTTTTCAAAAGCTGAACCCCGATGGGGTTTAGGATGTGTTTAGGTAAAGAATTTGTAGGTGATTCGGGTCCAGGAAGGATTCTGGTACGATTATAGTACGATCTACATGCAAAAGTTGGTAACGGATGTCTTTTATACAATACAATACAATATAATACAAAAAGTTTATTATTTTCTTCCACTTAAGGTAACAAAGTTTGAATACATAATATAGGTTTTGACCATCTAGCTAGTGGAAGACTGATGCTCAAACTAGGATTAACCTGTGTTTTGAGTCACCAGGTCTCCCCTTCCATGTACGGTAAGTAAATTTATGTACAGGTAGGTAGTTATAAAAGAAATAAGGGGCCAAAATATAGAAAATAAAAAGAAAACCAAATTACAATAGGATTTTGTGTAAAAGCGTGTTTGGTGTGTGTCAGTATGTGTTTGTGTGTGTGAGAGTTGCGTGTGAGTGTGTGACAGAATTGGGTGAGGATGTGTGTACATGCGAGGTGTATCATATGTGTGTCTGTGTGTGTATTTGTGTATGTGCGTGTGTGTGTGTAAGAATGAGAAAAAGGGGTGTACATAATGTTTGTGATTGTGCGGTGTTGTGTGAGTACGTATGCAGGGTGTAAATGTGTGTTCCCATTCTGCTCTAACTAGGTAGTTATAAGTAGTAGATTTTCTGTTTCATCCACACATTATGTTCGTATGAACGGATTGAGCGTCGTTGGCGTATGGCTAGAACGCCCGCCGGACAACCATGCGGGAGGGTATTCTAAACTGCAATGTCATTACCCAATTAGTTTTACTGTTTTTTCGAAAGACTAAAGCCCGGTTTACAATAACTGAATTCTAAAACTATAAAAATAATGTGAAATAAAAACACTAATTTAATCATATTTGTCATGTAAACATATTGTAAAATAATATTTTTATGAATAAATTATGATTATGATTACACTTGGTCAAATGTTTAGCGAAGTGGGTAGGTAAGTACAGTGAGTTAAACCGGTGGACAGTGGCGAGTCAAGTTGGCTTGCAAGCTGCCTTACCAGTGGATCCAAATTGATTTTTTGTCACTGGCCAGACCCTCGCCACTGTTCTTGCAACTTACACTCGCCACTGTACTTACGTTAATTAATAACCATAGATGCGAGAAATGCATGCGGAATGACACCTCATTAAAACTACCAAGAAAGCCTTTTTGTGTGGTTATTTCCGTAGAATGATCACGACCCACATCAAAGAGGAATACGACAGAACGACAAAGAAGAATAATGTAAGAAACGAGATAGAACTACAAACATCGAATGTTATATTAAGTACTGTTATAAACTTGTAGTTGTAGTCTTCTTTCGTGTCGATGATCCGAATTAAATGTTTCCCGACCAGAAGGCAGCCACATCGATAGCCCTCTGGTTGGCCTCGAAAAGGTCCTCCCGCGTGCAGGTGGTCGGACACGCGGGACAGCAGAGCAAGTGCTCCCTGGTTTGAGGGGAGACACCACACTCACACTTTATTTGATCGCTGGAAAACCCCCAATTGTGAAGATTATCTCCGCAACAGCCAACCTGGGTTCGCAGGCGATTAAGCGTTTTCCAGGTTGGCCACGGGAGTTTGAAACCCGGTGGATAGGTCTTCTTTTGGCGGTATGAAACCTTTGGGCGGGTATTTCTCCCGCCACAGCTTGTATCTTACTTCTGGTGGGTTCTTTCCAATGTCGATGGGAGAAACACTTCGCAGAAACCCGTTACGGCTTTTGAGATGAGATGGTTTGGCAGTTTGACTATGAAGTGGATGCCTGGTGTCGGTTTCCTGTTTAGTTTTCTAGCGCAAACCACTTTACTTAGTTGTACTTGTGTAGTTAGTATAGTTAAAGAAAGTGCTTAAGAAAAGACAAAAATATTTTTTCGAAACTGTTCTGTTAAATTACAAAGCTATAGCAATAAACCGCATCGAAATTGGTTCAGCTGTTTTGGAGCTAGATGGGAACGAACTAAAATGTTGGCGACTGTAAGCTAAAATGAATGTAATGACAGTAAATACAGAATGAAATGACAGTAAATACAATCAGTATTTACTGTCATTTCATTCATTTTAGCTTTCAGTCGCCAACATTTTATTCTTACTTTTTATTCTCTTTACTCGCGACGGAACGGAGAAGGTATTGCGTTTGACCTAAGAGGATGTTTGTTTGTTTGTGTGTACATGTGTCTGTTCCCATCTAGCTCCAAAACAGCTGAACCAATTTCGATGCGGTACTTACCTAACAAAAAAGGTACGTAAGTAAGTATTATTTAAGTTTTCTTCCCTTACACCCTCCCTGTATCTATAAGTAGGTAAGGGGTTGTATGTTACACGACTGGACCCCGGACAAACACTTGTATCAAAGGGTAAACGGACCCGAGAGCTAACGGGGTGGAAATACCGTTAGAGTAACTGACAAACAGACAATTTTCCCCATAATGGTCGCATCAAAGTGAAGAAAAGACTCTTTGCCGGACTTCGCCCTTCTTGAAATTTAGCTAGACTTGTTGAAAAAATACTCAACTTAGTAAATACTTGTAGAAAATAAAAATCGAGTCGCGTTTCAGTACTTGTTTTTAGCTGTCAGCGGGTCGTAGAAGAGCGAGAGATGAGTATGGGCTGCCGCGCGGTGTACCTTTTCTACGCCTCTTCTACGCCCCGCTGACAGTTAGAAAAATGTGCTGGAACGCGACTCGTGCCTAAATTCAGGTCGGCCATAAAGATTGACGCGCTCTATACCTATAGGTACAAATTACTAATTTCGAAAAAGATTTCATTCAAATGAAAAAGAGATCACTGGCAGAATTCTCATGAAAAATCTTTTTGAAAGCTATTAGACAACAGCCGTTTTCAAATTGTAAAAGGCTTTCGGGCTTTCGTTACAATTTTTTTTAAAAAAATTTGCCAGTTCCAAAAATTATCTACCAACAAATATGTAGGTATGATATCAAAAAGATTGTATAGATGATTGATAGATAATATAAACTGATAACCACGAAACAACTTTTAAAAAGGTATTTATTTTTAAAAGATGAAACATCAGCTCTAATTGCCAGCATGTTTTGTCTGCACGTTCTATCTTTATACAATCGGTACAAATCCTCGCTCTGACTTTATAAATATATTTTTTATTTTTAATGTTTATGTACAGTCGGCCACTAGCCAATGCTTATGGCTGCGATATATGGTAGTCGACTGTACATATTTACTTCTATTACGCAACAATTGCTACATTTTAATGGAATTTATTCCGTAACACATTATTTTTGTTGCTGAAAGTAGATGTACTTTCAGCAACAAAAATAATGTTTTAGGTCAAGCACCAACTATACTTAAAGTAACCTAAGAAAAGGCGCAAAAATCCACACATTCGCTGAAGAGATTTCAAGATGGACTCTTCAAATTGATACATCCGGCAGCTCTTTTGACGGCCCTTCGCCGGAAGTGCACTTACAGCCTTCAGATGCCTTCTGATATCCACTCGACGAAGCGCAGACTTCCTGTAAATGACTTTTTGAGATTTTTTTTCTTTGGCAAGACACTATTAGCGCATTGTGCCATATTTCAAATCGGAGAAGGTACAAACCGGAAGAAAAGGACGGAAAAACGAAATTTGGAAAGGATCAGGAAGGAAGGAGGGACAATTGAAGTAACAGAACAATATAGGAAACAAATATAATATATAGATTATAATTTGATATTATTATTAGATATAAATGATGTTTTTGGGACATGTGGTTCTTGCTTTTGTCTAAAGTCGGGTTCAATGGTACTTGTTCTTGATATAAACAAACCTATCCTTGATTTAACACATTAGACGATCAACCACGGTTTAATTCACATGGAATTCACTTTTTTGTATCCTAAACTACAATTTACAATGAAAAATAATAGACATGGATGATTCATCAAACCATCGATATCGCCAATATGGTGGTTTGTTTATAAAAGGAACAAGTTTCATTGAGCTCGACTATAGTTTTGTCCATGGTTCGTATTTTCAGGATAATTGAGAGTTAGAGTTAGATTAATATTTTTTTTCAAAAGATCCAGCTTATTGATTCTCGAATGGAAAAATACTATAGAAATTCTTCAAATGCATAACGCCATATCGAGTTACTCGAAAAAAAATATTATAGACCTATTGTAACATGGCGACCTAGGTACAAAGGAAGTACAGTTAGGGGCTAATAAGGTTTTTGATAGATGGTTACTTTAGCTGGTGGTGATCTAGGATGAAAGTAAAAATAGTTTCCCCCCTGCCACGCGTTTATTCCTTTATGATTATATGATAGTAGGAACTTGACTAAATGCATTACAAAAAACCTTAGGGCTCTGTTTTATGAAACTACATTCACTTTACATAACTACAAGTAAAAAATAAAAAATGTAAAATGGACAGCATTGATTTGTTTGTTGTTATTTGTTTTTTAAGGCAAAGGGAACTGAACCCATACAGCCATTACTAATGTAAACAACTCTTTCAAGTCTTCATTAAAATGCTGGTGTGACACATTTCAATGCTATCTGGGAGAATCTTCCATGCTTCTGCATCATCCCAACCAAAGAAGAAGGCGTCCAGGACGCAGTATGACTCTTCAAAATCCTGCCAAGTACGGATCGGGCTGCAGCGTCTTATTTGACTTTACTTCACTGTCCCATACGTTAATCACATTTTGTAGACGTTCTTCGAATAAAAAACACCATTCTTACTTGAAAAGCACTATAGTAAAACAACTTGCAAGACAAAACGATAAAAAGCTGACGTGATGCCACAAAAGCGAGAGAGAAAGGCGCATTGATTTGATTATTTGATCAATAATGCCCTTCTAGAAAAAATTTGCCTTTTCTCAGTAGGTATACCTACAGCAAGATGAAACTTTTTGAATTTATTTCCATACAGCAAGTGAAATGTGTATAATTACAATGTTGCCATAAGTTACAATGAGTTCAGGTTGTGGTCGTGTTGTGTTATGGTAATTTCTGTGAAGCGTCATGCCACCATTACTCATCGGATATAAAATATGGGTACATCAAGGGTGACGGGGCTCAAAAATTGAGGGTTTGCAGGATCACTACTTTGTTTTGTCAGTTCCTGATCGTTTGGGGGGGTTAGGTTAGGTTTGAGGTTAGGTTAGGGAAGGCAGCAACGTGCTATGGTGACGCTGCTGTGACGGGAGGAACCGGGAGGTGGAATGTGCACCTCCCAGGAAGAGCCCAAGGCGAATGCGTTCCACTGGAGATCCCGGAGCCCTCCGATAAGCACGAGGCCGGCCATCGAGGGGGTTTTAGTGAGTAAATATCTCACATAACCCAGTCTCCCCCCAGGAGGCTGGGTATCTTTCGACGATTTTCCCCCGTTACAAAAAAAAGGGTTTGAGGTTAGGTTAAGTACCCGTCACCTTCCGCAGTGACTTCTCTGGTCTAACGAACTGGACTGAAGTGTGCTGCTGAAAGTTTCTTGCGCCGCTTCTTTCCTTTCAGCTATAGCACCTTACGAAGCGGTGGTAGAGTAAAAAGAATGACGTTGTAAAAATGTAGGTACTATAAGGTACTTAGTTATAATAAAAACATTTTGATTTTGATTGACTGAAGCGTGAAGGGGAGGATTTTCGACGTTACAGAGAAACGACAACGAAAAATCTGTCATCATCATAATCTTCCAGAGATACCATGCAGGCCTCCAGGGGGAGAGACCGGGTTATGTGGGATTTTTTACCCACTAAAACCCCATCGATGGCCAACCTCGTGAATATTAGAGGGCTCCGGGATCTCCATTATCTATGGGCCTATGCAGTCTATTAAAATGTCAGGCTAGGTTCGCGCCTGACTTGTGTAGATATTCAGGCATCAGTGTTCCGGGTAACACAATATATAAAGGAAGACGACAAAATGTTGGTGTCGCCGCTTCCTGATTTATTTATACGCGTACACCTACCACGCTAGACAATGCGAGCACATGGCTTCTCACTGAGAACTGGAGAATATACTTATAGGTGGTGAAACGAACATTGAAGAGGTCAGTATCACGGAAACTGGACAATGTAATTATTATTTTATTTTACAAGGCATTGGCAACACAGGCCATCAGCCTAAACATGAAACGATTTAAAGCAGTCTTTCAGCATCAAATGTTTTTGTGTAGACACATTTCAACACTCCTAGGAGTTATGACGGAAATTTCAACCGGTCTAGTCTCTGGAGAATTATCATGGCCCGCCGCAGAATCGCAGAGTGAAACTACACAACGTCACTGTTACTGACGTTTGCTAGACAAAATTACACCGATTTTAGCTGTCAAAATCACCAGAAAACAATTATTGAGCAATAAATATAAACACAGTAGAACCTTCTACAGCGACTTTCCCGCCAAAACTCGTAACTGGACAACTATAGTACTGTTTATTTTTATGGATCCGTGCCCCGAAGGGGAAATCGGAGCTCTATTGCTGACGCTATTCTTTCTTCTTTTTCTTGGCGATGGTTTTGCCACTTTGTATGAACAAAAGTCGTGCGTCAATGCAATAATCGTGTAGAACGCTGCGTGTGTCTTCATACAAACCGAGGCAAAAGCTACAAATTTGTTAAAAACACGATTTTCTGTATGTACATACAAAACACTTGACTTGTGATTTTGGTTTTTTGTTGTATTATTTTGTTTATTTTATTGTTTTTGTATTATTTTATTGTTGTTTTAGTCGATCATCGATTGTGAATATGAGAAATGATTGAATGCATTATTGGAAGAAAACTTAATAAGAAACAATGTGTTGCGTACAAACTTGAGGGCACATGAAAAATACTCCTCTTTGCTAAATTAGCTCATAAACATCCCATAAAGTGAGGGTGACTTTAATAATACTTGAGCTTCCCAATCCTTCCCTTAGTGACCATATCGAAGCCGACATGGTCACCTTGTCGTGTACTAAAGCCTCTAAACTAAAAGGCTGATAAAAATCCTCGTCACTTTGCGGAATTATATGAAATATTTTTTTTCTCCGCAAGCGCAACACAGATTATAAGACCCCAGGGTGACAGGATTTTTATTTACCTGATTAGGGTATAAGTACTCACAAAAATAAAATAAAGTAAAAGTGAAATACACTTTATTGCACAAATAAAAAAGAACAAACAAAAGAAAAACAAACAACAACAACAACAAACATTGATACCTCTGTGTAAGGTAACTACTCAACAACATTCTCAACAGGATTTCTCTATACTTTCATTGTATGACACACAAAGATTTTGAAATTCAAGAGGACGCTACTTACTTAGTCCGATGTCTGTGCTGGATGACACATTCATTATAAAGTTGGAAGGTGGAATACATTTTGTGAATGACATTACACGCCCCTAACAACGTTATTTGCAAACTATCGTACCTAACTAATAACTACGCCACCAATCCACCTAAAAACTAAAGTGGCACAAATTTAAAATCACTAAAATCCAGCATGAAATTCAAACACATTGCTCGCATATTTCAGAGTTATGAAATATGGCTGCCGCTCGCTGTGCGGATCCGTTAGAATTCTATATTAGGTGAAATAGTTGGACAATTTAAAAATATCTGCGGCACGTGACATCCTCTCCAATATTGGTGAAATATTGATGGGAATTCTAAATAACTGGGTAGTTTTGAAGCTATATCTATGTATGTAAATGAATTTAAGTGAATATTAGCGGGTTTTTTTTGAAAGGTGGTTTCTCCCGTTATCTTAATACTGTACTACTAGTTTTTGTACCACAATTTGATTTGCAGTGGAATTCTATGGTATAAACTAATTTCTTAGAGTTAGTTGCGGTCTACTAACTATATATATAGTGTTAGTGAATAGTGTAAGAAGCGAACATACATCTTTTTAAGTCTTTTTCACATGTAAGTGGCAATATGTCTTTAATGTGAATAAATATCTTTAAACCTATATATAGCACCTTACGAAGCGGCGGTAGAGTAAAAAAATGACGTTGAAAAATGTACAAGGTATATGTATAAGGTATATGTACCTATATGTATAAGGTACTTACTTATAATAAAAACATTTTGATTTTGATTGACGACAAAAAATTTGTCATCATCATAAAGATACAGGGTGGACCAAAAGTCCGTTAACATTTGAATAGGTCGCTGCGTCGGCGCGGGCGGGGTATTGGCGCGGGGGGTGTTACTACAAGCGAGAGCTACTAATAGGGATTTAGTACCATGGCGTCATTCAGCGGAGCGCAACGCGCATTTTGCGTACGCGAGTACTATCGAAACAACGATTCTACGACCGAAGCTAAACGGAAATTTTGTAATCATTACAATATACGGAACAGAAATCAAGCACCAACAATTCAAACGATTAAAAAATGGGTACAGAAGTTCGAAACAACAGGTTCAACTTTAAGTCAACCACGATCCGGCCGACCTAGGACATCGCGCGATCCAGTAAACATAGAGCGTGTACGAGCGTCTGTTCGAGAACAACCTGGTCTCTCTACTCGAAAGCGGTCTAGTGCTTTAGATGTGCCCAGAACATCTCTAAATCGCATTCTACACAAAGATTTACATTTACATCCTTACAAAATTCAAATTGTACAGGCTTTAAAGCCAAATAACCCTGCTCAGAGACTGCAGTTTGCTAACGAAGTGCTTGAGAGGTTTACGAGCTTCAATAACATCTTTTTCTCAGACGAGGCACACTTCCACCTAAATGGACATGTCAATCGACAAAATTGCAGATACTGGAGTGACACTAACCCGGACTTGAAGCACCAAAAACCTTTACACTCGCCCAAGGTTACTGTATGGGCCGCATTGTCAGCCAGCGGAATCATTGGTCCATATTTTTATGAAGATCAGAGAAACCGCGCCGTCACCGTTAATACAGAGCGATACATTGTGATGCTACAGAATTTTTTTGCTCCAGCATTACAGGACTTCTCAGGCTTTAATCGAAGCTCTTGGTTCCAACAAGATGGGGCAACATGTCACACCTCCAATGACTCTATAGCAGCACTTCGTGAAATTTTTGGCCAAAAAGTCATATCCAAAAGAGGTGACATTCACTGGCCACCCCGCAGCCCGGATTTAACTCCAATGGACTTTTACCTTTGGGGATATCTCAAAAGTAAAGTTTACATCAGCAACCCAGTGTCTATTGAGGAATTAAAAGAAAATATACGCGAGGAAATGCAGAACATTTCACCAACCACTTGTCGGGCGGTCATGCAAAATTTCCGTTCCCGGTTACAGGTGTGCCAGGATGAACAAGGGTCACATTTGAATGATGTTATTTTTAAAAAGTGAAATCCTAATTTGTCTACTTTATTATTAAATAAACAGTTTTTCACTAAAGTAGCATTTGTATTTTTTATAACCATTTTAAATGTTAACGGACTTTTGGTCCACCCTGTACCATGCAGTCCTCCTGGGGGAGAGACCGGGTTATGTGGCATTTTTACCCACTAAAACCCTCTCGATGGCCAACCTCGTGAATATTGGAGGGCTCCAGGATCTCCATTATCTAAGGGCCTATGCATCCCCTAAAAATGTCAGGCTAGGTTCGCGCCTGACCTGTGTAGATATTCAGGCTGCTCCATCAGTGTTCCGGGTAACACAATATATAAAGGAAGACGACAAAATGCTGGTGTCGCCGCTTCCTGATTTATTTATACGCGTACACCTACCACGCTAGACAATGCGAGCACATGGCTTCTCACTGAGAACTGGAGAATATACTTATAGGTGGTGAAACGAACATTGAAGAGGTCAGTATCACGGAAACTGGACAATATAATTATTATTTTATTTTACAAGGCATTGGCAACACAAGCCATCAGTCTAACCATGAAACGATTTAAAACAGTTTTTCAGCATTAAAATGTTTTGATGTAGACACATTTCAACACTCCTAGGAGTTATGACGGAAATTTCAACCTGTTTGGTCTCTAGCGAATTCTCATGGCCCGCCGCAAAATCACAGAGTGAAACTACACAACGAACCACTAACGAGAAAATTACACCGATTTTAGCTATCAAAATCACCAGAAAATAATTATTGAGCAATAATATAAACACAGTAGAACCTTCGCCTAGCGACTTTCCCGCCACAACACACAACATAACACAATGGTGCTTTTGAAGCTATATCTAGCGTAGAAATTGTATAAATAATCACCTGTGACTGGTCGTTGTACTGTATTTTTGTCCTGTGTGCAATAAAGTACTCGTATATTTGTATTGTATTGTACAGTCGAACAACCTACCCAAAACGTCAAAATTTGAGAATCTGAAATTCATAATATTGTGCAGGGCATAAGGTTGCGATTTAATCGAAGGTTTTTGACAGATGGTATACTATAGCTTGTGGTCGATTGTACCTTGCTCGAATGCGGCTCGAACTTAAACTCCTCAGTCTGCAATCGTCAATTTTCTGGTCTGTGCAATAATCTAAGTACTTACTATACTTATTCTGTACTTCCGAAGCCTCCGAAAGTATTTACGGTATTTGCACACTGTTAATACTTTTCTATTTCCATGTTTTGCACTTAGATAATGTGGCAAATTATAATCTAGTATACTAGAAACTGTTGTTTCTTAAAAATATTGAGAACTTGTTTGCCAATTTTCAATCATGACTAAAGTTTACACAAACTTGTCTCACGTGTAAAATTATGGTACCTACAGAATTACACATTAATACCTAACTTCTACCTCTTTCTCGAAATCATTTCCTCTGCCCGAAGGTTGCCTGGAAGAGATAACTCTTAGCGATAAGGCCGCCAAATTGTACTATCTTTTGTTTGTTGTTTTCTATTTGTGCAATAAAGTGTATTTTACTTTACTTTAATTTTTTTTTTACTGTTTTAAAATGTTATTTATTTAGATACCTACCTAATTATATACCAAGAGAATTATGTAAATTATTATATGCCAATCTTCTTCTTCAGGTCCTAGAACACCTAGTGGTGCATAGGGCTGAGACAATATTCTTCCACCGCGCTCTGTTTGATGCCGCAGACTCTATGGTTTCCCAGGATACTTTAGGCGCATGCAGGTCTTTTTGAAGACTACGTTTCCATGTAGCCCTGAGTCTTCCACGCTTGCGAGATCCTCCTGTAGGTTGCCAGTTCAAGGAGGCGAATGTGATGCTTTTATTATATGCCTATACCAACTAAAAATGTAGTTCTATAAAAGTAAAGTATAATGTAATGTAATGTATGTAATGTATGTAATGTAATGTAATGTCTGTTACCTTTTCAGTTTTCACGTCTAAACAGCTGGATTAGATTTCTTGGCCTATGATAGACGTGAGCAAATCCGCTGGCAGAAAGTTAATAAGTATTCTAGAAACTGTAGAATATTTCAAGTTTAAAGAAATATCAGCAATTTTAACTGACTGCCACCGGTTTTTGGTTGAAATGGCCGCACGTATCGGCGTTCGGTAATAAACAAAAAAAAACGACCTCACCTGATAGCGTGTGTGACAGACCGATAGAGCCGACTCTCCGTCCTGTGTCACACCGAATTCATGATGGATTCGACAGAGAGTCGGTGACTGAATATTCAGAGAACAATAATAGGGATGTTGACTAATTTTTTAATTATCTTATTTAAACCAGGCCCAGGCGGTAGGGCTTCCCCTACGCCTGGGCCTGGTTTAAATAAGATACGATATCGATCACTTCCAAAAAGGATGGTATAAGGACGCCGAGGATAGGGAAAAATGGAAAGGAGGAGGGTCTTTGCCCAGCAGTGGGGAAGTCTATATATAGGTATCTAAAAATAGGTACTTACTTTTTGTTACACCGGCTCAAATTAGTTACTTATATAAGGTCCTTTTTTATTAGTAGCAAATATTTGGAGGGGGGTATGTGCTGGTCATTTGTACCAATTTACAGGAAAAAATAACGCTGTTAATTGTATGAATTTTTTCCATACTAAAGAAAAATAAACCCCATTATTTTCATCAGCATCATCAGCAGCCTATTCTAGTCCACTGCTGGACATAGGCCTCTCCCAGGGCGCGCCATTGAGCCCGATCTTCGGCTCTTCTCATCCAGTCGCTGCCAGCCACCTTACGCAGATCGTCGCTCCATCTAGCAGGGGGGCGTCCCACACTACGTTTGCCCAAACGCAGTCTCCACTCCAGAACTCATCTACCCCAGCAGTTGTCGGTTCTGCGACAGATTTGACCGGCCCACTGCCACTTCAGCTTGCTAATCTTATGAGCTATGTCGATAACTTTTGTTCTATGCCGGATCTCCTCATTTCGGATTCGATCCAGCAGAGATACTCCGAGCATAGCTCTTTCCATAGCACGCTGAGCGACTTTCAATTTGTGAACCAGTCGCACCGTCAGTGTCCACGTTTCGGCTCCGTAGGTCATTACTGGTAGGACGCACTGATTAAAGACTCTTGTCTTTAGACATTGAGGTATGGGCGACGAGAAGATGTGACGTAACTTCCGAAATGCTGCCCAACCCAGCTGAATTCTTCTGTCGGATTCTTTCTCGAAGTTGTTTCTACCTAATTGCACAGTCTGCCCGTGGTAGACGTATTGTTGCACAACTTCGAGGGCCGTACCATCGACGATAATCGGTTCCGAAACGACATGGTCATTGAACATGACCTTAGTCTTGTCCAAGTTCATCCCGAGACCGACACGTCGTGAAGCAGCATTGAGATTGTCCAGCATTTTTTGAAGTTCCTGCAGCGACTCCGCCATTACGACTATATCATCGGCAAAACGTAGGTGTGAGATGTACTCATTATTTTGCACCTTGCAAACTCATCAATGTCGTTATGAATGAAACTGGATTTCAGTATTAGAATAGCAATAATTCATTCATTTGTAGAATTTTGAAACAAACAATTTTGTCGTTTTTCTCAAAGATTTAATATGTAAAAAAAATATATTTTGGCCCTATCGTTATTGTTATATCATACCCTATAGATGGCATCCTAGAAATATTTGCCGCTAATACATAGGTCCCTATAATTATTTTAATTTTATTATTTTTCTCGCAGATGTAGCAAGACATATCGTGTCTATCACATGCAGTAAAGTCAAGGTTAGCAGCGCATCGATAACCCTCTAATAATATTATAATGAGATGAGATGTGTATAGGTGACGGTGACCACTTATCATAGGTGGTCCATTTGTTCGTCTGCCCTCCTTATCTAATAAAAAAATGATTCAGAAATATAATGGTTCAAAGTTGCCGATTAGACAAAGATGTATAAAACGTCACTCGCTGCTATTGCCATAATCTCATAGAAAATAATAATTGTAATCAAAGTAAGACCTTATAATTATAACCTTGTAATTTTTGTAACAATATTTATTTCTTTTTTCATGAATGGTTTTCTGAAATTCAATAAATTTCAATTGAATATCAACTTCCGTATTCGCAAAAAAAATTTAAAATCGCAAGCGAGAAATCGTTTCTACTGTGAATTTAAACTTCATATTAACTTATATGCATTTAGGTACTTGCTACAAGATTTGCAGGAATATTATAAAATGATGTGTCCAAATAAATGATTGCTATAGGTAGGTATTTTGTTAAGAACATTGTTTATATAGGTACTCTGTTAAGAACTAAAAATTGACACTATTTTTAAAAGGTTACGTACGTAATATTCTACTCTAAACAGATAATGTATTTAAAAACAGTTTAATTAAGTAGGTAACTATACAGGGTGTTAGGCAGACGGTTGGCCAAAGAGGAATGGCGGGTAAGGAGGATTATTTGGAACCTATTTAGACTAACTTCCCTATGTACAAAGTCGTAATTTTTTTTTAGAGACGTTGTCAGTTCGTTTTTTTGTCGTTGTCTGCATCAAATAATTTTAGATGGAGGATATGTTTGAAACAATAATAAAAAAATGGCATTGATACATTAATAAATAAAATTAAACTATAACTAAAACTAACTGTCCTCATTAATAAAAACAAACACATTATACAACACAACACGCACACACTATTGCTTTCTTCGTCCGTTCAGTCACTGAGGGGCCAGCTGAAAATCAGCGCTGTGGCTTGCCTCAGCATTATGCTGAGCTGTTGTACCCTTTTTGACATTACCACACCGGATGTTTTGCGCAGCATGTATTAATCTTTGTTATTGTGTTCTATATTCTGATGTTTACAGTGATAAATAAACGTTTTCAATGTCAATTTTAACACTGAGAAAATTCATTAAAAAACCTTACGACTTTGTACATAGGTAAGTTATCCTAAATAGGTATATATAGGTATGTTTATTCCTCTTTGGCCACCTAAACCTAACAGCCTGTATAACCACGTCGCTTATCTTTTAAGATGTTAGCAAACTATATTAGTCTCCAATCTAGCTCTGACCGTCAAGCAGAACACCAAACACGTCGTTTAAAATATTTTAAAAATCAAAATGAAATCCTATCTAGCTATTTTACTGCTTGCTATAGTTCTAGTAGAATGTAAGCATACATTTATGGGCACTAACGTACAAAGAACCGTAGTTTTCCATCAAAATGCTCAATATAATGCCAAAGCGTTTCAAAAGAGGATTGAATATGTCAACTTTATCATACCAAACTTGCCGGCGATGAGTGGACGTAGGGTTCAGGTACGTTTCTAAATATTTGTTGTTTTTGTTATCATTATCATCATCACCATGTGCAGCATTTCACTTTCAAATAATTGGTATATGCCCCCTTTTCCCTCTCCTCAATTGGTGGTGTTTCTATCCCTCAAGGGCCCATCTGCTCGCATCTTGTGTCTCGCAACTTGTGCGCACAAGTTGTCGGTCCAGCGAGCCCTCGGTCTGCCCCCCGTCCGACCTCCAGGCCGCGGCCTTCACACTGTGACACGCCTGCTCCATCTGTCACTGCCCCGCATCAGATGTCCTGCCCACTGCCACTTCGAACTGGATATTCTGAGGCCTATATCCACAACCTTCGTCTTCTGTCGAATGATTTCGTTTCTCACTCGGTCGCGTAACATACTTCGCAGCATTGCTCTTTCCATGGACCTTTCATCATCAGCAGCCTACTCTAGTCCACTGCTGTCCCAGGGCGCGCCATTGAGCCCAATCTTCGGCTCTTCTCACCCAGTCTGACCTTTGCGCAACTTTAAGTTTGAAATTGAACTGTCAATCAGTGGTCAAGTTTCACAACCATACGTCATCTTGGGCAGTATACATTGGTTAAATATTTTTAATTTAATGACATAGCCATATTCGACTTAAACATACAGTAGAGCTGTTAAGCTGAGTGATTGTGAATTTTGTGAGAAAAGCATTAACTTTCTACCATAGTTAGTATGTTTCACAATGTTCATATTAAGATGTGAAGGGAAGTCAGATTTGTCCTCCGAGGTCGTTAAGAGGTCGAATCCTATATAGTGACCTTTTCATCAGGGTTTATGTTTCAAAATGCTTAATTTATGGGTCAAATAGAGCTGAGATGCTCCTAAGGTGACTAGCTCTTTAATTTAATATGTTTGTGGAAGCAAGGTCAATACCATGTTAGGACGTCAATAAACTCGATTGGGGTTGAATAAAGGAACCGACTTCGTGCCATTGATTGATCCGCTGTAGCTGTAAAAAAGGGTGTAAGGTACTGGACGTTGCAAGTGTTGTAAAGCTGCATTCAAATGCACTGAATTGTGCTTGTGTTCTGGATATTGTTAACTACGTATCATGTATGTAGTTATGCCGTGTGGTGCCGGCTTTAAAGAATAACACCACCTCAACTCTGCCCCGTGGGTGTTATATCAGACGACTAAGGGTCTTAGTGGATACTATTCTACACCTAGTAGACGGCGATAAGCTCGCCACCTATCACGTTTGTTCACCAAATCTTACGGCGAAAAGTGGAAGCTACCTGTGATTGAAGGTGGTTCCTTTGTATACCCCCACGGGGATTATGGACGTCAGAGGTATGTATATACCCATGTAGTTTATCAATTGTATAAGATTTTAACAATAAATACAACTACGCTCGTGTTTATTTGCGTCCATATTGACCGCGCTTACACAATCATTTTTTATTATTGGTCACCTTAGGTGCATCTCAGCTCTATTTGATCCATAAATTAAGCATTTTCAAAGATAAACCCTGATGAAAAGGTCACAATATAGGATTTGACATCTAAACGACCTCGGAGGTCAAATCTGACTTCCCTCCACATCTTAAAATAAACATTTTCATAACATACTAACTATGGTAGAAAGTTCACGCTTTTCTCACAATCTGCACAATTTCAACTTTATTTTTACTTTAACTATATGGTTCAATTGTCCGAAGCTCGCCCATCCAACCTAATTCTTCTGTTGACCTCTGGTATCATGTCATTTTTGGGCAACATTATATGTGCTCACGTTCCTTTTGGTTTTCCGGCAAAGGTTTCAATGTTAATTTTAAACTATACGAGTGTTTGTATAACAGACTTACCTCAACAGAGACTATTGTATCTTATTTACATCTTTTTTTATGTTCTGTTTATCTAGTCTACTTTTAAAATTTAAATTAATATAATATAATAATTTCACAATTATAAATAACACTAAAGCTAAAACTAAACTAAGTCTAAGAAGAAGAAAATGAAATAAAAACTAAAGATTAAAAATTTGGGTTAAGTCCCCCACATCCGGCAGTGTACCCAAGAGACTGGCTACGGTGCCCCGTTGGATAGCTAAGCTAATCCGCTGGGCCAAATTGGAGCCAGATCTTGGGTCTTTTGACGCGTCGTCCAGGCGCGCCTTGCGAGGTCCTTGAAGACGCGGTGCGCTCCCGGGCCCCAGGGTCCCAATGTTTCAACCCCAAACGGCTCAAATATGTACCTATGTTTAATTTACATCTTGATGTTGAATGTTTTTTCGTGTATGGGACGGAATAGAATATCTTTACCGCCACTGGGTCAAGCGTATTATATGAGACGACTAACCCCAGTTACCAGAGTCCGCCTGGCGACAACCCTTCTATGTAAAATCTGTCGTCCAAACATCCTCGCTGCGCCGTTGATGAGTTTCGGCAGTGTTTATAGAAGAGCAAATATACTTACTAAACCCGTGTCCTCCATCTTCGGCCTCATCATTACTTACCACCAGGAGGATTGAGATCAAACACGAGTTTAATCGTAAAATTAAAAAAGTGCTATAATATTTTCGTATTTCCAGGGTGTCTTGGCATATGACCTGACCAACAGTGGGGCTTCATGCAATGTCACTGAAGGCGGCCTCGGGCTCAACTTCGTTAAGCTGCGAATGAAGAGCGATCGAGGATCCAAGATGCACTTCGACATCTATGTTTATGCCTAAGATTATATTTTTTAATTTGATTTGCATAAATGTGATTTTGGTTAAATATACGATGGTTTCACTGTTCCAGTGACTTACTCGGAATATTCCAATTGTATTATTGTCCCTTAGTTTATATCTGGAATTACAGAATTCTGGATCAACTTTACAATACATACACACTTGATCGGTATCGTAATGAAACTTTCTTCACGAATGAATTCGTTTGAGTTACTGATTGTTGTTTCGTATTAAACAAATTAGGTACCAAATGGAAGTAGAAAAATTATATTCACTAAGCATGCCGGTGGATTAATTTGATGAACAGCATTTCGGCCCAATCGGCAATAATGCAGACATACAACACATACATACCTATATATACATGCGTAACTCTGAAGTCCATAATCCCCGAGGGGATAGACAAAGGAACTACCTTAAATCATAGGTAGTTCCCACTTTTCGCCGTAAGATTTGGTGAACAAACGTGATAGGTGGTGAGCCTATCGGCGTCTACTAGGTGTAGAATAGTATCCACTAAAACCCTTAGCGCCTCATACGACACACACGGGAAGAGTTGGGGTGGTGTTATTCTTTAAGGCCGGCACCACACGGCATAACTACATATATGATACATAATTAACAATATCCAGAACACAAGCACAATACAGTGCATTTGAATGCAGCTTTACAACACATGCAACGTCCAGTACCTTCCTTTTTACAGCTACAGCGGATCAATTAATGGCACGAAGTTGATTCTTCAGGGAACATGGTCCAAAGAGGCATCAATCCAGTTGGCTCCTTTATTCAACCCGAATCAGATTTCAATAATTAATAAATACAACTACGCTCTAGTTTATTGACCTCCTAAACATCGTATAGGTGGCGAGCCTATCGCCGCTGTCTACTAAGTGTAGAATAGTATCCAGTTTACTGAAATCCTTAGTAGTCGCCTGGTACGACACCCACGGGAAGAGTTGGGGGTAGTAAGGTTTAAGGCCGAAACGACACAATATTTCGATCATTGTCGGTGTAACACACGCCCCGTTGTCATTGCAGAGAACGGAAACGTACAGAGCTTGTGTGCCGGGGGAGGTTTCCAAATATCTAGGCATTTTACAAAAAAGAAGTATTTTTGTTTCAACGTTGCTGTGAAAGTTTAAATTTTTAGCGGAATAATTTTATAGGAATTAAATGGGATCTGTCTGGCCTTCGGGAACACGGATTACGGATGCTTAAAAAGCGAGATACCATATTATGGAAAATAACTGACGGGCTTAAAGGGTTTAAATATGGATGTCCCACCAAAAACATGAAAGTGAAAAAGGGGCCAAGTTCGGCACGAGGAACCAGTGGGTCTGTTGGGTTTGCCGTTAAGAATTGAGAACTAACTGGGTACCAAGTTCAATTAATGTTCCTTCTAACATAGCTACAGAATTATATAAAATTGTATAAAAAAATATTGCTTGCTTAAACTTAATCCCTAACTTGGCAATTTTTCAGACAAGAATAATTTTAATGTCATGTATTACTATTAAAAATAATCAAATATAACTTTGCAAACGAAGTATGAAGGTGTTTATGGGTTCGTAGGATGTGACCAGATCAGATCCTAACACACAACCTCACAACCTACACCACTCTAGAAATTACACGTGATCTTCATTTCACTAACTCTATCACGACGCCTAAGCTGTTTACTGTTAAGATATTCTGTAGGCTACCTTCGAAATCCATAGCCACATCCTAACAACTCATATACACCTATTTTCCACCCAATTTCATACTTCATTTGTATGAACTGCATAATTACTGGACCGCATTAGTAACTTTGTCTTCTATTTTGACTAACAAATTAGTTTCCTGATTCTTTTATGTATGTACTGAATGAACTAACTTCATGCCACAAGTTTCTAAGTCAACTGGAAGTGGTCTAGGTTTTTAATTACTGAGTAATACATAATATGTACATAAACTCTAACGTCACGTAATCCTCGAAGCAGACGTACCACCTTCAATCACGGGTAGTACCCACTTTTCGCCATAAGATTTGGTGCACAAACGTGATAGGTGGCGAGCTTATCGCCGTCTACTAAGGGTAAAATAGTATCCACTAAGATCCTTAGTCGCCTCGTACTTCTACTAATCTAACCTAACCTAACTTACCAGTCACCTCGTCACCCACGGGAAGAGTTGGGATGGTGCTATTCTTTAAGAGTGGACTGCACTCCACAACATCATGATGAGTGGAATTAGTTTGAGTCGTTAATCAATATCTTGGGAGCTATTTGACCTTCTGCTATAAATATTTGGGTTTCTAGGTAAATTAACGGGTCTTAATAAGCAAACAAAATTACAAGTGTATAGGTCAAATAGATATTGAGTTATAGGGGGAAAAGGTTAAAGTAAATAATATATACACAGTCAGTGCGTCATCGTCCTTTTTCCCGAACTTTGCGGACACACTGCCGTGTGTCTATATTTAATAATCCATGAAAATCATAAATAATTTCTAGATTTTGCGAAACGAAAGATCAAAACAACACGGTAAAAGGGTATCAACTTAGTTTCCCAAGAAAGTAGTCACAGTTTTGAATGTATTTTCCCTGTTTATGTATGTATAATTTTGGATCAGAGGACACGGTAGCTAAATAATGTTAGCATGTGTTGCGTAATGAACGAATAACGAAAATAACTTTAGATGTACCTACCTAAAGGTTATCAAACTTACCCCCAATGTAAAAAACTTTATCAAAGCCGGTTGTTTAGTTTTCCGTAGATATTTATTTATGAAGCTCTGTTGTTAGGGTTCCGTACCAAAAAGGTAAAAAAGGAACCCTGAGATTTCGGTGTCCGTCCGTCCGTCCTTCCGTTTGTATGTCAAAGCTGATTCAGGAACTATTTTTGTCAGTGGGCAAGGTAAACAATGTTTTTAATTTTGCATGCGAAATGAACGACAAAATTAATTCAGTAAACGTTATCAAAGTTTCTCCAAATGATATTAAGAGTAGGTTGTTTAGTTTTAGGCAGAGGTTTTGTGTGTAACTTTGCCTATTAAACTGTATGGCCCTGGGTCAGTGGGCAAGGTAACAATGTTTACTTAACCCGATAAGTTTGGGTGCGCCTGATATCGGCCAACTTGTATAAATTAAGTTGCCAACTTTGACTTCACTATCTCCGCCGTGAAGATAAAGCTTGCTGCATATTGATAGAGCATAAGTATAAATATACCTATTAATAAGTAGTAACTTAGGTCTTACACGTGTTTTTTTTAAAACGAATAAACAGGCCACGTATACATGGTTGGGTCATAGGCATCTCACTTCACTATGTATAATGATATTATTATTCAAAATTTTAGGTTGTCTCCCATTTCTGGGGTCAATTGAGAGCGAAGCTCACGGGTCCAGGACCAAGTGAGCTTCACTTTCTAATGGTATTTCACCTGATGGTTAATCCCGTAACTTTTTTTGTACGATGCGACAAGTGTTCAGGATTGCGGATTTCTGCAATGTGATATATGGGGAGATCTTTTAATTGCAAACTGTGATGTAAGTGTTTGGGTATTAAGCCTGTGCTAGAAAGCACCAGTGGCACAACGAATACTTTATCTAAGTTCCATATTTTGACTACTTCTTTTCTTAATTCTGTGTATTAATTATTATTAGTATTAAGTTATTTAAAGAGCGTCGGTGGCGTCGTGGTTAGGACGTCGGACTCCCAAGCGGGAGGTCCGACTTCAAAACCAGGCAACGCCATGTACCAATGAGTTTTTCGGTTTTTTCGAAAGACTTACGTACATTTACCGACTGCTCTGACGGTGAAGGAAAACATCGTGAGGAAACCTGCACACTGAGATAACCAGTGTGTGAAATGGGGAAGGCAATGGCAAACCACCCCATTAAATCTGCCACGAGAGTCGTTCTATGTGATTAATTCCTTAGAATGATCACGCCCCTCAGCAATGAGGAAAAACGACGTGGAAGAAGAGTATTAAGTTATTAGGGGTGGTTTTTGACGTGCCTTGATAACTTAGATAGAGCGCGGAGGAATTCCAACCGGAACTTAATTTTAATGTCGTTTCGATTATGTTTTCGATATAGGGACTCACAATATAACAGATGTTCTGTGCTGCATGTATTAAACTTTGTATACTTCTGTATTCTGGTGTTTACAGCGCTAAGCGCTAAAAAATTACAACAACATGTTACAATACAATAGTATACCTTGTTACTTTCAAATAAATGATTGTATTGTATTACACTCATCAATCGCTTCATACACGCTCTTCGGTTAGTAGTTGACCGCACCTGATCTTTCTTTAAATTACAACAAGGTGCCTTCGCTTAAATTACAACATTTGTAGTTCTATTTCTATCCAATTTCAATTCAGTTTTCGTTCCAATTCTATTTTATTACAATGCACAAATACGTTACTGTTCGATCGATTGTTAAATCGTTCGGAACTTAACTGAAATTGGATCGTTAGTGGATAGTAGCATACGAAACACGTCATAACGATGTAGTTTAGATTCTATTTAGTTACGTTGTATTTAGTGGAATCGATCTCCTGGTCGTCGTAGGTCCTTCTAGGTTTCTCCTTTCTTGCCTTCTATTATAGTGAGGATATCTCGAATTCCAAAAATAAATGCCTACTTGCTTAACTGATGAGTTACAAGTGTTCAGTTAGAAACGAACATAACAATAGCAGCCTTATCACACTGGTAACAAAATTTCCAGCGAGAAACACGCTCGCGACTCGCCCAGTTGGTTCGGTTTGGTGTGAAAAGATCTTTATTATGCAATATTAATTAATTACTTAAAGCTATATTCAGAATTCAGTATTCATGAGCCTAAAATGGAAATATCTAAATTAGATGTTGTTTGTCAGACTAAATAAGCGTCTAGATCAAACTTTAAACAATGTACTTATTAAGTAAATGGTATACCACATAATACAAACTTACGATTAAAATACAGATTGATTTACATTATGTAATCTTTAGTAACTAGAAAACATTTTATTACAATATTAACAATAGTGTTAATAGGGAAACACGTTGGCGAAACAGCTGTGTGATAAGGCCCTTAGTCAAAGTTTAATACAGTATGAACAATTGAACACAATGTTGCTTATGTTGCTCGTGTTGTTGTTTGATACATGGATCTTTATAGCTATCAATTTGATACTAACAAGGAAAGTAGGTACCCCAAGTGTCCGGCTACGATTTGATTCATTTTAAGATGTATTGCAGAGCATTGAAAAATAACCGACCCGTATTTTTTTGTTATCGGTCCAAATTCATATTTAGTGGGAGAAATCGCCCTTCAAAGTTTTCGAATGTATGGGACATAGTGAAATCGGTTTGGTGGTATTGCAGAATTGACTCCTACGATTTGATTCGTTTTAAGAATTATATTGCAGAGCATTGAAAAATAACCGACCCGAATTTTTTTTTGGCCCAAATAATTATATATACTGGGAGAAATCACTGATTTCACTATGTCCATGCATTCGAAAATTTTGAAGGGCGATTTCTCCCATTAAATAAGAATTTGAGCCAATAAAAAAAATACGGGTCGGTTATTTTTCAATGCTATGCAATATATCTTAAAATGGATCAAATCGGAGCCAGACCACTTGGGGTTCTTTCCTTGTAAATATAGTATTTAATACGGTGTAATTTAATTAGATGCAAATATTTTGAGGTTAAGCTATAATCAGCTTAACCTCAAAATATCCTCAGCAGCCATTTTGCACCAAAATAACCGTTTAACTTTTAAGTAAATCCTAACAAAAAATCGACAACGCTTTATAGAAAAATTATATTGTATAACGAGGAAGAAAAAAAATACTGGTAGGTAGTCATACTGGTGTGACCACGAGTCGGTCATGAATTTTAATTAATTTTATTTTGTACCTAAAAAGGTAAGTACGAGTAATCATTGTTGCTGTGCTTTTAACCTGTATATGCTATGCTACCCCTGAAATATGAACGAAATATTAGTGTATCTTATCTTATGATAGGGGGCCGGGAATAACCCCAGCGGCACTTCGACCCTTGAGGATCTTTTGTGCCTACCCCATTGTACACACTGGTCATCTCAGTGCGCAAGTTTTCTCACGATGTTTTCCATCACCGTTAGAGCAGTCGGTAAATGTACGTAAGTCTTAGAAAAATACGAATAACTCATTGGTACCGCTTGGGAGTCCAGGGTCCTAGCCACTGTGCCACCGAGACGCTCTAAATATTAGTGTAAGTATCAGATTTCCCATTGCACGAAGGGGTTACTTATACAGGATGCCTGATTACTTCTCTTTCCTCCATTTTGCATTATATTCGGTATCCTTTCTAATCCTATATTATAATATTATACTTACCTAATTACATTCAATTCTTCAAAATGGAACGAGCAACTCCCAAACGAGTTACCATCATGAAAACAACACAGGAAACTTTTAGCCGGTTATCTTCAATTAACAGGCGCTACACGTTGAAATGATGAGGGATTTTCTTAAGTCGATGGTATTTCGGCGACTTTCGATGCGACATGGGAAGTTTTGAACGTAAATGGGAGTACATTGAAGAGCTATATTGAACTTGTAAAAATGTTGGTTCAATAACGTTTTTTATAGCTTCAGTAGCTTAGCTTTTTGCCTGCTCGAACAGAGAATGAAAAGGAAGGAAACCTGTAAATGTGAGAACATATTAAATACAAGTTTTACAATAGATAGCACGAGTAATGAAATCAAAATGCTCCAGTTTTCAAATATAACACGACCACGAATGAACCACTTTGTGTTACTGATTGTAGTTTTGTATTGACCAAATTACGAACAAAAGATTAGGCAGTAAAACTCACTCTACCCTCGTCCAAGAGAGAAATTTGGCCCAACAGTAGGGATGTAAAAAGCTACAGTAGGTAGGTATACCATGTTTATGTAGGTGCATCTAACACCGTTATGTACCTAGTCTCAGGCGAAGAACGGAGCTACGGTAGGCCCTGCCTGTCGGAGTATTCCTCGTGGCCTAATCAGTTAGGTTAATACCCCTGCCTGTCGAAAGTGGGGACTAAAAGGGGTAGGGTCGCGTACGGACAAAGTGGGGATTTGGACCGTCCATTAGCTGGCGAAGCGGCGACCCTAGGAAAGCCCTGCTATGCTATAGCCGCACATTGCTGTGGCGGAAGGAATTGTAGGAGGTAGGGCACTCCCAGGAAGGTCCCGAGGAAAGTACTATAGGGACAACCGGTGCCTTCAATCTGAGATCCCGGAGCCCTCCGATATGTATGAGGTCTGTCATCGAGGAGGTTTTACATAGTGGGTAATAATTCCACACAGTTTCCACAAAGTTGGGTATCTTATGAAGATTTTCCCCCAAGAACAAAAAAGGCTCATCCAACAAGAAGCTAGCATCGTTTCAAAGTACAGACAGGCCATTAGACTCCAAGATTCAGATCTGGTATACGGCACGTGCCAAATTTGGCGGAGTTTTAACTTAATTTCCGGCCCGCAATGATCTTGGCAACGAATCGCTGGTATCTAGAAGCTGACCGCCACGAAATCGCTGTACAAACGATCTATTGAAAAAAAAAGACTTGAATTATGAAGGGCGTTAAAGTAAAAGATTTGGAAGAGTAAGAATTAATATTACAAGGTGCAAGCGTGTAGAGCAGGTTAATGATGATAAGGATGAGATTCGTCTTCATCTACATCTATCGAGTTATTAGGAGACGAGCTTCTATATTCTGCCAGACCAGACTGCGATGGCGGTCACGATTAATTAATCAAACCAAAGTATACTCGCATTCTTTGAATCTTCTTCTAAGACGTTTTCCTCATTGCTGAGGGTTGTGTTCATTACACATAGAACGACTCTAGTGGCAGATTTAATGGGGTGGTTTGCCATTGCATTCCCCATTTCACACACTGGTTATCTCAGAGTGCAGGTTTTCTCACGATGTTTTCCTTCAGCGTCAGAGCAGTCAGTAAATGTACGTAAGTCTTTCGAAAAAACCGAAAAACTCATTGGTACATGGCATTGCCTGGTTTCGAACTCGGACCTCCCGCAAGGGAGTCCGATGTCCTAGCCACGACGCCACCGACGTTCTCAAAATAGCTTATTCTTTGCGTATGGATAAACATTTGAAAATTTATCTTAGTTTATATTACTAGCGTAAGGGCATGCCTTTTTTGTCTTATCTGTGACATTTGTGATCGGAAAACTGTCAAAATTTTCATATTGGATTTCAGTCGCGGATGGAATTTTTTTATTCGATTTGAACAAATTTGTTTGTCACACACACCGACCTATTTTTAACCACGACCAACCGAGAAAGTTATAAGTTTGATACGTTTGTCTGACGGATGATTCGATTTGGAGTCTGTTATTTACAAGATAATCTTGCCGAGAGTGTTCTTAGACAAATTTGTTAGCAGTGGTTTCCAAGATCTTGGAGTATCTTTGATGTTACAATGGGAGTTTTGGAACGGTAATAGCTAGATGGTTCCAATTTGACCTAGGTGTCCTTCCCATATCTGGAACCGAAAAAGTAAGTTTTACCCGTTTTACACGAACGTTTCTGCCACGCACCTGTAAAATGTGGAACTCTCTTCCACCCGACATTTTTCCACAGCGCTACGACATGGGATGCTTCAAAAAGAACGTTAAAAAAGTCCTCTCACTCCACGGCCGGCAACACACAAGCAATACCTCTGGTATTGCACGTGTCTCTAGGCGACGGTGACTGCTTACCATCAGGTGGCCCGTCTGCCTGTTGTGTCGTAGCTAATTTATATATATAAAAAAAAGATCTTCAGAATGGTAAGTCTGGGGTTTCTTAAATTTTTAATTTAGAGTTATACTATCACCACATTTGCACGAGGCAGGTGCATTATAGTAAATAGCACAGTAAAAGAAAAATCTACTTAAGTATATAAAAACAGAAATGGCGACCTCCGCCATTCCGTACGAAGAAATAAACATAACAGTAAAAGCAAAATGGGGTGGAAGATAGGGGAAAGTTGCAGGCGTAATTTTTAACGTAATTAAAAGTGTTATTGCTGTGGGACCTCTTCCTGTTATGGCTTATTTCATTACCTCTAGACCAGACACGGCTTCGAACTAGGTATTGTACTTTTAACCAAAAGAAATAATGTTATAAGATGTTATGTCTGTATGTCTGTTTGTTTGGACGCGGTTTATTTTAGATCATTATAATCATCAGCAGCCTATTAATTATTATTTATTATTATTATTTATTTGAGTCAGACATGGTCCATACAATATATAAGTTAGTATATTATATTACTTAAAGCTATGTTAGTAAAAAAATATATATAGAAATAATACCAAGCCCATGGTACCGACCCCAAAGCATTGGACGACTACTTCGCATTGACATGCAGGTATATCCAGTGCCTCAGGATCGGGGAGTCAGGGGACTCGGCAGACGTCAACAGGATGCTGCTGGAACTGCTATTTACTCGGTGCATCAGGGAAGCAACCCTTTTTCGTAAAATTGCGTGAAATTAATGTCCTCACTGTTGGGGCACAGGCCTCCCCTTGTACAAGGGGATTATGGGCCATGATCCACCGAGCGGGCCTAGTGCTGATTGGTGGATTTCACACGCCTTTGGAATTATTATTTATTTTATATAACAGACAAGTTTTTCAAGTGTTTTCCAAGATATTGTAAGATGGGATCTCTGGAACGGTAACAGCCAAATGATTCAAATTTGAGTTTAGGACTTTTACGGGTTGGTGAGTTTACGGGAATTTAATTTAGAGTTAATAGGATAATTCATAGGAAAAAAATAGCTGAGCGTCATCGAAGGCATATAGTGACTAGGATGCCGGATGTGGGAGGTCCAGGTTTGAAATCACCAATAAATGTCATTTATGAATGCAATGGGTTTATTCGTAGACTTACGTTTATTTTGTTCATGCTCTAACGGTAAAGGATAATGTCGTAAGGAAACCTGCACATTGAGATAGTAACTAAGTAAGTAAGTAATATGTTTATTTCACATACAGCAATGACCGAAACAGTTATAATTAATAAAATAATTATGTAGTCAAAGGTAAACATATCGAAATCATATCTGATGGTCTGCTGTTGTTGTGAAAAGGGCCTCAACTCAGCTTATTGCTGCAGACAAAAATGCCTACAGCGCTGGTATTCTGTTGGACCATGACCGATGGCTGGCCAAAACCTGTCCAAGAGGACAAAGATACCACACAAATAAATTCAATTGAAGATATGTAGTAGTATTAATAAGTGAAAACCAATATGTGAAATAAGGAAGGCAAACCGCCCTAGGAAGTCGTTCTACATAATGAGTATGTAGTTAATTCCATTACCTCCTTATTCTATCACACACTATTACCCACACATACAACGCAAGGAACGCATTCTCGATTTTCTATTTTCCGGTCTTCTAGATTTCTATGGGTTCGATCCGATTCCGTTTCAAAATCACTACAGTGTTCTAACGTCAAAATATGGTTATTTTGTTTCATGTTCGAGTCGATATAATAACAGATTTACTTTTTTCATCCAATTCGATTAGACGTTATCCACAATTTTCCGCTTAAACCTAATACCGACTTCCGTACAGCATTATTGCTAGCAAAGCAATAAAATTTGTTTTATCGTGCCAATATCGCAATAATATCGCGAGGCTATTTGTCGCGGAAATATTTCGCTTCTATTGGAGCTTTTATTGGGGTAATTATGACTTATTTATGGACTGACCACTGGACCCTGATTTAAGAAAAACATCAGATCTGGAAGGCGATTCTCGCACATTCGACTTAATCCCGAAAAAGACATTTGTCGCAAAAAAATGGCAGATGTCGATTGATATAGCTTTTTGTTATTCTCGATATGTCGAGTTCGACATATGTCTACTGCTAGCAATAGACATGCAAAGAGTGGTCGCTACCATTTTCAGGTAACACTCGACTTTCTCAGTAGACATTTTACTTTCGACTTATGTCGAATGTACAGATTTGTGGAACTTTGCGAGAATTGGCTTCCTGAACTTATCTTAAATCCAAGTTATCTTGGATTTTGAATGCACCTGTTTAAAATTACCGCCATTGGAATGACGATTTGTAATCTAATACGAAAATGGACGACCATATTATTATAAGTCATTCATTCATATTGGGTGCGAATCCGTTCAATTCGTTTGATTGTTAATATTTTTCATTCATATTTACGATAATCTACAACATACATAACTTCACGCTATATCCCTTGCGGGGTAGGCAGAGTGAATGGAGCGCCACGGATCTCTATCTTGGCATGCCAACAATCTAATCTACAACAACTTTTGTTATTTCAGTATCGTAAAATGGATTACTTAGGTACTTTACTCCCTTTTTTTATACATCGTCGTGGTACTCGTAGATATATCTACAATGTAGCAAATATCTGGGAAGGGCTAACATAACAATTCTATTTCCCGCCAAGACTCGGCCGTCTAACGAACTGTCACATTTTCGCGCCAAAACGAGCGGCTTCATAATTAAGTTCTCCTGCTGTCATGCTATACAAAGACTGTATTTATCATATAAATTGAAAGGTACTACTAGTAAGGTAGGTACTAATTATGTTTTTACTTGTTGTTTTTTTTAAGGCAAAGGGAACTGAGCCCATAATGCCATGTCTGATGTAAAGAAGATGTAAAATACTGTTTCAAGTCTTCATTTAATGCTGGTGTGACAATGCTATCTAGGAGATTCTTCCACGCTTCTGCACCATCCGAACCAAAGAAAAAGGCGTCCCGGACGCAGTACGGCTCTTCAAAATCCAGCCAAGTACAAATCGGGCTGCAGCGTCTTATTTGAATTTACTTTACTGTCCCACACATTATTCACATCTTATCGAAGTTCTTCGAGCAAGAAACACCATTCTTACTAGAAAAGCACTACTGTAAAACAATTTGCAAGACAAAACGAAACAAAGCTGTCATGGATGCCACAAAAGCGCGGGAGAAATCATGTTATTTACTTTGTAAAGAAACGGAATTAAGTGCACCAGCCTTTCCCAACTTTTTTTAACCGCCAAGGAGATCAGTGATGATAATTCTCACGGACCTCGCAAAAAATCGACCATATTTTGTATTTTCTCATTGGGATGCTAAATGGGGGAGGATACAATTGTTTATAATGGTTTTTGAAATGAGATGACATGGCGACTGTTTGTCTGTTTTTCCGAATTTGGCCTGACACGGCTTGTACCCAAATTGTGTGTGTCTAGTTTTAGGGCTTTCATGCAGACCTTTTAGGACATGCTCGCGGACCCCTAGGGTTCTGCAGATCTCAGGTTAGGAAAAGCTGATCTAGACTTGTTAACCAGGAAGAGCCCAAGGCAAATGCTAGGAGGGCACCGGTGCGTTCCACTGGAGATCCCGGAGCCCTCCGATATGCACGAGGCCGACCATCGAGGGGGTTTTAGTGAGTAAAAATCTCACATAACCACATCTATCGAATATTTCCTCCACGGTAACAAAAAAAAGACTTGTTAACGCAACACCATCTAGGGCAATCCTAGTGTAACTCTAGAATAGGCGCCCTCTGGTTTAAACTACTCGTACCATCTTAGCTTCTATAGATCAAGTGTATCTAGCTATATAGTAACCAAAGCTCTCACCAGAGCCGCTGTACAATTACTATAAATACGATTGTAAGCCTATAATAAATCTCTTCCCCCAAAACCCCGGTGAAGCTATAAAGGTCATTGGGACCAACAGCATTAGTCAGTTAAAAAATAAAATAAAAAATAAAAATCTCTTGCACACTTGCCACATTTGCCGCCTTCAGGCTATCCAAAATAGGTTCATGCGTAGAGCAACCGGTGCTCCATGGTACCTACGTAACGTAGACCTCCATCACGATTTGGAACTCCCCACGATCGCTCAATACATGAAGTTAGCGTCTCGACGCTTCTTCGAGCAAGCTCCCTACCACCCAAACCCTCTAGTAGTAAGCGCCGCCGCTTACACCACTAACGGTTTACCAAAATCCCGTCGACGACGTCGGCCTAGGCACGTTCTATACGACCCCGACAACGCCATCACGATCTCCACAGCGGAAACCACTCCCCCAGACAGTAGTTCACACACCGCACCCACATACCCGTTTCTGGCGCTTACACTCGCTATCGGCATGTTCCAGGCCGCTTCTCCCCGATCCCTCCCTCCCCAGCGACGTCCTAAGCCGAGGTTCGTACCCACCTGGGTGCCCATAGGCAGTCGCTTCTTATACTGTTTAAGTCCTCCTCCAGGCTGGAGCGCAACTAGCGCTCGCCCTCAAAACCCCGGTGAAGCTGTAAAGCTTATAGGATCAAAAGCATTAGCCATTCAGAAAAATATATATCTCTCTTTGCTCTTACGCGCGCGCAGCTTTGATTTTACAGTCGCCAGATAGCCAGGTCCTCATTTGTTCTTTTTATCCTAGATCAGAAGTCATAACGTTTATCTTTGAAACATCTTTTATAAGGAAAATATTAAAACGAACTATGAACCCAAGTACACTGATTTACAGCGCATTACAATACATTTCAATAACCCCCTATAGCCGTATTATATCTACACTGATGTACGGTTAGAAAGCCGGGGTAACGGGGTAAAAAAGAGAGATTTACCCCGACCGAGACGCTTACAGACATGGCGTGATTGATGACGTGTGCGCTTCCGGCGCGGTTTTCAAATAACAGAGTCTGAAATGTGGTCGACTTTGTAATGTTGAGATCTAACATTAAGTCACTTTGTTCGAATTCGAACTACATTAACTTTAAATTAAAAATAAGACGACTTACCGACGACGTTAAGATCCTAATAACTACAGGGTGGACCAAAAGTCCGTTAACATTTAAAATGGTTATAAAAAATACAAATGCTACTTTAGTGAAAAACTGTTTATTTAATAATAAAGTAGACAAATTAGGATTTCACTTTTTAAAAATAACATCATTCAAATGTGACCCTTGTTCATCCTGGCACACCTGTAACCGGGAACGGAAATTTTGCATGACCGCCCGACAAGTGGTTGGTGAAATGTTCTGCATTTCCTCGCGTATATTTTCTTTTAATTCCTCAATAGACACTGGGTTGCTGATGTAAACTTTACTTTTGAGATATCCCCAAAGGTAAAAGTCCATTGGAGTTAAATCCGGGCTGCGGGGTGGCCAGTGAATGTCACCTCTTTTGGATATGCCTTTTTGTCCAAAAATTTCACGAAGTGCTGCTATAGAGTCATTGGAGGTGTGACATGTTGCCCCATCTTGTTGGAACCAAGAGCTTCGATTAAAGCCTGAGAAGTCCTGTAATGCTGGAGCAAAAAAATTCTGTAGCATCACAATGTATCGCTCTGTATTAACGGTGACGGCGCGGTTTCTCTGATCTTCATAAAAATATGGACCAATGATTCCGCTGGCTGACAATGCGGCCCATACAGTAACCTTGGGCGAGTGTAAAGGTTTTTGGTGCTTCAAGTCCGGGTTAGTGTCACTCCAGTATCTGCAATTTTGTCGATTGACATGTCCATTTAGGTGGAAGTGTGCCTCGTCTGAGAAAAAGATGTTATTGAAGCTCGTAAACCTCTCAAGCACTTCGTTAGCAAACTGCAGTCTCTGAGCAGGGTCATTTGGCTTTAAAGCCTGTACAATTTGAATTTTGTAAGGATGTAAATGTAAATCTTTGTGTAGAATGCGATTTAGAGATGTTCTGGGCACATCTAAAGCACTAGACCGCTTTCGAGTAGAGAGACCAGGTTGTTCTCGAACAGACGCTCGTACACGCTCTATGTTTACTGGATCGCGCGATGTCCTAGGTCGGCCGGATCGTAGTTGACTTAAAGTTGAACCTGTTGTTTCGAACTTCTGTACCCATTTTTTAATCGTTTGAATTGTTGGTGCTTGATTTCTGTTCCGTATATTGTAATGATTACAAAATTTCCGTTTAGCTTCGGTCGTAGAATCGTTGTTTCGATAGTACTCGCGTACGCAAAATGCGCGTTGCGCTCCGCTGAATGACGCCATGGTACTAAATCCCTATTAGTAGCTCTCGCTTGTAGTAACACCCCCCGCGCCAATACCCCGCCCGCGCCGACGCAGCGACCTATTCAAATGTTAACGGACTTTTGGTCCACCCTGTATCTTTCTGCTCATCATTAGTCTAAAGATTTCAGGTAAATCCAGCCAGTGGGTAATTTTAACTAAGTATTTACAATCTGAAATGTATCATATTGCGCAGGTATAAAGTTGAAATTTAATCGAAGGTTTTTGACAGATGGTATATTATAGCTTGTGGTCGACAGTGCCTGCCACAAAGTTTGTGTGACTGTCAGGAACTAAGTGCCCTCTCCTCAGACATCCGTTTGGCCTTTTAAAAGAATATCTAATTGGTGTTTTCCTCGACATAGCATCTGCATATGACAACGTTCAGCTTCCCTACTCGGACTGAAAATGTTTAGCATTTTCTGACTGAGTGTATATGAGTGAGTAACCTGGTTAGGCTGATCAACGTCATCTGGAACATGTTCATGGCACTTTTCATTACTATCAGAGCTCATTCTTCCCTTCTCCCTCCTAGATTAGTCTGGAAATAATTAATAATAATAATTAATTATTTAATTTTAATATATAATTTTTTAAATTGTAGTTTTATTTTTAGAACACTCACGTGTTCCGCTATGTATTTCTTTATCGGCCAAATTATTTTATACTCACTGTTTTTTTCAACCAGGACATTGGCAGAATCACCAATCCCACGGTGGAGCCATAAAAGCAAAATTTGAATTGAATTGACTGTCAGGAAATACACTGTTAAATAAATAAAACCGAATCCAAAACGGATCATCCGATGTTGAGATATACCTAATACCACAGACAAACACACAGCAGATAAACCCCTCTTTCGGTCAGGGGTTAAAACAGTTATAACGGAATGAATTACATAACTTGGTTTTGAGGTATTAAATACATTTTAGGAGACTCCCAGGACGCACCGTTGAGCCCTGTCTTTGGCTCTCCACTATAAATTAATTCGTTCAGCTATTCCGTTGGAATCTGATTTCACATAGCAGATCTACAAAAAGAAAACAGTGTACAAATCTGTGATCGTAAATACGCACCCGGGTGCGTGAATGTGACGCAAGATGAAAGGGTTAGGTTAGGTGCCCAAAATGCAATCAATCCGGTTGTCACTCGGCCAATTTTACTGTTAATAATGTACCCACCATTCCTGTTAGTTGACAGAGTGTTGTTTAGATTATAATGTCTGAAGTGCCAGACCCCAAGAAAGATCAGAATCGGAAACTGAAAGATTTTTATTTCAGATTTTTGGAAGTTCGCAAAGAATAAGTGCCACATGTGGGTAAGACGTAGACTATTAAATATTCTGCCAGCTGCGGGTTCGATCTCATCAATGAACTTTTCAATAAGGTTTTCAGTTTCGAAGACAATATATTTATAGACTGCTCTGACGGGACGAAAAACATCATCTTAAGGAAACGTTTTCACAAGGGCGGTTCGGTACTCAATGGATCATAATGACATACATTAGCCTTCTTGCAAAAGTAAATAGAAAATCCTTTATTAATAGACCATTTTAGGCTTAAAATACTACAACCATGCGAATACATTTTTAAAATGATATGGCTTAACGTAGTAAACATATGATCTATTAAAAGGGCCAAGTTCAGCTGAGTGTCACTAGATGTATAGATACCTATACCTCTACCGACTCTGGTTTTCAACTTGACCCTTTCCAACTTATAGCTGTAAAGAGCAACAATGTCGTTCTGTCTGTTTGTCTATCGTATTGGCTCATCTCCGTTCGCATCTCAGTAAGGTACTTATATCTGGCTATCTGTGTCCAAAGCTCAAACACTCGCGACCATAATGGAACTGATGATTTTATGACATATCCTCACTATTTTAGTGTTGCTTTTTTACAGGCAATCTTCTAACTGGCGAACGGTCAATTCAAAATTGACAATTTATGATGCACGTTGCCAACACGGAAAGCACGCGTTCGTATTTGGTATGGACTTGTAACTGAGAGCCGCTATGAGGAGGAAATAAGCTCACCTGCCCAGAGACGTCTTTGTTTAACGTCTGGAGGGCAAAGCTGTTGTTTTAGTAAACATGTTGTTCTAGGTATAGATTAGGCCAAAAGCAAACAGAATTTGCTGAACTAATCCTACCTCGGCTTAGCACACAAATGGCAGGTATTTTGAGAAGCTCAAAATAGGATGGTGTAGCTGGAGGTTAGTCAAATTATTAGGTTATATTTTGTTTAAAATCTGTATGAGAATATGTAGAAAATTAATAAAATTTGCCATGAAATTGTGCTGTGCCAAAGTATTTGTCTAGAACTCTAGAATATCCGGTCTTAGATTCCCAACAGATAAAAAGGTTATGTTGCAATGGCTGCTGATTATGAAAAAACCAAACATAGGCCGATAAGAAATTGCTCGATAATTCTATACAATTATTTATACCCTGACCAGGAATATAAAAATTTTATGGTACAATCATCATCATCAGGGTATAACTATAGCTGTCAATTTGCCCTTTAGCTACAATGGCAATGGCAGAAACTGGCGAATGTTGTCTGCTCTTTGAAATATCATCATCATCATCATTAGCAGCCTATTAATGTCCCCACTGTTGGGGCACAGGCCTCCCCTTGCACAAGGGGGTATTGGCCATAATCCACCGAGCGAGCCCAATGCTGATTGGTGGATTTCACATACCTTCGGAAACTTTTAATTTCCTCAGACATGTAGGTTTCCTCACGATGTTTTCCTTCACCGTTAGAGCAGTCGGTAAATGAACGTAAGTCTTCGAAAAAATCCGAAAAACTCATTGGTACATGGCATTCAGCATTGCATGGTTTCGAACCTGGAACTCCCCGCATGGGAGCCCGGCGTCCTAGCCACTAGGCCACCGACGCTCTTCGATTGCTTTGAAATATACAAACTTATAATTAGGAACTTACAATACCCGTTCAAGTTTTCTAAAATGAGAAACCAAGTCGAGTAGAGATTTCTTATAGAATTCGTTGTGGCTGTATGTATTTGCATTTTACCCAAGAACGAACCGTTTTATAATTGCTAAATCACTATCGTATTTCAAACGGAAGAATTGTCGTCACAAACTAAGATACTTCAGAAATGTTGATTTATTCACCCCATCGCTCAATTTCACTTCTCCAGTCCTTGCCTCCAACGTTTTCTGACTTTTTATACCCCGATCATACATATTTACTGAGATATTTTTACGGTTAAAAAAAGACATTAGATACAGCGTGAAAATATGGCAGATAGATCTATGACCTCTGATAATACTCGAAAAATTGGTGATGTACTTTGGTGATGGTTATTGGTGATTGGTGATGTCTCGAAAAGAGGGACTGATTCTACTAAATCGCGACGGAATAATGTTACCGCTATCTACCTAAGATTTGGGGACTGACTAAGTAATTTCTAGTTAGTAGTTATGCAATATAGTCAAAGGATACAACCAGACAGACAGGCAGGCATGCAGTTTCTTGTTAATTTATTTATTTTATTTATTTATTTATTACAGAATCCACAGCACTTAAATTTAAAAACAAATAAGTCCATTAATAAAACATACTCGTACTGCCAATTACAGATTCCCTATTTTAAAATAAAGCTTATAGGGAGAAATAGGGTTTGGTGTGTGTGCATATGGATGTGTTTATTGGAAATGTGTGTGAGCGTGTTTGTGTAGAAGAGGGTGAAAGGGTGTGTACATTTGTATGTGTTTTATTTGCATGCCTAGCCTATTTTTTTAAAGTATTTTGGGTATGATCAAATACTCGTCATATCTTTCCACCGAATTCGTCAAAGCCGCACGTCTGTACTCCACTCAGCATAAATATTCCCATCGTCAGCGTCTCAACGATATTTTTGTAACGATTTCCCGTTTCGAAACGAAACTCTTTTTCAATGCAAATACCTCATTAGGCCCCCAACGGCATCAATTTGAGATGGCGACGAATTTTAATACATGGAAATCGCCTATAAAAGGAGCTACATCGTTCCCGATTTTTATTTTGCGCTTTTAAAACTCAATTGTGGTCTGGGATTGTTTACGATATTTGAATAGTAGGTAGGTACCTACTTTGTTCATATAAATGTTTAAGAATAAAATGAGTAATAAATAGAATTACTGCAATTAATAAAATCTATACTTGTCCGAACTAACTTTGTAAAGCAACAACGAAGTTTTAGATAACTCTGAATCAAACTTAATTACTTAAAATTAATTTACATGTCACGATTAAGGTTTCGTCAATAAAAAATAAAAAAGACTAATGAAAAGCCTTAGTCAAAAATTCCGCCCCGTGTCGACCCTGGCGCAAAGGTCCCCATGACGCTCGCGGCATTGCTACGCTGAATCGCCACGGCCAACCTCTGCACCAAGAACGACCGGGAGCGGGGGTTTATAATTTTGTTTAATATTATTTTTATCTTCTGTACCTAATTGTTTGTATGCGTGCGCTATTGCAAATAAATTCTTTCTTCCTTTCTTTTCTTTTAAATTAAAAATTAAAAAAAAAAACCGATTTATCAGTCGGTTTACAGTGCAGCGTATCGTTAAAGATGATCACAATTTAAAGGCATATAAAATACGAAAAGCACAGCTTCTCAAAGATAAATATTAAAAAAATCGCCAGAGGTGGAGTTCCTCAGGTATCGGTAATTATGCCGGCTATCTTACCCTTTAAACCGGAATACAACAATGTAAGCAAGCATTGCGGCTTTTGGCATAAAAATGTGGTAACTACGATGCAGAAACTAACAAAAACCACAACACACAAAGATACACACACGCACACACCCACACAATATGTATCACAGGTCATTAGTGCAATTTATTAATTATTTTTTTGACAAATTCTTACCTAAATTCTTCACATAAGTATTTAATCTTTTTGATTACTAGTTTTTTAATTTTAATTTTTTACCCACTACACTATCGCTCCCACTAACATCTTGGGATAAGGGGTGAAATGAAAAACAGCGCTGCATATTTGGTACCCGATTATGTCAGCATTTGCTGACTTACCCCCCTTTTGCCAAATATACATAGATATCGTCTTTTCCACTGATATGCTGAATATTTGTAAAAAAAAATATTATTTTTCTATTTGTCAATAAAGAGCTTTTCTTTCTTTCTTTCTTTCTTTACGATATGGGAGCAGTCGGTGTAATTTTTCCATGGTAAAGTTCTCAGTTCGTTTACAGTAAAATCACGTAAAAGGTTTAAATTGTCATGTCATGAGAAAACCGCACAAAAATGCATATGTAAAGTCTGTGTAAAGCGGAGCCACAATCCACGAAAAAGCCTGACGGGGCACCGCGCGCCGCGTCTCGGCGAATCCCAATAGTTTTAATGAGACGCCCCAGAACTTTGAGCAATTAGCGGCGCGGAAGACCCAGGAGCAAGGGTTAATGACGATGTTTTAATTATTTCACACGTGCCAGTTGGGTAAGACGTGTGCGAGTGGATTGTGTAGTAGATTTAAAAAGAAACTACTTACTTTTCTCTCTGGTATTTAATTAAGTGGCAGAGGTAAAAGTAAACACATTCTTTTCTGGCCCCATATGCAAGTATACATTTAGTTGGTAGATATTGTTATATATATTGCCATTCTGAAAAAGATTTTATTACAGAACATTTTCGTTTTATTACGTATATTGATATAATAAAGCACATGTGTTTCTGGAAGGCGGATGAGTGGTTGGCTGAGCTCTTTTGGATTGGAGTTGAAATGGCCCCGCCAGCGATGACTTTGTTAGACTCGCTATTTAAAGAAAGACAGAAAGAAAGAATGAATTTATTTTCAAAACCGCACACATATAAACAATTAGGTACAGAATATAAAAAAATATGATAATTCTAAACTTTACCTTCAGCTATATCACCTTACGAAGCGGTGGTAGAGTAAAAAAGAATGACGTTGTAAAAATGTACTATATGGTACTTACTTACAATAAAAAACATACTTTATACTTTATTTTGTACACAAAAATCACAAGAAACAACAACAAGAAATTTGACGTACACAGGTAGAGCTTATTTCTAAAATAGAGATAAAATAAAAAAAAACCATTTGATTTTGTTTTTTCTATGCCTTTGGTCCTGGTCTGGATTACGCCCATTGTGCCTATTGTGTCTAGACCTAGCCTAGTGACAGAAGTTAGTACTTGTCTTATTTAATTCGCGGAACGTTGCGAATGTAGGAATGTAACGATGCAAGTCGTTCCGGAAATCTCGCTGTTTGGCGCTTCCTTTGTTAGCGTTCGCGGGCTGAAGTCGGAGTTACCAGTTGTTTCCTTTACATGGACTCCTAGTACTCCTCTACGATTTGCATCAACATATTCTGGTGAGAAAAAGAACTTGGTAGGATTTTTCCAGTATTCTTGCCTCCATAGAACGTAGAGCTAATAATGTGATTCGTTTTTTTTAGTGTTTAAATATTATTATTTTTTTTTATTTTTTTTTATTAGGGATCACATACATTATACATTAAAATGTACATAAATATAGTAACTAATACAAGTATGTTTTTGCCGTTTGGGGTGGAAACGCTGGGGCCTTGGGGTCCTGCGGCGCACCAACTGCAACAGGACATTGGGAGACGGCTGGTGGAGGCGTCCCATGACCGGAGGGCTGGCGGCTACTTTGCCCAATGCCTAAGCCTCGCTATTCAGCGGGGCAACGCCGCCAGCCTTCTGGGCACTCTGCCTGTTGGTAGGAGCCTGGGATAAATCTTTTATTTGTAAATATTAGTCAGATTAGGTTAGATTAATTATATTTTTGCTACATTAAACCATCCTATATTCTAGTTATTAAATAAAAGTATAAGGTAAATGCATAACCAACTACATAATCCCCAGTTTACAAAAAAAAGTCTTGCCAACAGCGGTGATAAGGTAAGTTCGATATAGTTATGTTTATAAATCAAATAGAGAGTGAATTAATTGGGTGCTATTGGGTTTAATTTGGGTGTTAAATATCATTCAACGAGATTTCTTGTTATTTCGAAGGCTCTGCTTGAATTAAGAAGGAACCTGATGAATCATGACATTAAATATCGTAAAGAAACTTGATCTCTGAGAAAATTGACGAGTTAGCAAGCATGTAAAATCTATCAATCAGCCCTGGATCCATGACTCCGCATGGTGGACAGTTCGAGGAAATGTACAAATTTTGAAGGTATGTGAAATCCATCAATCAGCATTGGGCCTGTATGTCATCATCATCATCAGCAGCCCATTAATATCCCCACTGTTGGGGCATAGGCGGGAGGCCTGTGCCCCAACAGCACAAGGGGGAATGGGCCATGATCCACCAAACGGGCCCAATGCTGATTGGTGGATTTCACATACCTTCAGAAACTTTTCATTTCCTCAGACATGCAGGTTTCCTCACGATGTTTTCCTTCACCGTTAGAGCAGTCGGTAAATGTACGCAAGTCTTCGAAATAATCCGAAAAAACTCATTGGTACATGGCATTCAACATTGCATGGTTTCGAACCCGGACCTCCCGCCTGGGAGCCGCCTTGCCACTAGGCCACCGACGCTGGCCTGTATGTATCAATTCCAATAGTAAGTGTAAACTTTCCCCCCCAGGAATGGCAAGGGGCAGCAACAGTATGGGACGGGTTATTTTACCGAAAATAAAATGGTCGAAATTCGATAGGGCGATAACGATTGGTCTGCCTTCATTTAGGCAAGGCATGAATACTTCGATGCTTGTTTGGTCGATTGCATGACACTATTATAGACGGATGACGAATTTAGGTACCGAATACTGAGACCTGAACAAGAGCAGCCATTTAAGCAGACCGTAGAAGCGAAATTTTCCACGAAAGTTAACAAATGTCGACGAATTTTGATGAAGCTCACATCCGATATTTTTGCAGCCCTCCATAAATACTGGAGGAGTTTTAATGGGTCCTCATAATGCGATTTGGAACATCCTTGTTTGTTATGTCGTGTTTGAGTTATGGGAGAATTGAAGGAGAATTCGAGAATGTTCTTTCGTATGTGTTGTTTTTGATGTTAATAACTTGATGATATACGGTTAATAGTTGCGATTGTTGGTACTTGGTGAAACTTGTAGTACATGATTAGACTTAAATAAGATACTGTTTCATGGGATTTTACGACCGGTTTCGTTCGTTCCGAAATCGGTCGTAATTAATAAAATACAGTAAAAACCCGTGAAACAGTATATTATTTAAGTCTAATCTTGATGATATGCGTAAGTAATATATTTTGATGCTTGCATTACCATGCTCATTAACAAAATGTTGTCAAAGTTAATTAGGGTTCCGTAGTCAATTAGGATTTCAAAGCGTCGATGGCGTCGTGGCTAGGACGTCGGACTCCCATGCGGGAGGTCCGAGTTCGAAACCAGGCAATGCCATGTACCAATGAGTTTTTCAGTTTTTGTCGAAAGACTTACGTACATTTACTGACTGCTCTGACGGTGAAGGAAAGGATCGTAAGGAAACCTGCACACTGAGATAACCAGTGTGTGAAATGGGGAAGGCAATGGCAAACCACCCCATTAAATCTGCCACGAGAGTCGTTCTATGTGATTAATTCCTTAGAATGATCACGACCCTCAGCAATGAGGAACACCACTTAGAAGAAGTCAATTAGGAACCCTTATAGTTTCGTCATGTTCGTCTGTCCATTCGTCTGTCTCTATGTCTTTTAATATATGAATAAATAAATACTATTTATTGCACAAAATTAGTATGATACAATTGGTATGATATATTTTTGTGATTGAACGTTTTCGATCGGAACCCTGTTATGTACGGTCCCGAAACACCCTTTGTCGGATTTTATAGTTATTTCAATATTCAATTCAATATTTTTATTTTTCAGATAACTAGATCCATTGTGTTAGTGTACTTAAAAACTATGTTAGTAAATATATTCAGCAAAAAATTGTTTGAGTTTTTACACTTCGATCAGATGCTGATCAAAAATCCTTCCGTTATAATCCTTCCTGGTATTTTGGAACATAATATGGCTGTAAACCAGTCATAAGACGTGCAATAAATAAATAAAGAAATTCTTTGGATGAAAGAATCCATGCAACTTTACCAGAAAAAAATATGAAATTCGCACTGAAAAATTCATACATTCCACCATTCAAACATAGCTTTACAGGAATTACAAGAAAAAATAGTTAATTATTTTAATTTTTTTTAATTTATGTTTTTAACATTTATTTTACACTTATACATAAAATAGACAGTCCACAGAAATAGTACCTCATTTGTAGTGTGGGCCGATCGACGCTTTTACACGTAACTTAATTCTTAACCTACCCATAGATAACAATAAAAGTATACATAGAAAACAAGTAACAAAATATAAGGTATTTAAACTAAGTTGATTATATCCAGATTATTTAAAAATCCCTCTCCCTCCTCCGTTACCAAAGCAGTTATCTATAAAATCATAAAGCAATTCCGGCAGTTAGTGAGCCGACTACAGCATAAAATGTCGATTATGTATTTGACCTCCCACTCTTCACCCGAGCCCTTCTTTATCACACCATGAATTCTTATTGGGAGACGTTAATGTTGACAAAGAGTTCGATAGGTTTTTATGATTTTTTTTCATAGATTTTGTGCAAATATATTGAGGGATAAGTTTAGTTTGAAGGTTGTGTGATTGTGCGGAGTCAACCTGTGATTATAGGTGGTTCATCAGTCTGCTCCCTCTGGGATTATGGACGTGAGAATTTATGTACGTAAAATACCTACAATTACTTAGATTTAGTGGCACTAATACCTACCTTAGATTCTCATTTAGTCTGATTCGCATTTCGTCAATTTATCATTTAGTCAGGCACTTTGTCAGATTTGTCTACGGTCGACAATAATGAACATTCTGACGGTATCTACATAAGGGTTTTCATTTCAATACCTCTGATATTATTTTGGTACGTGAAGAATAAAAATCTCAAACATACGAGCACTTATCTTGGTTTTATAATGCATAAGGTTTAAAGCAAATACAATCCTATACGAGTAGTCGAGTACAGAAGAAAATACATAGCTAGATTCTAGTTAAGGCGAGGTTCTCCGCACACAAGCGCCGCCAATCGAAAAATAATCATATTTGTTTCATTATTTAGTTTTATTTAAAAAACTTACGTGGATAAGTGGTATTTTTATGCTAGCATTAATAACCCTAGTTGAATTCCTGAAGTTACTGTACGCATTTCCGCCAAAAACGGCCACTTTTGGCTTGTCACTAAAATATAACTTTATAATGAAAGAAAAAAAAGTAAAAAAAAAAGAATTTATTTCTAATAGCGCACACATACAAACAATTAGGTACAGAAGATAAAAATATAATTAAACAAATATATTATACACGTTTAAATTATAACGCATCTTTCACTTTCGCGGATTTGCTGGAAGAAATCTCTTTTAGAGATTATTTCACCTTTTGTACAATGTCTCATTTTAATTGTTTTTATTAAGTCTATTGTTGTACAATAAAGTGTAAATAAATTATAAATAAAAATAAATAAACATAAGTAATTAGTTTGATTAAGGTATGCAGCACTGCCTCAGCCTGTTGCCGCAGCGGATGAAACAAATATGATTTTTTTACGATTGGCGGCGCTAGTATGCGCTGAACCTCGCCTTAAGTTAAGAGCATGAATAGTGCAGTCCACTCATGATCCCCTCAACCGATGTACGAGTACTATTCGAGATCGAGAGTTAGCCGCTAAGCCTGTCCCAATTAGAGCAAGAGTCGTCGTTAAACCATGAGAGCTGCTCGGTTTTCAAAATCTACTAGGAAATTCCTAGAAAAATGTTCCTTTGAATACCACAACACGGTTACCTTAATCCTAGTGTGGTCGCATAAGGAACGTCACAAGAAAGTAGAAGCTATTCTGTTGCTTGCTTGCTTATCGTATGGTTAGTGGCCAACTTATTTGTCTAAGTTGTTCAGGCCGCCCGTAGGCATCTGACATGGCTTAACGACTGCTGTCGAACGACAACAACCGGGATCGACTGCTTAACGTGCTCTCCGAGACACGGAGGAGCTCAGATGAAATATGCTACTAGCGGTTACCCATCCAGGTACCGACCGCGCCAATGTCGCTTAACTGCACGATCACTTTCGGACCGTTCAGTTTCAGGTATTTAGTCTGTTCAGTCAGGCATTTAATTATTACACTAAATCAATTTTAATACTACCTATGTAAAGTGCAGTTATTTCCCATTCAACGCATTCATTGCCCATCTGCATTTATAGCCACTGTCCACGAGGATTTAGAGAGGCAGCTTTTTCCTTGGCGAGCAATAATACTGTTTTTACGACTCCGTACCAAAATGGTAAAAAAGGAATCCTTATGGTGAGACTTCGGTGGCCGCCCGTCCGTCCGTCTGTATGTCACAGCTGTTATTTTTCAGGAAAACTGAAGGTATCGACTTGAAATTTGACATAATTGTAGAACTTGTTTGCCCGCATCTATTCTAGATAAAAGAAATTAGGAAAAAAAATACATTTTTATTGAAAATGGGGTCTGAAAAAGGGGCTCGAAATCTGAAAGTAGGACAACTGGGGCATGTGGAGTATCATATGAAAGGGTTTTACTTGCACATTAAAAAACTATTTTTTAATTTGTTTTATTTGCTATAGTTTTTGACTTATAGCCAAAAATGTGCAAAAAATTATCGTTCCCCCTTATCTCTGAAGTTTGCATGCCGAAAAATCTGAAAATCAGACTTTTCATATATATAATATTTGAGAGGCTATTCGCCTATATTTTACAGGAAAAATAAAACGAAGTTTCAAAAATTTATAATTTTTGAGAAATTAAAAAAAATTATAAGTATTTTTATTTTTTAACGACAAAAATCTGAAATAGTAAGTGTTGTTTATATTCCGGGAATAATAAAACGAAGTCAAAACATTTATGACTTTTAAGATAAAAATTGTGATATTTTTTTTATTTACTACTAAACCCGCATTTGACCTCGATCTCGCCTGATGGTAAGCGACGATGAGGTCGACGATGGAGCATGCGGGTCCAGTAAATGCCTATTCACTCTGGCCTTGAAGATCCCAAGGTTGTAGGTTTCGGGAAATACAGACGCCGGCAGGCTGTTCCATTCCTTAGCCGTTCGCATAATGAACGAAGAAGCAAATCGCTTTTTCAAAAGGAAAAATATTTCTGTTGAGAACGGAAACCTCGCCTCGGTGCGCTAGTCCGACTCGCACTTGGCCGATTTTTTCTTCTATTTTACCTTCTATCTATCATGATTCCAAAGTTTCATAGACCTGAAAAAACTCCCACTAGGGCGCAACAATTGAAAAACTACCCGGATCCCCCTTCTCTCTTCTATTCTAAGTCATGTTCCTCATTGCTGAGGGTCGTGACCATTCTAAGCAATTAATCATATAGAACGGCTCTCGTGGCAGATTTACTGGGGTGGTTTGCCATTGCCTTCCCCATTTCCTGGTTTCGACCTCGGACCTCCCGCATGGGAGTTCGACGTCCTAGCCACGACGCCGGATCCCCCTTAAAAGCATACAAAAGTGTAATGATTTCAGAGTCGACGATTCCGTCTGACTGTAATAAATGTGATTTGATGTATCCCCAAAAGTACGTCTAAACGTATTTTCAGCCATCGCGAGACTTTCCTCTCGATATTTTTCAATTTTCCGTTACGATCCAGAAACTTAGTTACCGGAATAAATAACATTACCGATTGCTTCCCAAATCTTGTCCAAGCAATCACTTATTTGATAATACCGCTCCTATTTTGTTACTATACCACCGTAGTTATATCACGAAATCTAAATACCTACCTACCTAATACTCGTATTGTATAATAAGTTTTAATTTTGATAATTTTGACGCACGCATATTGAAACTTTAATTGACCGCCTAGTCCCGGCACCGTTATATTCTCATTAGGTCAGATTCTCACTACGTTAGATTCTTATTTAGTCAGTTTTGCACTAGGTCAGATTTGTATATTGTTGATACGCATCTTTACAGTCGAGGAAATGGTGTCATTATTAGTATAAGTTAAGGGTGATAAACTTTATTTGGACTATAAACTCTCGATTTGAGCCTACCTGAAATTCATTTTCCTGTAACCAAATACAAAGATGCTTTGCTACGTCATAAAGTAAAACAAATAGAAAACTACAGATAACAACAAATAGAGAACAAACAGATCACAAAGCACTAACATTTTCATTACAGCAATAAAAACGATAAAGCATCTCAAAGGCATAGTGTATCTGATCCATTATGTATTTTTACTTTACTTTTCCTACATCCATGAAGTTCTGCTATAACTTACGAGTACCTAGTAGAATTTCCTCACAAAGATTTTTACGTTAAAAGATTTAGTCACACGTCTCTTCCACTTATCAAATGATTCACTTAAAATCACATTTATATACTTTCCAGGTGTTATGATTGGTCGATCGTCTTATATTTGAAGTAGAATTGGAATCCTCCACAGAATAACTTGGTAGTTCTTTAAAATGTATTTCCTACAGATAATAAAACCCAATTCAAGACTAACCAGTTCCAAGAGAACATTTTTCCGACGCCGAGTACATTTCCCACAGAGTAAACTCGGTCGGGACATCGGAATGCAGAGCGATGTCCTGCTGCGTGCTTTATTACATTGTGTTCCAAGTTTAGTGCGTTTTTACACCAACATTACGACTACCGTTCAATGTATTGTTAAGAGTAATTAAGTGTAAAAGAGATTGAGTGTAACTTTCACACATGGTATGTGTGTTTTAACTTATATTTTAATTATCATCATCATCCTTAACCCAAATCCCACTGCTACCTCAAGCCTCATCCGTTTCTCTGTTACACCTGTCACTTTTACACTTTGAAACGCATTAATGTCCTTTTGGTCTTGACGGTAATAAATTGTTCTACTCTAAGAAATATTTTATATATATGTAACTGAAACTGGCCTTTACCTTGTCAAATACAAAATAGTACCGCGTAGCATTGTACGAATTGCGAATGTGAACGAACTGAGAACTTTACCAATTTAGAAATTGTACCAACTGCTCATAATTTACTGGCAGCAGACTTCGCAAGAAAAGGCTACTAGGAGTCTAGGAGGCTATAGTTGAGAAAAATAAGAAAGAATGAAAGAGAGAAACTGTGCATTGGGCTATTTATTTCGGTATGTTGTTTTAAAAGGTATCATAAGAAACTGTGGAATAGGTAACTCTTATAACTTGTGCCATGGATACACTTACATGTCCCATTACTCTAGACGATTTTGAAACTATTTCGCGCTGTATATTTGCTGTTTTGAACACGTTACTCGGAAAATATTTCAGGACATCTAAAGGCTGCAGCTATAACATTTCATTTTCCAAATGCTTACAATATTTTCTAAAACTGCATCTGTCTCAAACATTCGAAAACTCTAGTTAATAAAATTCTACATTTATAGTAACAAATCGTAACTTCACATTCTTTATAGCTCAGCTTCATATGTAAAGCTGTGTAATATAAACACAAAAGGCGTATTTCATAAACAAATCTTCGCATCACAAAATGGCGGGCTCGACAAAATGGCCGCCGAACAGACAAAAGAATAAAGGTCTGGTCTTCTCGTCCTAAACGAGGGTCCCGGTAATTTTGCGCTCATTTCGATGCAAATTCAAGGGTTTCATGATGTTTAGAGGGCTATGCAAATACGACTGCGGCTTAAAGACTGCAAGTAAAAGATTTTGATTAAATTTTATTAAGTCACTAGTGGAAATGGAGCAAATTATTTGGAGTTTAACAGTTTTATTCGTTCCACTTTAATAAATAAGCTTTCGCTGTTTAGTAAATCAACGCAGGATGGCATGGTGGATCAAAATAATTCATGACCACTGCAAGGGGAGGTCTGTCCAAAAAGGAAGATATATAAAATAGGTTGATGTTTTTATTATAATCTATATTGAAACTATTGAAAGATTCAATTGAAAATATTGTTCTCAGATTATGATAAAGTAATGGTATTTTATGCGTTTTTCGTAGTGTTTCTTAAGGATCAAAAGATGAGATTAAATAAACAATAACAGTGAACGAAAACCGGAAACGATTAAATGTTTATTTTGCATCGTTTCTATACGAGTTTTTATTTTATATTTTTCTTTATTTAAATAGGAATACAATAATGTTCACAAATCGGTGTTTAGCCTAAGTGAAATAGATAATAAAATATAGTGGTTTGTCAGACTAAAATAGCTTTGTTGTTGTTTTTTTTTTTAAGGATAAGGGAACTGAGCCCATACAGCCATGTCTGATGTAAACAACTCTTTCAAGTCTTCATTAAAATGCTGGTGTGACACATTTCAATGCTATCTGGAAGAATCTTCCACGCTTCTGCGCCATCCGAACCAAATAAGAAGGCGTCCCGGACGCAGTGTGGCTCTTCAAAATCCATCCAGCCAAGTACGGATCGGGCTGCAGCGTCTTATTTGACTTTGCTTCACTGTCCCACACATTATTCACATCTTGTCGAAGTTTTTCGAGCAAGAAACACCATTCTTACTAGAAAAGCACTACTGTAAAACAATTTGAAAGACAAATCGAAACAAAGCTGACGTGGACGCCACAAAAGCGCGGGAGAAACTCCGACTAAAATAGCGTCTATTACAAATTATTGGCATAATTATTTTTATTTGGCATAATATTTAGATTTCATCAATAATAATTATTTGTTTATGCCAGCTTTAGTTATAGCTATACGAGTAATAAAGTCATAAAGACTGTTTACAAAGAACTCCTTTGTTTTAATGTGTGTTTACTAAAAGGGATATCTTTTGTTATAGCGGTTGTAAAGCGGTTTGAAATCACACGATATAATTTTATGTGTGGATTGGAGACTGCTGTACGCTATGGTACTATATTTCGTTTCAGTCTCGGTTTGTTTTCACGATGGTAGTCACATGAATTTTATTGGATTTGATACGTATATATGTATAAAAAGTATGCAGAACTAATGCTTAGTGCATTATCTATTTATTTATTTTATTTTAGACAAGTTCTTGCCTGCATAGTGCAGTGATGCAGCTCTGTGTCATTTAAAATTAGTATCTGATATCCTGAGCCGTGTGTCGTGCCGTCCATAAAGAATAGCACCACCCCAACTCTTCCCGTGGGTGTCGTACAAGGCGACTAAGTATCTTTGTCGATACTATTCTACACCTAGTAGTCGGCGATAGGTTCGCCACCTATCACGTTTGTCCACCAAGTCTTACGGCGAAAAGTGGGAACTACCTGTCGGTGGTTCCTCTGTCTACCCCCTCGGGGATTATGGACACAAAATATCTATAAATTTTGTGTTGTAGACGTGGGTATACATACACTCAAAAAAAATCTTTTAGGATGTTAGATACATACATACATATGTATGTATTTAACACCCTAAAAGTAATTTTACGTGAGTGATTTTACTGATTTCAGAATACCTAGCACCTATTAATTACCTAGGTATTATAGCGACTTCAAATTAAATATGTTATCCGCTTAACTAAGTAATTAGGTAATGTTAATATTTTATCTATTAGTTTATTTTACCTTTTAGTTTTTTCGTTATAAATAGTATACTAAAATTATATTTGTCACTTTGTAATTTCTATATTTGTAATATATGTATGTCTGAAATAAATACATTTATTATTATTATTATTATGCAGCTCACGCCAGCTTTCCTTTAACACACACACAAGAGAGGAATTTTTAATTCTCATTTTATTAAAGAATGTTGAATTTTCAACTTGAAACCACATAGCAGGCGTAGCAATCCATTTAATTTAACTGCAGTAAAGTATAGTTTTTCACAAATTACACTTTACTGTTCACTCAAACAAATTAGTCAGGAATCCTAACTGTGCGAAGTAAAACAAATAGCTTGTAGTCTCTGGAAGAAATTGTGGCATTCTACCGTTTCAGTCAGTAGGTATTGCCGCGGGTCTAAAATGCCGCCTAACCATGAAATGTTGTGAGCGAAATTGAGCGAAGTTGAGAGTGAAATGATGTGAGCACTGACAGCGAGCCAAAGGGTTTGGTCAAATGCACGTATAGACCCAGGATAATGGCGTGCACATGAAGCCTATACCCAACCATGGGTTACGATAGGTTGAAAAGAAGAGGAAGAAGACGTATAGTTACATAAAAAATAAAATAATGTTTATTGAAAACATAGGAGCGTCGGTGGCCTAATGGCTAGGACGACGACGAAACCATGCAATACTGAATGCCATGTACCAATGAGTTGTTCCGTTGAGTTTTTCGAAGACTTACGTACATTTACCGACTGCTCAATATGAAGGAAAACATCGTGAGGAAACCTGCATGTCTGAGGAAATTAAAAGTTTCCGAAGGCGTGTGAAATCCACCAATCATTGATATGATAACGATTGCGTATAGGTGTGTGTGTGTGTGTGTGTGTGTGTGTGTGTGCATGTGTCTATGTGGGTGTATGTGACTGTGAGCATATAAGTGTGATCAAATCTGATCAGCCAATGCGTGAAAATACCTAATCAGATCTTAAGAGAAAATTAAAATATGTACAAACACGGGGCTTATCCCATAGGGATCTCTTCCATCCAACCTTTGTGTGGCTATTAAAGTAATTTCATTGCATTTCATATAAAATACCTCTAATAAAGTGTATTGATCACTTTGTTTGGCCGGGTGTTTCTTTAAAATAGAAGAAATACCACTCCCATACATACTCGATAAAAAAAATACCTTTTTTACTAAAAAAAAACTAGCCCCCTACTTTTACGAGTGATATTTTAGCGGTCCCAAGACTAATAATCATGGGGCAAGGGCCAACCCCTTTTCACCCCGGATTTATATTAAATTCCTTAGTCCCAATTTGTCGAAACATCCCCGGGCATCTGACCGCGATTTTATTAATACTATCCCGCAACTATGTAATAAGTTAGGGTAAGGGATTAAATAAATAATCCACTTTACAAATACAGCTTTTATGAATACCTTCCTTAAGGATTCATGATGTACTAATATTTTACCCTCCCTCCCTCTCCTATCATCCACTCCCTTACCGTTGATACCGAATTTAACACCCACCCTTTTTTTGAATAAATTAATTTTAGTGTGATTCTGACTAAATGAGAATTATGACCTAGTGAGAATTTGACTAAATGAGAATTTGATCTATTATAATACAAATCTTGTCTATAATAAAAATTCTGACCTAGTGCAATTCTGGCTAAATGAGATTCTGATCTAGTGCGAATCTGACTAAATGGAAATCTGACCTAGTGAGAATCTAACTAAATGAGAATCTGAGCTTCTGCGCATCTGACTAAATGATAATCTGACTGTCTAATCTAAATGAGAATCTGACATATTGCGGCTAAATCGTCCCTGCGTTATGCCTCGATTTACCGGATATTGAAAGTCGTAGTAACATAAAATGTCCAGTTCGTTATGCAGATCGGAAAATGTTCAGATTGCCAGTGCATAATTAGTGGGTCAGAACTGTGAAAAATACAAATGTTAAAATATTGTTGCAGGTATGAGAAATATACAGGGCGGAACAGCTATGTACTCGTAAGTGTTTACGGGTGATTATTTCGTCACTGATAAAGATATTCAGAATATTTTGAAGTGAAATTGTTACTAGACTACCTAGTGAAAAGGCTAAGTACAAATTTTTAATTTCTAAACAGAAAAAGTGCAAAGTCAAAAATTTACATTTTTTTATGTTTAAGGGGTCATATGAGTATTTAAACTTACACGATTTGTGTTCAAACGTCGAACAAAGGTAACTATAGTCTGGTTTAGTAAATTTAAATGCCGACGCGATTAAGCCCCATGTTCGTAGTTAAAAAATATAAGTCGTCATTCTTTGACACCAACCGTAAGGTCTATTTTAACTGTATAACTGTACATAAAGGTGATCTAGAAGGAACATTAGTTAAAATGTTTTGAATATCTTAGCCACGAAATAATGCCTGAAAACTCTTAGCTGTTCCATACTATATATTAGGGATATTACGGAGCTTCGACTCCGAAAGAACGGAACTTCGGATCGATTTTACACCTCCGACTCCAAATTCGGCTCCGATAATTTTGAATGGGAGGTTATATCGAAGATTTGTGAGCAAACATACTTAAATTTCAATATTTTATTAAATAGTGTAAAAATACATTTATGTATTATTATTTATGTATTCCTACACTACTCTCTAAAGGAACATGTTTTATTGCCGCAAACGTCAACATAAAAAAAATTGGCCAGTTCAGCTATAAAATTAAAAAACGGTTGAAAATTTGAACTTCTTCTGAACATCTCTCTTCTACCACCGTCTCCGGTTCCGACTCCGAAAAATCAAATTTAAAACCTTCGGTTTCGACTCCAGTTCCGGTACAACCACCTCCGTAACATCCCTAATATATATAAACATTCGTATCAAATGGGATCTCACGGTATTCAGGCAGAGCTTTCAGGTGTAGAGCTAAACATGACAGTGAGTGATTGTGTGTGATATTAGAGCGCTGGATGCTTGCGTCTCTGTTACCTTCGTTATTAGTTGTGCTTTTGTTTAATACTCAATAAAATATTTATTTACGGCAAAGATTTTGATATTCACCTTATGAGAAGTTTTCTATAGAAACTGCGCCTGCCAGTTGGCGCATGCGATGTGAGCAATCCATACATTAGTCGGGCATTGAAATGCATTTGCCAAAACCCTTTCGCTCGCTCAGTGCTCACATCATCATTCCAGGGGAGAGGGCGTTACTAGTTCGCTTTTCCCGCACACTCGCAGCCATATTAGTTTTTTTTTGCTTAAATTTTCATACAGTCCACATGTTACTGCCAAACAGGCATCAATATACACATATTTATCATTTGACGAACAGCGTAGGAATTTGACGAAATTCTAACAAATTATGCATATTTCTTTAATTCTGTCATATATTCATAATTAAACTGAAAGAACAAAAGATATTAGTAAGTACTTAATTTCAGAAAATTATAACAATAACAAAAAGAAAGAAGACCCTACATAATCTTCTCACAAAGTCATTTTCAAGGGGGTTTATGGGGGTCCCAGGGAATTTCTTTGTAACACCGTAAAGTACCCCTTAAGATATGTAACATTTTTTGGGTAACGTTACATTATTTAAAGGAATACGCGTACAGATTCACCTCACGTCTAATAAAAACCGTGAGTTGTTATTTAGGGTCCGTCTCGCTTGATATATAACTTTATTGTTATTATTAAGATTTGGAAATAGTAGATACCTTGTAAACAGTGATAATAGTATTTGTATCATGATAAGTAATGATTTTAAACTCTGTAAAAATGTTTTTGGTCAAATTTTAAATCGTGAATTTAAGTTCCTTTAATTTAGATCTTATGAAAATTTGATTCTCTCATAATTTAAGTAAGTCTTACATTGTACCACTCATCCTCTCTCTCTCACAGACACACACCCTCAAACACACACACACACACACACACCTAATATTAACCTTTATTATTGTTCTTTTTGTCTTTCTTTCAAATTTTGTCAGTTTTATATTTTTCCATATTCTGTTACATGTTCGTTTGCACTGGTCAAAGAAGAGATCTGTCCTCCGAGATACAGGAACTTCCTAGTTCGGAGGTCAGTGTTTATTGTAAACTTGTTGCTCACTAATTTTATTTAGTTTAATATAACCTATGCTTAAGTTCCTACTGGTGTATGGACTGTGAATACTTTGTTATCTTACCGCACAAATAAACTTATTCTCATTCTTCTTAATTAGGTAAATGACTAATTAAAATGAAGAGATACAAATAACTATGACGAATCAGGGTTTAGTAACTCAATACATTTTATCTTTTTTTTTTCCTTTTTTTTTTTTCTTCAATTTTTGATGGTGGTAGATCCTGATGTGCAGAATCGTCTGGAGTGATACTCTTACCTACTACTACTTTGTAAACTAACTTTTTGCTCACTGATTTTATTTAGTTTAATATAACCTATGCTTAAGTTCCTACTGGTGTATGGACTATGAATACTTTCCTAATTAGGTAAATGACTAATTAAAATGAAGAGATACAAATAACTATGACGAATCAGGGTTTAGTAACTCAATACATTTTATCTTTATTTTCCTTTTTTTTTTCTTCTTCAATTTTTGATGGTGGTAGATCCTGATGTGCAGAATCGTCTGGAGTGATACTCTTACCTACTACTACTTTGTAAACTAACTTGTTGCTCACTGATTTTATTTAGTTTAATATAACCTATGCTTAAGTTCCTACTGGTGTATGGACTATGGATACTTTGTCATCTTACCGCACAAATAAATAAGTTTTACAAGTCAATTTCTACTCTTTAAATAGTTATAATAAATGTCTAGTCACGCCGCGACTGTTCCCAGATGTTTTCTTTTACAGTACCCAATGGCAACGCAATTACAAACTGACATTGTGCTTTGAATATAAAGTTCAGTATAAAATGAAAATTCAAACGCTTCTGCAGGAAATATTGGCGTAATTTTCTTGACTTTAAGCTCGTGATGGATAATATAATTTTAGTTGTTTATGATTTTTTCAAAAGAATTGATGCCTTCGAGATGTGGTGCTGGAGAAAAATGCTCCGAATTCCGTGGACAGCACATCGTACCAACGTATCCATTCTACGTGAACTTAAAATCACCTCACTACTGTCCTCCGAGTGCCTTCGTAGAATTCTCGAATATTTCGGTCACATTGCCAGGAAAGACAGTGACAACCTCGAAAAACTAATTGTGACCGGAAAAATGGAAGGGAAGAGGCCTCGAGGACGTAGTCCGATGCGCTGGTCCGACTAAATCCGCACCACCCTTGACTCTACAATTCACGATGCCATTCACACCGCCGGGTATAGAAATAAATGGAGGAAGATCATCCGCCAGAAGGTGATACCTAAAGGTGGTCACGACCCTCAGCATTGAGGATTACGACGCGAGGAGGAGGATGATTTTTTCATTATCACAGAAATCGAACTTTAAATCGCGACATGATAAAATTATTTGTATAGAATGTCTCAAAAATCCACTAATAATAATACATGGCTTATCGAGTACCTAATCCTATTATTCTTTCAATTAATTTTTAAAGGTTAAGTGTAACAATGAATAAATTAATTGACTAATTTGACATTGTTAAATAATGAATTATTTTCCTGTAGTTCCTCCAGGAGTTTGTGTATTTGTCTAACTGTAATATTAAAGTGTAATATCTAAGTGTAATACCTTGGTATATAATATATCACTACCAATATTTAAAAATCTCCTTCGTCAACATTACGAATTGCAGTGTGGATACACTGCCTGATTGTTTGAATGCAGTTTCATTTTAGCATATGATGTGTGTTATTTATATATTTATTACATTTTTGATTATACTCGTATGTTAAGTATTATATTTCTATATATATTATAGTATTTATGTAATATTATTACTACTGCTTGGCAGCTTGCAAAGGTTTGCATATATATTTTTTTAAATTATTTTTGTTATTTATTTATTTGAGGGTAGTATCTATTTCATACGCCTTTTGCACCCGTATATTATATATTTTTTCCATCACCTGAAGGTTGCCTGGAAGATATCGCTTAAAGCGATAAGGCCGCCTTGTACATTGTATTGTACCTCTCTTTATGTTGTATGTTTTGTTTATGTCCCGGGTGTGCAATAAAATGTATTTGTATATTATATGATGCATATTGTATGGGTGTATAGTACCTGCTTTTTGACGTGTAATTATATTATTAATAAAATATGTCTGTGTCTACAATTGAAACTATAATAAGACATTCTTAATACATATGTGATTAATTACCTACGTAACTAGTCTGAGAGGTTCCGACTTTCATCAGTGAGCTTTCACAGGCGACTTGACCGCGCGGCAGCAACGCTGCACTCACATTACGTGGTCCTTAATACGTGCAACACACATAATCCACTAATAAAGTTAACATTACCCACTCGTCGGCGGCTCAATTTTCACCCGCACTTTCTGATGCCCTGGGTGTCCACCACGACCCGTTGTACACGAGCGTTTCTGCCACGCACCTGTAAAATGTGGAACTCTCTTCCACCCGACGTTTCCCGCAGCGCTACGACATGGGATGCTTCAAAAAGAACGTTAAAAATTTCCTCGCCCTCCACGGCCGGCAACACACAAACAATACCCCTGGTACTGCACGTGTCTCTAAGCGACGGTGACTACTTACCATCAGGTGGCCCGTCTGCCTGTTTGTCGTAGCCTATTTATATTTTAAAAAAAAACAAATAAAACATGCCAAGAGTGAGAGCACACCACTTTCCACCGTCATCCATCAGGGTGGCCCCTAGCAAATCTCCCAGCGTGTCCCGTCTTCCCCGAGGGACGACCGTGTCCTTTGGACCGGACATTTTTATTACTTCGCGCTTAAATCCGCGGTGAAATGTGGTGGTCGAAAAGACCTTGGAGGTCAATTAGGCCGCGAATCTTGTCAATTAGGTCGTTCAAGTTCCAAGACATACTTTATACTTTATTTTGCAGCCACAGAAATTACAAAAGAAACAACAATAAGTAATGACATATTTCTTGTTGTTTCTTTCACACAGGTACACAGGTAGAGCTTATCTTTAAAATAGAGATTTCTTCCAGCTAGACCTATTACATAGAGATATTTAGAATGATAAGTAGACATACATACGTGTATAAATTATGTAAAACAAGAGGGAAAAAGAAATGCAGATACTAACCTGGAACACTCAGTTTGTTGATGAACGTTGTAGCCTGGCTGTCGGTGAAGCACTATGCTGAAACGGAAGAGTTATTTGATGTATTACGTTAAGTGGTATTTTATCGTGGCTATTGTTAACATCTCACATCATACACACACACGCACATCACCTCACACAACTTCATACTCATCAACTCCCCTGTACACCCACAGTATCATATCCCGCTGGCTATCTTAGTGAGGACTGGCATGCTGCCAGACAGCCGTTGGCTAGTGCAGGTGCCAGGATTTGATTTTTATAAATAGATACCTGCCTACTTTGTTTCAAATTATATTCTATTGTATTGTAGTATTATGTACTATATAAGCTTTTGTATCGTGGCTATTGTTAACCTCTCACATCACACATACACACACACACTCACACACACACACATCACCTCACACAACTTCATACACCCTCTCCCCTGTACACCCACAGTATCATATCCCGCTGGCTATCTTAGTGAGGACTTGCATGCTGCAAGACAGCCGTTGGCTAGTGCAGGTGCCAGGATTTGATTTTTATAAATAGATACCTACCTACTTGTTTTAAATTATATTTCATTGTATTGTATTGTAGTATTATGTATTATATAAGCTTTTGAATAAAAAAAAATGAAATTGATGGAGGCGCAGAGGTAAGGAAATATTAACTTTTATTTTATTTATTGTATTTGTTCCACCTTCGACCGTAACACTAAACAATAAAATATTTTTTTAACACTGTGACTCTTATCTAGTGTATGTCTTTACAGGTGAATTAACCGTTTGTAACATAAAACTTAAGATTAAAACACAACATAAAATTTTAAGAAAATAATGAAAACAATGCATTCCCACCACCCCTTATATTATATTAATCTTTATTATTGTTATTTTTTTTCTTTCAAATTTTTTCAGTTTTATATTAACTTGGCTTGGCCAACGTCTGTTCTGTTACATGTTCATTTCCACTGGTCACAGAACAGATCTGTCCTCCGAGATACAGGAACTTCCTAGTTCGGAGGTCAGCGTTTATTGTAAACTAACTTTTTGCTCACTAATTTTATTTAGTTTAATATAACCTATGCTTAAGTTCCTACTGGTGTATGGACTGTGAATGCTTTGTCATCTTACCGCACAAATAAACGTATTCTTATTCTTCTTAATTAGGTAAATGACAAATTAAAATGAAGATATACAAATAACTTAGACGAATCAGGATCACATCAGGAGTAACTCAATATTTTTTTCTTTTTTTTCTTCATTTTTTTTCTTCAATTTTTGATGGTGGTAGATCCTGGTGTGCAGAATCGTCTGGAGTGATACCACCCTCTTACCTGATTCTGCCACAGAGCTGCAATGCTGTGTTCCAGGTTGAAGGGTAAGAGATCCAGTGTAATTAGAGGCACATAATCACCATCTAGAAGAGAGATGGTGAACGAGCCGAACATTATAGGAGAGACGAAAGCGGCTCGACTCCGATGGCTCGGACACATCACTAGGATGGGGGAGGATCGGGCAGTTAAACGAGCGTATGTGGGACGCCCTAACGGACGACGTCCGGTCGGACGTCCCAGATACCGCTGGCGCGATGAAGTGGAGAAGGATCTGCGGGAGCTCCGGGCGCCTTTGGTATCGGAGGCCAAGATCCACTTCGGGTCGCTGCGCCAGCGGAGTAAGTAAGGAAGTAAGTAATCACCATCTAAGTCTTTAAATTAGCAGCTTATAGAAAATCTACTAATAACGTTATAGTGAGGTGACCCCTTTGCTCGTCTGCTTTCTTATGCAATTAAAAAAGTGTAAATAAATAAATAAATAAAAAGTGAATTTAAAAAAAATCCCTTTTAAAATTTTAACAGTTTCTAAGTTGTGATCACATTAAGCTTGAGGAGCTCGTAGCCAAGTTGCGAGCACGGTCCAAAAGTGATCGTGCAGGTTAAGCGACGTTGGCTCGGTCGGTACCTAGATGGGTGACCGCTAGTGGCATATTTCATCTGAGCTCCTCCGTGCCTTGGAGAGCACGTTAAGCAGTCGGTCCCGGTTGTTGTCGTTCGACAGCAGTCGTTAAGTCATGTCAGATGCCTACGGGCGGCCTGAACAACTCTGACAAATAGGTTGGCCACTAACCATACGATAAGTAAGCAAGCAAAATACGAGTAAGCTTGTTATGCCCAGTACGGACGGATCCCTACAGCGCGAGGCTAGACTCGCAGCACTTGGCTGGTATTTTCATTGACTTTTATACCTAAGCCAAAGTAGCACTCTAACATATTTAATCCTTAGTTTTCCCATTAAAATTTAATAAAACAAACATAAGGAACGACCGAATATACCAGCACTTCCAGATGGCGTAAGTTGCCTCTACTTCGTTCGGGAGTTTTTAGGTTTTAGCAATTTCCACTTAAGTTGCAAAAGTACTAAGTTAACGTTGCAGTCGCGAAGATTAATCGCTCGCAGGAGGGGGTGGAAGGGAGGGAGGAAACTAAAACAAAATTAGTGGTGTAACTTTTAAGTTAGTTTGAATTTATACATAAGTTAATACATATGTAGGAACGCGCTACGTGAGGACATGGACATGACATTACGTAATGTCAGTTGTATGAAAGGGAAAAGGGAAGATCTTGCACCAGGTGTTGTGCCTGGTGACCAGATGTCCTGGTCCAACTATGAATGGTTGGAACTCGTATATATGCGAAAATTTCGATTGCGCGTTCTACACCGATATGAGTAGGTACTATAACGTAGTGGCGCGTGTCACACGTTACATAATTATTTGAAAAGTTAAGTAAATGCCGTCTGTTTTTGACTGCTGGGTCTATTATCTATTTTGTCACTTGAGTCCTCCAAAGCTAAGTCTGCAGAATCATAGACCTACAATTGTGTAGGATAGAGAGAGACAGAGATATAGACATAGTAAAGAGAAGGAGAGAAAGAGCATTGCAGAGTTAGCGTTGGAGGACTCTAGTGGTAAAGAAGGTGATTCGCTTCATACAATTTTTAACCCACGACCGATCGAAGGAGGGCGTGTTATAAGTTTGACACGTTTGTCTGTTTGTCTGTGGCATCATAACTTGACAACAGATGATCCGATTTTGACCCGGTTCGTTTTATTCAATAGAGAATTTTGTCCAGAGTGTTCTTAGCCATGTCTGATAAAAATTGGATCAGTGGTTTCCAAGATCTTGGAGTATCTTTGATGTTAGATAGGATCTCTGGAACGGTAATAGGTAATAGCTAGATGGTTCGAGTTTGAGCTGAAATGTTTAGGACCATGGAGCCCTTCCCACATCTTGAACCTCAAGGACCTGATGATGACCAGGAAAGAGTAAGGGGATCTTTAGTAAGGGGGTTTTTCGAAAAAATCCGAAAAACTCATTGGTACATGGCATTCAGCATTGCATGGTTTCGAACCCGGACCTCCCGCATGGGAGCCCGGAGTCCTAGCCACTAGGCCACCGATGCTCCGATCATCACCTTGAAATGACAAAACCCTTGCAATTATTATAGGGACACAAGGTAAGTAGAATGCCATTTATTAAAAAAGAAACAGTAATAAATTCCGTTGAAATTCGAAAAAAGAACAAATCGCAGAGCGAGAAAACAATCACTCACTTTTGAAACTTTTGTTTCCTTCAAAAAGGACAAAGGGGGGTTTGCATGTTGCAAGCGCGACATGCCTGTCTTGAGTTACAAGCTTTATCCACCCTCCAGTACAACCAGACCTCTTCGTTATTTTCTGTGAGGAATAAAGCTGCTGTATCGCCGAGGTCTCCTGAAACTGGTCACTTTACACACGTCTTGCCGTGGGATATGAAATACGGTGTTTTCAAACGGGGGTCGCGTCATGTGTCTTTTCTTTGCAGTCGTCACATCTTTTGATGGTTGCTTCGTGTGTCTTTTGATTTGAAAAAATGATTGCACTGGGAAACTGTTTCTTTATTTGGATATATGAATAAGAATAGTTTATTTGTGCGGTAAGATTACAATGGAGTAGGAACTTAAGCATATGTTACATTAAACTAAATAAAATTAGTGAGCAACCAGTTATCCTACTATAAGCGCTGACCTCCGAACTAGGAAGATCCTGTATCTCGGAGGATAGATCTCTTCTTTGACCAGTGCAAATGAACATGTAACAGAACATGGGATAATATAAAAGTGCAAAATTGACTGCAATAGGAGATAATACTGCAATGTTTTACCACTAGAGGCGCCACTAGCACAACGGTACGTAGCCAATCAACATGTAGATACGTTCCTTTCCACCAAATCTTTTTTATCCTTTAAACTCGCGCCACGCTGTGTTATCAGGTTTTTTAGGTTTACTATTTTGAAATGGCATGATATCATCACAATTCTACTATAGCTTTGAGAAGTTTCTGATATCTCCAAAAAAAACGTTACGTTTTGCCTTTCTGTTTAAGGAGTGTGCTCGTGGCTCCATCTACGCAACGCTTTGCGTTTTATATCCTATTCCCTTGCTGGATGAAGAAAATTGGCAGCATTCTTTATCCTATTTATGGCAATACCAATGAAATTTAAGCTAACAGTCGGTGGTTTTATTTATATTTTTTTATTGACATCCAAACCCGCGTTTGACCTCGATCTCATCTGGTGGTAAGTGACGATGAGGTCGAAGATGGAGCACACGGGCTTAATAAGTACTGGCTCTTGTATAAACACTGCCGGAACACATCAACGCTGAAGCGAAGACATTTAACGACAGACCTGGTATAGAAGGTAAGGTACATACCTTTTTTTCTTTAATTAAGTTGGTTTGTATTTTGTATGTGTGTATAATAAAGATTATAAGATTAAATCACTAGCCTGGCAGATCCTGAAGGGGTTCTTTCACGCTTTCGCCTCATACGACACGCTGTAGTGATATTCTAAATCCGTTCTATACACAGATTTTCACTTAACAAACTTTAAAATTAAATACTCTACCCTTAGATTAATTATAATAATTCCAAGGCTTTAGTATAGTTACAAATATACAAAAACAGTGAAGCAAATATGTCATCAGACGGGACTCGAACCCGCACCTCTCGCCATAGCCTGAGTCATTCGCAACCGACCCGACGCGACTCGAGCAACATCGTCGAATATTTGACTCGCTAGCTTCCTTAGAGGTACCTAAATAATATTTCTAATAAGATTTCTTGATAGTAATACAGCTTAAACGATGGTTATTTTATACTCTAACATTTTTGCTAAGTTTTTAGAGTTTGAATTTTATTTTTTCCCCTAAAACAACGTAAACACCCGTTAATTCCATAACGCTCGAACAGACGGCCGACTAATCTCCCATTTAATTCGCAAAATCGAAAACACTCGGGGAATTGTCCAAATTCCGCGAAACAAAGCTTTTATAAAGTCGCTGCGACATAAATTACAAAACAGGCCGCCATTTTCTTTTTTTCTTTAAGTTTATTTATACGACAATCTATTCAAGTTGGAATTCGAGTTTAGTTTAAAATGAACGGCGGAATGCTACGAATTACGAGCCGGATGGGGCTAAACCCCCATTAGTAAAGGGAGGTATTAAGAAGGGTACATAAGGGTATGACCCCCGTGATTTCAATCATGGATATTTTATTTATAGTTACTATGTACATAACAGTTTTGAATGAATGAATGAATACTCTTTATTGCACAAAATTAGTGTGATACAGTGCGCACAAAACGATTAATACAATCTAGGCGGTCTTATCGCTAATAGCGATGGTAAGTGGTCAACATCGCCCATAGATATTTCATGTCTAATGCTATTTATTGCTATATATTTGCTCTGCTAATGTTGAGGACTAAGATGTAGTGCCTCAAGTGTCGGTAATTACACTGACTCTCTTATCCTTCAAACCGTAACACAGCAGTGCAAGCATTGCGGGTTTGCGGCGGAAATACCACCCCAGGCTAACTCTGCACAGCACAGTCGCACAGTAGTCATACTACTTCCAAAAGTATCGAATGACATTGACATAAGTAATCACAGATATAGTATGAATGAAGTAAACACATCGTTTTATATTACGACCCCCCAGAAGTTCAACTTGAGTACATCCTGCCTTCGTTCAAGTGCCCTCTCTGACCCCCCTTTGTAATTGGTAGATATCGACGTTAATCCGATAAAAGGTCGAATTAAGTAGATTTTCACGGGGCCCATTTGTTTTATTGGTATTAGTGGACGTTCGAATCGCGCGGACATTTTAATTAATTTTCTCAAAGATATTTCGTTAATCCGTCTAAATCGAAGTACTATCTAAAGAGTCTATTTATCTGTTCACTTTTAACTTTTGAGAAGTCGAATTGTGGTTAGTTAGTGACTGTACGTACGTTTCAGTTAATAAAACAGTTAATAATCAAAAAAACATAATAAAATCGTAAAGGTAAATTTTTGTGGCTGTTCGTTTGAACGCTCACTTAAAAACTACTGAACGGATTTGGATGGAGTTTTCACGGATATATGTAATTAAGTCCAGATTAATGTAGCGGTTGCAGACACCATCTATAGTTAATAATGGATTTTCGAAAAGTAACGTTTAATGATGGTTCCCTCAACGCTATGTATTTACTTATTTCTTTATAACATTAATGATGACTGGTTTACAGAATGATCCAAAGCACCAGACATTCAGTAACTATACATAACAGTTTACAATTACCTACGGATACTTTATAAACTTTAAAAAAACTTACTTATCTTAAAGGTTAACACCCGAATTTAGAAACAATATAATTGCTTCGCAAATACTGCTCCAGGGGTCTGAAAATACGTCGGCATTCTGGACCGTGGTTAGAAACTTATTAAGTAGCAGGACAGCTCGCGCCGTCAGTGGAGCACGCGCATGACGCGTGCGCGCGCCGGCGGGCAGCGCGAACAGGCCGCGGCGTCGACGCCCGCACGCGCGCACGTACTGCTGGGGCACGTACAGCGGGAGGCGCGCCAGTGCAGACGGGTTGTCCACCCTGTTTCGCAATAGCAGGCAGTAGTGGAACATCAGGAGCATCTTTCGTCTCAGTACTAAAGTCTCTAGTCCGACCATGCCCGAAACGAACAACGATGGGTAGAGGACGAGGATGATAGTAACCGTATAGTCTTTTGTACAGATACCTAGCGAATTTACGTTGGATTCTTTATATATTTTTTTATATATTTTTCTACTCCCATTTCGTAATTTGTTCATTAAGAAACCACAATCAATAACATAAAGAGGTGCATTCGTCATGGTCGTGTGAAAATAGTGTTTTAATGAAATATTAAATATTAGTTTTCGATTGTAATATGTAAATTTTTCTTTGTTGTATGGCACTGCATACAAGAATTCTATCGTATTAAATCTACTACATTTCACTGGCCAACTACTTGGTGCTATAGCCATAAAAAAACTCAACAACAATACGTCAAACATACCTACGGTTTCCATAGTTACCAATATCATGTTAAGCTGTCATGGCGTCTGTTGAAGTCTCCATAATGGTTTGTATTTTCTATTAATATGTTTTATGGTCGTAGAAAAAGTATTCTATGCAACACACGTAATGGCGATTTTAACACTCGAACGATTTATTATGAAACGAAGCGAACGAAGCGGTTGCATAAACTATTAAATAGAGGGATACAATTAGAAAAAAAGAACAACAACATTCTTTCACTAGAATTTACGTCTAAATTACTTTAAAGAACCACTCCCTCCTCCCTCAGGAAGTTCAGGGCTCTTCTCTACTGAAAATTCGTTTAGTTCCCAACATTGAACAAACTAATTGGTGTTCAGAACTTAGTTTCCGTGCAATAATGTACATTATGCAATGTATTGGATATTGGACATAGGAGACAATTTTATTAGTTAGAAGAGATTTATTTTGCAGTTCAATTGTGTCTAATACAGGATGTCCCAGAAAGTATGGATCAAATGAAACAGGGTGATGGCTGAGATCATTACCAATCAATATAACCCCAAACGTGGTCATCCGATTATTGAGGGTTCAAAAGATTATTTAAATTTTTGAAAGGTCTGGATGGGCGCGGTTTTTTTACACAAAACAAAATGGTTCAAATAATTGGAATAAAAACCTTGATAGATGAGCATAGGCCAAGAAGCGAAAAGAAATCAAAATGTATAGGAAAATAACAAGAATGGACTTACCGAACTGTAGTCTTTTGTGGATTTGCGCGCGCGCACTTTGTGGACGTGGTACAGGGATGATGTGCAATATCAGACTCATTTGCCGATGAGAAGATACTGGTTCGAAGTGTGCATCGATAACAGTTGTAATGATGGAAAGGCGTATCCACCAAAATGGTCCACACGATAATAGACACAATGACGACAAGGATAGGGTCAATATTAGAATGGCAAAAAACAATTAGTTGGAACACATCAACCTCAAATCACTTCCCGGCGCTTCAGTCGATATCGCTCTAAAAATTATTTGCCTACTTTTCGACTATAAAGAGTTTATTATAGTTTAAAAAAGGGACAGTTTCTTTTTTAGACAACAGTACTAAGGTAACCAATAATCGCCCCGGGCATACAGTATGTCGTAAAACAATGCAAAACGTGGGCCCGTATCTTTTGTGAATCTATTTCCAGTTAACAAATCCGCGATTTTATTCCGCCGAATTCCCCTGGAGGTATCCACAAATGAGATTTCATTAACATCCTAAAGAGCTTTTAAGCATTGTTTACTAAACCGTTTGTTTGGACCTAAAGGGTGTTGACGAAATCATTCGCTTTTAGCAAAAGTTCATGACAGTTTTTTCACAATTTTTAACCTCCTGATAGTATATAATTATCTATCTGGGGTCTGATAAATTATACTATATGTCGTAGTCTCATAGCGTAATGGTGCATTTCACGAAAAGCGTAGGCATTTCACGATGTGCTAAAAAAGTTAGACAGATACTGTAATGTAATCGTCCAATTTTACACTGTCAAAAATTTTTAGCCACTTCGTGAAATGCAGATCCCTAGTTAGCACATAGCGTAATTGAATACAATAGATAAATAACAATAATAGATCAATAGATATGAACCGCACTTCATGATGCCAGGTTTAAAATTTTGAATCTATACTAGCGCCATCTCTTTTATTGCTCCAAAACATTATCTTGATTTACTTTAAGGGTCAATATGCCTACAAACGTTATATTAGAGAATATTGTTAAATATAGTTAATATTTAGTAAAAAACCGGTCGTGGTGAATTTTTATGAAAATCAAATCAAATAAATTAAATTTTGTAGAACTAACTGCTATAAATCGCATTTAATATTAAGTTTAATTAAGTTCTACCAAGTAGCGACACGAAACTATACATCGATGTATGTATAGCATTCATAATAAAACAGGGGGATACTACCAGATGGCGCTAGTTTCATAGAATAGTGATTAAGATCCACATGAGATTCAATACCATTACGCTATGTGCGAATTAACTATCCGCACTGCACGAAGTGGCTAATAATCTTAGACAGATAGTGTAGAACTCCACCAATATAGTATCTGTCGAAGATTATTAGTATTTCGTGAAATGCCTACGTACTTCGTGAAATGCGCCATTACGCTATGTGTCTATGACATTTATACCATTCTATAATGTCAGCAAAGTAAACTATATACGATCAAATCTTACTGACTGGATCCCACACTAATACGAATTCATAACTATTGGGCACGGGAGTCGCTAGATAGAAGATTTGGAGAGATCTTAAAGAAGTCTGCTGTCCTTATGACATCCTAGAAGTGGAATTTGTAATACTTTGCGATTGTAAATCCTTCTGGGATTGGTAATCGTTGGGGAGGGCGAATCGAAAAGCGAATGGCGGGTCCTTCATCCCCTAATTATTTTAATATACACTATGGTCCAATTCTTCATGAGTAAAAGTGGAACACATGATAAAATTTTGGCGAATATTTTCGTAGACACCCTGTATAAGGCGTGTTTATTTAATCACATTAATTAAAATAAATTTTTCACGAAAACGGGGTCCGCTTCAGTAATGAATAAGACACCCTTGTTTTTAAGGGTTGGTTTATTGTTTATTAGGTAGGTACTTATTGTATATTCTATAAATACTTGATAATAGGTAGGTACAAGTAAACATATTAAATAAATAAACCTAAAATAAACATCATAGGCTTTAACTTTGATTTTTAATTGTAATTCTGGAATCTGAATATTAGATTGACACATAGCTTGTAAAGTGGTCAATGTGTGTACCCATGTAATCTCCACGACACAGGCAACGCCTAGTGTGGAGGTTATAGTTTAATGTGAAATGTCAATTAATATGTGGTAAACGAATATTTTTTTTCAATTTTTCAACTGGGTTGCCAGAAAAATATTTTGTTTAAAGAAACGATAAAAGTTTCTATAAGTACCGTTAGTTGCACGAAACGTCCATAAATTAAATCTGCATTAAAATATATGCTATTTCTTTCTACGCCATAACTCTTGATAGAGATGACACGAGATGAGACTTCGTACAACTCCCTGATAGTCTTAAGAAGACAGTAGGTATGTGAATTTCTTGTCTAAGCATTAAAAATACATACTCGTATTATGAGGAGTTGAACGGTAGAATGGTCTTAGATTTTGCACTAAACAAAACATTACTCTTACGAAAGTTTCCTTAGCATCAATTCTTCGAAACAATTATAGTATCATCATCATCATCAGCAGCAGCCTACTCTAGTCCACTGCTGGACACAGGCCTCTCCCAGGGCGCGCCATTGAGCCCGATCTTCGGCTCTTCTCCTCCAGTCGCTGCCAGCCACTTTGCGCAGACCGTCGCTCCATCTAGCAGGGGGGCGTCCCAAACTACGTTTGCCCAAACGCGATCTCCACTCCAGAACTCGTCTACCCGTCTACCTACCCCAGCGGTTATCGGTTCTACGACAGATGTGACCGTCCCACTGCCACTTCAGCTTGCTAATCTTATGAGCTATGTCGATAATTTTTATTCTATGCCGTATCTCCTAATTTCGGATTCTTTCCAGCAGAGATACTCCGAGCATAGCTCTTTCCATAGCACGCTGAGCGACTTTCAATTTGTGAACCAGTCGCACCGTCAGTATCCACGTTTCGGCTTTAAACCAAAAAATGTCAATCTGCAGCCCATGGAAACAGTAACCATGTATCGAGACATAATTTTGGTATATTTATCGTACCTCTCATAATTTTTCCCATAATGTTATTGGAAACAACAACAATAACATGGTATTTTATTACTCCACAGATCCAATACACGAACACATAAACGGTTTCATTCCTATGTTTATGTTTAGCGATAGTTTAGTAAATCACATTGGACAGTATTATTACTTGGTATAAAGAAATACTATACGCGACTACAGCACAATGTTAAGTGGAAATACGTGGGGGTCACAACCCCCTAAGAAAGCAATAAAGGTAATGGATATTGAGGGATAATAAATGAGTTAGAATTGGTAAAGTAAAATACACTTTATTGTACAAATAGAAAACAACAAACAAATGATAGAAAAGGAAATAGTGACGTACAATTTAGGCGGTCTTATCGCTAAGAGCGATCTCTTCCAAGCAACCTTCGGGCAGAGGAAATGATTTCGAGAAACAGGTAGTAGGTGTGCAATCAATGTGGAAAACGATATAGAAGAAAATTTTATTTAAACAGCAATAATCTCTTCCAGGCAACCTTTGTACCTGGTACTTCGGCACCGTTAAATTCTCTAACGTTTTCGACTTTTTCGAAGACATACGTACGTACGGTACACTAATTATCTGACCTCGAAATGTTCGAACTACAAAAATCTTTTCATGTAAATATTGTAAACTGTAAACCATCTAAGTACTTACCAGTAAAGAATTCGTAAAACTACGAGGGTTGTTGTAAATTCGCCCCATTGTAAATTCGTCACATTTTTGTTCCATACATTGGAAGTAAACTCGCCACAAAAAATATATATGTAAATTCGTCACAGGTAGGTACAGGTTGTTGTAAATTCGCCACAAGTCGCCATTTTTGCAAAAAGTACTGTATATGAAAAAAATCTGTGATTAAAAGAAAAATAAATAATTAATAATTACTACTTGTTTGATTTTGTCTGCTACGTCTGTACGGAAAAAATCCAGTGTGGCGAGTTTACAATTAAAAAACAAGAGTGTGGCGAATTTACAACAACCTGTACCTACCTGTGGCGAGTTTACACATATTTTTTGTGTGTTATTGAGCGGGGGAGGGGGGGAGGGGAGGTAGTAAAGTAACAGACTGTACAGTCGACCACAGGTCAACCTACCGAAAACGTCAAATATCGAAGATTTTTGACAGATGGTATACTATAGCTTGTGGTCCACTGTGCACTTAGAAAAATGTTGTATTACAATGAATTCGTTATTTACACAAAATCTTAAGGATTTTATATCTACTCCACTTACCTGTTATGATAAGTCACATTTTTTCTCAGACGGAATTAGAAATCTGTGAGAAACGCAGCATAGGTTATAAATATTATAATTAAACTAAACGCACACGTCAAATCTTCCCTCTCGTTCTGGCACATACAAACAAGGCATCGCTCTCTGTCTTTTGTGATCATCATAGGGAACAGTGCAAAATTATGTTAATAAAAATACCAGCATGAACCAATGTAGATCTAACTTTTAGTTTAGATACTAAAACCTTAAAAAAGCAGCTCTGCGCCGCTGTATTCGAGAAATAGTGAATAGCAATAGGTCCAGCCGAAAATTTTATTTTTAAAACGACTTCCATTGTAAAACTCGCCGAACATCAGGCACGTGCGATCGTACCGAATGAAATTCTATTCACGAGTGTGTGGGGACGCCTTTATAATCATATTTTTGTGAATGTTGATACAATGTGGCCACACTTTTCATATTGTTTGAATGGTTTAAGTTATTTGTAACAAATAATGGGAGTGTAGGAACGTGTTATGTGAGGACATGGATGACGTAACGTCAGTTCTATGAAAGGGAAAAGGGAAGATCTTCCACCAGGCGGGGTGTTGTGCCTGGTGACCAGATGTGCTGATCCATCTATGGATGTTTGGAACTCGTATATATACGAAGGAAAATTTCGATAGCGCGTTCTACGCCGATGTGAGTAGGTACTCTATCGTAGTGGCGCGCGTCGTGCGTCGCCACAGGAGCTTAGCAGGTCTTGTATGATGATTCTGATTGATTAGGTACAGATCACTTTCAGACCCATATCATTTTTTATCTCACCTTGCTTGCTTGCTTATCGTATGGTTAGTGGCCAACCTATTTGTCAGAGTTGTTCAGGCCGCCTGTAGGCATCTGACATGGCTTAACGACTGCTGTCGAACGACAACAACCGGGATCTACTGCTTAACGTGCTCTCCGACGCACGGAGGAGCTCAGATGAAATATGTCACTAGCGGTCTCCCATCTAGGTACCGACCGCGCCAACGTCGCTTAACCTGCACGATCACTTTCGGACCGTGCTCGCAACTAGGCTACGAGCTCCTTTATCTCACCAGTACCGCGGTATTTTATCGGTAGTATCCATTTCGGTACCTGAAAACCGGTACTGTACCGGTATTTTACCTCAAAAGTACCGGTTTCCGCAACAGTGTTACTTTTTTGTACTACATAAGTTTGTTGTTACTTTGTTGTTACTACATAAGTTACATAGGTACCTAAATTAGTCAAATCACGTGTAATCGTTACGAAATTAAAAAATAAACCTCACTATAGACAATTAGAATGTACGCAGTTAGTACTTACATAGAATTGGCACCGATACCATATCAAGTACCGGTACCACGCCAATATCAGCGGAATCTGAAATATACCGGTACTTATTCTATTATCTTATGATAGGGGCCGGGAATAACCCAGCGGCACTTCGACCCTTGAGGATCTATTGTGCCTACCCCATTTTACACACGGTTTCCTCACGATGTTTTGCTTCACAGTCAGAGCAGTCGGTAAATGTACGTAAGTCTTCGAAAAGTACGAAAAACTCATTGGTACATGGCACTGCACGGTTTCAAACACATCCCGCATGGGAGTCCCGTGTCCTAGCCACTGTGCCACCGACGCTCTTAAACGCTCGCGCGACGCTCTTATTCTAAGCTCTGTCTACTTGTTTAACACGTTCACAGTCCAATAAATTACAACCTATATTTAATTTTATTTTCACATTTCCGAATGTACGAATGCAAAAAATGAAAAACGCGGTAGAACTTTTCTGATGGATTTTGTATAAAACCAGACCGTTGTCAAACAAAACTATTTTACAACTTTTCAACGACATTCATTATCCTGTTGGCAACAGTTCGTTGGCAATTGCCAACTTTACAACTCGAAAAGAACTCCAGCGGTGACGTCACAGTGTCCCGAATAACGAACCAAAGCGGGACTCCGGGCGTCCCGTTTGTCACGAACCAAACTTTTGTTCGAATGTAACCGACTTTGTATTGCCCTGGATTACGTTTGTGTTGAATGCAAAAATAGTTAATAATTTGAGACATTGTAGAGTGGCACAGATTATCATTTAACGTTGTAGTAGAATTATGTGTCGTGCCATAAATAAAATAAAAATTTATTCATGCAGACAGTATCTTTTACATTTTCTCAGATTTCCCTTGCATTTTTTTTTCATTTTTCCATATAATCTTCTTCTAAGTCGTGTTCCTCATTGCTGAGAGTCGTGATTATTCTAAGGAATTAATCACATGGAACGACTCTCGTGGCATATTTAATGAGGTGGTTGGCCATTGCCTTCCCCATTTCACACACTGGTTATCTCAGTACACACATACACACTAATATCCTCATTCATACAAACAAACACATTCATACATCACAACACGCACACACTGTTGCTTTCTTCGTCCGTGCAGTCACTGAGGGGCCAGCTGAAAATCAGCGCTGTGGCTTGCCTCAGCATTATGCTGAGCTGGTGTATCCTTTTTGGCACTGTACCACACCAGATGTTCTGTGCTGCATGTATTAAACTTTGTATACTTCTGTATTCTGTATTCTGGTGTTAACAGCGCTAAATAAACTATTACAATTTCAATTTCAGTATGCAGGTTTCCTCACGATGTTTTCCTTCACCGTCATAGTAGTCGGTAAATGTACATAAGTCTTTCAAAAAAACCGAAAACTCGGCGGTACATGGCATTGACTGGTTTCGAACTCGGACCTCCCCATGTACTTCAAAATATTCAGGTAACCGCTTATGGTCCCTGGATGTGGCCACGGTTAGGAAACTGGAATCCCTTCCACCAAGAGAGATCAGGGCCATTATGTACCTACTCATCACGGCTCATTGTTTATTAGAGTGTATTCCATCAAATTATCCTGAACAATGAAGGTTTTACTTCTAATTAAAGCAGTACCTACCTACACATAAGACTCCAATTCCCAGATTCAATCAGACAAGATTGATACAAGTGTTCCAGTGGACAATTTATCAATTAGGCAGGCTCGCAACTGTGACAAACCTTTTTCATCCTACTCACGTCACTATATTACATACTATTCACTATTCTCTATACTATATTATCTCTTGAAGAGCTATTGTCGTACTCAAGAATGCAACCAACTGATTTCCACTATGTTTGGTAGATTTTACATGCTTTTAAAACTTTTGACAGGGAACCCTGTCTTCGTATTCAAGACGGGCGGGACGGCAACAGAGTGACACCAACACACCAACATTTTTCTCGCATTTCTAACTTAGTCACTATTAGGCCTAGCACCGGGCGGGAGCAGTCTATCGTTAGAGGAAAGACACACCATAACAAAGAAAAAAATCTTGAAAGTTAGTAACGTCAGAAGTTGTGAGTCATCGCAAACAAGTGATTTTGTGTGAAATTTAACGCCGGGATTTTTTTTTCGAAGATAAATAACTTTGTTAATATTTGTGTTATATACAGAAAGAAATGAGTTATCATTGACAATGGTATTAAATAGGGAATCGATACATTTAAGAAGCTTAAAAATCCAACAAGAACTTTAGAAGTTGTGCGACAATTTTGAAAGTTTGAAATTAGTCATGGCACCCAGAAATAGTCGTGATTTGAAGAGGGATGCATCAAAAATTGGGAATAAAAAAGTTAAATAAGAGAAAAAATGCAGAGGTATCGATTGAGACAAAAATTATGCCAGTGCCAGCCAGAAAGAAAGCTTGTTTGATTTAGGGAATTTAAAGTAATTTTTATTCATTTGAACAAATTACTTGATAGATACGACTAAGATCTTGGTGTAAGTGAATAATTTCTTGGTTGAAGTTAACAAAAAAAAACAAGTCGACTTTATGTGTTCGTATTGAAACAAGTTCTTCTTTGAAGTGTACAAGTTTTTCTTTCAGTGCGTCAACAAACCCTCAGAAGCCTTTAGAAGCTGCGGCGGGCGGCGAAAATTTGGAACCGCAGTCTGGTTCGAGCGGGACGTCATAGAAACTTTGTTTCATTTTTTTCTTAAATTCCGCCACTGTCTCCCACTGCCCCAACTGTCACCCACTGTCCCCCACTGTCCCCCAATGTCCCCCACTATGCTCCACTCACCCCCACTGTCCCCCACATTTCCTATGAAGATCCCGTAACATAACAGGGTTCCCTGCCCAAAAGTGTAGACACGATCCGAACCGTGCTTTGGGTTATTTTCCTCAGATATGCAAGTTTAATTCCATACGATGTTTTCCATCACCATTAGAGCAGTCGGTAAAAGTAGAAGTCTCCGTAAAAATCCAAAAAACATCTCATTGCATGCTTTCGAACCCAGACCTCCTGCATGGGAGTCCAGCGTCCTAGCCCCTACGCCACTGACACCCTACGAGCGGAGTACACGAGACCCCAATTCCGGGATTCAATCAGGCACGATTGATACAAGTGTTCCAGTGGCGGTCGCAGCGAGAGCCAGTCGCCGAGTGCGGTCGCATACATCACAGCGGACCGACAATTTATCAATTAGGCTCCCGGTCCACAACTGAGACAACCCCTGTTTAGATAAGCCTTTAGTTGGTACTGTCTGGGGATTCACAAGATTGAACATTTTCATTTTGGCGAACAGAAATACGGAGCTAAATCTTTGTGTACAATACATGTAATATAACGAAAGGATTCAGTACGCCATCACGAGTACATGTATTTCAAATCTATTGTTTACCATTACCGTTACAGTCTATAACGAAAGAGCTCTAATAAAAATATATTACTACTCCCCATACAAAATGTATGGTCGATTTTTTTTGCCTTTTTAGCTTGCAAGGGGCATTTTCTTACACCATATCATACAGGGTGTAAGAAAATGTCCCTTGTAAATGTATGATACAGGTTTCCAAAAACAAATGTATGGTCACATTTTGTATGGGGAGTCGTATTTTTTTAAAAATCGAGCTCTTTCGTTATAGACTGTAGCGGTGATGGTAAAACCGAACCTTTCAATCGAATTATGTAGGTATTCGAGTTGTTTTAAACCTTAAACACTAAATCGTATTTTAAATCATTTTTAGCAGCAAAATCTGGAAAATCTTGTGGAACAATCTATGAAATCAAATTATTAAGTTTATCTCTGCAAAGTCACTAAATGAGGGTTACTCTTTAAGCATTAAAACTCAAACGTTTCAAATGGAACTCAATTCCCAAGTTTGAAGCGGCCCAAAGTTTCTCTGTTCTGGGTAGAGATCTCTGCAATGAGGAGATGTCAGTACAATAAATTGTTTAACAAGAAAAAATATTGTTTGCTTTGTTCAAATTAAATAAAACAAACTTGAACTTTTAAAATAATTTAATTAAAATTGAACTTGGACCACTAGATCTCAATTATTTTATAGCAGTAGCCGAGAGACGCATTTGCTGTTTAAAAAAGTATGAAAAACCTATATTCATTGAAGCCATATTATTGAAATTGAAAACGTTTATTTAGCACTGTGAACACCAGAATATAGTAAGTAAACAATACAGAAGTATACAAAGATTAATACATGCATCACAAAACATCCGGTGTGTTACAGTACCAAAAAGGGTACACTAACTCAGCATAATGCTGAGGCAAGCCACTGATTTTCAGCTGGCCCCTCAGTGACTGCACGTACGAAGAAAGCAACAGTGTGTGCGTGTTGTGTTTAATGAATGTGTTTGTTTTTATGAATGAGGATATTAGTGTGTATGTGAGGTACTGAGTGTGTGGGAGGGTGATGACATGGTGCGTGTGTATTTACATGGTATTATACTACTACTTCTAATACTATTTCCGTACTAGCTATTTGAATTTGACCTACAGCTACACTAGCGATGCAGCCGTATCACCAATCATGGGATATCTGGTTTTGTATATGGTCTTCGATTGTGCCGAAGGAAGTTATTTATTAGGATAGAAACATTCGTGGGCGGGCCCATTCATCTTCGATTTCAGTAAACAAATTATCTGTATTATTATGGGATTTAAATGCTTTTGAAGCCATGTTAGTGGAAAGAAACGTTAGTCAACTTTGTGATAAATTAAGTAGAAAAGTTATACTAACAGAAATCGTACTAGAGTAACACTGGTGAATTTCAAGAATAGTATAATTTTATTTAATGCTACATAATTAGAAAAATTCATGTCGAAAATATAATTCTTATTTGTAGAATGATCGTCAGATAAATTAATTTAAAATAAAATAATGTAATAAACATTGAAAATAAATTGGTAGGTAACTACGTAACTATCTATAATCAAGAATTATGGAGATGATTTTAATGTCAGGTAAATACATAATAAAGATGTTAAATTCAAAATTTCATGTCCATAAATTCCTTAACTGAATAAAATTCTTTAAAAGGTTTTTCAGTCTCGTCTCAAAAGCCGTAACGGGTTTCTGCGAAGTGTTTCTCCCATCGATCCTGGAAAGAACCTGCCAGAAGTAAGATGCAAGCTGTGGAGGAAATACCCACCCAAAGGTTTCATACCGCCAAAAGAAGACCTACCACCGGTTTTCAAACTCCCGTGGCCAACCTGGAAAACGCTTAATCGCCTGAGAACCCAGGTTGGCTTTTGCGGAGATAATCTTCACAAATAGGGGTTCTCCAGCGATCAAGTAAAGTGTGAGTGTGGTGTCTCCCCTCAAACCATGGAGCACTTGCTCTGCTGTCCCGCGTGTCCGACCACCTGCACGCGGGAAGACCTTTTCGAGGCCAACCAGAGGGCTATCGATGTGGCTGCCTTCTGGTCAAGAAAAATTTAGTTCAGATCATCAACACGAAAGAAGAAGAAGTCTGCGATTAAACGTCGTCATTTCAATATCTTTGTATGCCTAAAAATCGTTATGTCGTTTTAGGAACGTCAATTATTTCGAAATAAAGTTTGATTCGGTCAACGACAAATTTGTTAAAATAAACGACAAATCTCTTTCAATAAAGAAAAAAGTTTCTGCATTTAAATATGCTGCAATACAACATTTTAGACGCTTTCACTTAAAGAAGAAAGAAAGAAATATTATATATTTCCAACACACACATACAAACAATCAGGTACAGAAGACTAAAATGATATTAAACAAATATATTACAAAAATAAATAATCAAAAGTAATTAAGTTTGATGAAGGTGGTGTGCAGCACCGGAAACTTAAAAACTTTCGACCTTCCACTACCGTGTTATTATTGTAGAGAGCAGACGAGCAAACGGGCCACCTGGTGGTCACCGTCGCCCAGTAACTTTGAAAACTTATACGGTGTGCCTCATGTGCCTCATAACGCTGGCTCTCTTTCCCTTCGAACTAGAACATAGCAATGCAAGCAATGGTTGTTTTGCGGTTTTATTTTAATATAATACCTCTAGGTAAATCTGGAACAAATTTTGTATTATCGTATGGTTCTTATCTTATCTTGTCTTATGATAGGGTCCCGGGAATAACCCAGTGGCACTTCGACCCTTGATGATCTTTTGTGCCTACCCCGTTTTACACACTGGTCATCTCAGTGTGCAGGTTAACTCACGATGTTTTCCTTCACCGTTAGAGCAGCCGGTAAATGTACGTAAGTCTTCCAAAAATACGAAAAACTCATTGGTACATGGCACTGCACGGTTTCGAACCCGGACCTCCCCCATCCGGAGTCCGGTGCCCTAGCCACTGTGCCACTGACGCTCTTTCGTTTTATTGTAGTTGTTCAGGCCGCCCGTAGGCCTCTGACATGGCTTACCGACTGCTTAAAACTACAACAACCGGGACCGTCTGTTGTGCACGGAGGAGCTCAGATGAAATATTATACCACTAGCGGTCACCCATCTGGAACAAGTAAACAATAGTACAGCAGAGACTATAAACTAGCTGTATTCTACATTCAAACCTCTCAGATACATTACCACGAAGCAAAGGTTAGCGCAATAACTAGTCTAGCAAATATTAATATTACGCGCGCAATTTAGCCATATTTAGGGGGAAACATGGTTATTATTTTGTATTCCGTCGTGGGACTCAATACTCAATATTCGGGCTCACGTGTGTACGTGTGGGGAGTGCAAACGGCGTGGTTGTGTACAGAGTTGTACTGGTAACTAGGGGACCCGCTAATTTTTATAATTTATTTAAGGAGATAATAAAAAGGGCTCAAAAACATTTTTTACGGGCCTTTTGTTGGACTTTCAATGAGTACCATCAAAACTGCCATTAAGGCTAAAGCCAGGGATCTGCATATGGTGGAGTGGTCAAAAACCAACTTAAAACACTCTAAGATGTTCATTGGAAATGGTGGCACGACTGGGTGCAGGAAAATTTACAACTAAAACAGGAGTCTCATCATCCATTTTGGCACTAAGAGCCTCCTACACAAGATAAGACTGGCAGACAATACCACCTGTAGAGCCTGTGGTGACACCGATGAGTCAATGGAACACTTGCTGTGCGAATGTGACTCGCTGGCTGGTATGAGTATTCTGGGGGTAGCCTACCCGAAACCGGAAGACTACAGGCTCCTTTCTGTAAGCTGTACAGCGTCCTTGATGCAAAGCATCTTTAGCAGGAAGGAGACTAAGGTAAGAGGTGAGCACTAACGATCCCTGAGGGTTGAAGTGCCGCTGGGGTTATCCCTGTCCCCCTGTCATAAGATAAGGTATGATAAGATAAGGAGATAATCTACTCTACCGCCACGGGTCAAGCGTGTTGTACAAGGTGACTATATCCAGTAACTTGCTGGTGGTAGGATCCCTTTAGGGTCCGCCTGGTAAGCAAACACCCTTCTATGTAAAGTCTGTCATCAAATATCTTTCCTTCGACGTTGATGTGTTGCGGCAGTGTATATAAAAGTGTCAGTACTTACTAAGCCCCTGTGCTCCATCTTCGACCTCACTTCCCACCAGGTGAGATTGAAAGGAAACAGGGGTTTTGCTATAAATAAAAAAATCTCCTTTTAAAAGTATGTGGAAAGGACTTTCTCATTTCGACGCGTTTGTACTTTTTTGGCGATTGTATTTTGTTTTTTCCGGTCATCTTTTGTTTTCCTATTATGTTATATGTATTTATCGACGGTTACGTCTCATAATGCCACTTTCCAAAATGACCACTTCCCAAAAAGACCACTTCTTCACAAATCGATGTACTAATAGTAGGTTGTATGGAATTTGTAAGAGTTTTCCGGTCCGTCTTCTGTTTTACCGGTCGTCTTTGGTAAGTATTTTTTTTTTGTATTTTTTATTTTCACGTTCGTCTTTTGTTGGTGTGGCAGTTAGGAAAAAAATACTAACTGCCCCACTGTTGTGGCAGGATGGTGTGACGGTTAATCTTACCCCTTCATTACGACGCAAAAAGATGGAAATTAACCATATACTCGTAGAACGTTTTGGAAGGTTTAATAAAGTGTTTTGGCATTGCCTTTTACAATTCACACATTGGTTATCTCAGTGTAGGTTTTCTGACGAGGAAAACCGCGTCAGAAAACCTACACTGAGGGAAAACCCTCGCTTTACTCGAAAATCTCATTGGTACGTGACATTGCACGGTTTCGAAACGGACCCTAGTTGATTGCGCCCCCAGAGTTTGTGCCCCTAGCGACGATGATGAATGCGGACCTGGGCTTTGTCCCGCTATACAGGGCCTCATTTCATTCGCTGATTAAACTTTAGGGCGCTTCATTTTTGGTATATTTTTTGTCATCAGCTATCATCATTCTAGAGATTTATAAATGTTCTGCATGTCTGTAGACTATCAGGAAATCACAAAAAGAGTGCGTGTCCGTTCTCTAGGAGATTTTATGGTTTTTAGAAGCAAGTATTGCATATGTATAGTATGAATTTTGATCCCAAATGGTGCTATTCTGAGTTGTTTGAAGGCTTGAGGTACATAGCCTCGGCCGGTACCATTCCGGTTCCAATCACGAAGCGATGATTTCAAGTTGATTGTTAAATGCATCTTGCAGCGAACCGAATCAGAGCTGGAACCGAACTCGTGTACTCCGAGGCTAGGATATTCTCTATCAGCCCTGTAGTCTCGGGCGAAGAATAGAGCCACGGTAACTCCTGCCTGTCGTAAAAGGCGACTAAAAGGAGGGATCAGGGTCGCGGGCGGTCAAAGTGGGGGCTTTGACCGTTCATTGGCGGGCGACCCTGGGGAAGGCAGCAACGTGCTATGGCCGCACGCTGCTGTAACGGGAGGAACCGGGAGGTGGAATGTACACCTCCCAGGAGGAGCCCAAGGCAAATGCTAGGAGGGCACCGGTGCGTTCCACTGGAGATCCCGGAGCCCTCCGATTATACTACGATTATACTACGATTATACTACTAAAGCATATTCTCTATGACTACGGGTATTCTCTACACCGCAGTAGTGGTGCTACAAGTTTGAACTCTCATATTCTGTGCAACGTTGCGTAGAGGTGCTACGAGTTGAAACTCTACAGTCTACAGATGCGTGTACCTTAATTCTTAAAGGGTCACGGGCCATCTGGATTCACTCTTACACTCAGTGAATATATTTTCAAATTATTGCTCGTTTAATGCATACTTCTGTTTTTCGAAATAAAATGTGGAAAAAATATAATGTGAATACAAGATTTATATCAATGTCGTTAGTTTTAGTAAAATTTTCTAATTGGCTAACAAAAAATTAATATTTTGATGATTGTCACAAATAGAATGAATGAATAAATACTTATCGCTAAAAGCGATCTCTTCCAGACAACCTTCTGGTGGAGTAATTTTGGTGGAAAAAGGTAGGTAAATAGATTTCTTATGTTCTTTTTTAAATATGTATGTTCAGCAATAGACAACATGAATATATTTTCCACGTCCCTGAAAGCTATCAATATTAAAGTAAAAAAAATAAAAAAATACTGTCTTATAAATAAACTAATAACGTGAGGATTATTAGCTTATTCGCTTAGGACAAGGATTCAGATCACAGGTGAAAATGATTTATATTTTGAAATATTTTAAGAATTTCATAAGTATTCAATGTTTTAAAAAATACGATCATTCTGACGTTACATTCAGAGCGAGTGAAGCTTTTGTAAAATCAAATTTCTCTCATTTTAAATGTCAAATGAGAAAAAACTAAATCTCTAAAATTAGTACGAAGACCTTAGTTAAGGGCGATTTCAACCATTACATTTCCCTAAATCCAACCCTGTAGTTACGTCCTGTTTTTGTCCCGTCACGCAGCGAGTTTAGGCTGGGAACGGATTTGGCGTTTTAAAAGGCTTGTGTGTAGAGTGTTTTTGGAAGCACTCAATAAAAATTTGTCGGATGGCCGTATTTCGGGTATGGGAACGGACCGGAAGGTACTAGTTTTTGAGGAAATCTTATTATCACGAAGTAAAGCATCCACGTCCGAAGTTCGTGGAAATTGGAGCTTTCAATGTACGGAAAAGCTTTTGAATTTGGTTTACAGGGCAAAACCATCGTCATTAGTGTAGCCTGTCTTAATCCATTAAGCCGCAATGGGGATTATCAAAATTTCTGACCCTTTTTGGCTCCCACGGGTCAAAAACGATGCTCTCAGGGTACTAATGGTATTGACAGTTATTTTGTTTTTATGCAAGGGCATAACGGTCTCTCGGTCTCTCTTATAAATTAAGTACCTTCCTTCGTTTCCTAATGTTTTACTTCTGTTTATTAATATTTCCGTTATTTATATGTTCCGGTAGCGTATCATTAGGGAGTGATCCCTGGCACACAGGTGATGCCTGAACAGCAGCGCCGCAGTGCTAAATCCGCTGCGGCAACAGGCTGAGGCAGTCCCCTTTTTCCGGTGCTGCACACCACCTTCATCAAACTTAATTACTTTTAATTATTTATTTTTATAATATATTTGTGTAATATTATTTTTATCTTCTGTACCTAATTGTTTGTATGTGTGCGCTATTGGAAATTAATTCTTTCTTTCTTTCTGAATACCTTTGATGAAGGCAGTTGAAGGGAAAATAAAAGTCAATTGATTTTTTTTTCAAGAATCTGTATAATCTTAAACATTTTATTTTAATTTAAACTAGATAAAAATTATATGCCCTATTCGTCGAAATGGTTTTTCAATTAGTCCGGACTCTTTTTACACTCCATTTTGCAAAAACTTGCGAGCAAGTATCACCCAAGTAATAACCACCCAATCCCAAGCAACCTGCAGTTTTTTTATTGTAAGAAGAGAAGACAAGAAAATGGGCCACCAGTGGGTACCGTCGCCCATAGACATCTCACCTTACGTTTGCTCGTCTACTTTCCATAAACAATTTTAAAAAATTACTTTAGGCTTTAATTCGAACAACTTTTGAGAATTTTCAATAAAAAATATCCCTCAAGCGAAACCCTGTAACCATAAAAATAACGTTTTTAGACACGTTCAAGAATAACGCTGCAAGTACCTTAGCGTTTACCCGCCGACAGCGTTGTTGCACGTAACCCACGTTCAACTTTCGAACGTGAGGTCTCTACCCTGTTAGTGGTTGATGTGGTCAGTTTGTGTTTGGTTCTATGTAGGTACAGCTATGCACTTTAGACATGTGTGTTAGTTTTTGGGCAAGACTTTGTGACGATGGGTGAACTAAAACAAAAATTAAATTAAATGCAGCGCTGGAAGATTTTTATGAAACCGTTTTTACATTAAAAGGTATTCTCTAAAGAAACATCAAAAGATTCTAAGAAGCAGAGCACCTAAGGTAAGCACTTAATTGGTCACACTAGGTTGCTAAAATCGTATTGGGTCTTTTTCTCGATCTCTAGCTAACAAACATTAACAGAAAATAACAAGTTTACACAATCTATCTCGAGAATATACCCTAATCTCTCTCCATGTTTAGTGTCCACCGACATCTGCTCTCATCCCCGAACACAGATCTCAGTTGGCAACACATCAATTCTCAATGAGCACAGGGTAAACTGCACAGTAATGGATCGGTCACCTGTAATTACCGCCCTCTCGTGGTTTAATGTGCTCGCCGCAATGCGGAGCGCCCGCTCCGGAGATTTACTGACGGTTTTTATGGAAGTGCAGCTCTGTGGATAAATGATCTTCCGTAACTCGGATTGATTGATTTTGTAAGTTACATGATTATGCTGGTGAGCCGTGTTGGCGTTTGTTTTTGAAACAATGTTTGAGAACATTGTGTACTTATATATATTTATTTATTTACGATATTTATATATTTTTATCATTTATGTGTCATGGTAAAAGTAGGTATATATATTTTTCACTTATTAATACTACCTATCTTTAATTAAATTTATTTATGTCGTATCTTTGTCCTCTTGAACAGGTTTTGGCCAGTCATCGGTGTAGGTCCAACAGAATACCAGCGCTGTAGGCATTTTTGTCTGCAGCAATAAGCTGAGTTGAGGCCCTTTTCACAACAACAGCAGACCATCAGACATAATTTCAATATGTTTACCTTTGACTACATAATTATTTTATCATAATTATAACTGTTTCGGTCATTGCTGTGTGTGAAATAAACATATTACTTACTTACTTATATTTTTGTTATAAGCATCATGTAAATCATTTATTAAATCATACAAGCAACCTATTACAAAAAATATTGTAGGGATCGACCGGTTGGTAATACAGGAATACATAATAAGCGGAACGTTGTAGCCTGGCTGTCGGTGAAGCACTATGCTAAAACGGAAGAGCTATTAGATGTATTACGTTAAGTGGTATTTTATCGTGGCCATTGTTAACCTCTCACATCACACACACACACCACCTCACACAACTTCATACTCATCAACTCCCCTGTACACCCACAGTATCATATCCCGCTGGCTATCTTAGTGAGGACTGGCATGCTGCAAGACAGCCGTTGGCTAGTGCAGGTGCCAGGATTTGATTTTTATAAATAGATACCTACCTACTTGTTTCAAATTATATTCTATTGTATTGTAGTGTTATGTATTATATAAGCTTTGAATAAAAAAAAAAATTTTGCATTTGAACCAGATTATTTTGCTTGCGACATGTATACAGCCATGTTACGTTAAAATCAATCTTTTTCAGTCTTGTCCTTGAACACTATTTGGACAGAGAAAATCATTAAACTTAATCTTCATATCATAAAAGTAGACATAGGCATGAAATCTATCAATAAATAATAACTTCGAAACAGTAAACCGGCTCACAAATCATCTATGACAAACTGACACACCTGTTTCTGCGTAATGGGGGACGTATAGATGGGCTTATTCGAGCATATACCCGAATATTTTGATTGCCTTTTGCATTATTACTATGACTATAAAATCGACCCCCCGTGCATTTACATTATGCTTTGCCCGTGTCCATGAGAGAGGTTTCTCCCGCGCTTTTATGGCATTCACGTCAGCTTTGTTTCGTTTTGTCTTGCAAATTATTTTACAGTAGTGCTTTGCTGGTAAGAATGGTGTTTCTTGCTCGAAGAACTTCGACAAGTGAAGAAAAGTCAAATAAGACGCTGCAGCTCGATCCGTACTTGGCTGGATTTTGAAGAGCCATACTGCGTCCGGGACGCTTTCTTCTTTGGTTGGGATGGTGCAGAAGCGTGGAAGATTCTCCCAGATAGCATTAAAATGTGTGACACCAGGATTTCATGATTATAAAGCAGCATGTCACAGAATAGGTCCCCGCAGACAGGTTTGAACAATATTCTGTACACCGGTATGTCCATTTTGACAGATTTGTGCATCGAAAGTACAGGGTAGAGTCTGTCTAAAAGGTTAGTTTACTTGGGATTTTTAGTCGAATAAAAAAAACTTATATTTAGGAACTTTGAATTTAGCTGTCAAATATGTCTGGAAGTAGAATTAGGAGTAGAAAAGCAGTCCACGTTTACAGCTGATGTCCGTGATGCAAAATATAAGTTTTATTAAATTCTACTAAATATCCCAAGTGAACTGACTTTTTAGACAGACTCTATACTGTTTTGTGAACTGACTTTTTAGACAGACTCTATACTGTTTTGTGAACTGACTTTTTAGACAGACTCTATACTGTTTTGTGAACTGACTTTTTATACAGACTCTATACTGTTTTGTGTAGTAATCTGAAACTGAGTAGTGATAAGAGTTACTTTAGACTGACGACTTTGGTAGTGATAGGTTTTCATACCAAAAAAATTGTATAGCTATAAAAATCTGTTTAGTTATAAATGTGTTTGGGAAATCTTAGGAAATACGTACTATTTAATTTTAGTTTTCACGAAAAATCCACGAAGTCTGTAATCTTAAGGGATATCGTGTAATGAAGACTTTCTTTGTTATTTCAAACAAAAAAATAACTTTGGTAGTTACTCGTATTTAAATTAACTGTTGTTTACAATGAATAAAGTGAAAAAAAAGTTTAAAAGTTTTTTTTTTATATATAAGTGCGGAGAAAAATGTATGATTATTATTATTGTTTTATATTGTTCTTGATTTGTATTATTGTTTATTATAAGTTCTTAAACTGTTATATATAAATTGAATTGAAAAAATTAATAATTGACGAACAAAAGTGAACCAATACCAAATAGCTGTACCAATTTCTTAAATAAACTATTTCATTTCATTTCAATATTGTCATTGAATTATTCGCATTTTGTTAACGTAACTTTTCATCAAAGTTTTCGTTAAAAATGTCACCAACTATACTGGACCACACAGACGGGGCCCTATTCTCGAAGCGCTCGAAACTCCGAGACCGTGCCCACCCATCATGAGATTTAACGCCACCGCCGACCTGATTTCCCCAGAGGCTCGGGTCTCCTGAAATATTTAATTTCGTCGCGCTCACACATGACGAGGGCCTTATTGTGTTCGCAATCGACAAATTGTATCGGGTGACGGTTATATTCTTGATTTGATTTGCTGCGATCATGTCCAGAAAATGATCGTGCAACCAGTTTCTTGATGCGATCAAAATTGTAATTCACTAAAACTACATCGTATTTTAGTCATCTTTAACCGGTGTTACTAGGCAATAAAATTACAGGAATTAAACTATCGGTCCCGGTTGCTGTGGTACTGTATTACGACTTAAAATGCTCTGTATTAATTAGACATGGTTCTTACCATGATTTGGGGTTTGAATCGTGGTAAGAATCCCGTGTTTATTCTAGTATTGACGTTAAAATGCTCTAGATAGAGATGACACGAGACTTGTATTGTATTTAGTAACGGGCTGGTTTCCGCAATTCGATGTCTAGCGCCTATTTAGAAAAAACAAGCCACCCCAGCCTCGTCAAAAAATCCAGCAGTCCTTTAATATCCTGTAGGACTTAGGGAGGTGATCTTTTTTTTTTTACTACTAAACCCGCATTTGACCTCGATCTCGCCTGATGGTAAGCGACGATGAGGTCGACGATGAAGCATGCGGGTCCAGTAAATGCCTATTCACTCTGGCCTTGAAGATCCCAAGGTTGTAGGTTTCGGGAAATACAGACGCCGGCAGGCTGTTCCATTCCTTAGCCGTTCGCATAATGAACGAAGAAGCAAATCGCTTCGTACGAGCAGATGGGATATCAACAACATAAGGATGGATCTCAGGGCTTTCCGCGATACGAGACTTATAGAAAACTTAAATTAAAGACTTTTTTATACAGACAGGGTATTTGACTCCAAATTTTTTATTGGATCAAGCAACTCACGTGAATATCTTGAAGATAGATTTGAAATTATTAGTGGTGAGTAGAGTTATTTATGGTGTAGTTGCTATGACTATAGGTAACGGTATGTAGACTGTATGGCGCTATACTAATGTGTGACGTCACAAAAAGCTTTTGCACTTAAAACACTCTCCTCTGTATATTCTTGAAAGTATTTAGCTTCCATTACTTTTTTAATCCCTAATACCGTTGGGCAGTAAAAATGCATCTAGGTTAACTATTCAAAACGAACCTGGCACTCAGTATTTCTCTCTCTTCTACTCATATTGTGAAGAAATGGAGCAGGAATTTCTGTCCCTCTCACATTAATCGCATTTAAATTTGCATATTTAAAAAGTGGGGAATGCAGCAATATCCTCTCATTTTCTATGCATTTTCTATTTGAGACTTGCTTTTGCCCGCGGCTTCATTAAGGCTTGCGCTGCACGTAAAAATGTGCAACGGTTATTTATCTCTATGGTCGGATTCCCATGCTAGGTCCGGGTTCCAAACCAAGTTTTTACGAAGACTTACCTAGATGTGCATTTACCGACTGCTGACTCTATCGGCGAAGGAAAACATCGTCATGAAACCTGAAAAAGTTTTCTAAAGGCATGTGAAATCCATAAATCATCACTGGGCCTGCATGGTGGAACATGGTCCGTACCGCCCTTGTTCTAGGGAAGGCCTGTATCCCAACAGTGGGGATGTCGTTCGATGATGAATAATGATGATGATGAGGTTGTCTCTATTATTGGGTTTCGAAAATGAATTGTTAAATGGGAAGTTTTAATAAGAATTAAGTGTACACAAAGCGATTTGGGGCTTTTCTTAAATCTCCCAGTACGAATCCCCGAAATCCCGAATCGCTTTGTGTTTAAAAATCAAGTTCGTAGCTACTTTTTAAGTTCTTCATAATCCCTAAAACTTTTTACATAGGTACTTAGGTATTGTATTTTACATATCAACATATTTGTGCATAATATTTTATTATTATTTCGTATGTATTTAATTATATTGTACTTATGTATATAAGTAAACTATATTGTATATTTGTACTAATATTGTATATTAGTATACTATGTAAGTATATTGTTATTTTAATGTAAAAATCACATATTATTAAGTTTCTTTGTAATTTTTATTTCCTCTGCACCGCCATAACATATCTGCATGCCCAAAGGTCAGCTGGCAGATATTGCCGCAAGACATTAAGCTCACCTGTACACAAAAGTGTACAGAATAAGTGTTACTTACTTACTGTTTCGGTCATTGCTGTGTGTGAAATAAACATATTACTTACTTACTTTACAGAAATCCATTACTGAAAATTAATACAATGGGCGTAGTGTTCTTGGTGTCCTTTGGAAGGTCGAATTTTCCACCGTTTGCGACTGTAAATCCTTCTAGGACCGGTAATCCTTAGGGAGGTAGAAACCGATAGATGAGTGACGGTCCTTCTAAACCTTTATTAATATAATATTTATAATTTAATTCGTTTAAGTTCATTTGGTACACTTCCCCAAAAAGTCAACTTCATAAAAACTCCACTTCCCGCAATGTTTACTCCTAAATTGACCTGATTACATCAATTCCTTGTTACAAATCCTAACTGTAAGTAGTATGCAAACATAGATAATATTAGTATATAAATAGATTAGGTAAATAGTGTATGTAATACATAAGTATTATTGTTAATTTAGTGTATGTATTATTGTTAGTATTATTATAGTATAAGTATTATATATAATATGTTCATATGAATGTATTCAACTACTTTTGCTTAGCTTATTAGTATAATTTTGTTCTTGTGTTAAGAATTGAGAATTTATTAGTATCTGCATTTTTTCTCTCTTGTTTTACATAATTATTACACTTATGTATTGTATTATATATTGTATGTCTACTTATCGTACTAAATTTCTCTATGTTAAAGGTCTAGCTGGCAGAAATCTCTATTTTAGAGATGAGCTCTACCTGTGTACGATAAATTTCTTGTTGTTGTTTCTTTTGGATTTTTGTGTGTGCAAAATAAAGTATAAAGTATTATGTATCTATGTTGTTGCACTTTGCAACAAGTTGACACTTTGACATTGTGACAAAAAATGTGGGGATTACTGAAATCATAGGGATTTTCCTCCCCCATCTGATTCGCCACTGGACATGAAGTAAGCATTCCCCTTTTTTTCGTTTATTTTTTTCATCTAAACTCCCAGGGTACTTTCATGTTCCCGTTCCTACAAACAGACAAATATTATTACAAATATTAAATAGAATTGCAAGAGACAGAAGTGTAGATGAGAAAAATATTTTCTCTTCGACATGAGGGGTGGTCGTTTGATGTCGGGGCTTCGGGAAAAATATAGGGTGCTCTTGTAACTAGGCTGCTTTGCATAATCGTGCTTTGAACATGCTGTTTTCCATGTTCTTTATTTAATAGAGAAATTATTTAGTAACAATACCTAACTAAAATGTATACTTAAACCACAATTACATCAGCTTGGTAAAAATACCAACTAAAATACAACTAAGTTACATATAAATATATAAGCTGTCGTTCAGGAGATCGATTCCACTAAATACAACGTGTAACGATGTCGACTTCATCGTCCATATCAACCTCCTTGCCATCAACTTCAACCTCATCGTCAGCGTTTATCTCATCTCATTTCGTATTGGCATCTTCATTTCTTCATTTAAATTCAAAATCATGTTCCAATTCCATTTTTAAATTTCATTATTCCATTAATTTCATTGTTTTATTTGTACATTCACTTTTTATCTGTATTTCGTCTCGAACGGACGTCTCCCGTTCACTCTTATTTCCTACTACCTATTTTCTGTGTTACCTACTACCTATGTGTTCTTTTCCTTAAAATATATTATTTAAAAACCAATTCTTCTATTACTTCATCTGCGCACTGTCCTAGAACCCTGCTAGCCGGCAATAGAGGACAGACTGTAGCAAACGTAACTAAATAGAATCTAAACTGCATCGTTATGACGTGTTTCGTATGCTACTATCCATTATCGATCCAATTTCATTTAAGTTCCGATCGAGTCAACGATCGATCGAACAGTAACGTATTTGTGCATTTTAATAAAACGTTTAGTTTATACTGAATCGCAGTTGAACGGTAACAAAACGCTTCAACTGTCGAATATGACGATCGAACATAAGTTCCTCCCAAGGTACTTTTGCCCGATCGATAGTAAATAGAAAGGTGAGTTATGCGTCAGCAGATTGTGATTTGGTGTTGAAATAGAAATGGAACGAAAACTAAATTGAAATTGGATAGAAATAGAACTACAAACGTTGTAATTTAGGCGAATTGGGTAACATACTCGTACTTATAATTAATAAATGAAATGAAATGAAATTAAAATTGGTGCAGTGGTTCTCGAGTTACACAAGTTAATGACCGACGGACAGACGGACATTCAAACTATTCTAATTGTGATGAATGCATGCAGCGACGTCTCTAGGACTATAATATGAGATAGAAAGTTTTAATTGTAACTTCACTGACAAATAACTCTGAATTATAAATTTAACTAACCCCCGACGTACCATTGTAGAGATCCCCTTACTTTTTCCTGGTCATCAATCAGGTCTTCAAGGTCCCAGACGTGGGAAGGGCATCGTGGTCGTAAACATTTGAGCTCAAACTCGAACCACCTGTTACCATTCCAGAGATCCCATCATACTCTATTATCCCAAGATACTCCAAGATCTTAGAACTACTGATCCAGTTTTCATCTAGCATTGCTAAGAATACTGAAGGCGGGGAGATTCCGGGGTTCGCCCTATGCGGAACTCGGCCTTCGGCCTCACCATGTCATGCCATGACTGTCTTAAAATCAAAATATAAGGATGGCGGCCAAAAAAATTTAAAAGAATGTGAAGTTTGGAATTTTAGGAGCTAGGAGCTGCGCGTAGGCCGAAGCCCGAAGCGTTTCCCCGCGTCCAGGCGGCACAGGCCTAACCTGTTGAATGTTCTTAGGCATATCAAACGACAATTGGATCAGTGATTCTAAAATCTTGGAGTATTTTATGATGGGATCTCTGGAACGGTAACAGTGGTGGTTCGAGTTTGAACTCAAATGTTTATGGTGGTAGTGATGGTGACCTTCCCACATCTGGAACCTTAAGGACCTGATGATGACCAGAAAAAAGTAAGGGGAATTTCGCAACGTATGTCGGGGTTTTCTTAAATACTTGATTTAGAGTTATTAGTAAGTACATTTAGGTTAGGTCGTTTTGCGACAAGTAAAATACCCGATAAATCACAATGACTCATAGCACCCAGTCACCCATAGACCTCACCAATCTTGCACCCATACTCCATAATCCACTCACCAAAACCAATTACGCCTAAGCCATCGATTCTGATCTGACGTCGAAAATCGGTATTTCACGTTAAGTCGTCGCCGATACGTAGCTGTCGCCGGCGTATTGGGCCGAAATGACGTTTTGACGTCGGACCCGACGTCACCGATATCACAGAATAGATGACTTAGTAAAAGAAAGGAAGCTTCACACTTGCATTCTGTGAGGCACTCATACAACGCATCACCCGCCGCCGCATAAGGAAGTTCCGACCCGTTTATGTGGCATGTAACCGACGGTTTGCAATAAGTTTAAGAAACATTTAAAATTGTGGTGAGTTAATAGTGAATTTTACGATTTAAACGAATATTTCAATAGCTAAATTTAATATAAACATACTCTGTATGTAATAATTTTATTGGCTCTATTGTACGCCCAAAATGGGTACACTGTTTAATGTACTATACTATAATTTCTGTATAAGATTTGTAATGCACACAGTTTCACAATAAATGATTTCTGATTCTGATTCTAATAGTGTAATGCTAATAGGGAGCTTATTTACTTTTCCGAAGATAATTCTGGAATAGTCAACTTCTGAAAAAGTCTACTAATTCTTCTCTAAACAAGACCCTTCTCATCGACGCTCTTATACTTTAATCGAATGATATTTAGAGTTCAAAAAGTCACTTTGTATTGAGAACTGGGCGTTATGAGGACGTGAGATATTTTGCGAACGGGACTTTCTGAGCTCTGAAATGTAAGAAAGCTCTGAAAGCTTATTAACCTAGCTTCCTTAATCTAACTTAGTATAAATTCCTATAATTCTTTATGCTTACTATAAATGTATCTAAATTCTTCACATATTTAATCTTTTTGATTTTTAGTATTTAATTTTTTTACCCACTTCACTATCGCATAAAATTCACTCACGCTCATCGTCGTACAACACTCCATAATTAATTACTTTCTCATCTTTATTTCTGTTTATTTTAATAAATGTATTATATAAATATAATTAAATAATAAAATAAATATAAAATAATAATAATAAAAAATCTCATAAATATCTTATTATAAATTGATGTAATTATTAGATAAGGAAAATTGAACCGGCCTTCGCGATACAGGCTGTTAGTATACTAGTGCGGAGTTTAGTATACTCGTTTAGTATAGTTTAATTAATGTATCGTGATCATGAAAATAAAGAGATTTTTAATAATTTTTTTTAATTTTTAATAAAATTGTTACCCTGGTTTGCTGATTTTTCCCCCTTTTGCCAAATATGCATAGATTGCGTGAAAAGTATCTGCATCTACATTAATTTTAATGTTTTTTTTAATAATATTTTATAATGTATTTGGCAATAAATATGATTCTATTCTATTCTAACGCTTTTTCCCTATCATTCGATGAAAGTGTTTTCATGTACCGACAAAAAGTTCCTTTCTGTTAAGTACAGTCTAATATCTATTCTGTGTTGACGTCTAGTCGAGTCGTTCGAGTGTAAATGATGTGCCCGAGTCGGAATAAACGTCAGCCGGCCGCGGTGGAGCCAATGTTGGATCGCAGAGCTACGAAATATTGAGGTGAGAATTTCGGAATATTAAACGATATGACATTAGTCCATATGACCGTTATTTTTAGATAAATAGATAGATTAATACTTGTGTGCAATAACAAGAAATTTACATACGAAAGGAAACATACAATAAGTGTACAAAGGCGGCCTTATCGCTCAGAGCGATGTCTTCCAGGCAACCTAGGCGATAGAAGAATTATTAATAGGTTACCGGCAGTAGGTATAGTGCAGAAAAGTGAAATATGAAATATTTAATGTTTATTTTTAGAACAAATTATATTATATTCCATGATTTATGTCTGTTTTTGGTATATTTAATGTTTGTTATACCAGAGCGTTATTAAAAAGAAAATGTACCAAATGAAATTGTAACAAATGAGTCGCACCCATACAAATTATTCCACAAAAACATTTCATGAGAAAAGTAGCCAAGTCTCCGTGTATCTATACTCGGAAAAAGTAATGAGATGCAATTAGAGCTTATTACTTTCATTAACAAGTCGCGCCAAGTCGCGCCAAGTCGCTACATCTTAAGTTAAAGAACATGCTGTGACAGCAGTCCCTCTTAGATCATTCTTCTCATTCTACGTAGTTATTTTATTTCCTAACTCCACGTTCCAATTTCAAACCCAATTTAAGCGCCGGATTCGAACCGAAACTGGGATTTCCATCATCTGCTGGACATCTAGCGACGACCGCCACCACCGCTCACCACTCAAATGCTTTATATATGAGAACTCGTAATGCACTAAATTTCACTTTGAAATTGAAATCATGTGTAACCAAAGATTCAGCACTGGGCCCGCTCGGTGGATCATGGCCCGTACCCTCTTGTGGAAGGGGAGGCATGTGTCCCAACACTGGGGACATTAATAGGCTGATGATGATGATGATGAACCAAAGATTTTGGAATTCGTCCTCGGTTGCTCGGTAGAGAAGTTTTATATGGAAACCGCGTTTGCCAGTTGACGCATGCAATGTGAGCATATTTTCAAAAATTATTCGGGCATTGAGATGTCAAAACTATACGTGTATTTTCCCAAACCTATGGCCCAAACCCTTTGGCTCGTTGTCAGTGCTCATGTCATCATTCTAGAGGAGAGGGCGCTTCTAGTCCGATTTCTGTGGTATTAACCTATGTATAAGTACTTCTGTAAGGAACTCTAGTTGCATGATTTGATGTATCTAATTTAATAGGGCATTTGACATGTATGAAATATTAAATACATTTCATAAAAATAAGATAATAGATATAAATTAATGGTCAAATGTGAAAGAAGAATTATAATCTGTTGAAAAGTAAAATAGCTAGAGGCAATCAAAAATCAGAGAGTAGAAAGAAACGGCAATAGATAATTGTGACGTCACTGTTATGTAGCGCCATACAAGCAGGTCCTTGGCTACATAATAAGGACTGTTTTGCTAGAAAGGGACAGAGTATCCCCCCAGTGCTAACTTTAACCGTTAATATAGCTGATGTTAGTTGAGATATCGATAAACGTATTTCAGATCCTTCTTCAGGATGTCCATGTAAGTTGATGGATGCAATAGAAAAAAATAGTCAAATACCCTATTGTCTTGGAGAGCACGTTAAACTGTCGGTACAGACTGCTTTCGTACGATAACAGTGGTTAGGACATGTCAGACCCCATCAGGTGCGGTTACGAAAAAAAACTGCCTTTGCAAAAAACGACTCGAATTTTTCTTTTCCTAATCAGGTTTAGTTAAGTCCTTAATCTGCAGAAATCCGTCCCTAATCCCCCCTTCTTTAGCCATTAGGGGCGTTACTCTGTAAATGGGTAAATGGATTGGTCAGGTCCAAAACAACAGGTAAGTATCTAACTTTGAAATTCACATATTATTATTATAGAGATTTGATCAGGATCCAAGACTCAAGAGTTTGAAGTTAGTCGAACTTATCTTATCTAATGATAGGGTCCGGAAATAACCCTTAGGCACTTCGACTCTTGAGGATCTTTTGTGCCAACTCCATTTTACACACTGGTCATCTCAGTGTGCAGGTGTTTTCCTTCGCCGTTAGAGCAGTCGGTAAATGTACGCGGTTTCGAACCCGGACCTCCCGCACGGGAGTCCGGTGCTCTAGCTCTAGTGCAAGACTCAAGAGTTTGAAGTTAGTCGGACTTATTAAGGAATCGGGACATTCCGCGTAGCCAGATCGCGTTATCCGATTAATCGGTCCACGAGTTTTTTTCCCCTTGATCCGATCAATCTGGCGACGAGGAAACTACAAATGTTTTATATTCTTCTTTGTTAGATTACCTAATTAATCGGACAGCGCGATCTGCCAATGCGGAATGTGTGAAAAGTGGAAGTGGTTTTTTTATTTCCACTCTGCTCAAACATATCGTTACTGCCGTATATGGTCCTCCAGTTCTGCACATTGTGTGTATATGATTGTATTCATAATTATTGTAAGATATTTTTATTTCAAAAGATGTGCTGCTGAAAGTTTCTTGCGCCGCTTCTTTCCTTTTAGCTACAGCACCTTACGAAGCGGTGGTAGAGTAAAAAATGAAGTTGTAAAAATTGAAATTGAAAACGTTTATTTACCTCTGTAAACATCGGATTATAGAACACAATACAGAAGTATACAAAGATTAATACATGCAGCACAAAACATCCGGTGTACAGTGCCAAAAAGGATACACCAGCTCAGCATAATGCTGAGGCAAGCCACAGCGCTGATTTTCAGCTGGCACCTCAGTGACTGCACGGACGAAAATGTACTTTAAGGTACTGACTTACAATAAAACAGTTTGATTTGATTTGACTGGTTGGGACCGTAACGTCGTCCCCACATCTGCCCCCGCGCACACGAAACCAGCTAGAAGTAACCTCCTGGCCGCTATTTCTGAACGATTTGAATGTATTGAAATAGTATTTTTTGTGTTGCCTTTCCTTAGTCTACGTTTAGGCGCAATTAGGGAGCTTAGGCTCACGTTAGGTAATTTACTACCACGGACTACAAGTATAAGTAAATAGTCGTATATCTAACAGACGGGCTTAACTCGTGGGAACACAGGCAGACAATGTGTGTTCCTCATCCAATCCGAAATAGAGTCAGATGAACAAACTTACGTGAAATCGAGTCTCTGGGGTTGCAGTTGGCTTTGTAGTCTATCCTCGGGTTGTACAATACTGTAATTACGTATTGCCTCACTGTTCAATATACTACTGTGACTTTCTTGTAATTGAATTTATGTATTTGGGTCATTTTCAAAATATTTGTATGAAAAGGGAAAAAAAACGTAACAAAAGGGTAATTTTTCCTTTCTGTTACATATTTTCCCTTACGTTTATTACCTTTTTGTTATAAAAAGGAAAAAACCTAACAAATGGAAATTTTTATTTATTTATTTACACTTTATTGTACAACAATAGACTTAATAAAAACAATTAAAATGAGACATTGTACAAAGGGTGAACATATCTCTAAAAGAGATTTCTTCCAGCAAACCGAAAGTGAAAGATTTTTCCTTTGTGTTACATATTTTCCCTTACGTTTATTATCTTTTTGTTACGTTTACGCCATGTTTTCGCATCAGTGTATCAGTGATACAATATAGAATAGAACCTAAACCTTTTTGTCAAGATGTATAAATAAATATAATCTACTTACTAAGTTATCAAGTTTTGGCAATAGATATTTTTCTAGCTATTTTCAGGGAATGAAATAGCTATAAGCCGGAAGTGTGGGTTCAAGTTATACCGGTGATGTTTTCTTAGCATCGCTTATTTCTGATATTCGTAATCAACATTGTGTAACACGTCTAACACATTTCTTAAATCCCTTACAGTTCCCTACTAGTACCTAGAATAACTTAATTTACTTAAACCGAAAACTTTAAACCTATTGTTAAACTTCGCTGATATATAAAACTGATCGAAATTGAAATACCAATAATTCTTCAAAGTTATTTCATTAGGACTACATTCTACAAAGCTTCAGCCTAAATTTCTTTGGAACGCGTTGCAAAACAATGCCTTAGGCTGAAACCCCAAGGGGATTAGTCTGATGTAAGTAGACATAGAGGAAAATACATTAATTCTAAATAGGTACCTACGAAAATCAGATATATGTAGGACTAAAACGTTTTTGTTGTAACAAAGCTTTTTCTATGTAAATAGGAAGGTTTTACCTAAGTAATCAATGTTTATATGAAAAACTGTACTATATTACTGTAGATATCTTACATAGAGTAGATTTTGGGTTATGGAAAATATAATGTTTAGGAAAAATTTAAATGTGTCAAGAGGTGTGACCCAAAATAATAAATAAATAATAATAATAATTACTTGCAATACTGTTTTTATTGCAAGTACCTACTTACCTTGAAGTAGGTAGTTTTACAAAGTCATTTCTTTACTCTATACCACCGCATGTTTGATGGATTAGTATTTAGTAAAGAGGAGCGTCGATGGCACAGTGGCTGGACACCGGACTCCCGTGCGGGAGGTCCGCGTTCGAAACCATGCAGTGCCATATACCAATGAGTTTTTCGTATTTTTCGAAGACTTACGTCCATTTACCGACTACGAAACTTGCATACTGAGATGACAAGTGTGTAAAATGGGGTAGGCACAAAAGATCCTCAAGGGTCGAAGTGCAGCTGGGGTTATTCCTTATATTATCATAAGATAAGATAAGATCTAGTAAAGAGTACATGGTATTACATTAGTGTAACTTACTGTCGATTTTTATTATCTTTTACAAAAATGGGGTGGCATACAATAACTCTGTACAATAACTGATAGACTCAAATAGCGTTAATTATCAAAATTCTGGTTATATTCGATAAACAGCCGTGAGCGAAACAATATCGAGTTAATATTTGGAATTTTGTTATTATGCCCCAAGGCGATAGGTACCTACTGAAGTTTCGGAGACTGTACGATTACATAACCTAAGTATATCTCGTTTCGTTTATTAATCACTAGATTTTTCAAACGACTTATCTTCAATAGATCATGTTTGTTGTCGTTTTATGGAAGGATGAAAAATAAAACATTCACTCTATCTGATACAAACTTAGGCTCTATTTCCGCGTCAAAAACTTTGCCCTCTCCGCAGTCGAGGAAAAAACCAAAATCCCCACGATACTTTCAAAAGTTGTATTATCGAGTTAACACAGGAGAACTTAGACAGAAATGTCAGGGACAAAACTGTTTACATCCTCAGTGACAGCCAAGCAGCGCTCAGGGTCTTGGACTCCTGCAGGGTGGACTCAGGACTGGTACTAAATTGTGTTCGATCCCTTAATAAATTGTGTCGACACAACAAGTTGCGGTTAGTCTGGGTAACAGGCCATGTAGGGGTGCGGGGAAATGAGTATGCTGATGAGCTGGCTAAAAAGGGCTCAAAAACCACTTTTACGGGGCCTGAGCCTTTTGTTGGACTCTCAATGAGTAACATCAAAACAGCCATTAAGTCTAAAGCCAAGGACATGCATATGGTGGAGTGGTCAAAAACCAACTTAAAACACTAAGAGGTTCATTGGAAATGGTGACAAAACTGGGTGTAGAAAAATTTAGAACCATAGCAGGAGTCTCACCCGTCTCATTGTAGGGGCATTCACAGGCCATTTTGGCACTAAGAGCCTCCTACGCAAGATGAGACTGGCAGACAATCCCACCCGTAGAGCCTGTGGTAACACCGTTGAGTCAATGGAACACTTGCTGAGTCTTCTGGGGGTCGCCTACCCGAAACCAGAGGACTATAGGCTCCTACCTGTAAGCTGTAAAGCGTCCTTGATGCAAAGTATCTTTAAGGAACAGGAAGGAGACTTAAGGTAAGGGGTGAGCACAAAAGATCCCTGAGGGTCGAAGTGCCGCTGGGGTTGTCCCTGGCCCCCTGTCATAAGATAAGATAAGATTATCGAGATCGCAATGAAAAAAATCCTTAATTATTGATAATTAGTATTTCGTTTCAAGTGTTGTATGCCTCATAATTTGGATATCTTTAGAACAAATTAACCTAAGACCCGCCCGCGACATCGTGAAAACACGGGTATTCCTAATTGATAGGGCAAAGATTACATTTAGTCGACACGCCCGGGTGTATGCCCCGGTTACCCGGGTCGCAGATACACGGAAACAATGGGCCGGATCTGACAAAAAGGTTGATTGATAGAACCGGATCTGCTCACGACGGACGGTTAATCGATCATTAGTTATTATCGGCGGATATTATGTGATAAATCTGTGGATCGTTTTTTGACCTTGTGATAAGAAATAATTATCAGTAGTAGCAAAGTATTTTTTTAATGTTTATGGAGGAGGAGCTCGTAGCCTAGTTGCGAGCACGGTCCGAAAGTGATTGTGCAGGTTAAGCGACGTTGGCGCGGTCGATACCTGGATGGGTGACCGCTAGTGGCATATTTCATCTGAGCTCCTCCGTGCCTCGGAGAGCACGTTAAGCAGTCAGTCCCGGTTGTTGTCGTTTGACAGCAGTCGTTAAGCCGTGTCAGATGCCTATGGGCGGTCTGAACAACTTTGATAAATAGGTTGGCCACTAACCATACGATAAGCAAGCAAGCAATGTTTATGGAAAGCAGACGAATAAACCATTAGACGAGAGATTTATACTCCATTAAGGTAGGTAATTAACTAAATGTAAACAAACCTACGTGACATGCCAAACAAAGGTATTTCAAAGTACACACTTTAAAACTATGATTCTGAATCTACATTTTAACCTTACTTATTACCTGAATGTGCTGCTTGATCACATGTTACTGGCTTAACCGAAAAAAGCAGATATTCTGCATTGGAATCCAGAACTTGAAGAGGAAGAAGAAGGGTCATAGGCTAGCATCTTTCTTCTTGCGACAACAGCTCACCTGGTATTTCGATTGCACCTTCAAAGAGTCTACAGGTGATGCTATTTACTTTCCCGTTTCATATAATAAATTCTGCTTGAAAAAATGCGCAGAGCGGCTTACTCACGCTCTGTTTAACAAAGATATTTCGACGTGGCCAGTAAAATGATAAAATTTAATAACACGCTCCACGGACCGCCGCGCCGTTATAATTCTTGCTCGAAGAACTTCCTTTAATAAATGTTATTGGTTATTTTATTAGCATTTTTTTTCTTAAAGGTCTTTTAATAAAATATTAGGCCTATTACATTGAGATGTTTGAGAGTAATAATAGTCTTTGATGTTCTGGGACTAATGTACTTTTTATTAGACTGAACTGTAATTTTTTGTACAAATGTCTGCTCATGGTTTAAGTAGGTATTCTTTGTAAGTATATTTGAATTTTAAATAAAAGAAAATAAAAACATCATTGCTCCACCGGAGCACCAGCTATTTTTGAACCGAGCGGACTGACGCGCGACGATGGCAAGAGGCCCGACGAAACGACCCGCGTACCCTGGAAGATGGGACGGCCTTTAGTGTTGGACGCCACCTGCGTCGACACCCTTGCCCCGTCTCACCTTCCAGCCACCTCTTATTGAGCCGGCTCTGCGGCCGCTGCTGCAGAAACCCTCAAACGGCGCAAATATTCCAATCTGAGTGAAACATACATATTTGAGCCGTTTGGGGTTGAAGCATTGGGACCCTGGGGCCCGGGAGCGCACTGCGTCTTCAAGGACCTCGCAAAGCGCCTGGTCGACGCGTCAAAAGACCCAAGATCTGGCTCCTATTTGGCCCAGCAGATTAGCTTAGCTATCCAACGGGGCAACGCAGCCAGTCTCTTGGGTACACTGCCGGATGTGGGGGACTTAGCCCATTTTTTTAATCTTTAGTTTTAGCTTTAGTATTATTATAGATTTATTATTATGTATCTTAGGACGTTAGTTAAATAAAGAGAATATTTACTAATAAAAGGACAAGTTGGAGTAGTACTCACGCTCTGAGGGTTCCAAACAGGTAGATCACCTAATTAAGTGATTTATAAATCGACAAATAACAGACAAAGAAAGACTACCCGAGTCTTCGACTGTCATAGAGTCTTCGTAGAAACCCCCTATAATGACCCCTATTGTCTGTGACCCCCTATATAACTCTTTTTAGTTTGTACTAAACACTTGACTAACACTTGACAACAGACTAAGGTCATGGTCAATGACCATGTCGTTCCGGGACCGATTATCGTCGACGGTACGGCCCTCGAAGTTGTGCAACAATACATCTACCTCGGGCAGACTGTGCAATTAGGTAGAAACAACTTCGAGAAAGAAGCCGACAGAAGAATTCAGCTGGGTTGGGCAGCATTTCGGAAGTTACGTCACATCTTCTCGTCGCCCATACCTCAATGTCTAAAGACAAGAGTCTTTAACCAGTGCGTCCTACCAGTAATGACCTACGGAGCCGAAACGTGGACACTGACGGTGCGACTGGTTCACAAATTGAAAGTCGCTCAGCGTGCTATGGAAAGAGCTATGCTCGGAGTATCTCTGCTGGATCGAATCCGAAATGAGGAGATCCGGCATAGAACAAAAGTTATCGACATAGCTCATAAGATTAGCAAGCTGAAGTGGCAGTGGGCCGGTCACGTCTGTCGCAGAACCGACAACCGCTGGTGTAGACGAGTTCTGGAGTGGAGACCGCGTTTGGGCAAACGTAGTGTGGGACGCCCCCCTGCTAGATGGAGCGACGATCTGCGCAAGGTGGCTGGCAGCGACTGGATGAGAAGAGCCGAAGATCGGGCTCAATGGCGCGCCCTGGGAGAGGCCTATGTCCAGCAGTGGACTAGAATAGGCTGCTGATGATGACTTGACTAACACACATAAACACTCACAAATTTAACCCAATTAGTAGCGAGGTAGTACTAATACCTATTACGACAACTTAATCCCTCGTAACACACCATAAAGCACGTCGAGTGAGTTTTCCACAGTGAAAGTTAAGTTAGACTGAACCCCGCAGTAAAGATACCCACCTGGTTCCGACACGGACGTTAAGTTGCGCAAAATAATGAACCATTAATTCGGTTCCAGAAGAAAGTTAGTGCACCCAACAACATATAAATGTTAAAGATAAGGGTCTATTCAAATGGCAGATGGAGCGACTGGTAGACACTAATAATCGCCACAAACACGTACTTAAAGCGTTTCCGGGACTAGGCGGCCAAAGTGTCAAAATATACCTACAATTGGGCGAAACGTACGATTGTCAAAATGTACAAAATATAATCGTCACAGGCCTGCGGCGCATAGCTGTGCAGGCCTGTAATCCATTACCTATAAAATAAAACAAATACTGAGTAGAAAAATATAGTGAGGTGTTTCTGAATAATTATAGTTTTTCCAGGACGCTGAAAATATAGTTAGGTAGGTACTAAGGGATGACGTTTTATAAATTTACATAATATTTTTTATTAGTTACGTGTTACTTACGTACTTGACTTCACATGAAAAATACAGTAAGAAATAAGAGAAATCGTTTTTTTATTACTGAACCCTAAATTAAGTTTGTCGCAGCGTCTAGATAGACGCTCCGTATGATCGAATCCTTAACACCCGACAGTAAAATCGTTTTACACTTGTTCAGGGCTCAGAAACGTTCCTTTACTACCTGTTCCCCGGAACCGTTACCGTAACGGTCCCTGGAGTTGGTATTTTATATCCTAGTACGTTCCTCGGCGTAGATAGATCTGCCAACATAAATATTTTCGTTCTGCTCTTGAAGGTGTTATCCTCAAATTAACATTGTATTTTTTCCTCTTGGACAGGTTTTGGTCGACCATCCATCATGGTCCAATAGAATACCAGTATTGTAAGCATTCTTTGTTCTTTGGTTGTCTGGAAGAGATCGCGTTTAGCGATAAGACCACCTAGATTGTATTAATCGTTTCGTACGCACCTGTATCACTCAAATTTGTGCAATAAAGTTTATTCATTCAATCATTCTTTTCTGCAGCAATAAGAATAGTTAAACTTGTTCAGTTATGAATACTGAACACCCTCTCTTGGCTCTACGGTTTTTTTGTTACAGCCCTGTAGATCTCTCGACAGTTTGTTGTGGTCCTAATGTACTTACTTTATAAAAATCAACTTAAGTTAAGAATTAATTTCTAATCACGACCCATTTAAGTTAATTGCAGTGTCGTAAGTAATTAATATCATTCTCAGTTCGCTTTCTTGCTTCGCATAACAAAAACAGACAAAAACATAAATTGGCCCATGAATTCACGATAAGGAATTTAGTCTAAAAATAAATAAAGATTTCAGTGAAATTTTCGTTTGGAGCGATCATAAAGTTCCTCGGGCTAGTGTTGCAAGGAACTGGAGCTCTATCGATAATATCGTAACCTTGATAATCCCGATAGGTATTGATAATATCGAGAAGTTACACTATCGATATCACGAAATGAACAAAAAGGGATTTTTCACACAGAGTACGATCTGTGTTTGCCGTCCAGTCAAAGTCATTCCCTTTCATATTTAATTTTATTTATTTATTAGGTAATAATATATAGTCCTCCTCGTCGAAACCGACGACAGCGACCCCCTTCAGTTCCTAGCATGCGCTCGAATGTGGCTGGCGAATCCGAACTTGCTCTTGAAGACACGGTCACAGCGATCGCAGTAGAGTTGTCCGGCACTGTTGTATGTGTAGTGGTAGGAAGGCTTTGGGCGGGTTTTCCTTGCATGGCGTTTGGTATCAAGAATAGCTAGACGGGCTCTTCGAACTGGGCTACACTTTATTAGGTAAACACAACAGATTACAACCAGGGAAACTACAGAAAAATCAATATAAAGTAATGAGCTAGTTCGTAACCCTTAACGTGTAAACACAGCATGGTTAGGAAGTAGAAAATTGGTTGTTGTACACAATTGAGTTGGGAAAGCAAAAAATACTAGAGAATGTAATGATTAAAAAATACCTATTGAAAAATAAAATTATAAAGTAGGTGCGTGGATAGCTTACTTGAGAACATCTTTTAAAAACGAAAATAATAATGGCCTAATTAATAATTTAATTTAATTTAATTTAATTAATTTTTAGTAATTTAATGGCCTAGGATCGAATAAGTCTAACGATGGCTTATTGTTACTGTTCGAAGAGATTTCGTTAAACAATCAACACATTCGCACAATAGGGTTATAGAACGATGTGTTGTTCTTAAAAACATTTAATACAAATGTTTTAGGATTGCGAAGTTTAAAGTTTGTGTTGAAGTTTAGACAGGACAGCATGGAAGGTGAATCTATGGTGGAATGAAGAATTTAATGTAGGATTATTAGGTCTTGGTGGCCAAGAGGTCATATATAATCAATACAAATGGAAATCACACAAGCAAAACGTAGATCGCACTTTGTGTGATAAGTCCTTAATGTCAGCAGGCAGTGATGCTAAGTACTTACTTACCTATATATCGATAGTTTTGAATTTTAGTAATACCGTACATAACTATTACTAGTCTTGACGTGTGGACATGTATCGACAGTTTAATACTATCGATTTTTTGATGACTACTAGTTTTCTTAACAGTATCGGTAGACCATCTATTAAAAAATATCTAAAATATTTCTATCGTATTTTATTTCACGTGAGTCGTGAGCCATCGATGATTCGATACGGTCCCAATGAAAGTGATGTAGATTGATTGACGTGAATAGTTTTATAGTTCATCTATCGATAATCAAACTATTTATACTTTCACAACTCTAGCTCGGCCTAAGCTTCGTCGTAAGAGGCGAAGTTATTACGTGCACGTTCACCCTTAACTTAATATTGCAAGTACATTGCCTACCGCCAAGCTGAAATGTTTAACTTACCTAACTCTTTCTTGTGGATTATTTTTTTCTGGATAAAGAAAATTATATTACAACAGGAATTCCAATAGAAGACTCTATTTATTTTCCATTAAGATACGTAAGGCTAGTTAGTTTTGTGTGATAGCTGTTTTTTTTTGGTTATACTTCTTATAAGCGCATCCTCACTGATGAGGATTGCGATTATTCTATGAAATTAATATAATATAAAATGACTTCTGATCAGATTTAATGGGGTGGTTTGCTGCCTTCCCCAATTCACATATTGGTTATCTCAGTGTGCTAGCACGATGTTTTCTTTCACCGTTAGAGCAGCCGGTAAAGGAACGTTAGTATTTAAAAAAAATGTGGTACACGACATTGCATTGTTTCGAACCCGGACCTCACGACGCGGGAGGTCGGCATCGTAACCACTACCCCAGCGATGATCTTACAGTGCCTAGCATATACCTAGTCCGGGATAAGGGCTGAAAAATTCAAATTGTAAGTAAGTCTATTTAATTCTAAGTCCCTCTACAAACAAGAGGTGAACATTTAAAATTCTAATTGAAAGGCATTTTTAATTACAAACACAAATGTTTTTTTGTCTTATTTTTAATTTTTCCTGAAAGCTCGCTCCGAGAGGAAACCTCAAGTCTAATTAAACCGCATGCGCTCTTGGGAAAAGGAAATTATACAGGACGTCCGTCCGAGGAATAAGGCAAAAATATGTACAAAAGCCTACAAAGTATGTAGGCACCTTTTTCGTAGACACTGTGATTTAGCTAGTTGCTCATCTAGCATCAGCTAGTCATCATCATCATAGGCCTGATACGTCTATTGCAGACAATTTAAGCAGCGAAGGCATCGCTTTTCGTGGCTAAATAACCCTACTCGGGAGCGGCACATACGCCCGCACGTGCGGCAAGCGAATGGTGCACCGGGTAGGTGAGTGATCTCTCGGTGTTTGATTGCTCTCCTGGCCGCCAGTGCTTCGAACCACTTTCCATCGTGTTCCTGACTCAGGTCAATGGGAACAATAATTGTACCCCGACCAAAAGAAAAGGGTGTTGCTGTTGTTGTTGGGGTCCTGTTTCCGCATTAAGACACTTATGTGGTCCTACAAGCGCGCAGGAAAGGGTGTTGTTTTAAATTGGACGCGTGTGTCTGTTTGTCTGCTGTAACGGTAAAAGAAAACATCGTGAGGAAACCTGCACACTGACATAACCAGTTTGAGAAATACGGAATGCAATGACAAGCTATCGCCTTAAATCGGCCAAGACAATCGTTCTTTGTGGTTATTACCCGTGATCACGATTCTCATCAAAAAGGAATTCGACTAAGAAAAGAAGAATCAGCTTTTTACTTTCTACACTACAGATGGAAAATTCATCTAATTCATCATATTTATTAGTCTTCTAAAATAGCAATACCTGGACCGTCTTTGCCAAGCAGGATAATTACGTAAGTTAGATCCTTGAAGTGTACTAGTAGTTGGTGTTAGCCAGTATTGTACTTTCGAAAACTTGCTGCACTGTGTCTACTGCTAGAGCAAACAGTCTGTATTTATTGTGCCTAGGGTTGTCTACTGGTAAATAATACCATTGGTTCAACTTGGTGGTACTTCGGGCAATTCAATCAATCAGTTTACTCGTATGTGACAATGATGTATATAAAAAGGAGATCTTACATAACGACCTCAACTATAGGCATTGAACGACTGTAGACGAAACGAAAAAGACTGGGTGATTTTTTTATTGACTACTATACCCGCATTTGACCTCGATCTCGCCTGATGGTAAGCGACGATGAGGTCGACGATGGAGCATGCGGGTCCAGTAAATGCCTATTCACTCTGGCCTTGAAGATCCCAAGGTTGTAGGTGATACATGTGAAATATGGGGAACAAATGAAAACTATAAATGCAGCTGTTGGTTAGTACATAACACAAACTAAATAAGAGGATCTCGTCTACCGACAAACTTTCTGCCAGACTCATCATATATCCCAGCTGGATAAGGAATTATTACTTGAACTTTCGCTTCTGTCATTCAGCCATCACCAGCGTTATGCCAGCTCTCCCATTTATCGCGGATATAGGAATATCCCGCACTGCGCTTCTTTGTCGCGGTTCTTAACTTTGAAAATACTTTATGCTAAATCAAAAATTCTAAACTAAATCTGTCTATCAGCCTATACCTACAAATTATCATCATCATTAGAAACCAACGAATTCTTGAAGGTAAATACGTAATTCCATAAAAGAAACCTGTCCTACTTCTGTGCTGGATAGAGACCTCTTCCAAAGCATGCCATTGAGCTTTATCAATCTCTGTAATTAGTCACTGTAGGTCACTTTGCACTGATTGGTCAATTTATCAGTCAAAGATGAAATTAAAAGACCGCAAGGATAAAATGGGAGTGGGTCAGATACGTGTCGAATGCATCCGGAGATAAGGGCGAGAGTCGCCATGTAATGGGGGTCTCAATGGGGGGATACAGACGCCAGGAAAAGATGGCGACGATCTGAATTCACATTGCAAAACCTAAACGGTCAGAGGTAGCGCCAGAGATGTCTGTAAGAGCCCACGGCCTACCCAAGGCTCTTGGTTGCTGTCACTGCGGGTAAGAAAATATAAGTTCATTATGTGTCATCCCTAGAGCTCCAAGTGTGTCCCTTTGCCGCGGGTGGGTTCGCCGAGAACGTCGACAAACTCTAAAATAAATAAGGGCAGCCGTTTGTCACTAACACAAACGGAACACTGCCAAAGGACTTTGTACTGAGTATTTGGATGACATAGTTTTGTAATATCAAGTCGAATGATTTGCGTTGGACTCTTTGAGCGGCTCTCGATGCAAACACTGAGCTTTTTATTGAACTTTGCTCCGAACACTTGTTTTTGCTTTGTGTTTTTCTTGAACTTGCACCTTACAGTTATATATGCCATTTTTCACTGTTTTGCCACCTGCTGCCATTGCTGAACTGAAGCTCGCGAGGTCACTCTCCAAATCCATTCTTTCATTTTATGGTATGGTAAAATATTGGTAATGGTAATGGAAATTCAGACGCGATCGCAGAGAGGGGTACACAGTGGTTATGTTCTTCATAATCTTCGACTCCCATAGAAAAGAACCTTAAATTCGTTGTGTCTGTCTAATAATGACCCCCATCAAAATTAACAGTTTCCTATATAGGTCCCCAATGTCGAGCTAGGATTGCGACTGCCCACATAGCACAAAATGTCTAGAAATATCTATAGATGTCCAGTAGCTCACGTATATCATCAGCAGCCTTTTAATATCCCCACTGTTGGGTAACAGGCCTCCCCTCGCACATAGGGGTTATGGGCCATGATCCACCAAGCGGGACCAGTGCTGATTAGTGGATTTCACACGCCTTTGGATTTTTTTAAAATCTCCTCAGACATACAGGTTTCCACATGATGTTTTCCTTCACCGTTAGAGCAGTAAGTAAATGTACATAAGTCTTGGAAAAAATCCGAAAAACTCATTGGTACATTGCATGGTTTCGAACCCTGACTTCTTGCAATGGGAGTCCGGCGTCCTAGCCACTGGGCCACCGACGTTCATGAATAGATATAGATATCTAATAGATGTCTAGTAGTTCACCTAAATAAGTTCTTATTAGATATCTCTAGACATTTTGTGCTATGAAATTGAAATCGTTATGAGGGTGTGCCACAATTTTATTCAAACATTTTCTAACTTTAGAACTTACATAGAACTCTGATTAATACCTTTTTAAATTTCCACGTCAAATAAAAGTGCCTACATTTTTCTCCCGTGGGCGAAATTCTCACCTAGCTTTTCTAACAGCTCGACCTCGTTGCGAAGGAACTAGGAAGAAAAAAACTAGCTTAAGAAGCTTATTTTATAAACTAGATCGAAGTAAAAATACCGCGGGGCGCTTTAAAACTCCCTACTTATGCAAATTGAAAAACTCCGGTATCTTTATTGAATATTTTTCTTATATTGTTTATTCTGACATTGGAAACCTAAACCATATCATGGGGTCTAGTAGCTTGTTTAGGTTATGTCAATGGTGGTAGATTCTGATATGCATCACAATCGCCTGGGGTGGTACCATCCTCTTACCTATTTCTGCCGCATCACAGATATGCTTGCATTAAAGCATTCTGCATCTTTCCCGAAAATAAGAATAAGAATAGTTTATTTGTGCGGTAAGATTACAATGGATTCACAGTCCATACACCAGTAGGAACTTAAGCATATATTATATTAAACTAAATAAAACTAGTGAGCAACCAGTTAGTTTACAATAAGCGCTGACCTCCGAACTAGGAAGTTCCTGTATCTCGGAGGACAGATCTCTTCTGTGACCAGTACAAATGAACATGTAACAGAACATTTAATTTATTATAAGGGGTGGTGGGAATGCATTGTGTGAAAAAATCTCAAATCAAATCTCTATTCTCTTTCTTTTTTCTTTGGGATTCTCTTTGGTCTGCTTTCATTTTTCGTTTCGTTTAAAAGGTGTTAAATGATGGTTTTCTTTAATGATATTGGTAAACTGGATATCCGATATCACCCCATCCGGTTGCACCCGTTGACTTTTTTTTTACAAAATAAACATTATACTAGGGAGATGTGTTGATCAATTTGTGGAACAAATGAGTAAATATCTTGTCAAATAGACGCTGCTACGAAATAAATTATTCACATTCACATTGGTAGTCAATAGCTAATTTGATATTTGATAAAAATTATTACTTTATTTACGTGTTTTTTTAATTTTCTCAAACACCGACGCTATAAACAACACTAGACCGATATCCGATATGTACGCAGGAAAAGCACCACCTATAAATGCTTTCTAACCTACTAGAATGATACAGCGGTAGCTGGATATATGAAATTTAATGCTATCTGTTTTCACCCACTATCCGATTTCCCCCCATGTTTTTCCTAGTTCCATACATTTAACATTTAAATGCCCGACTAATGGATGGAAAAATACTCACATCGCAAGCGCCAACCATCAGACGCGGTTTCTAAGTACATAAAACTTCTCTAGCGAGCTATCTACATAATATGGTGAATTTGAAAATCTTTGTGTATGAGGATCGGCCTCCCGAAACGTTTTCGGTCGCGGCATCTGTATAAAGTGGTATAAATCAACTCTGTGTAAAATGTCGGTTCGCTGCGCCGGTCCGCAGCTGCTTCCACTTGCAATATTATACCCGCATGAGCGGAGTGCTAAACCATTTCCGTTGTCACTGGAAATCATTTAAATTATCAGTTATGTATGTATTAAATAACACCCACCCAACCGACGTCGATCGCTGTGGTAGCTTTGGTTGATCGACGAATACCAGTCGATAAAACCACGCGAGAGCCATTCTGTCATCGATCGATGACGGATCGATAAAAATCGAGTAATCGGGCAGATCGATTTGGTCTGAATCGGCATCGATCGATGATATAGATCCCGGACTGGGTGCAATATGAACTTAACCTATGTTTGACTCAATGAAACCTTGAAATCCATACAAAAATTTCGAGACACGTGATAAATTTATAACTTTCAATTGACCGAACAATTCCCACTAAACATTCGCCCATGAATACACTCTAAACAATGACACCTCCAGAAATATTTTTTAATCGACCCCTTTACTTGTTCTTCATAGACGCTGCATAGTAGGACGACTCCATATAAAGAGCATGACAGTACTACATCTTTAATTATGCCAAGATAACTCGAGATCTTGGAGAGACTTCAACATTTTTACTGTAATACGTTGAATAGTGTGGCTAATAGTATCTATCGAACGACACTATCAATGAGTAAGTAATTAATTACCAAGAACTTTGCATTAGGTACATTTATGGGGTATGTTGACAACAGCCAGTGCTCGAATAGTAATGAAACAATTGATTTCACCAAATTAACAAACTTTTATTAACGTGCACTATACATGAACACTTAACTCAGTTTTTAAACAAACACTCACTTATTTCTACATTGTAGCACTTTAAGTATTTAACACGGCCCAACTTAGAGATATTTAGGAAAAATATAAGCGACAGTGGTCTGGCAGAGTAATGACCTCTTAGAAGACCGATGAACAACTGGCCCGTGATTCTCGATTTCATTCTTATATAGCATTTCAAGCACCCCCTCCTACCACCATGCTGCTAGGCATCAGTATTCCAAAATAAATACTTAATTATTATTTTATTATCTCAAACGATATGATTTGAATCTAAACACACTTTTTTAAATATTGTATACATTTTGATAGGCATTAAGTATTATATTTTGAACTAATTACTTATTTAATATCTTTTATGACTAAAAAGACGTCGTTTTTGTAAAAGTAGATCAAATACAATACTATTATACAATTTTCGCGAAAATTAAGTCACAAAAATGTTGTAAACAATTAACATATTTCACAATTAGTTGAACATTAATGATTTAAAAACCCCTTGCTTACGTACCCACATTTTCAAGAAACAATATCCGTCACGGTCTCTGTCAGTACGACTAACTCCCTAGTAGAACCTAATAATGATACTGATAATGAGATTTGCTCGTAGAAATCTAACAGGCACTTCAATCATTTTGTCGATTTTTTTCCATAATATGGAAATATGTGGATATATAATGTTCTATGGATTTATTCTGACCACTTAGCTTTTAAATTCATGCATTTATATACTGGGGTTTCGTGGGGTTTCTGTGAAAAGGCCAATGTTATGAAATGTTTCTGTTACTTTATTTAACCCGACTTTTATTACAAATGGACAACTTTTTTACAAAGTAACTATTGCGTAAACATAAACATATCCTACTGCTCATGCCAATATTAAAAATAATTATACAAACCAATGAAACAATTGAAATGTCATAGTTATGAAATAAGTCGATAGCAGTGAACTTTTAGACTCAACAGCGCAGCCGCAGCCAAGAATCCTGGGCCCTGAAGGCCCTCTGATGGTCTTCCAAGAGCTGGTTTCTTTGTGAATCTTGTCCAGATCGGCGCTGGAGTGTTTTTTGTTGATTTGGAGAAATTTATTTACGTGTGGCACGAGGTTTTGGGTTTTTAATGAATAACTTTATCGGAGCGGCGGATCGACGGCGCCATGCTCTTCTCTCGATCTTTTTTTGAGTTGCGGATTTTTTCCGCTAGTTGGCGCTCTGAGAATTGTCCAGAGCTACTGGACTGTTTTGAAGCGCGAAAGTTTAATTTTGAAATTCTAAATTGGTGCAAAGACGAATACAAAACAGTCATTTATAAAAGTTAGGTCATTTATAGACGAGTTCGAATTTTCAACTTTCGTGCTGGGTACGTGTCACAACAAAGCGATTTACGGCCCAAAGCTTTTAGTTACTGACAGATCATCACGTCTAGTCTTCCATAGGTATATTAGTTTTAGTTCTTTCGAGATTCAGTGCTGTCGGCCAAGTTCGACACTCAGCTGAACTTGGCCCTTTTAATAGATCATACTATATGTTTACTACATTAAGCATATCATTTTAAAAATGTATTCGCATGGTTGTAGTATTTTAAGCCAAAAATGGTCTATTAATAAAGGATTTTCTATTTCTAATTCTATTTCCTCCTGTGCGCTGCATCGCCTGAGACGCAAAAACCCCTTCTAAAAACATTTTACAATTATGGCTCGTATCTCTTGTGCAATAATGGGAACATTAATAGGCCAGTGAAGAAGTTATTATAACTTTGTCGAGATCACAATTGTCGCTTCGTTTCAGATTAAATATTTAGGTATATGGCTCCAGTACGTACTTTATTTTAATTGTTAATTTAGGTAGGTTATATTCGATATAAATGAAAATTCAACAGTGTCGCACAGTCCTCGCACTGACCGCCTCTCATTTGCCGGCACAATGATATCAGAGCCGCAAAGTTGCTGTTGGAATTGCCACTCAATTATTCAATACAAGTTGAAAGCCACAGCTGGGCTATTTCAACTCTCATCTACAACCGTTAAAATTGGAAATAACTCGCCCGCCCTTCTACCAGAAACACGCTTGTGCTTTATTTAAACGATTATTTATTTAAATACTTTCATCTTTCATAGTACAAGAATACTGAATATTTTTTTTATTGTATGAGGAGAGCAGATAAGCAAACGGGATATCTGATGATAAGTAGTCATCGTTGGTCATTGATATCTCACCTCACTATAATAATGTCCAATTATGCGGCGTTTCTTTAACTTTACCAAATCCAATTGCATATTTACGCCGTTCCGGGTGGATATTTTGGGGCCGTGGGGGCCTGGAGTCCACTGTCTGTACCGGGAAATAGCCAAGCGCCTCGTAGAGACATCCCGGGACCAGAAGCCTGGCCTCTACTTTGCTCAGTGTATAAGCCTCGCTATACATCGGGGCAACGCCGCCAGCCTCGGGACACTCCCTGCAGGGAGCGACCTGGGCCGGATCTTTTATTTGTAAAATAGTTAGGTATTCTGTAATTTTAGCTTGAGCATGTATTATCAAGCAAGAATTGTTCCTCACAATGTTTGGAGCGGGTGGTAATTTCACTTGTAAGGAATCGTTTTTTTTATTATTTCTAGCATTTTATTGAAGCACAAGAGGGAGGTCGGCCGTCGCCTGAGAGAGAGAGGCTGTGACCCCCGCTCCGGGTCGTTCTTGGTGCAGAGGTTGGCCGTGGCGATTCAGCGTGGCAATGCCGCGAGCGTCATGGGGACCTTTGCGCCAGGGTCGACACGGGGCGGAATTTTTGACTAAGGCTTTTCATACGTTTTTTTAAATGTTTTTATTGACGAAACTTAGATAGATAGATAGATTAATATTTTATTTTATTTATTATTGAATTATCTAGTACGACTTATCTTGCAACGGGTTTAAGGTTTTTATTCAAAATAAAATAAAACTAATATAACAATAAAATAAATGCTTAAGCTAAAATTACAAAATACCTAACTATTTTACAAATAAAATACCTGACCTAGGTCGCTCCCTGCAGGGAGTGTCCCGAGGAGGCTGGCGGCGTTGCCCCGCTGTATAGCGAGGCTTATACGCTGAGCGAAGTAGAGGCCAGCCTTCTGGTCCCGGGATGTCTCTACGAGGCGCTTGGCTATTTCCCCGTAGAGGCAGTGGGCTCCAGGCCCCCACGGCCCTAAGGTCTCCACCCCGAACGGCGCAAATATGCAATCACCACCCAGGCCCGCATATTTACGCCGCTTGAGGTTCTCCGCAGATGCTGCTGCTGACCCGGCCTTCGCCGCCGTGGCTGGAAGGTGGGACGGGGCAAGGGTGTCGACGCAGGTAGCGTCCCACACCAGAGACCGTCCCAGCTTCCAGGGCACGAGTGTCATACCGTCGGGCCTTTTACCATCATCGCGAGCCAGACCATTGGGCTCCAACACGGCTGGCGCACCCGCGGTGGCAAAGGCCCGGCGGATGATGTCGTTCAGGTCGGCGTGCCTCGGAATGCGCCCGGCACTTCGGGCGCACGATAAGCCATGGTGGCCATGCTGGTCAACAGGGCACCCGCACCGGCAGCGATGGTTTTGTTGCTTTCAGATGAAATACATACAATTTACAATTCAAACTATATACTACACACGTTTAAATAACCTTATCTCGTAGAGGCGATATAATTAATTATTTTAGAATTTATTATAGAGAAACGTGTTCCACCATAGGTGGTTAAGGTCGAACAGGAAGTAAAAAAAAAATTGTTACTAAAATTCTTACAACATTTTCTATAATAAATTATATTTCAGAGTCTACCTTTGATGTCACAGAAAATTGTGGGTATAACATGGGTATGGGTACAAAATATTTTATCTTTTGATGAAATTATCATTTCCATTTTGAATCTCTGGTACGACGCTACCTCAGGGCAATGATAAATTTTCATTAAGTTAATTAATTTGAGGCAGGTTGAGACATTTTGTAACGTAAATTTATGAAGGAAAATCAAAGATTTTAATATTACGCTTTCCTTTGATTATTTTTATAAATCGTCTAGAAATAATTGTCTAACTGGATACTGAATTACTGTTAGCAAATTTTTGACAATTGATTTTATTATTTTTAGTTGGCGTTTCATGCGAAGAAGAAGAAAAACACTATATTGTATATATAACTATATATATACAAAAAAATAAAATAATACATATTTAGTTCACTCCATAATACTATTGGCAATAGGCACCTGGCTCAGCGAATGCTTGAGTGAATACACTTGCGTGTAAACACACATGCGAATGTCAAGAAATATAAACAAAAACTTATTGCGACAGTGTTCCACAGACAACACTTCCTCGCTGAGTGTATGGTGTACTCCAAACCGAGGTGGGAAGCCTTTGGCAGGGACAGCATAGGAGAAAGTTAACAAGACTTGAACTACGGACATTCTGAGGCTCTCTAAAGGAGATAAACCGGACATCAGTACCCGATGCTTCGAAGAGGGAACTGGGTGAAATGGCTCTGAGCGGTCACGGAACTGGTCACCCGGCATCCCTCTAAAAAGTCATAGGTCGAATTATGGCGTAAAACGCGGGCATAAAATACACGCGGATAAAGCCGGATGTTGTAGTCTTAAAAAAATACTACAACATCCGTACACCCGAACCGCTCAAACCTACAAAAACAAAGAATTCCAAAGCTAGTACACATAATTTTGTGTTAAAAAAACGTGTAGCGCCGTCACACTGGTGGCCGGCGCGCTATAAAGCCGATTTATCGCGGCTCCTGTGTATTTTTATACGATCACCAGCAAGATTTGTCGCTGGCTCGTGATTTCCCTGGGGCAGTTTGTGTTTAGCAATATTGTGTATGCGTCTTTATTTCAATCACGCAATCGGCTTTGGCTTATTGGTTTTCAGAGTATCTCTATATTGCTTTCATGATATTTTACAAAAATATATGTTTGAGATCAAGTTAAAGTCGGTTCTCTATTATTATTATATTAGTCTATTCTCAGGAGCAAAGAATAATTATATAATAATATTGAGGACTAAGATGGAGTGCCTCATGTGCCAGTAATTGAAAATATTAAAATATTTTTCATTTTTGGTACAAGACAATACATAGAAAATTACAAAATTACAAATTACAATATATATAAAAATAGACTCTCTTAACGTTTAAGCTGCAGCAAACAAAGCATTTAATCAGAATAGTGCTCTGATTTCCTATACTGGTCATACTGGCGTGGTCATATCACTCGGGCTGCTGAAGTTACTAATGTAGGTATAGTTATGAAGCTCAAAAAAGAAATAAGCAAATGAAAAACAATTTCCACTTTAAGTACCCGCCATTTTACTATTCCAAATTTTTAGTTTTAGCTTATCACACAGATAAGCTAAAACTAAAAATTTGGAATAGTAAAATGGCGGGTACTTAAAGTGGAAATTGTTTTTCATTTGCTTATTTCTTTTTTGAGCTTGTGAGTGTCTGTTATGGGTGTGTGAGTGTGTGTGTGTGTGTGATGTATGTGGTGTGTGTGTGAGTGTGGGTGAAAGAATGTGTATGTTAGTATATATCAGGGAAGGTGAGGAGTGTTAGGTCTACAGCAAGAGAGGATGTATTGTGGAGGGATGGAGATAGAAAGTGAAATTTGCTAGTCGTTGAATAACGTTGGCTCTTTTACCCTTCAAGTCGAAACACAAAAATTCAAACATTGGTGTTTTGGGGTAGAAATAGGTAAAAGGGTGTTACCACCCCGAGCTGACTGTGCACAGAGTCATAACACCTTCAAAATCTATCTTCCTGAGCCTTAGGAAGATAGATTACTACTTAATACGGTTTACCGCTAAGGGAATTCTCGAGAATGCGCGAGGATTCCCCGGAAGACGCGCGACCTCTTTTTTGGCTCGTAAGTTTGTATGTTTCACAATTGACATAAAGTTCATTATTCTATGTACAATTACGTTGCGAAAATTCGCTTCCATTCCATTCCGCGGCAATGTAAATTGAGCCTTAGCCGTATTCCTCATTGATGTGGGTCGTGATAATTCTATGGAAATAACCACATAGAAACATTATCTTGGCAGATTTAATGACAGTCAAATTCTTCAATCGACAGTATCACAAAATATACAATAACACAAAGCACTCAACCAAATTGTAGTAACTTCACCTCGCAACGAAAACAAGACTGATACAAAAGACTACGAGACAAAGTGCTGAAATAGTTCCAAGGACGTAACCGCCTTGGAAAAGTACCCATTTGACCTTACTCCCCTATTCCACGCGCCGTAAGCTTTATTCACGAAATCAGCAACGGGAACAAAACTCATGCAAATTTTAATACTATTCGTCTACCGCCGATACGTGTATGGTACGGTTGGAGTAACTTTGAACTTTGTCAAACCCAATGTACTAGTTTCACTAAATGGGTAGCCTAACTTTGCTAACCAAAACCCATTCTCATTGAATTATACTCTGGTTCCTTCCTTCGTTTCCTAATATTTTACTTCTGTTGATTAATATTTCCGTTATTTATATGTTCCGGTAGTGTATCATTAGGGAGTGATCCCTGACACACTAGGTGATGCCAGACAATCAGCGCCGCAGTGCTAAATCCGCTGCGGCAACAGGCTGAGGCAGTACCCTTTTTCCGGTACTGCACACCACCTTCATCAAACTTAATTATTTTTATTTATTTATTTTTATAATATATTTGTTATGATCATTTTTATCTTCTGTACCTAACTTTTTGTATGTTTGCGCTATTGAAAATAAATTCTTTCTTCTTTTCTTTACTTTTAGTGAGTTTTGTCTTGGGGTGTAGTTGAATAATTCACTTCCTGATTTTTCCACATTGTTTTACCCCAAACCGAAATATTTGTCTTTTTATTTGTTCGTATGTTTATCTATGGCATCATTCTCAACAACAGATGATCCTATTAAAATTGGTTCCATAGTTTTCATAAACTGAACCATTTTCGAACAAAAGTTATCGACATCGCTCATAAGATTAGCAAGCTGAAGTGGCAGTGGACCGGTCACATCTGTCGCAGAACCGACAACCGCTGGGGTAGACGAGTTCTGGAGTGGAGACCGCGTTTGGGCAAACGTAGTGTGGGACGCCTCCCTGCTAGATGGAGCGACGATCTGGGCAAGGTAGCTGGCAGCGACTGGATGAGAAGAGCCGAAGATCGGGCTCAATGGCGCGCCTTGGGAGAGGCCTATGTCCAGCAGTGGACTAGAGTAGGCTACTAATGAACCATTTTCGAAGTTAGTTATTTCGAAGGTAGTTATCTCTACAACAACTGTCGGATTTCCTAACAGTCGTAGGTACATAACGACGACTGTTAAATGGTTGGTAAGTTGGTATTTTCTAAACAAAGATCCGATACATTCTACTCAACAATGAGCATGCAAATATAAAAAATAAGTCTATCAACGTACATAAGACAGCCACCCTATGAACTGTGTACGTCTACGCAATTATAGATCTTAGGGTGGTAAAATGTTCTGACTGCCATTGTACCAATATTTAAATTTTAATCAAGTTCAAATATTTCGCAGCCGCCAGCTGTTTATCTGTGCGTAGGTCCCTCAATCTCACGTGTATCGCAGCCGAGTCGTCCGGCCGGATACTAAATCCGGAACCGGTCGGATCCGGGCCAATCCGGATCGAATCGCAATAAACCTTGATCAGCACTTTCGTTGACCCGGATCCGTTTACCTCGTCTCGTCTACCTTTTACTTATTTACAAATACTACTACTTCACGTGCTTCATTTGTTCTGAGGACTTATTATGTGGGCTGTCGGAGAAAAGGTACACGGATATATTTTAAAATCAACAAATAGGATATTGTTAAAAATTCTACCATATAATGTCTCTATACACACACCACATACACGTATTCTTAACTGTTTAATTTAGCATTGCCTTATGTTTTTCATAATTTATTTATCGGAAGAGACTGGCCCCCACAACACAGGGTATCCTAGTGTGGGAGCCAGGGAAATCTGAGAAAATGTAAAAGATACTGTCTGTCTGTCTGTCTACGACAAATATATCACTGAATAGAAGACTACGGTATATTATTAAATTCAAAGAAGAATATTGTTAAAGTTTATTTTTACATCAAGATAAAATACTTTCATCCAATACTTCTATAGTTTTGGCGGGAAAAATTATGTACTTTTAATTTCAGTAAATATATTTTTGTATTAAAAGAATCGCAACAAAGATTTCTTGATTAGATATTTCATAGTCTTATATCAATAATAGTTAATCTGTTTTGAATCAAAAGTTACTTGAAATTGAATGACAACATTGTCGTCTTCATCAGAGGATATGTATTTGAAATCAAGAAATACAGTGTTGTTAAAGACTTATCTATACCAATATTATAAAGAGGAAAGGTTCGATTTTTTGTTTGTTTGTTTGAATTGAATAGGCTCCGAAACTACTGAACAGATTTGAATAATTCTTTCACTGTTGGAAAGCTACATTTTTCCTGAGTGACATAGGCTATATTTCATTTTCAAAAAAATTCGTTTAGTAACTAAACCCATTTAAAAAGTTCTTTTCAGAACTAGACCCATTTTTTTTTAGAATTAGACCCATTTATATAAAAAAAATATATATAAAATATAATAAATAAATTACTTGAATATTTTTCATGATATTCAATTTAATTTTAATAAATAGTAGTTGTTTACGTTGTAATAGTAGGTAGCTTACAGTTATGCTAATTTAGTTCAAAGGCATTTTTTCTTTTGTCATTTTGAAATGCCTAAAAGATCAAGATCTCAACTTTCCAGAAATAGTTCCCAGGCCAGGGCATCAAAAATACGTCGAAATGCGGAATCGTCATCTGAAACTGAAAATCGTCTTTCAAGTCAGAATGAATGTGTTAAAATTAACAAATCTAAATGTAATGTTTAATGCCCGTGCGAAGCCGGGACGGGCCGCTAGTACCTTATATATAAGGTATAGATACCGGCGGCGGTAGTGGACAAGAAATAGGTGCTATAAGTTTGACGCGTATGTCTTTGGCATCATAACTCAATGATCGATCATTCGATTTGAACGCAGATTATTTTATATATCTTTGGTCTTGTATTGGAGACAATTGGAGTCTGTTGGATTTAGATGATTCGTGTTTGAGCTCAAATGTTTAGGACAATTGTGCAATTCCAGCATTTTTCATTCTTGAGCTATCCACGCACCTACTTTATAGTCTTTACTTTATTATTTTTATTTTTCAAATAGGCATAATTTTTTTAGTCATTACATTCAATAGTATTTTTCCATAACTCAATATTGTACAACAATCAATTTCCTACTTCCTAACCATGCTGTGTTTACACGTTAAGGGTTACGACCAAGCTCATAACTTTATATTGATTTTTCTGTAATTTCTATGGTTGTAATCTGTTGTGTTTACCTAATAAATAAATTAAAATTAAAATTAAATTAAATTCCCATATCTGGAACCCTGAGGATCTGATGATGACCAGGAAAAAATAAGGGGATTTTCACAATGGTTAGTCGGGGCTTGTTAAACATATAAACTTATAATTTCGACTTTTAACATGACCATGAGAAGTATGGAGATTGGTCATAACTTTCGACAACAGTACCTCAGAAGCATTAAACTGTAAGTACCATAACCAATTTTACAAATGAGACAAGGTTGTGTAAAAATTAGTCATGTTTGGACTTTGATTAAACATAAAATTGGTAAACAAATCCTCAAGAAACTATTCTAGATTATAACTTGCCACGATATCTAAGAAACAGAAAATGGTAGACAAGCATTTACACTGATATGCTTCTGAGGTACAGCTAAGACGGAAAAAACAAAGATCAGAGTCATTGTTATCAAGGCTTGGTTTTCCTTTAGATATCTCTATCATCTGGCAGATGAGTAAAAGGGAACGATATAACATACATACAAATACTAATTAAAAGTATGCGGTCGGACCACGGATATGAAGATTATATTCCACAGTCTTCAAACCTGAAAGTATAATTACAGTCGGTTCATTGGTAGCTCTGCTCTGTGCCAAAATTTTGACATTCGATTCACGTCAAAATTTCGGTTTCTCAACCCGCCAGTTCAATTGTGTATGCTAGAATCTCTGGTTAGTTTCAAATTGGAAGATTTATTATTTGATTTGGTAAAGTCTTTGGGGGACAAATTGAATTCTCCGTTACAGAAGCGGTTACTGAAGCCAATAATGTAATTTTTTTCTTCTTGTAATAAAGATTTCCTTTGACTAGTTCACGGAATTGCGTTTTTGTCATTAAACTTTTTTATACACTTTTCTAATAAAATTCTAATTTTTGTCTGGTTTGGTCAACCTTGCAATGCATTCAGTAAACAAATGAACATTCAATAATTTAAAGCACTATAAACTATTTACTAAGCACTAAGCACTATTTATACATACGCCTATAAGTTGAAATACTATACCTATTCTCTAAGGCCGTTTGAACCTGCGACCTATGCCATTCCGAGCAAGGCTTAATGAATACCTTGTTATTGGTACCTACATAAAAAAACGTTTATCCTTATAACATTGACACTTCATTATCTTATTTATGCAGCGACATATTATACCCTAGACGAGTAACTTCTAACAAAATTCACGTAAAAGACGGCACCAAACCTCACGCCACTGTGGGCGAATTGAAAATAATGCAACACTTTTCTCACACAACGAAACTCAAATTAATATTTGAATATAAATAGATTACTTACACACAAAGGCGAATATCCATCTACTTAACTCTTACATAGGATCGTATGATGCACAGATCGATTTCAAAATTCGAAATCAAGCACAAGGCGCAATTCACTCGCCGCTCGCACACCTGAGTACACATTTTGTGGCGTCTATTACATTTCTAGGGTATAATATTTCGCTGTATTTATGTTACAAATAGACAACTAACTAACCCATCCATGTATTCTAATTCAATCTACAGCATCATATCTTCCCCAATTGTATGCTATTACTATTTCCCGAAACCTTGTCCCGTAATCTTTGCGACAAATCGCTTTTACGTTTCATTCTCACGACCACATTTCTCCAAAAGATTGTACATACATAAGTAACACATCCGTACCCCGGAAGTTCCGGTAGGACGCGATAATTTTACCCCATTGTCTGCCCAAGGGGTAAACAGACCGACAAAAGGGCAGACATTAAGCACATGGATGCTGTAACAGAAAGGTCTTGGGAAAGATGTCAGGGAATGGTCTCAAAATATGAATGTTAAAGAACGGTCAGACACGGAATATTCAACGAGCTTGAAGTGAAAAGCTTGGGCTTGCCCATAACAATACGCAACAACCTTATGAAAGCAAAAATATGACGGGCACGCATTCTTTCCTTTAGCTTTACTTCAATGGCAACACCTTATCAAAGTAGATGATATTCATCATTTCCTTATGTGGGTTTAAATTACATAATTATCTGATAGATGTGACTACTATCCCTAAGACGCTTGCAGTGAAAAATTTTGTCGGAGTATTCAGACCGCGATAGCTCGGTTGAAATTGAATCAGGAGATCGATTCCACTAAATACAACGTAACTAAATAGAATCTAAACTGCATCGTTATGACGTATCTCGTATGCTACTATCCACTAACGATCCAAATTTAGTTAAGTTCCGATCGAGTCTACGATCGATCGAACAGTAATGTATTTGTGAATTCTCTTAAAACGATTAGTTTATACTGAATCGCAGTTGAACGGTAACAAAACGCTTCAAATATAAAATATAACGGTCGAACATAAGTGCCTCCCAAGGTACTTTTGCCCTATCGATAGTAAATCGAAAGGTGGCAGTGGTAGAGTTACGTGTCAGCAGAATGCGATTTGGTGTCCAAATAGAATTGGAACGCAAACTAAATTAAAATTGGAAATAGAACTACAAACGTAAAATTACAACGTTTGTAGTTCTATTTCTATCCAATATTAATAAAATTGCCTTAAAATATAATAATAAAAATGATATTAAAATTTTAAGGTGAATTGGGTCCCAGTTTCAGAATGTCTAATCTCCAGAATATCCAATTCCCAAAAGAGTAGAGTAGGCTCCAGGCTTTGCCGGGTTCGAATCCTGTTTGGGATAAAAAATACACTTTTCAAAACTTAAAGTGAAGAACAAGTATTACTCAAAACATCGAGTGTTAGTCAAGGCAAGCTACGCCGTAGGCCACATGGATTATTTTGGCAATTTGAATAATAATAATATAAGCTCGTGTGATATTTTACCGCTACGCCTCGTCGTAGCTATCGTAGCGTCGTAGTAGCAACTAATGAATTCGTAGCAATTGGTTAAAAATATAGCACTCTTGCTTTAAAAAATTAATTCAACTGATGCAATCTATTTTAAACTTTATGATATTTTCTGTTAAATTTACGTAACGCATCGCAAAAAATTCTGGTTCAAAATAATATTCTAGAGCCACATTTGCATGTTAAAGAAAAATTTAGTTTGCATCTACTTAAAATCTCTGCAACGAATTTAGACCACACACGTTTTTAAACGTACAGTTTTTCCCTCATTTAACTGGCGAAAAAGCAGTCCTTTGCCAACTTTGGGGCACAAAACACCAAAGTCGAAAAAATTATGTCTCTTTAAAAGAAAACTTTGCAATTTATCTTGGTTGTTAAGCTTAACCTTTTTGTTTGGCTCGCTTTTCTAATTAGTTTTGTTACTTTTCCCGCTCCATGAGATTTAAAAGTAATACTTTATTTTGATTTAAATGCGATTTGAAAGGATTAGGTACCTGCTTATTTCGGGTTTAAGAATAGAAAGGCAGTTTAAAGTATCAAAAAAATATAGTCTCCCCCTAATAGTGGAATACGACTTTTAGTCAGTGCGTTGTAAACGCAGCCCAACCTTGATGGCTCAAGGAGCCAGGATTCATCGCACCGGGCCGTTGGAGGCGGCCCAGCGGAACACGACGGGCGCGAGGCCCAATGACGGCACAATGGCGTCCGAATTCACCATAGACTGCAACCACCCAAACAGGCATATGGCTTCAACAAAGTAGGGTCGGGCGTTAGTTTCTCTGTAGTACTTGTGTTGTTGTTTTTAAGTACCTACTGTTACATGAAATAGACTGTGCTTCGGCAAAATACCTTTTATATACAAAACCTACAAGAGCTCAGAACTAACATTATGAATGACAAAACGCACAAATATATAAGAAAAAGTATGGAGAAAATAGTGCAAGAGCAGCAATAGTTGCATAATGTGAATGGCGAATGTCAGAATCATGGCAGTTTTTTTTCACGCTTCTTTATCTGTCAGTGTAGTAATTATTATGAGTGTGAGTGAGATGGTCATATGGGTATGAGTATAAGTACTCATACGTGAAATCATGTTCGTTCTGCTTAGTTTATCAAAAGTTCTTTGGCTTCGACGTTGATTTGTTCTCACAGTGTTTATAGAAGAGTCAGTACTTCTAAGCCCGTATGAATCGTCTTCAGTCATCGTAAATTCAGTTGTAAATAAAAAAAATCTTTTAAACTTTCACATTATTTACTTACACTTAGATAGATAGATAGAAACACTTTATTGTACTTAGGTTTACTTTAACGCTTTATATAGCAAAAAGGAAGGCAAAAGTACCTATGTTTTTCAGAGTGGCATAAAATTTAAAAGCGGCACTTTCGGCCATTTTTTAGGCCGCAAACTGGCAAAAAGTTGGCGGTCGAGTGTAATGAGGGCGCTGACTGAGTGGCAAATAGTGGCCGAGGTATTTGTGGAAAACAGAAAAACGGGAAAAGGAAAAATTGGTTATTTAATTCGAGCTACTTCTGCACCCCAACGAAAGCATCTCTAGCGACAATCGTAGAATATGGGGTATCAGGCTGTGGTATAACAGAGGTAAGGTATTGGAATTAGTTTGGGGTTGAAGCGTCCATTCTATATACAGTATTATAACTAACATATTCCTGACCGCATACTTGTCTTGTTCACCGTTGCTGATCCGTTTCATGTTCCTTGACGATTTTTTGTCATAATCAGTAATTCCTTTACTTTCTATAGGCAACTTTATGTAAAAGTAGTTCTGTGTTTGTTTTTGTTGTGGGAAAAGTGCTTGTACTTCTCTTGTTCTGAGTCTAAGAGCTGTCATATTAAGGGTACAGCGGTACAGTCTGAGAGCTCTTAGATAACCATTCGGGTGTGGGGTAAAATGTCTTTGTCTCTTTCATTACATTCGCGTATCGCCGTCTATTGTCGGTTATTACCGAATATGACCGAAGTTTCCTTTAAGAGCCGAATGTTTTTCTAAGTGCTCACGGACTGTACTCCAGGAAACAACATCAACATCAACAAAATGCCAGACTATATTTACAACAACTAACATTTTAGACACATTTAAAAAAAAACTACAAAAAAAGCGTGCGCTATACTTAAGTATTTGTTCATTTCCGACTACATTTTAAACCTTTTGTAACGAAATATACAATCGTGTTTTCCATCAACGGCCCAAACTTCGCCACCTTAATTTACAAAGCAGTAAGGTTGACTATAAATCGACTCAGGTACTCGAATTTATTTGGTGCACTGGACACGGTTCCAAATTGGATTTAAAACAATTCGAAACAGTAAATAATTTCCGGCCAGTTGTTGGAAGGTATTTAAACAACTTATTTTAAAATAATGTTTTTATTTAAATATAATAAAAGATAAATGTTAGGTAGATAAATAATAACATTCGTTAAACAGCTACCAAATAATAAGTCAGGGGTTGGTAAACTAGTTGCGAAGTGCGGTTGGAAAGTTTGCTGCTTTGCGACAACAATAGGCTTGCTTGCTTGCTTGCTTAGCGCATGGTTAGTGGCTATTGTTAGAGCTGTTCAGGCCGCCCGTACGCCTCTGACATGACTTAACAACTGCGGTCGAATGACAACAACCTGGACCGACTGCTTAACGTGCTCTCCGAGACACGGTGGAGCTCAGAACTCGAACTCCTATCGGCATACAAACCTTTCAAGGTTTTGACTAATGGGATAAAATTTATGTACCTACCTTTCCTTTTGTACTAAACAATAAATTTAAATCCAGGAACTGACCGTGACATTATTTTAACGTGGACACTGACGGTGCGACTGGTTCACAAATTGAAAGTCGCTCAGCGTGCTATGGAAAGAGCTATGCTCGGAGTATCTCTGCTAGATCGAATCAGAAATGAGCAGATCCGGCATAGAACAAAAGTTATCGACATAGCTCATAAGATTAGCAAGCTGAAGTGGCAGTTGGCCGGTCACATCTGTCGCAGAATCGACAACCGCTGGGGTAGACGAGTTCTGGAGTGGAGACGGCGTTTGGGCAAACGTAGTGTGGGACGCCCCCCTGCTAGATGGAGCGACGATCTGCGCAAGGTGGCTGGCAGCGACTGGATGAGAAGAGCCGAAGATCGGGCTCAATGGCGCGCCTTGGGAGAGGCCTATGTCCAGCAGTGGACTAGAGTAGGCTGCTGATGATGATGATGAACTGACCGCGCCCAACGTTGCTTAACTTGCACGATCACTTTCCGATAACGCTCGCAACTAGGCCACGAACTCCAAAAGGGTGGCACCACCCTATACATGCCTCATACCACATTACATACATAAACCCTTTTTCTAAATACCTTAATACGAAACAATCTCTCCAAATACATATTCAAAAGCTCACCTTTAAACTTTCATCCCAAAGCTTTGCTCCTAATTTTATTTACTCAGTAAAATATACCTATTTATTCGCCCCCATACATAATTAAATAATTTCCACCCTGTGTAATTCTGTTCACAAGTGTATTAGCCCGCAGGTACTTGAGGGCTTAAAAACTTGGGATTTACCCTTTGCCTTCCCGAGTAAATTTTAATTAACGCAATAAATACTCTGTCGCCCCTTGAATGTTAATGCTACTGTATTCAATTCACTTCGCGAAAGAAACCGTTTATTAAAACTGTCTTTGATAAATGTAGGGTCGTAGAATTCTCATCTTGTAGCCAGAATTCGTCTGCTGCTGGATTGGACATAGGGTTCTTCCAAATTGTACCTTTACCCTGTTATAATGCATGTGTTAGCTGACTTCAGTGAATGGTATAGATACTCTCTCAGACAGAGAAACTCTATTATGTTATTATCAGAAGGAAGCTAAAGCCAGCTACATATAACTACGTATTGTCGTTCATTTTAATATAAAATTGCATAATAGAGATTTGACCACATAATCGTGTTGTGTCCCGTAACCAGCGCTTTAGGCGAGACCTGAAAACCAGCTTATCGCTGAGGTCTCGCCCATTTCATTCAGCACATAGGGCAATACGTTTAATATATTTTGTTTATAGGTTAACAACTAGAATAAAATAACAATGTTGTACCTTCTTACTTTAATGGGTGAATGAATAAATACTCTTTTATTTTATTTTATTAATTTTATGGTTTTAGTTATTTGTTTACGTTGGTATATTACCATAAAATATATCATTAATATAAATGTGAATATTTATTATAAAAATAAATATTTAAAACTGCAATTAGATCGGGCGAATTAAACGCCTCCATTTTGGAGCGCTTTCTGTGACGTCAGCGTCCACAACAGCATTGACATTTTGTATGCTGTGGAGTAATGCCAAAGCAAATTACTTGTTTGTTGACAATCCAACATGGACGCTGACGTCACGTTTCGGTTCAACCAATAGCGTTGCGTTTTGCTATTTTTAATGTCTCTCACATTTTTCCCCTTTTTATTCATTTAAAATCTTAATTAAAAATCAATTAAATAAAAAAATATGGTATAGGTACAATTCTGTAGTAATAAAGATAACAAAAAAATATACTTGACCTATATTTTAATTACATGCATATTCCCTATTGTCCGATGTTTACATAATTTGAAAATACTGAAAGAATATTCATTTTTCAAAAATGTCCGATCCAAATTTGTTCAGACTGGTATGTTCTATGATTACTGATGAGATCTCAAGCATGATAAATGTCACGGTTTATTCGACATCAAATGATAGAACCAAGGTGTCAATTCTAACATCCAGCCAGTTCCAGAACTTTGAGAATCTGAAATAACACAAGAAGATAACAATTGGCGTGGCTGTTCTCTGGTAAAATATAGAAGATCGACTCCTGATGACTCGACAGAAGAAAAAGAAAAATGAAAAGAAGAAATTACTGCTTATTATTGTGAAGACAGTGCTTCCCATTTTTTCTGTTCCGCATCCGGTAATAAAGGAGGAGTTGATTATTTCGTCAGTGGGCGTGCCTTGCCGCGGGAAACTCGTGGGAAATCACCGCCGGCGCCGCGACACTGACGGCTCCTGGACGAAGGAAAGTTTCCGAAGAATATTTCAGAAGTGGCTTTAAAAACAAACAGTGAATTCGATTAATCAAAATTCCTACTGCTCATAATGTAAAATTTTTCGGAACCTTTCATTTGATAATAATAAAGTTGGAAGAAGAAAAAAAACAATGTTTCAAATCTATCCATCGGCCGCTATCTTCTTCCGTTATTATATGGATAGATGGATATTCTTTCTTTGGTTGTCGTGAAAGACAATGCATTAAAATGAACAATGACCTTTGACAAGTCGTTTCAGCACAGGATATTTCTGAAGGTCGCTAAAGTTCCACAAGTCGACCTTATAATATCACCTATCCTTTTTCAAAATGTTGGATCGTTCGCTATAAAATTTTGAATAAAATTTTCTATAAAGAATAGAATAGAATTATTTATTCCATACTACACAATTTTAAATATACATGTCAAAATATATGTCTTATTTGTAGAATGATCGTCAAATTATTAATAGGTAAATTAGATATGTCATAAAGCATTTGCTTAATAAAATAAAATAATTAAAATAAATAGGTAGGTAACTACCTATACATAATGTCAATAAGCGTGTAAACCATTTAAATGTCAAGTAAATAATTGACCATTAAAGAATTAAACAACATTAATTAAAGATATTAAATTCAAAATTTCATGTTCATAACTTCTTTAACTGAATAAAATTCTTAATTCAATAAAAGGTTTTTCAGTCGGCGATGAAAACGTTTCGTTAATTAAGCATTTTTTAAATTTATAGCAGATTCGCTTAACCTTAGGTTCGCTAAAGGACAGAAGTACAATCTGGCAGATTCTTCCTATGTTAGATTCACTAAATTCGTCTTTTGTTTCGAATCTTCTCTCGGTCTGCTCCGTATTATACATATCTGGCACAAAATTAATCGGCGTCACCTGTATTCGTTCCTATCTCCACAGCCTCAAGTCCTTTCCCGAATAACGCGCGGTCCCGATACCTGTCGGGTATTTAATGCTGATTGCTTCCCTCCGAGCAGGGATTACCTCACGTAATTTGCCCGTTACTGGATTAAACCGGTATCTTCGGGTATTACCGAGTTTTTCCGTAAGCACACGACACGCGTAACGAGCCGAGTTTGGAATGAGGTGTTTTTTCTGGACAGGGATTCATTTAGTAATGAGTAAACTGGGTTGTAATGGTAACCTGTGATACTGTTGTAACCTGTACCTGTTGTGTTGTGATGTGTGACACTGACGCGTACTTAGAATCACGAAATTACCCATGCACGTGAATCTTTATTTCTGCGATGTGTATTTATACTATCTAAGTATAAAAATGTAATTATTATTTATAAAAGGGAGCAATAAGTCCGTCGATAAACTGCTAAGCAGTTTGGCGGTATACACTTAGATATTACTGTATTTTATACTGTGTAAAAGATGACTAAGAAAAACCCATTCAACTAGAAGAACGAACTAGTTACTAGAAGAAGAAAAACACTTTAGTGCCACAAAAAATACATATTTAGTTCACTCGATAATACTATTGGCAATAGGCACCTGGCTCAGCTAATGCTTGAGTGAATACACTCGCGTGTAAACACACAGCGCTGATTTTCAGCCAGTCCTTATACAAAGTTAACCAACTAACAACTGCGATAATCTAAGTACTGCCCCGTGGTATGTGCTCAATAAATAAATTAATAAACTACAGGTAGGTGTTTACTACAGGGAGAGATAAACTGTTTATAATTCTACTATACGTATGTGGGTGACTATGTTTTTATACGCATATTAAATAAAATTACTAGATTGAGCGGTTCTAGGCGATGACCTTAAATACCAAAGACCAGTATAGATATTAAAAATGCTCCGAGCGAGTGGACTTTTAAAAAGAATTTAAAGAAATGGCTTGTCGAGCAATCCTACTATTCTTTCAATGAGTTTTTAGAGGTTAAGTGTAACAATAAATAATTTAATTGACATAATAATTTATAATTGACATTGATAAATAATGTATTATTATCCTGTGTGTTATGTTCCTCCGGGAGTTTGTGTGTTGTATTTGTTTAAGTATATACCTTGGTATATGATGCATATTTACTTTTTGACTTGTAATTAATATTATTAATAAATATGTCTAATGTCTAGATACTCGTAGAAGAGAGTCCGACTGGCTATCGACAATCATTCTATATAAAAAAATTGAAAAGTCTGTATAAAGTCGGTCGCCAAATTTCTTTGCTTCAGCGTTGAAGTATCCCGGTAATGATTTTAGAAGAGCCAATATTTTCTAACCTTGACATACTACCGGGTGCGATTTGCTTACGCGGGTTTGGCCATAAATTTAAAAAAATCTATAACATTGTTAAGCTGGTTCTTTGACCTGCACAATTGTAGAGATATTAAACCCAAAGTGTTTCAACCATGTAACCCTTAATAAGACCCTGTTCCTGATACAGGTTTGTTGAAGTACCTACGTCGGCTAGATTTTACGAGTTCTTAGGCACTGTTCTTTGTTAGACCCTGGAATATCGACTTTGTTACTGGGTAAGAAGTTTTTGTAATACAGTAGAAAAGTTTGGTTATTTTCCGATGTATGTATTTAATTATTTTTCTTTGTGTGTGCGGGATTTCTTTCAATTTTAATATCACAAATGAAGAAAGAGACAGAGATTGTCGATAATAGATTGCAAGATACGACGATCACTCCTTCTAACTGAATTCAGTCAAGTGAAAATGCATTCACTGCGGTTATTCTGAGATTTTCAGCGTAATATAAACAGAAACCTGTCTAATTAGTCGACTAGATCGATAACTGAATTCTAGTCAAGTGTAACAAGCGCTTTTATTAATGCATGCTACCTTTATCTTAGCTCTAGAAAAAGATACTGTAGTAGACATATTAAAAGTTATTTAAAATTATTTCTTAAGTACGAGTAAATTCTTCTCGTCTTGTGGTTAGGTGGCCAACTTATTATCAGAGTTCTTCAGGCCAACCATCCGTATAGACCTTGTCACAGCATGGTGACTTACACGATCATGTCATACGACAGCAGCCGGGACCAAGGCATGGAGGAGTTCAGATGGAAAATGCAGGCACCTTGCTGGGTCTGACCACGCCCAACGTTACTTATCCTGCACTATCATTTTCTGCCCTGATACTACAAGTAGGTAGACATACTACCGCCCTGTAGTCTCGGGCGGAGAATAGTTCTACAGTACTTCGTCCTGGCACTGCTGAAAACCAGCGCTGTGGTTCTGCCCTACCGGTCGGACCGCAGCACATGCTGAGCATGTCTCTTTTTGACATTGTGTTGTTTTTTAATGTTAAGTCTTTTTAAGTATAATCATGTATAATGCAATGTAAAATAAATGTGTTTTCTTTCTTTCATTGGCTGGAGACCCTATGAAAAGCAGTAGCGTGTCATGTCATGGCCACATGCTGCTGTGACGTAAAGAACTAGAAGATTGAATAACATCTCCCAAGGAGAAGCCCGAGGAAAAGTACTAGGGGGGTACTTGTGTGTTCCACTGGAGATCCCGGAGCCCTCCGACAATCAATAGCTCGGCTATCAAGGGGTTCTAGTGGGTACAAATCTCGCATAACCCAACCCGATCTCTCCCCGGGAGATTTCTCCCCCGTTAACAAAAAAAAAGATAGATTAGTACCTACTAAAACGCCTATATTCAGCCCAAAATGAAAATGAATCTATTTATTCACAGCCATAAACCAAAACCATGTAACCACTTGCGCATTTAATTCGCAAACCGGAAATAAAACACTAATATAATGGGGCAGACTAACAACGCTGCCAAGTTAATAAGCCGAGTGCGATTTATGATTTCATAATAGTGCTGTGGTTGCACTGTGACGTCAGAACGCAGGCAGAGCTGGCAATGTAGTCGTCATAATAAATGATTTTTTTAATTATGTATAATAATTTGATTTGAGTAGATTTGCGTTAGATATATTTTGACATTTAATTAATTAATTTATTTGTAAAATAGTGGGGTATTTTGTAATTTTATCTTAAGTATTTATTTCAGTGTTATTTTAGTATTAATTAATTGAAAATTATAATTATAATTGTCTTCTTCTTCTTCAGGTCCTAGAACACCTAGTGGTGCATAGGGCTGAGACAATATTCTTCCACCGCGCTCTGTCCGATGCCGCAGACTATGGTTTTCCAGAATACTTTAGCCGCATCCAGGTCTTTTGGAAGACTACGTTTCCATGTAGCCCTGGGTTTTCCACATTTGCGAGATCCTCCTGTAGGTTGCCAGTTCAAGGAGGCGTATGTGATGTTTTTGGGCGACGTAAGGTGAGCCCTAATAATTATATATGTACTAATCTAAAATTCACATTTTAAACTTGTTATTATTTTATTATTGGAAAATTATATTATAATTGGAAATGTAATTTATAATTTATTTACATATAATACCTACTAAATTTAAATAATTTAAATTTAATTATTTTTTAATATAATTAATTTAATTACTTGTTAATTGATAATCTATTATTTGTTTTTTATTCTATGGGACTAGTGCCTGAAAATAAAGATATTTTATATTAATTTAATTTTTACTTCACAATTTTAAGGTGGTAGATTCTGGTATCCTTATACCTATTTATGACGCAAAGATTACATTGATGTCTTTCAGTTTGAAGGGTGCCTAAGTCTCTTGTAAAATTTTAGCGAGATATATATGGGCGACAGTGACTTACTTACCATCAGGCGATCCGTCTGCTCGTTTGCTTTAAACCTGTATTCAGCCAGAAAATCGTATATATAAAGATGATGACTTGTTCCGGTTAGAAGGGTAAAAGAGATTTTTAATTAATGGCATATCCACTTAAGTTCTTCTTAGCCGTATTCCTCATTAACGAGGGTCGTGATCCTTCCAAGGAAATAACCACATAGAACTTTTTTGGCAGATTTAATGGGATGGTTTACCATTGCCTTCCCCTTTTCACACACACTGGTCATCTCAGTGTGCAGCTTTTCTCACGATGTTTTCCTTTACCGTTAGAGCAGTCGGTAAATGTACGTAAGTCTCTCGGAAAAACCGAAAAATGTGACGGTGACCAGTAAGCGAAAGAAAGGTCCGGGTTCGAAACCGTGCAGTGCCATGTACCAATGAGTTTTACGTATGCACACTGCATACGCATCATGTGCACGCTGCACACTGAGATGACCAATGTGTAAAATGGGGTAGGCACAAAAGATCCTCAAGGGTCGAAGTGCCGCTGGGTTATTCCCGGACCCCTATCATAAAATAAGATAAGCGAAAGAAAACTGCCACCTTCAAACAAACCATTCATGCATGCATGTAATTGCATACTTGACTCCGCCAAATGCAATAGTGGACCGCTTCAGTACATTACGACGTAGTTGGGAACAATTTCATAATGGCTGCACTACAGCGGTACTTTGCGCTTATATACAGCGCTTCAATCGCTTTTGGATAACCATTCATTTGGACCATTATAAAGAGGTTAAAGTGCCGCTAACTAGCTGCGTTATGGTTTAAATCTGGTTAAAACCTGGTTGTCCTTAGGCAAACAATTTATTTCTTTCACCAGGAATTCTAGGTTCTATATTAGTAGTAAACTTAGTCGCGAAAGCAGCCGGAACCGACAACTTAAATGAAATTTGAAGCTTGAAAGAATGATGACGCAGGCTCAAATGAAAATGTGCCACATAACTAACGGTCACCCATCCTAATTCTAACCGCGCTCAATGTAGTTTAAGGTAAGTCATTATAGGTCTTATTTATAATACAATTAGTGTTACAAGTACAGGTTTCCTCACGATGTTTTTTCCTTCACCGTTAGAGCAGTCACCCATCCTAATTCTAACCGCGCTCAATGTAGTTTAAGGTAAGTAATTATAGGTCTTATTATAATACAATTAGTGTTACAAGTACAGGTTTCCTCACGATGTTTTTTCCTTCACCGTTAGAGCAGTCGGTAAATGTACGTAAGTCTTCGAAGAAATCGCAAATACTCATTGGTACATGGCATTGCATGGTTTCGAACCCGGACCTCCCGCATGGGAGTCCGGCGTTCTAGCCACTAGGCCGGACTCCCATGCGGGAGGTCCTGGTTCGAAACCTTGCGATGCCATGTACAAATGAGTTATACCGGACGTAAATATCAGGCGACTAACCCGAGTAACTTGCTGATGGTAGAACCCCTTCTAAGTATGCATGTCTGTCGTCAAATACCTTCGCTTCGGCGTTGATGTTTTCGGCTGGAGCCAGTACTTAGCCAGATTGAGGTCAAACGCGGGTATTAAGCCAGTTAGACTAAGCGATGTGTATGTAAAAGTAAATATAATCAAAGCAGAGTAAATATTATTTTAATTAACTAGAACTCGTGTATATTGATCAGGCAAAGCTAAATTTTCAAAACCATATTAATTTGGCTAAGTAAATATTACTTTATGTTTATCCCTAGTTAAGTTTAATAACTTTTGGAAAACATATGTAGCGTGACGCGTATACGAGATCAAAGTATTTGAAATGTTATACTTTATTTATCTTACGTTGAGTGTATATAGATTTATTTATTTATAATTTGAAATGTTTCAATTCACATAAAGAATAAAATTAATCGACACTCGTTCGAAAGCTGGGTCGAAAAAAATCAAAGAAGATTTTTGTAAGCGAATTTTTTAATGTTATAATTATGGACTCATTTATCTGATTTAAGATATGATTTAGTTTAATTTAATTTAAAAAAAAGGAATGTATGTATGTGTGTATGTGTAGGTACATAACTTAAAGCTTACACTGGTCAACACTAAATTGTTTCCTGAAACTTTATATATGAGGTAAGGACTAATTATGAAAAAAAATTAGTTTCACCCTACTCTTCACTGAAATCGCCAAGATTTACTGGAAAAACTAATACCGGATTCGAAATAACACAATATAATCAAAACACTACAATATGCTCAAAACTGAAAAAAAATACGGGAATTTTTTTTTTTTTTTTTAAAAAAGCTAACATTATACGACTTACCGAAAAATGCTTATCTAAGGGTGCGACCACACCTACATATACTCATGTATAATGCAAAAATGTGTTGAATAAATTAGTAGCCGAACGTCTCTCCCCTCGATATAATCTCCTAATGCGAAGTAATTTTGTTTCTATGAAAATTTACGACCATTTTTTTACGGTGCAGTGAATACCTCTCTTTATGTTTATGGTAATTTATTAAAAGGTTTTCGAGATGTGAATAAACAAAATGAGTGCAGAAAATGACATCTTCTGTTTTGTACTCACGACGGAACGGAGAAGGAATATGCGTTTGACCTAAGATGATGTTTGTTTGTTTGTGTGTGCATGTGTCTGTTCCCATCTAGCTCCGAAACGGCTGAACCAATTTCAATGCGGTTTTTGCCATAGCTTTGGGATTTATCAGAGCAAATTCTTAGCTGGATTATATTGTGCTAATCCACTAGGGGGCGCCGCTGTATGGCAATACTTACAGCTTAATGTTTTCCCTGTGAGGGTTTTTTCATTTAAAACTTATATTGATGGAAATGCCACTGTATCTTAGGGTGACTGGATATGGATGTACTTTGATGATTAGCGTGCTTATTCGCTAACGTTTTAACTTAGAAATTAGCAAAATTTCGGCGCGGTTGTGTGCACCAGGGTCGCGAGAGCCTGTCGCATGTAAAGGTTCGAGACTGGAGCTGAGGCAGAAGTTAGCACTTAACTTGCATCAGTAATAAACTGGAAAATCCGTCAACCCTTGCACGCTGCGCGCTCGCCGTGCCGAACGGCATCAGGCTGCGCACGCCGCGACTCCTCGCGATGACGCTCAGGTGCGCACGGACACAGCGTTCTATGCGCCCACGCAGCAAGCGCTCAGATTGATTAATAGTTGTGTTGCTCAGTGCCCGGAAGTCGGATTTATTTAATGATAAAATTGGCTATACAAATATGTTTACAAGAATATGTTAATATATTTAACAATATGGCCATATAGTGGTGTTAATGTCAATAATTGAGCTCATTAATGCTAAGAGGAACCGATAGAACACGTCTGAACGTACCTTGATCCATATTGACATTATAGCGATGTGCTCGTTGGTAAATCGACAATGATACACTGATATCTAGAGGTTATAATAATAAAAAAACACGTCACAAACCCCCCAAACCTCGTTGCAAAATAAACGCTTCAAAGTACAAAATAAATCCTTGTTTCCTGCGCAAAAGGTAGCTCGTTTCGTCCCATAAAAAGCCTTGAAGGAGTTGTGACAAATGTCCCACCGTGGCTGCAGTGACGTGAAAAATGATCCTTTTAGATAAGAGAACGGGCCAATTGTTATGTATTGTGCGACCATTTTATCACCGACCCTTCCTTCCCCCTTTACATCTCCTAAAACAAACGGTTAAAGGGGTAGAAGTGTCTTGAAGCAGAGGTCAGATAATATAGGTCGAGGAATACCCAAGAGATGTCCCTTGGAGATCGACGTCCGTTTCTTAACATACGATTGTTTGAAATAATTTCTAAGTGACTACTTTTATTTAGATTGAACGGGTTCAGCTGAGGATTTGGACTGCGGAATCTTTCTTTCTTACGATTCAGATAAGAAATCGATAAATATCTGGACCAATTTGTAGAGTCTCAAGGGGGGAAACCAGTCCTAAAAAGGATGCCTATTTTGTGAGCCCTTGAGTGCTAAAATACCAACTATTGTCGTATGCGGGTTTAGTTATACATAAAAAAAAGGTAGTCTTCTTTCTACAGTACATACATAATATGTTTGATTTCTGAGTGTTACAGCTGTAAGATAAGTACTTATATAAAAGCCCGATCAGGAATAGCACACGCTGGTCAGTTTCCACCATGTCTTTCTACCTGGAGCCACATACGACGTTCTGTCTGTATGGTTTTCTTACCGCCCGAGTTCTCTACGGCGTCAGTGATTTTTCTGCCAAAGACAGAAACGTGCATTATTATCAACATGAATATCACCATTACAGTTTTCTTCTGGTAGAATCAATGTTGCGCCACTTTGATTCTACCAGAAGAAAACTTGCACGCTCAAAACAAAAAGGTTCCGCCGCTCAATTGAGCGATATTGCTCAGTTGAGCCGCAACTAATTAAGCGTTTGAGCCAACAATCGTGCAAGGGGCTGTCCGCCACGATAGCACGGCTTAAGTCCTCGGCTGAAAAGGCGGGCTTTTCAGTCGACATTTCAGCTGTGGTTACGATGTAGGCAATGTAGCGGTACAGAAAAAGGTGCAACCATAAAATTATTGCTCTAATTAAGCATTTGAGTCAACAATCGTGCAAGTGGACTATCCGAACTGACAGCACGACCTCGGATTTTTAGTTGACATTTCGGCTATCGTTAAATTTAGGGACTGAAACCATAATTTTGCTCATTACGCAAGTTATGAGTAGTAAAAAAAGTTAAATTCGTATTTATTGCTCTATTGAGCCGCAGCTAATTTCAAGCCAATATTTGAGCCAACAAACATAGAAGTGGACTAACTTTTCTGTCCACAATTCGGCTGCATTTACGGTTAAATGGTAGCCCATTGGTAGGTAAAGAAAAATCCTGAAACTATTATTTACAGCCATTTATAGCACAGTTGGGAATACACAGTTTCGATTAAGATTTAATTGAAGACAAATACTTATATAACGGTTAGAGATATTACTTATTCGTAAATACCGACACTCGGTTCGCAGCGTACGCTCCGATGGCGACGCAATGGGCGCGGAACCTAAAGGCGTGCCTATAATTATTGCTCAATTGAGCAACTGTATTGTAACTAATTATCTATGACTCAACAATCATGCTACACAAAATCGATATCCGCTCTTCTCTCGCTCGTGTGATCGCAGCCGGACGGAACTACGTGTTAAAGCCACACAATGTAACCGGTAACTTGTTAAAATCGGATTTCAGCAGTAAAATGGAGAGTTCAAGATTTGCGTTATATCCAATAAAGAATAAAACTCAAACGTGACTGTGGATTTGCACCATGAGACTAGGTTGTTTACATAATGAAACTTTTATGAAATTATATTATCCTTTTATATGAGAGCAGGTAAGTATAATATCTCGAAATAATATGTCTTATAACACTTAAAATCGAGTAAATTTGATTTAACAATTTGATTTTAAACTCCGTGTACCTAATTCCAGCCAAGCTAACAGTTTCGGCTGTAAAATTAAGATAGCATTGGATAAGACTTAATCTGTTGAATGGGCGCCAACTGCGGCGTGGGATGTCTGAATCAACAGATTGGGAAGTGCCGATGTCTTAGTAACATGTTATAACATGTTTTATTATTATAACCTATATTTAATAAAGACTTTGAATTAGTAAGTTAGTAAGTAAGTCACTTCTTTTTGCCTCTCAAATTGTACAATAATAACGAATGAAGAAAAAGAAGAAACAAGCTTAGATAATAATAACCATAGCATACGAGTAACACCATAGATACTTAGGTATCGAGTATTAATGACGTTTTGTCATCGGCTTTGAGTGATGAAAAATAAAATGATAAGAGTAAATTGTGTTTTGAAATACAAAAGAATTTAATCCTGCAGTGATAAGTGATATATTACAAAACACGTCATAAAGAAAAGGGTACTAGATTGGCTTAGTGGTCTTGATTACGAGGACACGGAGAAACTTTTAAAGGTAACACAATAATAAAAAATAAAATAAAATAAAAAAAAAACACACACACACACACACGAACACACACGCAGGCGCGCCCGCGCCCTCTCTCTCTCTCTCTCTCTCTCTCTCTCTCTCTCTCTCTCTCTCTCTCTCTCTCTCTCACACACACACACACACACCATCCCTTATATTAACCTTTATTATTGTTCTTTTTTTCTTTCTTCCAAATTTTGTCACTGTCATATTTTCCCATGTTCTGTTACATGTTCATTTGCACTGGTCAAAGAAGAGATCTGTCCTCCGAGATACAGGAACTTCCTAGTTCGGAGGTCAGCGCTTATTGTAAGTTAACAGATCGCTCACTCATTTTATTTAGTTTAATGTAACATATGCTTAAGTTCCTACTCCATTGTAATCTTACCGCACAAATAAACTATTCTTATTCATTCGTGTTGAAACTTGACGTAAATATTGTTCAAATTCCAATAGAGCACCTAGAATTACATTAACAACATTTGAATATGCAGCGTTTTGTACACCAAAGAACAGGCTGACAAACGTTGTAATTTTGTTTTTACAGCCAATAAAAGTTGAGCGCTATCAAGTGGATTACCAGTTTCGACAGTTGACATTCGGAGCACTTTACCCTGAACCCTCTGGGAGCAGTATTGGTGACTCGGCTGAATGTTGAATATTGACAACGGTTTCGATCCCTGAAGGCGCAAATTTTGGGGGTGTTTAAAGTAGATGCTTAATATGATGTCATAGAAATAGAAATAGGAATATCATTGATTTGTAAATATGGGTAATGTTTCAGTATCACCATATTCTGTCCGAAAGCGTACAAATTATTTGTTCAATTAATAAATAAAACAAACATACATTATCATTAAAAAAATCATAATAAATTAGCAAAATAATAATAAAGGTAACAAAACAAACATATCATTTTTTTACTGTTATGTCTCAATTTAAAAATTACATAAGAATTTACAATCGAAAATATGTTTTTAATTAATTATAATATAAAAGTCAACTTTAATTAAATTTTGATGACGTCACAGCTTATCACTAAGGAAGTCGCTCAATTTGTAATAACATTTTTCTAAGAGCAATTTATATAGTTTATTTTTAAATTGCTTGTTTATCGTATGGTTAGTGGCCAACCTATTTGTCAGAGTTGTTCAGGCCGCCCGTAGGCCTCTGACATGGCTTAACGACTGCTGTCGAACGACAACAACCGCGACCGACTGTTCTCTGCACACGGAGGAGCTCAGATGAAATATGCCACTAGCGGTCACCCATCCAGGTACCGACCGCGCCAACGTCGCTTAACCTGCACGATCACTTTCAGACCGTGCTCGCAACTAGGCTACGCCTCCTATTTTTAAATTCAGGCAGGCTTAATTCTACCATGCATTTTGGCAATTTATTGTAAGTTTTAGGAGCCATGCAAACTACACTGTAACCAGACCAGACAGTGTAACCGTTTCTCATACATTAGTCGGACGGACATTAAATGTCAAATGTATGTAACTATAGATAGTGCATTTGAATTTAAACAAACCCTTTGGCTCGCTGTCAGTGCTCACATCATCATTCCAGCGTTACTAGACCGATTTCTGTAGTTGTTGCGGTGATCATCGGTTGCATTCTTGTGTATAAGTCAATGGAATATACCAGAGGCAACATGTTATCACAAAGGCCAAGAGAAAATCCAAACTCTGAAAAAGTGCACGCAGAGGTAGTTAGATTTTATACATTTTGAAACAATCAGCATTAAATATTTACGGGGATCAAAGGACGAAATGTCAATAAAAAGCATTTTGTAGTCAAAACATCAAACTGGGGTGACCGCTTCCCCATGTGTGTGGTGATTTCCCCTGAGCGAAGCCATGGAAAATGAGAGTTTATTTTATATGCTCTTTTACTTTGATTGATTTAAATTACATAATATTTTAAACGCTGGACCATTGTCAGTTGAAAATATTGGAGTTCTTTTATGATTGAGAACAGAAATAGGAATTGGATTTAACTGGTATAAAATGTCTATAGTGACCAAAACTTTCGATTATATGAAAATTCACAAAAATACCTCGCGTTGGTTCTCTATACCTATTGCACCAATCAGCATGTAATATAATAACCATGATAGTAAGAGTATGAAACATGATAAATACGCGGGACTCGAAACTGCCTATATTTTCGTGCCACTCGCGGTAGAGACCACGGGCGTATGGTGCACGGAGGCCAAGGGTTTTGTCCGCGGTTTGGGCCCCGACTGAGAGAGCGCTCAGGTGACCCCCGCGCCGAGTCGTACCTGGTGCAGCGCATCTCGCTGGCTATTCAGCGTGGAAACGCTGCCGTCCCGCCGGGTGCGACTCGGGGCGGTTTATTAGGCTAAGGATGTTGACATTCATGTAATATTTTGACATGAAATAAATATACTGAGTAAAAGATATTAGCATGTATCTCTCTCACTCATCTCTTCTCTTCCTTCGTTTCCTAATATTTTACTTCTGTTTATTAATATTCCGTTATTTATTATTTATATGTTCCGGTAGTGTATTATTAGGGGGTGATCCCTGGCACTCAGGGGATGCCTGAAAATCAGCGCCACAGTGCTAAAAGCGCTACGGCAACAGGCTGAGGCAGTCCCTTTTTTCCGGTGCTGCACGCCACCTTCATCAAACTTAGTTACTTTTGCTTATTTATTTGTTTTTGTAATATATTTGTTTTATATTATTTTTATCTTCTGTACCTAGTTGTTTGTATGCGTGTGTCGCATATATTCAATTGAGCCCTAACGTGCTTAGAAAAGCACGTTATAAATTCTGATAATACGTTAGCCACTAACTACACGAAAATAATAAGATTATTCATTATTGTAGGAGTAGGGGTACCAGTGTGTAAAATGAGGTAGGCGCAAAAGATCCTCAAGGGTCCAAGTGCCGCTGGGATTAAATCCCCCCCCCCCCCCCCCCCCCCGATAGTAGGTTTGTAAAAAATTTAGATTTGTAGTTTTATTCATAATCGCATGTCCAAAATTCAAAACGCTTATCTAGGAAATAAGAAAAATAAAACAAAACTCGAAAAAATAAAGGCAACAATTGAAATTGAAAATGGAAAGAAAAAGGAATTAAATCCAGTCCAAATATAGCGTGAGGGTTGGCGGGGCCGGTCGAGAGACAAATGCCTCCCGTCGTTGGTTCGATGTAAGGAATGAGCGCAGTTAGATAAGAGAATGGTTCGCCGCCCTCGTCAGCTCCTAGACCTACCATTTGTATAGAACTGTCTACAGTTTCTTAAAAAAACAACAATATAAGAAAAACCTCATGTCATTTGTTTATTTACATATATCATAACAACACTAACAGTTATTTTCAAACGTGTGTTACATGGCAAGTTAGTTTTTTTTAGCTGTTGCTCCTAATTTGGTCCTAATGGCGTTTTGGTGGCGACCGCTAAGTGTGCTCCAGCCTGGAGGAGGACTTAAAAACTACTGTAAGAAGGCACCCAGGTGGGTACGGACCTCGGCTTAGGACGTCCCTGGGCAGGGAGGGATCGGGGAGAAGCGGCCTGGAATATGCCGATCGTGAGTGTAAGGCCAGAAACGGGTCGCCGTATCTAGGTGCGGTGTGTGAACTACTATCGGGTGGGACATGTCAAGTTAGATTATACACAACATTGTATTTAATATTGGTACTGAAGTACAATTTTTGCAAAACAAAACGCAAAGCTGTATTTATCTACCTACATGTAGTTAAGAAAATTATTATAAACAAATATCTGAAGATGAGTAAACGAAACCGGTCGTAATTAATAAAATACAGTAAAAACCTGTGAAACAGTATATTATTTGAGTCTAATCATGTACTACAAGTTTCACCAAGTACCAACAACCGCAAGTATTAACACATTTGTGAAGATTATCACCGCAACAGCCAACTTGGGTTCGCAGGCGATTAAGCGTTTTTCCAGGTTGGCCACGGGAGTTTGAAACCCGGTGGTAGGTCTTCTTTTGGCAGTATGAAATCTTCAGCGGGTATTTCTCCCGCCACAGCTTGCATCTTACTTCTGGCGGGTTCTTTCCAGAGTCGATTTTCACATCAAGAATCACCTATTTATGTTTCTATCAAAATTGGTTGGAAAACTTGACCGGAACAAAAAAACCCGGCTACATAGCCGAATTAAATAAAACTATTTTTTAATTGCGATTTCCATAACAAATTATAAAAATAGCGGTAGCGCTATCGTGACAGGGTTTTTATATTCCTGACATAGAATAGTAATTCTAAGTACTAGTACCTAATATCCTGGTCAGGGTTTATATAGAACTAATATCCTGCTCTTAGCGATAAGGCCGCCTAAATTGTACTTCACTATTTCTTTTTCTATCTTTTGTTTGTTGTTTTCTATTTGTGCAATAAAGTGTATTTTTAGTGTATCTGTTGTTGTATAGTGTATAAGTATAAGTGGGTTGTATTTGTCATCAGTCCACTACTTACGATGTTTTATATTAATTATACAAAAGGTACAAATATAATTATAGACTTAAGTCATTATTTTCGTTTATCGTAACAAACAATCTCGTGTTCGCGAAAAAAAATTAGTCAGGAATATAACCAATAGATAATTCGATATCAGTTCAAAGATAAACGATAAAACTATCGATAACATATAGCGGTGGTAGGTCTAATAAATTAGAAGTGAAACCGAAACCGAATTTTGACTTTCTATTATCGAAAGAAAATACGTTTCCTTGTTACTTTCAATTATGCTTACTCTAAACAGTTTTCTTACAATTTTTTTACAAGCCAGAAACTAGGAGAAGCTGGTGTCATGAATTCTAAAATCTAAGTTATGTTTGTGTTATTTTCGTGCTCTACATAATACTTACTTACTTACTCCGCTGGCGCAGCGACCCGAAGTGGATCTTGGCCTCCGATACCAAAGAGCGCCATCGCTCTCTCTCCTGCGCAGTCTCGAGCCAGTCAGGCGCCCGGAGCTCCCGCAGATCCTTCTCCACTTCATCGCGCCAGCGGTATCTGGGACGTCCGACCGGACGTCGTCCGTTAGGGCGTCCCACATACGCTCGTTTAACTGCCCGATCCTCCCCCATCCTAGTGATGTGTCCGAGCCATCGGAGTCGAGCGCTCTACATAATAATGTCTTTTAATTTACTGTATAAAATAGTATCGGTTTCATTATAAACAGAATTATTAAGAACCACATTGGCTTATCTGGTCGTTTTCTCGGAATATGTCTGAAACCATCGATCAACACTAACCTAAAAGTATTTGCTATTGATATCTATAGGTACCTGAACACAACGCATTAATCACAACAGCTGAAACCTATCCCTGCTGAAACCACAGGCGGTGTGTTGAGTCGAAAAGAAATATAAAACAGAAAAATAAATGACTTGCATGATGCGTTGTCGAGATTTAACAAATACGTTTCTAAAATTGTGCTTGGACAACAAAGTAATAGTGATACTCAGTTTACTGACATTTGCCCTATTTGTGTCCACACTGACATTAGCTGGCCAGAAGAACCGTCTGATCAATGAGCTGGAAGAGCTAAAAGCTAGTTTAAACCCACCTGTTAATGGCGATGGAAATGATGGGCCAAACGGCAGTGAAAGTTTTGTGAAAATTGCCAATGTGAATGTTATCATTTTAACAGTGTTTACCACATATATTTTGAATTTGGTGAGCACGTAACAGAGCTTACCATGTGTTGTGGAGTCTACCAGTCTACCTACATTAAGATCAGAAATATAATAACCCAAGTACTGAAGATGGAAGACGTTAAAAGGATAAGTGCAAAGAACAATTTGTATTACGTTTTTTGGATTGAAAATATTGATTGATTAATAATATGTTTATTAAAAAATATTGAATTGGTATGTTTGCCTTTTCATTTATTTTGAAAACGAATATAACTTCGATTGAGGGTATGATGTTAAAAGGTTAAAGTAGGTACGATAAGGTAGTTAGGTACTCGTACTGAAATTTTATTATATAGTCGACATTGACTCCGATTCCGGGGTGGCCGCCAAATCTAAAGCTAAACGTAAGTGAAACTGTCATGATCATATAGGTACTAGATTGTGTATGAGTGAACGGGACGTTTCATTTAGCGATAAACGCTAAATTTCACGGCCACCCCGGAATTGATGTCAATATTTCACGCTCAGATTTTTTAAAAGTTTAAACTAACCTAAAAATAAAATAAAAACTTTATTGAAAACATCACAATACTTGTAAATCGAACAATACCCTGACTCCCAAACTAGGCGAACCTGTATCTTGGAAGACAGGTTAGATTAGGTTAGGTTATTAGGTTTATATACCTACTTACATGATTATCTATAGTATACCATGACAATTAGCTAAAAATATTTTTACAGGAGTTCAAATATCTATACTATAATACGAGTACCTATTAGTACAAGAGCTGGCTTGAAAATTACCTACGTCATACCTCTTTCGCATTATTATAGGTCGTTGACCGCACTTTAGTTATGTAAGAAACCTAGTGTCTGTCGGGGTTTCATTGGTCCGTTTCGGAGATATACCAACTTACTACGACATATTTTTAGGCAAAAAATTCGTCGATAAACCACAAGAGCTGGCATGAAAATAACCTACGTCATCTGGTACCTCTCGCATTGTTATAGGTCGTTGACCACACTTTAGTTATGTAAAAAAACTAGTGTCTGGTTTCATTGGTCCGTTTCGGAAATATACCAACTTACTATGACATATTTTTAGGCAAAAAATTCGTCGTTAAACCACAAGAGTTGGCATGAAAATTACCCACGGCATCTGGTACCTCTTTCGCATTATTATAGGTCGTTGACCGCTCTTTAGTTATGTAAGAAAACTAGTGTCTGTCGGGGTTTCATTGGTCCGATTCGGAGATATACCAACTTACTATGACATATTTTTAGGCATAAACTTCGTCATAAAACCACAAGAACTGGCATGAAAATTATCTACGTCATCTGGTACCTCTCGCATTATTATAGGTCGTTGACCACAATTTAGTTATGTAAGAAAACTAGTGTCTGGTTTCGTTCATCATCAACTTACTATGACATGACACTAATTTGATTTCAGTACTTTATGAAGATCCATTGGTATATGAGTCTCCCTGCATTTAAAATTTCAGGAGTGACTCCACCTGCACTAATGATTTTCTAATTCATAAGCTGTTTTTTGTAAAATTAATTTAGTTTTTAACTCGACAAAATACGTATTCAGATAGGGAATTGTCCCTGAGCAACAATGTCAAATCAAATTATTATATATATAATATAAACCTCCCCCCTTGCCGCTCCCGATGCAAAGGTGCATAACGCTTGCGGCGTTACCGCGCTGGATCGTTATGGCCAACCTTTGCACCAGGAACGACCCGGAGCGAGGGTCACAATCCCTCTCCCTAAGGCGACGGCCAATCTCACCCACAAATGTTTGTTTTTTGTTTTTTACTTAGTTAACAAGGTTCTATGTTAGGTAACGTGCAACTTTTACGATTATAAAAAATTGCTAAACAAGTCTTAAGCTTCCCAGATCAACCAAGACACCGTCAGCAGCATTGCCAGCCTGTCGTTTCATGTAGCCAAGCTAAACCTTTTCCCTGTGTATTATATGTCACACAAAAAAACTGACGAATATCTTTTCACTGACGATATTGTGTACGGTTACAATTAACACATAATGTTTTTTGTCATTTCTAAAACATACAATACTCTGTGGCAGATTATTCTTAGGAATTACTTCATTTGAAGACATAGGGCGGGGGTTCATAGGGTTTCATATAAATTCGTTCAATTTGTTATTCTGATGACGTCATTAACCTTAAACGTGAGTGAGCAAATTCCCTTCGAAAGATAACTGGGTACCTCCCTGTATTTCGAGATGATTTATTAGATGTCGGCTCTACATCAAGACTTTAAAAAATACCGGTTAAAACTGGTAACTTAACCATATTAATACGACTCAGGGTATGTAAGTGGATTTGCCTTGAAACTCGGCTGATTTTGATAGAATTTATTGTGGAAAGTGAAATAAGTATTTTCTTTACGAAATATTTTGAAATTCAACCTATTTGAAGAAAGCACTACGGCGGGTGGCGTAACTGGTATACTATTTTTCTGTTTTTTTTTTATAATTTGGCTACGACATACAGGCAGGCGGGTCACCTGATGGTAATAGACACGTGCAATACCAGGGGTATTGCTTGTGTGTTGCCGGCCGTGGTGGGAGAGGACTTTTTTAACGTTCTTTTTGAAGCATCCCATGTCGTAGCGCTGCGGGATAACGTCGGGTGGAAGAGAGTTTCACATTTTACAGGTGCGTGGCAGAAACGTTCGTGTAAAACGGGTCGTGGTAGACACCCAAGGCGTCTAGAAAGTGCGGGTGAAAATTGAGCCGCCGACGAGATTCGATTGAAGAAAGTAGACGAGACGGCACCAAGTCAAATAGTTCTGAAAAGCTGTTTTTTTAAAATGAACAAGTGGTTCAATGTTTAAAATATGGTGACTGTTTAAAGGCCATCGCATATTATACCAACAACCCGGCACCAACTCAACACAGAGCAAAGCATTGAAATGTGAGCTTTATATCGTATTACATACAGTAGGTTTTCAAAATTTAAGTGAAGTAGTAGTCGTCGATGAATGGTCAACGCGTGGGCCACTCGTCGAACAACAACTTCACTCATACTGATACTCATTTATTAAACACCATCGGGACACCAGGAACTGTTAGTTACGTCATGCTTTTACAATAACTTAAAATTTAAAACACAATTCCTGCTAACCATACACATAACTGGACAGGAGCGAATAGACCAGCCGATTTACATATAAAAAATTAAGATTGTAGCAGCTGTAAAGGGGCTTTGTCATTTATCTAAATTAATAAATAATAAAATTAATATAAAAAAATAAAAAAAATATAAAAATTTATTAATGCAGACAGTATCTTTTACATTTTCTCAGATTTCCCTGGCTCCTACACTAGGATACCCTGTGTTGTGGGGGCCAGAAATTATGAAAAAACATAAGGCAATTCTAAATTAAACGGTATAGTATGCGTGTATATGGTGTGTGTGAGGGGTGTGTGCGTGAGATGGCGTGTGTGTGATGTGTGGTGTGTGTATGTGGTGTGTGTATGTGTGTGTGCGTGTGTGTGTGTATGTGTGTGTGTGTGTGTGAGGGGGTGTATGTTGGTAGGTGTAAGGGTGTTGGTCAGGGTGTGTATATCTGCTGTAAAGGGGCATTGTCGTGCAAATAATAATTATAGTAAATTATAGCTACTGTAAATTTTTGCTGTCACTTTATTCGTTAGTCCACCAGTTTAGTTATGTTAGGACCTATCAATAAAACTATTGATTTAGTAAAAGTTGCACAATATTTACTTACTCATACACACTGTTATATTTTTATTTTTTACTAATCGAATCGTCTACACGGATCCATGAAGCACAATAATATTATCATAAAATGAAACAATCTCGAGATTACAAGAAATACTAAACCTTAACATTCAGAAAATACAGTCTTTTTTTAGCCACTAGATAATACGTAATCAGTTCTATAGATAATGGTAATCGAACGATAGCAGATAATATTGAAACGAATAACGTATTTATTACAACAAAAGTGAGCCAAAGAGTCGTGTTTTAATTTGAAAAATATAACAGCAAAAATGAGTTGTTCGATGCGCTGTCGGTATTACAGTGAGGTTTTCTTACGCTGGTGTTCAAATAACAAGGTGATAGTGGTTCTGAGTTTGCTATCGTTCTGCCTGTTTGTATCCACACTGGCTTTGTCGGGACAAAAAAGCGGTTTACAGAATGAAATACAAGAAATAAGAAATAGTCTGACCACTCCAACTCCGCCGGGTGGAGATGGAAATGGAGATGGTGATGGCGATGGAAATGGCGACGGCGACGGAGACGGCGATGGCAATGGCGACGGAGACGGCGATGGCAATGGTGACGGCGACGGAGACGGCGATGGCAATGGCGACGGAGACGGCGATGGCAATGGCGACGGCAATGGAGACGGCGATGGCAATGGCGACGGAGACGGCGATGGCAATGGCGACGGCAATGGAGACGGCGATGGCAATGGCGACGGAGACGGCGATGGCAATGGCGACGGCGATGGCAATGGCGACGGAGACGGCGATGGCAATGGCGACGGCAATGGCGACGGCGATGGCAATGGCGACGGAGACGGCGATGGCAATGGCGACGGCGATGGCAATGGCGACGGAGACGGCGATGGCAATGGCGACGGCGATGGCAATGGCGACGGAGACGGAGACGGCGACGGAGAAGGCAATGATAATGAAAACGAAAATGAAAATGACCATAAAAATGATGAGAAACCTGAACCAGAAAATTTTAGAGGAGGTGGTATACCGGTCCAGAATGACGAAATAAAAAAAGAAGGGAATGATGATGAAAACTATAGTAGAATCAGTGTGAAAAACAGTTTGCTTAAGTTAATGAGTAATTTAGCATAGCTATCGTCTTAATAAGCAACTAAAGTTAATAATTTAACATAAATTAGAATGTAAGGAAGTATTGGCAAGGGATGCTCTCTTAAGTGAGGTAAGTAAAAAACTGCCTTCCCTTTATCCTTTCCTCCATCGGGTGTATTCCTCTCCTTCAACCCTTTTCTATAGCCAGTAGCTTATTCTTTCTCAAGTTGGTGCTCAGAAGGGAGACCCTCTTGGCCCGCTTATCCTCAGCCTTACCATTCAAAAAGCCATCGCCGATATTAAGTCCCCCTTTAACATCTGGTACCTCGATGTCGGCACAATAGGGGGCGTGCCGGAAGTTGTCGAGAGAGGCTTACAAATTTTAATTCCGCTGCTAAAGGAGCTGGGGCTGGAGGTAAACACGGCCAAGTGTGAATTCTTTCCTTGAGTCCCGTGGATGCTTTTCCCACTTTGAATCTTTAATACCCGGTCTTAATGAGATGAGCGTCAGTAACTTTTATCTTTTGGGCTCATACATTTTTCTTGAATCTATCCCAGAGGCTATTGAATCCCGCACTAGTTTGCTTACCTTCGCTCGGGAGCGTCTAAAAAACCCGTCGACTCATGTTGCTTTGGTCCTGCTGCGGATGTGCTTTGCGGTACCCAAAATAACGTACCTGCTAAGGACGACCCCAACGTGACTTTTTCCACAAGAGATCTCCTCGTTCGACGATGAGCTGAAGCTGGCGGTCGAGAGCCTAGTTAATATCTCAATGAGCGAAGATCAGTGGAGCCAAGCGACCTTGCTGATCAGACTCGGTGGCCTGCGGATACGGCGCGCGCTGGGTGTGGACCCAGCGACCCCCGATTTTCCTGGCGTCGGCGCATGGGGTTGCGTGCGGATCTTTTCACTAATATACTGTCCATCGATGGTGACAAAGCGAGCATCCCTTATGTGTCTGACGCCTTGGCAGCCTAGTCAGCAATTAACCCGGGAGCGGGTGTACCAGAGGCCGCATCTAAGCAGCGCGCCTGGGATGACGTGGGGTCTGAGGCCATATTGTTTCGGCTCATTAGTGGAGCCTCGGGGGCTGATCTGGCCAGGTTAAGGGTGGTGCCGCGGTCAGAATCCTTGCACTTGTTGTTCCATGGTTGAAGCCAATGGCCATCACGCACTGAGTTGTTGTCGGTGCTCGGGGACTTTCCCGTGTCACCACGCTCTCAACGACATGATCCGGAGAGCCTTAATATCCGCTAATGCCCCATGCGTGCTTGAGCCCCCGGGTCTAAGCCGCACTGATGACTCTTGCCTTCAATGCGGCCAGACGGCTTGACCCTGGTGCCTTGGAAGCGGGGTAGGTGTACTATGGGATGCCACATGTGTCAGCAACTTCGCTGCCAGTCACCTATCGCGCACGAGACGGACGGCCGCAGCGGCCGCTGAATTGGCCGCCGCTAGAAAAACTGACAAAGACTCTGCACTCCAGCACAATTACAGGTTTATTCCTTTTGCTGTTGAGATTTCAGGCTGCTGGGGTGCGGAAGCAAAGGCATTCGTAAGTAATATTGGCCGTCGTTATAGCGAAATGGGTTGTGACCCTCGCTCCGTGCCGTTCCTGATGCAAAGGCTGGCCATAGGGATCCAGCGCGGCAACGCCGCAAACGTATAACATATAATAATGTAGGTACATTGACGGCTTTATATTATGTGACGACTTATTTTTTAAGAAGTTGTATTCAATAAACATTTATTAAGTCGTAAGTATATAAGGGAAATTCTGAATAGTTCTCTGCATACACTTGGTACAAAATATGAATGTAAGGAAGATATAAAAGGTAAGGTAGGATATGGGTAAGGACGCAAAAAGTTGTACATTTTGAAAAAAATATGTCTTCAAGGTTTGGTTTTTGTGAGGAAAAAATAATAATTTAGATATGACTTTTAATGGAAAGTTATATTCAAGAATAATCGTTACATCCTAAGAAACATTCAGAATTAGCCAAAACATGTTTATGATTCCATTTAGTATAAAATATTGAGGTTGTTAGTAAGTAGTAATTTTAATCTATATACAAAAATGAAGGGTCTCCTGACTACCCTAAATTTAGAAAAAAATCATAAAAAAGGGTATAGAATATTATGAAATTTTGTAACCTACGACTAGATCGTTAAAAATCTATGAAAAGAGACAAAAACAATTGAAATTTAATGATGTTTTGGTGAAAAAAATTACATTTAAATATCTCCAAAATTGTTCCGTTGTGTTATGACAGGTTTGTTATTGTGTAAAATTGTTCTCTGTGATAGTAACTACATTTCCAAAGCGGCAACTCCTGGAGTAAACTGTCAAATAAATATTTTTCGCCAGTCATCTTTGTGTTCCTAGTTCCAAAAACATTAAGCGTGTGTGTCAATTTATTATTATTACGTTTATTATTACGTTTCAAACGTAAAATATCAATGTATTTGGCGCCGATATTTACGATAGATGTTAAAATTCTCCCGTGTGTTTATTCCAATGTGTTATGTGTGTTACGTTGTGTGTTATATACACGGGAATAATTAATATACTTTCACTAAATAGAAGCTAAATAAATGCTACAGACAAGACGACGTTTGGCATGCATCAAAAATTATAACCTACAAATAATTTTCTAACGCTAATTGTAATTTTCCTTTTTGGGGTCAATAAATTGTCCAATGTAAACTTTTCTTCCAGTGTCTTATTGTGTGTTACATTTTTCAGTGTGTTAAAGTACAATTTTAAACGGCCTTACCGATACAAAAGTGAAAAACATAAAAAATTTAGAAATTAGCTGATGTATCGAAAATGTCGATTAGAACTTTTGGTTAACTCTTTCACTATCACTAAAAATATTGATTACACGAAAAACTAAACCTAAATAATCAGAAAATACAGTCTGAAATATTTGTGTAGGCACTAGATAATTTGTAATCAGTTCTATAGATAAAGCTTAGGTAGTCGGACGATAGTAGATTGTATTGAAATAAATAACGTACTAGTTTTTATTACAACGAAAGTGAACCTAAGAGCCTTTTTGTAAGATGAAAAATAAAAATGTAAAAATTAGTTGTATGATGCGCTGTCGGATTTACTAGAGTAGGTTGCTGATGACATAAATTACAAGAAACTGTTTTCTTTAGTCTCGTGTTATCTCTATTTAGAGTTATGGCGAACAGAGTGATAGTAATTTAGTAATTTGAAGGCGGTTTTTATTTATATTAAAAGCACATGCAAATGCACAAACAAATTAAGAATGTAGTAGGTCTATTGAAAAATGTGCTCTACAGTTTTTAGTATCAGTCATGTGTTGTAATCTATGTATCATTGTACAAAATAAGATTAGCGTTAATTGAAATCCTAGTGCGTAAGCATAATAATATTTTTGATAACCTGTGTTTTTACTTATCTTAATTCCCTTTTGTGCTTCTATACATTTACTTCGAATGATAAGTAAGTGTTTATTCTGAAAGTCTAACTGGTAACAATTATGGTCCATGCTTCTTTTCCTTTATTGTTTTCAATTATAATCTAAAATCTCATAGCAGTAAGCAGTGAGTAACTATCCCATTAAATACATTTCTGTAAAAAGAGACCAAGTCTCGTGTTGGCCGTTTGGCCATAAAAAGTAGTGAGATCTCATCTATAGCCAAATCTGCGGTATATGTCTATGCCAAATTTCAACTTTTTAGGACTAACGGAATTACCTTAGATTTTTGAAGATCAATGAGTGAGTGAATGAATCAGTGAATCAGTGAGTGTCAAAATAGCCTAACTTTGCATTTGATTTATTAAGAAACTAAAAGAGAATGGAACATGTAACATGATGGTTTACTTTAGCTTGTTAACTTCTGACGTCGAAAGTTTCAGCCTTCTAGTAATCTCTGATACAAAGTTATAGGCGTATTAAAACAGGCCGAAATGCTACCAGAGAAGGGTGGTAGTGCCCCTTTTTTTTCTACTCGACTTGGCGGGGACACTACCGTACAACTACATAAGTTCCGCGGCAGTGTAAATTGAGCTTTAGGGTGTTATTTAGACAGACGCGATCGATGTCGGTCGCATTGATGCCTTTAATAAACGTCGGCCACGTAGGTGTATGTTGATCAATTATTGCGGCTTTTAAAACACGTAGAACGACAATTGATCAACCTTGTGCTACATGTTGCGATCAATCGATGATGCTTGAAAATCAGCGCCGCAGTGCTAAAAGCGCTACGGCAACAGGCTGAGGCAGTCCCCTTTTTCCGGTGCTGGACACCACCTTCATCAAACTGAATTACTTTTGTTTATTTACTTTTATAATATATTTGATTTATATTATTTTTGTCTTCTGTACCTAATTGTTTGTATGTGTGTATCGAAAATAAATAATCTTTCTTTCTTTCTTTTAATCAACCAAAGACGAATATTTACATCGATCAATCGACAATCGCACGATCGACGCCGGATCAATGCTCAATCGAAGGCAGATTGGTTTGGTTTAATGGCAAACAATGATGGACGTTGAACGGTCTATAATCAATGTTGATAAATACCACCTATCTATGTCGATCGCGCCGCTCTAAAACCCTTAGTCTGAAGGTAACTTTGGCTATAAGAAATACATAATGAACCGTGTTCGGAACCAACCTACACCACCAAACCAACCAACCTTCAGGCTAAGTTTCTAAAGTTAAATTTTACAGCTTTATTTAGTCAGATCTTTGGTTGTACCCATGACCGGCCCTAGACGACCCTGGGACATAATGAACAGTGTTCGGAACCAACCTACACCACCAAACCAACCAACCTTCAGGCTAAGTTTCTAAAGTTGCCAATTTTGCCAAAGATGCCAATTTGGTCAAGTTTAACGCCTCAAAAACGCAGGCGTGTCTATTCACCGCTAAACGGAGTCCCTTCCACCTGACTCCGACTTTCCGGGATGTATCCGTACCGATTACTGACCACCTCAGCCTTTTGGGGTTGGATCTGACTTCCAATCTCAACTTTGGGCGCTCCATTGAGTCAAAAGCTAAGACCGCAGCCAAAAAATTGGGCATCCTGAGTAAGGTTAGGCGGTACTTCACGCCGGGACAGCTTTTAAACCTTTACCAAGCTCAAGTCCGGTCGTGCATGGAGTACTGCTGCCACCTGTGGGACGGCTCAGCTAAATACCAACTGGCTGCCCTTGACTCGGTGGAGAAACGCGCTAAGCGCCTTATAGGTGACGAATCGCTGGTGGAAGCTAGACTGCAAAGTCTGGAACATCGGCGCAAGGTTGCCTGTCTATCGGTATTTTATAGGATACATTTCGGAGAGTGCGCATCGGAATTGCACGACCTAATTCCAGCATCTCCATTCCGCCTTCGGACTACCAGGCGCGGGGAGGGGTTCCATCCTTATGTTGTTGATATCCCATCTGCTCGTACGAAGCGATTTGCTTCTTCATTCATTATGCGAACGGCTAAGGAATGGAACAGCCTGCCGGCGTCTGTATTTCCCGAATCCTACAACCTTGGGATCTTCAAGGCCAGAGTGAATAGGCATTTACTGGACCCGCGTGCTCCATCGTCGACCTCATCGTCGCTTACCATCAGGAGAGATCGAGGTCAAATGCGGGTTTAGTTATACATAAAAAAAAAAAAAAAAAAAAGTTAAATTTTACAGCTTTATTTAGTCAGATCTTTGGTTGTACCCATGACCGGCCCTAGACGACCCTGGGACATAATGAACCGTGTTCGGAACCAACCTACACCACCAAACCAACCAACCTTCAGGCTAAGTTTCTAAAGTTAAATTTTACAGCTTTATTTAGTCAGAATGGGCCGTCATCTTCGTCACCTAGCCCTCTAGCGGGGGGCCATCACATTAGAATATAAATTGAACTCTTTATATAAACATTTATAATTTGCATTTAAGGGGCGATCATACGATTGGTAAAATATAAATAATTTACCTCAAATAGGGTGCTCTATTTTATTAGACGCAAATATTTTGAGGTGCTGCATGGATATAAGTGTTACTTGAAAAAAATAAACATCCCTACAAATTTTTCATTAAAAAAATGGATATTGTTGTAAGTACATTGACGCTTTGGCTGACGTAGTGGTTAAATCTAAATACAAAATGTAATAATACTGTCACACATACACATATACTGGATTATGTAACAGTGAAACATGACTACTTTCGTTTAGCGATGACTAAAAGCTAGTGATACTCCGGAAAAACATTAGGAAAAGTCTCCATTATGATATGAATTAACCCATACTTTTCTTAAGCTATCAATGTATGGACAGTCTCCTCGGTAACATGATTGTTTCAAAGCGGGCTTCGGAAAATCGCGTTATGTAATGACTACATACTTGGGGCTGAGCTGGGCTTGACTACTTACAAGTATTATTGTTCCAATTTCAAATTAGTCAAACGTTACTTCCACAGAAATCAGACTAGCAGCTCTTAGGGTGAATTTCAGGGTAATTTAACCGTCACACCATCCTGCCACATTGGTGTGGCAGATATGATTTTTTTTCCTAACTGCCACACGAGTGTGAGAGTTAGGAATTTATGTTCCTAACCGTCACACCATTTTTAAGCGAAGAGAAAAAATAAAATATTTACTTTTTTGTCGATCATCTTTTGTTTTTTCCGGTCGTCTTTTGTTTTTCCAATAATGTTATATGTATTTATAGACGGTTACGTCCCATAATGACCACTTCCCATAATTACCACTCCCAAAAAGACCTGTTCCCAAAAGAACCACTCCCAAAACGACGCATAACTTCTGAAGTTCCTATACTACGGATAGTAGGTTGTATGGAAGTTCAGAAGTTGCGTCGTTTTGGGAGTGGTTCTTTTGGGAACAGGTCATTTTGGGAGTGGTAATTATGGGAAGTGGTCATTCAATTCCTAAACAAACAATTCCTAGGATGGTGTGACGGTTAGTCTTACCCCGAATTTCAAAATATTTGGTTATTTCAGTTCAGTTAGCTAAACCTAGGTACCAAGATATTTTCTTTCAAAGATATATTATGTACTTATAGTATAGCGTCATCATGATCATAAGCCCGTCGTAACAAGACAAAAGATCTGTTACACTTTTAAGTTGGTCCGCACTGTCAAAATTCATGCATTGGATTCATATTTATTTTCGATCCGGCTCGATTCATTTCGAACAAATTTTTGGGAAAAATATATGTATGAGATTGATGTCAAATGCGGGTTTAGGTGTAACTAAAAAAAATGTTTTATCCTGTCGTTTAAATCGATAATTTTGTGTACGTCTTCGCCTTAATACCTACCGGTGGCAACACGAGCGACGTTCAGCTAATACGTTATAAATATTCATAGTCATAAGTAGCTCCCGAGCTATCGAACGTTTACCACTTGCCCATCTTTCTTAGGCCTCCTTACATCCATTCGAACCCTCTTATTTGATCAACGTTTCTAAAGAATCAAAGCGGCAGGGGAGATCTTCAAAACTGGTCATCTGAGCATTACCCACTGTATAGGGATTTCGATACACATTATACGATATTTCAATACAGTATTTATATATCCTTGGAGAGCTGGATCTGAGGATATATTTTGATATTGTTTTGAAGGAATACGTGTATTTCAATTCGATTATGCATGAATTAAAATGATTTCGGAGCGGAGTGCCCACTTTCGCACATTATTTTTCTGTAAATTGTGGATTATGTCTATCTATCTTATCTGTAATCTCTCAAAAATTTGGATATTTCCTTTGTCGATATATTTGCGGATATTGACAAATATTTTATCTATGGTTCACCTCTATCTATAGGTAAGTTTAATTGATCGGCTTTATGTATTTCAAAATACGGACCTCATTTATTAGTGAAATAAGGTAAGTCTAGTACTTTAATAAAATCATATTGCAATCGGTTGACGTTTTATTTAATCTGCAAAATAATTATTGCCATATGAATTTCAGATATTTATTTCTCATGATTCTCGACCAATAATTTCGATTATTATTTGGATCAAATTGTAGATTTCTTGTAAAATTATACCGGAAGGTGATGAAAGCTCGCGCCGGCATTATGCCATACATCTCGATAGGGCCGGAGTTAGGGGAGGGCAATAGGAGCTGGAGGCCCAGGGCCCCCACAAGAGAGGTGGAGAGGGGTCTCCACAATATTATTTTCGATATTTTTTAGGTAAAAAAGTGATTTACTCCGGGAGCTAGATGTTATTGAAATTATTGACGATTTTTCGTGGAAACAAGCTCGCAGTTCTATTTGCCTTAGTAGGCAAGTATATTTGTGGATTATTTGTATAGTATTAATATACTATTAACTTTTTTCTATTTGTTGTACATTGCTATATCTTCATCAGTTAAAAGCATTTCGATTGTCTTAAAATAAATAAAAAACTCTGAAAAAGTTTTTTTTTCGTCTGATTTCAAAAATAATGGGTCTCCACTTCTTCTTTGTCCCAGAGCGTTCAACCTTCAAATCCTGCCCTGCATCTCGATGCCATTCACGATACGAGGGTCTCATCAAAGGGCGTATAAATGAGATCACTTCCCTCCTTCCCTCGAGATGCCTCCCCTCTTCATAAAGGTTCGCCGAAAATTTATGAAATAAAAATATTCCCGATGTTTGAACTGGAGATGTTGGTTGTGTTTTTTTGTCTTGGAGTTTTATTGGTAAAGTAACTATAATAATATGAAACAGACTAAAGGAGTATCCACAGAAATCGGACTAGTAGCGCTCTCTCCTCTAGAATGATGATGTGAGCACTGACAGCGAAGCAAAGGGTTTGGGCAAATGTCCTTATAATTTTGACAAATTTCATACATTTGACATTTCAATAGCAGACTGAATGTATGGGGAGATGCTCACAGCGCATGCGTCAACTGGCAGACGCGATTTCCATATATAATTTCCCTAGCGAGCAATCTACCTACAAGGCGTGAATTTCAAAATCTTTAGGAGCATCGTATAAAGAGATAAAGGAATAATGTGTACTCGATTGATTGATTTTCATGTGATATATCATAAACTATAATGTATAGTATAGTATATATATAGTATACGTATGTAAAGTATATGATGTATGTATATTTAACGTATTCCATTGCTTTGATGACGTTTTAAAAATAATTTGCCGTAATTTTGATTTCATACTAATTTTTTTTGGGATGTAAGAGGACTAATTTATTTTATTTTGTATATAAATTTAAAGATATTGCTGAAGGATTCAGTTTAATAATTATTTCTATACAAGAAAGTAACGATTTTTCATGTCCCATTTTTTATGGTAACGGAATGGAACTAAAATATATATACAATAGCATAAAAGTTTAAAGTTGTTTTCGGTTATTTGTAATTTTTTTATTGACTGCAGAGTTATACACATCTAATTAAGCGTTAATTTGAAAAAATAAATCCGAATTTATTTTTATATTGGCTTGTTTGTTGGTCACGGAATTTTCCCAAAAAAATCTCCCAATGTGCAAGTCGGGAAAATAATCTTGTAGGTCTACAAGATTTCTCGGTACTATTACGAGACCTTTCCCTTTTATATTCCGTGTACACATTATAAAGTTCGATTTACCCACTGAACAACTAATGGTACATAAACATAAGAGTACAAAACCTAATTAATAACAACCGCAAAAGCGAAATACATGTACGAAAGGCTTCAATGAAACTTGTTTTGATATTATGGCTAGAAGTTCGGCAGTTAGCAGGCCTAGACACTTTGGAGTTAGTACAAATAGTGAGGGGAAGCGGGGAATAATTACGCAGGATGTAACGATTACCTAGTTGATCCCATACTGGTTAAAATTACACATATTTGTTATCAATAACTGGTAATTGCTATATTTCCTGTAAATTCAATTCAATTTATTTAACTAATTTGACATAAAGGCCACTCCACATTCGCGCAAGAATTCTTGCCAAGAAACACCGCGAGTATTAGCTTGATGTATCTTCTACTGTACGTTTACCGAATGCTACAGTGAAGAAAATATAGATATCTATCTATATTTTAATGTAACTAATTACAGGAAAAGTACTATAGTGTTTATATCTATCTACATCAGCTTTCCTTTACTATGTTTTTCTTCACTGTAGTATTCGGTAAACGTACAGTAGATACATCAAGCTAATACTCTGTGCTAATAATCGCAATAAGTTTTTGTTATGATTTGATATTTCTAAAGCCGCCACTACATTCGCGCAAGAATTCGCGCGAACAGCCCGCGGTTAGGAAAGTCCGCGGGGGAGAACCGAGAAGGGATCCATATTCATGCCGTTTCGCAGTTTTTCTTGGAAAGAATGCTGTCGAACGACAACAACCGGGACCGACTGCTTAACGTGCTTTCCAAGGCACGGAGGAGCTCAGATGAAATATGCCACAAGCGGTCACCCCATCCAGGTACCGACCGCGCCAGCGTCGGTTAACCTGCACGATCAGTTTCGTACCGTGCTCGCAACTAGGCTACGAGCTCCTCGATTAACGTCGCGAAAGACAGGGACACTTAGTTATCTCTAGAGGAAGCGTTTACCCGCAGAGGGGTACCAATCTAAAAAGAAAAAAAAATATTCTTAATAATTTTAATTAATGCAACTAACCTAATGTATGTAATATGATGCACTATACTTGCATGTAATATGATGACCCTTTCCTCTCGTGAGTCCGCTGTAAGCCTACAAATCGAAACCGTGCTCTGTGCGGTCCCACCTGGCCGCGTTTGGTGGATATAACGGCTCTCCACACTTCCAGAGTGGCTCGCTCCTAATGACCAAAGTTTCCAGTGTTGCCAACTTAATACACGAAATTACCCTACCGTACACGATACATGGACTAATGGCGTGGGCGGACAGTATTGCCGCTATCGACATTAAATTGCCCAGTTTAATTTGCTGTGTACATTGGTGTTTCTAATTATAGATGTATGTAGGCAGTAGGTATTATTCTTTCAAAGTGAACAACTCGCAGTATAAATCAATTTGAGGTTTTAAATTAACTGAATTTAATTGAATAATTATTATTTTTGTTTTATTTTCTATTTCATTACGATTTGTTATTTTGTTTATTATTTTAATTGTTAATTTTATTGTTATTTTGTGTCAGATCAGAGGGTAATGATGAATAGATGGCCCGCTATCATTCTTCGGGTTGTCCTCACCCTGTGGTTCCATTTATGCTTTAAAAAACAGCGAAATATAATTTAATAACTATATTGTCTCAATCAACTTGGAGTTATTAAACAGCAATAGGCTACTGTCTTATCCCACAACGGTAACTGGTCACGGATTAATCATTTTAACCGCAACCAATAGCTTCCGGAGTAACCTTAACTTTAACCGGTTACTGCCCAGCCAGCTGACAGCAACTAGTCGCAGTTCAGTCACCTAACAGCAACCACTAGTCACAGGTTAGACATTCAATAGTAACCGGCCATACAAGAGTCCCTTGATAGCAACCAGTTACGGTTAATTATTCGGAAATGCAATATTCTCGAATAAAATATCAAATCCGACTGCCTCGTCGACGAGTCGCAAGTGAATGATGCCACCTTGTCTCGGGCGCCCGCTTTTATAGAGGACAGGTAGTGGCGGGCGGCATGACGTGGGTATCGGCTGTTGCTGCGTGATTTCTTCGTCGCAAGCGCAGGTGGGCATTGCACGTGCACTATGACGTCACTTGTTGTTTGCGCTGACATGTACTTTGTATGAATATTATTGACGAACAAAAGTGTACAATTTGTACCAACTTGGAATAAACGAATTGAATTGAATTGGGAAAATGAATCATGGCATTTCTCTTTTTAACTACGAAAATGGTACTTAATAAAGTCGGTATTTATTTTGGTAAGCCAGACTGCAGTTACATTTGTTCCATATGAATGTGCCGGCCATAAAGAATAGCATCACCCCATCTCCTCCCGTGGGTGTCGTACGAGACGACTAAGGGGTTTTGTGGATACTATTCTACACCTAGTAGACGGCGATAGGCTCGCCAACTGTCACGTTTGTCCACCAAATCTTACAGCGAAAAGTGGGAAATGCCTATGATGAAGTTGGTTCCTCTGTCTACCCCCTCGGGATTATGGACGTGAGAGTTATACTGTACTATAAGTTTGATATCTCAAATGAAATTTCTCTAATGATTTCTATGGATTTCGAAGATTTAAAACGCTGAACGCGAATATTCAAATAAACCAACATGCCTTAGTTTATCAATAACACCTTTTATGAGTCAAAAAAAAATGAGTCAGTAAGATAGATAAATAGATAAAATCTTTATTTGTTGTTAATAATATGTACAATATGAATGCTTACAAACTAGCATACACTAGGTATATGATGGATGATAATTAGTCGAAGAAAAAATATTTATGCTCCATAAAAGGTTCCCATAATGTCTCAATAGCGCGTAGGTAAATAGTGGCACGTAATATTGGCGGTAGTATGGGGTCCAATAAAATGGGTAGGTACCTATAAAATTCCCTCTTATATGAGTATGTTTTACTATTGTTTACGTAAGAATAAACTACTTACTACTTACTAACTCCGCTGGCGCAGCGACCCGAAGTGGATCTTGGCCTCCGATACCAAAGAGCGCCATCGCTCTCTCTCCTGCGCCGTCTCGAGCCAGTCAGGCGCCCGAAGAATAAACTAATTTACGTAAAATACGTATATATAGATACTTATACATTAACATATGCATTATTCTGTACTCCTCCCAATAATTATAACTGTTTGTAAATCAAAGCCAAAGAGCAAAAAGAGATTTATTGTAAGCTTACAGTCGAATATATAGTAATTGTACAGCGTCCCCTAGTGAGGGTTTTAGTTTACTACATAGCTAGATACACTTGATCTATGGAATCTAAGATGGTAGTATGAGTAATTTAAACTAGAGGGCGCTTATTCTAGTTATACTATTACTTCCCTAAATGGCGTTGCGTTAACATGGTTACAGAACCAATCACAAGTAATTTTGATACTTTTTGGGACGAATTGATAATTTATGGGCTGATTTTTGGGACGAGTTGAGAATATTCATAATTATGTTTACGTGAAAGTGTTTATTATAATATGTAAACTAATTTATTCTATTAAATTAAAATAAATGACAAATTACAAATCAAAATCAACACAATAAATCAAACATTTTAGAAAATTAAAATTATATAATATAATCTCAGTCAAACAGTAGTCCCCGCAAAGTACTCCCTGGCCGAAAGTACCTAAAATACTCGCGGCGTTCCCTCGCTGGATGGCGAGGGATATATATAAGGATCACCTCCTATCTCCTTTATTCGTCTCCCCACTGCGCGAATCAGATCCTTGGCCTCGGAGCCCAAACCATGGTCCCGCCGTTTCAACTGCCAAATGCACAAAGTCGTACATCGATTCCAGTTTGGAGTTAGGGGTTTCCTCTGGGCCGTGGCCTCGGCAGTTGCACCTGCAGTCTGCCGAGTGCTGGCGAGATGGCAGGGTGCGAAAGTGCTAACGCACGTCGCGTCCCAGAGGAGACAGCCCCTCTCGCCCATGGAATCTAATTTATTTTAATGTGAATATATCCTAGAACGTATTATCGACAATATGTATGTCTATTTTACTTATTACATTGTTTGCGTGACGGATCGAAGGTGTCCTCGCGCTATACCTGTCATTAATTTATTCGTGCTCCCAAAGCACACGGGCGACATTGAATACAACGCAGCGATTATATATCACCTATTACTCGTACAACTGTGTGTGTGAGAGAGAAATACGCTAGGGCTGCCGCCGCGCGGTCAGGCTGACGAAACTTGTAAGTCTTGTTTCGACATATCATTTTTTTTACCACAATAATTCTGATTTCTTTTTATTTCACAATTATGGTAGGTTACTTGTGTTGAAAAAACAAATTACAACACTTTTTAGAATTTATGCGGGTGTAGGAAAGGGCCCTAGACAGGACACAGTGGCGTTTACTACACCGACAAGAGCATAGCTCTTAAATTGAAGAAGAAGAAGAAGGCAAGGGTGTGTTTGAGGATACAAAACATGAATTACTGCTCAATAGTGAGCATAAATAAATTGAACACAAAACGTGAATGCACACGGTAATACGTGTACTACTGATCGTACTCACAATCATTTCACACACAGCAATGACCGAAACAGTTATAATTATGATAAAATAATTATATAGTCAAAGGTGAACATATTGAAATCATGTCTGATGGTCTGCTGTTGTTGTGAAAAGGGCTTCTACTCAGCTTATTGCTGCAGACAAAAATGCCTACAGCGCTTTACGTACTAATTAGTATTCTGTGCCCAAAGGTTTAGTTACCATAGTACTAGTACAAATGATTGATATCTATGTTATAACAAAATTATCTTTCCTCTGTCTACCCCCTGGGGATTATGGACACAAAATATCTATATACTTTGTGTTGCAGACGTGGGTAATAGTTTCCTGTAGTTTTTACTTTTCCTGTATTTGTGTACAATAAAGTGTTTCTATCTATCTATGTATCTTTTCTTATAACACCAAGTTTGAAGAATCTTTGACAAAAAGCAGTTTTAAGAATTTGAATTCAAGTTCTCATTTTCTAGCGGAACACTGCTATTCACTTAGCTCCCATTGGGAGAGTGTGAAATGCGGAGTGATGAGTGTGTCCTTAGGAGGTCTATGTCATCCTTTGCGATTGTAAATCCTTCTGGATTTGGTTATCGTTGGGGAGGGCGAATCCAAGGGTGAGTGGCGGGTCCTTCTTCCCCAAATAATTATAATAATTAAGCAGTTTTGATCATACGCATACAACCCGTTAGACATAAAGAAATGAGACTACTAGCGCCCTCTGCTCTAGAATGATGACGTGAGCACTGATAGCTATCCAAAGGGTTTGTGCACATAATAGTTCCATACTTTCGACATTTCAACACCCGACTAATGTATGAGAAAATGCTCACATCGCATGCACCAACTGGCAGACGCGGTTTCCATATAAAGATTATCTAACGAGCAATCTACATTGACTTTAAAAATCTTTGGTTACACATATGTAGGTAAAAACCTTTTACAAATAAAAAAACTTCCTTTGTTTCAAGAAACATAAAACCCGTGAAAAAGAGAACAAAACGCATTCATATTCGGATCGGAGTCAAGCAAGGCAAAAGGCGCTAGGTTTAAATGTTTGAACCTTTTCATTGATGTAGCACCGTAGGCGATGTCTACGGCGTAGCGGCGAGTGCACAAGATTTAATATTTTAATGGGTAAAAAAAGTTCAGAAAATTACATCCCGCCGAATACTGGAAGTCACATTGGTGTGACAAGCTGGTGTGACCACGAGTCGGTCGTGATAAATTGTCACAAAATACAAACATTATCGAATTTTTTTGTTCTGATGAAAATATATAACCACATTAAGGTTTAAAAATATATGTGGATAAAATCCAGACTGAAACTGTCTCACGCTGTTTTAAAAAGACGAATCATTAAAAACAGTATAAAGTTACCATTGTAATGTGAATGCTTCATTTAACGTTTTGAGATTTCTATCATTTGTAACTGTACTCATACTCATAACTGGCGATCGGAGTAGGTAGGGCTGTTTTTGGTACTTGCAAGCTGTGGTCATGATATGGATACGGCTTTCTTATAAACCATATTTGGATAATCCCGGGATTTCCGGAATTGAAAAAATCGCTGTAGATAGAGCTACTTTTGGTAATTCCAACCTGCGATCATCATACTATGGACATGCCATTAAAAAAAAATATTATAAAATCCCGGGATTTTCGGAATTTAAAAGAAGACTAGAAGACTACTAAAGAAACCCGTATTTAGACATACTTGAAAGAAATGAAATAGACGACGAAATTCTATTGAATTATAAATTCGCTTCACTCTGACGTCTACAGATGTCCATACTAACCTAGTACTAATCTAGCTTTTGAGGTCTTTGACCCCAAACAGCCCTACCTACACCGATCAGTGCTCATAACCTATATTGCATTTCAAAATATTATGTGTGCATACATGGAACCCTGTGTAGAGCACCGCAATGTAACATAAGAAATTATAATTAATTATACTAAATGCTAACAAGATAATTGAAATGAAAGTAAATTTCATTATGGACAATTATTTATTTTAAAGATAGGTAAGTGATAGTTTTTGCACATCAAACTTCACAGCCATTTTAAAGGATGTGTAAAAACGTTTACGATACAACTACATGCAAACATCTAAAGTATTTTACCACCTACTATAGTTTTTCAGTCCCCAGTTTCACCCCACTGTGAACGCAACCTCCCGTACGTATAATGTACTCGTGTCTGTTTGCTACGCCGCGTAGCTCAGTGCTCTACGGCTCGCGCTACGAGCCGCCCGCGTCGCGTTTTGCCGGAACGCAGCAGAGATATGTTGCGATGTTAGTGAACAAAGATACTCGTAGTTGTCAACAATATTCTGTTGTTTTAAGGTTCTGAAGCCAATTTGTTGTTGACATTCCTGTTGTTGTGGGTTTTTAAGGAAATTATTCAAAGTGAAAAAAACTTAGTGACCAATATAAATTATCGATGGTAATTTATTGTCACCTGCAAAGGTGTTATTGAAATATAGTTCATTTGAGTTTTATGTTTCCAGGACGGATTAAGGTTCTAGAATTGTAAAATATTTTAAATAAAATTAAATCAATGCTCGTGTGCAAATAAATATTGTATTATTTGAAAATATGTTCAACCAATTTTGACGACAAGACGGGTTATTTCACTAATAATTATAAAACCTGTTAGTTTCTTTCTTATGTTTGATATTCTAAATTTCTAAATAAACAATATACACTTCATTAAAAAAAAATTTGCTAAAATTCATTAAGGGTTTTATAATGAAAGGGTAAAGAATATAATTGTGAATATTTGGTGTAATTTCTCAATTAGTAAAGTTCTCAGTTCATTCATATTCGCTGTTTGTACTTATAGTATTTCTTTTGAACTGACTTTAAATAAGATTAAATAATAATGAACAAAAATATGTAGATTCATTAATCGTAGAAATGGCTACAAATGTAGATTCATTTTAAATTCAATGTGGGTATTAAAAGGACACATTAATAATGTGCGTGGATTCAAAATAAATTGTCTGCTATTATAATAAAATATGCTTCTGATGATATTTCATTAAAAATGTTTTCATTTTAAAATTGAATTCTATTTATTGTAATGAGAAGGATAACTTTCGTTCAATGCTAATCTCTACCTAATGAAGACAAATATACTTTTAATGATATTCTGTTATTAAAAAGGACTCCAAAGAGATTTATTAAAATGTAATGCCGTGATTTCGATTTAATAATGAAGGGATGAATTAATGAAAGGTGTTACAATGAAAATAGGTATATTGTGTAACGAGTGCGCTAAGGGCCACATTGTCTCACCGAGTGTTGGGTTGTAACATGGGGTCTTTGAGATACACGAGTAGTCCTTAGCGCACGTGATATGCACGATTTTTTTTGCAAAACCTGACAGAGAATATGAAATAAAAAAAATAATCCTATTGTTTATAAGTTTTTTTTAATTTTATTAACGTACTTACTATGTCTGCCTTTATAATGCAACTTTGACTTTCGCGAGTTTGCTGGAAGAAATATCTTTTAGAGATATGTTCACGTTCACACATTGTACTATTTTTAATTTTTACTGTTTCTATTAGTATTAGTGTTGACAATAAAGTGTATTAGGTTCTTTAAAAACTGGAGAAAGATAACGCTATTTTTTAATCTGAATTAATATCAGGTTCCCAGGGGGTAATCAGGAAAAAGCTTTTGATGTAAGGTAATGCACCCGAGAAACTCCATGGTAATTCATTTTAAATTATCTGCTTTAGCTTTTTTATTGTATAACGAGAGGAGACGAGCAAAACGGATCACATGATTGTAAGGGGTCACCGTCGTCCATAGATATCTCACCTCACTATAATATTAATAGAGGGTTTTCGATGCGCTGCCTACTTTGAGAGATATTTGAGAACTTAGATGGAGTGCCTCGTGTGCTGTAATTACGCTGGCTTTCTTACCCTTCAATCCGAAACGCGGCATAAATAGATAGAAAGGTGGTACCACCCCAGGCTGACTGCGTACCACCTTGAAAAAGCTTAGTTATTCAAATATGGAGAAATAATTACAGAGCCTCTAAGTCAAGATTATACGTCATTACGATTAAATTCAGTTAGAAGGTGTTTCGAGTCATCAAAGGCTATGAAAACAACAGCTGGACTCTAAAATTACTTACTTCCCTGAAGGCTGTTGGCCTAAATTCTACTTATTAATAGATGTCTATTACACCAATTAACAAAATATACTTACAAACATTAAAAAAAGCTTTTTTTTTTCTTCATTTTCTTAAATTGACTAGGTTTAGACTGAATGTCAAGTATTTAAGGAAACTTTTGTAAACCAATTGTATTTTTGAAATTTCATGGTATATGTCCTAAGAGTATGGTATTATAACATGACTTCTTATTTCATACACTGTTAGATTTTTATGGATCTTAGATTAAATCATTGCAAATTACTAAATCTCACTCCACCCAAGTCTTATTTAAAAAAAGTGAAATGTCTATATCAGGTCAAAAAATATCAAAAAGAACCTCTTCTTTTGTCGTCGGTTGAAAATAGATCAATTCAACTCAAAATCGTCCAATACTATTACAACATAAAATCATATCAGCACAGTATTTATTTTTATTGTTATGTATTTTAAATTATTTTAAATAAAAAAGTTTTATTAAAATTATTTGAAAAAGGGTTGAGGTAGGTACGAAAACAGGGTAATAGGTGCAAGTAATTGGCCCCGATTGATCCCCTCGTTAGAACAATTATTGGAGTCCGCAGTTTGGACCGAATTAGTCGAATCTCCCCTTCGGCCTGTTATCCTCTCTGGTGATTATATTCCCTTTTGGTAATTATCGAGTTTTCAATAAAATTTGAGTATTTATTACTGTTCCTTCGTTTATTTTGTAGTAATAACGGTACAAGGATACAAAGTAAAATTGTTTATCAGAACATTCAGTGAATTCTTAATTGAATTTAACGCTAAAACAGAGGTAAATACTTTCTCATCTCTCATCAGCCTACTAACGTCCCCACTTTGGGGGCACAGGCTTCACCTTGCACAATGGGCTGGAATTCACACGCCTACGGAAACGTTTTTTCCCTCAGACATGCAGGTTTCCTCACGATATTTAGAGCAGTAGATAAATGTACGCAAGTCTTCGAAAAAATCCGGAAAACACATTGGTACATGGCATTGCATGGTTTCGTACCCGGACTGCCAGCATGCTTTGTTAATAGTAAAGCTAAATTACCGTGAGAAGTCAATGTTAAGGCTTCCTTAAGTCTCGTGTCATCTCTATCTAGAGCTATGGCATAGAAAGAATTGGAAAACGAACCGGCTACGGTTAAGCTGGAGGTGTGGGTTCAAGTCCCACCGGTGGTGTTTTCTTTGTATCGCTTGTTTCTGATATTTGTAACATTGTAACATCGTAAATCCGCTTTAGTTACTGTTCCGGAATTGTGTCCACCTTGGAGCATAGAGGGTGCACCGCCTGGGATAGGCCGCGATTGGGGAGTGGGTTCAGAGCAAACAATGCGAATTTTGGTTCTACCCTTTTCGATGTTGTTAGGCGACAGTTTTCCCGTCAATTTGCAGGGGGTTGTAATAACTTAGGGGTATGCTAGGTACTCACCTGACGAGGAGCAGGCTGGAACCACTGACACATCAAAAATATAACTTTTCGTGGAATTTGGGAGGGAAACGAATCAATTCAGGGGTAGGACTGGTTGGGGGTGAAAATAAGGACGAAGGGGTGTGATTAGGTTAAGTTATATAGAAATTCGAAATTCAAAATGCGAGCTCGTGCTGTGTCGCTGAGGTGAGAGGGAAGCGAAAGTGTTCGAATGATAGTTGTTTTTTTTAAACTTAAGTTAAGTAGCGGGGTTGCCACAAACATAAAATTTAACTGAAAGTAGGGGAGATACCAAACAGTTACAAATGCAAAGCACGAGGATTTTATTTAATTAAAATAATTATGATTGATCTCATTACAACCGGACTACTGATACCAAGCGTATTGACATTGCTATTTATTTATTTATTAGGTAAACACAACAGATTACAACCATAGAAATTACAGAAAAATCAATATAAAGTTATGAGCTAGGTCGCAACCCCTAACGTGTAAACACAGCATGGTTAGGAAGTAGAAAATTAATTGTTGTACAAAATTGAGTTGGGAAAAAATACTATTGAATGTAATGACTAAAAAACCTATACCTATTTGAAAAATAAAAATAATAAAGTAAAGACTATAAAGTAGGTGCGTGGATAGCTCACTTGAGGACATCCTCAACCCGTCTTTTAAAAACCAATGGCCTAGGATCAAATAAGTCTATCGATGGCTTATTGTTCCTGTTCGAAGAGATTTCGTTAAACAATCTACACATTCGCAATAATTGATAATATTATACCCAACGTATTATGTGACACATACGAGAAAACCGAACTCTGGCGATGTCGCGTTGTTTACTTATGTCATCAACTAGTTAAAACCACTTTAATTTTTTAAACTGATTCGCTGTAAAATCCGTATCCAATATTAAAAAACCTTTCACAGGCTTTTAATTAAAAAATGTATACTTTGCAATAGCAATACCTACCAATATTCTGAAAATAAATGAACAACGGACGTAAAACGCAAACCTTCATTAATAACTCGAGTGACTTTGTGAGAAAATGTACTGGTTTCAGTGACGAATTGTGACAATGCACTGTTTCGGGTGACAAAAGTGTGAACAGTAGAGGACGGGATGAGGATCGAAAGATCTTGCTTCTGGTCGATGCTGCAAGCTTTGGCTTTGTTACCGACCATGGCTCTGAAAGGTAAGATAATTCATTAAAGTATTACTATAATTCGATTTAGTATAGTGACGTTTGTTGAAGGGTGTGCAGTATACATTTGCAGCAGAATCATAATTTTGAAATTCTCCCTATGTAGATTGCTCCCTAGAGGAGTTTTATATAGAAAAATAATGAATGTTAATATTAGGGATTTTTTTACGAGACGTGTTACTTTGTAGTTTGTAGTTTGACGGTAGGTAATAAGGTGTTTTTATTTGTGATGTAGGTTATGTGACCATCTATTAAGTATGTAAGTAAGTATAAAAAGGCGCAAAAAGTATAAAAATATAATGATTATTTATAATAAAATAAGGGAGCAACATGTCCGCCGATAAACTGCTAACCACTTTGCCGGTATATAATTAAGACGCTACTGTATATTATACTGTATAAAAAACCGCAACTTACATTTGGCGCATTCACTGTGTGAGCACTTCCCTACACTTTCAGTTGGGCATGTAATGTCAATGTCAATTTTATCAAAATTATATACCGAACCGAAATTATTTGCCGAACAACTACTCTAGCGTATAAATAGTCACGAATATCTGCGCGACCATTAAGGACCATATCCGCCATAGACCATTTTACTGTATCTATAACCATTTTCGTACAATTTCGAAAAAAAAAACCGAAAAAAGTGACTAATTTTTCAAAATGGCGGCCGAGTGCAAGTGGTGCCATCGTGACAACACTTCTTAAAAGTAAGCTATGGGTGTGTGTAAATATCGTACCAAATTGCAACCCAGTACGAGAAAGTGCAAGGTCAACACCGTTAACTATTATCCATCTGTAGTATTTCACTCCCATTTCACTGTCTTATATAACGTTCACTTATCACGGACGATTTTTAGGTAAAATTCACTAGTTTTACGAAAAAAATAATCACTGTAAACCGTTTTTAAACAATAAAATAGGACGAACACGCCATGACAGCTTGAACGCACCAACATAACCCCTTTAGTACTTTACTTATTTGACATATTCATAAGAATGTCAAGACTCATTACTAAAACTTATTGCGACAGTGTTCCACAGAGTATTGCTTGATGTTTCTATCACTGCACATTAATACTAATTAGTAAATACGATGCTATAAGCGAAACTAATATCGGCCCATTAGTGTCTGAATTATCGACAACTACATTAGTAGACCCCCAGGGTGTAGCAGCCGAATTTACCGGTAACTAGGAAACGGGGTCCATTATTGTTCGCGAAACTTTTCTACCGTGTCATTGTTGTGGTCTTGAAGGAAACAAGTTAAAACCGCCATCGCCACTAAACAATTTGCCTAAATTACGACGTTTGTAGTTCTATTTCTATCCAATTTCAATTTAGTTTTCGTTCCAATTATATTTGGACGCCAAATCGCATTCTGTTGACGATAGCTCTACCACTGCCACTCCACCACTGATTTACTATTGATCGGGCAAAAGTACCTTGGGGGGAACTTATGTTCGATCTTTATATTTGACAGTTGAAGCGTTCTATTACCGTTCAACTGCGATTCAGTATAAACTAAACGTTTTATTAGAATGCACAAATACGTTACTGTTCGATTGATCGTTGACTCGAACGGAAATTAACTGAAATTGAATGTTTAGTGGATAGTAGCATACGAATCACGTCATAACGATGCAGTTTAGATTCTATTTAGTTACGTTGTATTTAGTGGGATCGATCTCCTGGTCTTCGACTGACCGTCTGGGCGGTCACAGCGTGCGGCCACCGCCTATATGTGAACTACCATTAATAACATTCTATCGAATACTATTCTATTCTAAATGTATTTATATTCTATTCTATTCTACCAGTTTTCGACAGTTGAGTCCATAATTATTTCTAACCTAAAAAATTATATCAAATAAAATAAAATTTGTCATTTGCATAACCGTGTACAACAAATTACCTCATGATATAAGGGTGTTAGAGGGTAGACTCTTTAAAACTGTATTAATGAAATGGCTGCATGAAAATCCTTTCTATAGTGTGAAGGAGTATAACGAACATTCACATTAGCACTAAAATTGACATTATTTTAATTTATATTCTTTGTAGGTACCTGACATTTTGTACGTCTTTTAACAGGCTGAATACTCTGACTTTAATATATTTTTAAGATCTTTTACTTTCTATACAGTATTCTGACAAATAAAGTATTTTGATTTGATTTGATTTTGATTTGATTTGTCATCGAGCGAATGACGTTGGACGACTTCGGTCAACGATCAAGAGTAAACAAGGAACAACGGCTAAGGAATGGAACAGCCTGCCGGCGTCTGTATTTCCCGATAACTACAACCATCAGGCGAGATCGAGGTCAAATGTGGGTTTAGTTATACATAAAAAAAAAACAACGGAGGTCGGTGACCGTAGGTCGTCCACCGCAAGTCGGTCGCCTAAGCGGTCAACGACTGTATATAACTGCGCCACACCCACCCGACCGGCGTCGATTGACAGTTTCTTACTACAAAAAATCTGACCGATTGCTTGATTCTTATAGATTCGTCATCGATAGATGACCGAACCGTTTCTGTCATCCGAGAGCCATCTCTCGCGTGGTCGATGATATTTGTCGACAGACTTTCAATCACCCGTAAAAAACGACACCTCCTCTCTGCATTGAGTTTTCCTCTAAAGTCAAACTAATTTAAAAAATAAAAAAATAATTTAAAATATTAAAATTAGTTTGACTTTAGAGGAAAACTCAATGCAGAGGGCAGGTGTCGTTTTTTACAGGTGTTTGAAAGTCTGTCGACAAATATCTTGAAGTCTAGACTACATGTTAGAGAAATAATTTAGAAACGGGTCCAGCAGTTTTCAATAAAATCTCAAACATCTAAACACGCGCTGTGTGACAGCCAAGTTCATGGATTAATCAGGATGTATAATATCCTCGTATAAACTCACGCTCCATCCTCATTATAAACCCACAAGGTTTCAGAGGGTGGATCTCGTATGTTTCTATTGTTATTTGTGTAATAACGAAAAAAAAACGCCTGTGTACACTTTTCTCTGCCGGGCAAATGTTTAATACTTGCTCCACCCGTGGCTTGTTTACACCGCTGTTGAGGCGCTGTCGGGTAATTCAATTGCCTATCGTTCTGTAGCTGTGAATAGTTTGCCGTTTCGGTACTGAATGTTGATTGCTGTTCAGTAAGCTGTGAATGCTTTTCTTACTGTTTTAATTTATTGGATCACTTTAGAAATATTGAGGCTTAAGAACTTGAAATGAAGAACGACTACCTATCTAAAAAACGTAAAATATATATAAAAAAACGTAAACGAACGTCTATCAAATAAACGTTTTTCTATTTCTGCTTCTATCTACTTTTGAAAACAAAATTGGTGGGTGTTTACACCTATTAGTTCAGTCTCTGCGCTAAGTTTCCAAAATAAATCAGGTTTCATAATAATATTGAATCTATTTTTATTAAAAATATTAATGTATTACAACCAGTACCTAGGTAGTATGCGCCAACAATTCAGTATGTATAAAGTTCTTTTACAAAAATATGGAAAATTGATAATGTTCAACCTAAAAATCTGATTCCGTAGGAGGTAGAAACTAGGTATTCTCCTTAATAAGATAGATATGTATAAGCCCTTTGGATGTGCTAAAAATACTTGGAAGGAAAGATCTTATTTTATCCTCAACATACTTACATATGTACCATGTAATACCTATTATAACAACATACTTATCTCATTTGGCTGAACAAGGCTTCAAAGACTCACTGTTAGAGATTTCCCAAGAGATTGCTCTCTTTCTTATGTCCTCGACAATTTTCTACCGCATTTACAAGATTTCTTTTCCCTCTATACTAATTAACTTAACCCACATACGTGAGGGTAAGCCTGAAACTATTTTTATCAGAAAATACCTTAAATTGCACCTGTTTCTCATAAAACCTAAGGTTTTTAGAATTACATACTTTTACAATTTATCTATGACCTTGGGTTAATTAAGTGGAGTCTCATGTAGGAAATGGTATAAGGTCTAACATGTGTGTTTGAAATTTTTTTTAAAACTACTGGACAGTTTCTAAAAATTATTTTACTAGCATTTCCCGAATTTATTAAAATATGCATATACTTAGTACTTATTAATTTTCATCTATGGATAGGACGTCGGACTGCCATGCGGGAGGTCCGGGTTCGAAACCATGGAATGTCATGTACCAATGAGTTTTTCAATTTTATCGAAAGATTTGCGTACATTTACCGACTGCTCCGACGGTGAAGGAAAACATCGTGAGGAAACCTGCACACTGAGATAACCAGTGTGTGAAATGGGGAAGGCAATGGCAAACCACTCCATTAAATCTGCCAAGACAGACGTTCACAATGATCACGAGCCTCAGCAATGAGGAACACGACTTAGAAGAAGAAGTAACAGTGACAAAATTTTAAGAATCGGTCAAGTAATTTAATTTAATATGAGAAAATCTCCAACATATTTTTTGCTCCTGCATACCTTTACTACATAATAATATGACTCTACCAACTGGTTTAGTCAACGTATCTCCCAAAAAACATCGTCATTTTAGATTTTCAAAATGTTTGACAGAAAAAGGCTGGCAATTTCCAGTATATCTCTTTTCAAACAGACATCAAAGCACGCGAGGAATTCAATGGCATACAGCTATCGACTCCCAATAGCGTCGGCTTTACAAATAGCCTGGGCGGATAAAAGGCCCAAACCATAGTTATAATGGCCTTCTTTCAGAAATCGAGCCTTTTTGTGAGGTACCGATTATACAGATGAGCGTTACATTTGTGTCTGCTGTACGAGTATATGTTGCTCCGAAGTCGTCCATTGATGCTTCAATAATCAGGATATAATAGTAGATTGTGTACAATATTATTAAGCCTAGGGCGCTTTACTGAATCTAGAGCGAAGTGGAAAGATTCTATAATAGAATCACGTTTGTATTGTGGGATTTTCTTTTTTCGATCTCTTGCAATTTTGAACGACCGAGTGCGCCTCGGTCGTTCAAAATTCTTGTTCGAAATTCTAATGTCCACCTCCCCCTCGCGTCGTAATCCTCGATGCTGAGGGTCGTGACCACCTTTAGGTATTAGCTTCTGGCGGATGATCTTCCTCCATTTATTTCTGTCCCCGGCGGTGTGGAGAGCATCGTGAACATGAACATTTACTCGTATTATTAAAGATCTTTTGTTTTTATCTAATTAGTTGGGAAGTTTTTATTTGTAATGTTTGTTTTGGAAAGATACTATCAACTGTTCCGACTATTATTGGAGTAATCATAGGAGTAACAAATTCTTTTTACTCGCATGACTGACTGATCATTGGCAGAATTCTTCGAATAAGAAGAAGAAATTCAAATGGGAATAGAAAGCTATTTTTGCGGTTTTGCTCCATCTCTCTAGGAAGCCAAAGATCTAAGCTTTTTAATATTTTTTTAATAAAAGGCTCGCCACCTGTCACGTTTGTCCACCAAATCTTTCGGCGAAATGTGGGAACAACCTGTCCGTGGTTCCTCTGTCTACCCCCTCGGGGATTATGGACACAAAATATCTATATATTTTGTGTTGTAGACGTGAGCTTATATATGTATGTATGTAAAGGTTTTGGAATGAAAAAGTTATCAGTCTTAGTAGAATAATCAGGTAGAAATTATTTATTTTGGTTCTACTCCCGTTTGATGTTTTAAGAAAATAAAAATAATTAGAAAAGGACTCAACTAGATCAGTCGTTTTAAACCGAAACGATAACCATTTTTTTTTAAATTCCTGGAATCAAATATTTTCCTATCCGAATACATAGAAGTTTTTGACATCAATTACTAAAAAAATAATTAATTAACCGAAATTACTCCACCAAAAGGTTGTCTGGAAGATATCGCTTTTACCGATAAGATTGTATTAATTGTTTCGTACACACTGTCACAATAATTTTGTGCAATGCTTGCTTGCTTATCGTATGGTTAGTGGCCAGCCTATTTCTCAGAGCTGTTCAGGCCCGTAGGCATCTGAAATGGCTTAACGACTGCTGTCAAACGACAACAACCGGGACCGACTGCTTAACGTGCTCTCCGAGGCACGGAGGAGCTCAGATGAAATATGCCACTAGCGGTCACCCATCCAGGTACCGACCGCGCCAACGTCGCTTAACCTGCACGATCACTTTCGGACCGTGCTTATTTTGTGCAATAAAGTGTATTCATTCATTCAATTATATTATACGCGATTTTTAACGTCTCGATTTTCAATGTTTGCTAGGTAGCTTTGCACACTTTTCCGTTCCATCCGTATAAATGGCGGCCATAGAAATGGCAAGAATGCGACGAAATCGGGCTTTTTTGTGCGGAACTCCGGCATTACCATTTGGTGACAGGTGCGAACTGGTGCCGTCGACCCTCGTATGATATTTTCCGCTTTTTGCTCGTCTTATATTTCTCTTTTATTGAAGTTTTAGGACAGTTTCTTTACGTTTTAGGTCACTGACTTTGACGTTAATGTAATGAATTAAAATCCCACCAAAAACGTAAATGTGAAAAAAGGACCAAGTTACAAGGAACTAATCTTTCAGCTTTCAGGGCCATATTCAATATGGTACATCGTATGACTTAAATTTTCTAAGTAAATGATCGTATATAAGTATAAGTAATTTAACTTTATTACTGTCTTATACTAATACAATTGTAAAATTGTACCTAGTGCCTGAATAATGAATTTATTTATTATTATTTGCCGATAAAAGAACTGAGATCTAAGTGGTTACCAAGTTAATTTAACTTTCACTTATACACTGTATATATCCTCCTAGAACGATGATATAGACGAAATAAGAATAAGTAACTTAAAAGTCGTTTGGCTTAACCTAATTGCTAATGGCTGAATACTTATTCCTACGCATTTTCTTGAGAACCATAAAAAACCTTGATGCCTTAAAATAATTCGCCGATGTTTCGTGAACGTTGTAAGAACTTAGTACGAGGTTATGGGTAAAGCTTGGATATTTTTAATTTAATTTAATTTTAACTGTATTGGAAAACCAACAGCACTTAAGACAATACATAAACCAAATTAACAATAAAAGGCCAATTACAGGTCTTCACTAATAGAAATAACTTAATTAAAAAACAACAATAATATAATAATAATTTTAACATAATCTTGGGTCGAGGGTGTACATACGAGTATACCTACCATCCCTCCACTTGCGGTAGTGAAAAGAAACATTTGATTAATGGTTTTTAAAAATTCACCGAAAATTGAGAGGAAGAAGAAATTGACCTCAATAGGCTCCAAAATGGGAGGCTCAATGTTATTTTGAGTCAGCCCTTATCTGATAATATGAAACACTTACTGTTGTTTGCTAAGTTGGGTCTCAAAGTAAGGGCTGACTTAATACTTGAGCTTCCCTTAACTTTTCTTAGTGACCTTAACAAAGACATGGTCACCTTGTCGTATACAAAGCCTCTAAATTGAGATTTAAAAAATCAAAAAAAATCACGAACATAATTTTATCTCATTTCCATTTCGTCCATTGATTTAACTCGGCGATAAGTTTTGTGTAAAAAGAACAAAGGATAAGAGACCGACAGACGGTCCACCTGGTGGTAGGTCACCATATTGCGTATTGATATCTCGTGGTATGTGGTCTATTGCTGTCTTTGAAAGACTCCTATACATATTTCGTATCATGTCACAAGAATATGGTTCTGGGTTTCAATTAACCAATTAAGATTTGTACGACATTTGAAACACAAAATATTAAAACTACACAGACAGAGACGATCTCGATAATATATCCATCTCAAGTAACATTATTATTATTTCATTATCAACATACGATGTCAGTTTGTGGTAATTTAGATTCTGTTTAAATGCGTATACACCTACCTACGTGATAAATTATTTGTACAAAGATTACCATTGGGAACTCTAAATGTATCTGATAAAAAACGCCATAGCTCAACCCCCGACCACCTCTACACAATAAATCAAATATATCCGATCTTTCCTTATTCGTGGTTGAGCAAATACAATATGGAGTTAGTGTGTGGGTATAAAATACCACATTTAGGATAAACACCATTCGAAAGGAAGATATTTTTAACAATACCAACAACATTAACGCAGACCCGTAGACAGGGTTGGTTTTGGGGGTTGAAACCCCTTTGAAATTTTGCGACATCTAATTATCTATAGATATATAATAGTCGAAGCAAAGGCAGTAGACAAAACTACGGGCTACGGGCCTGTATTAACGTACCCAAAACATAAGAAACACTGCTATATCCATGTACTTGTTTGGTTCTCTAATAGCCTGTAGGTCTGTAGGACTTTTCCCAAGGCACCCCATATTACTGGGTTATTACGTATTTTCTTCGAACAATGTTTTTTTTATAGATTTAACAACTCCATGTTGTATTCGTGTATAGCCCGCTCTACACTCGCCCACGAACCGCGGCCGCGACATTTCGCAGCGTTCCTCCGCGAACTCTGCGCGACAATGTGTCCCTCAACACTCGCAACTTTTCAGTCTAGTTCGCGCGTTCGACAAGATTGGACGCCGACATAGCTGCCGCTGCTGCCGTGACGCTATATAGGTTATGTAATTGGAAATTATTTAGTCATTTTTTTTCTTCAATTTAGAGACAGAAATGTTCATAATGGTACTGATTATCATCCGTCATCCAAATACTCCACGAAAAGTTATATAACATGCATAACCGCTCGTCACCGCGTCGCCCACGTTACTGCAAAAATACCACGAGTGTGGATTGGTTCGCGTTAGTGCTCCGCGACTCCTTTGTCGCGAGACAAAAAACCGACAACGGACGGGAAACACCGCGACGCGCGGCCGCGAAGGCGCGACTTCATCCACATCCGTGTTTCTCGGCTGTCGCGGCGCGATTTGCGCGCGAGTGAAGAGCGGGCTTAATATTTTACTGACGTATTATTTTATTACTATCAGATGGCGACATGTATTAAAAGTGCTACAGGAATGTGCAATACAATTTGTATGAAAACTGTGTCGTACGTTGCACCTTAAGATGTCGTCTCTGATTCTTGTCGTGTGGTTAGTGGCCAACCTATTCGTTGAGGCCGCCCGTGGGCTTCGATAATAGACTAACGAAGATGGAAACGAAAAAAAAAACCGATTAAAAACCTAACCTACGAAGCAAGCTAGGCCTCAGATGAAAAGTGTCACTAGCGGTCAGCCATCCTGGTTCTGATCGCCCCAAGTTGCATAACTTGCATGATCACTTTCTGACCATACTTCTTATATTATCGAGCGATGACTTTGTTCAGGATTTGATTAACTCCCATTTTAAATCAGTGTTTACCGGATGTAAGGACTAAATTAAATGAAAAATAAAATAAAATGCTAAAGATGGTGTTTTTCTCAATGCGTGATGAACAAGATGAACAAGATTCTAGATTTATTTGGGCTAAATTGCCGCAAGAAAGTACAAATCTAGGCCAAGTACGCAGATGCCGACTCAGGCATCGTAATGTACAATCATGGACTGTACACCAGACACTTTTATCATCATTGTGCCGTCTTTAGTTATCACTTAATATTATTGGCCGTGAAAGTTACGAACAGCGAAAAGTTCGCTGGGGTTTTGGGGAAAATTCGAATAGTGGACTGTATTTGTGGTTTTTCGAACAAAATGCGGAATAGATTATGGTAGTTGCACAGATGACCATAATATAAGCCCTTGATTTTTGACAATAATATGGGCCTTTTATCTTGTTGTCGACTCCTCTCCTTGCGTCTGATGAGATGGCGGATGACGTCACAGGATGCAGTACAGCTTGCACTGAGTGTGGGAGCTCCCAAAATGTGCATGTGTCACAACAGTTTTAAGCAGACACCAATTTAAACACAACGACACATAAATATTAGCGAAACAGTCAATGTTCGAGCAATTTCTTTGTCTTCGGAAAGCACACGACAAAACACGCATCCAATTTGGCGGTCAAACGAGTTCTGGTTGGTCGATGGCCGGTAGCAGGCCAGTGTGGCGCGACGCTCGTCGAAGGTAAACAAAGAAAAAAGCAGGTAGGACTATTATCGCGATCCGGCACAATATTAATCTACCTACATTTTGTCCGAACGAAGAAAAAAACAGGTTTGTTTACATATTTGCAAAACAATTATTACCAGTTTTGTAAATTTACTTCACCACACATATGATACGAAAGGAGTTGGTTCTCGTATCATTTTCATTGTCTCCTTCGAAGTAACGAGCACTAGGGTCGACCCTTATCATGAAACTAACAGTTCAACGCACCACAATGATTATTAGAATACTTTGAACGTAATTGCACAGAAAAGCGTCCCTTACGTTTTCTAAAATTCCGAACCAAGTCGGGGATGACAACGGATGCAAACCTTCCACCATCTGAAAGCCTTCAACAGTGGTGCCGTCAGCCCAAAGCCCTTTTCATTTACTTTAAGAAGCTAGGTTGGCTGGACTGATGGCTCGGGGGTATTTGCACAAAACTCCAGGTTCATGGAGTCAGTGCAGGGTCTGCCACCCTCGTCTTTGAATTAGAATTACGGTTTCTAATTTAAGTTCCTTGTAACGAATTCTAATTTCCTTGTTACAGATTCTCAAATGACCACAAAGAAGTTCTCCGAAGACCCAGAATTCGAGGTGCCAATCGGGAACCACACGTTTTTTCTGGGTCGAGAGGCGGTGCTGGGTTGCGCTGTCACCAACCTTGGCAAGCATAAAGTGAGTGCCCCATATCTGTCATGTAACATCTTTCCGATCTATAAGACATAGACCTGAAGATTTAACCGCATAATGTCAACTGTAAGCCTCGGACTACACGCTCCGGTTCCAGCCCCGGTTCGGTTCGCTTCAGCAGCAGGAACCGGCGCATGTAGTCCAGCACTAATACTAGGTACTGTAATAAATTTAGCCGAGAATAGAGTTATTAGGATATTTTATTGGGTTTTCAAATTATAATCAGATGTCTCTTCTGATTCTCTGCTACCTGAGCGTCCTCCTTCCGATTCGACACGATTCCTTCGTGATGCTATAAGTTTATGAACATTACACCATCAGCCTTAGCCCATATCATCCCACTCCTGGGTATAAAGCCTTCTCTCTTATGAACATGAATACGTATGAATTACAAGACGTAACACGTCACAAACATACTGCGTGCTGTGATGTGTATATCGTGTAAATATTAACAGTCAGTATATTGACGCTTTTTTTCAGACTTGGCGGACACACTGCCGCGTGTCTCGTTATCTAGCAGAGAATTAGATCAGTCTGGCTAAAGATATTATGGTAAGGTTTGTATGACAACCTTACCATAATATCTTCTTCTTCTAAGTCGTATTCCTCATTGCTGAGGGTCGTGATCATTCTAAGGAATTAATCACATAGAACGACTCTCGTAGCAGATTTAATGCGGTGGTTTGCCATTGCCTTCCCCATTTCACACACTGGTTATCTCAGTGTGCAGGTTTCCTCACGATGTTTTCCTTCACCGTCAGAGCAGTGGATAAATGTACGTAAGTCCTTCGAAAAACTCGAAATACTCATGACATTGCATTGTTTCGAACTCGGACCTTCCGCATGGGAGTCCGACGTTCTAGCCACGACGCCACCGACTCTCAAACCATAATATACCTTACCATAATATATTTCTAAAGCTAAACATTCTGTGACCTTATGAGGTCACAGACTGTTTAGCTTTGTTAGTAATAAGGCATTACTATAGTAATGCTATAGTAGTTATTACTAACAAAGGCAATATCCGTTAAGAACTACATTAGTAACGCTATTGATATAGTTATAACGACCAATATATTGTCGTAACAGCAATTAGGTGTAATTGCGAAGGCTAGAGTCTCTAATTACACTATGAGAATTTGTTATACTTACCTATCAACTTCTGAACATTTTTGATTAACTTATTAATTACTTCTAATTAGAATACTTCGAAATTAGCCAAATAATTCTAAAGGAATACATTTTTAGTACTTTTTTTTCCTAACATAGATTATATAATCTAAATAAATAAATAAAATAAAAACAGTCATTAATTCCTACCACTCGTACACAATATAATTAACATTCATTATTTCACTAAATTATTATAGGTATGTCAATATTTATTATAAATATTTTTTCAGTAGTTGCCATCTCTGGCATAGGCCTCCCCCAATGTCCTCCAGTGTTCCCTGTCCCTCACCATTCTCGTCCAGTGTGCGTGCGTGTTATATTATCTAATAAACTTTAAAATTCTTGTGAGCTGAAACGTTAAGGGGTGTTTACTTAGTCTCCCCTAAGAGCGGGTGCACGTTCCTTCCTTCATGAGTTTTTGGTATAGATAACAAAACAACTTTTGTTCTAAGACTTAAAATTTCGACTGTCCATTATAACAATTCAATCTGTGGGTCGTATAGAGACTCACCGACTGGACCCCATCAAAACCGCAGCCCAGGAGACCAAGATGAATATAGCCTGATGAGCTGGATTCACAAGGCAACAAGGCAGGGACACATGGTAAGGGAGACCTTTGTCCAGCAGTGAGGCAGTTTGGGCTGACATGAAATGGAAATAGGAATAGTTTATTTGCTTAGAATACTATATAACAAAAGATCTTATAATTTTATATATAGTAGTAGTATTCAGCCACATTATGGCATGCAAATGTTTCGAACAAAATAAATCGTTGCAAACTATCTTAAAATCTAAATGTTTGACATTCATAATATGACATACTTGTATTTATTCCCATCAACGTTAAAACTTTATACTCATACTATGAATTCAATTATTTTTATGGTTAATAAACTCGTTTACAGAATAAATATGAAACGTTAACAATAAAAGGTGCTTTACATCACATATTTTCTATAGAATATTCTCTTCAATGGACCCGCCCTTTGAGCTCATGCAACCTAAAGATCAGTTGATCTGGACCTTCAGTGTTCAGTACACTCCCGTTTAAGCTTTCTTCCTTAGCAAAGGTTGTCCCACTGCTGGGCAAAAGCTTCCTTCCATTAGACATGTTTCAACTCATCATTAATATTTTGCAGCCGATTTCCGCACACTGCTGGGTATAGGCATCTTCTTTCGTGCGCCAAATCAAACGATCCTGTGCTAGTCTCGTCCACAGGCTTCCCGTCGTGTTAATGAACAGAAGATCGATTCCACTAAATACAACGTAACTAAATAGAATCTAAACCGATAACGATCCAATTTTAGTTAAGTTGCGATCGAGTCAACGATCGATCGAACAGCAACGTATTTGTACATTCTACTAAAACGTTTAGTTTATACTGAATCGCAGTTGAACAGTGACACAACGTTTCAACTGTCAAATATAACGATCGAACATAATTTCCTCTCATGGCCCTATCGATAGTAATTCGAAAGGTGGCAGTGGTAGAGTTATGCGTCAGCAGAATGCGATTTGGTATCTAAATAGAATTGGAACTACACACTGGATTACACACTGATCATCTCAGTATGTAGGTTTCCTCACGATGTTTTCCTTCACCGTTAGAGCAGTCGGTAAATGTACGTAAGTCTTCGAAAAATACTACAAACTCATGGGTACACGGCACTGCACAGCTTCGAACCAGGACCTCCCGCATTGGAGTCCGGTGCTCTAGCCACTGTGCCACCGACGCTCTTTCCACACTAATAGTGATAGGTCAAACCACTTGCTGGCTATTAATTAACAAGCCAGCAACTCCTCCGGGCTATACTTGAACAGGACTTACAACTTTAGCACTTTAGATAAAATACGATCTAGCATAGTTCACGTGATGACCTAACTTGGTCTCCAAGCATAAAATTAGTACTGATTTATTTCGGTGGCGGTATTTTGCGTGAAATATTAGGAACCCTAGGAAGAGCGTCGGTGGCGTCGTGGCTAGGACGTCGAACTCCCATGCGGGAGCTCCGAGTTCAAAACCATGCAATGTTATGTACCAATGAGTTTTTCGGTTTTTTCGAAGGATTTACATACATTTACCGACTGCTCTGACGGTGAAGGAAAACAACGTGAAGAAACCTGCACACTGAGATAACCAGTGTGTGAAATGGAGAAGGCAATGGCAAACCACCCCATTAAATCTGCCACGAGAGTCGTTCTATGTGATTAATTCCTTAGAATTATCACGACCCTCAGCAATGAGGAATATGACTTAAAAGAAGAAGATTAGGAACCCTGTCCCTAACATACCATCAATGTAAAAAAAAAATTATTTTTGAAGTAAGAACCTTATTTTATTTTTACAGTTATTTTATTTTTACAGTAATTTTGTACTATACCACCGCTTCGTAAGGTGCTATTGCTGACTTCAAAGAAGCGGCGCACGAAACAATCAGCAGCACACCTTTTGAAATAAATATATCTTACAATAATTATGAATACAATCATATATGTACACAATGTGCAGAGTTGGAGCTGAATTTAGGACCAAGCCTCTTTATCATTTAAGTAGGTAGTCATTTATTTTATAATAACCCTTTTTATATAAGGTCCGTTTTATATGGGTCTTAATTTTTTTTTCTGTCTTATTATTACAGTATCAGGTATCTTATTATAAAATCATACACAGTGACCCATAAATGATCATTTGAAATAAAATAGATTGAATACAATCATACACAATGTGCAAAGTTGGAGCAGAATTTAGGACCAAGCCTCTTTATCATAATAACCCTTTTTACATCATTTAGTTTTACAAATAGAGACACCAACATTACTCACACAATTCTACTTCGCCAAATCACATAACTTACAGTACATTTAGGTACAACATTACATTTAGGTACAACACAACACACACTCCCCACCACAGCGCCCACGACACAGGATTACCTAGTGTGGGTGCTAATCGTAGGCTTGGTATTAGGTAATATGTATGTTTTTTATTTAATTTTTTGTAGTATTCATTGTACCTTTCCGTTGTATAGTGTTGTCGTTAAATAAATTTATTTATTTATTTACATAAGGTCTGTCCATGGTCTGTCTTATGTGGGCCTTAAACTTTTTACTCATATTTAATACAATATCAGGTGTCTATTATAAAAACGTACGAGTACAATGTGACCCATAAATGTTGTATTTACTTTACCAAGTCTACAGCGTGGGACTGCAAGTTTGTTTTTGTTTGTAGGATTGAAATGAATCCTTTTTAGGTGATTATTAACTTTAAACCCATCAAATTATTTTAAGCGTGAAACAATTAACGCATAGTATTTTTATTTTATTATTATTTCTATTTCTGCCGTGAAACGGAGATGCTTGCATCTCTGTGTTTCGGTTTGAAGGGTAAGAGAGCCAGCGTAATTTCCGGCACATGAGGCAATCCATCTTAGTCCTCAAGGTTAGCAGCGCATCAAAAACCCTCTAATATTAATACAGTGAGGTGAGATGTCTATGGGCGACGGTGACCACTTACCATCAGGTGGCCCGTTTGCTCGTCTGCTCTCCTGATTTAATAAAAAATAATAAAATAAAATAAATAGTAATAAAATAACAGTAACTTTAATGCATGTAGCAGATTATGAAAGCGTGCACGAGGCACCTTCTACGTACATTTCAGGTGATGTAAACATTGAACCTAAGTTACTGTTCCCAAGTCTTAATTACCTGGAAATAGAGATGAGCAGCGGGTATATACCCGGAGGGCAAATAAGAATAAACATGGGTAAAATAACAAGTTTTGGTAATAAGTCTTATCATATTGTATCTATTTAATAAAGAATAAAAGAAAACTAAAATGGCAAAGACTAGAAAATTAGATAGATAAATGAAGTTATAATGAAACAACTGCATCTCTTAGCCTAACATGATCAGCAAGTTCAGCAATGCTAGGTGCGGTCAGTAATTATGATCCATTGCAGCGTCACATTTCCATTCGAGCCACTCCGAACCTCGAAGCGGTCGATAATCTGACGATCCAAGCTGTAGTCGTTTGACAGCATCCCTTCAGTCGTTAGGCCATATCAGAGGGCAGCCTGAACAACCCCGACACTAGGTTGGCCACTAGTGGCTCTACTGTAGGAACGCGCTATGTGAGGACATGGATGACGTAACGTCAGTTGTATGAAAGGGAAAAGGGAAGATCTTCCACCAGGCGGGGTGTTGTGCCTGGTGACCAGATGTCCTGGTCCAACGATGGATGTTTGGAACTCGTATATATACGAAGTCCCAGGAAAATTTCGATAGCGCGTTCTACACCGATGTGAGTAGGTACTAATCACACTACAAGATGAACGCCTAAAAAATAAAACAGACCAACCAGTAATAATAATTTACCCAGGTGTGGTATTTACGCAGAACAAATATAAGTTTACCCGGGTGGATACCAACTCTACCTGGGAACAAACACTTGTGGCCTAGATTGTGTTCCGTATACTACAACTGAGATCGTGGCAAGGAATTCTACTTTGTGTATGTTACTGGGTTGTTACAACGGGTTTGGGATCTTGTAGAGTTTGCATCAGGCTGTGGCAGAGCTGCTTACTTACATTATGCTGTGTGTAGGTAGATTCAGACAGGCACGTCTAACGAGACTTTAAGGTCCTGATTGTGTTGAAATTAGGGATATAATTAACAATTGATATAAAACAATAATTATTCACCTATAAGTTAAAATAAAAATTCAAAATAAATAACTAACATGCCATAAATAAATCAAGGTTACAGTTACTGGCTGCGCCAACTTTGCATTATGTTCTGTTCTTTTTATAACTTCATTCTGTCTTTCATATTATTCCTTTTATCACAGTCCCCTTGTAAGCATCTACCACATCTATCATTTAAAATATCACTATTTCCACTAAGTCTACCAGCCTTTTAATCAGTTCATTCTCTCCCTCGTCTATAGTTACTATTACTTGATTTTTCAATGTCAGCTGGCAAAATGTAGACGTTATAAATTTGAAAGAGTGAAATAACACTATAATTTCATCCAAAAATTAAATAAAACTACTTATAAATAAAAAGACAAAGGATAGAAATAAAATTAAAAAAACTCGATTATCTGGAGTAACGCTATCTAATCGAGTGCCAGCTTTTAGACATACTATGGCAACAGATGATGCTAAATATATAATCTACGTTGCAGGGACTCTCTAAGGGAATTGTTCAGGGAAGTAAATGTACTGACTGTCGCGGGTATATTTATGAAAATATTATGTATGTACGCACAAACTTACAGTTGTATCCGAAAATCTGCGATAATCTTAATTTCAATACCAGAAACAAAAACAAACTTGCAGTCCCACGCTTTATACTTATTGTATGATTTTATAATAAGATACCTGATACTGTAATAAATATGACAAAATTGAAGACCCATATAAGGCAGACCTTATGTAAAATGGGTTATTATAAAATAAATGACTACCTACTTAAATTATAAAGAGGCTTGGTCCTAAATTCAGTTCCAACTCTGCACATTGTGTACATATATGATTGTATTCATAATTATTGTAAGATATATTTATTTCAAAAGGTGTGCTGCTGAAAGTTTCTTGCGTCGCTTCTTTCCTTTCAGCTATAGCACCTTACGAAGCGGTGGTAGAGTAAAAAAGAATGACGTTGTAAAAATTTACTAGAAAGTACTTACAATAAAAAACATTTTGATTTGATTTGCTCACTTTCCCCCCTAAAAGTGGTGAGACTGCTGAAACTGCCAAGGTGGGGGGAGGCAGATCAAAATGTTATTGTAATATCAGAAGAGCTTAATTTGATTCCTTAGGTAGGGAGTACTAGTATGAACTTGTACTCCCAGTGTTATCGACGATCAGAGCTCCAACTAGAATACAAAAGAAAGAAATACACGTATTCAAAGTGCGCGGATTTTTTATTTTATTTGTATGCGGGTAGTATTAAAATTCACGACGTGCCACGTAAACCAGAAAAGGTGCAGCTTGATTTTTGTGCATTGTTATGCTGTAGACGTGCAGCCAAAACAGTGCCTCTGCTACACAACCAGGCTTTTCGAACGATAGAATTGAATCTCCACCCCCTCGGGGCTCTGTCAAACATTCAACAGAGGGGGGAAAGGAAACTCTTTAAATTGTTCTGTTTCTAGAATTCGACGCATCTTACGACACTGGTAATGAACGTTAATCGGGGGAATTTTCGTGGGTCTAATTGCAACCGGGACAAAGGAAAGATTTTCTTTTTCCTTCTTGTTTTTTGGTGTTTTCCTTTGTTAGCAAAAGGCTTTGTGATTTTCAGATGTTTACGAAAGATTTAACTTTGTTATAGATAATTGATATAATACCTTTGATACTGACTTCAAATGTCTCCGAAATATCGTTAGGTTGAACATACCTACAGTCTTTCATGTCATAAAAATCAAACTTATACAAAATCATTTTCAATTAATTTTATCACTTCAGAAAGACTACCGACTTACAGTTTAATTAACATCATAACCAATCCACAGTACGTAATTAATAAGTTTTTTAAAGGTTTCCCATTTTACGTTTGCGATGTCATCTGCCTTATTGGAATAAGACTTCAACATCACATTTAAAACGTCCTTTGATAAATCAATTACTTATCAATTGTTTTCATACCATCATCTTCCAATCCAATATCATCTAAAAGCGCCTTTGTTCGGTGACAGAACATTATTGGCTTCATTTCTTTGATGTGAAAGACAATTTTGCTACGAGTGTCTTTGCCTCTTATTTCTCGTGTTTATAATACTGTAGTAACTTTTGCAACTTTACGAATTCGATATGCAGGTTCAATTGGGCATTCAAGGAATTGGACGTTCAGTTAATTGGACATTCAAGGAATTAGATATATAGGTAATTGGACATTGGAATAGCCCAGCTAGCACAGGGACGTAAAAATGACGTCGAAATACGGCCACTGACCAAAAACGTCCGTCCGTTAGACGTTACTAATATGACTTGCTCGGGACGTGATAAACATGACGTCAACATGTTGTACTTTCGACGTCCGAAGTATGTCGTCAATATAATCGAAACCAAGCAAAAATATAGCTTTTTTTTATTTAGTCAACATCATGCCAACAGATGTTGCTACTTTCGAAAATTTGACGGATAACTCTATTCTCAGTATATATAATCTATATTAAAAACTCATGGTCCCCAGGACGTCCCAATGACTTCATATTAACACGTCATATCACCGGACATATCTCTTCCTTGGGACGTCATTTTTGACGTCTACACGTCAAAAAAGGACGTGAATCTGACGTCATTATGACGACCCTATGCTAGCTGGGAGATTTCACCGACTGGACATTCGGGGAATTGGAAGTAACGCCCAAAATACATTGCAACATCTGAATACTATTCTACAAAACATAAGTTGTTTATGCAAGCAAGAGCGCTGCACGTGTCAATATGGGCGACGGTAACCACTGACCTATTTTCTATCTAACCTTTCGCGGTTATCCGTCTACCGTTTTCATATTTACTATTCCTACCTATTATTTATTCTGTGGTCGTACTGTATTTTTTTAAAAGTGCAGGTGAAAGAAACATTTTATTTTAAATAAACATTTTATTTTTCTACGGAAACATTTTTCCAACAGTTATTGCATGGATAGAATTTGACATAAATGCAACATACATTGAATTAATTGAAACAATTGCTACTTAAATGATCATTTATGGTAGTTGGTCATCAAGTAGGTATTTATTTAAAGATATACGTATTGCATTTAACCCTACGAAAACGGAAAACCGAGAACCGTAGGCGAAACAAAACAGAGCCACAACTACTTAGTGTAAACTTTCGCATTTATACCACAAGAAACTTATAAGAGATGTAATATACAAACCTCTTCCTCAGGTAGGATGGCTTCGAGCAGAAGACCAGACGATCCTCACGATGCACGAGAAGACAGTCCTCGGAGCGCGGTATTCAGTGAGCCTGGACGCGCCACGCACGTGGCAGCTTCGCATCCGGCCGCTGCGTGCAGAGGATCGCGGCTGCTACATGTGTCAGATCAACACGCAGCCCAGCATGAAGTGGCAGATCGGCTGCATCGACGTCTATGGTGAGTCTGCCTCCTCTTGATACATTATCTACCGCTCTCTGGGTACATTAGTGAAAGGTGTAATGGAAACGCTATGTAATACGTATACAGATTAGTCAATACGTAGCCTAGCATGATGTGGTAGATCAGCTGTATGACGTCTATGGTGAGTCTGTAGTCTCCTAACAGCTTGCTTGTTCACCTCAAAGTAAATATATAGAGCTGCGAATTGGGCCGAGCTGAAGAACGAGATTCCTACATATGCCAGACCGACATCAAATCAACACGCAACCCAGCATGAAGTGGCAGATCGGCTACATCTGCTGAACATAAACCTCTCCCAAGAGTCGCTATAAAGTCCGATCTTCGGCTCTTCTCATCCAGTAAAAATAAAAGTTTATTCATGCAGACAGTATCTTTTACATTTTCTCAGATTTCCCTGGCTCCCACACTAGGATACCCTGTGTTGTGGGGGCCAGTCTCTTCTGATAAATATAAATTATGAAAACATAAGGTAATGCAGTAAATTAAACAATTAATGCGTGTATTTGAGGGTGTGTGGAGGGGGGTTTGAACCAGTCGCATAGTGAAGCTAATATTAGACCTGTATATGAATCATCCGTTGCTACCAGATGGTAGTGTGTCTCAGGATTGTCAGCTTACCAAGTAGACAAGCAACATGTAGTAGATAAGTCAACGCCCACTCGATAATGGCCTGTAAATGGCAGCCAAGGTTAAAACGTAGGTGCAAAATTATTCCCGTAATTTCCCGTCATTTCACTCATTTATATGTTTTCGTGTCCTATTTCTAGGACAATAATGGGGGTTTTCTCTTATATTATAACTGACAGTACTGTATTACAAACGTCGATTAACGATAATAGAGTTGTTGTTGAATCATAGAGCACAGAAGCTCGCAGTGGCGGCATCGGGGTTTGGGGCTAAGGTCTATGATCCACCGTGCGGGCCCAGTGCCGATTGGTGGATTTCAAATGCTTTCGGAAACTGTTTTCGGTTTAAATAATTTTTATTTCTCTCAATAAATACAGAGACAATATATACTAATATAAACAATTTGCAAAAAAATATTTCCAGCAAGTCGAAAAACTAAAAATAGTTCTCAAAAATAAAATTTAATAGAGCAAAGGATGGCATGACGAAACTTTTGAAAGGATGACTTCTCTTCCTCAGATATGCAGGTTTCTTCAGGATGTTTCCTTCACCATTAGAGCAGTTGCCTGATACGGCTTACAAAATGATTCTTGTGACATCCTATATACTTTAAACCGTAAAGGAACATCTTTAATAACAAAAATATGCGCTCAATATTTATACCAAAGAACACCGTCGTTGTTACTTTCAGGAAAACTAGATAATTTATCTACTGCTTCGACACGCTATGAATATTTTGCAGTGACGTTCTCATCTCTGAATTTATTTTCCAATGTTTCCTCCCCATTTTTCATCTTGTTGTTACGTCATAACCTCTACGTTTTGAAGTTGTACGAGGAGGTACACCTGTGCCTTTGTGTTCCAACGTGAAAATTTCAGTTCTTTCCTTGTTTTGTTTGGCACACAGTATGACCTAAATCCTTAACCTAGTTTACGTCTGTTATAAAGCACTTATCTACCTAGGTCAAACACTATACTATCATCAAAGGCTAATGTGCTGTCTAGATATCTAGAAGTCTGCGTATCGGAGAACCAAAGAAACTACACAATGGTCTGACTGAATTGATGGATTCTAGATACTGTATCGGATAAAATAGACTTTAGGATACTTCAATGGGTTCTGTTTATAACCATCTATCCATTATGACCAGATTTTCTTTTGTAAAGAAAGTCTGTAAACGAAAAATAATACTGTTATTGAACTTTTAAATAATTTATCTTAATGCTCCTTTAATGGGTTAACATCTTTGATATCAATTTGATTGGATATCGTTTGATATTCCATTTATTTTGAATGTTTGCTTCTTTATGGCACCTATGATGGAAATATGACTAATTAGCAAATTATAATTTATTGGGTTGTATTTGTTTTGACATTGATTTTTTATTACTTAACAATTTTTTTGTGAAATTGATGTTAATTTTTTTTTCTCTAATTTTAATTTCTTTTATTTTAACGCTTATACTGTAGCTTATATTGACACTAAAAGAGTTTAATTATTGTTTTTGATTATTTTTGTAATTATTAATTTTTTGGCATGTTTTTTTGTATTCAAACACAATTTATAATTGTTTATGAATAATGATATGATGATATTAGTAGCTAAACTAGTTTATAATTACCAATAATCTTAGTAATATTTATCACCTCATCATTTAGTACCTCGTCATCATCTTGCTATGTTTAAGTTTGGATGCCAGAGCTATAGTAATTACTAATTACCGTTAGCACTCCATCTAAGACCACAAGATTAGCAGCGAATCTAAAACCCTCTAATAACATTACAGTGAGGTAAGATGTCAATATGGGTGACGACGGTGTCCACTTACCATCAGAAGACATTAGCTCGCCTTCTCTCCTTTTACCATAAAAACTCCTCTTAACATTTGAGGGTACTAATCAAAAAATTTGAAATTCACCAGAGCGCTAGTTGTCCGATTTCTGTGGTATTAATATTTTTAATTTCAAAATAAATGTCTGAACTAACAATACTAGAATCAAATTAAAATACCCTGATTCTGGAATCAGACAGCTCCAAAGATCTGACGGTCAGTGAAGCGTAATACACTGATATTCTTGTCCACGTTGGCACATTACCTGGGGAACCCTAAAATATTGCCTCTTACCCAGATTATACGGGCTCCGGCTGTCCGCGTCCGTCCGTATATTTCCGATGACACCGCACCCTTCCATTCCAAGTCAGTTTCTGGGGCACGGACTGTAAGACGAGACTGATCGATCGAATGTAGGTACTGATGTTATGTTATATCCGCACCGGTTCGAGTTAACATAGCGCCCTAGGTGAGATTTTAATGGCGCCCCCATAAGACCAAATTTTCGCAACAAAAATTAAACACAAATCTCATAGAACCAAGGTTTTAGACTTTGATCGTCCACTGTATACCGACCCGTCGTCGTTCTAGAGAAAGTCCAAAAAAAGTTTACGCGATATCTTTCTTATAAATTTAGAATTCCTAAGCGTAAATATGAGAAACGCTGTGCTCATTTCCACTTACTGCCCCTTACTGTGTCCGTAGGGATATAGCGGATGTTACATTCCTACAAAAAATGCTCAAAGTAAAATTGATTGTCCTGAGCTCCTCAGCGGAATTTCATTGATGGTTCCAAATCAAAATTTACGGAGTAACAGTTTACTTCACGTCCCTAAGTATCACACTAATTACAGAAAGAATAGCTACCTAGTAAGAGCATGTGCAGCATTTACCCAGATAAGCAACAACCCTACTATAGATCTTTTCAATAGTAGTCCTGATTCCGTAAAATCCTTACTTACGAACGAGTTTTCCTCTGCCTATCTGTAGTACCTACATGGTATCTAGATTAAGAGTTGTTTTGTTATTAATTTTACATTAACTGTGGAAGCTTATAAATGGATTTTGTTTTTATGCATATGTAACTTGTAAATAAGGCTGTAAGCTACACAAAAATGAAAAAAAAACAGACCCTGGGAAAAGTAGAAGCATCATGCATGACCACACGCTACTGTGACCGGAGGAAAAAAAACTGAACGACTCTGACATTATGGTGGCAGCAAATCAATTGAATCGCTCGTTTATTCGCTTTCCTTATACAATACAAATAAATAAAAGATTTATTAATAATAGTGTTAAATTCTACAACATATTTTCTGAAGCCACGAAGCCACTTTAAACAGATATGTAATTTTTTTTAATAAACATGGAGCTCTACTCATTACATGAGCTAAACAATAAATATTAGATTGTAATTTTTTGATATTTGATATTCAGTTTTAAGACATTTTATAAATAATAAATAGTATTATTTTATTCTGATTGAATTAGATCGGTAATGTGTATTGAAAATGCCCCTTTACAGCAGCTAGTAGCGTTAAGTAAATTTAAATTTGTGTACAAACCTATTATAACATAATGTATATTCCTATTTGACAATGCCTTATACAGCAGCCATATTTTTATTTTGACAATGCCCTTTTACAGCAGCCAGTAGTATGTAAGTAATAATTTAAATGTTATAATATAACGGATAATAATTGTTCCTTGACGTGTCTAAGCGTTACTTTGTTATCAAAAGATAAATAAAAAAAAACTAAACTAATAAAAACCGAAGAGCAACAACAGTAGAGTATTTAGTTGGGCGAACAGCCTAATATAATAACCTTAGGTTACTCGTAAAGCTGGTCCAATAACCTAGCGCACCCTTTTCGTAGTACTCGTAGTTTCTGGGGCACGGAATAAGACGAGACTGATCGATCGACGTCGGGCAAGGTGTGACCCAATCGTGTGTCGAGTGAACTCGAGGGTACACTGAAAAAAAAACTTATGTAAAAACTACCGACTCTACTAAGGTAAGTTGAGGTGGAGTGGTGCCGGGAATAATGCTGACTCTCTTACTCTTCAATACACAGCAAGTGTGGTACTTAGTGGTAGATTGCCACCACTACCGTCTAGATCAGGCAGGGGTTCCCAAAGTGTGCGCCGCGGAGGGCGCCCCGGGGCGCTCTGCAAAGTAAACAGAGGCGCCGCGAGGCACTCCTGTTTTCTCTTCACTGGAAACTAAAATAACTAACCTATATGGAAATATATTTATTGAATGATACAGAATATTTTTCTGTTAGGTACTGTATTTTCATACTTTTCTGTCAATTTTAATATATGATCTTATGTGACAATTTCAATAATATGTGAACCTCATATTGTGAGGTTTAACTAAAAAGTTATTTTAATATCACTGAACACATATTTTTACTAGGGCGCCGCGACAAAATACTAAACCTGCGCCGCGAACTGAAAAAGTTTAGGAACCCCTGATCTAGAATAAAGGTACTTATAGGTAAGAATAGCACTTATAATATAAAAGGTAGACTTATCAAATATATTTTCGGTACATTTTGAAATATGGCACTCGTAATCTTATTACGGAGCTATTCCTAGATCTACTATGAAATCTAGACACACGGGAGTGTGTCCGCCAAGATCGGAAAGAAAAAGGGCGACGATGCACTAACGTTTGTTATATTACAGGAACCATTTCGAACCATTTGCGGTCCTAATATTTCGATCTATATTTCTGAAATTTTGTATGTGTATTAAGACTCACCCAATTACTCAGAAATTGAAATTGAATTCGGAAAACACTAAAACCCGGTCAAGGCTCGAGACTATAGGGCAGGTTGCAGGTAGGGCATCTTGCAGGTTTAGAGGAGGTGATGACCCCTCGCCCTAGCCCCCTCTGGATCCGCCTCTATTAAAACACTTTCTATTTTGTGTGTGAAATAAATCATTAACTTACTTACTTAATAATATATATCCCACCAAAAACATAAATGTGAAAAAGGTGCCAAATTCGGTGCAAGGAACCTGTAGGTCTGTCGACTTCGCCGTAAAAATAATGGATATCAAAATAACTGGATGCCAAGTTCAACAACTTACCTACAGAAATATATAGGTAACATTGTTTAAACATAAAATATATAGGTAACATTGTTTAAACATAAACCAACTGGCTGCCCTTGACTCAGTGGAGAAACGCTGATGGAATCGCTGGTGGAAGCTAGACTGCAAAGTCTGGAACATCGGCGCAAGGTTGCCTGTCTATCGGTATTTTATAGGATACATTTCGGAGAGTGCGCATCGGAATTGCACGACCTAATTCCAGCATCTCCATTCCGCCTTCGGACTACCAGACGCGGGGAGGGGTTCCATCCTTATGTTGTTGATATCCCATCTGCTCGTACGAAGCGATTTGCTTCTTCGTTCATTATGCGAACGGCTAAGGAATGGAACAGCCTGCCGGCGTCTGTATTTCCCGAAACCTACAACCTTGGGATCTTCACGGCCAGAGTGAATAGGCATTTACTGGACCCGCATGCTCCATCGTCGACCTCATCGTCGCTTACCATCAGGCGAGATCGAGGTCAAATGCGGGTTTAGAAGTAAAAAAAATAAAAAAAAATAACATAAAATAAGATATATTCGTACTCGTAAATTACTAACCTATTCTCTATGTACTACTATTCTCTGACAATAAACGTTGAGTGATTGATTGATTGATACTTACTTCCAGACTGACCGGCACAATATATCGATCGCCAATTGAAATATTACAACTAAATTATTTAATAGCTGGTTCCATATTCGACAACTTTCTTAGTATTCGCCGATTCTTCTTTTTTTTGACATGGAATCTATGTCATGTCTTATACACTCGCTTTGTATGTGAGTGAATGTGACTGAGTTAGTGGAAATATTTTTTATTCAATTCAATCTACAGCTATTAACAATTATAAAATTACATATGTATTAAACTTAAAGAAGGCCAATTACAGATTTCCTCGTTTATATATGACTTGTATACCTACAGAACGCGGTTAACTTTAAGACTAATAATGTAGAATTAACATGAATATGTCATATATATTTACAACGAGTATTAAATGTTATTTGTAAGTACTTGTTAATCAAGTGCTGGCTAAGTGACTAAAATTAATGTGGTGGCGTGAGAGTTTGAGGGTGTGTTGTGTATGTGTGTGTTAAAGGGTGTGTAAATACCGACTGTTTAAATACCAATGCAGCATTATGGAAATAAAGTAAATTTCAGTTTCCAATATATGGCACAACAAAAATTGAAACTTTTTGAAGAATGCAGGAGCGAACTCCCGCCCCACAACAATTTCTTCTTTCATCCATTTATGGAAGGATTTACTTCAACATGCAAAATAGTTTTCTAAAAAACGTCCAAATTTTGACATGGAATCTATTTTATGTCATGTGAGTGAACTTGTGTCGAGTCGATGTCACGAAAATGTGTACTTTCAGCATACCACTAGCTCTTGAACTATTTAACCTATCAAAATAGAAGTTATACCATTGGATAGAGTCATTCAGCGCCGTTCTAACGGTACCTAACAATAACTGAAACATTGTTACCTCCCTTCGCTACAGCTTTCCGAATTGGGTCCCTTTTTTGGCAAAAAAAAATACCGACTTATATTAAATTCTCTTTAACTTTTTCTCTATAGATATCGAAACACTTGAAACTGCGCTGTGATGAGCTCGAACTACGCTATTTAAAACCAAATCTCAAACCCAATCTCTGGTTTCAACAGTTGAAAATAATTGACAAGTTTCATCATTTGTGACCTCATGCCTCACATAACAGCTGTGATATGAAAAGGAAGCGCAGGCGAATGCGACATACACTCATGTCTAACGTAGAGCGATGGCGCATCTATCGTTTGCGATAAAAATCGCAACAATCGGACAACTACGAGCAAACTGGCGGCTCATCGCGTGTCGGTCCAATGTTGGAGTTGCAGAATAGATTCCATGTTTCGGCAGATCCCTCCTGTCTGGTAAGTTTTTTTTTTCGCGATTTCTGATTAAGCCACATAGTGAATGTCGTTTTGGTTACTTTCGACTCTTTCTGGGGTTTTGTTACACTCTGTATATTTTTTGCGACTTATCCAAGTTTCTTTTAAAAAGTTATTCAATTATAATATGAGCTTAGAAATACCTATGAATATGCGGTATGTATGAAATTCAACATCCTCATTATACAACCTACGAGAAAATTAATTAAAGCTTCAAACCAAGTAAGAAGTACCTATGTAAAAGTACGTCTCGAATTCTGGAGTGACTGGTGCGATTTACATTTTCCGTACAACGAAAATTGTGACAGACATCTGGTTATTGGAATATGTCGTTTGTTCCGGAGATATTAAGATCAGATCTCAAGCGATTGCATCTAAAATTCTGTAAAAATACCTTTACACTTGTCAAGTGCGTAAGGTTAGTCAAAGGGATTCTTTTAGCATAGGTATTATAGGCGCCAAAGGGTTTTTACTTTTTATAATGGTTTCCACTCTGTGTGATTACGCAAATTATAAACAGTCGGTATTATTTTTATATTTGCTCACTAGTCGAAATTAATAGTAGAGTGTATCATTCGGAACCAAAATTATTTTAATCTCAGGCCACCTACACTGAGCGAAAAAACTATGTCTTTACGTACATAAGCATGGACAAAAACAGGGGTTGTTTGCAGATTGTTTGCGGATGCGGATGCGAATATTTTAAGACTCACATCCGCGGATGCGGATTAGGATGCGGATGTCAGGTTGATGGCACCAATTTTTAAATTTATTGTTTAATATTTTATTACAAAAAATTACACAGCACTACAGTTAAGACTAAGGCAAGTGAATTCATATACTTGACACAATACAGTACTTAATGTATCGTATAGTATCGTACAGTAGATTAAATATAATATAATATAATAATATCTCTATAAAGATAAAACAACTTACAGCTCATTCATTCATCTTCTCACAAAATCGCAGACATTGGAAACATAATTCCTTCCATCGACTGGCAAATAAGTCGCATTCCGGTACTAGTGCAAGAAGCGCATTCAGTAGCAATTAAAATATTACAATATTCCCTTCCGCATCCGCAAAAAATCTGCATCCGCAACATCCCCGATCGTTCATACAAATTAATTAGAGGCTAAGAGGCTTCATTAAGAGGCTTCATTACTAATAAATTAACACTTAAATGACATGCAGTATACTCGTACATAATACCTGAACTACTGTGTCACGATATGTTATAAAGTAAGACCCGTAAGCTAAGAACACGTAGCTTTTTTCACTCAGTGCAGATTCCATCCCTACGTTTAGGATTATATTTTAGAATCCATTACGCTTTTGATTCTACTATAGAATCCCTTTCGCTATGAATTCAAAGAGCTGTAAATATATTATTTTAGTTCTACGTAACACAATCTACTATTAACATCGCAATCTAAAAAGTGTCAATGTCTTCTCTTTAAGAGGCTTCTTAGAAAGATAAAGTAGGTATTCAGTTAATTCAGACGCAGTAAAATGGTATAAATTGAACATAAAAGTAGTCCATAGAAACATAAAATAACTGTGCGTATTAGAATAAAGACTATTTCATATTTAACTCGAGCTCCGTACCGTCCCGTCACTTTATAAATATTGTTAATTTCAAATCAAAATTCGAATAAAAGAGGTATCTGCCGTCAGACATGGAATAAATGTGCATCGATGAGCCATGGTTGTCGAGACACTCACCACCAGTTTTTTAAGATACTAGTAGGTGGGTTCACTGGCTACTCACCAGTTTTTGAATTTTTCGAATTTGATTATTTTTGACAAAGTTATTACAATTTTGCTGCGGAGCGTGTTTTTTTTTGTGACAATACACCCTCACGCAAGCAAAGCCTAGAGGCGACTGATGTTAATATCGAGAACTGTGATCACCATTGGTAGAAGGGGGCCAAGTGACGCTGTCATTCGATATTTCGAGCGACCTGATAGGTTGATCGGTTGCCAAGTTAATGATATCCTCAAAGTTGCCAATTTCGTTAAGCGGTGCTCAGTCTAAGTAGCCACAAGTACGAGGCGCGAGCGTTTGTGGCACAGTGGTTAGGACACCGGTCTCCCATGCGGGAGGTCCGGGTTCGAAACCGTGCAGTGCCATGTACCAATGAGTTTTACGTATTTTTCGAAGACTTACGTATGTTTACCGACTGCTCTAACGGTGAAGGAAAACATCGTGAGGAAACCTGCATACTGAGATGACTAGGGTGTAAAAGGTGTGGTGTTTTGTGTAGGCACAAAAGATTCTCAAGCGTCGAAGTGCCGCTGGGGTTATTCCCGGCCCGCTATCATAAGATAAGATAATACGAGGCGAGTGTTTATAAGACATGGATATGATTCTATGTCAAAAATGTTATGCAACCTTAAAATAACGCAACCTGCCAGTAATTTATGTAATTTCGTAGTCCGATCGGAAACCTTCGAAGCGGCAAAGAGTTTAGCAATTTTGTAGTCGCGAAGATATTTGCATTCGGCGGGCTGGGCCGGGATTTCTTTTTCAATTTCGAACTTGTTCCTCACTTTATTGAAGCGGGGTGTCACTTGGGTCGACAAGCTACGGTGTTGGTCGTAAGTTAGTGACGGTTTCGAACGCAAACGTTCCTTTTTTGAATGTTTAGCCGAGCGGGAAGTTTATGGCGAATTGTGACTCAGAAGTTTTGCGTAGTTCAACTCGATCTGTTTTCAAACGTATCTTCTTTTGTTATGAAACTTATGAATACACTTTAATTTGGATGTTTTTCGATTTTATCGAAAATACTTACGTACATTTACCGCCTGCTTTGACGGTGAAGGAAAACATCGTGAAGAAGCTTGCACACTGGGATAACCAGTGTGTGAAATGGGGAAGGCAATGGCAAACCACCGCATTAAAACTACCATGAGAGTCGAACTATGTGATTAATTCCTTAGAATGATCACGATCCTCAGCAATGAGGAATACGACTTAGAGCTTATCGTATGGTCAGTGGCCAACCTATTGTCAGAGATGTTCAGGCCGCCCGTAGTCCTCTGACATGGTATAACGACTGCTGTCAAAACGACAACAACCGGGACGTCTAACGTGTTCTTCGCGGCACGCAGGAGCTCAACTGACCGCGCCCAACATTACTTAACCTGCTCGATCACTTTTGGACCATGATCGCAACTAGGATACGAGCTTCTCTTTTCTTGTAATTGAGGGTAAATGTAGTAGAAAATTAATTAATGTAATAGAACACGGGCTCAAATACTATAAAAGGGCAACAAGAAACTTAAAACTATACGCTTTACGTGCCGTAAGTCCGTAAATAAAGCCTTCGCCCATATAAACTTCCATTTATTTCTTCACAAGGAACTTTTGTAGAAAAAGCTTTTTATTACAGCTTATATGGGACCGCCTGTGGTTCTTCTCGCGTGAAATTACAATGTAAATTCTAGATTGGAGTTTAAAATAGTTCGACCTTTTTTTCTTTTGGTACCTAATGTAAACTGGTACCTACATCAGGGCTGTCATCCAGGATAATCTTTTACGGATCGAGGATGTGGAAGTTGAAGTTGGGGGGGGGGGGGGGGAGAGACGACGTAATTAAGTACATAAATGTAAACAAGCAAATATCGGAGTAAGTACATTTTCTACAACATCATCATCATCATCAGCCTGTTTATTAATGTCCCCACTGTTGGGGCACAGGCCGGCCTCCCCACAAGGGGGAGGGAACCATGATCCACCGAGCGGGCCCAGTGCTGATTGGTGAATTTCACACGCCACACGGAAACTTTTTTATTTCGTCATACATGCAGGTTTCCTTACAATGTTTTCCTTCACCGTAAGAGCAGTCGGTAAATTTACGTAAGTCTTCGAAAAAATCCGAATAACTCATTGGTACATGGCATTGCAGGGTTTCGAACCCGGACCTCCCGCATTCTTAGCCACCAGGCCACCGACGCTCTTTCTACACATATTGTAATGCTTGCTTGCTTATCGTATGGTTAGTGGCCAACCTATTTGTCAGAGTTGTTCAGGCCGCCCGTAGGCCCCTGACATGGCTTAACGACTGCTGTCGAACGACAACAACCGGGACCGACTGCTTGTAATGAGTCGACCTTTTTCGGCTGCCACTGTAGTTACGAACCGTTCGATTAAGATCGATAAAGATCGATCGGTCCGTTCATATCTCTTAGCGTGTGTTATGAGAATAAGATTTGCAGTCAAAGTTGGATCGATACGAAAACGTAAACGCTACTTAATTGGAAACAAATATTGTAAAAGAGGAATGTGATAAAAAAAGTGTGACATACGTGCGGAAAGACAATTGTATTCTCAAGCCGTACTAACGTTTCGCACATGTATTATAATTTCGGTCAAGTTATCATATTATATGAATACATTTACATTATATAGAAAATTAGTAACCCAACCAACATATAGGTTATGTTGGTAACTGTAGTTCGTAACTATATCGGGCCTTTAACCATAAAACCAACTTTACACTAACATTCCGATATTACCAACATAATATTGCGTCTAAAATGAAAATTCCGAAGTAAAACGGAGTTTACTCGCAACGTCTTGCTACCGTCAAAGGAAATAAAAATAAAAATCGCAAACATTAAACATTTCCTCGGGAAGTTGGGAATAAATAAAGTTCTGTAGAGTCTACGGAACTCTATCTAGTGTCTCAAGCGGGGACAGGTGGTGGGTGGATATAGAAAAATAACAGCGTGTGCGAAGTTCGAATTGATTCTGTTCGCAAATAGAAGTGTTGTTGAACTGTTTCCCGTTTAACTTACGTAGTATTTTTTATTAGACGGACTAAACTGACGTTTCCTGTGTTGCCAGTTTTTGGTGAAATTTAAATAGTGTTGTGACCAAAGATCGAGTTCAATCACTGACTAATAGTTCACCAATCAAAGTATATTTTATTTTCTTCTGTAATGTCGTGATTTTTTTGTAAATTAAGAAGTTAAATCACTGAACCTCACTTTGTATGGAAGCGATATCCATCTTCTTTCAATACATACCTACGAGTAATTTAACGTTATCATTTTGGCTCACTGTTTGGGTGAACTAAGGGAACTGATTCATCACTATTACATTAAACATGGCAACATTATTTTAAAAAGTTACATTAGCACCTGTCAGTTTAGTCCGTCTAATAGAAAATTCTACTTTAGAGATGGTTTCTAAGACTGTGTTTCAATTATGCATGTGCAGGTTGGAATCTGTGAGCAGGTTCATACCTACCTGCACGCAACCTGGGGTCTTATTCTACAGACACGGCGTAAACACAAAACAAACTAAATTGCTGTGACGTTTTTACCACTAGTCACGAACCGTTCGATTAACGTTACATTTGGTCAATATGAAAATGTAACGCCATAAAAGAACGACTGTTGTATTATAATTCCAGCATCTCCATTCCGCCTTCGGACTACCAGGCGCGGGGAGGGGTGCCATCCTTATGTTGTTGATATCCCATCTGTTCGTACGAAGCGATTTGCTTCTTCGTTCATTATGCGAACGGCTAAGGAATTGAACAGCCTGCCGGCGTCTGTATTTCCCGAAACCTAAACCTTGGGATGTTCAAGGCCAGAGTGAATAGGCATTTACTGGACCCGCATGCTCCATCGTCGACCTCATCGTCGCTTACCATCAGGCGAGATTGAGGTCAAATGCGGGTTTAGTGGTTATAAAACAACATAAAGGCTTCTGTGCGTAGTGGAAAGGTTATTTTGCTTGCGATTTGTTGTTGTTGTTGAAACGTCAAACCATCACAATGTTTATAATTTAAACGCTGCTTAACTCTAGCTAGGTAGCCATTTTAAAACTGTCTTGGTTCCTGTAATGTGTAATGTAATTTAAACAAACGATAATAAGCGTTCTAAGAATTCAACTTCCATTCAAATATACGCTTACTTACTGTACTTTTTTAGTAAGTATATGTATCAGTAACAGTCCAAAGCCGTAAACTTCTAGACTCTGAAGGTCATTGGCCTAAAGCTTAATCCTTGAGAAGTATGGTTTATTATTACCCGCTTAAGTTTCAGGATAATAAAGCGCATTTATATCTAACCCTATTAAGTTGGTTGGCTGTTAGGTAGAGAAAAATAAGAAAATTAACTGGCTTATTTAAGCTAATTAACCTAATCTATCTTAACAAGGAAAAAGGGAAAAATAAATAAAAGAAACCTTTTGACTATTAAATAATATACTTAATGAAATAGTTACCGGTTTTTTTATAACCTATAAACTGTCCCACTACTGGGCAAAGGCCCCCCCTCCATTCCATTTTTCCCTATCCTTGGCGTCCTTATACCATCATTTTTGGAAGTGGACGATATCGTCCTTCCACCTACGCCTGGACCTGCCTCGCCGCCGCTGTCAGTATTGCGGCACCCAGTGCATGGCGATCTTTGCCCACTTTTCCGTATGCATGCGGCATACGTGGCCTGCCCAGTCCCACTACATACCCCCCCAATTACCGATATCAAATCATAAATTAATTCTTCATGAGCAAACAGGTAAAACGGGTCTTCGTACCTATGTGTAACGCCTGAAGCAAACCACGTCACCTGAAATATCAAATCAATATTCCTTGTTGCCCGTGCGATGTGGAAACCGTACAATATCCAATATTCATTATTTGCCCTCAAATTACGATTTCTCATTACGTCACAGTTTACTCAACGGTCGCCTGAGGCCGTTCCGAAACTCTTTTGATATATTCTAACCGCGACATAGTAAAAGTTTAGCAATCTACTTTTATTTGCGCCCGCGATTTGCATGGCTCTGTACTTGTACAGTTGCGATTTTCTTTTCCAATTTCAAACTTGTTCCATATTTGAACGCTCGGGGTGAATTTGTAATCAAATCGATTAGATTTTCTTTTTAGCTTCCGGCCAGTGTTTGTGGTTTGAATTTCGAAATACCAATAATTACATAATATACTCGTAATAAAAACAACATACTCATAAATTAATCGGTTTTTTTCCAGATTCCTGCCATAATTGAAAAAAATCGTGCGTCACATAAAGGCATCCTTAGATATTTTCAAATATTCTTAGTGCTGGTATGGTTTTTTTCCTCGCTGGGCAAAAATACACCTTCCCTTTATCGGTTTCTACGTAGATGTTTCCCTTTATTCTATTTTGACTACGTATAATTTAGTCGACCTCGGGATAACCTTCTCAAGTAACTATACTTTTCAACCAATTATACTTACTTAGAAGTTTCCGGTTTACGGGTAAACATGTTTTTTTTTTCGTACTGATAATTGCTGTTGGTCCTAATGACCTTTACAGCTTCACCGGGGTTTTTGGGGCGAGCGCTAAGTGCGCTCCAGTCTGGAGGAGGACTTAAAAACTACTATAAGAAGCGACTGCCTAAGGGCACCCAGGTGGGTACGGACCTCGGCTTAGGACGTCGCTGGGGAGGGAGGGGTCGGGGAGAAGCGGCCTGGAATGCGCCGATAGCGCGTGTAAGCGCCAGAAGCGGGTCGCTATGTAGGTGCTGTATGTGAACTACTATCGGGTGGGGGAGTGGCTTCCGCGATGGAGATCGTGATGGCGTCGTCGGGGTCATCTAGGACGTGTCTAGGCCGACGTCGTCGACGGGATGTCGGTAAACCGTTAGTGGAATAAGCGGCGGCGCTTACTACTAGAGGGTTTGGGTGGTGGGGAGCTAGCTCGAAGAAGCGTCGAGACGCTAACTTCATGTATTGAGCGATCGTGGGGAGTTCCAAATCGTGATGGAGGTCTACGTTACGTAGGTACCATGGAGCACCGGTTGCTCTACGCATGAACCTATTTTGGATAACCTGAAGGCGGCGAATGTGGCAAGAGTGCGCGAATGTCACGCTTGCATACGTGAGGATCGGACGGATGCAAGTTTTGTAAATTGTCAACTTATTTCTAAGTGACATTTTACTCCCCTTGCCTAGCATCGGGTGTAACCGGCCGAGAATGAATGCTGCGCGGTCGCGGACGCGTTTTACGTGTGGTTCGAAGGTCATACCTCTATCAAGGGTGACTCCTAGATATTTGACCTTTTTCTCCCAAGGGATAGGTCTGCCGAAAAGTGAGAATTGCCCTATGTTATTCCGAACATGGGTGGTCGTATCAGGGGCACGACCCCTGGCGAAGAGAATGGCGGCGCTTTTGTCAGGGTTCACCTCGATTCTCCACTTCCGAAACCGTTCGCCTAGGGCGGTGGCGGCGGATTGGAGAATCCGGGTGATACGAGCCCTGTTCCTATCAGAGGTGTAGAGAGCGGTGTCGTCCGCAAATAGCGCGAGTTCTACCTTTGGATGGCGAGGGATGTCGCTGGTATACAGCGAGAAGAGGAGTGGCGAGAGGACGGAGCCCTGGGGGACTCCGGCTCTGATTGGGCGAGGGGAGGAGAGCGATCCCTCGACGCGGTAGCGAAAGGTTCGATTCCTGAGGAAGTCCCGTAGTATGAGTACGAGACGATCCGGCACCCCGATTTGGTATAACTTGTATATCAAACCGTTGTGCCAGACTTTATCAAACGCCTTCGCCACGTCTAAGAATAGCGCCCCTGTGGGGATCGGCTTACGCGAATAATTGAGTCCCTCCAGTATGTGTTCCGTGATGCGGTGCACCTGCTGGACGCACGAGTGTCCGGGTCTGAAGCCAAACTGGACGTCAGGGATTAAGCCTTTGGACTTGGCAATGTCATGGAGGCGATTATTGATAAGTCTTTCGTAGACTTTCCCCATTGTCTTGAGGAGACTGATGGGGCGATAACTGGTGGGTTCGGAGCGCGGTTCACCTAGTTTGGGAATACCTATGACAACTGCTTCCTTCCAGGCGTCTGGAAAGGAGCAGTTGGCCATTGCGGTGTTGAAAATAGATGCCAATAGGCAAATCAGGGGGGCAGGGAGCAATTTGAGAACCTTGTTGGTAATTCCGTCTGAGCCGGGGGCTTTTTTCTGTTTAAGAGCTTTGATAGCGGTATGAACCTCCTGAGCCGTAATCGGATCTAGCGGGGGATCGGACGGGGGTAAACATGTATTCATGGCACATGTATTATGCCTGTGAAGTATGAGCGTCTTCATACTTCACAGGCATATCGGATACGCAAATTGCACGATGTTCACGTCTTCACAAGGGTACGTCATCATATGGTTTGTGGATACTCCGATACTTTGTACCGACGTGAACATCGTGCAACTTGCGTATCCGATATGCCTTTCTTCTTGTGCCATCTATGGAACAAAGTAAACCTTTTATCACACCTCTCGAATAAAGAATATACTACGTCCATTTCTGAATTCGTAAAGCCACAGAAAACCTAAAATAGTTTCCAATCAATCAATTCAATGAAAACCACCTATATTCGCCGCTGAATAGAAAGAAATAAAAGAGACTTTTAAAACATATTCTCGGCGAAGAGTGTCGCTTCAGCGGAGTGTCAATAAAGCCTTAATTTCTTCCCCCACACTGTTAAACCCTTGATTGATTGACGTGTTTTCCCGCCCAGGTGCGATTTTTATTCGAGAGCCATCAGAAAAGCGCCACTTTTAGCTAGACGGCGCCATTTTGTAAAAAAAGGATCAACCAGGTTTCATTACCTACCAGTACATTATGTATACTAAGGGTTTTAATCTTTTGAAAGTGGAATATAGTGTTAAAAACGCCTTTAATGTAAAGTTTTTTAATGGGAATACAATACAATACAAATATACTTTATTGCACACCCGGGACAAAAACAAAACATACAACAGAGGTACAATACAATGTGCAGAAGGCGGCCTTAACGCTTTAAGCGATATCTTCCAGGCAACCTTCAGATGATGGAAAAATCATAAGATACATAATATACGGGTGCAAAAGGCGTATGAAATAGATACTACCCTCAAATAAATAAATAACAATAATAAAAAATAAAAATAAAACTTAATTACCTTTGTTTATTTATTTTTATAATATAAGTATTTGTTTAATATTATTTTTATCTTCTGTACCTAATTGTTTGTATGTGTGCGCTATTATAAATAAATTCTTTCTTTCTTTTAATTTTATTTCTGCTGCTTTGACAGCAAAAGAACGCTGGATTCAGTTACTTTATAATTTCTTATAGTTTCTTTTGTTTTAGATAATTTTTATACGAGTTGCATAGTGCTCATAACCGGATCTGGTTACTCGTATAAAATAATAATAATATAAAACAATACATTACAATAGACCAGACATCACACTCCATGACAAAAAGTCACACACTCACACACACACACACACCCTTTCAACACACACAATTACACACTCTTACAACTTACATACTTACACACATACCCTTTTCTTTGTTCTCCGCACTCCCTATTCCACTTTCCCACCTCCATATTTTATTAGCTGTTACTAATTATTATTATTTTGTATAAATTAAGGAGACCTATTTTTTGGCTTGCACGCATGTAAAAAAAAGAACAATTCAGGCATTATATAGATGTAAGGTTTCTCAGAAAAATTAAATTAAATTAAATTAAATTAAAAAGAACCGAACTGTTTACCTCATTGATATAGCCGTCCCCAACACACACAACCTCACTACCATCCACGCTGAAAAAATAGCAAAGTATACGGACCTCTCTATAGAACTGAAGACCCAGTGGCGGGTAAACACTGTTAGAACTGTACCCATCATAATTTCATCTACAGAAGTCATACCCAAATCCTTACACACCAGTCTGAAAACACTTCAAATACACCCTCTTACTTTCATTCTTCTTCAGAAAGCTGCCATTCTAAACACTTGCAGGATTGTTCGAAAAGTCCTGCCCATGGACACATAAACGTCTCACATTCACTCATCATCAACACTCTCACACACCGATCAACTCACTTTATTTCTTCTAATAAACTCTACTTCTAATACGTCTTCACTCATACTGTCGTTCGGCCAAAAGCTCGCGATAGTATGGTAAACTCACCCCAATAATGGGAGAAAAACAGTAGTATAAAAATAATAATAATCTAATATTTATAATCCGACTCATTTTGTGATATTTTGTACATATTTTTTACAGATATTTTTTATAACATTATATGGTCTATTAATATAGGTTTTTCTATTTCTATAAACAAATTTCGAAATGGAACGTTGATGATCAGAAAACAGTTCGCTATGGCCGCCATCGAAACCATAGTTTACTCTACCACTTTACTCTTTACCAAGCCCAAGTCCGGTCGTGCATGGAGTACTGCTGCCACCTGTGGGACGGCTCAGCTAAGTACCAACTGGCTGCTCTTGACTCAGTGGAGAAACGCGCTAAGCGCCTTATAGGTGACGAATGGCTGGTGGAAGCTAGACTGCAAAGTCTGGAACATCGGCGCAAGGTTGCCTGTCTATCGGTATTTTATAGGATACATTTCGGAGAGTGTGCATCGGAATTGCACGACCTAATTCCAGCATCTCCATTCCGCCTTCGGACAACCAGGCGCGGGGGGGGGGGGGGGGGGGGCATCCTTATGTTGTTGATATCCCATCTGCTCGTACGAAGTGATTTGCTTCTTCGTTCATTATGCGAACGGCTAAGGGATGGAACAACCTGCCGGCGTCTGTATTTCCCGAAACCTACAACCTTGGGATCTTCAAGGCCAGAGTGAATAGGCATTTACTGGACCCGCATGCTCCACCGTCGACCTCATCGTCGCTTACCATCAGGCGAGATCGAGGTCAAATGCGGGTTTAGTAGTAAATTTAAAAAAAACCGTAGAGCGCATAGGGATCAAACTTTCTTATCCAAGATAATAAACATCATCGTCGACTCATCTTATCTTCTTAGTAAGATTTCCTTTAATTGCCCTGGTAGAAGTCTTCGTGTCAATAAACTGTTTGCAGTTCCATATTGCAACAGTAACTATGCTAAAAACCGCTTCCTAGTGCGAGCATGTGATAACTATAACAAAAAATTCAGTATCGTTGACATATTGTGCATTCAAAAGCGTTAAAACTGTGCACCTTTTATATGGTTATTAATTCTTCTCTTCTTCAATTTAAGAGCTATGCTCTTGTCGGTGTAGTAAACGCCACTGTGTCCTGTCTAGGGCCCTTTCCTTGACCTCCTTATACGACGCAACGCCAGCCTTCTCTTTGATTTGATCGAAGTAGCTTATCCTCGGTCTTCCTCTTCCCCGCTTGCCTTCAACTTTTCCTTCTATAAGGTTTCTTATGTATTCGTCGTGTCGTATAAGGTGGCCCACCATATTTCCCCTTCTATTTTCAATAGCATTTAAGATGTTTCTCTTTTCTTTTACTCTCGTCAGTACCTCTTCATTTGTCACTCTCTCTGTCCAGCTTATCCTTTCCATCCTCCTCCAACACCACATCTCAAACGCCTCTAAATATTGTCTATCTCTCTGAGTCATGGTCCAAGTTTCGCATCCGTAAAGGGCAATGCTCCACACAAAAGATTTAACAAATTTCTTTTTCACAGATTTAATAAGTAATATTAATATTATATTAATAATTATTATATTAATAATTATTATATTAATAAGTAATTATTATTTTAATAAGTAATTATTATATTAAATATTAATATTAATTATTATATTAATAAGTAATTTAAAATAGTATTTACGCGTGACATCACAATATTAGATACTTTTTAGTACTTTCAGTGAAAACTTCACTGGCTTTTGTGTTATTTATATTGTCTATTATTATGTACTACTTTAGCCGTTTGTTTTCCTTAATAAAAATAAAATAATATGTTTATTTTACTACGGTTTCGTGCTAGAAAATAAACTAGTTTCGTACAAAACATAATTATGTTTCATTCGTAACTGATTACGAAACTAAGGTTACAATGGGGGCCGAAGCGTTATGATCACAGTACTTAACCTATATAGGTTTTTTAAACGTATACTTATAGTTATTTATTAACCATGACAGTTTAATTAGTTAAAAAGTGTAAGGAAACTGTACTGTCATTTTATATAGTACATTAATGGCCTTTCTTCACATTAATCATGGAGTAATTTAAGGCGCCACCTTTGAACTTTCATAGAAACATTGAACTTTGACTGACTAAGTATCTACTCACAGGAAAACTTTATTAAAGCCTTCGCAAGTTATTCCGATGCTACAGAGATATAACCTTGTTATAAGTTACGAGCATTTCCTCAAATATCACGTTACCAGGAGTTTTAAACAGGATAAATACGTACTTGTAAATAGATATTTTTTTATGGACTACTAAACCCGCATTTGACCTCAATCTCGCCCGATGGTAAGCGACGATGAGGTCGACGATGGAGCATGCTGGTCCAGTAAATGCCTATTCACTCTGGCCTTGAAGATCCCAAGGTTGTAGGCATCGGGACACACAGACGCCGGCAGGCTGTTCAATTCCTTAGCCGTTCGCATAATGAACGAAGAAGCATATCGCTTCGTACGAGCAGATGGGATATCAACAACATAAGGATGGAACCCCTCCCCGCGTCGTAGTCCGAAGGCGGAATGGAGATGCTGGAATTAGGTCGTGCAATACCTTAATACTTGTTCACTTGTGTATTGATCTGTGTAGTGTGTTATGGCATTTTTTTTAAATTTATGAGTAGAAGGAGGAGTCTAGCCGTGTTCCTCATTGCTGAGAGTCGTGATCATTCTAAGGAATTAATGACATAGAACGACTCTCGTGGCAGATTTAATGGGGTGGTTGGAAGGCAATGGGCCTTCCCCATTTCACACACTGGTTATCTCGGTGTGCAGGTTTCATCACGATGTTTTCCTTCACCGTCAGAGCAGTCGGTAAATGTACGTAAGTCTTTCGAAAAAACCGCAAAACTTATTGATACATGGCATTGTCTGGTTTCGAACTCGGACCTCTCGCATTGGAGTCCGACGTCCTAGTAACGTATTTGTGCATTCTAATAAAACGTTTAGTTTATACTGAATCGCAGTTGAACGGTAACAAAACGCTTCAACTGTCAAATATAACGATCGAACATAAGTTCCTCCCAAGGTGCTTTTGCCCGATTGATAGTAAATCGAAAGGTGGCAGTGGTAGAGTTATGCGTCAGCAGAATGCGATTTGGTGTCCAAAAAGAATTGGAACGAAAACTAAATTGAAATTGGATAGAAATAGAACTACAAACGTTGTAATTTAGGCAAATTGGGCCCCAGATCACTGACCCAAGCACGTGTGTCGCGTTTTTTTTTCTTCATAACTTTCGTTTCGAAGCTATGTCTGTGTGTTCGATTAAATGATGAAAACAGTCTAAAACATCGGAATTTCAAAAAAGATGGAATTACTTTTCACCGCTAAGAATATAATATCTTTAAAAACCATTATTTTACTCATAAATAAGGGTTCAAGTTAAACTTGTCTTTATGTGGAAAGTGACACAGTTGATGTCTTTCTTATTTGCATCTCTTTTGTTTACGTTAGTATTATCTATCCATCCTGTTCTGTGATAATTACGACACGTGTAAGTATTGTTGTCACGTTGTCAGGATTACCGAGATTATCGATAATCGATAATGCACAAGTGTAAGTGTTGCTGGTTTTTTAAATATACAAGATATGTTTTTACTGCATGACATCCATGATCCATGCATGATTGTCTAGAGGGATTTATGAACTTGAATTGACCAATCAGTGAGTAGTGACTCGTCCCTGCGTCCATACCGCACCGCAAAATTGCGCGAGAACTGATTTCAAACAAAATGTTGCGCCTTAGGCTGGGGCCACACAGGCAGGTTTTGCCCGCCTCCAGGCGACCGGCTCCGGGCGGCCGGCCCGGGAAAAACCCGCCAATGTGGGCCCAGCTTAGGAGTCTATTGGTGGTTGGTCTATGGTTGACCAGGATGCTTGAGTTTCCCCGTGAGAGAGAAACCAGATATATTTTTTGGGGTAAAAGGTAATCTATATTATTTTCTAAAGATCTATACGAGTACAACAAATGAATAATGTGCCTGAATTCCAGATTTAATTTGCGGGAGGAAACCATTTCTAAACTACAAACTACCGTATGACGAAATTCTATTCAGTTGACCGGTTAACTGACGTCATCTCGACACAGAACATAATTACTTATGCTATCGATCGTTTATATACCAGGTCAATGTCGACCATCGATTTAATGGGACTAAAACGTCCTGTTACTGAGACTTAAGTTTCTCACATGACGTTAACAATGACGTCATCTGACGCACTAATAAAATACAATACATATGTCGGAGTGTTCCTCAAAAACGGTAAAATGCAGCGCTGCTATGCGTGAAACGAAAACGCAAGTCAGTCTAGTGGCAGCGAGAGTTTTGGCGGGAAAGTCGCTGGAGAAGGTTCTACGGTGTTTATTTTATTGCTCAAAAATTGTTTTCTGGTTATTTTGATAGCTAAAATCTGTGTACTTATGTCCAGTAACAGTGACAATGTGTTGAATTCTTAAAATAAACTTCTCGTTAGTGGTTCGTTGTGTAGTTTCACTCTGTGATTCTGCGGCGGGCCATGAGAATTCGCCGAAGGCTAGACTGGTTGAAATTTCCGTCATACCTCCTAGGATTGTTAAAATGTGTCTACACCACAACATTTTGATGCTGAAAAACTAAAAATTGTTTTAAATCGCAATGTTTAGGCTGATGGTGTTGCCAATGCCTTCTTAAATAAAAAATAAAATAAAATTTAAAAAACTAGTGGCAGCGAGCGAGCTGCGGCCTGTGGTTTTGAGGTTATAATATGATGAAAACAGTCGGCTCCATCCCGGCTGGTGGTGATGGTAATCAGGCCGGTTTCCCGGTGCTGATGATAATTTTCTGGTAAGGTTGTGATGTTAAAATAATGTGATACAAGGAATACGCAGGTCGGTATGTTTTCATTGTTTTTCTGACGACGCATTCAGGATACTATCGCGGGGTGTAGGTGGACCTCCACGATTGTGTGTGGTGTCTTCCCTGTGCTCAGGGTTGAGAGGTACACGTTCAGGTTTTCCTGATAAAGTTAGCTGTTATTCGTAACCTGGGTTAAACGCTCACGCCCTGTTGACGCCCTGTCTCGTCTGCGGCTTCGACACATATATTATTGCAAACCCATGACAAAAACAAAACACAAATTCATACAATAAAAAGATAAATACAAAACATAGTGCAGAAGGCGGCCTTATCGCTGAAATCTTTTTGTCTAGACTATTAATTTCTTTACAGTGGTATAAAATATAGATTGTAAGTAAAAGTTTCCTAAATTCAATCCATTTAAGAAGACATATAGAGATCAACGTTTAAGGAATTGGTTCTGTCGACTATAGACATATCACGGTGTAAATTATAGACACCCTGAATTTGCTTTTTGAATAGCATAGCGAGCTTAAAGCTTCGACTTATATTTTGCCACTTTACAATTTGTGATCGAAATTAATGTTGAAGTTTGTTATTTTGCTAAAGAATAAAAATTAGAGCAAATAGCTTTAAGCCCTATATTTCTTTTTCGAAAGTATCGACGACAAAAAGCGCTCACTCTAGCTGTGTGGCACTTGAATGCTTGAATGCCAGAACAGATATCGTAACATAAATAAAGCGCCCCGCGGGTCATTGATCAAAAGGCATTGATAGACCCCGACCGTTTTTTGATTGCCATTTGCTAACTTGCATAAGCAATATTGGGAGATAAAGGAAAACGTTAGCAGAATTTATCGGAATATACTCGTACCTTGGAATAGGGCGACCTTGACCTTTCGGAAGATCTTATAAGACCTATTTTCTACGCGGATGAGCGGGCTGTTGGAGAGGAAAATAGATTCATTAGCTTATGGATAATAGATTTATGGGAGATAACGAATAAATTGATTAACAATTTGTTAGACAATTTATCTAAATCATCCTTATAATAATTCGCTATGGGTAGAATGTGCGTGCATGCGTGCGTTTGGTTTAGATGCATTTGGTCAACTTTCCCAAAAACTCCACTTCTCAAAAAGTCCATATTCCATAATGTCCACATTCCCATAAGGTCCACATTCCCAAAAAGTTCACTTTCCGTGCGTCCATTGTCCTGCATTGACTCCTTAATCGAAGGTCAGAGGCTCCCGAGAGTAGTACTAAAATTATCGTAGTTTTATCGCGGAGGTCCATAAATGATTCTCGCGACCCCAAAACTCTTGACCTTGACGATTCGGAAGTCGACTTTGGGGTCACGCTACCAAATTTTTCGAGTGACCTATCAAATGAAAGCTCATCGCGAGTACTTTCGATGATGTAAAGTTTCATAGATTTATCTGCTTTCTAGAAGCCCCCAGAGGTAAAGAAACGTCACCAGCTGTGTCCTTCCGTCGCGTAAGTATTTATACTCTGACCAGGAATATAAAACCTTCGCCATGTTGCAGAATTCAATGGTACTATTTTTTTCATACCGAACTCCATAACACAGATTACAAAACTACCAATAGCACCCTCTTGACAGGGTTTTTATACTCCTGGTCAGAGTAATATATATTTGTTATTGACTACTAAACCCGCATTTGACCTCGATCTCGCCTGATGGTAAGCGATGATGAGGTCGACGATGGAGCATGCGGGTCCAGTAAATGGCTATTCACTCTGGCCTTGAAGATCCCAAGGTTGTAGGTTTCGGGAAATACAGACGCCGGCAGACTGTTCCATTCCTTAGCTGTTCGCATAATGAACGAAGAAGCAAATCGCTTCGTACGAGCAGATGGGATATCAACAACATAAGGATGGATTTATTTTATGTTATAAAATAAAGAAAGGCTTGCAGGCCGTATATACTGGGCTCTACAACTAGATCTATTTTGTAGCAATTATCCACTTCCTGAATAAAAAAGATTGATGAGTTATTTTGCCTTGTCACTAAGTAATGTTTAGTGGTCTTGTCATTAAATTCCATCGCACATTTTTTTCTATTCCCAATTTATGTTTTAATTAAAATGAAAAAGAAAAAAAAACAATCAACTGCTTAAAAATGCAAATGTGAATCGAGCTGGGAACAGTGAAATTAAACGTAACAAAATTTAAGTCCTGAAGAATGCTAATACAGAAGCGAAACGGTTAAAGTAGCCGAAAGTAACGGAAAGTAGCAGAAAAGACCGGAAAGTTTCTGTGTTATTCCGGCTGGGGGACGGTAAATCACAACAATATTGTGAGAATTTACTTTTTCCCCGCGAATGGTACGGAAGTTTTCGCGTTAAAATCGGCAGGCCCATTGAGGGTTGCGTTTAGTCGTTTTGTTCATGGTTTTATTGGTCGCACTTTTTTATAATCCGTTTACTGAATGCAGGGATGGTTCCAGTAGACCCCCAAAGGTATCACACCTTCGTTGTTGTAGCAAACTTATAAAAGAAATGCATAACTATCTTAAAGTTATACAATACACATGTTTAGTTTCGTTTTTTTATTTATCTTTTGATAACAAAGGTACGCTTACACACGTCAAGGAACAATTATTATCCTTTATATATATATATATATATATATATATATATATTATTATTATTACTTCTTTTTTTTAAATAGCCTATAGGCTGTCCCACTGCTGGGCAAAGGCCTCCCTTCCTCCTTTCCTTTTTTCCCTATCCTCGGCGTCTTTATACCATCCTTTTTGGAAGTGGTCGATATCGTCCTTCCACCAACGCTCGGGCCTGCCTCAGCGCCGCTGTCCGTCTTGTGCACAGATTCCCAAACTTATTTCGCCCTCCGCCCACTTTGAGAATCAAAAATCACAAATTTTTTAAACTTACTACTCGTATCTGTTGCACACCTTAAATATAACTATTGCAATTTATAATTTTAAATGCCATATCCTATTTCAGAGCAATAAAAAGCATACTTAATCTTATTTAAGGGTATTTTTATACAAATTAAAACAAAGTTTTTAATTTAATGACTTATGAACCAGCCAATGATACAAGAATGCACAATTCAGGTTATTTAACAAAAACTTGTTAAAACATGATTGCCCGCGGTCTACTATCTACGAAAATTACCTATCTAGGAGTACTAATAACTATTAAAATGCGAAAGTATGTCTGTTACCTTTTTATTTGTTTGTTTGTGTCTACTTTCATTTCGAAACGAAGCGACCGATTGACATGATTTTTATTTCATATATTCAATAAAACAGGACAGATATATGAATTACGCGGAGAGAAATAGCGAACCGAGTTTGAGCAATCTCTTAACTAATATTAGTTGATGTTCACAAGTTGTAGTTGAGAGTCGAGAGCTCATGCAGTCGGTGTCTAAGAGGCCTCTTAGCTAAATGAAATTACAAATCACCCCCCAAGCCTCTACACAACGCCCCCATTTATTTTCTGGGTCTCTTACCGCCCCCCTTTAGGCCTGCAGCGCCCACAAGGGGGCGTTATCGCCCACTTTGGGAAAGGCTGGTCTTGTGGCACCCAGACACCCAGTGCATGGCGATCTTTGCCCACCTTTCCGGATGCATGCGGCATACGTGGCCTGCTCAGTCCCACTTCAATAGAGATGCTTTAGTAATTGCATCAGCGATGCGTGTTTTATTATAACATTTAAATCATTACTTACACACTACTGGCTGCTGTAAAAGGGCATTGTCAAAATAAAAATATGGCTGCTGCATAAGGCATTGCCAAATAGGAATGTACATTATGTTATAATAAGTTTGTACACAATTTCAAATTTAAATTTCCTTAACGCTACTAGCTGCTTTAAAGGGGCGATCTAATTCAATCAATATAATTAATAAAATGTCATAAAATTTACTATACATGACACATGATTGAATACACATGATTGTGTTGTAAGTTACACAATACACATGATTGTGTTGTAAGTTACACAATACACATGATTGTGTTGTAAACTACAACAGGCTAAAAAGACACCTAAAGTTATTTACATAATTAATAAATGTTCATTACATCTTGAAATGTGTCAAAGTTAAGTTATCCTCTAAATAAGTAAGCTATTGTATATACTTTACTTTTTTCATGTGACAATAAATAAATAATTATTACACTAAGTACTATTTCGCTACGAAAATCACGGGTAAAAAAAACCTTGGTGGTCATGACCTTTTCTATAGAAACCTAATAGTAACTAGATAATTACTTCCTATAATACCGCAATTCTTAACTACGGTATTATCAAGCCGCGATCGGTTAATTTTCTTGGTGTATAAGTACTCCGCAAAGAGTCAGCCTGGGTACCTAGATATCAACTTTTACCTATTTCTACTGCATAGCAGAACATTGCTGAGTACCGGTTTGAAGGGTAAGAGAGCCAGCGTATTCACCGGCACATGAGGCACTCCATAAGAAAGACCCAAGGGTTAGCAGTGCATAAAAAACCTTCTGGCAAAATTATAGTAAGGTGATTGTCTATGGGCGCCGGTGACAAATTACAATCATGAGTCCGTTTGTTTGTTTTTCTTCATTATAATTAGTTAAGTCACCTAATACAAGGACCTGTAAATACCTCTTCTTTCTAAATAAAAACCCTAGTTGCTCGATTCATGTAACTTTCCACTAGTGCACCTTTTTTTAACTCGCAACTGCTGTTAGAAAATGAAGTGCACTTTAATTTCTTTGAAATGAGTAACCCTCCCTCTTCCTTGGGGATAGAACCGCATTGAAGCATAAGCTGAGCTGAGTAGACTAGACTATGGCTTTACGCAGCTAGTTTCAGCAACAACTAGAGATTCAAAGACTTAATTATTTATACAACTGTACATGTTTCAAAACAGAAATTGGCTCCTTTTTACCACATGCTCCAAAACGTTATTTCTTATTGATGACGATCGTGATCGTTCTATGGAAGTACCCACATATAATGACTTTCTTGGCAGATTAAATGGGGTGGTTGGTTTTGTGATCCTAGTGTGCAGATTTCCTCACGATGTTTTCCTTCACCGTTAGAGCAGTCAGTAAATGTACGTAATTCTTTCGAAAAAACTGAAGATCTCATTAGTACCGAACCTACAGCAAAGGAGTTCGACGTCCTAGCCTAGCTTTCCAAAACATTTAGAATTAGCAAAAAAAATATTTCACAAATCTCTCAATAAGGTCAATTCATGGATACTTTAACCTCTTGAAAGAAATCGTAGACTTTTTCTGACCTTACACAATGAAACAAAATAATCTAATAATTCCAATTATTCCGCAGTTCCCCCTGACATCGTCAGCGATGATACGTCAGGAGACGTCTCAGTCCAAGAGCTGGAGAATGCGACTCTGACCTGCAAGGCGACGGGTCACCCTCCACCGAAGATCGCGTGGAGGAGAGAGGATCACGAGCCTATACTCTTGAAGAAACCGCTTTCGAGAGAATTTGATAAAGGTATGTCAATTACATACATAGATAACTTCACGCTATATCCCTTGCGGGGTAGGCAGAGATAATGGAGCGCCACGAATCTCTGTCTTAGCATGCCTCTCTTGTTTCCTTTATAGTCATTCTTCGGTTCAAGCATGCTTGCCGTTGGGGTAATCTGCTGTGTATATTGAAATCTATGAGCACTCTATCAATCTAATCTAAAGTCGACTTTTTTATTAAACGGAGTAAACTAACAGGTGCTAATGTCACTTTGTAAAATAATGTAGGCGTTCAGTTCACCTGTGAATCAGTTCCCTTAGTTCACCCAAACAATAAGCCAAAAGATAACGTTAAATATATTATATATTGAAATTGTGTTCATATAAACGAACATTCCTGACGATTGTGATTTCAAATTAAATTAGAATCACAATTAATAAAAAAATAGTATTTTGATTGGGAAACTATTGGTCAGTGATTGGACTCGATCTTTGGTCACAACACTATTTTTATTTCATTAAAAACTGGCAACACAGGAAACGTCAGTTTACGGCCACTGCTTTTCCTTCCACTCACTTTCGTATGTCAATTACCTACTTCCTACATTTCTAAAGGACCTGACTACCTTCACTGGTAAGCGTTGTTTTTCAAGTTGAATCCACTGTCGATACTTGTAGGAGAGGAGCATAGTGGATTTTTCTTCCAAAAAAAAAACATTGAAATAGGATTGGTGTTAAAAAAAAACGACCGAATTTAACTTTTAGGATTCGTTCGAAAAGTATTCCGGATTAGTGCTTATAACATGTAAAAATTTGACGAAAAACGAATAAGACAAATGTCGGCCTAACCAATAGTATACGTAGTACCAAAGAATATATAATTTACTAGTAGTACATATTATCTTACAAAAGAGACTCATCGTCCAGAAAAACCAACGAACTAAATAAACCTCAATACCTAAGCTTAATTAATAAGCTAAACCTTATTTTATTTTTTATTATTAGTAAACTTATACTTATACCACTTAATATATATAATACAATTAAGTTGTATTTATCTACCTACATGTTGAGAAAATAATTATAAACAAATACCTGAAGACGTGTAAACGAAACCGGTCGTAATAAATAAAATACAGTAAAAACCCGTGAAACAGTATATTATTTAAGTCTAATCATGTACTACAAGTTTCACCAAGTACCAACAACCGCAAGTATTCACCTAAGCTAAGCTCTACTATATTTTTTTCTGCATTTCCTTTTGTTTTTAACTTCATCACCATTGGGTCCGGATGGGTAATGAGTAACAAGAGGGAATTCCGCCTTCATCCCTTCCTCTACCTGGTACCAATTTGTGAGTACACCTGCGTCCGTTCCTATACATACGTGTTTCGGGACCACCTGTGGGTTCCGGAATTAAAATTTTCTGGTGAAAATTAAGAGGAAAGCTTTCTGTGTAAAAGGAAAATGTACGGAGGAAAGTGGATTATGTGGGTAAGAATTTTACTACCAGTGTGATGTATATACGTGTAACTGATATGTCCAATTTAGCAATAGAAATAGAAAAACCTTATATATTTTTTAACTGATATGGCTTAACGTAGTAAATATATGATCTATTAACAGGGCCAAGTTCAGCTGAGTGTCGCTAGATGTATAGACACCTATACCTCTACCGACGCTGGTTTACAATTTGACCCTTTCCAACTTATAGCTATAGAGAACAGCAATGTGGTTCTGTCTGTTTGTACAACGGGCATTTTTGTTTCTCCAACTAAACGAAAAACGAGTTTGACCAATGTCGGTTCAACCGCTATTTACGAGTAGCTACAAGATAATTCAAAATTTAGAAATTATGTGGGCATGTTTCTAAAAAGTAAATGAATAAGTAAATAATTTGATTTCGTTAAAGGTGAAAGAGAAATGTCGATCATAAATCTTACTTCGTCGTAGAATACATCATTATTTATTTTGTAGACCTGAATTATAGACAATATAAACATACAAAGAATACTAGACGTAAATCCTAAAAGCTGTATTTATTGTAGGAAAGGCTGACATCATTAACTCTTGAATTTTGGGACTTTATGTTAACTTTTGTTGTATTTACGACATGACAGATAAATAATAATAATACCGAATCCTACTGCAAAGATCTACGTTCATAAATCGTCGATGTCGAGTTCTAAAATACAACATTTAATGTCGTGAATAATATATTTCTATGCCACTGGTAGGTAAAGTCCATTCCCTCAAATCGTTTCGCTCTTTGAAAATGCCGCCCGCGCTTGCGCCGCTAATAGTCAAACGATGCCGCCGCGACAACAGTGAATGGCGACTTCTGCGTGCACTTTCCTATTTTATGATACAATATATGTATTTTACGATATTTAAACATCCGTAGTCCCGTATTTCGTTTTGTACCAAAATTGTTTGAGGGAATGGAGTATATGCTGCGTTGTAACGATGTCGACTTCACCGTCCATATCAACCTCCTTGCCATCAATTTCAACCTCATCGTTAGCGTTTATCTCACCTCATATCGTGTTGGCATCTACATTTCTTCATCTATATTTTCAAAAATCAAATCATATTCCCATTCCATTTCTAAATTCCATCATTCCATTAATTTCATTGTCTTCACTTTCTCTCTGTATTTTGTCCTGAACTCCGTTTTATAAAATTGTCTCCTACTACTACCTATTTTCTACTATTGTGTTGTTCAGTTCCTGATAAATAAAATATTTATTATTACTAATTTTCCTCTCTTACTTCATCTGCACACTGTCCTAGAACCCTGCTAGCCGGCACCTAGAGGGCAGATCGTAGCAACGTTACGGCATAAAACAACTTAATGTGATGGTATCATTATACATATAATTCACTTAGTATTTATTACATTGAAAGACTTTGTTCATTCATAAATCCTTATTAAATAGAAAAAAACATAAAAAATAAAAATTCGAATAAATTGTTTCCATCAACGCGTTGTTTTACGATTGAAATGTAGATTTGATGTTTAGTAATTCTCTTTTGACAGTGTGCTTTGTGTGATGAAAGCAATTTCTATTTCGGTATTTTTAGAGGGGGTATTATTTTGAAGGCTTTATTGCGATGTTATAAAACATTACCAAATAAGATTTTGATAAAAAACAAAGAAAGAAAGAATTTAATTCCAATAGCGCACAGATACAAACAATTAGGTACAGAAGATAAAAATAATATTAAACAAATATATAATAAAAATAAATAAGCAAAAGTAATTAAGTTTGATGAAGGTAGCGTGCAGCACCGGAAAAAGGGGACTGCCTCGGCCTGTTGCCGTAGCGCTTTTAGCACTGCGGCGCTGATTTTCAGGCATCACCTGAGTGCCAGGGATCACTCCCTAATGATACGCTACCGGAACATATAAATAAATAACGGAAATATTAATAAATAGAAGTAAAATATTAGGAAACGAAGGAAGGTACTTAATTTATAAATTATACATTAGAATACAGGAAGGCATGAATGATACGAGTATGAGTTCTGTCAATGGAAGCGCTACCGGTATTGTTTAAATGCAAATGAAACAAGAAGTCAGAAAATCTCTTGTTGCGTAATAGCCAAGTCATAGCATGTTTTTAAACTTAAGATGTAGCGACTTGGAGTGACTTCTTAATGAATGTAACAGCATCAATATAGTAGTTTATGCAACGGACACATAATTCTAGCGATTATAACATGAGAACTGTTTATGAAACGAAGGGAAGCTGAATTTCATAATAGCTCGTTCGAGTGTTAAAATCGCCATTACGTGCATTGCATACAATACTTTTTCTACGACCGTGAAATATATAAACAGAAATTACAAAAACCATTACGGAGACATTACAGAGCCATTCTAGCTTGACTATGGAAACCGTTGACAATGTTTGACGTATTGTCGACATCGCGCAGGCGCGGGTGTCGAGTTTTTTATGGCTATAGTACCAAGTAGTTGGCCAGTGAAATGTATTGCATTTAATACGAAAGAGTATTGTATGCAGTGCCGTACAACAAAGAAAAAATTACATATTATTACGATCGAAAACTGTTATTTAATATTTCATTAAAACACTATTTTCCCACGATCATGATTTATGGAATTGATTGTGGTTTCTTAATGAACAAATTACGAAATTGGAGTAGAAAAAACCTTTAACAGTTAAGTCTCGGTATTCCTAATCCCAGCATCAAGACAGACGTTCCTCCAGCAACTTCTTGACAAGACAAACTGAGATCATAATACGTTGCCTTTAGTCATAGAATAGCGTCGATTCCTGTAGTGCCGCTAAGTCCAAAGCTAAACCAACATGAAACTGTCACGCTCTCTCATATACAAGATTGTGTAAGAGTGAGGATAACGTCTCGATTAGCGATGATTTAATATAGCAAGTGATACACCAGAATTTGAAGCATATACAAGTAATAATTTTTAGTACAGCTATACTATACCATTTGTCAAAGAACTTCTATTAAATCTCAACTTTATGCCTGCATAATGGTATATTTCAGATTCTCAAATTTTAACGTTTTGGGTAGGTTGAACTGTGGTCGACTGTACATTATCTTTACTTTTGGAACATAAATAGTTGATCCTGATAAAATATTTAGAGCCTTACTTTTAACTGAATTTATACATTGCTTGTCCAGTGGAGAGTTACGTGGGCAGCTCGCTACCACTGTGGCGCGTGGATCGGCGGCAGATGGGAGCCTTCCTCTGTATAGCATCCAACGACGTGCCTCCAGCAGTCAGCAAGAGGATCATACTCCTGGTCAATTGTAAGTACAGAGTCAGGAGTCAAGGTTAGAGTAGGACAAGATATAATAACAATTAATAATAGATATTCTTTTTCTGCAGATTCTGGAAAAAAATTGAATCAAATTGCCTAATTGTAAATTTTAGATAGATAGAAACACTTTATTGTACACAAATACAGGAAAAGTAAAAACTACAGGAATAATAGCACGATATGTACAAAGGCGGCCTTATCGCTTAAAGCGATCTCTTCCAGGCAACCTCTGTAGTTAATTGGACATTAAAGAGATTAGCGACAGTGTAGTGTAAAAATATGAAATTTTACAGTTAAGTTAAATTTCATATTTTCACACACACAGTTAAGCTGAATACCTACTTATAAAGATAGATTCATCGATAGAAATAAAAAAAATGCTGAGAATATACCATACACTCATATCTTACAGAAAATTCTAATTTTGACGTTCTGAGAATAGAAAAATCCTATTATTTGGAAAATTACAGTAGAAAATTGTTGATATTATATAAAACATTTCCATGAAAGAAATCCTTAATATGTAAGTACGAGTACACCATTGGTTCTTATACAAGTATTTAGCGGTATAACTGGGTACAACAAATTTAGAATGCAACATAAAGCGTGCAGCTGACAGCTCAACGCAATTTAGGTGTCAACTGTCTAATTAGAGTTAAATTGTGTACAATGACCCACCCTGTATTATTAAAACACGGTCTGCGTTTCAACAACAACGAAGTTTCGGGTTTATGAAGGTTCCCTATACGGGTTTTTGCGTTTTGCATATGTTTATAATGCGGAAGTTTTATTCGGCATGTTGAGTATTCAAAAATCCGTTGCGGATTATCCGCAATAGAAGCGAACGGATCATTACATTTCTGGGCGGACGCGCGCTCTTTCCAATAAAGTGTGACGCGATATTTTAGCTTCACATTTAACTAAAGTTCTGAAATATGAGCTGCATATCCACTCTGTTTAAATTGAACTAAAGGTTGGCTTCCGTTGATCGGGGCCGATGCGGCCGACGACACACCTTGTTCCGTTGTCAGCGGCTAGCCGCGCGCGGCTGTCAAAACAGGCTGACATGACAGTTCACGAATGAGCGAGACGCACATAAGGAAGCGAGAGGAATATACTGACGTGCGCGAAGGTCTCGACACGGTCGCGTGCGGCTACGACAGACATCAGCCGCGCGCGTCAACCGCATCGGCCGCCATGATCGGAAGCGGCGCCATACATTTTCTTTCATAGTGTTTAGTATTGTCGCACCAGCTGTCAGCCGTTGGCCGCGCGCGTCAGCCGTTAGCCGCGCGCGTCAGCCGTGTCGGCCGCGATCAACGGAAGTCTAACTTTAGCATAAACCTTGCCTAGCAACATTATGAATTGGAAATTTTTAAGACGTTCATTTTTATGACTATCATGACATTGTTACATCAGGTGGCCCGTTTGCTCGTCTGCTCTCCTAATGTAATAAAAAAAAAAAAAAAAAAAAAAATACCATCTTCAATAGCTGCAACAGTGTCAAAATATTGAAATCTTAGAATCAATTTGGAGCTGATGTGCTAAGGGGCAGTACCGGAGTCTGTGTAACTTTATGTTCAAATTTATGATCATAGACTGAATTAGCAAGGGTTTAGTAAATGCCAATTCAGTGTATGATCATAAACTGAATTGGCATTTACTAAACCCTTTTCCATCTCCGACCTCATTGTGACTACCATCAGGCGAGATTGGAATCAAACATGGGTTTAGTTATAAATGAAAAATGATTAAATTTATGACTGATAGTTTAAGAAACCAAAGATTTCTTATACCTTGGTATATAAACATATTTTTTCCAACAGTTGCGCCGACTGTAAAAGTGCCAAATCAGTTGCTGGGTGCTCCCCTAGGCACCGACGTCAAACTAAAGTGCTACGTGGAGGCGTACCCCAATACAATCAACTACTGGATCAAGAATCGAGGAGAGATGCTGCTCGATGGGTAAAACAATCACTTTAAAAAAACCTTATATCTCCCATCACACTTCACATAAAGACTACTCCGCTATCTTAATCCGCGGAGTAGTCTTTATGTGAGTTATTCCTTTTTTCTGCATTATCTTTGTTGAGATTCTTGGTACTCTTGACTTCATCAGCATCAGCCTATTAATGCCCCACTTTTACTACAAAGTAGTTTTGCTTATATGGTATAACGGGTTCCTCAGCAAAATAAAAGAAATCACGTAACATCGATGGGTATTTATTACAAGTAAGGTTAACACATGTATTACCTGTGACACCCAAAAAAAAGACAGGCGCGGGCGGGGTGAGGGCCCGCCCGCCGGCTGCCACTTAAACTCCAAAAAAACATAATGTTTTGTATAGTGCTCTAACAAAATGGTTATTAAATTGGAGCGTCGGTGGCCTAGTGGCTAGGAAAGAAGAAGAAAGTAGAAGTGGGTTCGAAACCATGCCATGTACCAATGAGATTTTCGGACTTTTGTACATTTACCGACTGCTCTAACGGTGAAGGTAAACATCGTGATGAAACCTGCATGTCTGAGGAAATGAAAATTTTCCGAAGGCGTGTGAAATCCACCAATCCTGTGCCCCAACAGTGGGGACTAATAGACTGATGATTATGAAATTGGAGCATCATTGATAATGTACCACGTCATTAAATAGTTTAGATAGATAGATAGAAACACTTTAATTCAAATAATCAGTTATTAGTGACATAATACGAGATTAATAGCTCTGTTCATTTTCCCAGTGACAATAATTCCATTGACATCAATTAGTCAGATAATGAGGTCCGTTTTGCTAAACCATGGGGAAATTATGCGCAAATTGATGAAGCTTTTGGGATGGAACAGCCACTAATTTTGTATTATATATACCTATTTTCGGTCTGCGAGCGTAGGTGGCGTCTTGGGTATAGGATGTCGGAATCCCATGCGGGAGGTCCGGGTTCGAAACCTTGCAATGTCATACATGACAACATACATACATGTCAACATGACAACCATTGGTACATGTACCGATGAGTCTACGGTTAATTCGGAAGACTTACGTACATTTACCGACTGCTCTAACGGTGAAGGAAAACATCGTGAGGAAACCTTAGATAATAACCAGTGTGTGAAATGGGGAACGCAATGGCAAACCACCCCATTAATTCTGTCAAGAGAGTCGTTCTATGTGATTAATTCCTTAGAATGGGCTAGAACGTCGGACTCCCATGCGAGAGGTCCGGGTTCGAAACCTTGCAATGTCATGTACCAATGAGTTTTCATTTTCTTCGGAAGACTTACGTACATTTACCGACTGCTCTGACGGTGAAGGAAAACATCGTGAGGAACCTTAGATAACCAGTGTGTGAAATGGGGAAGGCAATGGCAAACCACCCTATTAATTCTGTCAAGAGAGTCGTTCTGAGTGATTAATTCCTTAGAATGGGCTAGGACGTCGGACTCCCATGCGGGAGGTCCGGGTTCGAAACCTTGCAATGTCATGTACCAATGAGTTTTCATTTTCTTCGGAAGACTTACGTACATTTACCGACTGCTCTGACGGTGAAGGAAAACATCGTGAGGAACCTTAGATAACCAGTGTGTGAAATGGGGAAGGCAATGGCAAACCACCCTATTAATTCTGTCAAGAGAGTCGTTCTATGTGATTAATGGAATTGTGTGTGTGCTGCAGACAGCAAATAAACGTTTTCTATTCTATTCTATTCTATTCTATTAATTCCTTAGAATGGGCTAGGACGTCGGACTCCCATGCGGGAGGTCCGGGTTCGAAACCTTGCAATGTCATGTACCAATGAGTTTTCATTTTCTTCGGAAGACTTACGTACATTTACCGACTGCTCTGACGGTGAAGGAAAACATCGTGAGGAACCTTAGATAACCAGTGTGTGAAATGGGGAAGGCAATGGCAAACCACCCTATTAATTCTGCCAAGAGAGTCGTACTATGTGATTAATTCCTTAGAATGAGCTAGGACGTCGAACTCCCATGCGGGAGGTCCGGGTTCGAAACCTTGCAATGCCATGTACCAATGAGTTTTCGGTTTCTTCGGAAGACTTACGTACATTTACCGACTGCTCTGACGGTAAAGGAAAACATCGTGAGGAAACGTGCACACTGAGATAACCAGTGTGTGGAATGGGGAAGGCTATGGCAAACTACCCCATTAATTCTGCCAAGAGAGTCGTTATATTAATTAATTCCTTAGAATGATCACGACCCTAAGAAGAAGAAAATACATATTTTCCAGATTGTATATTCTTACTATTGAATCAAATTATTTTTTAAGACCGCCCCTAAAATTCCAAGTCTACTCCTAGATAATATCGTGTTTGTTTCAACGTTGTTTTGTTTTCTCGAAGTACACATTCGAGATTGTTTGTTTATGCATCTCAGATCTTATAATAATCCATACTAGTATTGGATGTTCTCAGAAATGTTTTAATATAGTATTAATATCTTCACTTAGTGTGATTATCTTTTGGAATAATTACTAAGCAACCAAGAGATTTAGTACAACTTTATGAACTATTCCAATCTTAATATTCGCTTGCTCACTTTCTATTAATCTTTAGAAACAGGAAAGTTCTAGATATCTAGAACAATATATACGAATAATATCTGTTTTCTCTCAGTCTGACGATCGTTTAATATTCATAAAGTTTAAAGCATATCCGTTTCCAATTCATTCATTGTTAATTACTGTGAAAGAATAAAGTCTTTCTTCTGTTCTTGAAATGTTTGAGATTTTTTGTGATCCCAGGTCATTTGTCAATGTCGCTACAGACTATTCTGTAAAGAAAGTTCTAACTAAGTGTCTCTTTCTTTGTTTCTGCTTTAGCACTTTGTTTTTTTATTCATTCATTCAATCATAAATCGTGTCGTGTCTAAAGTTACTGCTTTGGTACGTAATTGTTAATTCATAACATTATTTTTGTTTGTGTCTAAGAAAGGAAGTCCTAAGATTCTGACTGTTTTTTTTTATTTTTATTTATTTACTTAAATTTACAGCTTTTATCAGACCTTATAAAAAGAATAAAATATTACTTGAACATTTGCCAATTATAAATTTTCATTATGTTACTTAACATTATATCTATCTTAGGTAGAAAACATAAATTGGGATAAATGGTTCCGATTTTCTGAAACTAGGTAGTATGGCTCTAGCTTTACAAGTTTTCAATCTGGCCGGTTAACTTTTGACTAACCTAGTCAAGATTCTCAGCTATTTTCTAGCCACAAGCGCTAGCCAGGTTCTATCACCGAAGGTGCATAGTTTTATGATTGTTATTCAACATAATATTACACTGCAAGTTTCATCTTCTCACTGTTTCTTAGTTTTCTTTGTAAATTAGTGACATTAAATTTCTATTTCATTACTGTTACCTACCTGAACTGAATTCATAGACTCCTATATTAACAAGACTCTGAACTGTAACATTTTATTTCTGTTAGAGATTAAATTTATAAACATTTGTGGGTTTTTTCATCCCACCTATTCGAAAAACACTCATTGGTTCTTCAAAAAGTGGGAGCAAAGTAGGTCTTTTCTGTAAGAGACTTTCAAACAGGGAAGAAAAGTGTGGATGAAATAAATTAATAATGGACTTTGGATGGGATTAGGAGGTTTCTGACTCACTCATGTTCTTCAAAGTCGTAGTTTTGAGGGCCCTCATGCTGGTTGATGGCAACTTGGTTTTTGTCAGGAAATAATGGCCGGCTGGGTGTCAAAAAAACAAATGATAACGTGCGAACCACATCTTCTTATTTTGTTACAAAATAATTTCGTAAAAAATATTAATTCATCCAGTAGTAAAAGCGAAATATTAACACCGGAATGTATTAAAACTGATGCGAAATATGTGATACATAATCTACTACCCATGAAATCCCAGGAAATCTGCTTATATCAATTTCATCGTATGGAAAAGTGTATGTTGTGTGTGTGTACATTTACCGACTACTCTGACGATGAAGGAAAACATCGTGAGGAAACCTGCACACTGACAGAGATAACCAGTTTGTGAAATGGGGAAGGCAATGGCAAACCACCCTATTAAATCTGCTAAGAGAGTCGTTCTCGTTTAATGGTATGAATATGTGATTAATTCCTTAGAATAATCACGTCACGACAGCATTAAGGAATACGACTTATAAGATGATACCCGGATCGAATTAGCTTTGTTCTTAATTTAGCTCATTCGAAGCCGTTTTTAACTTTTCAGTTTCCCACGAAGTTGTGCTATTTCCAAGAACTCGTTTTTCGTTTGGCGATTCGATAGTTAATAGAATTTCTGTTTGTGAAGATCTGTAAAACTTTTTACAAAAACGTCTTCAACAGGCGAATCCGTTTCTTTGATGTCACAAATGACTGAAAAAAGAAAACGCGATGAAAATTTAAAAAGGAGCGTGGCAAATTCCAAGAGATAGAGAATTAATTTCGTGATTATTAAGTAGGTATAGAAATACAAAACACGGTTAGGTGTGCGTGGGACTGTACCTTTGCTTTCTGTTATAAGGTATCAGATGGCTAACAGAATTCGTTCAATTAAAAGATCTAAATTGAACTATGTCTGTTTTGTAATTAATACCTAACATATTTATATTTAAAAAAGCGTCTCTTTCCCGAAAATGCGATATTTGGTCCATTAATTTCATCATTAAACTTGATTGATTCTTCAAGAGCGTCGGTTTCCTAGTGGCTAGGACGCCGGAATCCCGTGCGGGTCCGGTTTTGAGCCAGTGCCAATGAGTTTTCCGATTTTTCGAAGGCTTACGTACCTTTACTGACAGCTCTAACGGTGAAGGAAAACCATCGTGAAGAAACCTGCATGTCTGAGGAAATTAAAAGTTTTCGAAGGCGTTTGAAATCCACTAATCAGCACTGGGCCCGCTCGGTGGATCACAGCCCATTAATGTCCCCACAACAATGGGGACATTAATGGGCTGATTATGAAGCTTAAATTGACCAAACTCTCCTTCTCCTTGTATTAAGGGGCAGGTCCATGTCTCTGCAGCAACTTCAATATCTCACTGTCCTCCGCCTTCTCTTTCCACTCCTGCGTCGAGCACTACCAATCCACTTCTTCTACTGCTCCAATCCTGTCAGGTTCGATTCCGTTTCGAAATCGCTGCAGTGCGCAGTAAATGTGTAAGCGTTAAATTTAAGGGGTTTTATTCTTGGCCTCCTATACCAATGAGCGCAATCGCTCTCTCTCTCTCTCCTGTGCAGTCTCGAGCCATTCAGGCGCCTGAAGCTCTCGCTGAATCGTTCTCCACTTCATCGTGCCAGCGGTATCTGGGACGTCCGACCGGCCGTCGTCCGTTCGAGCGTCCTACATATGCTCGTTTTACCGCACGATTATCACTAGGATGGCCTAGTGACGTGCCCGAGCCATTGGAGTCGAGCTGCTTTTGTTTCTCCAATAATGTTGGGCTCGTTCATCATCTCTTCATTATTATTTCTTATCCTCCACCCTCCGCCTCTTTCTTGACTGGTCCCATAATCTTCCTCTATATCTTTCTAACCGCGTATAAATACATGTACATTTCTAACAGGCCAAAGTACACAATAAGAGAAGAGAAGTCGTCATACAAGGTGTCTATGTGGCTGACCATCAGACAGTTCTCCAGGAGCGACATCGGGACCTACAACTGTGTCAGTACCAACTCTTTGGGCAAGAGTGAGGGCACTCTCAGGCTTTATGGTGAGTTCAGTACCTTTGACTTCGACTAAAGGTTTTAGAAAATGTCCCTAACAGATTTCGTTCAAACAAAAGATCTAAATTGAACTACTTATGTCTGTTTTGTAAAAAAAATCTGTTTTATTGCCCTTCCCTTTTTGCAATTGTCCTATGTAGATGCATAATTATTATTGAATCTAGTATAAACAAATAAAAAAAATGACTTAAAATGTTGGTCATGGTTGTTTGAATACAACTAGCTGTAAACATTATTTTTATGGTCACGAGTCTAGAATTTTTTTTTTCTTGTGACTGACCTGTATTCGAAACTAAGGAATTTGAGAGATACTTTTAATCGATAGAAATCCATATCCTTTACTACTTAGAAAACGATTACGAACTTTCCAGTTATTCACGTTTCTGAATCTATTTGTTTCTGTTCAATCTGAATCTGAATATTTTTCCCGCTTTCTCAAGTAAGTAAGTGCACTACTCGATTTAAAATGATCCCCGTTAATTTTGTAAGTTGTAAGGATAAACCGCTTAGAGTTGCAATAAAAGCATTTTCAAGTCGAATTGTTCGCTTTATATTTTTTATTTTATTTTCAGAAATAAAGCTCAACTCTCACTCGGAGGACTTCAGCAATCAAATAAGTGTTGCTGGAGGTATGTATGTATTTATTTTTGGAAATTTTAGGGAACTTACACACTAGATATACTACTTTGATTTTTTTTACTTAAGTACCTACCTAACTAAAGTAGTATCTAAGTAACAAACACTCTAATCTCTTTTATAATTTAAAAGTGGGTGGGGGTGTGTTAGGTTGTGTGGGAGTATGTAATAATGTAAGTGTGCATCTGTAGTGTAGGGTGAGTGGGTGTGTGAGTGTGGGAAGTTTTATAATTTCATATCTAAATCACAAAACAGCCAAATTCCAAATTTCTAACCGACCAAATCTAAAAATAACAAATTCCTAAAGGATAAAGTTATTGGGAGAGCGACTAGTTTGGAAAAGTGGTCATTATGGATTCAAGTTATTTCAGAATACAATAGAATATACATTATTTCACCGAAACATACTTAGTATAAAACACTGCGTGCATATAGACATCGATAAAATATTGGTGGTCTTATCTCTAATAGCGACCTCTACCAGAGAACCTTCGGTTAAAGTTAACATTTTTTTTTCGTTCCCAGGTCTTACAGAAGCAGCGAAAGGGAACTCCTCAATTAAGTTACGAATAGAACGGACATTGTTGTTGGTATTGCTTTGTTATACTATAAGTTTGTACATGTTTACATAATCTAATGGGGATTGTACATAAAGTTGTTAAAACATGCTTGCTGCGCTAAATCTAATAAATCTTCTTTGTTCTTAATTAGTTTTGGACTTAAATCAGAATTTACTGTAAGTATAAGAATGAATTTAGACTTTTAGGGCAAGTTGAGATGAAAAATATATAAGGTGGTTTTTAATTAGATGCAAATATTTCGAGGGTAGCATCTACTGGTTACAGAAACAACGATTCTATACAAAAAAAATATTTTCTTATTATCTATATTTTGGAGAAAAACAAAGAGTACTAGTACGACGCTTTATAAGCCTACAGAAAATAATCTACCATATCGAGGCGTCAGTGCTGCTTAAAGAATGCCATTATGCACTGGAGACAATAGCAGTAAATAATAGGCGCACCCTCCAGGGACATAGCGGCTCCAGAGGAAATGATGCAGCCGACGACATGGCAAAGAGAGGAGCTGAAACTCCAGTGGAAGAACCCGAGCCACTGGTTCATCTGCCTTTCAATCAATTTTGAACCTGGCTGCGTTAGAGAATCATTAATCACCATAAAGAAATCTGGAATGGCCTGAATGACTGTGCACAGTCCAGGGAGGAGATGCCTCTCCTAAATCCCGGACTGAGTAGTGGTCTGATGCGCCTATCACGCCTATTTGCGCGTTGAAATAGGCACCATCACACCTCATAGGCCTGTTACGTCTATTGCAGACGATTTAAGTAGCGTCGCGAAGGCATCTCTTTTCGTGGCTAAATAAACCTATTCGGGAACGGCATACACGCCCGCACGCGCGGCAAGGCACCATCACAAGCCACTGTCTAAATAAACATCTATTTACCATCGGTGCAACGGACAGTCCTCTGTGTAGACCATGTATGGAGGTTGAGGAGACTCTAACGCACATACCCCTGTAATGCACCGTTTTAAACAACTCCAAGGCTCAATTCCTCGGAATGCTGAGGTCGCTCCCGGAAGCCATCAACAACCCACGCAGGCTTTTAGGCTTCTGGCGGGTGCTGGGCTGGCTACAGTAACCGCCATCACCATCACACACAAAGGCTGCCCATCATGCGGCTATGTGCGGAAAATAGCCTGTCTAAGAAGAGAGATTTTTTGTTTGAAAAATTTACATATGATTTAGACAATTATTTTTTGGTGCAAATTGGTATGTATAACCAGCATGCCTCTCTCAAAATATTTGTATACTTTTTCTTTAATCAAAAAGCACCCTATATTTTTTCTCTAACTAAGAAGGTACGAAAAGTGTAATTTATGTTCTTTTATGTATAAAATTACAGGATACACTAGATTTAGCGCAACAAACACTACTAAATACATTTAATGCTTTAAAAATCAGAAACGTAATTCAATTACATGTTTAAACTTTTGTAAATATTAATTATAAGTTCAAGTTAAGTTAAGTCGTAAGAATACTGGAAAACAACGATAATAATAATATTTAAAGATAACCTTACCTTAGTGCTATTCTCTATCTGATACAATCAGTTTTTGTTTTATTTATTTCACTTTAAATTACTTAATAATTAAATCTAAATTTCATCTGCGATAAAGGGTATTGTTACCATAGTATTTTTTTGTAAAAAAACCGACTTTTCCCATACAAATTACAATTCCATCATCGTTCAAAGTAGACTCGAGTATTCCGTATGAAGGTGTGTTGATCACCAGGCACCAGTAACAGGGTAGTTTCCAAGTATCAAATATTAATTCCATGTCTTAAAAAATAAAGAAATAGTCATAAGTTGATGGTCAAAAGTGAAAACAAAATTAAAATTCGTTGAAAAATAAAATAGCTACAGGCAATCAAAAATCAGAACGGTAGAAAGAAACGGCAATAAGTTTTATGACGTACTAACTGTTCTCTAGCGTCATACAAGCAGATCCTGGCTGCATATAAAGGACTGTTTTGCTAGAAAGGGACAGAGCATCTGTCCTATACTAACTTTAATCATTAATATCTCTGATGTTAGTTGAGATATCGAAGAACTAATTTTAGATCCTTCTTTAGTATGTCCATGTAAGTTGATTGTAGCAATAAAAGAAATTAGGTTAATACCGTATTACGCTGGCTCTATCTAATCCTTCCAACCAGAAAACAGTAATGCAAGCATTTCTTTTTTTTAATAAATAAGGAAAGCAGACGAGCAACCGGGCCACCTGATGGTAAGTGGTCACCGTCGCCCATAGACATCTCACCTCACTGTATTATTATTAGACGGTTTTTGATACGCTGCTAACCTTGAGGACTAAGATGGATTGCCTCATGCGGTGGAAATTATGCTGGCTCTCATATCCTTTAAACCAGATCACGTATTGCAAGCATTGTTACTTTGCGCAGAAGTAGGTAAAAGGCTGACTCTGCACAGTCAAGGATGTAATGTAAGTAGAGAATAGCACTAAGTTAACAGATTCTAGCTCGTGTAACCCAAGTTTCGCTTTGAACTGCCAAAATTGAAGTATTTGTTTACAATCTCATGAGAAACTGTAAACTCAGCGCTTGATTATAAGACTGTTTACAACAAATAAAATGGAAAGATGATAATGTGATAATTGGTTTTATTGTTACAATCCTCACCCCATCTCATGGTTGACAGAAATGGAACGGAGAAGTATTCAAAAAATAAACAACTTTCAATAAAAAATTTTTTATGTATAACTAAACCCGCATTTGACCTCGATCTCGCCTGATGGTAAGCGACGATGAGGTCGACGATGGAGCATGCGGGTCCAGTAAATGCCTATTCACTCTGGCCTCGAAGATCCCAAGGTTATAGGTTTCGGGAAATACAGACGCCGGCAGGCTGTTCCATTCCTTAGCCGTTCGCATAATGAACGAAGAAGCAAATCGCTTCGTACGAGCAGATGGGATATCAACAACATAAGGATGGAACCCTTCCCCGCGCCTGGTAGTCCGAAGGCGGAATGGAGATGCTGGAATTAGGTCGTGCAATTCCGAATCTCCGAAATGTATTACCGATAAACAGGCAACCTTGCGCCGATGTTCCAGACTTTGCAGTCTAGCCTCCACCAGCGATTCGTCACCTATAAAGCGTAGAGACAACAATAAAACAATAAATAAGGTATCTACCAAAAACAGTTTTTTTATCAGTATTTTCTTGTCAGCTAGGGTCAGGTAAAAATAGCGCTTTGTGATTGGATAAAGCGAACCAACCCGAAATGGAACCGGCCTCGAGGAGTCCGAGGCTTTCTTATAAAGATACCCGCCAGTAAGTCTTCTGTGAGAGGCTGAGTGTAGGATTTTCATCCATTAAAAACCTCTCGACAATCAACCTCATGCATATCGGAAGACGTATACTAGATATACGTATAATATAGTATACAAGATATTCCCCTAAGCACTTTACCTCGAGCACTTCCTGGGAGGTGTATTTCACTTCAATTCGTCAGTGTCCTTGCGATTAGAACCCGTGCCAATGGACCGTTAAAGAATATCCCGTGTGAACGTCAGCGTGCGAGTGTGAGTACCTCGCGCGTAAGTACTGAGCGGTGAGCGTTCCTTCTGTACTTATTTTGTGCCGGTAAGGCAAAAGGTAGGAAGTGCAATTTATTTGATAAAATATTCAGTTGCAGCATTTTTGTTTCGCGCTCCCAGTGCAGGAACTACGCAGCTGTGACCGTTTGTTGTATAACCCTATGTTGCCGGCGGTATAGAGCCCCAGAGCATACCTATATTTTGCATGCAAATGGATTTAAGGTAGGTAGGTAGGTATACGTATATATAGGCAAGTATACGTATATATTCATTTTCTTTTACTTAGGTGAATAAGTACGTATACTTGCCTACCTACCTTAAATCCATTTGCATGCAAAATATAGGTAAATGAAAATACATAAAAAAGAATGTAAAGCTCCTATTGTGTGAGAAAAGTCTCTTAACTACGGATTATATGTTATGGACCTGATTAAGTACGAAGAAGTGATTAAGGACATTATTCATAATATCCAAACAGTTTGAATAATGCCCAAAATGAGGCGGAAATATGATAATAACTATGGCTGGTCAAAGTGTTGTTAAGGGGGCACAAAGATAAGTCGCAGGAGACCCGTTACGCGGGGCTCGCTGCGTGGTAGTCATAATGCAACCTAACATAACCAATAGTATCCGAGTCGGTTTCGCATCCACTAGGTTTCTGTGACATATTGCCTAATTCGACTTGTCATTATTCATACTGCCCGGGCATTATAAATAGTGCCACCATTAATCACTTGGTCCATGACATATACACATACGTAAAAATTGTTTATTTTATTGCCTCTGAGTCGTCCTGCAATTTTTTTTCTACAAAACAGGGTTGAGGTAGATAGATAGATAGAAACACTTTATTGTACACAAATACAGGTAAAGCAAAAACTACAGGAATAGTAGCACGATAGGGTTTAGCTCGTGAATTTATGACTGTAGCAGCAAAACGACTATGCTATACCTAGCGAAGCGATGATTTCGAGATGGTTTGTCGCTAGGATAAATTATGATACGGAACTTCGGCTCGGTTACGCTCACAATATTTTTTAGGTTACCCACGACACACCTATTAGAAATTACGTCGAAAACTCATACGATCTGTTAGCCGACGAAGTTCCGTCGCATAATTTCGGACTGGTGTGTTCACGTCATCAAACTCCAATCAATTATATTACCCTAACCGCCCGAACCAACCAATGAGAAGAAAGTCCGGAATAAATCAACGAATAACATATCCAGGATCATTGACGGGATTCTCCTTCCCTCGTGACACCGCATTGATTCGCTGTCACCGCACGAGTTCCTCTGGGCGAACTGTGAAATATTACCCCCACATTACTGCATCACCTACACTTTGAAGCGGAAGTATTTCTCTTCGGTGTCACCCAAATAGAAATAGAATAGGAATAAAATTCATTTTTGAAGTGAAAACAACTTTAGGCGCACCTTGCGCTCTTTCTGAACAGTGAACCAAATTGAACCGTCACGCTCGAGTCGGTGACGCTGAATCGGGTATACTCGGCTCCATTCGACATCAAGCGCGCTCGGGTCGGTGACGCTGAATCACGTATACTCGGCTCTAGACGTCATCAGCTGTCATCAGCCACGTTTACTGTCTAACAAGGAGTTCATCGTTTCATTGTTTATTTCTCTATGGAGATCTAAGTCGTGCTTTGCGTGTTTATTTTGTAAGTTTTCACTTCTATCGTGTGGTCATAAGCACACATTCTCTTTTTTCTATAATGTTGCACTGAGGGTGATGTAGGGTTGGTGTAAGAAACATTAAGGACAGCATGATGAAGAGAGAATAGTGAAAGATGTTTTAAGTATTAGGTATCAAGGACAGAATATATTGATCAAACAAAAAGTAAAAGTGTCACAGATTTAAGTGTAAAAATATTACTAGCGTAAGAAAATAACTTAATAACTCCAGCTGTGACACTTTTAATCAGAAAACAGTCAAAATTTTCTTATTGAACTTCAGTCGTGATTTGAATTGTTCGATTCGATTTGCACGAATTTTTTGTAGAAAAATGTAAGTTTGAATGAACATTTAGGATAGTAAGGTTGAATTGTTATTTGACAAATTCGTCAAACGAAAATTATCTCCATTCATTCGCTACGGACATCCTCTACGTCGTAGCACGACCAGCGTAACCATAATTTTTCTGCCATAAATCGTAGCACACTTGTAGCTCAAATAGAGTGTATTTTGAATCTTCTTTTCTTTTCAGCCTAACGTAACCCATCGTTGGGTATAGGCCTCTCCATGTGCACGCCATTCTCCTCGATCTCTAGCCGTTCGCATCCACATCCTCCCCGCCGTCTTTACAATGTCGTCGGTCCACCTCGCGGGCTGCCTACCAACACTTATGCGCCCCACTCGGGGTAGCCACTCGAGCAGTCTTCGGGGCCACCTATCGTCCTGCATTCTACACACGTGTCCTGCCCATCTCCACTAAGACCTGGACACTATACTGGCTATATCCGGCACCCTCGTCTTTTTCCGGATCTCGATATTCGGCACTCTGTCCACGAGGGAAATGCCTATCATAGTATTTTGAATACCTAGTAGATATTCGATAGCTCTCATAACTATGTCTAAATATGACTTAACGGATAAGTATACCTATTTATAAGCTGCTTTTGTATTTATTCTGATTTATTTACAGTTTGTGCAAAATATCTGACATAATGGCGAATTTTCGCGCGAGACAGTAATTTAAAATTTTAGCGGATTTATTTGAACTAGTCCACAAATAAAATAAAAAATAAAAATGGACGTGTTCAGAGTCAGGCTCCGGCAGGCGCACTCCATCCCACAATTGTATAGTAAATACTCTAATAAGGGATCTACGTGTTGGACCAAGGTCCCCACCCAAGCATTTCAAAGGACCCTTAGGGCCCATGAACCCTGAAAAAAGTAACAACATAAAAATAAAATAATAAAAAAAAATTATAAATTGATTTCAAAATTCATTTCTTCTCGAATAAAAGCAATTACCTGCAACAATTACCTACTCAGCAGTAATGACGAGCTGCTGACAAAAGTAACACAGCTTACAATAAGCCAAACAAAGAAAAAGCACGAAAAGAAATTGCGAAGTTCAACACATGGAAACCTGACCAAATAAATACTGATTCGCCGCGCCAGCTCCCTAGGGCCACGATCCACGAATGAAATATTACCGACATATTACTGCATTACCCGATATGTACCTACGTCACGGCTGATAGATAGTGTGGTTTCCATGCTGAATTCTTTGAGTAATTGTTCAGTGGAAGACACATCAAGCTATGCTCTGTGGAAACCTGTCGCAGAAAATTTTGTTCCTGACATTTATATGAATGTGTCAAATAAGTAAATGTGTTTTAAAACTTAAAATAAATGTGTTTTAAAACTTAAAATAAATGTGTTTTCTTTTTCTTTCTTCTTTTAATTTAAAACGACGCAGGTAGTACCAAAGGATGATGAGTTTAATACCTACTTGATTTGCTTTGTAATATAGTACACATTAGTTTATAGCGAATTTCTGTTCGGGTTAAATTGTTTCAGTATTTGTATATAAATCATTAAGTATATTCATAAATATAGGGTCCTATTTTATTAGCGGCAAATATTTGTAGGGTGTCATCTCTATAGGTTATAACAATAAAGAATAGGCAAAAAAAATATTTTTTATACTTATATAATTTTCGACAAAAACGACAAAATTGTTTGTTTGAATTTTTTACAAATGAATGAATTATTGCTATTCTAATACTGACATGGGGAAAAGAGGAGTAGGTCGTCCAGCAGCCAGATGGGCGGATGACATCACCAAAGTCGCATCGAAGACCTGGATGCGACTAGCACATGATCGTATAGGGTGGCACAAAAGAGAGGAGGCTTATACCCTGCAGTGGGACGACATGGGCTGATGATGATGATGATGAATACTGACATAAGAAGTATGAATGAAACTCGTTTCATTCATAACGATATGGATGAGTTTATGCCACCAAGGCGCAAAATAATGGGGTTTATTTTTCTTTAATATGGAAAAATTTCAAACAAGTAATATGGTTATTTTATCGTGTAAACTGATACAAATGACCAGCACATACCCCGCTCCAAATATTTGCTCGTTTCAGTCCTTTATGAATGATCTATTATTATATATTCTATGGTAGTATGTACATTTATTACCTGAAGTGACATTTTTTACCATCCTAAATATTACTTCAAACCATATAATTAAAACGTCACTATACTCCAACTCATAAATAATACGACTTTAGTACTTATGTAGTACTATAATTAAACCTATTCAAAACATACTCGTTAAGCGGACCATAGACTCTGATTCTTGTTTGACTTTATGTTTACATAACTCTCCTCTTTGGTAAATGGTACTCAAAGCAAAGAGAAATTCACAGTCTACCCGCATATTGCTCTGCGAGCGCTCAGTCTGTGACCCCATTACTACTGCATTTCACCTCCGCGTTCGCATCCTTACAAAACACGCAGCAAGCGGAAAGGTTCTAGCTTGGCCTTTACGTGCAAAATTAATGATGGTAAAGGAAATATTAGGCTCTAGGGCTGCAGTCACAAATTGCTTTGTGGGGAGAAGAGGTTAAAACTTTCGGGGTGGTTGAGGCAATTATTTCACATACATACCAACACGAGTAGTAACAAATTACATAAGTAGGTACAGATAAGAGATATGTATTTGAAGATGTAACCTGACTCAGGGTTCAAAAGATGCACTCACTCACCCCTATTTGAAGTCTGGCTATCTGACTTCCATCTAGGTTTCCCTGTGTGTGGGATATCAGGAAATCAATATCGATAGTTAACTGAACAACTCAGCAGATTTGGGAAACTAGCAAAAAAAATTCGACTCTCGAGTCTCGATTTACGAGTAATTCAATCAGCTGATCGACATTGTATGAGGGAAGAACTAACTATTTTTTCAAGGTTCTAAAAGTAAAGTAAAAGTAAAATACACTATTAACTCTTTATTGTCCACAAACATTATAATACAAACTTATACAAAAAAATATGTGAAACACAAAGGGCGTGACTTATCTCTAAGAGAGATCACTTTATATTCACTCTCTAAGAGAGATCACTAGATACACTTTATTGCGCAAATAGAAAATAACAAACAAAAGATAGAAAAGGAAATAGTGAAGTATAATTTAGGCGGCCTTATCGCTAAAAGTATTTTTTTTTGCAAGAGATTCAGTAATTTATCTGAATCGCTCTGTGAGATGCATTTTAGTACAATCGGTCTATATACCGATATAAACGTTATTCTTCATAATTAGGAATTTGGTGGTATAAGTTTAAAAGTAAATAAATGAAAATGAAAAAGGAACATTATGCCAGGGAGTAATCAAAGAACACGAATAGTTTAATTATTTAATCTTGATTTGACACTCTACGTCAATCCGCATATTACAATTGTCGGGTAAAAAAAAACAACGCCCTTTTGAGGTGAGGGTGCTATCTTAATCAAATCTATATATCAAAATTCCCCCAATGCAACACAAAACAGGATACTTGTGCAAAAATTGCGTTCATAAATCAGGGAATGTTGCTCCATCATTCAATTCTGCCGTTCGTTTGTTCCCGGCAGACTGTAAGAGTAATCCCGGAGTTACGTTAATTATATAGTACAATCGGTGAAGTAAGTGTGTACTCAGGTTAAAGTAAAAGATTGATAGATACATTACAAAAGAAGTGATAGACTAACCGTCTCACTATTTTGTCACTCTAGTAGACAAAGAAATATGTATGCAGCTAAGAGGGATAGGGATTAAAGGCTTTAAGTCTTTTGTATAAGTAATTTAATTTTAAATAAATTTAAAAAAATAGAACAGCATAGAATGCACACAATAGGCAATAGGTGGCTGTCCTGTTGCGTTTGAATCTACGCCAAAAATAGAACAGCATAGAATGTACACAATAGGCAATAGGTGGCTGTCCTGTTGCGTTTGAATCTACACCAAAAATATAACAGCATAGAATGCACACAATAGGCAATAGGTGGCTGTCCTGTTGCGTTTGAATCTGCACCAAAAATATCCTTACATAAGAGGGAAAATCATTGATTTATCGCTTATAAGATAACATACACACACACCACACGCACACACACACCGCACCCTTTCCCATCTTAACACACCTCACAGACACGTATACTATACACATTATATACTATATATATTTGTAAAATACAACTGAGTCCAAATTAGTTAATTTAATACTTATTGTTAATGTGATTAAGGATCGCCGCGACACAGGGTCGCCCTAGTGCGGGGTCCAACAGCAAACATAAAAGGTGTAAAAAAATTTTAATGTGGTAAATAAATTATTTTGTATTTGTATTTATTTATAACAAATAGTAACAAAGAGCAAAATGTGACCGAGGGTGTCAGAAGGTCGATGTGCATGGATGGGAATTAAAATGGGCCCGCCATAGCTTGATAACTTTCATCTTGTTATCCAGTAACTGTGCGACCCGCGCTGGCGTCCCATTTGTTCAGTTATGTGAAAAGACCATCCTCGTTAATCAATCATCATTTATCAATCAATAATGAGTGAAAACCGAAATAAAATCCCTTCAACCATTTCCCAGACTTCAGACTTCACAAACTGATGGACGCGTCGGCGGCCTTTATTTTATACTGCGTAGTGTGTGTGTTGTGTCAAAGAAAGTATGTCGGGTGCGTCACGTTTCAACCACTTTGACAAGAATTGATTCGACATTTCAGTCGAACCACGAGTAATACCCCGTTTCAATAAAAGGCAGTGATATTAGTTCATCGATAATACCATGGCAGACATGTTTACTCGCGTCAGAGCGTGTCGCCTTCATCAATCTTCAACTTCATGACAGATTGTGTTAGTGTATTGAAAGTAGCGGGAGATGTCTCATTCATTGTTCCTCATTAAGGCAGTTCCGATTGCGAAACTAATGCCACTCCCAACAAAAAACATTTCTCCAGAATTAAGACATTTTTTTTAAAGTGGAGAGTAGAAAACCACGCTTGGATGAAAGAAAAAGTAGACTCCATCCCTCCCCAAGGGACCGACGTTCCATCCTTCATGGTTCCACGGATGAAGAAGATTTTTGTAATAATGTTTTAGTATCCTCATCATCATCATCAGCAGCCTATTCTAGTCCACTGCTGGACATAGGCCTCTCCCAGGGCGCGCCATTGAGCCCGATCTTCGGCTCTTCTCATCCAGTCGCTGCCAGCCACCTTACGCAGATCGTCGCTCCATCTAGCAGGGGGGCGTCCCACACTACGTTTGCCCAAGCGCGGTCTCCACTCCAGAACTCGTCTAAACCAGCGGTTGTCGGTTCTGCGACAGATGTGACCGGCCCACTGCCACTTCAGCTTGCTAATCTTATGAGCTATGTCCATAACTTTTGTTCTATGCCGGATCTCCTCATTTCGGATTCGATCCAGCAGAGATACTCCGAGCATAGCTCTCTCCATAGCACGCTGAGCGACTTTCAATTTGTGAACCAGTCGCACCGTCAGTGTCTACGTTTCGGCTCCGTAGGTCATTACTGGTAGGACGCACTGGTTAAAGACTCTTGTCTTTAGACATTGAGGTATGGGCGACGAGAAGATGTAACGTAACTAGATAGATATTTAGTGTCCATAGTCCCTGAGTGGGTAGACAGAGGAACCACCGACAGGTAGTTCCCACTTTTCTCCGTAAGATTTGGTGGATAAACGTGATAGGTGGCGAGCCTATCGCCATCTACTAGGTGTAGAATAGTATCCACAAAATCCCTTAGTCGCCTCGTACTACACCCACGGGAAGAGTTGGGGTGGTGCTATTCTTTTTAGCCGGCACGACATAGTGAACGATTATAAGTAAAAAGCGAATGTGTCAGTAGTGGTCACTCTTAGCACTTTCCCTATATACCTACTCTTAAGGTTAAGTACATAAAGTCAACTGACAATTTACCCATTAAATATTTCCCAAGGGTCTTTTATTTGATGTGCAGTTAAAAAAAAGGTTTTTTATTCAAACCCACGGAACATAAAATAATGAAAGTAAATTACAGGGCAGTGCTCTCGTTGGATTGAATATTTCCCTCTAATTACAGACGAAGAAAGGACCTACACATAATTATACCTTTTAAGGCAATTTTCTTTCGTCTAAGATGGAAGTAATTGGTTCTTTTCTATATAAGTTTTATAACTTTAATATCAAGTACTATAATATCTTCTCTCTCTTTTTGTATATATAATATTAAAATCCATCTCTGTCTTTAATACTGAGTAGCTGATCTCTCTCTTTAAAATCACCACAATTTCAACTTAACCTTAAAGTCAAATACAGATTAAGTTCGTAATTTCAGTCAGATCGGTTAAAAACATCTAGACCTGAAAGTCCTGTGAACATTCAGAACTTTAATGAGAAGTAAGTAAGTAAGAAAATAAGTAAGTAAGTAAGTAAGAAAGTAAGTAAGTAAGTAAGAAAGTAAGTAAGTAAGTAAGTAACAGTTAAAAAGTTAAAGTTATATTACATCGCTAATTGTACAAAGCAATACAAAGGCAATCCACCGCACAGCACTGGGGCCGCTCGGTGGATCACGGCCCGTACCCCCTGTGCAAGGGGAGGTCTGTACCCCAACAGTGGGGACATTAATAAGCTGATGAGAATACGAAGGCATTATCTTACACATTAACAGTCTACTAATTTCAAAGAAAGACATAAGACAAAGAAAAGACAAGAAACTTATGGAATCTATTCCAATAATATATAAAGATAAGTAAAACGTGTAAGACAAGACAAGACATGAAAGCTCTCAGAATAAACTAAGCATAAGCACAAAGAAAAGGTTACAAAGAAGTAAACTGTGACATAATTCTAGATTTATTTTCCCTTTTGACAAGACTCTTTGTGGCGTGTCTCTAGATATTCTTCCTAGAGTTAAGTTACACTACTGTCTCTAGCTAACGGGACATTATTATTTAACTTGACACTTTTAAATGACAGCTTCTAAGGTTTAAGTTTTGAAAGAATAGCGTGGAAAACGGTAAAGAGTCAAAGGATAGGTAGGGCATGAGACTGAGATGCAAGTGTCGCCGGATCGAATCTACCTTTGGACCATTTTACCTATTACTGCTGCAAAGGGTAGCAACGGAATTACCGGCACACGAGGTACTGCATCTAAGTCATAGGTCCTCAAACTCAGCAGAGTATCGAAAACCCTCTAATAACTATAAAGTGAGGTGAGATGTCTATGGACGATGGTGACAACTTACCATCAGTTGGCCCGTTTCCTCGTCTGCTCTCCTTATACAAAAAAAATCAGGTTTAGAAATATAACATTGTGTTCATAAACTAAAGAAAATATATTGTCTGTTGGCGCCCGACCTGGGTCAAAATATTTTAGTGATGTCGCAGATAATGTAAATAAATGTAATGTATATATATAAAATACGAGATTTAAAAGAAATTAATTAAAGAAGACAACAAGAAGAAATCCAACAAAATAAAAGGTGATATTGACAACAGAATTACTGTACTACCAGTTAGGAAAACTAAATACAATTTAATAACCGGATGTGATATAACACATAACAGACACAGTATTAATATTAACACAGTAATTACATGCCCAGAGCCAACCCGCCGTCCGGTCGACCGTTAGGGCTATTTCCGACCGCTAAATATTATATGCGGAGTTAATTTCCAATGCAGCCAGCGAAAATGTATGCATCTTAAAACGGGCTCCGAACTCGTGAAGCTTTATGTAAAGAACGTTTATGTAAATTGTAGAGAGCACCTTTAACAACTAAGGCTAAGCTCTTTGGACGGGAATACGTCTACTACGTCTAGAATTTCACTTCAGTACTTAGAAAGGTACAGTGGAAGACACATCAAGCTAATAGTCTATGGAACCGAATAGAGGCACGGGGAGGGGTTATATCCTGATGTTGTTGATATTCCATCTGTTCGTACAAAGCGATTTGCTTGTTCTTGAATGGAACTGTACTCCACGAGTAACACACCGAATAAACAACCTAATCCCGAAGATAGGTAAGTTATGTGAATTACGTATACTTACCTAACTCGTTCAGAACCACCCATTTGCCTATTTCGACCATTTATGTTTCGGTTTGACTGATAAGAGAGCCAGCATATGAGGCACTTCTTCGAAGCCCTGTACAAACTAAACAACACTGTAATACTCGTAACTCCATAGTGAGGTGAGAACAGCCTGCCGGCGTCTGTATTTCCCGAAACCTACAACCTTGGGATCTTCAAGGCCAGAGTGAAGAGGCATTTACTGAACCCGCATGCTCCATCGTCGACCTCATCGTCGCTTACCATCAGGCGAGATCGTGGTGAAATGCGGGTTTAGTTGTCAATAAAAAAAACCTGTCGCAATAAGTTTTTATTATGATTTCTTGACATTCGTATAAGCAAATGTGTCAAATAAGTTAAAACAACAAAGTATAAAGGGTACCCTGATGCAGTATGACACAGGCGATCCTCTGTCACTGGTTCAGGAAACTGGCTGAAGAATGGGAGGAAAAGGGCATTGACATCGGCGGCACAATTGTCTTACTCTCGTCAACCGCGTCTGAGTTAGAAAAAATGCTTCAAGATCTAAGCACAGCATGCCTTGAGGTAGGATTGATGATGAATATGTCAAAGACCAAGCTCATGGCTAATAGCACCCAACGTAGAATAGAAGTAAACGGAGCGAGGATCGAGAATGTCCATGAGTACATATACTTGGGCCAAGTAGTCTCCTTCCAGGCTCGATAAGACAAGGAAGTCGCAAGACGCACTGAAAATGCCTGGAGAAGCTATTGGTCCATGAAGGAGCAAATGGAGGGAGACCTTCCACTATCGCTAAAGCTTGTATCCTTACGTACAGTGCTCAGATTTGGTCTTTGACAGACGCTCATAAGTCCAGCATCATGGTATGCCAAAGGGCGATGGAGCGCAGCATATTGGGTTTCAAATAATGGATCGTGTCAAGAACACCACATTGCGCTCAATCACCCAAATTAAGAACGTGGTCCTGACAGCTGCCAAAATAAAGTGGGACTGGGCAGGACATGTCTGCCGTATGCCAGACGATCTGTGGGCGAAGAAAGTCACTGAGTGGACCCCACAATCGCGGCGTCGCGGCAGACCAAGGCGGAGATGGCGTGACGATCTAGATGGTTTAACCAAAAACTGACCGGAGGATTCTAAAGATAGGGACACATGGAGAGGTTGGAGGGAGGCCTTTGCACCGCAGTGGGACAGCGTGGGCTAATAATAAAATTAATCATAAGCATTGAAACAAAAAACATGAACAATGAGCATAGAATAACCCTGCAGTTATTTTACGTTACACGTAACGTATAAAGAAACAGCATGCAACTAACGTCCATTAGTGTTAGTCCAGGAGTTGTTCTAGAAATATAATGAAAAAAAGGTAAGTAATATTATTTTTCAGAAGTTACGTATAAAAGCGGATTTTGAAACAGTAAGTATGTACGTATTATTATTATAGCTACTGCGGTGTAATTAGAAAATTTCTTTATTTATCTTAGAAATAGTAACTAAGTTAAGTATCTATACTTGACCTGATTAAAAATTAACTGATCTATTAAAAAGAAATATGAACGAAAGAAACAAAAATCTCGTAATAGAAACGACTAACGAGAAATCAAGACAATAATAATTGTTCATAATTACTAGGTATCCATTACAATATTTATTATGGCATCCATTACAATTATTTTGTAATTATTACAATTTTATAGCATCCATTGCTACAATCTGCCCTCTAGGTGCCGACTAGCAGGGTTCTAGGACAGTGTGCAGATGAAGTAATAGAAGAAACTTGGTAATAGTCGATATTATATTTATCAGGAACAGAACAACACAATAGTAGAAAATAGGTAGTAGTAGGAGACAATTTTATAAAACGGACATACGTCCTTCAGGACAAAAATACAGAGATAATAAGTAAAAACAACAAAAATTAATGAAATAATAGAATTTAGAAATGGAATGGGAATATGATTTGAATTTTGAAAATATAGATGAAGAAATGAAAATGCCAACACGCAATGAGATGAGATAAACGCTAACGATGAGGTTGAAATTGATGGCAAGGAGGAGGATATGATAGATGAAGTCGACATCGTTACACCATTACAAAAAAAATGTAATGAACAAATTGTTTTTATTTCTCGTTACTATTACAAGATTTTTCCCCATGTACCAATTTCGAACAACATCCGACTCCTAGACCACAACACTCGCATGCAATGTGCTTAGCTTTAGCACAAAACGGAACAAAACAAAAAACACCCTGTGCTATCTCATTTCAAGCTAATGGAAAAGGCTTATTGGCTAGAATAGAAACGGTCTCGCACTGCTTGTACATACATTGACTCGGTGTTAAATTATACGTTTTGTAGTCACAAGACGTAGATTAAAAAGGATGTTCTTTTTAAAAAACAAGGAGGTTCACAATAAGATTGTATTTTTTTTTATGTATGTTACCTCATATCTCTGCCATTTTTGATACCACTTTTCATGATTCTCAAGGGTGGTTCCATAAAAATTTGGTCAAGATTATAATGCCGTTTGAAGATGGTCAACGTAATTGAAATTTAAATAATTCTAATTATAAACGTGGACACTGACGGTGCGACTGGTTCACAAATTGAAAGTCGCTCAGCGTGCTATAGAAAGAGCTATGCTCGGAGTATCTCTGCTGGATCGAATCCGAAATGAGGAGGTCCGGCAAAGAACAAAAGTTATCGACATAGCTCATAAGATTAGCAAGCTGAAGTGACAGTGGGCCGGTCACATCTGTCGCAGAACCGACAACCGTTGGGGTAGACGAGTTCTGGAGTGGAGACCGCGTTTGGGCAAACGTAGTGTGGGACGGGCGTCCTTGCTAGATAGAGCGACGATCTGCGCAAGGTGGTTGGCAGCGACTGGATGAGAAGAGCCGAAGATCGGGCTCAATTGCGCGCCCTGGGAGAGGCCTATGTCCAGCAGAGGACTAGAGTAGGCTGCTGCTGATGATGATGATAATAGTTTATGAGAAAAAAACATTGTCGTTTTGATATATGAGCCGGAGTTGGGTTTACATGCCACAATGGTCCAAACGTCAAAAAAGAGTAGAAATAAAATAATGGCAACATTTACTGAAATAGTATGGAAAGTTGCCATTATTTAATTTCTACTCTTTTTTGACGAAGTGTATCCCGCGACACTTGCGTCTCAATCTGGTGTCCTAGTCTTTGAGCAATCATCGTTTTCCACACTAATCTTTCAAAACTCAAATCTTAGAAGTCGACATTTAAAATCGTCAAGTGCCTTAGCATAATAGGAAAAAAAAACCATTGTCCTTTGGATTGCCAAAGGACGATTCATTCTAATAAAAGTACCGGTCTTGATAGTAGAAAAAAAATCACCTTAAAATTCGTAACTTCCAAATTGCCATTAACCGAAGAGAAAGAAGAGTTTAGGTCAAGTACAAAAACGTTCTTTACATAGAAATGTTAATTATAGAAAGGTTTTCTCTCTTCAGTTATAACGACGAGAAAATTAAAACCCTCTGTAAGAACCGTATCAAATGATCTCTGCAAATGAAGTTGTAAGCCGATTTTTTGTTGTTTTTCGTATATTTTTTAGGCTAATGAAGATAATATGAAGATGTACAAAGAAATAATAAAGCTTTCTATAAATCGTTGCTTTTATTTTACAAAATTACAACGCATTTTACAAAAGCTCTATTTACTTAGATTTGGATTTTTTTATTATTTTTATATATTTATAATTTGACGACGCCTCTATACAGCTCGATATTATTGTATTATGATCACAAAGTACATATTTGAACTGAAATATCTATATTTTAATTTGGAAATTAAATACTAATATTTTTTGAAATAATTATTTATTTATTTATTATTAATTATTAAATAAGGAGAGCAGACGAGCAAACGAGCCACCTGATGGTAAGTGGTCACCATCGCCCATAGACATCTCACCTCACTTTATTAATATTAGAGGGTTTTTGATGCGCTGCTAACCTTGAGGACTAAGATGGAGTGCCTCATGTGCCGGAAATTACGCTGGCTCTCTTACCCTTCAAACCGAAACACAGAAATGCAAGCATTTCTGCTTCACGGCAGAAACAGATAAGAGGGTGGTACCACCCCAGGCGATCCTTCACTTTAGGATCTACCGCTACTTAAATATTATTGAAAAGAAAAAAAAAGAAAAAAATGCAGTTATACATATAAACGTAGAAATTCTGTTTTGATGAACCTGTATTATTTCTTCCGATATTTAACATGTACTTTAGTAGTATATATTGTCACATAACAAAATATGGCAATAAAAGCTTCTATTCTATTTCATAATGATTATGCTACATCTATTTCTATTTTACAATGATTATACAGAGAATCTGAAAAAAAACACATCAGCACTCAATCACGATACTTTTGTAATTAATATTTTAAACAACAACTAATAACTGTAAGTACTTAGTTGTAAATTACAACGAATGCCATGTATGTCACCTTATTGAGCGAGATGGCAATATTGACAATCGTGCATTAAAGAGAGAAATAACTATAAGTATTTCTTTTTTGCAGGAGTTATCAGTTTCCAATATAGATTTTGCGATTCTAACAGGTGGTAGGGGGAAGCAATAAAATTAGCGGAATCGCATCTACCTTGATACGAGTACAGATTTTTTAACTACCAAGTGGAAATAAATAGGGTAATACCCATGAAAATCACATAAATATTTAGTCTTGGGTTTACCACAGGAAATTGACAGATTTCATGAAAATTTTCAACTAAGTACTAAATACATTTACGAGTATCTTTATTCAAAATAAAGTAATTCTAAAATAACATTAAAATACATACTTAAGCTAATATTACAAAATACCTAACTATTTTACAAGTAAAAGACCTGGCCCAGGTCGCTCCCTGCATGGAGTGTCCCGAGGAGGCTGGCGGCGATGCCCCGTTGTATAGCGAGGCTTATACGCTGAGCAAAGTAGAGGACAGCCTCCTAGTCCTGGGATGTCTCTACGAGGCGCTTGGCCAGGTAGAGACAGTGGGCTCCAGGCCCCCACGACCCCGAGGCAACTAAGGTACTAAATTAATATTTGAACTGAAAAAAATATTGCAAATCAGGTTAAATTAGTTCGTGTATAAGAAAAGACAGCAATTAGGGCGCTGTTTAATAGAATACGGAGCCCAGAAAAAGTCAGACTAAAACAAGCTAAAAGCGCACCTGCTGAAGTCAATGAAGTTGCATAAAAACTAAGCAGGTCAGTGTGAATGCAATGCAAATGCCGTGTTTTTAAGATTTTTTTCTGCAACTGGAAGTAGAGCAGTAAACAAATTTAAAATGTAAACTTACGAGACGGTTACTATATAAACGTTTTGTTTACACCATGCATGTTTGATACCATAGCATGTCACTTTAGAGTAAATAAAATTGAATCGTAAAAATACCTCTCCTTTTTCTTTTGTGGTTGATAAAAAATTGATCGCCAAATCCCGATCACCATTCACCATTATGATTGGTTTAATTTTTTACAACTTAAAATGTACAATCTTAATACAATGTTGCTATTACAAAAATGTTTATGATTAAAACCATTCTTACCAGTCTTTGCTAAGTTCATTGAACCTACAGATATTTTCTGTTTTTTCTAAATTATGCTCTGGCATTCTTATCCTGCTTCTTTGAGAGATTCTTAACTTCAGGTACCTCCTCACTTTGGCAGAATGTATGACTTTCGGTTTTGTGGTGCTGCGGAAAAAATCGTCCAAATTCCCAGCATTGATTTAATGTAGCAACCCTTACTCCGATTATAAGCACCTACTTACCTACGTACCTAAAGTAATTTCTATGGCGTATCCTCATCAGCCGACAAGTCGTGTCGGTCAGCCCAACCGAACTGTCCCGCCGGATATTGCAAGCTTGTCTCCGTCGCCTCAGGGATGACGAGAAAGCTGCTTCGTTGGCGTAGATGAAAATTCTCATTCCGATATTATATTGACTCACCCTGTATTTTAGTGAACGTTTTCGAGCGGTGCAGGAAATGGGAGTAATTGCTGTGAATTAGGCAAGAATTATACAGATTTTTTTGTAGTTTAAGAATACGTTAAGACTTTTAGGGAATGGATATTTAGGAGTATATACGTCAAGATAATAAGACATAATAATTACTGGGCACTTAGTAATTCCATGGACATAATGGGCTAGATATTTTTGAAAATATTATAGAATGTACGCAAAAAGTTACAGTTGTTTCCGAAAAACTGCGATAACCATAATTTCAATACCACAAACAAAAACAAACTTGCAGTCCCACGCTTTAGACTTAGTAAAGTTAACATATCATTTATGGGTTTATGCATTTTATAATAAGATATCTGATACTGTAATAAATATGACAGAGAAAAAAATTAAGACCCACATAAGACGGACCTTATGTAAAAAGGGTTATTATGAAATAAATGACTACTTAAATGATAAAGAGGCTTGGTCCTAAATTCAGCTCCAGCTCTGCACATTGTGTATATGTTTGTATTCATAATTATTGTAAGATATATTTATTTCAAAAGGTGTGCTGCTGAAAGTTTCTTGCGCCGCTTCTTTCCTTTCAGCTATAGCACCTTACGAAGCGGTGGTAGAGTAAAAAAATGACGTTGTAAAAATGTACTATAAGGTTCTTACTTACAATAAAAACATTTAGATTTTTTGATTATTTTAGTTCCCAATAGTTCTGTTTTACAGTTCAGTAGTTGTTTTCATTGAATATTTGACCAATTAATAATCACTTTCCGGTCTGGTGTATATCCTGTTTACCTCCTCAGCCAAAAAATCAAAGAAAGCATTTCTTATAGAGATTTTTTTTAGATACCAATTCGTTTAACACGCACAAAAACTCCATCTGATTCGGGCCAAAGCGTAGAAGACAAAACTGCAATGGGATTCCACAAGAACAGTAATTTAAGAAGTCTAAAGTACTATTAACATATTTTTCCTCCGTAACCCCTTCATGGAAAGTTAGTTTCTAGAACAATTCGTCTCGCAACCCTCTTTGCGCCGCTGAGATCCAGTGCCAGCGAATAAAAGCAGGTGAAGCAAGTTGCGAAGAAAGTCTTTTTTTTTATTGCATTAATTAACTTACGTGGACATCCGAGGGAAGGATCTATAATTAGTGTTTCAATGCTCTTCAGTATATCTTAAAATGAATCTGTTTGGTTAATTGCCTCCCTTATTTTATTATAAAAATGCCCGAACGAAATTAAACATGATTTGAGATTACTTTGAGATTGTATTGTATTGATCATAACTACATTACAGGAGGGAAGAAAAAATAATGAATCGACTAAATATTTTTTTTTTACTGACACTCATTTTATGACGTCATTTTACAGGTTCACAGATATTATTTCCGATGGATTACCGTTAGTTGCACGGAACGTTCTAAAGTTTAGTCTTAAAAACCCACTATCCCTTTCGGCCCCATAGCTCTAACTAGAGATGACATGCCACTTAAGGAAGCCTTAAAAATAGGATGTTTTACCTACTCACGTTTAACTATTTTTATACAGGCTGTATAGCATAGTATCGCTCAAAGTACAGGTTGCTCCTTTTTCCGTTCCGCAGCCTGTCCGTCACGGCGGCCGACTTCGCTTCACTTCGCTACATAAATCTTTCCACCAGTCGACTTGTGAGCTTTTAGAGTAGCATTACTCGTTCGTTGTAACAGTGCTTTGTTTCATGAGCGGTATAAAAAGGCACTTTGCCTTTTGGTGCCTTTCTTGTAGTTATACCACCTTGAAACTTAAATACGAAGTGAGTCTAATAAGACTCACCAGGCACTTATAAAGACACAAGTGACTAATAAAGTCACTTGTGTCTTTATAAGTGCCTGGTATTTTATTCTGTATACGGCATTGTCATAATACTCATAACTCTCATGTTCATAATCCCCGAGGGGTAGAGGAACTACCTTCATCATAGGTTCCCATTTTTCGCTGTAAGATTTGGTGGACAAACGTAATAGGTGGCGAGCCTATCGGTCTACTAGGTGTAAAATAGTATCTACAAAGATACAACGTGTAGTAAAAATCCCGTAGAACCCGAAAGACATGATTAGGGAAACAGCTCTTTTGCTTTTTAGAAATGCCCCAAAACTGTCCTAGTCCAATTTCGAGGAAACACACACTTTATTACTGAAAATGTATAAAAAAAAATATAGTTTTGCATTTTAATGCCGAAATTTGATCACTTTTTGTACAAAAACATGTATTTCATATAAATAAATCACATTTTAGGGACTGTCACTGTGACGGGTATCTGCAGTTAATGAAAAAAAAATACTTTAGATATTTTTTTATGTGGGGGTAATAAAAACTAATATGAAGCCTAAAGGTATCTGTTCAGTAACTGATCAGTTTATGTTGTTTTTTTTTATTTTTGCAAAAAAATAGATTCTCCATAAATTTTGTTCCAATCAGCTTATTGTATGAAAAGTGATTTTTTTTTCGTAAATCCAAAAATCGGGGAATGTAGTTTTTAGGTCGATTATAGATTGTGATACCTATGTTAATAATTCATTGATAGATAGAAATTATGGTGATACTGTTACACTACGTTATGAACACAGAATAAAAAGCCTGGGAAATGGAAATTTTCTTAAGAAAACATTGTTTCTGAACATACGAAAAGAAGATAAAATACCTCGAGATTCTTAACGCATCAACGAATAGAGATCATCAAAGGAATCAAATATCAGCTAAACGATGTGAAACGTTCGAAAAATAGCTTCTCCGAAATGATAAGGCGCCTCTTATAATTGTAAAGCCTCCTACTATAGCAGTTTATGCAACGGCCACGTAATGGTAGCGATTTTAACACGAGAACTGTTTATGAAACGAAGCGTAGCTGAGCAGGCGCGGGTGTCGAGTTATTTCTATGGCTATAGTACCAAGTAGTTGGCCAGTGAAATATAGTGATTTTAATATGAAAGAGTTCTTGTATGCAGTAGTACAAAAAATTAAAAAATAACATAAGACAAACGAAAACTGTTCTTTAATATTGCATTAAAACACTATTTCACACGACCATGACAATGAACCTCTTTAAGTTATTCATTGTGGTTTGTTAATTAACAAATTACGAAATGGGAGTAGAAAAAGGATTTTTATTTTTCAAGTCTCACCTAGGTACAGTCTGGCTAAAAAGAATAGAAATTAAATAATGGAAACTTTCCATACAACATTCCATTTCAAATCACAATTACATTTCCATACTATTTCAGTAAGTGTTGCCATTGCCAATAGTATTATGGAGTGAACTAAATATAGAAAGAAAGAAAGAATTTATTTCAAATACACACGTACAAACAATTAGGTACAGAAGATAAAAATAATATTAAACAAATATATTATAAAAATAAATAAGCAAAAGTAATTAAGTTTGATGAAGGTGGTGTGCAGCACCGGAAAAAGGGGACTGCCTCAGCCTGTTGCCGCAGCGCTTTTAGCACTGCGGCAATGAATGTCAGGCATCACCTATGTGCCAGGGATCACTCCCTATTGATACACTACCGGAACATATAAATAACAATATTAATAAACAGAAGTAAAATATTAGGAAACGAAGGAAGGTACTTAATTTTTAAATTATATGTAGGTATTTTTATATTTTTTTGTGGCAAATGAGTGTTTTTCTTCTTCTTCTTATTTAATTTCTACTCTTTTTTGCCAGACTATACTTACCTATCTTTTATTCTAACTTACCTATCTAGTTATAATATCTATTCTTTCCCCATTTATCGTTAATGAATGACTTATATCAATTCGTCATCCTTGTTAATTGGGCTAATATTTTCTCCCATCTAAAATGTAATTCCATAAATAATATTACTAGTTCTGTTAATTATCTTGGTGTGTTCCCAGAATATGAAATTTTCATTTTCTGGACAATTTCGTTTGATTTACGTAATTTACTTCTTGAACTTGACATTTACTGAAAATTTTAATTTTAATTAGTATAGGTACCGAGAACTCGTTAGTTTAATTAATCTACAGATTAAAAATATTTGTAGGATATGCTTGATTCGGGAGTAACGATGATGCTTGCTTCAGAAGGTTGTTGGAGGTTCAAAGTCGAGGGTTACCAATTGTAGGAACGCGCTATGTGAGGTCATGGATGACGTAACGTCAGTTGTATAAAAGGGAAAAGGGAAGATCTTCCACCAGGCGGGGTGTTGTGCCTGGTGACCAGATGTCCTGGTCCTACTATGGTCGTCGTCGAAATCTTCTCACGTCCCCTAGGGGACGTGGGGAGCCTGTTCCAGGGCGTGATGCCCTCTATAGAGGTGTCTATCGCCACCCGTAACTACGGGTGGGGCGTTAGGGTGCCGTTGGCAGTCACTGCCGTGGGCGTGGTCAAGTCAGGTGAGTTGTGGCTTCCTCCGTCAGCAGTTCCCTGGGCAGGGCTCTACTCCGACGATCGGGCGTGCAGCGGCGCTAGCTCACGAAGTGTGAGATGAGCGGAGTTGTCGGCGCGGTCGAACATGCCGCGTGCGAGGCGTACGATGAACTTGTCCAGTCTCTCGATCTTCAAGTATCTGGCGATAGTCGTGTTGCGCACGTAGCGTGGGGCGTCTAAGATGGGGTCCTACTATGGATGTTTGGAACTCGTATATATACGAAGTCCCAGGAAAATTTCGATAGCGCGTTCTACACCGATATGAGTAGGTACTAAGCATAGTGGCGCGTCGTGCGTCGCCTCATATTATTAGTTTCATTAATTTATTATCTATATATAGAGTTTTTTTAGATAATGAATACCTAGTTTCTTAATTAACACAGTTTTCACCAACGATCTTCTATCTTACCTACCTACAAGAACAGGAATAACGTAAAGGTACTGCGTGGCAAATACAAAGATGAAATTATTACGGAGAAAATAATGCAAGAGATGCCAGTGCTACATACTTGTATGGGGAGGACTGTCAGAATCATGTCAGGATTTTTGACACGCTTCGATATCTGTCAGTGAGGGGGAAAAAGGATATCTACTGCATAAATAATGAGTGTGAGTGAGATGGTTATAAGTAGGTACTCAGTTTACGTGATGTCATATTTGTTCTGCTTCTGCTTAGTATATTGGGTTCTTTGGTTTTCACTGAACTCTTGATACCTTGTAAAGTCGACCACTAGCAAAAGAATACCATGTGTCAAATTTCTTCCATTAAATCTCAAACTTAAGTCAGCGATTAAATTGAGCCTTAGGCTGGGACTACACGACGACGGTTCCAGCGACGGTTCGGTTCAGGAACCGCTACCGGCCGTGTAGTCGACTGCATTCAAACTCATGAGTTGCAATCAAGCCCCGCGCGCTCGGTTCAGGAACCGAGCGCGCCGGTTCCAAATGGAACCGCAGTACGTGTAGTCGACAGCGCATTTTTGTTTGAGTTTATATGAAGCACCGGTTCCATGGAACCGATTCATACTGGAACCGTCGTCGTGTAGTCCAAGCCATATAATAGCTAAGGTTGGAGCCAAACGTCGGCACATGAATCAGCCGGAACACTCCTTCATACATCAGCCTTCTGAGAGATCCACTTAATCCTCTCCCGGCTAAGTACCAGTGAGCTATGACGTTATACGTCACGAAATACTGTCTTGAGCGATACTCGCTTAGGATTCCTTCGGATGCTTGCTGCAATTATATATTACCAGTACGAGTAGGTATTATCAAACCAATATGATGACGAGGAAACGCCGAAGTGAAAGTCAAATATTTTTATTGCAAGTAAATACCTTAAAGTACAAAAAAAAGTAAAGTAAAAAAAAGTAAAAATAAAGTACATTTTTACAACGTCGTTTCTTTACTCTTAGTTGAAAGAAAAGATAGAAGAAAAATGATCTTCTTCTTCTTTCGTGTTGATGATCCGAATTAAATTTTTCCCGACCAGAAGGCAGCCACATCGATAGCCCTCTGGTTGGCCTCGAACAGGTCCAAGTTACATACTTACAAAAAAATCTGCCATGACTAAAGCAGAACAGAACATTATTATGACTAAAACAGAACATGGCCATCACAGGCAATCACAGCACAACACAAAAAAGTTTCCGAAGGAAAGTATATTTTTGAAAACCATATTATAAATATTAAATCAGCACTGGGCCCATACTTTGGATAATGGCCCTTACTACTTATGCGAGAAGAGACATATCACCCACCAATGCGGTAGCGAATATACTTTTTTATCAGTCTTTTAGTGGGTTTTGTACACGACAAGTTGACCAGGTCAGCCTCGTTAGGGTATTATTAGAGTCAGCCCACGCATTATAAGCTAATTTAGCAAAGATAAGTACTTATATTATGATAGAGGCCGGGAATAACCCAGCGGCACTTCGACCCTTGAGGATCTTTTGTGCCTACCCCATTTTACACACTGATCAAATCAGTGTGCAGGTTTCCTCACGATGTTTTTCTTCACCGTTAGAGCAGTCGGAATGTACGTAAGTATTCGAAAAGTACGGAAAACTGGCACTGTACATGGCACTGCACGGTTTCGAACCCGGACTTCCCGCATGGGAGTCCGGTGTCCTAGCCACTGTGCCACCGACGCTCAAAGATAAGTAAGTTTTTGTTTTAATTTTATTGTATCATGTAACATTAAGACTCCCAAGGGAATAGACTTATGACGAAAGTAGGTATTTTGGAACCCTTGTGCCCCAACTGTACCTAACATTTATATAAGACCAAGGAGTATGTAAGGTTTAGATCCCATAGGCTCTAACCTATCTCATTTAATTTCAAAGTTCCTCGTAGGCTGACATTTGCCTTACGGAAACTCTCTTGGGATCAGAACATAAGTGTTTGAGTAGTGCGTGAGATGGCTTTCAATTATTTGCTTTACTATTGATACGGCACCCGACTCTACGCGTGTCCAAATACCAATTGCTAATTTTTAGTCCATAAAAATAATAAATAAATAAATTTTATTTGCGCAACATGGAACTTACATCAACTAATAATTATTGAAACATTTAACTATGTAATCGGAAATATTTTGCAGCAAAAAGAGATGGCTCAGTACTAAGTACAGCAGTTGAATGGACGTAAGTATCAGTTTAGTTATGATGCCACAGATAAACAGGCGAGGAGCGGATCAGGGAGGACGACCCTTCGTCCGACCCGATCCGCCGTAGGAGAACGAGAGGGCCTCCGGGCTATGGACACGGGCAGTCCATTGCCTGATAACAGGTCCTCGAGTTGGTCTGGCGTGCCCGTGTTCCGGCACGCCACCACAAGCCGAATGGGGACGTGAGTCCCCAGAATTGGGTCCGTAATGCGGACACCCGCTGCTGGCGCAAGCGTTCCCGTGGCTTCGCCGTCAGGCGGTGCGCAAGAACACCGGGGGGTTTATGGCCGGTAAAAGTCCGGCATAACCTCTTCGTCTCCCCCATGCGGCGAAGAGGTAAGCATGAGTGTTTCCCCCCGAAAAAAAAAGATAAACAGTCAAACAGACATACGCGTTGGTCGGGGATTAAAAATCAAAAGTAACGCTTACTTATGGGGAAAGATAACTATATTTATCGAGGTAAAAGTAGTCTATGCAGAGCCTAAAGAAGAGAGAATAATCTTTCAGAAAGAAACATTCAGAAATATCCCATAATTAAAGAAAGAAAATCAGTTTATTGCCACAAAAAAATACATATTTAGTTCACTCGATAATTCAATTGGCAATAGGCACCTGACTCAGCTATGCTTAAGTGAATACACGTGCGTGTAAACACACAGCGCTGATTTTCAGCCAGTCCTTATATAAAGTTAACCAACTAACACCTGCGACAATCTAAGTACTGCTTTATGGTATGATAATTCTTCTTCTTCAATTTAAGAGCTATGCTCTTGTCGGTGTAGTAAACGCCACTGTGTCCTGTCTAGGGCCCTTTCCTTGACCTCCTTATACGACGCAACGCCAGCCTTCTCTTTGATTTGATCGAAGTAGCTTATCCTCGGTCTTCCTCTTCCCCGCTTGCCTTCAACTTTTCCTTCTATAAGGTTTCTTATGTATTCGTCGTGTCGTATAAGGTGGCCCACCATATTTCCCCTTCTATTTTCAATAGCCTTTAAGATGTTTCTCTTTTCTTTTACTCTCGTCAGTACCTCTTCATTTGTCACTCTCTCTGTCCAGCTTATCCTTTCCATCCTCCTCCAACACCACATCTCAAACGCCTCTAAATATTGTCTATCTCTCTGAGTCATGGTCCAAGTTTCGCATCCGTAAAGGGCTATGCTCCACAGAAAAGATTTGACAAATTTCTTTTTCACAGATTTGGATATTTTAGATCGGAATATGTGTTTTTTGTTGTTAAATGCTTGTTTGGCTATTGAAATTCTGGTTCTAATATCGGGCGTGCATCGCGAATCCGTTGTGATAATACTTCCTAAATATTTAAAACTTTTCACCTCTTCGACTATTTTATTATCCAGTTTAATAGGTCTATTTTTGGAGTCTATTGTTTTTGTCGTTGTGAGGGTCTTGGTTTTCTTAACGTTGATATTTAGTTGTAATTCTTTAAATACGGTGTCCATACTATTTAGTAGTTTTTCTAGGTCCTTACTATTTTCGGCAATTGCGGCAATGTCGTCAGCAAATCGTACAAATTTTATTTTCTTTCCATTTACTTTAACTCCTTCTTGTGTTGTTTCATAAATTTTCTTTATAGCGGATTCGATGAAAATATTAAAAATTAAGGGAGAAAGTGAGCAACCTTGTCTAACACCCTGTCTGATTTTAGCATTTCTTCTCTCATCTCCTATCTCAACTATTGTTTCTTGATCTTTGTATAATTCGTATATTATTCTCCTATCCCTAAAATCTAGCCCGTTTTCTTTCAAAGTCTTGAACATCATCCTCCAATTTATTTTGTCGAGTGCCTTTTCAAGGTCTACAAGGTATGATAAATACCAACCTTTAATTACCTACGGTGAAAGAAAACATCGTGAGGAAACCTGCATGTCTGAGGAAATTAAAAGTTTCCGAAGGCGTGTGAAATCCACCAATCAGCACTGGGCCCGCTCGGTGGATCATGGCCCGTACCCCCTTGTGCAAGGGGAGGCCTGTGCCCCAACAGTGGGGACATATTAATAGGCTGATGATGATGATGATGAATTACCTATAGGTAGATAATTTATGCCATAAATATTGTGTCATTACTAATTATGTAGCATTACAATTAGTTAAGGATTTAGGAAGTAAAAACTACTTACTGATTTCAAACGTAACGCCCAAGATCCCTCTTACGAGTCTTCCTTAAATTCTAAGTTTGTCATAAAAGAGCGTAATTTGAATGTTGAAATTGCCTTGAATGAGACAGAAATAGATCATTTTATAAGCGGAAACCATTTTAATATTTCTTTATCCATATTTCCAAGAGAAGCGTGCCAAGAGAGATTCGTGACGCTCCGTTCTATCCGCCTACCCCGCAAGGGATGTCTTTTGCTATGTATCATGATGGTATGTATGTATGTATATTTGTAATGGAAGCTGTTTCATACGTTTGACATTTCTATAGCTGACTGAATATTAAACTGAGTTTCTTATAGCTATATGCATCAGTATGTCTCTTTAGTATCCAAAAACTCGTTCATAATGTGCGTCAAAATTTATAACAAACTTCCGGATGAATTTAAAACAATGAAAATTAATAAACTTAAATTTACTCTGAAATCATGGCTTGTGGACAGATGTTGTTATAGCGTCAAGGAATTTTTGGACGATAAACGATAATTGATTGCAGATTATATATTTATATTTGGATTATTATTAACATATAGTAAATTTAATATTATTGACATTGTATACATTTTAATGACATTCTCTTTTTCTTTCTAGTTTCTTCTCAAAATGTGTATAAATGTATGTTTCATTAATTTGTGAATTTGGTGCCTGTAAGGGTAAAGTTTAGTGTGACATGTTTATGCAATTATATCAGCAATATTTGTAATTCTTACCTAAACTTTTACACAATAAATCTTATCTTATCTTATTAGTCTAAGGATAATAAAGGGATATACTGATCCCCATCAATTGATACCCATCAACCCCCTCAATAACGAATATATAGGTATTCAAAGGTGCCTTTAGACGAAGGCCAAGGCCAGAGGTCGAAGCGCGACCTTCGAGCGAACAGTTTCGGAGTTCCGGTCACAAGGGATCTATAGAGATGTACAGAGAACCGAATATAGATCTTCACCCATGGCCCTTCTTACAGTAAAAACAAAGACTATAATCGAAAAAAAGTGTGTCTCTAGTGTGTGGTAGAGCGCCTACGAGTAACGGTAGAGATGAGCGTCGGTGGCACAATGGCTAGAACACCGAACTCCCGTGCGGGAGGTCCGGGTTCGAAACCGTGCAGTGCCATGTACCAATGAGTTTTTCGTATTTTACTGACTGTTCTAACGGTGAAGGAAAACATCGCGAAAACTGCACACTGAGATGACCAGTGTGTAAAATGGGGTAGGCACAAAGGATCCTCAAGGGTCGAAGTGCCGCTGGGGTTATTCCCGGCCCCCAATCAAAAGCTAAGATAAGATAACGGTAGAGATTCATTTATAAGTATGTCATCAGCAGCCTATTCTAATCCACTGCTGGACATAGGCCTCTCCCAGGGCGCGCCATTGAGCCCGATCTTCGGCTCTTCTCATCCAGTCGCTGCCAGCCACCTTATTCTTCGCACCTCCTGCCGCACCGTTACCATGGCCGCCACCGTGACCAGGAATAGTGGGGCGGCCGGGAACTGGGGGCCGTTTTCTTTTTGCGCTGTCCATAAGAGGTGATGCCATAATCGCCACGCTAGGCCTGCGGGTTGGCGATCGCAGTAGCCGGGTCGCTTGCCCCAATGACGCTGCTGCCCGTCATCGTGCTTCTGGTATTTTGACCCAGCCATAATTTGAGTGGTTATACCGCCACTAGTTGGTCGCCAGGGACTCGTTCGTTAATCGGCAGGATGCACCACGTGCAGGTGAGTTTGACATTTGGAGGTCTAAATGTTGGTGACCCCCCTTACATCCCGTATATAAGTATGTGCTGTACTAATATTCAGTTTTCAAAGATTTGAAAGGATATTTTGATGCAACCAATTAACATTAAAAAAACGGCCAAGTGCGAATCGTGCCTTTCTCTTTTTTATGTTCATAAGATCTATTTTCAATTTTGTGCAAATAAATTTTTGTCTATTTTGCTCACAACTTATTAACCCGGGCGTCATGGGGGTACAAAAGATATAGATCTATATATCTCTTCAACAGTAGTCCTGATTCCGTAAAATCCTTACTCACTAACGAATTTTCCTCTGCCTATCTGTAAATGTACATGGTTGCTAGATTAAGAGTTTTATTATTATTATTTTATTAACTGTGGAAGCTTATAAATTGCTATTGTTTTTATATATGTATATGTAACTTATAAATAAGCCGTAAGCTACCCAAATAAAATAAAATAAATAAATAAAATTAAAAGGGCGTGGGGTTGGCTCAAATTGACCCTCGAATTCGACATAAGATATTTCAGTATTTTTTAAAGAAATTGCTAATATTTTTTAAATTATAGCTCTAGTGTATATTAGTTTATGTAATAAAACGATTCATTGTATTATAGAAAGTTTAGCTAGCCTGGTCTAACTTTACTAAATATTTGTTATCAGTTTTAATTTTTGATGGGACTTTCATACAGTGAACTAGCCTAACTTTGAAACAAAATAACTAATTATTAATAAATTAAAATATAAAAATGTATCACCGTTTTGTACCAACTGCAACAAATTGAAGACCTCACGCACCCCCAAATGGAGTACGACCTGGGGAAATTTGAGAGGAAGAAATTTGGCCCTAATAGGCTACAAAATGGGAGACTCAATATTATTTTGAGTCAGTCCTTATCTGATAATATGAAACACTTACTGTTATTTGCCAAGTTGACTCTCAAAGTGAGGGCTGACTCTAATAACACTTGAGCTTCCCTTCCCTTTTCTTAGAGACCCTAACGAGGCTGACATGGTCACCTTGTCGTGTACCAAAGCCTCTAAAATGAGATTTTAAAAAAATATATGTAAATATAATATTATAAATATTAATGTTTAAAATCGTCATAAAAGCACAGAGTAATCATAAAGCATCAAAATCATACATGGAAAATTAGTGCAAAAATGGTTACATTAAATACAGGGAAGGATCATATTTACCTTTATTTAGCTTCGCGCACATGTAAAACCTTATTTAGTCGCCGTGCAACTGCTTGGTTGTCGACAGCGGATAGAGCTGTTCATAAACTCAATCTACTGAGAAGAACAGCAACGTCGCTCCCATAGTTATAAAACTATAGACAAACTAAAATGTGACGGGTAATTTTGACCCAATCCCCATGACGCCGGATTAAGAGATGATTAATAAAGCTCACATTTAAAGAAACTCGATTTTTTAGCGCATCCAACTAATACCATCTAAACAATTAAATTCGTATTTAAAACCAAACGTGCGGAAATAATCTGATTCACAAACCATAAAAACCCGAGCAGAAGTTTTCACAAGTTAGAAATCGCATTAGTTTCGCCTCACTTAGAATCGCTTCGACAAATCCGGAATTAGTAGGAGTATCAAAGACGTGCGAGAAATTATTCGATTTCAACTTAAAACTCGTTCGAAAAGAATTTCGCGCTCTACTTTTTTGTACCTTTTTGTAGTTTTCTTTCTAATAATAATTCAGAAGGTATTCTTCTATGTCCTATACCTCCCATTGATCATTCTATGGAATCAACTAAAAATAGAACGCTCTCTTGGCAGATTTATTCGCCTAGGCTGATTTTCCATTGCCTTTCCCCATTTCACACACTGGTTATCTCAGGGAGCAGTTTTCTTCACGATGTTTTCCTTCACCATTAGAGCAGTCAGTACGTAAGTGTTCGAAAAACCCGAAAACTCATTGCTACTGAAATTGTACTGTTTAAAAAACCGTAATATAATACGAAAGGCTTTGATTTAAGTCAAAGGTGAAAAAGATAAAAATAACAACTTGTATGGTTTAGAACCTGGATCTGGAGTTCAAATTGGAGTCAGACAGCGTCCTAGCCACTATGCCATCGAAGCACTAGATTGTTTTTATCATCGTATACTGTAACGATGTCGACTTCATCGTCCATATCAACCTCCTCGCCATCAACTTCAACCTCATTGTTAGCGTTTATCTCACCTCATTTCGTGTTGGCATCTTCATTTCTTCATCTATATTTTCAAAATTCAAATCATATTCCCATTCCATTTCTAAATTCCGTTATTCAATTAATTTCATTGTTTTACTTTCTCTCTGTATTTTGTCCTGAACGGACGTTTCTCGGTTTTATAAAATTGTCTCCTACTACTATCTATTTTCTACTATTGTGTTGTTCAGTTCCTGATAAATATAATATCTACTATTACCAATTTTCCTCTATTACTTCATCTGCACACTGTCCTAGAACCCTGCTAGCAGGCACTTAGTGGGCAGATTGTAGCAATACTAACTATACAAGAGTCTCTCCAAAGGCGTTTCAAATCTCTAAACTTGTTCTTCGCTTTTCTTATCCATCCATCACCAGTGACTTTCTTTTGGTATATATAAAGAAGGGAGGTTTCTGCTTACCACAGTGTGACGTTCCACAAACATGCACTGCTTGTTCATAAAATTAATTTAATCTATTTGTGATCATAACCGAACGTTAATTTAGGACGAGAAATTTGCAATATCCAGATTTTACTAACCGATGAACAAGCCTGCGATGCACACATTTTAATATTCAGTTATACGGGATGTGTAGCATAAAATAGAATAATAGACAGTTTTATTTATAAAGTGGCTGGATATCCATTCGAATTATTAATCAACGAATAAAACGTTTGTTTACCTTTACTACCTACTGTTGGGTCGATCTGGGATAAAGGAAAACACAAATTTTCGGTACTCGGCGGTTTTTTACTTTTTTTATTTATTGCAAAATCCACAGCACTTAAATTTAAAAACAATAAAGTCTATTAATAAAACATACTGCCAATTACAGATTTCCTATTTTAAAATAATGTTTATAGGGAGAAATAAGTTTTGGTGTGTGTGTGTATATGGATGTGTTTATTGGAAATGTGTGTGAGCGTGTTTGTGTAGAAGAGAGTGAAGAGGTGAAAGGGGTGTGTACATTTGTAAGTGTTTGTTCGAGTCTTCACTACATGTATCCAGCTACAACGCTACTGTACTAGTACCATCTAAGTATTATTGATTATTGTTACAATGTCTCTCCTGATGGCAGCGGCACCGCCATTGAACAAGTCCAACGATGAAAATTCTTTATTATATGACCTGTTTATGCGACGGATAATAGAATTTTGTGCATAGTTAGTTCGCGATAAGGGCACATAGAATAATGATGTGTCATGTGTCTGTTAGGAACGTAAAAGCGTAGAGTTAGAGGTTAACTCCGAACAGTCGAAAGAGCCGTTACATACATAATAAAAAAAATTACAAGTTTTCAAATGTCATAAGATGATGAAACTTGCAAGATTCGCTATAAATTAGTATTATTTTACTCTATAAGCTTATGTCAAACTCTAATAATAGTGATGGGCAAATTCAACCGCGCGGTAGTGCTGTGCGCGCTGTATCGATTTCACTCATTACTACCTACCTATCCAGGCCTGTAGCCAGGATCAGCGGTCGGGGAGGGTTCAAGGGAATTTATGAGATTTAGATGATAGATAGTCGCATGCGCTCATTCATCGCAGCCCAAAAGTGCCTGAATGGCTGTGGAAGGTTGGTGGAAGGTCGCAATTTCCACACCATCCCTGCCTACGGGTCTGTACCTTCGAGTATCTACGACCATGGATAAATAATGAACGAATGACTCTACGTTACGAGAACCATAAACAATTATTTATTTATTTAACACTTTAATGCACAAAAATAGTACATGAGGCGAGCTTAATGCCATGCGGCATTTTCTACCAGCTAACCATTGTGTCATACAGATATTGCAAGGCGGGTGCATATAAATTAAATAGAAGATATTTAATAATTATTATTATTTACCATACTATAAAATACCTACTCATATAATATATAAAAATATATCTACACGTATGCTACTACATAACAATTTTAAGTACATAAATACGAATACTTACATATACACAGACACTAATACATATAAAATACACATATATTTATATACATATATTTATATACATATATAAAAGAGTATATGAAAGAGAGAGAAAAAAATCAGATAAATACATGAACACCGAAACTTATAAAACATGCATGTGATAACAAGCATAGCAACAAACACCTTATTGGCTGGAACGTCGCAGATGTTCACGGACAAACTTTTTGAACAGGAACTTGTTAGGGCCCCCCCTGACATCCTCAGGTAGACTGTTCCACAAACGGACTGCTTGTGCAGTGAAAGATTGGGAGAAGAAATCGGTGCGTTGAATTATTTCAGTTATTTATTTATTTATTATATATTACAACGGCAAATACATTCCTATTACAGTAGTTAATTAAAAATTTACATTATGTTTGAAGTTATAATACATTTGGATAATATAATAATACATTAGTACATAATATATTAGTACATTCATACCTCTCTCTCGCAGAACCTTTGACATACTGACATAATCTTCGACCATTCATCCGCAAACACATCGTATTCATTCCAAGAGCGCGTTGAGCGCGGTGAGTATGCGGCACACCGGGGCCTGCGCGCGCGCCACCGTGCGGCGCAGCGGACCCGGGAACAGACGGTGGAGGCGCACAGTGGGCCCAAACGGTGCGTTCCATATCATAAATCTATAACTTCTTTATTTCTTGACATATTATTTTGAAATTTTACACACACATACTAGAATACATAGGCTATCAATTGAATAAAAATTCATGGTTATAACACAACTAATTATTTAATTAAAAAATATCAAACATGAAAATCTTCATTTTTATTGCCATAAAATTAATTAAAAAATAGGAATAATTATTACACTATTTAAATAATATTTTTATGACTAAAACTATACTTTTAAACATAAAAAGAACCACGTTGTATATTTTTAAGACTTATAATAATTATTTTCTCTACTCGAGAACAGTTATATCTAGAAGTTCTTTAGCTTCGTCAAATAATTCTTATATTATTAAACTTCGTCTGTAGAGGCTCGATATGTATGGATCAGATGTACATAGCAAAGCGTGGAAGACGTCTTCATTTGTAGCTGACCGGAAATACGTTCTGGCATGATGCAACCGAAAACTCTTGTAATCTTTATTCCTTGCTTCTTGGGCGTCTTCAGAAAGTTGACCAATTGGCAAAACTACGTAGTATTCTATAATTTGTGCGCCATGAATATTACGGGATTAATCGGAAGTCCTGAGGACATAGTTTGAAGAGTTATGTATAGTCTTCTTACTAATTCTTCGTCAACACCCGTTATCTCTGCAGAGCATTGATAGTTTTGAAAGAATCTTCTTGACGTCATTGCTATTACCAGTACCTTGTCTTGGTTTGTCTATATGCAAGCCAAGTTCTTCACGAAAACGTCTTTGCACAAGCCTTTTCTTTTCTTCTTTACTTCTTTTGTTCTCAGGTGTTGACGCTGACCACTTTTGAGAAGATAAATTGTATGAAATGTGTAGTAGCATCTCCAATTCTCCATACATATGATCCAAGCATGTAACGTAGAGTCCGTATTGGAAAGAGTTTTCGTTCACATCTCTAGCCCTTACTCTGTGCTAAACGCACAGAGTTGTCTACATGGCGTGGCCAAACTTTTTTGAATACTGTTTACTACAGTACTAATTTCTGATGCCGATAAATTAAAATTGACCATTAAATACTGTTCAATTTCAGAAGTAGTTTTCTCGTTAATAATTAAAGTACACAAGTCACGTCTACTGCAAACAAATTCACTCATGTTGCACAGTAATTTCGTTTTTGTTATGTATGTAAAAGTTGTAAGACGAATCAAAGGATCCGATCACTTTAATGGTTGGCTGGTCTTTTTAGAGTACTCCAAGATTAGTGTCTAGCGCAAAACTTATAAATTAATATTTATTTAATTATATCTTATAAACTTATAATTAAATTAATTGATATTCGAAACAATAAATGCAACCATCATTGTTATCTATCTGTTAACCAATATAGATATATAATACAGATATTTTTATCATTTTAATGGTTAAAAGATGACCGCAAGATAATTTTTTAACATAGGGTTTTTTTTTTTTTAAAAATTTTTTAATTTTTAATTTGACATTTAAAAAAAAATTAATTATTTGGCACGTAACCTAAAGTCATTTGTCAAATAATATACTTATTCATCATTATTACTCAACTGTTTATAGAATAAGAACTAATATTTATTAATTCCCAAATATTGAGAATTTTACTTGTCTAATATTTTTTGCTCTAAATTAAAATGGCGCAAATATGCGCAAGTTTTTATTTTTTCTTCTCAATATTGAATAGTTTACGAACCTTTAGCAACAATTTACTCAACTTCGGCAGCCTTCGGCAACAGAGAAAACTCCAAGTGAAAATAATAAAATGTTTAAAATGACTTCTCTCACGAATAAATTTTTAACATTTTATTTCTAAATGAAAGTCAAATATTAATTGCAGCATTATAAATGAGAGATCTTGAGCTTTCCAAAAATATATAATCTTGCTATAGTGTCTATAGCAACATGAGCAGAAATTGACGTCTAACTGTCACCATGCATAGTTTGAAAAACATGAAATTATCGAAGTGTTATGTTTGAAAATAATTTTAGGTAATTTCAACTAAATTGAAAAATATAAAAGCCTTTCTGCCGATAAGCTGGTCTATTCTATTAGGTAAAACCATCGACAGGTCCTTAAAATTACGAGTTTCACCATAACCATTTTCGATATGCTCTTGTTAGGAGGGTTCCCACTGTGAGGCGGCTCGGCCGGTGCCGCGTGTAGTTGTCCGGCACGTACAGGCGGCACAGCTGACCGTGCAGAGCCGGGGAGTCGATGAGATTAAGGGCTGTTATGAGAAATAACCTACCATTTACGGGAGAAAATAAGAAGCAAGGTGGTATGACTCTCTGTGGAAGGGTAAGAGAGCTAGAGTAATTGCTGGCACATGTGGCACTCATCGAAAATACACACGTTTAGTGAGGTGAGATGTCTATGGGTGACTAACGGTGACCACTTACCATCAACGTATGGTCGTCTGCTCTTCTAATACATTAAAAAAAATTAAACTGAGATCAGTATTTCAGAGTTTAGATTTCGGACTGCTGCAGTCAGATGTGCTTTCGGTATTACTACATCTGGATTTTTATTTTCGAGATTGCAGAAAGACCCGATAGTGCCCTAAGAATACAAAAATCTCACGGCTTCCTTCTATGCGATAAGGCCGCCTAAATTGTATTTCACTATTTCCTTTTCTATCTCATGTTTGTTGTTTTATATTTGTGGAATAAAGTGTATTTTACTTTTAATTTTACTTTACTATACATTATGGCGGGACCATTTCGACTCCCATCCACCCACAGCCATTTTAATAACCGGCTAAGTACTAGTCGAACTCGCGCACTGAGGGTTCCGTACTCAAGACCCTATGAGACGCACAATGACTCATACCTAATCATCCATCACCGAATATTGAAGTATCCACCTTTTGCTAACAGTGTAGTTCTTAATCTCCCATCTTTTCGTACAGTCGACGATAAGCTATAGTGTACCATCTGTCAAAAACCCTCGATTAAATCTCAACCTTATGACTGTGCAACATGATATATAATATTTCAGATACTCAAATTTTGACGTTTTGGGTAGGTTTACGAGTACTATGGTCGACATTACGAAGCGATTTGCTTCTTCGTTCATTATGCGAACGGCTAAGGTATGGAACAGCCTGCCGGCGTCTGTGTTTCCCAAAGCCTACAACCTTAGGATCTTCAGAGTGAATAGGCATTTACTGGACCCGCATGCTCCATCGTCGACCTCATCGTCGCTTACCATCAGGCGAGATAGAGGTCAAATGCGGGTTTAGTGTACAAAAATAATATCAAATAAATTCTCAAAAACTGTAAGGCATGAAGGAACAAACGCCAGGGGATGAGGGGGAGACATGCTGTAAGGTATTAAAACATTGTTTTTTTTTTAAAATTTAGGCGTTCTACGACTGTGCCAAATTTCAAATCGAGAGCATTAGTAGTTGCTGAGAAAAACAGCCGTGCTGACGGACGGCGGGACGGACGGATACCGAAGTCTCACTATAAGGGCTCCTTAGATAGATAGATAGATAGAAACACTTTAGAAATACACGGCTCCTTTTTGCCGATTAGTTACGGAACCCTAAAATATATACATGTGATCAGATTTTTCATGAATAAACCCTGTACATTTAGGCCACACGGTCGAGTGGGTATGCAAATGTTTTCAGAACATGAATTTGGGCTGATGTATTGATATTCCTGCGCAATGCCCGTTTTACCTAATTAAGCGAGAGATAGCGTTGATTTGTCGTTCACAATTTCGATTTTGCACGTGTAGATGCTGTGTTACCAACTGTGTTTCTATATTTTTTGTTTTAAGTTTGCGGCTTATTGCAGGGACGGCTATTACCGTTCCTTCAAACTTTCCTACAAAAATATATAGGTAACATTGTTTAAACATAAAAAATATCGCATGCTTAAAACTAAATCCTTAACTTGGCAAGTTTTCACACAAAACTCATGGACTCTTCACTTTTCTTGAATGATTCTTAAGTGAAAACTTCCTGTAATATAACACACGTCAGTGCATCGTCGCCCTATTTCTTTCCGAACTTGGCGGGCACACTCCCGTGTGTCTAGATAGTTAAAGGTTGGCTGGAAGAGATCACTTTGGGATAAGATACGGTTGGGGAAGAAATAATATGTACAATAATGGAAGAAATAATCTGAAATATAGAATCTCTTTAGCAATCTATAGGACAAACTTACTCTTCCTTACTTTCAAAATTCGACTATTAAAGTTACAAGAAAACAGCCCTTAACAAAAACCCTACTACAGCAAAGCAAAATGCAATTACACTCATAAATCCGTTCCCAAACATCGATCAGTGACAGACACACGTACAACCGCTTTCGGATTATCAAACTTTATTAGGAAGACGTGATATCTGGCGCAAATTCACGCTATCTCCCAACTAATGTTACTTGATAAATGGCTTTTGGAGATATTAACGACTGTATCATTAATTATTTCTCATGATATGAATGTGTGTTGCGGTTGCCATAACTGTTTATGCAACGAGGGATGCGTGAAACTGGAAGTGGGTGTAATTTATAGAAGCGGCACAAGTATAATATGTATTCATCAAGATCATCAATCCTTTTCCTTCACTAAAACCTCCGGGATCTCCTGTGGAACACACCGATTCCGACACCGATGCTAGGGGTAGCACGTTGCCTCGGGCCCATCCTGAGAAGTGTATGTTCCACCTCCCAGTTCTTCCCGTCACAGCATCGTGCAGCTATATACGAGTACCTAGCCAATGGGCGGTCAAAGCCCCCACTTTGACTGCCTACGACCCTTTTAAGGGGCCTCGTACGACTGGCAGGGTCTATTCTTCGTCCAAGGCTACAGCGCTGATAAACATGGACCTACACTACTGCCTGATCATCAATAGGCCTCTCACAAGACACGTCATCACTTGCCATCCAATTATTCCTATGTTATCAATTATCCCTTTACTATGAGATTGGAATTATGCTAAGATTCGCGAATTAAAGCTAAATGTACATCAAATTTCGTTTGTGATGACCTCTGTACATGATGAAATATAAACAAAATAAGTGAAAGAAGTGAAGTGAAGTGTAAAGTAAGAGTAAACGAGATAATGTTAAAATACCTAAGGTAAACTGTCAACAATTTATATATGTAGTTCACGAAGAGCAATGTACTCGTCTATGAAGGAAAATAAAACCTAGTGACACTATATCCGCCTCTTACGACAATTCAGTATAGTAAGATAGAAGATCTAAGGTATAAGACATGTGGAGATAATCTAAAAGAGTAGATAGACAAGTAGTAGGCAGAGGAGGATTCAATTACAGACGGTGAAATGAGAACATTATTATAAACCTATTTACGTTTCCACTCTTCTTGTAGGTGTGGGAGTATCTAAATACCCACTAAAAGCGAAATACATGACTCACAATTACCTACATGGATCTATTAAGAATAATAGTGATGAAACACAAGTACAAATCTACACAAGTAGGTTTCTTCAATTACTTTATATATTTTTGAAGATTTCATTTTCATTATTCATTAAATATATAAATCAAATAATTTAATAATCTATACATGCGAATCACGAAACCAAACTGTTACAAAGTTAATTAAAATTAATTGAGCAAGAAGTTACGATATGTTGTGTGTGTGTGTGTGTGTGTGTGTGTGTGTGTGTGTGTGTGTGTGTGTGTGTGTGTGTGTGTACAAGATAATAAGTTATTAAGGTAACTACTACTATTTAAAAGACAAAAATAAAAATTTTGAAAACCCTCTAGCCAGTAAAACATTAAGCTGTAAAAAAGTAGTGATATAAAAATATTATGCTTTAATTTAAAAAAAACATGCTCTAAAAAGGATAAAATAATAATAAAAATATCTTGTTTATACGGATGATAGCGCACCGAGAGTTGAGGCGAACAACACGTACATACGCAGAAATAAATGTAAATAGTTCACTGCCTACCTATTTATGTTAAATTATTTTCACGACACCAGGTGCCAGACTTTCTCGTAAAATCTCTAAAGTATTAAAGTTTTCTGGTTGTTGAAAGTAGTCTTCATCCGGCAACCGAACCTGCTCTGATAAATTCCAAAGCTATAGCAAAAAACCGCATCGAAATTGGTTCAGCCGTTTCGGAGCTAGATGGGAACAGACACATGCACATACAAACAAACAAACAAACATCCTCTTACGCATATACCTTCTCCGTTCCGTCGTGGGTAAAAATAAATATGACTAATCATACTCGGTGTCCATTCATACAAGCAAAGGTTTATCTGAGATCCGAAACCTATTGTACCAATGTCGAAATGAAATGAATTTATATTTGCAAGAATATACGTCATGTATGAAGGATCTTAAAATTACATAGGTAGTTTCAGCATATCCTACCACATTGTGGTGTGCAAATTTATATAATAGATACATATATTTTACAAGAAATTAGAAAAAAATTTAATACAAAGCTAATTAACTAATACTGTTTAGATTACATGTCAGACAAGAACTCCTACAATTTGCTAATTCACCGAAATCAGAGCAAAAGGAATGGCGAGAGGGTTGAAAATTCTTTGTCTGAATCATTCTCGTAGATTGACAAAATTGCTCTGTCATAATCTTGTAAACCGTTGAGGTACAAACGCCAACAGGAATTACGCAAGTAAGCAAACAATTTACCCCTTGGACTCCGCAATCGAATTAAGGACTACGAATTGGATTACCCATGGACCATTTCCAAAACTTGTCGCTTTATATTAATCAACAAGATTGTTTAACAAGTTTTAAGTATTCAGTTGATCCATATTCTAAGGTTTTTAGGCAACTATAGTCGGTCTATTTAGGCCTACAAATGTTCCTATTGTTTTACTAAATGTTCACACAATACTTTACAAATACAAATACACTTTATTGCACACCCGGGACGAAAACAAAACATACAACATAAAGAGAGGTACAATACAATGTGCAGAAAGCAGCCTTATCGCTTTAAGCGATATCTCCCAGGCAACTTTCATGTGATGGAAAAATCATAAGATACAAAATATACGGGTGCAAAAGGCGTATGAAATAGATACTACCCTCAAATAAATAAATAACAATAATAAAAAAATGCAGATACATTACTTTATACATATTTAACTGCAAGAAAATCGTGGAATTGAAATTCCTTTTTCGATATCTCAAGTTGATTAATTTCTGAACTAATATCCGATGGCGAGATACTCGGTTCCTTTTAAGCAAAACAATGTTTAGTTATGTAGATTGTATGGCGTAACCTATGGATGCTACTAATATGTAACGTCACGTCGCAAATAACTATTGCCAGTTCTTTCTATCTTTTGAGTTCTGAAAGCTTGTAGTTAGTGATTTTGATCCGTTTTCACATTTTGAGCATTAATTTATGTCTGTTTTTAAATAGGTATTAATGAAATGCATTACATTTTCGATAGTTGTCAAGTGATTTAACTTCAACTAAATAGAAATAATGAATAAAATGTACTTCAAATGTTTTAAGTGGCCAGTACTTGGCGTATTAGTACCAAGGAAATTATAAGTATTTATAATATGTACTTCGAGTTTGTTTAGTTGCACATCGGACCATAGTTTCACTAGTACCATTGATGGTACTAGCGACACAACATTATTCAAGATCAGTAGTACCAATCCTAAATTAGTGTCCCTAGTACCATTGATGGTACTAAAGATACAAAGTTGTGTCACTTGTACCATCAATGGTACTAGTCAATGGTACTACTGATCTAAGGGCATATTTTTTCTGTAGTTCCTCCGGGAGTTTGTGTATTTGTTTTTGTCTTACTGTGTACCTTGGTATATTTTCATGTGTGTTATTGTTATGTAATGTAATAATTATTTTTTTACTTGACGTGTCATTATGAATAAAACATTTGAATTTGAATTTATGCTGCATATTGAATGAGTGTATAGTACCTGTATTTTGACGTGTAATTAATATTACCCATAAAATATGTCTATGTCTAGAAGTTTATTTCCTTTTCCCGCTGCCACTTCCTTCTTGCACCATCAAAAACTTTCTTGAAGTTCCGTGAATTGTGAGTGTAGGAATCGCCCGCTAACTCCAGCCATAAGTCTGCGACTCGCCACCGTGACGGAACACTCCTCTGAAGACACGCCACTTGCCTCTCTAATGTATGGATTGTTTTGGCAAGGCGTATTTGGGGTTCCTTCTAGACTTGGTCACAAAATATATAAGTACTCGTAGATACAGAAGGTGCGCTGAATACAAATGCGTGATATTGGCCCACGCACATGCAAGCTCTGTGTTACGAGCGATCTCAAATCGAAACAGACGAATTCAGTCGCGAAATGCACGCACTGTGGCGCGATCGAGAGGTAGGCATAATTTTTTGTACTTAAAATAATCTAAATACATTGCCAGATTTAATTTTCACAAGGCTGTTTCTTTTAAACTGGAAACTATAGGTAATTGCCCTAGCGCTACGGTCGAGTGCAGGTGATTAAATCGCGAACGACCAGAGTTGACCTTCTGTATCTTTATATTTTGTTGTTTGACTCACAGTCACTCTACGACGGTAAAAATATGTGAATGTTGCCTTGTATCTCTTTTTATTTCGTTTTGGCAGGAAATGTTAGAGTCTTGGCATCTTCAGCAGTGTGAATATGTGGAGCGTACGTGTGTAAGGATTGTTTTCTTGGAATGTTTCTGTTGGTTTTACTTTTGGCATTTTACGAACTACCGTTTGAATGTGTAAAGTCATCACTTGTAGTATATAGTGTTTGCAATCTTTTTTTTGCTAGAGATTTCTTTGGTTTTTAAAAGTTTCCTCAAGACTCCAGGTTGAAGAGTAGGTTGATTTGGATTCGGAAAACATTAGAAACAAAACTCGAAAGCAGAAAGCAAATAATTGTTTTTTACTTCTTATACATATCTTATGTTATCATATCCTTATGTTGTTGATATCCCATCTGCTCGTACGAAGCGATTTGCTTCTTCGTTCATTATGCGAACGGCTAAGGAATGGAACAGCCTGCCGGCGTCTGTGTTTCCCGAAACCTACAACCTTGGGATCTTCAAGGCCAGAGTGAATAGGCATTTACTAGACCCGCATGCACCATCGTCGACCTCATCATCGCTTACCATCAGGCGAGATCGAGGTCAAATGCGGGTTTAGAAGTAAATTAAAAAAATTAAAAAAATATCTCATGTTATGTTATTCTTATCTCATGTTTGTTGTTTTATATTTGTGCAATAAAGTGTATTTTACTTTACTTTAGAAATAGCCATTCAAGGCTTTGAAGATGGAGGAATGGAGGTGTTTTTTTTTTCAATCTGATAAGTAAAATCACCACTATTACCTTAATTTAAAGTAGAAAGAGACAGAAAATATCGATATCGCGTGCAAGCCCCGAGTAAAACGCTAACATCACGCGAATCAAATTTTGCAACTGAACAAATAGCAATCAATAGCAATTTCGCCGTCTGAATCAAATGCCTTTTAACACCTGGTAAAGCTGGAAATCAATTTGCTCGAACTATTTTCATCATCAAATTGTATATTTGCTTGCAAAGTTTTTTTTTATTGTATAAGGAGAACAGACGAGCATATGGGACACCTGATGGTATGTAGCATACCATCGCCCATAGCCATCTCACTTCACTATAACCTTTACGCTGGTTTTAAGACTTACTCCACCCTCATTTGCAGATAAATCGCCAGTTGTTCGTGCTGTGCAGTATCTCAGTGCGCTTCTCGCATCAGCACCAGACTGCGATGTGTTTGCCAGTCGATGGGCGAGTGTGCGTGATGACTGATGAGTGTCTGAGGTTCTGTGAGAGTATGGATGTGCGTCCCTCTTCAGTTAGGTTGTAATTAATTATATAGATATATTTTTGTTTGAATTTCACAGTCCCTTGGTATCACTGTTATGCTGTGAAATTTATTGAAATTGCAATATCCCTAACTATTTCAGGGAATTCGGGAGCGAGCAATCAAATAACCGTATTGTAGACAGCCGATTTATTAACTGACATTTTACCCAATTGTCGGTACATGCAAATAATAACTACCTACAAATTACAGAAATAAAAATAAATAATAAAATAATTACGCTAGCTCTCACTCACCCTACAAACCAAAACACAGCAATTCAAGCATTGCTGTTTTGCGGCAGAAATAGGTATAAGGGCTACCTGCCCACCCCAGGCTCCCAAATCTACACAGAGTCTTACCACCTTCAATAAAAAATTATGACTTAGACTTTGTTGAAATTTGCACTTTGGTGAAGTCTCGATTGATTCAACTTATTAAGACCATCGCACATTACAGCGACTCGACACGAACTCAGCTCAGAGAAAAACATTTTATAGAGGCCAGGTAGGGTGGCATGACGTGGTATCGGCTGTTGCTGCGTGTTTGCTTCGTCGCAAGCGCAGGTGGCATTGCACGTGCACTATGACGTCACTTGTTGTTTGCGCTGGCACATAAATAATTTTGGAAGTGCTGTTTTAGTTGTAGAACACTGTCCATTCTTTAATTTTGAATGGTGGTTCATCTTCTTATATACTTTTTTTACCAATTGTTCCAAACGGTAGACAACCATTTTTTCTGTCCTGAAATAACAATGTAAATTTTGCTTTATTAGACAAAATTTACATCATTATGTAGGCGTATTATTGCGTTAGGTTTCTGTTTTTCTTTGAAAAGTATAGAATGACAGGACAAATGATCAGTATTGACATTTCCTGAAACTCAACAGAGAACTTAGACTGTGTCGAAAAACCGACTTGAATACAAAGGACGTATCCAGAAATTTAGGGAGGTTTCGAGAGAAATTAGGATTTAATGTTGAAGGTGCAGGAGTTTTAGAACCACGTTAGAACCGTCTACGGTGTATAGCCAACGGAAATGGGGACAATGCATAAAAGCAGGAGGTGATTGTGAGTGAGCTATTGGACAGGAACTATAACCCCTGAAGAAGTATCAATATTTTTTTTAATTAGAAATATTTATTTAGGTAAAATATATCCGTTTTACTAGTAAGATAACAAGAAGGAACGCTTCGGATCGGAGACTTTGTTTTCCAGAGCAAGTTAATAAGAGACTTTGTTGGATATAATTTTTCATTAGGGAAATGTAGCTTGGGAAGAAATAATAATTTCTCATTTAAATTGGAAATGATCGAACAAAATGAATTTAAGGAAGTGAAACTGGAAAGTTCAGAGTACAAAAGCAGTAAGATAATGTTTTTGCCAATATTTTAAAAAGTTCTTAGCCTTATTATGGTTTCTTATTCACAATATAAAAAATCATATTCTGTATCAATCCGATTTCAAATATGGTGATGAGCGTCGGTGGCACAGTGGCTATGACACCGGACTCCCATGTAGGTGGTCCGGGTTCGAAACCGTGCAGTGCCATGTACCAATGAGTTTTTCGTATTTTTCAAAGACTTACGTACATTTACCGACTACTTTAACAGTGAACGAAAACATCGTGAGAAAACCTGCACACTGAGACGACCAGTGTGTAAAATAGGGTAGGTACAAAAGTTCCTCAAGGGTCGAAGTGTCGCTGGGGTTATTCTCGGCCCCATATCATAAGATAAGATAAGCCAAATGGTGATAATGATGAGTTCGTATATGTCCCAGGTGGAGTTAAGGGCCGTAATATCATTCTGCAGCTACATGCCTCCCGCATCTTTCACTTTTTCCTACAAGAGCCCAACAGTTTTTAGTTAAGCTTTTACAAACTCTTCCAGCTGTGAACTGGTAAAAAATAATGGTGTGTATGCGATAATACGCACCAACATTGTTTAGGTTCTTTATAGTTGAGACCTTTTCATTCCGCGTAGAGTCTATAAAGTCGATCTCAAAAAAACATAGAAAAAACTAAATGTCATCTGTCAATGTCTAATATTTTATTTTTAATATTTAGTTTTACGGCTCTGGGTTCCAGTCCTTTTGAGCCATTCTGTATAAATTAATTTTATTCTCCAGCTATAAGAGTTTAGTGTTGCTTACTGTCGATTTTTACAAAAATGTGGTACCATACGTAACTCATTTGATGAACTCTACTGGATCTTCGGGGAATTGGACGTTCAAGGAACTGGATCTTCTAGGAATTGGACGTAACGCCCATGATCCCTCTCGTCTCTATCTCGCCTTTGATCCTTTAGAATAATATCAAAGGCTAAAGTTCTTATATGTTATTATATTAAGCATCTTTATCATATTAGAATGCGTGTCTAAATACATAACGTTCTTTAATTATCTCAAGCAAGGCTGCCACGGCAGTTTGTTCCGGTAACTAATGAGACATAAACTTTTATGGGACTACGGTATGGCGGTTAACGCCACTTGTTTGAAAGCTTAGCATTCATGAGAATATGCCGTAGTACTCGTATATTTACGGTTTCAGTGGATTATTAGAACCTTTGGTGCAGTGTTGCCACCTATGTTTTGTAAAAATCGCTAGAAATATTGAGAAAGTTCATTAGGGAAAATTGTGACCAAATATTGCTAGTTTATTAAGAATGTATGAAACACCTGCAAAACAATGTCGCTGACATAGTAAAAATACCGCTAGATCGAGCGATAAAGTCGCTAAACTGGCAACACTGGTGGAAGTATTACTGACTCTGTGGAGTCTGCATAGTTACCACCCTTGGTAAGAGAACCAACGTAACTAGCCATAGAGCCACTCCACTGGTCCTTAAGGCATCTTAAGCTTAGCAGCACCATAAAAGATAATTATTATATTGCGGTGAGATATCTAAGTGTGACCGTGACCACTTCCCATCAGGTGGTCCGGTTGCTCTTATGATTTCAAAACCCCTTCTATATTGTAGTGTTTTTGTGCGAAGAAGTCCTCCCTTTCTTGCTTGCTTAGTTAGTGGCCAATCTATTTGTCAGAGTTGTTCAGGCCGCCCGTAGGCCTCTGACATAGATTAACGACTGCTGTCGAACGACAACAACCGGGACCGACTGCTTAACGTGCTTTCCAAGGCACGGAGGAGCTCAGATGAAATATGCCACAAGCGGTCACCCATCCTGGTACCGACCGCGCCAACGTCGCTTAACCTGCACGTTCACTTTCGGACCGTGCTCGCAACTAGGCTACGAGCTCCTCCGCCCTTTCTATACTGAATTTAGTTGCAGTCTTTGAAAATTTGTATTCTTTATTTTCAATAAGAGAAAGTCTTATTGAAGATTCTTACATAGATTCTTTACGTGTAGAATTCTCAACTCCATGATGAGAATTTACAAATCCTGTTCCATCCTTTGTCTACTAAATAACAGGAGAGGGAATAACAGTACCGTAGATTAAATAATAATATTTCATACAGTATTGCGCAGAGGAGATCGGCTAGGATAGAAATCCAGGCCCAATTTTGTGACTAGAAAATGGATCAGTTTCGGGCCAATAGATTTTTTTTCAAGAAAGAAAGATTTTTTTTATTTTATATTTATTTTTTAATTTACTTATAAACCCGCATTTGACCTCGATCTCGCCTGATGGCAAGCGACGATGAGGTCGACGATGGATCATGCGAGTCCAGTAAATGCCTATTCACTCTGGCCTTGAAGATCCCACGGTTGTAGGTTTCGGGAAATGCAGACGCCGGCAGGCTGTTCCATTCCTTAGCCGTTCGCATAATGAACGAAGAAGCCAATCGCTTCGTACGAGCAGAAATTCAAAAACAGACATAATATTATTGGAATTTCATAACAATCTTTACAAAATGCGGTTTTGTCAATCTACTAGGCTTTAAAATGTGGGAAGTTAATGACAGAATGAGAACAGGGATGTCATGTTTATGACAATATGATCCATCTTAATTTCTCCGGCAAAGGACAGGCAAAATTAAACAGACTCATAACTGCGAATGTCAATTTATTTCTAAGTAACTAAAAGGACAGGATCCTTTTGTTTTGTGTTACTTTCCTTTTCAATAGCTCAAATGAACTGAATTTCAAAAGATATCTCAGGTATCAGAGCTTTGAATTATATAATTACGACAGAGATTTAGTTAAATAATTAATGTAATGTTAATACCTATAATACTACATACTACTTACACTAGTAAGGCAACAGGCTGAGGCAGTCCCCTTTTTCCGGTGCTGGACACCACCTTCATCAAACTTAATTACTTTTGTTTATTTATTTATTTTTGTAATATATTTGTTTAATATTATTTTTGTTTGTATGTGTGTATCGGTAATAAATAATCTTTCTTTCTTAGTAAATTGCTTACTTATAAAACGATTCACTTTTATTTTATGCGCAATTAACTTAACCGAACTTACGTTCCAGTATCAATGTATAATACTTATTAGGCGAAAACACCGTTGCAAAAATGTGGAAAGAATGAGTAATGAACGAATGACAAAACAGGTATACGAAGCGAATGTGAGTGGAAGGAGAAGTCGGGGTCGTCCTAGACTGACCTTTAAAGATCTCGTCATCATCATCAGCCTATTAATTTCCCCACTATTGGGGCACAGACCTCCCCTTTCACAAGGGGGTACGGGCCATGATCCACCGAGCGGGCCCAATGCTGATTGGTGGATTTCACACGCCTTCGGAAACTTTTAATTTCCTCAGACATGCAGGTTTCCTCACGATGTTTTCCTTCACCGTTAGAGCAGTCGGTTAACGTACGTAAGTCTTCGAAAAAATCCGAAAAACTTATTGGTACATGGCATTGCATGGTTTCTAACCCGGACCTCCCGCATGGGAGTCCGGCGTCCTAGCCACTGGGCCACCGACGCTTTTTAAAGATCTGATTCAATTCAATTCATTTAGTGCCATCATGTAAATTTTCTAGTAGATCGTAAAAATATAAAATTATGTGGGTACATGATTTCGCTGAGACTTTGGAATGGAAAGCCCCGTTTGGTCGCCTGTCCCTACAATGCCAGCTCAAAGCTTAATTAAATAAAATTCCGGTAACTTTAGCCTTAGTTATTTGACTTCAGGCTCAATTTTCACTTTACTCGGGCCATTATTTTAAACATAAACAAAATAAATAATTTAAACACTGTTTTGTTCACAGGCAGATTATTCACTACGCAAAATTGTGATAGGTAGTGGAAATTTTGCGAAGGTCTGCGTATATAGTGGTGATTTTGCATAAAGGTAATTCTGCATGTGAACGCTTACATCTTAAACTTTGTAAAATTGATAATTCTAATATTTAACAAGAGAAATTCCGCCATTGCTAGAATTATTACATCTGCGTAAACTAACTTCATTTTGACAAAATGTCCTCTGTTCTGTAAAATTAGCAAAAATTAATATAACTCTATTAAAATTAAATAAAAACTCACTAAATATGATAATTAGATTGTTTTTTTTTAGTTTCTTAAAGAAAGACACTATGAATATTCTAGAAATAGCGGAATTTCCCTTGATATTAGAAATAATACCTGACCAAAAAAACAGCAACATTAAGGTTTCTGATAAAAAAAAAGTAGAACCGTAATGATATTCCCCTAATGGCTGTTAAACGAACGGCGTAACAACTTTATATCACCTCTCTGTCCTTTGCCCTTAGAAAATAGGGCCCCTAAACTAGCGGTGGCGATAACAGCGGAAGCGGTAGCGGAGCGCTTTATGTAAAGGTACTCAAACAATTGTGACACAAATATTTATAAACCGTCATGAAGTTTTACCGAAATATCTAAAATGCCATAATCCTTTCTTTCGCAGATATCTTTTATCGTATAAACGTATTTTCTATTTTTATCCTGATTCTAAGGTATTATTATTATTAGGAAATTGTTTGTTCGATTCCTTTACAAAAAACTATATGGCTATTACCCATACATGTACCCCACCTTGTTAATACTCGGCATGGTCGACTACAGATCACTCGAAGTCAGAAGGAATCTCTCCCTTTTTAGGTACTTCCTAAGACTAACCAGGGGTGAAATAAGTAATCCATTCTTACTGGCTTACGTGTCGCTGTCCGTACCCCCTGTTCCTCAGTACAGCCTGCGCCCGCGCGCCCCGCGCGCCCTGCTAGCGGCGTTCGCTGCCGCCCCGCTGCACCGCGCCCTGTCCCTCACCAACGCGGTGCTGTCCTGGAACAGCTCCTTGGACCTACGCGGACCCCGAGTCGAGACTTCTGGCCTCGGCCGCACGGTATTTTGAAATGACCGCTCCTCCTACTTCAGTACCAATATAGAATACAATGCTATGTACCTATAATATAACTTGACTTAACTTAACACACGATTGGTAAAACTGTTAGTGATGTTATGAAATATGTAAATAAACAAATTATTCACAGGCCTACTTGTATTTTATGTTTTTGTTTATTTACCACTAAATCTACATTTGACACCAATCTCACCTGATGGCAAGCGATGATGAGGTCGACGATGGAGAATGCGGGTCTAGTAAATGCCTATTTAATACGTGTAGTGTACACTTGTTTATAATTTCATATTTCGATGATTCGTTCTTTAAAATAGCTCCTGGACTGGACGTTTAGGGCCTAGCACCTTTTGAACCCAAACGATCCTTAGGTGTTGGTCGAAAAAATACAGCTTGCTTAAGATTTTAAAGATGTTACCAACTTATTTTTAATTAATTACACTTTAATGTACAAAAAAGGTGTACATGAGGCGAGCTTAATGCTAACTATAGGATTCTTTAAAGAAATATTTAGGTAGGTGTTAAATGGAAGTTGTTATTATATTAGGTTACATAAACTTGTAGAAGTAAAGATATATACTACTACTACTATTAAGTATATTATACATAATATATAAACATATAAATACTAATATATTATGATGTACAAATAAATATATAATAAATACTCTATTGTATTGTATTTAACAGTGAACTAGCACAATCATACCTTATTGATTTGGACCTTGTCGTAGATGTTCTAGGACCAGGGTTTTGAACTGGAATTTGTTGCCCCCCATGATGTCCTCAGACAGACTATTCCACAAACGGACAGCTTGAGCAGTAAACGAATGGGGGGAGAAGTCGGTCTTAAAAGTTTTTGCTGCTTTCATTGACACCTTATCACCGCCGATTCCAAGGCCACCTCCGGTGTTCCCTCCTTGCCCTTTTTCAGAAAAGTCCAATAACGCAAAGTAAATGGCTCATGAATCATCTAAATTACCAGAATATTGCAATATTTTTTACGCTTCGCATCGTGTGAAGCATGGATTTAAAACGTGTGTTTATTTCATTTTATGGCTTTTATGTTATTTGTTTATTACCAGTTTCGTATTCATATTTATTTTTAGTGCCAAGTGAGTGCTTTTTAACGACTTTGTACAAACTATGGAAATTATGTTTTATTTCTAACAAGATCTTTCCACCAGAGGGTTTGTTATTATTATTGTTAGTAAAGCCCAAGGGTCGAAGTGACACAGGGATATCCCAAGCCCACTATCATAAGATAAGATACTGTTAGCAAGAATCTTATATGTTCCTAACTACTATGTGATCTTCTGGATATTTTCCAGAGGGTGACCTGGAGATCGATTCCACTACATACAACGTAACTAAATAGAATCTAAACAGCATCATTATGAAGTGTTTCGTATGCTACAATCACAAAGTTCCGATCGAGTCAATGATCGATCGAACAGTAACGTATTTGTACATTCTACTAAAACGTTTAGTTTATACTGAATCGCAGTTGAATCGAACATAAGTTCCTCCCAAGGTACTTTTGGCCGATCTATCGTATATTGAAAGGTGACAGTGGTAGTTATGCGTCAGCAGAATGTGATTTGGTGTCCAAATAGAATTGGAACGAAAACTAAATTGAAATTGGATAGACATAAAATTACGTTTGTTGTTCACAAACGTTGTAATTTTTTTAATTTTTTTAGATAACGATTCATTAAACTATACTAAACGTTGGACTCCGCACTAGGCAACAGCCTGTATCGCGGAGGCCGGTTCAATTTTCCTTATCTAATAATTACATCAATTTATAATAAGATATTTAATTATTGTTATTTTATATTTATTTTATTATTTATTTATATTTATATTATACATTTATTAAAATAAACAGAAATAAAATGTTTTTTGAAGAGTAATTTGGGCGTATTGGGTATTTGTTGACTGTTATTAAATACCAAATATAAAAAGTATCAAATATCTAAAGAAAAGTTCCCTAGAAGTCTTTGAAGAAATGTGTAAGAATCGTAACTAATTTGATTTGATTTTTCGGGATAGTATGTACATACGTACTTATATACATAAGTTCACACTATGTCCCTTGCGGGATATGCAGAAAGAATAGTGCGCCGCGAATCTCTATCTTGGCATACCTCTCTCTGCTTCCTTTACAGTCATTTGTCATTTCACGCATGCTCGACGTCGTCTGCTCTGTACATTTAAATCTACGAATCTTACGAAGCAGTGGCAGAGTTAAAAAAATGACTTTGTAAAAATTTACTTTAAGATACGGTACAAACTTACTTGCAATTAAGACTTTTGATTTTGACTTCTATGAGCAATCTGTTAATCAGATCTTTAAAGGTCACTCTAGGACGACCCCGGCTTTCCCATCCACTCACTATCCAGTATTAAATAGTAAATTAGTGCAGAAAAATTAACCAACAAAGAACAAAACTTAAAGATTAATGTTCCATCTAGCAATATCCCGCGCTAGCAATTCGCAGCACGACGAGCCGTGAATGTATAAATCAGACGCCAATCTGCGGCGGGGGTTGTCTTCAATCATTGCGGGATTCCGGCGCGACATCCCATTTCCGAACGAGACCGCCGAATACGGTACGGAACCAAAACATTAAGTGGATGTGACAAATTGTTACATAATAAAATTCCATCTAACCGAATTAACAATAAGATTCGCCAACAACATGCCATGCCTCGTAAGGCCATTGGGCCTATATGTTGGACTAAATTGTTATAGCCATTCAGACCCAAACCCAAAAAATACAATCTATCAAATGCCTTCAATTGGCCATGGTACATTGTATAGAACTAATCGATATTAGAAATTAGTACTATGTATAAGACCTTTTACATAAGGTCCGTCAATCTTACCTATAGGGGTCTTAAATTTCTTCTCTGTCATATTTATTATATTTATTACAGTATCAGGTATCTTATAATAAAATCGTACACAGTGACCCATTAATGATGTGTTTACTTTACTAAGTCTACATAAAATATTTACTCTATCTACCAATAATAAAATCCGAAATGATATATTTTATAATATTCCCGTTGTTTGTCTGGCTTCACTATAATATGTCGCTGGGCTTCACGCTAAAATAATACGGTCTTCACTAGTCTGCTTGGTCTTGGCTTGGGATATCAAATTACGCTAATTTGCAGGTAAAAGTTAATACAGAATAATGTGAACGTACTAATAATTCATACTCTCTACCTACCTATTATTATAATTTTAACTGCTATTTTAATTTTAATTATCATACAGATGATCTTTGGTAATAAAAATGACCTTTTGAAAAGACGAAAGTTATTGTAGATATGCAGTGGGAATTTAGGTACTCCTTTCCAAGCTGAAAATCTCTAGGCCTTACGTAAGAGTGGAGACATGAAATAATATTGATGAAAGAACTTAAACTTGAAATGTCCACTGGTTTGTGTATTATCAAACAGCTTAAGCTGACACACATATTGACGTATTTACTTCCTGATTTCGTTTGACACAACTACAGGCTTTTATCAAATATTGTTAAAATGATTTACTTTATGATTTATTACGTTAGTTACACATCTTGGTTCAATACATCTCATCCGCGTACCTTTTGCAATCTATGACATTTCACTATAGAAGCACACAAAATCAAGTAAGTAGAACTATATTTTAGAGAATAGATGATGTTTTCTTAGATGGCATTTTACTTTGTGAACCAAAAAAGTCAACATACCAAAGATAGCAAGATCGAGGTAAATGGCTAAGAAACCTCTGGAAAATATTGGCATGATAAGAAATCGCTCTACTGAAAGAACTTTAGTTCAAAAGAATATCGAGTTGACGTTAACGTATCTTGAAAATGGAAGCGAAATATAAAATGGAAACATTTTGCTCTATTATGTTTTATTTGTTCTTTGAAAATAAGGTACTTTACTATTATTACATGTCAATGTCTGATTGTTGTCTGATTGATTTTAATTATTAGTTAATCTTACTGTAAAATAGATACCGAATTGACAATTGTTTAAAAATATATATCGCAAGTTGCAATATAATTTATTGTCCTCAAAATCTGAAGTCACACGAAAAACAGATCATGCGAGCCCAGGGAAAATAAGTAGACACATTATAAGGAACATAATATTAAATAAAAAAGTTAAAGCGCGACAGGATATTAAAAGTATTAAAGAATCTTCCTCTGGGAGATATCGTTGAAAAGAAAACTTGTTTCATTATACGAGACTTAGACTCGGCTTGCGACTTGGCTGGGGCATGAATAAAGCTGGTGCTGAAACCGTGAGGAAAAGAAGACGACGTGGAAAGTATGAAAAGTGATGGAAAATAAAGTGATATAAAGTAGAAAGGAAAATTTATGTTATTTCTTGGGAAGTAAGTATTATTAAACACAGTGATGAGACATAGAGTTTGTGGCTTAGTGACTAGGATGCTGGTCTTCCATATCTAATCCGTATAAACTACCTGATCTAGATAAACCCTTGAATTATTGCATTTGCAAGCGTGAATGAAAAAAAAAATGATACAAGGTTTCCCAAATAATGACGTTAAATGGTAAAATCTAGACTTCTCGTAATGACTCTATGTATATTCTGCGATATCTACTTGTAAATATGTTACGATGATAACGTATACCTATTCTTCTTCTTGTGTGGTTTGTGGCCAACCTATAGTTAGAGAGGCCAATTTATTATGAACTTAAGAATTACTTTTTATTACACCTACTCGTAATGTTATGTAAATCCCCTTGGTTCATCTAACGATATCCACAATATCTCGTCCAACCTCATAAATTACAAATTTTATGCCCAATAAAAACCTCTCTACCTATTCCCCCTACTTTTATTCCCTTCCCCTTTTTGAAAAGGTGTAAAAGTTTTATGCACCATAAAATTCAGACACCTATATGCTTAGATTCCACTCGGGATGATTTTATTTCAAACCTTTTAATCCGTTGTAAAAATGTTGTTTTATTGCACAGTCCACATACAAAATGTTTGACAACTGCACACGTCCAACTAATTTAAATCTATTGTTATGTGACCCAACAAAAAAGTCATGGACTCCTTGGATAGGCACTGGGGGCACCCAGTGTGAATGTGTGAAGACTTGGTCGGTACATTGTAGAGACAAATGGTTTCTATTCTATCGATCTATACTCGTACTTTCAGATAATAAAGTAGGTATCAACATACTCATACTCTTACCATTTATTGTTTTTCATGTGTAACAAATTGGTCTTAAAAATATATATTATCTGATCATACATGAAACCCTGAGTAGGGCACCGCAACATAAAATTATAATAGTACTAAATGCTAACGGGATGAATTAAATTGAATGTCATTATAAGTTATACATAATTGATTTTATAGTTAGGTATTGGTTTAATCATCAAAAAACTCCTGCAGTGAATAGAAACATTTGTTAAGAAGATATAACTTTAATCTTTTATTGAATATCGAGTCTTTTAATTTAATGTCGATGATTTGTGAAATTTAGTTATATCTGTCTACATGATTAATCTTCAGTCATTTCTCTATGTTGGCTTTCAATTTTATAATCAGTTCATAATTATTTACTTCTGGGATGTCCCATAAATAGATATCATATCATAACAAAACCAGGCGACAGTTATTGTATTATATTATGATATCTACTCTTGCTTTCCTGTAATGCATCGTTATTTTTGTATGTCTATAGGCATAAAGTAACAGGAGTGGGATGAAATATAGATAACTAAATAAAAGACATATGTAAGTATACAAGATACTAAGAAGTAAAATAGATACTGTTACTCATATCATTACCATCAACTGACTTTTTTCCTGATTACAACGAAGTCAAAGGGAGGGTAATGTTTCATACAAATTTATTATTTAAACCTGGATAGAAAAATTCTGTTATTGAGAATTCAATAATGGATTACAAGGCTATACGTGATTATACTAAACTTAGACTTCGGCTAACCCGATTTGGTTAAAGAATTTTATTAATTTTAACAATACTTTTCGATCCAGATTTAAATAATAAATATGAGTAAAACATTACCCTCCCTTTGGCTTCATCGTAGTCGGGTAAAAAGTCAGTTTCAACTGACTTTACTTACTTTTACTCACATCATTATCACCAGATAATGATGTGAGTAAAAGTATCTAATTTACTTCTTAGTATCTTGTAAACTTACATATATGTCTTTCATTTAGTGATCTATATTTCATCCTACTTTTACTCACATCATTATCACCAGATAATGATGTGAGTAACAGTAATATCTATTTGACTTCTTAGTATGTTGTATACTTACATATATGTCTTTTATTTAGTGATATATATTTGATCCCATCTCTGTTACTTTATGCCCATACATACAAAAATAACGACGCATTACAGGAAAACAATCAAGAAATCCTAATATTATGTCCATCAACCAACATTCCCCAAACATACCTTACGAAATAAATTGGAAGTGTATTTTTTGCCTGGATATCCTCTTACTGGAAGTAGTTTCGGCACTCAGCTAAAGATTTTTATTTATTTACAAAAGTATCAATTTATTTTCATGACCAACGATTATTTTGATAAAAAATCTCTTGTGATTTTTTCTGTGACTCAAATAGAGACAGTTCTATTGCGTCCCAGAAAATACTTGGCTGAAAATCCCAATCTCTTTCTAGGATTATCTACTCGTACGTAAGCAACATCTCTTATTTGACAAAAAGTTTATGGATAGCCTTAGGTATACATTTTTAGACCAGGCAATAGTTAGAAATACAGTGCATTGTCTGTTATCATATCTCAGTATCAGAATCACAGAGCACGAAAGTTACAATACCAAGGTACTATGAATGAAAGAATGAAATGGATTTTTATTTGCAAGAATATAAATCATGTATGAAGGATCTTAAAATTACATAGGTCGTTCCAGCATATCCTACCACATTATGGTGTGCAAATTTATATAATAGATACCTACATACATAAATGTATGTAGGTATCTATTATATAAATTTATTATATTAATTTATTTTTTTTATTTGCTAAAGCAAGCAATTAAAAAAAAATAGATACAAAACTAATTAACTAATACTCTTTAGATTACTATACATCATCATCATCATATCATATCACCATAAGCATATTAATGTCCCCACTGTTGGACACAGACCTCCCCTTGCACAAGGGGGTACGGGCCATGATCAACCGAGCAGGCCCAGTGCTGATTGGTGGATTTCACACGCCTTTGAAAACTTTTAATTTCCTCAGACATGCATTCCTCACGATGTTTTCCTTCACCGTTAGAGCAGTACGTCTAAATGTACGTAAGTCTTCGAAAAAATAGGAAAAACTAATTGGTTCATGGCATTGCATGGTTTCGAACCCGGACCTCCCGCATGGGAGTCCAGCGTCCTAGCCACCGACGCAAATAAGCGCTATTTAAATCAAAACACTGTATCTTTTCGCGTTAGTTGAACTTTGTTGGATCAGAGGTTGAGTTACTAGTCGGCGTCCTCTAGAATAACAATTAACTTATTTGGGAATTACCTAGATAGATCTAAGCTAAGATAAAATGTAAGCCCGAGATAATTGCTTACTTACTACGAGTATTTAGGCGGCTACGGTTGCTTGATTGGTAGCGTTTATTCTAAGAGGAGCATTAACACTGAATAGAAAGAAAATACTGAAATAAACTATGAAAATATATGAAATATGAAAATAGCTATTCTGGTAGTCGCTTAGTGGATTATTTGTTTGCGCACATTGTCGTAAAACATAGTTTAGAGAGATAAAACAGTTCATGTAGATAAAACAGTTCATGTAGATAACGATAAAGTATGGTTGCAAAATAACTAGCCAAGTTTGAGTCGGATCTCGCGCTATATAAATCAGTGTATTTATTCAAAGGCTGGTAAAAATCATTTTCAAAATTTGATCACAACTTTTTTTAAATCTATTTGTTTTATGAAGTTACGGCTCATTATAGGACCATGCCAGTACTTTCAAATTACGTACATATTTTGTTAAAATTTGAAGTCTGTATCTTATTCCGTTTTATTGAATGCAACTTTTGTTTATATTAAATTAGGAACGCAATAATAAGGTTTTAGGTTCAAAAGGATTGTGAAATAACATGGAGTCGTTCTAATAAAGTTTAATACAAATTCTCACAACTCGTTTCTCATTTCCACCTATGATCACATCAGGTCCTAGTCTCGCCTGACGGACGGACGGACGGAGTAGCTACAGCAATAAGGTTTCGTTTTTCCATTTGGGGCATAACGATCCCAAAAAATGTTATTATAACTCTTTCTGCAACTGCATGAAAAAGCTTAAATCCGATTTCTCTTCCCATCTCATTTTAGAGCCTATTCACACTGCGTTTTTGATACGCGTATACGCGCTTCAAACGAGATTCAGATGCACCAATAAACCTTTGCACACGTAGATCCGCGTGTGTTTCGATACAAACGCGCTGGTAACGCTCGTCGCTATCGCGTTTCTGCGTGTTTCTATCGAAACAAACGCACCTTAAACGCGCTTCTTGTGCGCGTTTGTATCGCGTTTTCATGTATACAAACGCAAACAATCTGCTTTTTTGAGTTCTACGGCGCCGTAAACGCGCAGACGACGCGCGTTTCGAGAACGTGTCATCTGCGCGTATAAAATACGCAGTGTACGTATACGTTAACTATATCAACAATTTATCACAATTTTCACAGTTCGTAGACTTTTTGGCCTCTGAATAGCAGCCTCCACTATCACAAATTTAAACGGCATAATTTCCATTACAGACATAATAAAAGTCCTATTCAAAATACACCGGAATACCCGTTTTAAGCGATTACAGGCGAAGTTTTCGAGTTAAAATTTATCGCGAGGACGCTCAGTTATTTTTCAATTTGGTAGATCTTGCGACACGCTTTAAAAGTAGGTAGTTTAAACGGCGATTACTGGCGGAATGCGAAACTTTGTTGCCGAAATAAAAAAAAGCAGACCCGTATTGAATTGTTTTTTCACATCGAAAGGCTGTTTCCTTTTTAAATTAGGTTCTGAAGTCCATTAAGCATGTAATCACTTTACCTAATTGAATCTCCAATCAGATAATTTAGTTACTGCGTAGTATTCTACGATCATTTTGAAACTACCTATTTGTACTTAATTTTTTTCTTTTTTTTTAACCCCCGACCGATTAAGGGAGGGCGTTATAAGTTTGACGCGTTTGTCTGTGGTATAATAACGGATGGTCCGATTTGAACCCGGTTTTTTAAATTTAGATATGGCCCACGATTCTAAGACCCTAGAGTCCTTTTTACAAAATTGTCCTCAACAAACCAATATCCCAAACAAAGACATAATATCTCACCAGACCTAACACCGATAATATATCTCTACGTCTCTTCTGACGATTTATCCCAGATATTTTATTTTCGTGCATAAACTTGGGGATCCTCCTATAATATTTCACGTCTACGCTGCAGGTGTACGGAACTCGAACATTGTACTCAGACCGTTAGGAATGTTGGCACAGTTTTGTTCGAACAAGGAATTTTCATAAATAACCGTTGCAAAATTTCGAATTACGAACTGCGTTAATTTTAAACTTGTTCTAAATTTTGCACAGCAGTGTGGGCACAACATTTAATATAAACCAAACCACTATTATATTTTGAGAATAGATATAATATAAACAACAGTAACAATAAAAAATGAAAAATAAGATTTAAAGATTATATTTTTATATTATATCATGATTAGTATATTTACTTACCTACTACAAAATGTGGTGATAATATTAAAAGCTGTAAAGAAATTGTAAGTACTTTACGTAACATAACTAATCTATAGAAAAAATATTACCTCGATAAACTGTACGGAAAATGACATATTATTCATAGAAAAACAATCTCTCGGAAAAACAGGTGCACCTATCTGGTATAGCGTATGTACAAACAAATAACGGATCTTGACTGTTTTTTGGTCTATCGGAAAAATAAGCCATATTAGTCTTTAGGATATATTCGAAGCTAAATTAAAGAAAGGAACCCGCCTAACTTATTCTGAGAATTGTTATGCCATGCTAGGCGTTAAATAAACTCAACCGTTTACTAATTTGATTATTTTTTTAATGAAACAGTATGGATGCGGCAAACAAGGGATTCAAAGAAATGCAGTTAAACTAAGATTTTTCTAGTTTATATATCTCACGTTAGGTAACTTCCAAGTCAACATAAAATTAACCATCCTACATAACGACTAAACTCGAGAACTAAACTCTTACTTATCATTCACTTTTCACCCTAAGATAGATTTCTTAGATATTTTACACCATCATATACAAAAAAAAATGAAACAAAAACAAAAGTCACCCATAATAAGGCCCGTTTATTCCCCGTTAAGGGTCAAGGCACACCTGGAGTAAATTGAATTCTATGAATAAATTTCCCCTCTGCAACTCTTCTGGAAGATGCAAGCGAAGAGCGACTTTTTTTAAGCACAACTGCAGAATATAATTTTTTGTTGTATTTTACGTCAACATGAACATTATTGCATTCTAATTAATGAGTACTAATTACCAAAAATATTTAAAATTAAAACTTTTCTATTGTATATCAATCTTTGATTCCTATTGCATCGTTTAATACTTAGTCATCTATGACTAACTCTATCAATCAATCTATTGACATTAAGTATATGGATACAGTTTAGGGCTCAGCTAAGTACCAACTGGCTGCCCTTGACTCAGTGGAGAAACGCGCTAAGCGCCTTATAGGTGACGAATCGCTGGTGGAGGCTAGACTGCAAAGTCTGGAACATCGGCGCAAGGTTGCCTGTCTATCGGTATTTTATAGGATACATTTCGGAGAGTGCGCATCGGAATTGCACGACCTAATTCCAGCATCTCCATTCCGCCTTCGGACTACCAGGCGCGGGGAGGGGTTCCATCCTTATGTTGTTGATATCCCATCTGCTCGTACGAAGCGATTTGCTTCTTCGTTCATTATGCGAACGGCTAAGGAATGGAAAAAAAAGGGGAAATCATTTCTAAAACATAAGAAAAAATACAAAGAAAATCACTGTCGCAGCCCAGGTTGCACCACGCTGAGTTGGGGTCCTTTTTTGCCTCCACGTTATGTATGTGTAATGTACGCTTGATACTTCTTTATCTTGCTGCTTATCGTATGGTTTGTGGCCAACCTATTTGTCAGAGTTGTTCAGGCCGCCTGTAGGCATCTGATATGGCTTAACGACTGCTGTCGAACGACAACAACCAGGACCGAATGCTTAACGTGCTTTCCGAGGCACGGAGGAGCTTAGATGAATTATACCACTAGCGGTCACCCTGCACGATCACTTTTGGACCGTGCTCGCAACTAGGCTACGAGCTCCTTCATCTTCAGCTCATCATCCATCATCCTTCAATTTACATTATTATTACAGGAATTCCCAATACAATAATGTAGTCATCTATAAATTAATACTAACATAAAATAATTACATACTGAAATAAGTCAGTGTTACCTCTGTGAATCATTGCTCGTTGACAAGATTTATTCACAGAGGTAACACTGACTTATTTGAATATGTAATTATTTTATGTAAAATAGTATTAATTTATAGGTGACTACATTATTGAATTGGGAATTCCTGTAATAATAATGTAAATTTTAAATAAAAATAATAATAAAATAATTACAGCTGTTTCGAGAGCTGTCCAAGAGTCTGTTTCATGCGACGAGGGACCCAAGGGCTGGCGGCTATCTTGCCCAAAGGATCAGCATAGCGATCCAGGGGGGCAACGCTGCCAGCATCCTCGGTACCCTACCACACACACAGGCCTAATCTAAGAAATTTTATAAGTTACATTTAATATTTTTTTTATTATGTACAAATAGAAAATATAATATATAACACTAAAATAATACTAAAGCTAAAACTAAACTTAGGCTAAGAAATCTAAAGATAAAAAAATTGGGTTAAGTCCCCCACATCCGGCAGTGTACCCAAGAGACTGACAGCGTCATAAATAAAAATGATTAGAGAAGAATTTTATTTTGTGTACATTATTAAATTAATTATTTCTACATTTCTTTTCTATTGCTCTTGCTTCTGTAATTGTTTGTTTATAAATAATTTTAAGTTGTAAATAAATAAAAATAATTACAAATGGAGATAAAGAAGTATCAAGCAATATAGTATTAAGGATTCTACAATGTGTTTTTTTTACTTGACCTCAATCTCACCTGGTGGCAATTTACGATGAGGCCGAAGATGGAGCACACGGGGTTAGTAAGTACTGTATCTTCTATAAACACTGCCGAAACACATTAACGACGCCGATGCCAAGATTTGACGACATACTTTGCATAGAAGGGGTTCTACCACCTACTCGGGTTAGTCGTCTCGTATATACGACCTGCTTGCCCAGTAGCGGTAGGGATATTCTAATACGGTAAACTTACATAGACACCCTAAAGAAGTATCTAAGATTAGTTTTTCGATATGTCAACTAACATCAGAGATATTAATGGTTAAAGTTAGTGTTGGAGAGATGCTCTGTCCCTTTTTAGCAAAACAAACCTTTATATGCAGCCAGGGCCTGCTTGTATAACTCTAGGCAACACTGACGTCATAACACTTATTGCCGTTTCTTTCTACCGTTCTGATTTTTGATTGCCTGTTGCTATTTTATTTTTCAACTAATTTAAATTCTGTTTTCACATTTGACCATCAATTTATGACTATTTCTTTATTTTTAAGAAACGCATTCTATATTTAATTTCTTTTTCTTTTTTGCAGGAAATCTTACAGCGATAAATTTTTTTACATAGTATTTACTATGTAAATTTTTTTTCTTGAAATATTTGTATGCCAATTCAAGAATTCACTCATTAAATTTTATTAAAATAACAGCATAAGAAGGACAGAAAAGGAGAATAATAATAGGATAATATTATATATAATAGAATACATATAAGTGATATCTTGGTAAGTAATGTATGTAATAATAGTTGATGTTAATGATAATGATTGCGTAAAGGTAGGTGAGTGAGTGTGTTTGAGTGTGCGTGCGTGCGTGTGTGTATGTGTGTATATGTGTGTGTGTGTTATACTTGGAAACTACTCTATTCGTCCCACAGATAAATGATAAATGCAATATTCTGCCAAGTCCGCCTCCTCTCAAGACTCGAACCTGCCTGTGACCCGGCCTCTAGCAACATTTCATCGGGAACAAGAACTTATTGCCAGCCGCCCGTAAATAACTTAATATTATTAGATTACAAATCAAACGTGAAATTCCTTGCTTTTGTCGTGGCCCTCTTTCTAATTTCGGTGGTGTGTTGCGGTGACATTATTGTTTTATGAGTTGGTTTTATTAGTTTCTTCGATAGGGCTAGCTTTTCCGTGTTCCAAATCGTTTATGACCGTTTTTATGTTTAGATTATTATTAATAAGTTATTGTTAGCTTATCTTATCTTTGGATGGGGGCTGGGGATCCCAGCGACACTTCGACCCATGGGGATCTTTTGTGTTCAACCCCTTGATCACTTCACCGAATATGTCATGCATGAGCAAGACTATGCGTCTTAGTGGGAGGGATTTGAATTCCCTTGGGTCTGGATAGGCAGAGCCCTGCAGATCCATCCTTGTGCAGGTGAACATTGGTGCTAAAGTGACCGGTGAAGTCACCGACCAGTTAGACGCACGCAAGAAAGACGACAGAATCAAAGACGCAGCATGAGATCACAATTTTGCCTACTGACCTCCAAACTTCAATTTGAAGATGGCACCCGATGATGAAGAAGATGATCTCATTGATGCTCATTTACAATGCAAACAAATGTCTCACTAACCGTTTTAAAAAAAATCACCAAAATTATGTAAAACTCAGCGGTACTGGCAGTACCGCTAGCTGACTAGGCTAAGAAATACACAATATACTAAGAGCACCTTATTCTTATTCACTCAAGACTTCACTGATTGCACGAATTGCACCATCGTCCTCCCAGAGGCATTTGAATACGCCTGATTACGTCGAGACACCCTTGTTTGTATATTTTATACCCGGAGTTGGCCCAAGAAATGCTCTTTTTGTAAACACCTTAACCCCGCCCCAGGGGAAGACTTGTTTATAAATCTTAGGGAATGAGATAAAACATTTTCTCTACAAAAACAAAAGGCCTTTGATTTATCGGGACCCTGATAAACAGGCGCTAGGTGAAGTTAAAATATAGCAACCAAATATAGACATAGGTATAGCGCATATATACGAGTAGTTACATAACAAAATTGCAGTGAACTGCTGTTTCAAAATTACAATTGTATTTTCTTTCGTCAATATTAAAACTTGATAAAGAGCACAGAGAAATTACTAAACATCATAATTACCTTCATTCCAAAAGTTGAATTAGCAAATATTCATAAACTATAGTGAAGCAAAGATGCCATCCGACGGGACTCGAACCCGCAAAACTCGCCGTAACCTAGCGGGTTAGGCTGGTTTCAGAGCAGTGCGTATGGTCCCGCACGGACCGTCCGCACACTTCGAGTATGCTTGTTCCGTACAGAGCAATCCGCGTCACTGTAAAAGGATGTTATTAACGAATCACCGTGTCTCCGCTCCGGAGGTGTCCGCACGGACCATACTCACTGCTCTGAAACCAGTCTTAACCTTTTCGCGGATGGTTACGGATGACCTAAGAAACGTCGTTGAATCTTTGACTCTCTAGCTTCCTTATATTTATTATAGCTTACTGGACAGCTTGAATTAGAAAAACTACGCACTCTAAGGCCGCCTCGTTAACTCTCGGGTTGACTCTAATCCGAAGATCCAATCCGATTTACGCGCAAGCGGGCATAAGTTTTGTAAATAATGCAAGATCGTTTTCCCATTAACATAGACAATATTCTCGATTCACAATACTTTGTCAATAACGAACTCCCCAGCAATAACAATTCGCACATAATTACTTTCACTGTGCATAAACGAATGGAGGTATTATACCTACGAATGTGCCAACAGTTCGCCACAGACACCTACAGAAGTTCTTCCTTCATTTATATTCTGTAACAAGTATGCTCAAGTTCACTCCAGAGATGGCGAAATGGATATAATAACCACAGCTGCGTCTGCACTCCAATACGACTGTGTTAAGTACCAAGATATAGAATGACAAATATAATTTTCGATTGCGAAACTTATTAAAGTTACTACAATTTTAGAATTAAATTTTTTCAAGCAGTATTTTGTCAGAATTTGGTGACATTTTATAATGTCTTTTTCTTAAATGGTTAATACTTGCGGTTGTTGGTACTTGGTGAAACTTGTAGTACATGATTAGACTTAAATAATATACTGTTTAAATACTGTTCAATGAAAACCCGTGGAACAGTTATTATTTAAGTCTAATCTCTTTCTTACTCTTTCTTTTTTTTCGTTACACAATTTTCTAAATTACATTATCTTATTTTCAAGTGACCAAGATTTTCTACCAGCATTCTGCTTTCTTGCACTAAAATACTCAATTTTTTGCAGAACTACCTCATACAATACCTATACCTTACAGCTGTTTAAATCTGACACAGTGTAAAACTATATTTCCATATTTCAAGCATCATTGAGCACTCAGAGGTCTATGCGTGGACTGTATAACTTTGACAATAAGTTGGCCACTAAGTACACGACGGGGAAGGACAATGCAAATCACCTCATTAAATCAGTCAAGAGAGTCGTTCTGTGTTAAATTCCATAGAGCGATCACGACCCCCATCAATGAGTAATACGAGTACTTTGAAGAAGAAGCACAACACGTCAAGAAGGAGCCTTTCATGGTTATTTTGTCATTGTGTGCCCGCGACTATGACGCGTGAATATTGCTCAAAACTACGTACGCTAAACTGTGGTAAGAATCCTAACTATAGTATTTTTGCATCATTAAGATAAGATAAGATTTATTGTGTAAAAGTTTAGGTAAGAATTACAAATATTGCAGATATAGTTGCATAAACATGTCAAACTAAACTTTACCTTTACAGGCATATACACCAAATTCACAAATTAATAAAAACATACATTTATACAGATTATGAAAATAAACAAAAAAAAAAAGAGAATGTCATTAAAATTTATATTTACAATGTCAATAATATTAAATTTACAAAATGTCAATAGCAATCCAAATTAAATATAAATCAGCAATCAATTATCGTTTATCGTCCAAAAATTCCTTGACGCTATAAAAACATCTTTCTACAAGCCATGATTCAGAGTAAATTTAAGTTTATTAAGTTTCATCGTTTTAAATTCATCCGGAAGCTTGTTATAAATTTTGACGCACATTATGAACGAATTTTTGGATACTAATACTAAGTTACATGCAGGTTTATATAATTTTTGACGATATTGAGAGCGTAGGTTTCAGTTCAGTGAGTTCCACCCCATCTGAACAAGAAACCTCAGCCTCTCTAATTACGGCGCATCGCGTATTAACGAATTGCCATATTATTCAAATGCTGGCAGTTGGCTGCAGGCGTCGCCGTTGCCTCGTTTGCACCTTTGATGGCAAGAAGCTCTTACGCGACAAATGGAATGGTAATTCTGTGTGTGCTTGTGTTCCTATATTAAGAACGAATGGTTCTAAGTACGAATCATATAATCTTTTGTTGTTCTATTGCACCATGTTATTAGATTCTTCGACAGGGCTACCTTTTCCGTGTCCCAAATCGTTTATGACCGTTATATGTTTCGATTGTTGTAAATAAGTAATTGTTACTTACACATCATCATTTCTTTTTCGAAAGAGTGAAGTAATTTAAGTCTAAGCTTCTGTTCATTGTATCTATGTTGTTTAAATATCGATATCTCTGGAATCCTGGTCGATTTCTTTCTCTTCCTTATTCCAATTTTTGTAACGTTATTTTAACATGGACTATGTAATCATCGTGATCATTATAAAAACTTCTTGAGTTATTTTAGTTGGAAAATAGATTCGACTTATTTTATAAATTTTGTACAATTCAAGTTACATTTAGTTCACCATGGTTGTACAGCGTGTTTTGTTACGACCGCCTGACCTCTAAACTAGGTAGAACCTGTGCCTTAGGGGTCAGAAATCTTATTATAATTGTTTGTATTTTCGCACACTTGTATGAACTTTTGTGAAAACCTTTGAAGGAAGGAAAGGTTAAACATACTATCTAGTTATTGCTCAGATCTAGTTACTTCACAATTTAAACTAATGTTTAAAACTTATAGGAAAGATGATAAAAACTTTACAACCCGACACGCAAATGGGAAAGCGAATAATTTTCATAAAATAAGCGATCTTCTGGCAAAGTTCCCGTAGGTTTGGACCACATTATTCAAATATAAGCAGATTTGAGCACTTGGATGCAGATGGGAGGCGACCCCTTTTGTTGGTGCTTTGATTAATATAGTCGTGAGGGGGGTTGCAACTTGCAAATTTTAATCATGATTGATTAGGTTTCAAAAGTTGCAATCGTTAGACATCCACTCATCTTATCTTATCTTATGATAGGGGGCCGGGAATAACACCAGCGTTACTTCGACCCTTGAGGATCTTTTGTGCCTACCTCGTTTTATACACTGGTTCTCTCAGTGTGTAGGTTTCCTCACGATGTTTTCCTTAACCGTCAGAGCAGTCGGTAAATGTATGTAATTCTTCGAAAAATACGAAAAATCTCATTGGTACCACATCCACTTACTTACGATATAAGGTTTATAGAAGCAAAACATTATTATGTTCCCATAACAGTATTTTTGGAACTTCCGCTTTTATTTATACCCTGTTCAAACCAAGGCCATTTCTATATCTGTTTGTCTGTATATTTGTCTTCTTTCTTTCTTTTCTCTCTTTCTCTCCGTTTTTTGTAATAAACATTGGTAATATTTTACACATTATACTATAAAAAAGGTACGATTAGAAATGGTCCACCTCAATAGTCCAGAGGTGCATTCGATTCCGCGACCCTTGCGCCGCAGCCTTGTCTGCCTGTATAAAATGTGTTTTACTAATTATTATACGTTTCTAAATCTTCATTATATATCCTAGTGTACCATTTATAGTACCATCAATTTCCTTAATACCTAACTTTAACGATCCAGAACACTTCAACTTTTTTTATAAGACCTTTCCTCTTTGCTGTCCATTCTGTAATAATTCAATACCTTCCAGGTTAATTTTAGAGTTAACTTGATTACTTCTAAAATTATCCCTCGATGGCCCTAAAGTGCTTCCCGCACTTTTTCCTCCATCGCTACTTTTTCCAATATTGAAGATATTAACTTGAAAATATTTCCTTTTTAAGGAAACTCTCCGCGATCACGTTTCGTATCCCGTTAAGACCTTTGTAGTCTGTACTTAATTACATTTTTAAGGATATAATTATTAAAATCGATTCGTACAATTGAATCTTCATTAAATTAATTAATACAAAGTGGCTTAATTACTTTTAATAATGTTTGTCTGGAGTTTAAGACGCAATGAAGATCTCATTAACTCTATTAATTAATATTGATACTATGTAACTTCTCTATTAAAACAAACTAATAAATAATAATCAAAACACAAATATTCATGGAGATTAAGAGTTGGCAATTTAACTATCTATTCAATAATAGATATCGCTTTAAGCGATAAGGCCGCCTTTGTACATATCGTGCTACTATTCCTGTTGTTTTTACTTTTCCTGTATTTGTGTACAATAAAGTTTTTCTATCTATCTAATAATAACGAAGAATATTAAAATAACGTATAATTGTAGTGGTAGATCCTAATGTGAAGGATCGCCTGAGGTGGTTCCACCCTCTTATCTATTTCTGCCGTGAAGCAGAAATGCTTGCATTTCTGTGTTTCGGTTTGAAGGGTAAGAGAGCCAGCGTAATTTCCGGCACATGAGGCAATCCACCTTAGTCCTCAAGTTTAGCAGCGCATCAAAAACCCTCTAATATTAATACAGTGAGGTGAGGTGTCTATGGGCGACGGTGACCGTGGTCCGTTTGCTCGTCTGCTCTACTTATCCAATTTAAAAAAAATAAGTAAACAAATAGCAAGCTAAGGTGGGGCGATTTCGACTCCCATCCAAAACCGTCAAAATTAAAAAGAAAACCTCGCCCCCCATCGCCCGCCTGCTTGAGCACCGGTTCATTTTATTTCTGGATAACAAGGAGACAAAATCGAAATCCAGAGCACAAATATTTTAGTAAGCAGATTGTTCAAGCTCTCAGCATCCCGGATTATGACGTCACAGTTAAACAACACCGGGGAAGCACGTGTATCGAAAATGTAAGCAGATTTCCCAAATTGGATGGAGGCTGGAGCCGGTAACGATTGTTGTGGATTGATTAATGTCTGTATTAGGGGTGGTTGCGAATAATAGTAGAGGGTTGTTCCCGTTCAGTGTCAATGTAATTTGTACCCGTTTAAAAGTTCCCCTTCGACCGCCCACGTAACTGGTCACGGTACCATTTCATGTAAAAAGTAGCCAAGTCTCGTATATATCTCGTATATCTTTACTCGGAAAAAGTAATGAGATCAAACGTCGACCCAAGTCTAATGCTCTTACTATTACCTCTATTACATTCATTAAAAGTTGTTCCAAGTCGCTACATCTAAAATTTAAGAAAATTCTGTGACTTGGCAATTACGCAACACCATTTTTTGGTGTAAAATGTATGGATTGTCTTATTCTGTAGTTAAAATCCATGGTAATGAAATGAAATGAGTTTCATTTTAAATAATCGGTTTGGTGGTGCAATCCCATTAGATACCTATGTACAAATACTTCAATATTATGGAAATTATTAGCCAGAAACCTTTTATGGATTATCAGTATTATTCTAATGTTGAATAAACCGAAGCGACTGTATTCTGACTGTATTAGATCCGTAGTATGTATTGACAATGCCCCTTTACAGCAGCTAGTAGCGTTAAGTAAATTTGAATTTAAGCTTGTGTACAAACTTACTATAACATTTGTACAAACACATTCGTATTTGACAATGCCTTATGCAGCAGCCATATTTTTCTTTTTCTTTTTTCTTTTGACAATGCCCTTTTACAGCAGCTAGTAGCATGTAAGTAATAATTTAATGTTGTAATATAACGGATATTAATTGTACCATGACGTATCTAAGCGTAACTTTAAAAAAATATAAAAAAAAAAAAAACTAAAGCGACTCAACTGTAATAAGTGACTAACCCGAGTAACTTTCTAGTGTAAGGACCCCTTCAGGGTCCACTTGGCTAGAGACCTCCTTCTATGTAAAGTCTGTCGTCAAATATATTTGCTTCGGCGTTGATGTATTTTGGCAGTGTTTATAGAAGAGCAATTAAACCCGCGTGATCCATCTTGGACCACATGGTCATTTACGATCCGGTGAGATTGAGGTCAAATGCGGGTTTAATCGTAAACAAAAATAATAAAAAATCTGATAGACTTAAATTAACAGATTTCAGTATCTGAAGGACAAACTGGGAAACACCCGTGTTACAAGGAGATTGCCTCTGGTTAATGCAGGAGTTATGATGGATCTTAGAATCGAGTGAAAGAGAAATGATTAGGCAATACCTGTTATTTATTATTATGACGTTGAGTTAGAGAAACACTTGAAGCATTGTCTGTGGAAAGTTTGAAGTAGAAGTAACGATCATTTTTGATTTATACTGTAAAGTGAACTTGCATAATACTGAAACCTTAATTAACTCGAGTTACTGTTAAACACTAAACTATGAGGAGATCGAGAATCTCCTTAAATACTAGTATTTCTCCCCTTTTTACCTTAAATGAAACGTGGTTTACACCGACCCCAAGATATTGTTATCGCAGTTTTCATTTGACATCTCTCACTCATTTTGGCATGGAACACAATACATCTCTCTTGCACACACACATACACCCTCACACACACCCTCTCTCTCTCTCTCACACACACACGTTATTATTATTATAATATTATTAGTAAATAGGTACACAAATAAAGAGGTATGGAAGACCGTGGCCCTCTGACACAGGTGTTGTCACACTTAAAAGAGGGCCTCCACAATTGGAAAAAAATTGTTTGTACCTTTTTGTTACTGAATACATCTTTTTATTATTTATCTATTTTGTTAAGATTTGGATATACTTAAGGATATCACACTGGTATGACAAGCTGGTGTGACCACGAGTCGATCGTGATAATTTCACTTGTAATGGCGCCACTTCACTTGGCTTAGCGTGTTCGCGTAGTGATATCGCTGTGTTAGACCAAATATTTGGTATATTCGTAAATATTACAAACACGTCATCCACACATGGACTTAACTCACAAATAACGTCATCATCATCATCATCAGCCTATTAATGTCCCCGCTGTTGGGGTACAGGCCTCCCCTTGCATAAGGGAGTACGTGCCATGATCCATCGAGCGGGTCCAGTGCTGATTAGTGGATTTCACACGTCTTCGGAAACTTTTGATTTCCTCAGACATGCAGGTTTCCTCACGATGTTTTCCTTCACCGTTAGAGCAGTCGGTAAATATACGCAAGACTTCGAAAAAATCGGAAAAACTCATAACTTAAATAAGCCTAATTTGATTCCTTTGATGTGTTCAAAAACCGACAAGTGAACGGAAACGCGTGTTTGTTAATAATCAAATAAATCCTCTACACATTGCCGTGTTCGGATAAATAATGCAAATACGCGAACACGATACGCCAAGTGAAGTGCCGCCATAACAGTCTTCAAATCTAAAAATTAATTAACCACTTTTACCTGATTTCTAAAAATTACATGAAGGGTCTCGTGGCCTAGTTGCGAACATGTAAGTTAAGCAACGTTGGGTGTGTCAGAACGAGGATGTGTGACCGTTAGTGGTACATTTTCATCTGATCCCTCCGTTGCCTCGAAGGAGCACGATAAACTGTCGGTTCCGACTGATGTAGTCTGACAGCAGCCACCAGACGATATTAGACGTTCTACGGGCGGCCTGAATAACTCTGACCTATACCTGTAACCAAACGTTAAGATGAAGAAGACTACTAAACGTTTTATTAGATCTATTTTATTTTTCTACAAAAGTATAATATACAAGTCAAGTAAAGTGGTAGGAGTGGAACGATATAATAATATTATATATTATATAATAAAAAATAAAAATAAAAGAGAACACAAGGGCTCCGAAAAATTTAAATCGGAGGTAATCAGGGACAAAAATCGTTACAAAAAAAACTGTAATGTCAACCACTACCTCCAGTCAAACATCAATTAAATCTCAACATTATGTCCGCGTAATATGGTATTCTTCAGATTCACAAATTTTGGCGTTATCGGTAGGTCGTGATCGACTGTACCTAGGGCATTAAATCGCCGAAGCTTTCCAACTGCCAAAGAAACAAATCAATACAAACTGTGAAACAGAGTAATTATTTGTATAATTTGGCAAGTTGTGCCAGTCACACCGAGTCGCGGACGCCAGGAAGATTAATGCCCCGAGCCTAATTAGAAAAGTTTCTAACAGCTATTTAATGACCTCACCCCAGTTCAACAAAATGACACCACCCTGCCCTAGAATCATGGCAACCTAATGACAGACTAACAGGTTTGTCCTTGAACTCTTATTGTTAAGTCAATTGAACTTTTTTGCAGGATTCTTTCAGTTAACTTTGGGTGAAAAGCTAAAAGTATGTCTTATATACCTATACTAAGTTAAAAATTTAATAAAACCCCACCTTACCATTGTAGAGATCCACTTATATTTCCTGTTAATCATCATAATGAATTGGCGAGATGTGGGAACAGCCTATGGTCCAAAACATTTGAGTTCAAACTCAAACCACCTAACTATCACCGTTAATTGAGAATTAATGAATTTAATTTTTAAAATAATGAAAATGAATAATGAATGAATTTAATTTTAAAATAATATTTTTTATGAATCTTACTTAAATCTAATTAATGAAAATTATTACAATGGAAAATGACAATTTTAGTTTTATCCTGTCTTATTAAATCGTTAAAAAATATAGTTTTATTTCATTAACGTAATGGCAATGATTTTAAACACATAATATAATTCTGAAATAAAATAAACAGTACATATCGGGTACTGTTCTAAAAAGATTATAATAAACAAAAAATTAATGCAAATGGAAATAAATAATTATTTTACAAACAAGAACCCTAAAACATAAATATCAAGGAAGAATTAGCCAAAACATCGTTAAAAAAAACTGTCACCGTTCCAGAGACCCCATCTGCTATTATGGTTTACCCTATACAACACAACAACAACAACACATTCATACAACACAACACGCACACACTGTGGCTTTCTTCGTCCGTGCAGTCACTGAGGGGCCAGCTGAAAATCAGCGCTGTGGCTTGCCTCAGCATTATGCTGAGCTGGTGTACCCTTTTTGGCACTGTACCACACCAGATGTTCTGTGCTGCATGTATTAAACTTTGTATACTTCTGTATTCTGGTGTTTACAGCGCTAAATAAACGATTTCAATTTTATACTTAGAATAAAGACGAAAAGGTAAGAGCAGTCAACTATTCCTTAGGACACTTGCTTGCTTATCGTATGGTTAGTGACCAACCTTTTTGTCAGAGTTGTTCAGGCCGCCCGTAGGCATCTGACATGGCTTAATGACTGCTGTGGAACGACAACAACCGGGACCGACTGCTTAACGTGTTCTCCGAGGCACCGACCGCGCCAACGTCGCTTAACCTGCACGATCACTTTCGGACCGTGCTCGCAACTAGGCTAAGTAGGCTTACTAAGCTCCAATTATACAAAATAATCCGAATAGCTTTTTAAGGATGTTCAATTCATTATTTGCTATAAAAAATTCCAATTTCGTATTCAATGCATTAACTCACGTAATAATGAAAATATTTGAATCCTTATTTCAAGTATCTTACAAGTAGATGTTTCTTTCATTTCTCTCAAATTTTTAACGCACCGCCTCAACAGAAGGCTTGCCCAAATAGCTATCATTACGGCAGAGAGGTGGTGCAGAGATGAAATATCGGCCAGTCCTCTAACAATAAGCCCTGATAAATCGCTCCTCCGCTTACAAATGTTTGGCGATGCTCGGAGATTGTTCACCTTGAGCATTGTTGAAAAAATTATCCATTTATCGTCGACGAATACTATTTTCTCAAGATTAATTTTATGTCGGAATATTATTTACTCAAAGCTGTGTCTCTACAAACTTTCTCTTTAGGTTTTTTTCCTATTTTATTTTATTTATTTAGGTATGCCAACAGCACATATATTTCACATTTCAAATCATCTTAATAAAATTGTACTTTTACTGATATATGTGCCAATTAAAGGCATACACAGCATTCACTAAAACATCGGGTAATTACTTAGGTATAACATTACAATATAGTTCTAGTACCTTATAACAATATACCTTATACAACTAACAATTACAACTAAAAACAATTTAAAACAATTACTTTTAAAACATAAAAATAATGCAGAAAAAGAAGGTGAGTATAACAACTACGTATTTTTTCTAATTTTATTTTTGAATTTTGTTTCAGTATCGAAAAAGATGTCCAAATCACATATCCTTGTCCTCATGCTATTGTATTCCATACAGATCCTAGGTAGCGGAGAGTTTACTCCGATATTTGTTCCGCTAAACGGAGTATGGAAGGTTCTGGAGATTGGCATTCTAGGAATATTGTAGGGGACTGTCAGCTGGATTTGCTCAAGGATACTTTCACACTGCCTGTCCGTTAATATTTTTATATAGAAACATTACGTCGTTTTGTTTACGTCGGCTGTATAATGATTTCATTTTATAGAATGATAATCGCCGGTCATACGTGCATCTATGCGAGATACCTCATATTTATTCCTATGATATAAAATATATACATAAAATTGTAGCTAACGAGTACCTTAGGTAAATCTTGTAACATTTCTTTCTGGAGCAATAACGTAAAAAAAATATATCCCAAAGACTAGTTTTATGTTATAATCAGTCAATACAATACCTAGTTGTAGTCAAATGCATTAAATAGTTCGTGTAGACACATTATAACAAGATTAGACTTAAATAATATACCGTTTCACGGTATTTTTTATTGTATTCTATTAATTACGACCGGTAAATTAGGTATTATAATACCTGAAGATGTGTAAACGAAACCGGTCAAAATTAATAAAATACAATAATACCTGAAGATGTGTAAACGAAATTAGGTATTATAATATCTATATCTTTACTGTATATTAAGTAATTGTAACCTTTTTCATATCTTCACACTACACTGTCCCTAATCTCTTTAATGTCCAATTCACTTCAGAGGTTGCCTGGAAGAGATCGCTTTAAGCGATAAGACCGCCTTTGTACATATCGTGCTTCATTCCTGTAGTTTTTACTTTTACTGATTTTGTGTACAATAAAGTGTTTCTATTCTATTCTGAAGATGTGTAAACGAAACCGGTCGTAATTAATAAATTACAATAAAAATACTGTGAAACAGTATATTATGTAAGTCTAATCATGTACTACAAGTTACTTGGTGAACCAAGTACCAACAACCGCAAGTATTAAACATTATAACACTTTAGAAAAGCGACAATATGACCAGATCGTAAAGCTGCTGAATTCTCTTGGTCCTATAGCAAGCCTCCTTAGAGGTACAGCACAAAGACAATCGTAAAAAGAAGACAGTGACAGTGTGAACAGTAAAATAAATTATTCTTTTGTTTTCTAGTGTCATTCAGTCAAAATACATCTTTAAAATATGATCGTGTCAAAACTTGAGTATTATTAATAGTTAGGCGTCTATAACTGGTGACCCTGACGTGATGATAATATTATAAAGTGTGTGTAAAAAATTTCGGCGGAAAACTAACAAAAATTCCATAAAAAAATTCCATTTCCATTGCGATCCATCAACTGCTTGCATCGGCGAAATTCAGGTGGTCTGACTCTGCAGAGTCAGTCAGCCAGTCTGGGTGTTACCATACCACACCTACTTCTGTCGCAAAGCAGCAATGCAAGCATTGCTGTGTTTCGTTTTGAAAGGTAAGAGAGCCAACGTAATAACCGGTACATGAGATCCATCTAAGCCCTCCATCTGACCCTCCAATATCTTCATAGTGAGTTGAACTGTCTATGGGCGAGATGACCACTTTCCATCAGGTGGCCTATGCCATCTGCTTTTCTTATAAGTACAATAGGAAAAACACTCTGTTTCTATAAACAGACATAAAAATATACACGACGTAATCGTAAGTACACGGATATACAGAATGTTTATATACAATGTCTAAAAATTAAAATGTCTGTTAAAATTGTAGAAACCACAACAAACCGACTAATGAGAAGAACTAAACTACACATTTCTTACCCATCAAAATCGCCAGTAAATCGATTCGCAAACAAATCAAACAGACTCAGAATCCCCAATGATAATAACACGTATTACAAAACCTTCTGTAACGTGCATATTTTTCACAAAAAAAAACATATGAAGTGAAAACAAATGGAGCAACAAAACGATCTCATGCGGCTGAACTCACAGACCACTAGAGTAGATATCTGATGAAAAAGAACTTTAAAAGTTTGTCAGAGAACGTGTTCATTAGGTCGTCCCATGCGATAAAGCTTCGGTTGTTTTTAAGCTTTTACCATTGTTGGTAATCGTTACAGATCTGACATGGTATGGTAATCATGACAAATAAAGAAAGCTCATACAATCTGGAACTATTGCGGAAAATAGGTAATCCCTGGTCCGTCTGCCTCACTGTAGAATATTTAAAACAAAAACACGAGTAATATGACTGACTTCAATGTGATTAGCACATTCTGAATAGATCATAAATTCTTAAAAAAACGAACTTATGAAAAGTCTAAACAAAAGAAAACAATTTGAAACTTTCCGTGATACCTACATAAAAGCTTCGCGTTAGAGAGTTGAGCTTTAGGATCAGAAAGTTATAAATACAAAAGTCTGCAGACTAAAGAGATAAATAAGATATTTAGGTCAAAAGTTCAAGTTTCTGAAGGAATGAATGAATACTCTTTATTGTACAAAATTAGTGTGATACAATGCGTAGACTTTCAATAGGTCCATGTGGTATATTACCACATTATTGGTATTGTGGTACATGTTGTATTGTACCTCTCTTTATGTTGTATGTTTTGTTTATGTCCCGGGTGTGCAATAAAGTATATTTGTATTTGTATATTATTTGTGATATATTATTGAAATAGTTCAAGATGTCGAGTGCCATATACGAGTATAATTCATAAACTGCATAGAAAATAAAATATTAATATTTTGCGTATTTCGTTTCTAAACTTTTCGAGTTATAAATCACTTATTGGACCATAGGATTCCGTTATTAGTCAAAGATAACCTCGAATTACTTATTACATTATATTAATAAATTTTACTTATTATATTATTACTAGCTACTAGCCCGTTACCGTTTAGCGAGGTCACAGGTTTAGAATTCTTTTTCGAACTGGCGAAATACATTACCTGTATTTGACCAAGGTTATGCAATGCCATTTCTGTTCCGTTTGAAAAGAGTTCTCATTTGATCTGTACGGTGGCAAGTATGAACAAAATTGAATTGATTTGAATTGTCGATCAATCTAAAAACATCAATGAACCTCTGATCCACCAGCGATCTCCAGAACTCAACGCTAACCTCCCACTCCCCGTTTCCTTTCTTTCCATAACGAGTCAACTTATCTTTCTTTTCGTGGCAAGCAGCCGCTTGGCGGGCTTTTGTTCCTTAAATAGGCCCTTTCCCTTGTCACGGCAAATTGTTTGTTTTCACGCCTATTGTGGCCATTTTTGTGTTACTTTTTCAAATGTTTTTGCTCGTGACAGACGTAATCAGGCGGGTTTTTGGTGCAAGGCAAATTGGAGCTTATGGTAGTATATTTTTTATAGCAATGTGTTACAGTTACCTGTGTGAAATTGTATGAGAAAAACGGATGTAAGCTGTTGTTAAAATAAACACGGCCTTTGGAGAGTATGTTTATTTTTCTCTATGGAATATATTCTGCAACTCCAACATTGGACCAACACGTGAAGAGCCGCCAGTTTGCTCGTAGTTGTTCGATAGTTGCGATTTTTGTCACAAACGATAGATGCTCTGTCGCTCTGCGTTAGACATGGATGTTTGTATAATTCGGCTGCGCTTCCTTTTTATATCACGGCATATTATGCGAGGCATGAGGTCACAACTGATGATACTTGTCAATTTTTTTCAACTGTTGAAACCAGATGCGAAGTTAGACCTGGTTTTAAGTAGCGCAGTTCAGGCTCATCACAACGCAATTTCAAGAGTTTCGATATCTCTAATAGTTCCAACGTTATAGAGAATTTAATATAAGTCGGCAAATTTTTTTAGCTAATAAAGAACGAACTTCCAAAAGCTGTAGCGAAGCGGAAAAACAATTTTTCAGTTATAGTTAGGTACCGTTAGAACGGCGCCGAATAACTCTATCCAATGGTATAACTTCCATTTTGTTAGGTTAAATAGTTCAAGAGCTAGTGGTATGCTGAAAGTACACATTTTCGTCACGGTGACTCGAAACAAGTTCAGACGAGAGCGAGTGACACGTGAAATAGATTCCAAGTCAAAATTTGGACGTTTTTTAGAAAACTATTTTGGATGTTGAAGTAAATCCTTCCAAAAATTGATGAAAGAAGAAATTATCTCCCTCCCCGGGAGAGTTCACTCCTGCATGCTTTAAAAAGTTTCAATTTTTGTTGTGCCATATATTGGAATCTGAAATTTATTATAAACGTTCGATTTAGTAGTAATTTTAATTTTACATTTAGCATAGGTACCATAAATAATGGAAGATGGTATGATCTTGACGACAGAATGTTTAAAACAGTCTTAAAACATTCTTAAATGTCTTCCTAAGTGATACCTACTTAGCATCCACGTCTCAGTTTAACGTCATAGGTAGTTTCAAAGCAACTATGTATGTCAACAGCCACTTTGTTCCATAATGAGAAAATAGGTACCTACACGGAACAAATCCGAGTGCATGCAGTTTCGATCGCGAGCCGAGTTTGTAATCCGTCCGGATGATCCGGTTTAAATTTAAAACTGTCCCGTCGCTGAGTTAACCAGTAGTTTTAAATGAATTAAATTTTATTACGAATCCCTCTTGAAAACTCTGAAATGCATAGAAAACGTGGGTTGTTATCATTTTCACGTCATTTAGCTCTAGATAGAGATTAGAGCGCCTGTGGCGTCGTGGCTAGGACGTCGGACTCCGATGTGGGAGGTCCGAGTTCGAAACCAGGCAATGCCATGTACACTCGCACCAATGAGTTTTTCGGTTTTTTCGAATGACTTGCGTACATTTACCGACTGCTCTGACGGTGAAGGAAAACATCGTGTGGAAACCTGCATACTGAGATAACCAGTGTGTGAAATTGGGGAGGCAATGGCAAACCAGCCCATTAAATCTGCGACGAGAGTCGTTCTATGTGATTAATTCCTTAGAATGATCACGACACTCAGCAATGAGGAACTCGACTTAGAAGAAGAAGAACAGATGACCGAGACTTAAGAAACCCTTAATATTAAGGACTTGCAACCCACGGTATGTACATAGTATACTATAGTCTACTCTAATTTTATAAACCGACACCACTTATAGGCATCGTTCCTGCTATATTTTATTTAAATAAATAAATTGCTATTCACCGGTTTATATTGGACAGAGCCGTAACATTGCAAATTGACCTTTTTGCATATTATCTGTCGTACATTTCCCAATAATTTCCCGTTTATTTATATCCACAATCCATTGAGAATAGCGCAATAATCGCGTGGGCATAATAATAGCGACTATTTTTGTCAATATCAGCCATCAATACCAACCATCAATAAATGGGGTAAATATTTAATGTAAGAGGCCGATATTACAGGGGATTGGAACCCACGTTTGGTTAAGATACGAGTACTTACTGCGTATTTATCAATATTGTATGGGACTCAGTGAAATCCACTAACTTCTAAGCTATCTCGTATATAAATATTATGAAGAAGCAAATTATAAAATAGTGAACTATTTCTATGAGATGCGACGCGAATTTTGCGCATGTAGAGGTAGTTTTTACTGTAGGAACGCGCTATGATGGAGATGGAATGACGTAACGTCAGTTGTATGAAAGGGAAAAGGGAAGATCTTCCACCAGGCGGGGTGTTGTGCCTGGTGACCAGATGTGCTGGTCCAACTGTGGATGTTTGGAACTCGTATATATACGAAGTCCTAGGAAAATTTCGATAGCGCGTTCTACGCCAATGTGAGTAGGTACTGTATCGTAGTGGCGCGCGTCGTGCGTCGCCACATTACCTTTACCTTTTTTTCTGCATTCATTTTTATGTTTTAAAAAGTAGAAGTTTTATTTGGAAACCGCGTGTGCCAGTTGGCGCATGCACTGTTAGCATTTTCCCATACATTAGTCGGATACTGAAATGTCATTTGTATGAAAATATATGACATGGTTCAATTCCGTGGCTCGCTGTCAGTGCTCACGTTATTGTTCTAGAGTTAAGGGCGCCAGTAGTCCAATTTCTGTGGTACAGTCGGCATCTAGCTAACGTACACCATCTATCAAATTTCTGCAATTGTAATGAAACTTAATGCATTCGCCATAGACGTCAAATTTGAATTGTAGAATTTTGACAGATGGTATTCTTTAGCTTTTGGGCGACTATACCACCCTTACACCTACGAGTATTTCTCTAGTAAATGCTATATTCGGATTGAAGAATCATAGAATCAGCATTATACCTTTACATAAGGTACTCCACAAAATTTCTCAAGGTTAACATCATCAGCACATCTAAAACCCACTAGTAGCTTTAGACTGAGTCAGTCCGTAAGTGACGGTGACCACTTTGTAACGATGTCGACTTCATCGTCCACATCAACCTCCTTGCCATCAACTTCAACCTCATCGTTAGCGTTTATCTCATCTCATTTCGTATTGGCATCTTCATTTCTTCATCTAAATTCAAAATCATGTTCCCATTCCATTTCTAAATTTCATTATTCCATTAATTTCATTGTTTTATTAATATTTTCACTTTTTCTCTGTATTTTGTCCCGAAAGGACGTCTCCCGTTCACTTTCATTTCCTACTACTACTATTTTCTGTTTCTGTGTTCTTTTCCTTAAAATATATTATTTATTACCAAATTCCTCTATTACTTCATCTGCGCCTGTCCTAGAACCCTGCTAGCCGGCATCTAGAGGACAGATTGTAGCAACTTTACCACTTTATTACGAGTAAAATACTCATTCGCCTTCCCAAAACAATAAGGAAAACAGTTATTGTTCTTTATTTTATTGTATTTATTTAGATACTAAAAATAATAAAGTAAAGACTATAATACTTTATAGTCTTTACTTTATTATTTTTATTTTTCCAATAGGTATAGATTTTTAGTCATTAGTCATTACATTCAATAGTATTTTTTCCCAACTCAATTTTGTACAACAATCAATTTTCTACTTCCTAACCATGCTGTGTTTACACGTTAAGGGTTACGACCTATCCCATAACTTTGTATTAATTTTTATGTAATTTCTATGGTTGTAACCTGTTGTGTTTACCTAATAAATAAATTAAATTAATAGGCCTTTTGGACCAACCATATTTTAATTTAATAACGAAACAGTTGTACGTTTTAGTATCTCGGATAGGAGCTGGTATTTTGTTGTAAATTCGCGGACCAGCGACGTGCGTGGACAGCTGGGTCTTCAGGGGCGTTGATGTCAGGAAAACCAAGGCGGATTTACGGTTTATACACTTTGCTATGAACCACACAACTTACACTGAATTCACCGGACTCCCTTGCGGGAGGTCCGTGTTGGAAACCGTGCAGTGCCATGTACCAATAAGTTTTTCGGATTGTTCGAAGACTTACGTACATTTACCGACTGCTCTAACGATGAAGAAAAACCGTGAAGAAACCTACACAGATAACCAGTGGGTAAAATGGGGTAGGCACAAAAGATCCTCAATGGTTGAAGTGCCGCTGGGGTTATTCCCGGCCCCCTATCATGAGAAGAAGATAGACACTGAATAATCATGATCTGTTCAATTCCGAGACCAGTAATCTTTTTTTTTAATGGCAACTGGTGACCATTACTGCCAGCGTCGAGACCAGTAATCATTGTTGCCACTACGACAATACGAAATATTACCTATATCCACTCGGTGTTGCTATGTTTTACTTTTAAAATCTAACACTCGTAAGTTCTACGGTTACATTGTTTGTTTGGCACATCTGTTAAAATTCACACATTGGACGTCAGTCTTGATTAACGCATTGACTGCCTCTGTCCACTCTAGTTGTTTTCCTTACTTTATTCGGATGCCGCTGTCACAAATAGTTGAACATAGGTTTTACGTAGTACTCTGCTAGGTGCCTCTGTCCATTCTGCGTGTCCTTATCAGTTACGAAATTCAGAGTATTCCTATTTACACCACAGAGCAAACTTTTATTCTGAAATAAGGCCCATAAAGATTTGCGATGGCAATCAGTTTTGGGGGACCACGAGTCCGGCGCGGTCTATTGGTGATTTTGCAAGTATTACTCTGATTGTAAAATTGTAGGTACCTACCTAATATGGGAAGAAATGAAACAAAGAAGTAAAAAAGTTCATTGTTTTATTTGGCGGGACCGTAGCAATTTAGATGTAAAGTCTAGAGCTACGGTCCCGCCTCCACAGGATGGTTTTGGCCGGAGGGGAATTGCCTCTATCTTCGCTGGTGGTAGCGGCCCCGTGCTCCACCAGCGAAGATGCGCCCTCCGGTCCTCCACCCTCACCCTCCTCCGGACCTCGATTTGACAAGAGTGAGGGTCGTTGTTCGATATAAAAAGTAGTTTGTATACATAGGAGTTAACCGGACAATTCTGGTTGTCGGGCGGCACCCAGCGTAGGGAATTCCATTTCTATGAAATACGTGTTTACGGCACCTAGCGGTAGTCAATATGGACCAGCATAGATGTTCAGGGCACTGAGTATTGTAATTTTTTGAACAACTATTGGTGTTCGGGGCATACAGCTTTTTTATTAATTAGTGGCACCTGTAGTTTGTTTTCTAATTGGACAGGCAGTCAATGCGTTAAGTTAACCCTTAACTTCCCACACTCACACACCCACTCACCCTACACTACAGATACACACACTCCCACACAACCTAACACACCTCCACCCTCACACACTCTTAAACATTATCTTTCCTAAATTCCTTTTGATTAACTGGTTCCAAATTCCTTTTAGGTTAGTATATAGTTACTAATGTAATGTTATAAATTGTCGTATGCTTGCACGGAAAGTGCGACGGAGTCCCGACTTCCAAGATACAGGTTTCCACCTAGTTTGTAAGTCGGAGGTCCTATTATTGTGCTTTGTTATAAGTAAATAAACTTTATCATTTTCATATATTTTTTTTGGGAAAAATGCAAGAACTATCATATCCGTTATTTAAATAGAAGCTAGGTATAGACTATCGGGATTTACTATCCAACGAAACTGTAGCGTCAGCATTTCGAGTTCGTAACCGCAGCGTGACCGCACGAAGTGGGATGTCTGACCGTTTTAATTGGTGGTTTATCGATCGATAATTAAGGTTTGGAATCACCGGCTGGGGAACCCTGATTGCAGTTTCAAATGGAATTTAGTACTTAACAATTTTTGTAATTAAATGAAGTGATAATGGCACTAATACTGCGGTGCAAGCGTCTCTAGAACGAATTCACTTCTGAAGCATCGTAGCGGAGCATTCCTAGCACAGGCAATTTTTTTATCCAATTGATTTATGTTTTATATAGCAACTATTTTTTCTTTCATCCAAGCATTAGGTAGACTTATTTAGAAGCTTTTATTTATACTTACACCGTTCCTAAATTAAGTTTGCCTGTGAACTAAGGCTCGGACTACACAACGACGGTTCCAGAATCGGTCGGTTTCATGGAACCGGGGCTTCATATAAACTCAAACAAAAATGCGCTGTCGACCAGAAGTACCGCGGTATGAATGCTGTCGACTACACGGCCCGTAGCGGTTCCTGAACCGAACCGTCGTCGCTGGAACCGTCGTCGTATAGTCCTAGCCTAAGTTGATGGAATCTAATTTCCGTCTGACTAAAGTACAATTACCTAACAAATATGATGGATGGCGTTTGAACGTGAAAATTTTTATTATGCGGGTATAATTATGAAAGTATTAGCTAAACAATTGGTGTCATGCCTATACTAACATTGTTTGCATTGATAATTCAATTAGTAAAATATTATAATATAACATCATCTACGTGAAGGAACGAACCCCCGCCCTTAGGGGAGACATTTTTTTTTCATCCATGTTGATTCATTCACTCATTCATTGTAATCCATTCAATCAAATATTGATTTTCTTAGCCAATCAAACAAAATAGCGCTAAATTTTGGTTTGGACCCCTTTATATACAAATTATATCATAAGATACTTTTCGACCTTACCTTAGTAACTACACGTAAAAGTGCAACAAAACGTGATAACCGCTTTTTACGATTTCAAACGGCACCAACCGCGCATCCTTCTCCTTTTGAGACCGAGAAAGAAAATAAACAGTAGCGAACCTTACAAACATCAAGTTTCGAGTACATGCAGTCATTGCTGTGCCTTAGGGTTGTAACTAAAGGGGTTAGGCTACCTGTAGTCTTCACATGGGTGCCTGCAATCCACAAGAGATGTGCGAGGAAGCGACACGGTGAGCTGGAATAAACCACCAGTTTAAGTTAGTATGATCTGTGCAGAGTCAGTCTGGGGAGGAACCCAGAGAAGGTTCCAATTTGATGTGGTGATGTACCAACGTATAAATATTCGAAAACTTACTACAAACAGACTACAAAAGGAATAAGCACTGAATTTCAGAGAGAAAGAATGCGAGTTATGTTATGTGTTATGTTATTGCGACACATAATCAAATCTGCTATTACATAAACTTACTTATATCTATCTATCTATCTATCAGCCCGTATCCGTCCACTGCTGGACATAGGCCTCTCCCAGGGCGCGCCACATTACTCGGTCCTCCGCCTTCCTCATCCAATCATCGCCAGCAACCTTCTTCAGGTCGTCGGTCCACCGGGCAGATAAACGAACTTATCATGTACCAAGAACTTGACGACAATATGGATATATATTTATGTTTGTGTTGTTGTTAATTTACTGACATTATTTACAATTCTCATTCAATTTAATTTAGTTTAATTTTATTCATATTTAATTAAATTAATGTATCTTCAACAATTTTAATTTAATTTGTATTGTATTAGAAGACATTACTCATCATTTATTGTATCTATAATGCTTCTGGAAAATAAATATTTCATTTCATAAAACATAATAATATACAAATGAAATATAAAATCTAACAAAACTGGTGGACTTGGTACCCCCCTAAACTCACCTCTACACTAGACACTAAATTTTAAGACACGAGTAGTTACCACGGTTTCTCGAACACTTCTCACGCTAGAGTTGCGTGAAGTTTTGTTAAACTTTGATAGAATTTCCAATGTGTTAATTTTAGTTGTGGTATGGTTTCTGCTAATTTAGTTTTAACTTTGCGTAAATATACGTTGAATACCAGTAGAAACAAAGTTGAAGGTTCTAGAAAAGGGAATGAAATGTGGTTAGTATGTTAATAGAGTATCGCTTTAAAGCCTAGCTTTGTTGTTGTTAGTAGCTTTATGTATTATTTTAGGTATATCCTTGGGTCTAAGCTGAGTAGTATTGTATGTTCGACCGTTCATAGGTATTAAATATCTTAGGCTCGGATGTGATCCTAATTTGGTTTAGTTCAGCTTATTACCAAACCAATGCGTTATGTTCTATTTCTATATAGTTAGTTTGTAAGCTTGTAAGAGATAGATTATTTAGGGCTTCCAGTAAGATAATACACTTACATTTACCACTAGACGAAACATTTAAAACTTGCACATTTTAATAAACTAGCGTCACTCGCCAAAAAAATATCATTTGATCTGTATTAAGGCATTTATTAAATATATGGACAGTGGAATTGCTCCATGAATGAAGAGGATTTAAAAAAAATAATTAAGGGCCTTAAAGCCAGGCACAACAATAATTGAAAGTTGATTATTTAAACCTTAATTGGCAAGTGAGAATAAACATTGGAAAACAACTTACGACACTTATATAATCATTCTAAAGACTAATGAATATATAACAAAAAAATTACGGGAGTAAAAATTATTGGATAATAATGGATAGACTGTTGGTTGATTCACATTCCATAGAAATATTTACATTTGATCGGCATTCTGAAATTTGAAACATGGTATTATTTAATTGCAGTGCGTCGGTGGCCTAGTGGCTAGGACGCCGTACTCCCATGCGGAAGATCCGTGTTCGAAATCATGCAATGCTAAATGCAAAAAAAAATCGAAGTCTTACGTACATTTACCGACTGCTCTAATGGTAAGGAAAACATCGTGAGGAAACCTGCATGTCTGAGGAAATTAAAAAGTTTTCGAAGGCGTGTGAAATCCACCAATCAGCACTGGGCCCGCTCGGTGGATCATGGCCCGTACCCCCTTGAACAAGGGGAGGCCTGTGTCCCAACAGTGGGGACATTAATAGGCTGATGATGATGATGATGATTTAATTGTATTCGTTATTAGTGTTGTTATGTTGTTGTTATTAACATTGTATACTTCTGTATTGTGTACTATATTCTGGTGTTTCATCATCATCATCATCAGCAGCCTATTCTAGTCCACTGCTGGACATAGGCCTCTCCCAGGGTGCGCCATTGAGCCCGATCTTCGGCTCTTCTCATCCAGTCGCTGCCAGCCACCTTACGCAGATCGTCGCTACCATGGCCGCCACCGTGACCAGGAATAGTGGGGCGGCCGGGAACTGGGGGCCGTTTCCTTTTTGCGCTGTCCATAGGAGGTGATGCCATAATCGCCACGCTAGGCCTGCGGGTTAGCGATCGCAGTAGCCGGGTCGCTTGCCCCGATGACGCTGCTGCCCGTCATCGTGCTTCTGGTATTTTGACCCAGCCATAATTTGAGTGGTTATACCGCCACTAGTCGGTCGCCAGGGACTCGTTCGTTAATCGGCAGGATGCACCACGTGCAGGTGAGTTTGACATTTGGAGGTCTAGATGTTGGTGACCCCCCTTACATCCCATTACATTCTGGTGTTTACAGCGCTAAATAAACGATTTCAATTTCAATTGTTGTGTTTACAAAATTAAATTCGAGAATGAACTTGTAGTACGTACAACAGATCCATCTCTTTCTCGAAAGAACCAGGCGTCCCCCATCTGGCGCTTTTTCCCGGAGACGACCCGTTTCCCGGTTTTTAGAATCGCTTTTTAAAGTTCCCCCTTTTGTTGTAATGACCCCGCGGGATTCCTGCAGTAAGTGTCCAATAAAGGGTAGTGGTTGTAGTTAAAATCTTGCACTATAAGTTTATCTACTTAAGTCAGATTCTGACTAAGATTTGTATTAGGTCAGACATATTGAATAGTGCTAGTGTTCTTTGCAAAGATTTCTAGGTTTCCTTCCTTTCCGATTCCTTTCTTTGCCTTTTATCCAAAGTCACAGATTACTTAATAGTTACTAAAGTCCATTTTTCATTAGCTGTAGGCAGATACCCGTCACAAATAACTGTCAAATTTGAAGATAATTTCGAGGAAACACACACACACACAGGAATCGCAGCATAGATTATAAATATTATGGTTAAACTAAACGCACACGTCAAATCTTCCCTCTCGTTCTGGCACATACAAACAAGGCATCGCTCTCTGTTTTTTGTGATCATCATAGGGAACAGTGCAAAGTTTTGTAATAAAAACTAAATAATTAATTTAAAATGATTTTATAATTCGTTTCACAAAAATAAATGTAGCCATATCCTACAAGGCGCTGTCAGTGTGACCTCATAAAAACCTCGACATTGGCAGAATCATCTATTAACTATGGGGCCATATTAAACAATTTGGAATTGGAAAAAAAAACTATAGTGCAGGAAAATCCTTCAAGACTCGAAGTTAAATACTGCCACCATAATTTAGTTGGATATTTTATTAGATGTGGGTAGGATGTAGTCCCTGAACCCATAAATTGATACAAGGACCTTCTTTTAATATTAATAATATTTCATACATTGTCATTATCATTAGCTATTCTTTATTTACTTCTTCATTAGGAACAAGTTAATATACTTAGTTGTGTCCTATTATTGTTAATTATGATCATTTTTATCTTGTGTAATTGAAAAAAATAATTTAAAAAAATGAAAAAGCTTATTTACTTATTACAGGGCACACACAAAAAGGACCTCCGACTTACAAACTAGGTCGAAAACCTGTATCTTGTAAGTCGGGATTCCGTCGCACTTTCTGTGCAAGCAAATTACAAATTATATTCTTAACCTAAAAGGAATTTGGAAAATTTAATCATAAAGGAATTTAGTAAAGATAATGGTAAGAGTGAGTATGGGTGGGGGTGTGTTAGGTTGTGTGGGAGTGTGTAATGATGTAAGTGTGCATATGCAGTGTAGGGTGAGTGGGTGTGTGAGTGTGGGAAGTTAAGTGTTAATAATCTGAAAAACGTAATGAGTTTAGTGTGTAAAATTTTATGTTATATGATTAGAGCCTCAGTTTTGTCGTAATCTAAAGAGAGTAGCCATCTATTAAGTTTTAGTTTACAATGATTTTTATTTAGTGGATAGATATCAAGGTGTTCGTTTATTTTATTGTACAACCTGGCACTTAATGATTGTAGATGCTGGAATGCGAACGCCGTTCTGTTTTGTTATGTATGTGTGCGTTACGGAAATAAATTCCTTTCTTTCTTTGCCATATTAACCTATATAACTGTAAAACAGCCGAAAATGGCAGCGGAACTTGAATTTAACACTTTTAACTTTAATTTTTGAATACAAAATACGAAGTTAGCAAGACAAAGTACGTTGAATGTTGATCTGAGACTATTATCGTGAACGAACTGTTACTAGTTCGCAGCAACGAATAGACGCGCTGTCTGAAAAAGCAATTTAAACTGTTCCTGAGTTATAGTTGGGTACAGTGTACGAGCGATTGGCGAATATATCTTATCTTATGATCGGGGGCCGGGAATAACCCAGCGGCACTTCAACCCTTGAGGATCTTTTGTGCCTACCCCATTTTACACACTGGTCGTCTCAGTGTGTAGGTTTCCGCACGATGTTTTCCTTCACCGTTAGAGCAGTCGGTTAATGTACGTAAGTCTTCGAAAAATACGAAAAACTCATTGGTATATGGCACTGCGTGGTTTCAAGCCGGATCTCCCGCAATATCTGTGCACTAGCCACAGTGTTACCGACGCTCAAGGCGAATTGGCGAATATAAGACTGCGTACTAAAATTAACAGGTAACAACTATAGCGACACTCTAAAAAAAAACTTTAATTTTGAAAAATGTAAGTGTTTACGTTATTTTACGGATGAAAAGTGATATTACATTATTTTAAGTGATATTAGTATTTTCCAATACCATAGCTAAGCTTTATTATACTTAAGTCGTTTTTCATATTTGTCTGGACGAGAAAAGTGGTCACTTTATTTCGTCTTTATCCGTCTGTCTTAATAACGACATTCTATAATATACAAAAGATCTGGTAGAGAATACCGCAAGTCATCAGGCTAGGACTTCATGGCTCCGATTCCAGATACGGTTCGTTTCAAACGCTGATTTCAAGTGATCGTGACTTGTGATCGGTTTCAGCGAACCGAACCGTGACTGGAAGAACGAGGCAAAATCATATTTTTATTTATTTTTCTAACCTGTACACAAGATGGAGAATAAATAAGGTCCCTCTCTCTTTTAACTTGAACCACAGATACAGAAACTACAGTGTGATACAAAGAAAGTAAGCTCACGTCGTGTTTATTGTATAAATCTTAAGCCGGGTCATACTCAAAGGCCAGTTGGTAGAGAATGTCGCATGGCATTAATCTCACAAGAGTGTAGAACTGTAAAAAAACTCTCTTTCTCTCTCTCTCTCTCTTTCTTTTAACTTGGACCACAGATAGAGAAACTACAGTGTGATACAAAGAAAGTAAGCTCACGTCGTGTTTATTGTATAAATCTTATGCGGACGGGTAGTAACTTGGTAATCTTGCTCTTATTTTGGAGTCTTTCCAGCTATGCTTCTAACAGTTTTCAGCACTGATTGTTGACAGATTTTTATTTAGGGTTGTTTTACGAAGTTTTGGAATTTATTGTACGATGACACGAGTAATGAGAGGTTTTCCGATTGGGTCCATGAGGCTCGCTAGATGACGCTCTATGGAGGGGGCATTTTTTTAATGTCACTAAGGCTGGTAGCAAGAGCCGTAAAATTGCCAACGTTTAGTGTTGCTGTTTGTATAACTAAATTCCACGAGAGCCTTTAGATGTGTGAGCGAGATCACGCTATAGAAAACTATGTTTTATTCCTTTTTATCTATGCAATTATTTCATTTTAGAATGCGTGACGCGTGAATTATTATTGAGTGCGTGCGAGAGCCATCCATGAGAATAAAAACGAACTCAAAAAAAACCTCCAATTGACGTGAAAAGAACTTCCAGAGGAACTACTGAGAACAACAGCTTTAACAGCCAGTTAGTCTGACAGATGCTTTGCTATAAGGAACTAAATAATCTTAGGTAGCATTAAAGTACAAATCGAATGACAGTTTTCAAACGGTAATTATCTGAATACCGATTGGATAATTTCCCTGCAGACAGATGACCTATAATATTGTTGGTATTTTGGTATGGGTACACTGCTGCTTCGCTTCGGGTTGTTTGTACTACTCTGCTTCACTATCTGTTCTACCAATAGAGCAAGTAAGAAAAAATTCAAATAGAACATACGGGAAATTTTATTATTACTTGTTCTTTTTATTGGTAGAACAGATGGAAACCACGCCTTTCTTTCATAACTGACACTGCCAGTATCTGACGTGCATCAGACATAAGAAGTTAAAAGGTGTCAATCCACTGGACCTTCGGGGAATAGGACATAAAACGCGTTGCGCAGATGGAGCCACGAGCACACTCCGTAAATAGAAATGCAAAACGAAACGTCATTTTTGAAAATATCTCAATTTTCTCGTTATTTGGATTAATTTCATTTAATTTCTCAAAGCTATAGAAAAGTTGCGATAATATAATGGCATCACATTCATATGACCATTTCAAAATAGCGAAACAAAAAATCTGTTAAAACAGCGTGGCGAGAGTCTGAAGGAATTTGGTGGAAAGGTACGTACTACATGTAAATAAACAATAAACACGTTGATATTTGGCTTTATGTGCTAATTTAGTAATGGAACAGCCTGCCGTCGTCTGTATTTCCCGAAACCTACAACCTTGGGAACTTCAAGGCTAGAGTGAATAGTCATTTACTGGACCCGCATGCTCCATCGTCGACCTCATCGTCGCTTACCATCAGGCGAGATCGTGGTCAAATGCTGGTTAAGTAGACAATAAAAAAATAATTAAATGTAAAGTTTATTAAACAAAAATCTTGTAAAATCATTCAATATTAATCAAAATAATCATTAATTATTTATCAAATTATTGTGATAGAAAACAATAATTTTTTTAGAACATAATACGTCTTATTTTTTAATGTATTTTTGTAACTGTGCTAGTGGCGCCTCTAGTGGTAAAACATTGCAAGATTATCTCCCATTAGACGTAACGCCCAAGATCCATCCTACGTACATAATCAGGCACAAGGGACAGGCTAAAAAATTTAATTATTTAAGGCCTGAATGAGAGTTGAAATGGCCCCATCATAGCTATGCCTTTGAACTTGATAAATATAAAATTCGAATTTGGATAGGTTCCAAAATAAATTGAAAGCCTTTCAGTTATATAATTTTGATTCAATTATAAGTAATACCATTCACATCGTTCTATTGATACCTACATCTTTAATAGTTACATAGACAGATACAGACAAATCGAAACTACAAACGGTTACGCAAACAAAATTCAAAACAGATAAAGGATTGTTTTGATACAGCTCAAAACACAATCGTCATGACATGACAAGTAAATAGTAAGCAGTGTACATCAATCTCCAATAAGTGCTCTGTAAGAGCTGCACTGTGATTAACGATGGTATAATTGCTGAGAACTGGTAAGTGGATGCTTAGCCTCGGACTACACGCGTCCGGTTCCAGACCCGGTTCGGTTCGCTGTAACTAATCACTTGAAATCAACGCTTCGCGATTGGATGGAGCGAACCGAACCGCGGCTGGAACCGGGAGCGTGTAGTCCGAGACTTATACGCGGTGGGAAGTTGTTTGGGGCAGTGCGGCAACTATACCAAAACCATTGAAGCTACTTTAAAAATGTTCTTAGGCTTTTATTGAAATAATTGAATAGTAGTTTTTGCAATTGTCATGTAATTACAACCATTGTAAAATGAGTGCTACTTTGTTATATAAGCGTAGCGAGTATTACAATTGATGGCACGATTGTTACAATGGGTAATTACGTGCAGTTGCATACAATATTTTTATTTATTTATTTTTATTTTATTTTATATGACCATGAATAAATAGTTAAATGCAAACTGCAAAAACGAAAACGCAAACTGCTACTATAATATACTCGTATCTTTCTTCACGGCCCACAGTGGTGGACGTTGTATGAGGCAGCAGAAAAAATAATATTTTGAACGGAAATGTTACGAGAGTTTAAGGCTTGTCACGAAAATGATAATACGATTTTTATTGTCTTATTAATAATAAATACAAAACATACATGATAAGCTGCTGGCTAAGGACGTTGATGGGGCTGCCGAGATACTGTAGTGCATCGGGGATGTTTGCAGAAGCCCGCGTGGATGTTTTCCACGCAATCATCCGAAAGAGAGCTGCATCCCTGATGCACCGTGTACATCGCAGTCCCAGCAGCATCCTGTTGACGTCTGCCCAGTCCCCTGACTTTCCGATCTTGAGGCACTGGATATACCTGAATATCAATGCGAAGTAGTCGTCTAGGGCTTCGTGTTCCATAACCTTGGTCTTGGCCATTACTTAGTCATACCTTTTTACTAATATAGTATTAAGTAATATAATGTACAAACCTTCTTTGTCTGAAATAAATATATTGAATTGAAATTGCATTGCATATAAAAAATAAAGTAAAATTCAAATATCATCAAATAATTATTTAAACTGTAATTGACTACTTTAATTAAAAAAATACAAAAAATATATAATTATAATAATAAAAGTCATTCAAAAAATTGTAACGCCTCGCTTTACTCTTGTAACAAATCTTTTACATCTTCATATAGTGGTAAATGTTTTGTGCTGGACTTGGCTCCATTTTGCTTGATTCAAACAATGAAAAGGTTCAACTATGTATGGCTCTGAAGAAAGTAAGAGCATGTGAAATTCAATTCTTAACTGCCCTTATTAAAGAAGGTATCACAAACCTTTATATTCTCTAGAAAGTTAAAAGCAATGGTATTTTGTTTTGTAAAATCCTTATCATTATCCCAGATCTTTGATGCAGACGTGGACCCCAATTTACACCACACTTGAACTTATCAAAATGGGCACTTCCCTTCCCTTACCCGATCGTTACTTTTTATTATTATTTGTTTTTCTTTTTCTGTGCTTTGTGACAATAGAATGTTTTTGCGTACATTTACATCATTTTGTGTCAGAGTCAGATTGCAGAATATTGTCTGGGGGAATGTCCAATTGCCCATTGATGTCCTTGGCAAAAATCCATTACGAGTGGGTAAGTCATTATAAATAAGTTGGCTATACATGCCCTCTCCTACTAATTCAACACTGAGAAATATGTTTCGTTACATGTAACCATTTTAAATGGGAGTGGGCCGGACACGTGTATCAAATGCATCCGGAGAAATGGGCGAGGGTTTGGAAGAGCCTTGGCCTTTTCTCAGCAGTGGGAGAAACAGGGCTAATAAAAAAAAACATGTAACCAAAGCTTTAACGTGAAAACAGTGACTACAAAACCATTGATAACGTAACGTGTAACCAAAGTTACAATTACCTACAGTGGAACACTTGCTAATTTTAAGAAAATGTTGACTATCTCTGTCTGGGGTCTAGTTACAACTTTTCCACAAAAAAAAAATGTCTTGAGTTTTCATATAAAATGCGAAGAAACTTTTCCCCGACCTTATATTACTCAATGTAGTAGTCTTAGGACAAAATGCCCAATCTTGACAAAATTTTGTTACATATTTCTAAAATTATCAAGGTAGTTTGTTCTATTTTCCTCATGACTGAGTGACAGTCATCAGCAGCCCACTCTAGTCTACTGCTGGACATAGGCCTCTCCCAGGGCGCGCTATAGAGACCGATCTTCGGCTCTTCTCATCCAGTCGTTGCCAGCCACCTTGCTCAGATCGTCGCTTCATCTAGCAGGCGGGCGTCCTACACTACATTTGCGCAAACGCGGTCTCCGCTCCAGAACTCGTCTACCCCAGCGGTGGTCGGTTCTGCGACAGATGTAAAATACAAAGCAAAGTTACTTTCAAGCTTTTTTCTAGTCATTGAAATTGAGCCAATTACCTACAAGAAATCACATGATTATAGTACACTGTACAACATGCTTGTTCTACTCTAACAACGTGTAAACCTTTGAACAATGTAAACAAAGTCGCATTCACACGTTTAGAGTCTCTCAATCGCTATCTTCAAAGTTGGAACGTGACACAGAAGCAACTCGGCAAACAGCATTTGTGCTCTTTCACCTACATCCGGCTTACGGTACAAACGGCTGCAAAAATACCGGTTTTGTACCGGTAAAATAAGGGTGATTTTTATTTAAGTATGCTCTTGTGTTGCTATTTCAAATTGATAGAAAAGATTTGAAGTTATTCTTATTTTGCCTTGCTGTGTCATAGTCCATTTTTTTATGTATTATATACGAGTAAGCATACGGGCAAACGGGCCGCCTTTGTAGTAAGCGTTTACCGGTCCATCCTCATATTATTAGAGGGTTTTCGATGAGCTGCTAACTTGAAGACTTGACGGAGTGTCTTATGTAATTACGCTGGCTCTCTTACTCTTACCCTTCAAACCGAAATACAGCAATGCAATCATTGCTGCTTTTTCGGTAGAAATAAGTAAAAAGGTGGTACCACCTCCAGACTGAATTTGCACAGAGTTAATTATGCCACCAGTACACCCTGGACAGTTGATTTAATTTTGTGGCTTTATTTTGGTCTTTATAAGGAAAAACAATTTTATTTTGAAATATTACCGTGTTAACGGAATATTGGCTGTATATTTCAACGTATATGACCAGCTCGTATACGTTGAAATGTATATAGGTGCCCTCTTTTACAGTCTCATTGTCACCGTTTACCAGTACAATACCGATTAACTTCGGATACCGTTACCAAACCCTATACAAACTTTGTCCAGAGTGACCACGTCCTTTGTTTTATTCGCATTATTCGGTAACACTCTAACACTACTAACAAGTTTTAAGTAGTTTCGAGCGTTTTCATGAATTTCCAAGTATTTGTAAGGAGATTTCTCACAATGAAAACGGGGTGCTTTCTGGTTACACCAATATCATTGTAAGTTATATCAGATTCATGGGTATATATACACATAGTATGACTATGACTCCAGTCACAGTAAAGTAAAAGTAAAAGTAAAATACACTTTATTGCTCAAATAGAAAACAACAAACAAAAGATAGAAAAGGAAATACTGAAAACTTGAAATATTGAAAAAAAAAATTCGTTTACAAAATATTAATGAACATTTCACATTAATCTATAACTTCCACACTAGGCGTTGCCTGTGTCGTGGAGATTACATACACACACTGACCACTTTACATTATTATGTGTCAATTTAACATTACATTCCAGAATTAAAAGAAAAATTACAACTTAAGTTTAAAAGATCATATGTATATGTATTATTTAAAAGATTATATATTCTATTATAAATTTATAAAATATATTAATATATACATTTATATATCTAGGTATATTCATTTAATGTATATTAATAATATTAAAGCTAATTATGTACATAAATGCTTTAATTACACAAACGTCCCCTAGATAAGACTGCCAAACATATTTTTTTAATTTTTAATTTCAAATAGCCTTTCAGTTTCGTCATAGGACAGTTCCAGTAACCAATTACGAACGAGAGTTTTTGCTTGACTCATTGGAAGTTCCTGAATAACACAGGCCCTTACAACTTTATTATAAAGAAATGGGTGAAGGAAAGCACCAAAACGTTGTGCGAATCCAGTTTTCACAGAAGGCCACTGTATTTTGTACACTCTTCTCTTAAGCAATTTGCTGTATTCGGCCGATGCTATGGTAGTCCTGTGTGCGCTCATTGATGCGTATGTTCAAATAGTGAAGTACAATTTACTATCTGTATAAATACCAGACCAATATTATATATCAGTAGTATAGTAGGTTCCACGCTTTTCCAAAGCAACTGGAAGGAACCGGAGCACAGCAATATAAGCATTGTATATTGCTGCATGATTGCTGCAGCGTAATTACCGGTACATGAGGCACTCCATCTAAATTCACTGGTCTTTGCTGAGGGTCGTGATCATTCTAAGGAATTAATCACATAGAACGACTCTCGTGCCAGATTTAATGGGGTGGTTTGCCATTGCCTTCCCCATCAACGACCATCAGGGGTCAATTTGAAAATCGTGCATTTTATAGTAATTGAAATGAGGAGTCATATAACACTCTTTGAGTGCAGTACAGCACACTTAGAGTGCAGTACAGCACACTTAGAGTGCAGTACAAGACACTTAGAGTGCAGTGCAACACACTTAGAGTGCAGTACAACACACTTAGAGTGCAGTACAACACACTTAGAGTGCAGTACAACACACTTAGAGTGCAGTACAACACACTTAGAGTGCAGTACAACAATGAGTTTGGTTTCAGAGCGATGATGGGCTTGCCGTGGCGGTGTTAGAGCGTCTGGCATGTTCGCCGAGAACAGGGTGGACGACTTCTATGCGATAATACGCTAAATGAAGGCTGCGTTCAATGATAGAATTTCAAAATGTAGAAATGTTATTACCAGGGCCATATTCAATACATAATACTCGTACATGTATGACTTAAATGTTCTAAGTTAATGATCTGAATGTTTTTAGAGACAATTTATTCATTTTTGTATAAGTTTAACCTAATCTAATTTAATTTAATGATGCAATTTGATTTATATTAATTTCATATATTAGTTTTATAAGTAATTTAAATTAATTGCAGTCCCGGGAAATAGCCAAGCGCCTCGTAGATACATCTCGGGACCAGAAGGCTGGCCTCTACGAGCACTTTGTTCAGCGTATAAGCCTCGCTATACAGCGGGGCAACGCCGCCAGCCTCCTCGGGACACTCCCTGCAGGGAGCGACCTGGGCCAGGTCTTTTACTTGTAAAATAGTTAGGTATTTTGTAGTTTTAGCTTAAGTATGTATTTTAGTGTTATTTTAGTATTAATTTATTTTGAATAAACCATACTACAGTCTTATATTGGTATAATCAACTAATACAATTGTAAAATTGTACCTATTATGACGCCTGCCTGAATAAAGAATTTATTTATTTATTTATTACGATGGCAGTTCTTCTATTGTACTCACATGCTCATTTTCTTTAGTTATTGGTCTTTCAATTGCTTTTCCTTACTCTCAAATGTTGATCAAAGTTGATCACAACTATCAAATCCTAAGTCAACAGTATGACCAGTGAAGTGTACAGAAACTTATGTTACTTTCAGAATATTATATACGAGGGTATACGAGAAAATTGTCCAACTTCGCGCATAAATTCATCATTCTCCATAGAAACATGTTACGGAAGAAGCTTTTTAAAAACAACTTTTTTAGAAGAGTTTCTGGATGTTTCTTACAAATATTTTCATGTTGCTGTGCGTCGAATTTCATTCGTTATAACTTCCTTAAGGTCATAATTTTCATAAATATTTTTTTTAGTATAACTAATGTAGCCCTACACTGTTTAATGACAATTATAATATAATATAACACTAAAATAATACTAAAGCTAAAACTAAACTAAGACTAAGAAAGCTAAAGATAAAAAATTTGGGTTAAGTCCCCCACATCCGACAGTGTACCCAAGAGACTGGCTGCGTTGCCCCGTTGGATAGCTAAGCTAATCCGCTGGGAGAAATAGGAGCCAGATCTTGGGTCTTTTGACGCGTCGACCAGGAGCTTTGCGAGGTCCTTGAAGACGCGGTGCGCTCCCGGGCCCCAGGGTCCCAATGTTTCAACCCCAAACGGCTCAAATATGTATGTCTCACCCAGATTGGTATATTTGCGCCGTTTGAGGGTTTCTGCAGCAGCGGCCGCAGAGCCGGCTCTATAAGAAGTGGCTGGAAGGTGATACGGGGCAAGGGTGTCGACGCAGGTGGCGTCCCACACCAAAGGCCGTCCCATCTTCCAAGGTACGAGGGTCATTCCGTCGGGCCTCTTGCCATCGTCGCGCGTCAGTCCGTTCGGTTCAAGAACAGCAGGCGCTCCGGCGGAGGAAAGTGCTCGGTGTATGATGTCGTTGAGCTCGGCATGGCGGGGAATGCGACCGGCGCTTCTGCAGCAAGAGAGACCATGGTGCCCGAGCTGGTTGACGGCTGCGCCGCAGCGGCAGAGGTGGGGGACGTTGCATGCAGCGCCGAGACTAAGGCATACGGCGAGACGAAATGTATAACTAATTAATTAATTAATTATTATTTTAAATTATTTTAAATGATGTTAGTTATTCTTAAAAAAATCAAAGTTATTATACCTATCTGAGTATTATTTCCAATATAAATAATCTGAAATCCTATCGTGATTAATTTATAATTTAATCACGATAGGATATTTGATGTACATATTTGATGTATCGTTTCTTTTTCAACCGAGTACATAAATGACGTGGTCGTACATATGTATCTGAAAAAAATAATTCTTTGTCACATATATTCACGACATTTTCACATTATTGAGATGAGTTCCTAGATTCTCTTTGTATTAAGTACAACAATGTTACAACCAAATAAGTCTTTCCCGATTCCCAGCCCACAAATAAAACCGTGTTTACACCGCCGTTTTACCCTGGTTTAATTGAATATATTTTGTGCGTGAATCGCGAATTAGCTCGCTTGACGAACTCTATTGATTCGCCGGCGTGATGTGAATGTAAAATGTTGCGAATTAGTGACGATTCCATGATAGGCTTCCGTGAATTACTGTGCTTTAAACAGAACAATATGACATATAAATTATAAGATAACCTGAGATTTTGATTACAAAAGGATACTGATCGAAATGCAATTCCCTTTCTTAATGAATACAAGTAGAAGATTTTGAAATTTGCTCGCTAGAAACATTTTATTATCTTATCTTATGTTAGGGGGCCGGGAATAATCCAGCGGCACTTCGACCCTTGAGGATCTTTTGTGCCTACCCCATTTTACACACTGGTTATCTCAGTGTGTAGGTTTCCTCACGATGTTTTCCTTCACCGTTAGAGCAGTCGGTAAATGAAATGAAATACATTTATTTGTCCGATTTTTGGTTACAAATTAGGTGTTACGTATGACAATTTAAGGCCGTGCAAAAATCTGCTATTTCTAGCGTACAAATACTTAAGTAATCCTTAATTAATATTTGTTATGGCATTGGCATTGCACGGTTTCGAACCCGTACCTCCCGCATGGAAGTCCGGTGTCCTAGCCACTAGGCCACCGACGTTCAAAAAAAAGTTTTATTAAATACCTGAAGATGTGTAAACGAAACCGGTCATAATTAATAAAATACAATAAAGACCCGTGAAACAGTATATTATTTAAGTCTAATCATTTTAGTTTTATATTTTCTCCCTTGGCTCGCGGACTCTAGAGGACAGGTCGCTACTAGTACGATTTATGTGGCCATAATTAATTCGTCATCTTTCTCTTCTCTAAAATCAAACCAGAGAATCTCTCTCCAACTTCCTACCTAGCGGTTCTGAAGCTCTGTTACGCCAACATTCCAATGCAAAAGTTCTGCATAACCCTTCCAACTTTTTATAATAACACCGGACGTAACGCAGCGCAGTGCATAATCTAATTTCCTTTTTTTCGCGTGACTTCAACGGGCAATGGTTTTTACGTTTTTACAGCCATTGCGGTACTGTCTGCCCTGGAAGATTGCGTTCGCTGAAACGTTTATGAAAACGTAAAAACAGCGAAAAAAGTGCTTTTATCGTACGTTCAATGTGCCTTTTGACAATAACCCGCATGATAGAGTTTCACACGCGCTTTAAAACTAGGTTTTAGAGTGCTTTGTATTGGAAAGGTATCATTTGGTTTTGTGAGTTTTCAATTTGTTTGTGGACTAGTCTTTGAAACGAGTCCTATTTATCTGATATATTTGAATCAAAAAATGTAACTAGTGTTTTTATAGATTTTCCTTTACAAATATATCTGTGTTTTTATTAGTTTTGTGACATTTCATTTCATCTTGCAAGTAGCTTTACTTAAGATGGTCCGATAGAGTAATTTAAAATGACTCTTTTTTCTTATTAATGTAAGAGGACATTTGCTTTATAATTTTGTTGCATTTTGCTACAAAGGTAAGTTTATTTAAGTATTATTGTAGGTAAAGAGAACAGACGATCAAACGGGTTACCTGATGGTAAGTTGTCACGCTTATCACTCACTATAATTTATTGGAGGGTTTAGACAAAGATTTGGATTTTTTTGGCAGTGAATCTTATCTTATGATAGCTGGCCGGGAATAACCCAGCGGCACTTCGACCCTTGAGGATCTTTTGTGCCTATCCCATTTTACACACTGGTTATCTCAGTGTGTAGGTTTCCTCACGATGTTTTCCTTCACCGTTAGAGCAGTCGGTACATGTACGTAAGCCTTCGAAAAATTAAAAAAACTCATTGCTTCATGGCATTGCACGGTTTCGTACCCGGACCTCCCGCATGGGAGTCAGGTGTCCTAGCCACTGTGTCACCGACGCTCTTTTCGATGCACTGCCAACCTTGAGGACTCAGAAGGTAATTAACACATCAATGCATGCATTGCTACTTTGCGACAAAAATACCATAAAATAGGACAGTGATAGTTGTGGATAGTTGTGAAAAATCCGACAATGGAAATAAAAGCGAACTGTCGTCTAAAAATAACCAAAAATACAATTTCGCGCGAAGCTTTGAGTCTCTTTTACGACATGAGTAGGTTCCCGCGCAACGCGTTTGTGAATCAGTGTTGCTATAATTAAATTTATTGTGCGAATGTAACTCGAATATAACTGCCGGTTTGTATTATTTACGGTTTTCATATCCGATGCTTTAGACATTTTTATTTACGCCATGGGGAATCTTTATTTGTCTCTTGTGCATCTATTATTAAATATGATACAATGTTGTGTTGATTTGAGGGTGGAAGTTAGTTTCGATTATTTTGGAAGGTTCATCATATGGAAATGTGCATGCATACGGGGATCATGGCTTGCATTAAAAACCAATACGCTAAATAATGAAAATATACAAAGATCATAGCTGAATTCGACACCATCCAGACACCAATATCCAATGTAAGGTTGCCTGTGAACGTATTTTTCATAGCGATCCCCTTAATCTCCTTTTCGTATCTTTGTCCTCTTGGACAGATTTTGGCCAGCCATCGGTCATGGTCCAACAGAATACCAGCACTGTTGGCATTTTTATCTGCAGCAATAAGCAGAGTTGAGGCCTTATTTACAACAACAGCAGGCCATCAGACATGATTTAGATATGTATACCTTTGACTACATAATTATTTTATCATAATTATAACTGTTTCGGTCATTGCTGTGTGTGAAATAAACATATTACTTACTTACTTACTTTACTTACTTAACGCAGATTGTAAAATTATCTGTGGCACCCTCTTGACAGCTTTATTAACTCCTTAGTTCACAACACGAATATTTATCATATTCTACTCGTCACAGAATTCCTAATTCCTTTTGTAAAGAAATACTCTAATAATGGGGACATTAATATGCTGATGAAGAAGATGATAAAAACTCAGAACTTCAGCCGTTTGGATAACAATTTCACGACTGTAAAGCTGGTAATTTCGATAATGAATTTCGCACCTAGAAAGCTCTCTCAGCGTAATGATTCCGCGATTTTCCAACCGACACAAAAGCTTGCAAAAAAGGGAACGAGAAAAAAATACGGATACGAATTGAAAACAATTACGAAGAAGCAAGTTTCGCGTGATAACGACCCAGGAGCGACTTTTGTCAAAGTAGAAAAAAGAAAAAGGGAATTTTAAGCTTTCCTTTTGCTTTGCTTGATTCGGAAAGCTCCGAGATCTTTGTCATTGAAGTGGACACAGCAGACAAACAAACAATTTTGAATATTTTAAGAGCTTTGTATGCGGAGGTTAACAATTTTACGGTCGGTATTGAAAATGATACAAATACTTACAATTTTGAAAATCAAAAGTTTTTTTTTTGTTCATAATGGGTACACTAGGCATAATGGAGCTTATACCCTCAGAAATCTGAGTGAAACTGACCCGTTGTAGTAATACAAGGGTAACAAAAAAACCCTATTATGTCGAAAGGAGGGTGTTCAGTATCCATAACTGAACGTCTTTCACTTTGGGGCCAAATCTAAAATCGCGAAAAAAATCAGCTTTCTCACACATTTCAGTCGTGTAGCTATTGAACTTTTGTATGGAACTCTATACTTTTGTACGGCTGTATACTATAATGCCATGGGTGAAAAAAAAGTTCCTTCCTTCATTATAGGAGGTTTTCCGTTACAATCTGTATTTTGAATATTATAAACGAGAGCAGAAACTCTTATATCGAGGCAAACTAAATTGACTGTCAGCCTTAAAAGCGTTTATCGGTCGCCGTCGTTTAATTCTAGTGAAAGCCTTAGAGGTGTTGATAATATTAGCAAATATAACTTGATAATTGATGCCAAGAATATTCAATAAATTCGTATTCGGGCTTTCCCAGTTTTCCTTCTCGATAACAATACTTGACATGCAGTTGCAAATAATTTATTAACTGTGGAAGCTTATGAACGGCTTTTGATTTTATATATGCATATGTAACTTGTAAATAAGGCTGTAAGCTACCCAAATAAAAATATATAAAAAATAGACAGACCTCCACGGAGAAACTTTTAAAGGTAACACAATATTAATTTTTTTTAAACACATACACACACACCCTCCCTTTTACACTCGCACCTTCTTACACAAACTCACACGCATACACACACGCCTTCTTACATAAACACATAAACCCACACACACACACCACACCACACACACAAACACACACACTACAAACACACACACAACAACACACACACACACACACAAACACACACATTCCCACCACCCCTTGTAAAGTAACTTGTTGCTCACTAATTTTATTTAGTTTAATATAACCTATGCTTAAGTTCCTACTGGTGTATGGAGTGTGGATACTTTGTCATCTTACCGCACAAATCAACTTATTCTTATTCCCCACAAACTGATCCCGTGCGCGAGTTAATCGCAATAATCCCACGTACTTTGTGCCTGAACTGAAGACCTTGGGAGCTCCCAGGCGGTTCTGCTGGACAAACTATTACAGATGTATCAAGTTTTAGTATTTTTTGATTAAATACAGGATAAGACCAATATTGTATTTGTATACAACTTTCAAGTTCCTAGATAATAATACCGTTCATGTCATAAAAAATCATTCCAAATTCTTTTGTACTAATTTCGCATCAAAATATATAAGCTGTTTCTCTGACACACACTAAATCTTCCACTTGATAGGAGTAGATAGTTTAAGACAAATTAGAGTCTCAAAAGACATTTTTATTTCTTGAAACCGAAACCAGTTCGTACGCAGTCTTTCAAATTTGAAAAACTGTTAACCCGAAACCAGTTCGAGTGCCAGTGCATCTCGATAATGTAATGTAAATCTACATCTAATACAACATACATACAATACAACACACACATACGCGCACACACACACACACACACACACACACACACATGCACACACACACACACACAACTCTCACTTTTTACCTTCTTTAAGCCCAGAGAGGATCTTTAATATTACTTATATTATTTTACTTGCCTTAATATTATTAGTTATTATTATTGTTTATTTTATTTTTTTTGTTTCTATTTTTGATTAAATATTTAAATATACTTCTGTAAACAAATTGAGTTTAGACAATGGCTGAATTGTAAGAGCCTTGGAGGAGGGGCACTGTATGCTGAAATACATGTTACACCTAGTTCGGCAACAGTGGCTTAAAATAGTTTTAGTGACATAGCCTAATATAGTTTATTTAACAAATCTGTAACACTTTTAAGAAATAAAATTTATTTATTTATTTATTATTTATTTATTAATGAAAAGTTTAAGTTCCATCTCATTGGGCAGAACGAACGGTCTACCCATTTTCTGCATTATATTATTTTGAATTTCAACGTAACGTTTCAGGGTACTCCACGGAATATCACTTTGTATGTCGGCAAAGTAAGTACTGTTTCCTTCTTCACTATGTCGTAAGCCTTACTCAGTAAGAAGAAGTAAGAAGAAGTAAGAAGAAGAAACAAGATTCAAAAATAAAATTATAAAAAATACGTAGTTGTTACCTTCTTTTTCTGCATTCTTTTTTACGTTTTTTGTTTTAAAAGTAATTGTTTTAAATTGTTTTTAGTTGCTATTCGTTGTAATTGTTAGTTGTATAAGGTATATTCTTATAAGGTACTAGACCTATATTGTAATGTTATACCTAAGTAATTACCCGATGTTTTAGTGAATGCTGTGTATGCCTTTAATTGGAACATATATCAGTAAAAGTACAATTTTATTAAGATTATTTGAAATGTGAAATATATGTGCTGTTGGCATACCTAAATAAATAAAATAAAAAATAAAGTTAGTTAGAGTCATATTTTCTATACTTCTTCGTTTCTTCGTCCATTATTTACTGCAAACAATACAGCCAAATTTTTTTACAGGTATATTGGTGACAAAAAAAGTCCATACAGGTAAATTGGTGATATTTTTTTTCTTCAAATCATAAATCACAAATACAAATACAAATATACTTTACTGCACACCCGGGACATAAACAAAACATACAACATAAAGAGAGGTACAATACAATGTGCAGAAGGCGGCCGCGGTCGCTTTAAGCGATATCTTCCAGGCAACCTTCAGGTGATGGAAAAATCATAAAATATATAATATACGGGTGCAAAAGGCGTATGAAATAGATACTACCCTCAAATAAATAAATAATAAAAATAATTTAAAAAAATATATATGCAAACCTTTGCAAGCTGCCAAGCAGTAGTAATAATATTACATAAATACTATAATATATACAGAAATATAATACTTATCTTATCTTTGGATGGGGGCCGGGGATCCCAGCGACACTTCGACCCATGGGGATCTTTTGTGTTCAACCCCTTGAACCTATCCCTTGACCACATCACCGAATATGTCGTGCATGAGCAAGACTATGCGTCTTAGTGGGAGGGATTTGAATTCCCTTGGGTCCGGATAGGCAGAGCCTAGCAGACCCATCCTTTTTGCCGCGAAAGCGTCACATTCACATAGGAGATGTGAAAAATATAATACTTAATATATAATCAAAAATATAATAAATAAATAAATAACACACATCATATGCTAAAATGAAACTGCATTAGAACAATTAGGCAGTGTATCCACACTGCAAGTCGTAGTGTTGACGAAGGAGATTTTTACATATTGGCAGTGATTTGGCCTGCCTGATAAGTTTCAATTCTTGATAACACAAGCCTTATAATGATGTATATCTATGTAGTTTTACAATTAACGCTAAATTATAATAGAATTTTAAAATGATCCACTACAAAATTAATATTCAAAAATAACAAAATAGCTAAGAAAATACGTTAACAACCTAAGATACTACGACTAAATAAAAGCACAGAACATAATAACTACAACTTTAAATAAAGATCGACATATTATCGATAAACTGTACAAAGTTTCAATCGCTTACATATAATAGTTCTTTTTTTTAAGTAAAAACAAAACAAATATCACGATCGCACAGAAAAAATGGCTGCCAATTGAACTGTCAACAAAATATAAGTTTCAATGCAAAACGCAATCATTGGAAGAGCGCAATGATTGATATATGTCCGTCATTTTCACTCTTGTGGCAATGCGATCGTGCTATCGAAACAAAAAAGAGAAGTTAAAATATATCACCAAAATACCTGCCTTTACTAATAACTTTCAATTTCTTATGTTTATTTTACACATAAAACAATCACCCCCCTTATATTTTCGAAAACGAACTATCAGTATTCTTCTATAAATATAGTTTTATTATTTATTTATTTTATTTATTGAAAATCTACATAATTTCATTCAAAAAATTTACATTCACAGTGTAACAAAAACCAATATAGGTTTGTTAAGAACACTGGCAGACCGTCGACGGTCGCATTATATTTGTGAGTGTGTGAAGAACAGCACTGTGCTTGTGCATTTCCAGTGCTAGTGCACTGCTTCGGCAAGGAATCACGTTTATTCCCTTGTGTGCGTTATCGGACAGTACTGCACAGTAGTGTCCGTATGCTGTGCCCCACACAGTCACGGGTACGCTGCTCATCACAGGATGTTACCATTTCGAAAAAGTTTAATTAAATATTTTTAGTGATAAATTACATGTTTTTTAATAATTGTTAGTGGTTATAATTCTAAATTACCTACAGTTCTAATGTTTGTACAAAGTACCTATTGTTTAATTTTGTTTTTGATATTCTTACTATTAATTTCAGTCTTCAGTTTTTCTGGAAATTCGTTTATTAAACATGGTATTATATATTTTAATATTTGTTTTCCATAGTGGTAGAAAGGTAAACAATAAATAATTCATTCCAGTTTAAAATAACGCAATCCATAAAATTACGCTTGAATTTACGACCGAAGCCAAAGAATGAAAGTGTCAGACCCTAGTCTAAGAAGAACAATGGGGTTAAACCCAGACCCCATGAAAGTCGGGGCCCGACGAGGTGATCGTTATCGCCTTTTTACCTTTTGTTATGTTAGCAAAAAGTCATTTATCGGGCGACTTCGCGCTTTTCCCGGGCCCTTCGACGAGGCTACGTTGTGTAAAATAGCTGAGATTTTGATAGTAAATGTTGACGATAAATCGCTGATAATATTTTATATGAGCCTATGCATTTTATAAAAGGAAAGCAGACGATGAAAAAGGCCATCTGATGGTAAGTGGTCATAGTCGTTGAGAATAGACATCTTTTTTGTTTGTTATTGACTACTAAACCCGCATTTGACCTCAAATCTCGCCTGATCTGGTGGAGCATGCGGGTCCTGTAAATGCCTTATCACTCTGGCCTTGAAGATCCCAAGGTTGTAGGAAATACAGACGCCGGCAGGCTGTTCTCATCTCACTATGGAGTTACGAGTATTACAGTATTTTCGATGCGCTGGTAACCTGGAGGACTGCGAAGAAGTGCCTCATACGCTGGCTCTCTTATCATTCAAACCGAAACATAAATGGTCGAAATAGGCGAAAGGGTGGTTCTGAACGATTTAAGTAAGTATACGTAATTCACATAACTTACCTATCTTCGGGATTAGGTTGTTTATTCGGTGTGTTACTCGTGGATTGTTTCATTACCTTCATTGTCCCACCATTACTCGTAGTCCCACTAGCCTGAAAATGCAGGTTCGTGGTCCCACTTCATAGTGGGACTAACAGTAATATAGAAATTAAAAGAAATGAAATTTTAAACGTTTATTTAGCACTGTAAACACCAGAATATAGAACACAATACAGAAGTATACAAAGTTTAATACATGCAGCACAGAACATCTAATAATTGTAGATTACGGCTCGTGTCCCACTCTATTTTTATTTCCAATTCAATTGATGGTGATACGAGTACATGGAGAGGCGGGCAGTACTTCTGATACGACAAAAGATGCTCCATTATTTTTCGCTTTCATGAGCAACAAAAAGGAAAACTCATATCTCGAACCAAGGGCAACTGCATTACGGCTGACTGATGATCCCACCAGCTAGTGGGACCACGAGCCCATTATATCGAGATACTGTGCCACTAGTGGGTCAAATTAGTGGGGTCACTCAGTCATAGCAATAAATTGTAAAATCAACTCGTCGTAAAATCAAGTCGGGGGATGAGTCGAGTCTGTGAGAATCAGTCGAGAACCAGTGGTAAACCCTAGCTTACTGTATCCAATATCCGTTGTATCTCTATCAATATTGAACTAAGTGATTAACTAAATCTATTGGGAAAATTCAAATAAGAAGAGATTCGCCGAATCAAATTAATTAATAAAGGTTTTTCAACTCCAATATAGAATTGATCAATATCAATCTTTTGTCGCGTTATACTATGGACGACATCAGGCTATAGGTACCTACCCTGTAGAACTTTGTCGCTTTACAATGTTTGACAAATTCATACAACTGTCAAAGAATCATAACAAAAACTTATTGCGACAGTGTTCCAACAGTATACTACCGCTACTACATTCAATACAACGCAGCGATAATAATCACCTATTACTCGCACAACTGTGTGTGAGAGAGAAATACGCTAGGGCTGCCGCCGCGCGGTCGTGCAGACGAAACTTGTAAGTCTTGTTTAAATTTTTACCTATAAATATCAAATAAAATTCTGATTTTTTTTATTTTCAAATTATGGTATTTATGGTAACTTGAGTTGAAAAATCAAATTATAATACTATTAAGAATTTATGTAGATGTAGGCAAGGTAGGTGTGTTTGAGGTTACAAAACATGAATTACTGCTCAAAAGTGACTCATTATAATAATTTAGTAAATAAATTTAAAACCAAACGTGAATGCACGCGGTGACACTCAGAGACAGCGTACTATTACTGATCGAACTCACAATCTGCGGGGAACTTGAATCAGGTGGGCGGCATATGGGAATATCTTTGAATGCAGTTTTAAATAGCTCCAAAAACTAGGGAAGGCCTCCTAAGACCATTTTCACGTAGCTCCAACGGATCTGGTAGCTGCCCTGTGTGGTGGTGAGTGGGTGTTTACATATATCTGGAATAAATCTATTAATTACTCGTAGATCTAGACTTGATTACTTTGATACTGAAAAATATTGTTACCAATTAGTTGAGTCTTATGGACGCACACTGAACCTTACATATACCCCCCCCCCCCCTAACACACATCACACACACACACACACACCATCTCACGCTCACCCCCTCACACACACACACCCTCGCACACTCCATCACCCTCCCCCCTTTTTATTTAATTAATTGCATAACCTTATTATGTCATCATAATTTAGATATATCGGAAGAGACTGCCCCCCACAATACTGGGTATCCTAGTGTGGGAGCCAGGGAAATCTGAGAAAATGTAAAAGTTACTGTCAGCATGCATAAATTTTTATTTAATTTTATTTTTTACTAGCATAAATCTCAAAGCGTATAGGAAGTGTATCAGTTTATTTGCTGTACTTTAACTACTACATTCCCTTCGCTGAAATGTCGTTTCTAACGAAATTCCTAAGTCAATTTGAATTTGCAAACAAAATGTAGCTATTAGACTGGTAAGCTAGAGTATTACGCCGCTATTCCCTGGGTATTGCACTCTTGCAGCGTCGTCTAAATCGTATTTTAGAGAAATTTCTAAATTGCCTTCCCGAAAGCCTGAGTTGCTATTTTAAACTGCAAAGCTACAAGTATGTTAAGATATTTTTGTCGTTCTTATAATTAGTATATTTAAAAAACGTGTTATGTTATGAGATTACGTACACAATTTGTACCTATTAAATTATGAAAACTGTAACTGTACTTTTTTGATGTATTATGTCTGTACATCTGGGTCGAATATCTGTGATACTCGCCGGTAAATAAACTTGTATAACAATACCTGGAAGCCAATTCTCGCAGAGTTCGACATACAAAAGTCAGCGGTACGAACGTCTTGTCACGCTCACATTTAATGTGAGCGAATGAGATAAGACTAATGTCGAATTCGACATTCCACCTGCAAGAATCGCCTTCCTAGTTACTGTCTTCCGAATAGCATTATAATGCGTACATTACCTTTCTTCAGGATGAGAAAATCTTGTGATCCGTGTAGTTTCTGGTTGTGGGACGTGATATGGACTAGCTGAAGAGTTGTAATCCAGATTTTGTAGGTACACTGAACTTAAGCCGGCCGGCACACTTGTCCCAAAGAATAGATTTAGTTGTCTTACATCTTTGCATATATATACCACAGCCACGGATACGTATTACTCTTATTTCATAAGTTTTAAGGTACACAACGGATTATTTTGTTGTAATTTCTCCAAATTGATCTTTTCACATTTGTAGAGTCGAGACGAAAATCAAGATGGCGATTGAAGCAAAAAAAAATTAATTTCCATTTCCGATCTTCTGTCTTCATGTTGGCAGTACTCAGGCGCGTCGATTATAAATCGAGCGTTGCCATTGGTCAACAGTAACAGGTTGTCAAACATTACTACCATACTAAATTGCCTTCCCGAAAGCCTGAGTTGCTATTTTAAACTGCTAAGCTACAAGTATGTTAAGATATTTTTTTCGTTCTTATAGTTAGTTTATTAAAAAAACATGTGTTATATTATGAGTTTACGTACACAATATGTAGGTACGAGTAACTATTCAATTTTTAAATTTTGAAAATTAGACTTTTCGTGACCATGACAAATGCAACTGTCTCAAAACGTTTACTAAAAATAAATACAGCATTATTCGGTGGCACAGTGGCTAGGACACCGTTCGAAACCGTGCAGAACCATGTACCAATGAGTTTTTCGTATTTATGGAAGACTTACGTACATTTACCGACTGCTCTAACGGTGAAGGAAAACATCGTGAGGAAACCTGCACACTGGGATGACCAGTGTGTGAAATGGGGAAGGCAATGGCAAACCACCCCATTAAATCTGCCACAAGAGTCATTCTATGTGCTTAATTCCTTAGAATGATCACGACCCTCAGCAATGAGGAATACGACTTAGAAGAAGAAGGTTGTTAGCATACTTTACCTATATTGTTGACTATGTATTATCACAGAGTCATAGATGTGAGTTACTTACACGGGTTACACCTTACATTCCCCCTGCTCTTTCAATATTTTTACCACAACTATTTCACACTTTACAGCCTGGGGGTAGGCACAAAAGATCCTCAAGGGTCGAAGTGCCGCTGGATTATTCCCGGCCCCCTATCATAAGATAAGATAAGACACGGATAAATACCGACGCGATTAACCCGTGTATTAAAAGGAACCAAGCTTCAGTAGTTTTAAAAAAAACACATACTTTATTTGTTTTCAAAAAAGTACCTCATTAAAAAAAAACATCAAAAAAATGAGCACATTTCATATTAAGTGAGCACATTTCATATTAAGTGAAATATAAAGTGAGCACATTTCATATTAAGTGAAATATAAAGTTTCCCAAGAAATCCCGTTCTCGGACAATTTGATACAATTTAAGCATACGTCATAATCGTAACATATTTCATTTAGGAGAGCTTGCACAACGCGAGCTGAAGTCTAGGACGTTATTAGACTCCCTACTATAGCTGTTCGAGTGAGTTTTGTGTGAGAACTGACAAATGTGAGAATAGATGATAGATAGATTACATTATTATTATTATTAATAGATTACTATGCCTACGGCGCCTCGTATTTACGACTATCGAATAACTCCGCTAATTCCTCAATGAATTGTATTTATATTTTATTGTCTACTTTTGAAAATAGTAAATAGGTACGTACGACTGATTTTTACTGGCGCACAAGCCCTGAGACTTATGCCAGATGTTTGGGCCAGAACTGGTGGTTTTTTGGTCAATGTGTAGTGTGTGCTCTATGCTCGCCTTAAAACCGCGCGCCACTGGCCATGGAACGAGTGAATGTACGGAAGACAAGACCGAACCACAATGAAATCGCGTGTCCGCCATATTGAACGAGAAGAGCAAAATCAATGGCAGTCGTTCAATGAAGGCTCCTGCGTAAACACGTACCTGGTTGAGGCGCAGTTCCCGCGCTTTTTCGCTTTGAAGAAAACGTCATTATTTTATGTGAATTTAAGATATTGTTTGTGCTATTTGTGTGTGTACGCTTACTAACATTTAGTTATGGAACTAACCAATAATACGACTCCTGTATATTGACTAATCTCCGCAAGATCCGCTTCAGCTTTGGTGATGGCATGGCATGGCATGGTCTAGACTGCGCATAACTGACTATTCAGGTGAGCTAGAGTTTCATATTGCTTAGTGACAGGAAGAAACCAGCCTGGTGATAGTCTCTGCCTTTAAATTCAGCTCTTTATTTAACACCAGAATTATGTATTAAGACATATAATTAGTTTTATTTAAATAAAGGGAAAAAAAAGATAGATCGAGACTGGAGTTGCTGCCGAGGTTACATATAGTAACTTCATGTAGAGTCTTTCCCATAGTCTTCACCCTTCATGTAGAGTACTAATATTAAGGTTACTTTCTTATGTTGTCTTCATAAAAATGAATGTTTAGCATTCATTTTTAAAATTTATGAATTGTGAAACGTTATGCCATCATCTGCGAGAGTCGAACTCGTGATCATATTTTCTGAAAATATTGTCAGAAATGATGCATTGACCTAAAACTAAGTTCATTTACCTTTTATATTTTATTGTCATTTGGTGATGCAAATTCATCCAGCATATACAGTGGCCAACACAATATCTAAGGCTATAAAATCCATTGGAACTTTGTTGCTTTAACATACCGTCCACAGCAGCTAAATACTGTAATTATTTATTTATTTCTGACAATGCCCATTTACAGCAGATATAAGTTATATTATTATTATTAAATTATATATTGTTATTATTAAAAAAATCTAATTATGATGTAATTAGTCCATTGCATTATAATTTTTCCGAAATGAAATGTAATGACTAAAGACCTATTCTTCGCTTAACAGTGCTAGCTAAGCCAAGCAAAATTTCAATTTAACGCTTTTTGTCTAATGCGTATCATATTATGTTGACGTAACCGCAGTGCACTAAATGTTCCAAATTGTTAAAAATGAATAAATATACAAATACTTAATAAATTCATACTATAGGTTTCCATAGGCTATAACTTGATGTGTCTGCCACTGTACAGAAAGATCAACATTCCCAAAATGTAAACCGAGATTCTTAATTAATCCATATTGCGCAGAAGCCCGACCCATTGAAATGAAAGCAGCTAAATGAACTCAGCTCTAATTCGTTACTTGTTACGCCAACTTGTTTATGGCAGTGGGAATTAGAAGTAAGTACAAAAAAATCACGATCCGTTCTCGAAACGAAACGAAAGTAGAATAACAAATGGTAGTGGAACTCTAAGCTAGAGCTTTGCGAATGACGTCAAGCTATCGTACTTTGTATGGTATATTTAATTTACTAAACAATGTTTGCTTTAATTAAAGGTGTTTATTGAAAGCGAATTTCACTTGGCACCCTACTTTGTAAATAAATGTGCAAGTAAAACTGGTAGAACAGAAAATTCGCAACAATTTCGAAATAAAGTAAAAAAGAGGTTGATGCAAAACATGGTTGATTAAAACTGTCTTATAATTGTCTGTCTTATTCACAATCTGGATGTGCTCTGTAATCTTATGCGTCTACTGTTAACTACCATCCACAGACACCACGTAAATACACACGCACCATGCCATCACCCTCCCACACACTCAGTATCTCACATACACACTAATATCCTCATTCATAAAAACAAACACATTCATACAACACAACACAACACGCACACACTGTTGCTTTCTTCGTCCGTGCAGTCACTGAGGGGCCAGCTGAAAATCAGCGCTGTGGCTTGCCTCAGCATTATGCTGAGCTGGTGTACCCTTGTTGGCACGGTACCACACCGGATGTTTTGTGCTGCATGTATTAATCTTTGTATACTTCTGTATTGTGTTCTATATGCTGGTGTTTACAGTGTTAAATAAACGTTTTCAATTTCAATTTATAAGGCAGAACTACCAAATAATACAACCAAACCTTAGGTTTTAGATCATCATCAGCAGCAGCCTATTAATGTCCCTACTGTTGGGGCACATGCCTCCCCTTGAACAAGGGAGTTATGGGCCACGATCCAACGAGCAGGCCCAGTGCTGATTGCTAGATTTCACACGCCTTTGGATTTTTTTTATTTCCTCAGACATGCAGGTTTCCTCACGTTTTCCTTCACCGTTAGAGCAGTCGGTAAACGTACATAAGTCTTCGGAAAAAATTCGAAAAACTCATTGGTACTTCATGGTTTCGAACCCGGACCTCCGGAGTTCTCCGAGTCTTAGCCACCAGGCCACGCTTTAGGGTTTCGATAATAATATAATCTTTTTATTACATAATATAAAGAGAGCAGACGAGCAATTGGGACATCTGATAATGTGGTCACCGTCACCCTTAGATCTCACCTTTCTATTTATAAAGTTATTAGAGGGTCATCAGCAGCCTACTCTAGTCCTCTGCTGGACATAGGCCTCTCCCAGGGCGCGCCATTGAGCCCGATCTTCGGCTCTTCTCATCCAGTCGCTGCCAGCCACCTTGCGCAGACCGTCGCTCCATCTAGCAGGGACGCCCGTCCCACACTACGTTTGCCCAAACGCGGTCTCCACTCCAGAACTCGTCTACCCCAGCGGTTGTCGGTTCTGCGACAGATGTGACCGGCCCACTGCCACTTCAGCTTGCTAATCTTATGAGCTATGTCGATAACTTTTGTTCTATGCCGGATCTCCTCATTTCTGATTCGATCCAGCAGAGATACTCCGAGCATAGCTCTTTCCATAGCACGCTGAGCGACTTTCAATTTGTGAACAAGTCGCACCGTCAGTGTCCACGTTTCGGCTCCGTAGGTCATATTAGGTGTTCAAATTAAAAATCAAATTCAAATTATTTATTCATTCATAAATATAGGTTGTAAGTAGGTACAAGTTGTAACATAAATGTATGGGTGTAATATAATATTTAGCTATAACAGCATACGAAATTTTTCTTAACATAACAATTATAACAGTTAGTTAGTAATCTTTAAGTAACTAAATAAATAAAATTTTAAACACAGTTAAATTCAAAATAGAAACATAACATCCTATATACATCAAATGAGAAACAAAAAATAATAATATAAGTATTTGGTAAAATACCAACAGAGATCAAAGTGCCTACACACGGGTATAATGCATTAACACGTTCGCACGCGGTACTTTTTCTCATTTTGGCAGTACGAATCTTCACTGCCGTACTGCATAAAATTATTGTAAGTTATTGCATACCATCACTAACTGCTGGTGTCGTAAGACGATACATAGAATAGCTGTCATGTCAGTACTGTCAATGTGTAAGTACCTGTGTATGTGTGAGTCATCTCCAAAAAGGAACACCTGTATAAATCCCGCAGTTTTGCCAGTAGAAACAAAATGCACTCTTTGCAGAATGGCAGTGCGAGGGGCCTACGTACCAAGTTCATAGAAAATCGTCACCTATAACCGTAGTGCTTTTAAGAAAGGTGTAAAGATTTGCCGGCGATGACCGTACTGTAATTTTTTTACTCAATTTAACGGCATTAGCCGTTACCGGGCGCGAACGTGTTAAGAAAGACTTATCATTACCTACTATAGTCTTTCACCGTTCGATGCGCTGTTGTGCCTTTTTTCTTTCTACTGTGATATTACAAAACGGATGAAACATTTGCAAACATTATCCGTTGAAATGCAAAAAAATATCCGAAAGAATGAAGGTTCTTTAAGCTCACAATATACAAACAAGATTCACAAAGAACGTCGTTTTTCACCACGTAGTATCTAAGAAATAAAAGTATTACAAAAGGCAGCTATAAATTTTCCTTGAAACGAAATGAATTTTCTTTGTTTTTTTTACGGTGCAGTCTTAGCTTATCGTTCTAGTTTGAAACGCTGGCGAATGGCATTTAAATGGGACACTTAGAATTAAATATTTGGGGATATACTTGTATATTACCTATGTATTTTTAGTTCAAGCAGAGTGGTCATTTTGTTAAAGTCTAATCTAATCAATCTAAGACTAGTCCTACCAAGTAACTTTTTTCAGTTATACACTTATAAATTGTTCACTTCGACCAAGATCAGTGTTGTGTCTTACCAAATAACCAAAGTTGGTTACTTAAATAACTTCATAATATTATTTTAAGTATTATATTTCTGTATATATTATAGTATTTATGTAATATTATTACTACTGCTTGGCAGCTTGCAAAGGTTTGCATATATATTTTTTTAAATTATTTTTGTAATTTATTTATTTGAGGGCAGTATCTATTTCATACGCCTTTTGCACCCGTATATTATATATTTTATGATTTTTCCATCACCTGAAGGTTGCCTGGAAGATATCGCTTAAAGCGATAAGGCCGCCTTCTGCACATTGTACTGTACCTCTCTTTATGTTGTATGTTTTGTTTTTGTCCCGGGGGTGCAATAAAGTATATTTGTATTTGTGTATTTGTATAATTTTCTATGCCCGAAGGTTGCCTGGAAGAGATCGCTCTTAGCGATAAGGCCGCCTAAATTGTACTTCACTATTTTCTTTTCTATCTTTTGTGAATTTTACTTTTGCTTTACTTCTTTGAAAGGGGGCGTCCATTAATTACGTGAGGTGTTCAAGGGGGGGAGGGGGTCAAGCTAAATCTTACTCAATCTCACCTGGGGGAGGTTTTTTTTTTCGAAAATATCACGTAATTTTTCCATGGACTGAATTAGAATAAATCTTTTATTCATTTTTGTTAGAGTATTTATTATTTAATTTTATCACAGTGAATTTAAGTAACGGTAATAATCTCAAGTACTAGTCTTTGCTAGTCTTAAATAAAGATAATAGAATAAATTGTTTTTGTTTTTTTATTTTTTTTATAATCCAACGCGTTCATAATCAAAACACAAATTTAAAAAAATCACACGTGAAATTAGGAGAGGGGGGGAGGGAGTTGAGGAAAATCTCACAAAATCTCACCAGGGGGGGGAGGGGGGGTTACAAAATCCTAAAAAATGCCTCACGTAATTAATGGACAAAGACACAACAAAGATCTTGGTTGAAGTGAACAATTTCTTGGTTGAATTGAAAAAAGCCTACTTGGTAGGCTCGTAACGAAATAGATAAACCAGAACTTTATTGTGTCTACTAACTAAAGTGTTAACTTAACAAAGTAACTTGGTAGCCTCAGAATTTTTTCTTAGTCTGGCAATATGCGTCCAAACTGTTACGACTGAGTTTCCATGCAAGTCATTTTAGCCGAATATCTTATGAAGGTTTCTCCCCGTTAACAAAAAATAATACCAGAGCTTATGTAAAATAATACCAGAGCTTATGTAAAATAATACCAGAGCTTATGTAAAATAATACCAGAGCTTATGTAAAATAATACCAGTGCTTATGTAAAATAATACCAGAGCTTATGTAAAATAATACCAGAGCTTATGTAAAATAATACCAGAGCTTATGTAAAATAATACCAGAGCTTATGTAAAATAATACCAGAGCTTATGTAAAATAATACCAGAGCTTATGTAAAATACTCCCGTTATATTCGAATGTATGACCTTCTTTAACAGCCATAGAATAACCGATTTCGGTCAAGGGGATATCGCAAAGCCAGTCTTATGAGTATAATTCAACTCGATTCCAGTTCTTACCCTTATTAATAGAGGTATTTACCAAAGCAAGCAGGACAGATGGCCTATCATCTACCTTACCTTAAAGCAACGATTCCCAAACTCGGGCGTGCGCCCCCCGGGGAGGCGTGAAGACATATTGTCTAGGAGGTGTGGGACGCGACGTAGTGTCTTATAAAAACAAAGTATCGAAGCAAATTCGATATTGCCTATAATTTGGTAATTTGCACCCGCTTACGTTGTATTTCACAAATACTCCATCGCCCAAAGGTTGCCATGGAAGAAATAGCTTAAAGCTATAGGGCCGCCAATTGTATTTGTATTTTGTATCTTTTCTTCTGTTCTGTATTTATGTCCTGTGTGCAATAAAGAATATTTGTATTTGTTTCGGTTGTGCACCAGAAAAGGAACTCGAATAAAGTAATGTTGTAGAAATAGGAAGCTCATCTTCCACTGATTTGTTACTTCTTTGTAACACAAAATAAGAATAATAGAGTTTTTTTTTCTTTTTAATAAGAAAATTACGACAAGGGGATTGTCAAAAAAGCTTTGGCAACCGCTGCGTTGAAGGTTTCATACCGGTACCGTTCCCCTAAAGGTAAAAAAAATTAGAATTACGAGCAGTTATACCGGTTTCTTTTGGCAATAACCGGCATTTTTTACCTCAAGAGTTGTTATTCGAGGAACCTTGACAGGTATGAGTGATTGATTTTCATAATTTCGCAAGGCTTGAACATATTTGAATATTTTTCTTGTACTGTAATGACAAAATATTTTTCTAACGTGGAGTTTTAATATAGGGTAAGGTATTTTTCTTCGAATAAATACGTAGTCATAAGAAATATCTTCAAATATCGAGTACATAACTAGGTAGGTACTTTATAGAAATGCTAAAAAAGGTAATACAGATTATAGTCTCAAAAAATAGTCTGTACTATAAATTCTCAAACATCAATAGGCTCAAAATAGAACTGCTAACAAACATTTAATAATTTTATTATCTAATATTGATTACAATAAAAAATATGAAATTGAATTAAGAAACATTTACTAAGGAAACAACAACATTTACATTATAGGAGAGACGAAAGCGGCTCGACTCCGATGGCTCGGACACATCACTAGGATGGGGGAGGATCGGGCAGTTAAACGAGCGTATGTGGGACGCCCTAACGGACGACGTCCGGTCGGACGTCCCAGATACCGCTGGCGCGATGAAGTGGAGAAGGATCTGCGGGAGCTCCGGGCGCCTGACTGGCTCGAGACTGCGCAGGAGAGAGAGCGATGGCGCTCTTTGGTATCGGAGGCCAAGATCCACTTCGGGTCGCTGCGCCAGCGGAGTAAGTAAGTAAGTAAGTAAGTACTAAGGAAACAAGATATTAGTTAGTTGGTTTTTTCTAATTCGCCCTGTGGACTAAGTTTTCTTGTTGATAGAGTCGGATAAAAAGTAAAAACTTTAAAATTTTTTTTTGTAATATTACAATAACTCTGTAACCGCAGCAAGCGTTATACTTTAAGGTTGGTTGGAAGAGATCCCCTATGCCTTTGTACATATTTTAATGTTTTTTGTTATGTGTATTTTTTTGTGAGTGTACTATAATGAGAATACAAACAAACAAACAAACTTATATTAAAAAAAACAGAGTTCGTTCGTCTATCTGTGAAGGCTAAACTAGAAAACGGCTGAAAGGATTTTGTTACGGTTTTGAATAATGTATTTACCTATTTTTTTAAATGAATCGTGAGACGCCGGGGTAAATCATTAGTTATTAATCATTTCGGTCACTCAACATTAGCCTCCTGAAAAATAATACACACTATCTTCTTTACTTTTCAATTTCAGTATGATTTCCACTGAAACTCATGGTAGGGCCGAAGACATCTGAATAGCAACAAAGTAGATGAATCGAAGAAAATATGAAGAATATTGCAGAACGAAAATAAAGGTCCGGGTCAAAGTAACTCAGGAGAAAAGTTTATTTTATATCCCACCCTGGACCATCCGAAAACAAATTTCATGAATAAATTTTTCCTTTGTAAACAAATCGAGCAAGCCATATTAAATTAAGGCCCTCTAGTGACGGGAATGCAATAAAAAAGAAAAGTTTAGGTGTACGTGTTTATACATTGGGATTTTCGCAAGAATCTTTTGTATGAAAGTTGTTTCTTCTTTTGGAGATAAGTTAATAAAGCGTAAACTCTTTCTGCTTCTAAGTGTTATTGGTTCTTTCACTGTTTGTGGTAAGCAATATGACGAATGAAAAACGGAAGGTGATAATAATTCATAATTCATTTATTCATGCATAATCATGAGTTACATACATGTTATTTTTTATGATAAGATAAGATAAGATTTTTTGTGTAAAAGTTTAGGTAAGAATTACAAATATTGCAGATATAGTTGCATAAACATGTCACACTAAACTTTACCTTTACAGGCATGCTCGTATACACCAAATTCACAAATTAATAATAACATACATTTATACAGATTATGAGAAGAAACAAGAAAGAAAAAGAGAATGTCATTAAAATGTATACAATGTCAATAATATTAAATTTACAAAATGTTAATAATTGGGAGTCAGGGCTATGGCTCCAAACTCTACCATCACGAAATATCGGAACTCTCCTGGACCGTACCACCTTTCGGATTGCAGCTTCCATCCGTTTAGGCACTCCCTGCAACGCCCCCCATCGCTGCCGGTGCGGGTGCCCTGTTGACCAGCATGGCCACCATGACTTATCGTGCGCCCGAAGTGCCGGGCGCATTCCGAGGCACGCCGACCTGAACGACATCATCCGCCGGGCCTTTGCCACCGCGGGTGCGCCAGCCGTGTTGGAGCCCAATGGTCTGGCTCGCGATGACGGTAAAAGGCCCGACGGTATGACACTCGTGCCCTGGAAGCTGGGACGGTCTCTGGTGTGGGACGCTACCTGCGTCGACACCCTTGCCCCGTCCCGCCTTCCAGCCACGGCGGCGAAGGCCGGGTCAGCAGCAGCATCTGCGGAGAACCTCAAGCGGCGTAAATATGCGGGCCTGGGTGGTGATTGCATATTTGCGCCGTTCGGGGTGGAGACCTTAGGGCCGTGGGGGCCTGGAGCCCACTGCCTCTACGGGGAAATAGCCAAGCGCCTCGTAGAGACATCCCGGGACCAGAAGGCTGGCCTCTACTTCGCTCAGCGTATAAGCCTCGCTATACAGCGGGGCAACGCCGCCAGCCTCCTCGGGACACTCCCTGCAGGGAGCGACCTAGGTCAGGTATTTTATTTGTAAAATAGTTAGGTATTTTGTAATTTTAGCTTAAGCATTTATTTTATTGTTATATTAGTTTTATTTTATTTTGAATAAACATTAAAATCACGCTAGTGTGCTGTCGGAAATAATAATCCAATTAAAATATAAATATACAATCAGCAATCAATTATCGTTTATCGTCCAAAAATTCCTTGACGCTATAAAAACATCTTTCCACAAGCCATGTTTTCAGAGTAAATTAACTCTATTTACTTTATTTATGTACAATTATTTAGTCCTAACATAATTAACCTTGTCAGTATAGCAAGTTTGTAAGAGTAGCTCTTTTCGTATAATATTTCACTATATGCTGATGACACATCCTTGTTTTACTTTGACAATGAAATCGCTTTTATAGTTAATCAGGCTCAAGATGATCTAAATACTCCCTATGATGATGATGATGATGTCCTCCACGACGTATCCGTCGACGGCGACCCCTGCTAAGCTCCTGGCGTGCGCTCGTAGGTGGCTAACGAAGCCAAACTTCGTCCTGAGGACTCGGTCACAAACAGAGCAGTAGAGCTGTCCGATAGAGTTGAAGGTGTAGTTATAGGAGGGCTTCGGACGCGTTTTACGGTCATGGCGTCTGGCGTCAAGGTCTTCTAGGCGTTTGAGTTCAAAGTCGTCAGTGGGGTTCTTGACGGCTTTTCGCCAAAAATACTCTCTATAAACTGGTTTCAATACAACTTATTAACAATAAATGTAACTAAGACGGCGCATAAACGGAGCAGAAACAAAGGAAAATACCCAACTTCCAATCCCTGACTGTCAATAACGAACTTCTAACTAAGGTGAAGTGAACTTGAAAACACTACAAAAAGCACAAAACAAAATAATTAAACTTCTCTTTCAATTGGAGTATCTCATCCCAACAAAGGCTGTGTACAAGAAAACCCGACTCATGACTCTGTCTCAAATGTAAACCATGTGTACTAGTACGGAAAATTCGGAAAGAATCCATACCCAAATATCTTTTACAAAAAAGTCATAGATTCGCAAGCGTGCATTGAGGCGAGGTAGCGATATTTATTTACAAACACAACGGACAAACTATGGAAAGAAAAATATAATGTATGAGGGTGCTCAGCTGTATAACAAATTGCCAATATTTCTCCAGACTAGGTGGTCAACCTGATGGGGACAGCTGTGTTCGGAACTTGTATATAGGTATGCGATATCCAGAGAAATTATCGTAAACGTGTTCCAGCTTTGTATGGTGATATCGAATTTGTTATAAAATTATCTTATATAACGTTTTCCATAAACCTTGCACATCTACTACTTCTTTCTCCATATCATTTCCTCTGTCCGAAGGTTGCCTGGAAGAGATCTCTTTTTTGTTGTTTTATATTTGTGCAATAAAGTGTATTTTACTTTACTTTACTTTGTAAGCAGAGGTCGGCCGTTCAACGCCACTTCACTATGAGAGCGCAGTAGTCGTATCGTGTCATGTCATTTTTGTGTTGCGTACCTGACACAGGTACAGTTCTACAGTTCAGTCTCTGTTCATAGGCATATTTCAAGCAGAGAAGAGAGTTGCGAGTGACCTAAAATATGAATACCATATCATGTCGTAGACCATCGGGTGACGAGTACTGGAGTGGAGACTGCTGCAAAGAATTTCAGTGAGAATCACCCTCTGCCTGGAGGACCGAAGACCTAATGAAGCTTGTTAGCAAAACCTAATTCACTGTTTATGTTGGTTTAGTAGATTATGATTGAATCCCAAATTTTTGATACTGGTCGAGTTTCGGAAAATAATTGTGTGTGACATGAAAGGAGATGAGCCAATACGACAGACAAACAGACATAACGACATTGTTGCTCTCTATAGCTATAAGTTGGAAACGGTCAAGTTGAAAACCAGCGTCGGTAGAGGTATAGGTATCTATACATCTAGCTACACTCAGCTGAGCTTGGTTCTGTTAATAGATCATATCATATCATATGTTTACTACTCTTATCACTTGTTAGAATGGAAAATTTCGTCAAATTAGAATCTTACTCATCTTGTTATATTTCTTACATAATTTTTGTCATAATGTACCTATATGGTCTATTTATAAAGGATTTTCTATTTCAATTGGCATACGAGATAAACTGAGGATCTAGTGATGTGTGGTGCCCTGGAAGAGGCCTTTGTCCAACGGTGGACAAACACGGGTTTTTATCAAGATAAAGATGGACCGAAAACCAAAAAAAACGAGGGATTAAAGGTTATTTAAGCAACTGTCCCTCATAACCCTGACCATAAAGGGACAGAAAACGATAAATAATAACAAAATTAAATTTATCCAACATCAATAAAATTATTTTAACGATAAAACGTCCCACACTAATACCCTAATTCTCATCGAAACGGTCAGTCCGTAATAAAAATGTAAATAACCCTACGTATGAATTTATGTTCGTTTTTATAACCGAGACGAGCTAGGCTTTACAAGGCCGTAAAGCAGGACGAATGCCGTACTTAAGAATTATCTGGGCAGATAAAGAACTTAGTGGCGTGTTACGTCCGGCCTTTACTGCCGCAGCCGAGTTTTGCGGTTACAAAGAACGGTTTTGTTGCTTTGTCTGTTACAAGCGAAATCGCTACAGCTTTACCACAGGTATACTATACATTTGACTTCACATTGGAGCAATACATAACACAGAGGCAATGATAATTTTAATGTAGTTATTCATATCAGTGACAATTTAAGAATTACTTGGACAGGTAAACTCAGTGTAAAATTAGTGGCATGTTACGTCCGGCTTTTCCTGCCGCAGTCGAGTTGTTTACAAAGAATGGGCCTATTGCTTTTTGCCACTGCTGTAAACGAAATTTGTCCTATATACCTACTATTTCACTTCACAATATCCTCTTATTGATGACAGAAAAAGAAATTAGTGGAACGTCCGACATGGTCCCAGCCTTTATTGCTGTTTCAAAGAACTGGATTGACGCTTTGTGCTACCACAGGTGCTACTGGCTGATTTTAAATTAGCAAATTTGATATATTTTTTTAAATTAATGGAGAGAGAGCGCAGAGAGAATGGAGCGCTAACTTATCCAAGTTCTGGCACACCTCTTTCATTCGTTTTATGTCTGTGATCATATAAGATTTTATTCTTACCTTCGCTAATATTGGGTGATAAAACTTGTTAAAAACACAAGGGATGTACATAGCTATTTTTTCTTCTTCCATTTCGTAATTGTTCACCACAACCAATACCTAACATAAAGAGGTTCATTCGTCATCGTGTGAAAATAGTGTTTTAATGAAATATTTAATAGTTTTCGATTGTAATATGTAAATTTTTCTTTGTTGTATGCATACAAGAACTCTTTCGTATTAAATGCACTACATTTCACTGGCCAACTGCTTGGTACTATAGTTTTTTTTTTAAACTCGACACCCGCGCCTGCGCGATGTCAACAATACGTCAAACATTTCTACGGTTTCCATAGTTACCAATAACATGTTAAGCTGTCATGGCGTCTGTTGAAGTCTCCGTAATGGTTTGTATTTTCTGTTTATGTTTCATGGTTGTAGAAAAAGTATTGTATGCAACGCAGGTAATGGCGATTTTTACACTCGAACGATCTATCATGAAACAGCTTCGCTTCGTTTCATAAACAGTTCTCACGTTAAAATCGCTATAATTACGTGGCCGTTGCATAAACTATTATAATATAGCGTAGGGAACACAGTTCCATTTGAGTGTACGTCTAACTCAAATATTTCAGCTTTGCTTTTCATTCCCGAAACTCAAATATTAAAACAGGAGTAATTTCAATTTGACTGGACTCAGAGGACCCTGACTGAACGTAGGCGTACAGCCACAAAATATAAAGATACAGAAGGTGCACTTCGGGTTTCAGCGATTTTAATCACCTGCACTCGACCGTAGCGCTAGGGCTAAGTTCCCAATTTAAAAGAAAGAGTGAATCAAGGGTTACTTTTTTTAATTTATTTATTACAAAATCTCAATCAAAATCAAAAAACATACTGCCAATTAAAGATTTCCTATTTTAAAATAATGCTTATAGGGAGAAATAAGTTTTGGTGTGTGTGTATATGGATGTGTTTATTGGAAATGTGTGGGAGCGTGTTTGTGTAGAAGAGGGTGAAAGGGGGTGTACATTTGTATGTGTTTGTTCGAGTCTTTACTACATATATCCAGCTACAACGCGCGTTACTTCCTATTCGTAAAACGTAACGCCCATGATCCGAAGGAGCCGCGTGAAAAATGTTTCTGGCAATGCGTTTCGTTTATAAATAATGCCTAACACTCGATCGCGCCACTGCACGTGCATTTCGCGACGGAGTTCGTCTGATTCGATTTGAGATCGCAGAGCCTGCGTGTTCGTGGGCCTATATCGTGCATTTGTATTGAGCGGACCTACCGTATCAATATATTTTGTGGTATCATCAGCAGCATACTCTAGTCCACTGCTGGACATAGGCCTCTCCCAGGGCGCGCCATTGAGCCCGATCTTCGGCTCTTCTCATCCAGTCGCTGCCAGCCACCTTACGCAGATCGTCGCTCCATCTAGCAGGGGGGCGTCCCACACTACATTTGCCCAAACGCGGTCTCCACTCCAGAACTCGTCTCCCCCAGCGGTTGTCGGTTCTGCGACAGATGTGACCGGCCCACTGCCACTTCAGCTTGCTAATCTTATGAGCTATGTCGATAACTTTTGTTCTATGCCGGATCTCCTCATTTCGGATTCGATCCAGCAGAGATACTCCGAGCATAGCTCTTTCCATAGCACGCTGAGCGACTTTCAATTTGTGAACCAGTCGCACCGTCAGTGTCCACGTTTCGGCTCCGTAATTTTGTGGTATAGCGTAAACTTAATATGTAAAAGACAAATTAATTAAACAACGATTTATTATTATTTAAATAATATATTATGTTGAGATCTTGCACGTTCGATACAAAGCTTCGTTTATTTAATGGAAGAGTCGCTTTAGTATATGAATAATCAACATAAATATACATACTTAATACATTCTGGCAAATTATTACAAATTCCATAGCGTGAAGAATTTATGTGAAAGCTATTTTAGAATAGAAACTAGGTATAGCGAGACATTTTAAATGTGAAAAAAATAATTAATCACTTTGAAATATTTCAATGAGTATCCTTTACCAAAAGGAAGGGGTCTTATAAGTTTGACGCGTTTGTTTGTCTGTGGCATCATAACTCAACAACCGATGATACGATTTGGACGCGGATTTTTTATTTATCAAAGAACTTTGTCGAGAGTCTTCTTGACCATGTCTGATAAAAATTGGATTCCAAGATCTTGGAGTACACCTATCATTGATGTCAGATGGGATCTCAGGAACGGTAACAGTGGTGGGTGGTTTAAGTTAGAACCATGGTGCCCTTCCCAAATCTGAAACTTTGAGTAAGGGTATCCCCACATATTGGTAGGTAAGTCGGGGGTTACTTAAATTTTTGATTTAGAGTTATAATTTAACAACTTCCACCTTTACCCACCATAAAAATAGTCTAAACTCTCCTAAATCAAAGGTTGGCTGGAAGAGATCCCTATGGGATATGCCTTTGTACATATTTTAATGTTTTTTTTAATTTTCTGTGTACTTTATTTTAGTACAATAAAGAGACAACAAACAAACAAACTTCCAATGGTGTTTTTAGAGCTTTTACAAAAAATCTATTGTTAACTTTTTAACTAAACTAATTCTAATTACACTGCTATATTAATCGACTTTTGAGCAACCTCTGTAAATTGGCCAACACATCAGGTTTATACCTCATTCATACGAATGTTAAGAAATCACAACAAAAACTTGTTACGGCAAGGTTCCACAGAGTATAACTTGATGTATCTTCCACTGTACATTCTAAAATATTACATTTTACTTCTATACTAACTACTTTCATATAATACAATTTTGCTTATGTATTTACTTAATTATATATGATACAAACATCTAAATATAAGGTCCTTTTTTATTAGTAGCAAATGTTTGTAGCGGGGTATGTGCTGGTCATTTGTACCACTTTACACGAAAAAATAACTCTGTTACTTGTATGAAAAAAAAGCGAGCGTATGTGGGACGCCCTAACGGACGACGTCCGGTCGGACGTCCCAGATACCGCTGGCGCGATGAAGTGGAGAAGGATCTGCGGGAGCTCCGGGCGCCTGACTGGCTCGAGACTGCGCAGGAGAGAGAGCGATGGCGCTCTTTGGTATCGGAGGCCAAGATCCACTTCGGGTCGCTGCGCCAGCGGAGTAAGTAAGTAAGTACTTGTATGAAAATTTTCCATACTAAAGAAAAATCAACCCCATTATTTTGCGCTTGGTGGCATAAACTCATCCATGTCATTATGCTTCTTATTTCAGTATTAGAATAGCAATAATTCATTCATTTGTAAAATTTTCAAACACAGTTCTGTCGTTTTTCTTAAAATGTAATAAGTAAAAAAAATTTTTTTTGCAAAAAATAAGGTAATTTTTATAATAGATGACACTCTAGAAATATTTGCCGCTAATAAAATATAACCATATATACAACATATTCACAACACTTATTAGAATCAACTGTGAAGTTCTAGAAATCACTATGTTTGCGTCACTGTAAGGAGGCTTTTGCTTCGCAGCACCATCGGTTAGACCTGTGAAAGAAACTGTGTTAAATTTATCTTAGACAAGTCTTGTTTTTAATTTGCTATATTTACAATAGACCTTTGGTAATTTGTTCAATACGAAACCACAATCAGAAACACCAAAAGTGGTTAAGAAATTAACCATGCCACTAAACCAACGAGCGTCGATGGTCTAGCGGCTAGGACGCTGGATTCCCATGCGGGAGATCCGACTTCGAAACCATGCAATGCCATGTACCAATGAGTTTTTCCGATTTTTTCGAAGACTTGCGTACATTTACAGACTGCTCTAACGGTGAAGGAAAAGATCGAGAGGAAATTAAAAGTTTCCGAAGGCGTGTGAAATCCACCAATCAGCACTGGACCCGCTCGGTGGATCATGGCCCGTACCCCCTTGTGCAAGGGAAGGCCTGTGCTCCAACAGTGGGCACATTAATAGGCTGATGATGATGATGAATTAACCATGCTGTACAATGTAACGTTTAATAGGTTTATGGAATTGGAATTCAATTAAAGATTTTTGGACATTAAACATTAAACATTGGACACAGGATATTGGACATCTGGTATTGTATACACTGAAAATAAGCGCCATATCGTGTGTCTACGCCCAGGCGTAGGTGGAAGGACGATATCGACCACTTCCAAAAAGGATGGTATAAGGACGCCGAGGATAGGGAAAAATGGAAAGGAGGAGGGGAGGCCTTTGCCCAGCAGTGGGGAAGTCTATAGGCTATTAAAAAAATAAAAAATAGTGTCTCTTGTAAGAGCCTCATTGCATAAAACTGTGTGAACATATTTTTAGTTTCTTTCCTTTCAGATATAGAACCTTAAGCGGTGGTAGAGTAAAAATAATGACATTCAAAAAATATACTATAAGGTACTTAGAATAAAAAAACATTTTGATTTTGATTTTGTAGGTATTTTTATGGTCGTAGAAAAACATACGAGTACATACATTAAGTAGTATTAAGTAGTAATATTTAATGTGCAGTGAAACTCTTTGTAAATATGGGTTTTTGGGTTTTTCTCTGTGCTTGTAATATGTGAAGCGTTGCACGCGTTGGCGTGGGCGATTGAATGTGAATTATTCAGTTCAAACTTTTTGCCAACTCCAACATTATGTCGGTTCTGCAACGTCCAGCCCACTACCTCTACCTCCTTGGCAACAACTTGTATGTCTGTGTATGAAATAGGGATTTGCGGATGCGGATGCGAATATTTTAATATTTTTATGGTAATTTTTAAAAATCCTTATTTGTACTTAATCAAATTTTTAGTAGGAAAATTTAAAAACTGGTGCCACAGACCCTGCATCTGCATCCGCATCCGCGGATGTGAGCCTTAAAATATTCGCATCCGCAAAAAATCAGCATCCGCAACATCCCTGGTATGTAATCTTAATTACTTACCGCCTACATTCACTTCCGCCGCGGACTGGGAGCTGGGGTACAGCTTTATTTCTGAAAATAAAAGGAAGAATGTAATGAGGGGATCAAACTTTAGCCAACCTTTGCGAAATGTGGAGGTCCTTCGCAAAAAAGCCCTTAATTTCTAAAGCTTACTGTGCAGAATAAAATAGACAATAATTTTTAAAGCAATTACAAAAGAAGAGTGGTACATGAGTGAGTACATTTTAATCAATTAATTTTACCAAAAGAATGAAACAGATATAATACTAGTACAAGTACCTATTCATATCAGAAATATTCATTTTCACAAAATGTATAATCTTATCTTATCTTATGATAAGGGGCCGGGTATAACTCCAGCGGCACTTCGACCCTTGAGGATCTTTTGTGCTTACCTCATTTTACACACTGGTCATCTCAGTGTGCAGGTTTCCTCACTATGTTTTCCTTCACCGTTAGAGCAGTCGGTAAATGTACGTAAGTTTTCGAAAAATACGAAATACTCATTAGTACACGGCAATGCACGGTTTCGAACGTGGGAGTCCTCCCGCATGGGAGTCCGGTGTCCTAGCCACTGTGCCACCGACGCTCTTTAAACGTATAACACATACCTACTTAGGTATATGTATATTTTTTGACGAGAAGATCTGATGTAACTTCCGAAATGCTGCCCAACCCAGCTGAATTCTTCTGTCGGCTTCTTTTTCGAAATTGTTTCTACCTAATTGCACAGTCTGTCCGAGGTAGACGTATTGTTGCACAACTTGGAGGGCCGTACCATCGACGATAATCGGTCCCGGAACGACATGGTCATTGAACATGACCTTAGTCTTGTCCAAGTTCATTCCGAGACCGACTCGTCGTGAAGCAGCATTGAGATTGTCCAGCATTTCTTGAAGGTCCTGCAGCGACGCCATTACGACTATATCATCGTCAAAACGTAAATAAATAAATAATCAGTCTAGGTTTTGTACAGTATTCTAGTAGACCGCCGACCGTCGGATTATCTCATAATCATATTAATATTAAACTAAAATACCTACTGAATATAAATAGGTAGTAATAAAATAAAACAAAAGACAATATTGAGAGCTAGGCAAGCCAACCACTTTAGAAACAGCTCGGGAATGTATCTTGCCATTGGCAGTGGTCACTTCAATATTTTTATTTATTTATTTTCTATTAGGGAAATTAACAGACAAATACATAACAAGAATAGACTTAGAATACATAGATAAAAAGATGCTAATAATAAATTTCCACTTATAAATAACAGTATAAATATAGTACTTAAAAAGAAGTAATTATTACTCACTTATATAATAAAAAAGAGAAGATTACAGATACAGGCCAGTTGTAAAATAAATACAGATAACAATATTAAGAATATAAAAGAGACATATAAAAAAAAAGAATTCTACATTTATGTGACAGAGAGTGTGGGAAACTAGTCATCCTTAAAGTAGTTCTGTGTCAGGATTCGTCTAACTGTAGTGGTGCTGGTGCAGAACAAGTCGTAATAATAAACGTAACGTAGGTTGTGTAATAATAATAGTAACTCTAACACTTCCGTTATTGCTAATAAATACCTTGGAAAGATAGCATTCTGTCTCTTTATTTTAATCATTTTGGAAAAAATAGAAACTGGTATAGAATCATTCAAGTCCCCATTCAACAAAAGTCATCAAGACTCAAGTTGAGCGGGCCCACGAGAAGACCAGATCAGGTTTGGACACACGGAGTTAAAGTTATTGTCTGCCATGTTTGAAATTACTATACAGTCCACTAGCTTCTAATTATCGAAGTATCATACAGCCACAACACCTAAATGTTTTAGGTCGAATTGACTTATGGGATGTAATGTAACATCTACCCATAGCAACAAATAATAAACCAAGCAATATAAAGATACCAAGAATTAGATGAAGCGACACCAATGTTCGAACACTGGATCCCTAAAGGAGGGTACTGACCGGAAGTATTCGGGTGTATTGTAACAGCTCGGAATTATCATCATCATATTATACATCAGTGAATACGTCGCGTGTAATGTAATGCTCCCCCGGTCAGTTCCGCATCATGCTCGCCATCGAGTGTTTATTTATTTATAAATCTATTTTCATGATCACATTACATGTAACTATGCTAAACGTTGGACTCCGCAGTAGGCAACAGCCTGTATCGCGGAAGCTGGTTCAATTTTCTTATCTAATCATCATCAGCAGCCCACTCTAGTCCACTGCTGGACATAGGCCTCTCCCAGGGCGCGCCATTGGCCCGATCTTCGGCTCTTCTCTTCCAGTCGCTGCCAGGCATTTTGCGCAGATCGTCGCTCCATCTAGCAGGGGGGCGTCCCACACTACGTTTGCCCAAACGCGGTCTCCACTCCAGAACTCGTCTACCCCAGCGGTTGTCGGTTCTGCGACAGATGTGACCGGCCCACTACCACTTCAGCTTGCTAATCTTATGAGCTATGTCGATGACATATCAAATAATTTACATCAATTTATAAAAGGTATTTATGAGATATTTAATTATTATTATTTGTATTTATTTTATTATTTATTTATATTTATATTATACATTAGATAAAAAAAAATGTTTTGTTATATAAGGATTGTTGTACGACGATGAGCGTGAGTGTGCTAGGATGTCCTAGGGTGAGTGTGTGTGTGGGTGAGTGTATAATGTGGTTTTGTGAAAGAGGGAGGGTATTCCTTTTATTTCTATCCTCGGTATAAAAAATAATAATTTTAATTTGTCGAACTTTATAATTGGCTGTTTATGTTTAAGATATACGAGTATGTGTAGTTTTAAGTAGAAAGCTGTTAAGTTCGCTAAAATAAATAAAAATAAAAAAAATCATGGTGAGGAGTCAAGAGTGCTGTGGAAGTCAGTGATAGAGTGATCGTGAAACAATATTTTCGGTTTCGTCATAAGTTAGCGTAAGTAACAAACTTTGAATTTTAGCTTATGCTTCTTTCGCCGAAATATTTTTAATGTTGCATTGTTTTATAATGTTGTATATGAAGGCGTTTCGGTAGTATCCAAACCGTTTAGCGAAAACCGTTCTTACATGTGGTAGCGGAATTCTAAAAACTCGGCACTTCAGCAGATTATTATATTCGTTCGAGTTTAGAAGAGTTATTTTATTTTAGTATTACATTACACGAATATGCTCCCGAACAGTGCCCTCCTTAAAATACACTTGTTATATAAATTATGGCACACAATCATGCTTCTGGTTTTCAAATATTTGTCATATCATAGATAAATCCTATAAATGATGCTACCAATGATGAAGAAACGGTTAAAGAAACTAATTATGAAGATCGGTTTTAGTACATGGTACCAACATAGAAATTACTTGATATCCCAATGAAAATTAGTCAAGATAAAATGTTAAAGAGCCTGTGAAAGATATCAAAAGACGTGATCGTAGATAAAAAGGAATAAAAAGATAGCAGTAATGTATTCCTCTCTATGCTAGATGAACTCGGAGAAAGCTTATCTCGGGATGATGAATAGCTCAGATTTTTGTCTCTAACATGTACCTAACTTAAGGCTATATTGAAAAGCTGTAGCGATATCCATAAGTATCAAAATAAAAAAATCACCAGGGATAGCAACCGTGCAGTTACGAAGGTGGACCAGTTTTGAGATGTACCTACTTTTTAGTTCTCATTAGTTACAGATTTCAACTTTCATTCTTCATAGAATAGATTTAAATCCTGCAAACAAAGTAAGAGAGCAAACATCTGTCAGTAAAAACGCGTAACGCTACGTCTGTAACTAAAGTCTATCCACTAACCGTTTTACACGAGCGTTTCTGCCACGCACCTGTAAAATTTGGAACTCTCTTCCACCCGAAGTTTTCCCGCAGCGCTACGACATGGGATGCTACAAAAAGAACGTTAAAAAAGTTCTCTCCCACCACGGCCGGCAACACACGTGCTGGTATACCCCTGATATTACACGTGTCTCTAGGAGACGGTGACTATTTACGATCAGGTGGCCCGTACGCCTGTTTGTCGTAGCCTATTATTTTATAAAAAATAAAAAATGCAATGTTTGAGTATTGAAATGAGGAAAAACTCTTTTCGCTATGCCAATGACTATGGTCTAGACTCTAGTCCTGAGATGGAAGGCTTGAGTGCCTCTTATCATAAATCCGGAGGGTGCTTTTGCCCGACAAAGCGTCCGTCTAAAACGTTACTATAGAAACAGTTAAGTGTAAAAACAAACATTACACTTACCCGGAGAATAACAGTGTCCCACTGTGCACAGACAGTGCACACTGTGTTCTATGTTGTGAATTATTATGCCAGCAGTTTTAAATGTCACGCGACTGCGCTACATTTAAAAGTTAGGCTAGTCGTTCCTCTAACACCGTCATATATGGTATACTGTTTGGAAATATAAGTATCGGTTAACAAGTCCTGTGTTTCATTGAAGATGACCCCTCGAAGACATACCCCGGCTAGGACGTAGGTACAGACACGTGCCGAACTCTTAGATCAGTAAAGAGGTGCAACTCGTATACCTCTAAAAACTTTACTATTACCTAAAGAGTTACTAAAGAAACAGTTGAAAAAGTACAAAGATCGATCAATGGAAATACGTGTATCGCTGTGCCAGTAAATACTATGATCTAACCCCAAGATGGAAGGCTAGAGAGCCACTTACCATAAAGCCGTAGGGTTCCTTCACTCTTTCCCAATGAATTGGTACTGACACAGTTGTAGGTGCCAATGTCGCTTCGAGCGAAGTTTGTGATGGAGAGCTTCATTGCCACTTTGTATGATGACCGCTCTTCTGATATTGCGTATTTTGGCCTGGAAAACACATAATGTTTAACAGAAAATCGTGTGTGCCGTGTGCTGCGGTCTTGAAGAATAGCACCACCCCAACTCTTCCCGTGCGTGTCGTACCAGGTGACTAGTGTCTTAGTTGATACAACTTGTATTAGACGGCCTAGTAGACCGCCTAGTAGACGGCCTAAATTGTACTTCACTATTTCCTTTTCTAGCTTTTGTTTGTTTATTTATATTTGTGCAATAAAGTGTACTTTACTTTACTTTTACTTAGACGGCAATTGGCTCGCCACATCACGTTTGCCACCAAATCATACGGCGAAAAGGGGGAACTAACTATGACTGAAGGTGGTTCCTTTGTCTACCCTCTCGGGGATTATGTCAGAACATCTGCTAAAACTCTAGCAGAGCTAAAATAGTTGCCTTAGAGTTTCGACGTCTTTTAATATGCCTTGCTGTAATTTAGTTCCCTTTTTTTTAAATGTATTTGTTTTCGAATCTTCGACCCTTCCTTCCTGATCAATATTTGAATCTTTAGTTTTGATAACTTACTAATAATACTATACTTAATACCGCAAAACACCAACCTTCTCTATATCAAAATGCACAACCACCAATATAAGATACTTCAATTAATAAAACAAATAGGAAATTCCGAGCATTCGATTAGAAAAAATTGTGATCTAAAAAGAAATGGTCCACGACGACAGCGCTCTTCATTATTACCCTCCCGTTATGATGTCCCCACGACAATAGCTTCAAGTGGGAATCAATCAACCCTCGCGTACCTACTCTTTATTGCGGGCCTCAATGATCCGCCCTGTTCTACTAACAATGGAAACAAAGGGCTGCACCGTATTCGAGTATAAACTCCTGTGGGTTAGAATTGTTTCGTTGCGGTTGGTAATTCCTGTCGTAACAGGGATCAGTTGTTTCTTTTCTGTTTCAAGTTATATATCATTTTCTTTTCCCTGTTTTGATCTTTATAGTCTTATTTTCTTTTTGTCATGTTAATCTGAATTATAGGTATCATTGAATCCTATTTTAGTGCTTTATTTGGTAGCTACATCTCTCTCCTTTTTCTTCTCTTCTGTTTTAAAAGTTGTGTTTGATCACTGACTTTCGATTGCCCCATTCTTCGAACACAATGCTTTCAGTGGCTTCAATTAAATATGCGGCTAAGTTTACATTACAACCTCCGAAAATTTTCGTCTTTCCCTGTACTTGCTCAGACCTTATAAAATATTAACTACCACGTCTCCATCGTATTATTTTGTATTTCGATTGGTATACTTACCCATCAAGGAGCATTTCCCCTCGATTCTTCAGCCAATAGTTGATGGTGTTAGGGTACGCTTCCACTGTACACTCCAGCACCACATCGGTTCCAAGTGGCGCACCTAGCAGCTGATTTGGCACAAAGACTGTTGGTGGAACTGCGAACATACGAAATCAAGTCTAACTTCACTCAGAACTCATAGATTCGAAATCAATTTATAAACTAAAATATACAATGAATCTTATTGCAACCCTTTCCCTTTTCACTCAATAACAACAAAAAAATCAGATTAATATCTGCATTAAGTTTTAACATAACGTGATTCTTAACACGATTTGTTTTTATTTTGAGTTCACAATATTTTGCTGAATCGTGGTTAGGATCATATTTTAAATGTAAATTCTAGTAAATAATCACTAAATATACAACAAAAGTTAAATTATAATATAATATATCTTTGACATTTTTTATTTCTATATAAATTCTAAAATATAAACAAGCTTATTCCAAGCTTACGAATTATTATCACCACGAGGATGTCCAATTGTTAGAAATTATAAATCAACTGCACCCAGCTGAAGCGAGCACCGCGACTAAACGAATGAATCTTAAATGTAACCGTACCCTAGAACTAGCCACAATATTGCGCTAGTTCAAGCGGATGACAAGGGTTTAATCCTAAAAGCCACAACAAAGACGCAAACGTTACATTACGAGTATGTGCCTCCTTTTCACCTTTTCGTTCTAACAGAATACTTTTGACTAGAAACTGGAATTGTTCTGTGATGTAGTGTGAAATGGATCTTTCAGTATCAACTTTTTTATTGTTAGCATTGAATAAGCTATATCTTCCAGTTGTTAGCCCGTTATCATATCATCATATCATATCATTTATTCATAAACAATTATAAATTGTGTTTGAATTCAAAAAAAAAAACATGCCAAAAAATTAATAATTACAAAAATAATCAAAAACAATAATTAAACTCTTTTAGTGTCAATATTTGCTACAGTATAAGAGTTAAAATAAAAATAAAAATTACAAAATAAAAACAAAAAAATTAAAATCCATGTCACAAAAAAAAAATTGTTAAGTAATAAAAAAAATCAATGTCAAAACAAATACAACCCAATAAATTATAATTTACTAATTAGTCATATTTCCGTCACAGGTGCCTACTGACATTATAATTCTTCTACTGAATACAGACTCCTTTCTAAAAGTAGCGCTTTTAATTTGACCCTAAATGTATGGAGGCTCATGTCTGTCCTATATTCAACGGGCAACTTGTTAAACAGCCGCACAGTCTGATATCTCGCACAATGCTTCACCACATTTAGTTTAGGTAGTATTACATTTTTCACATCCTTCCGTCTGGTGTTTTCTCTTTCCATTCTCTCATTTGTGCTCTCATATTTGTATAAATTCTTTTTGAAGTCTACAAGAATGACAAAGACGTAGAGAGCGGGTACTGTTAATATGCCCAGTTCTTTAAAGTGATCCTTACATGATTCCCACTGTGGTATGCGCAATATTGTGCGAATGGCTCTCTTTTGCATAATAAAGGCTTTATTGACATTGTATTGGTAGCTGTTTCCCCATAGCTTAATGCTGTATCGCAGTTTGGATTCTACTAGTGCGTAATACACCATCTTTAATTGTGTTATCGTGAGCTCATCCCGCAAACTGCGAAGAGCATAGCACGCAGAGCTAATTGACTTCTCAATTGCATCCAACTCGTCTTTCCAATTTAAATAGGAATCTATTCTCACGCCTAAAAATTTTGCACTCTCTACGGTATCAATTTTATTTCCATTCAATGAAGCATCAAGTTGCTCGTTATTTCTTGAGGTTGTTCTGAACAGTACAATATTTGTGTTACTCAAGTTCAACTTTAATTTATTTGCTTGAAACCATTGGTCGAAGGCCGATAAAGCTGAATTAACTTTGACGACGAGGTTCTCGGCATTCTCCGCGCATATAACTGCATTTGTGTCATCAGCAAAAAGTACTGGTTTTATATCAGGTATTGTATTACAAATAAAATTTACTAGATCATTCGTAAATATTATAAAAAATATTGGACCCAATATGGAGCCCTGAGGAACGCCCCTTACTATATTTGTCAATTTTGATTTATATACATTTTCATGTCCGTTTTCAATATTTTTAATTTCTACGTATTGTTGTCTATTCCTTAGATAAGATTTGAATATGTCTAGGACTCCATTACGTACTCCATAGTGGTCCAATTTCTTTATCAAGATTTCATGGTCTACCGTGTCAAATGCAGAACTGAGGTCTAGCAGCAGTCCAGCTACTTTCAGTTTTTTATTTAGAGCTTGTGTAATATCATTTATTAGCGTATCTATAGCATCAGTGGTTCCAATACCCTTTTGATATCCGAACTGTCTATCGTTTAAAATATTATTTATATTGATGTGCGTTACAAGTCTAAACTTAATAATTTTTTCAAAAATTTTCGAAAGTACAGGCAATAATGATATCGGCCTGTAGTTCTTTGGATTCGATTTTGTACCTTTCTTATGAATGGGTAGAACTCGTGCTATTTTTAATTGGTCAGGAAAAAATCCTTGCTCAATGCATGTATTATAAAAGTAGGAAAGTGGTTCTGCTAAAATACCTATATTCTCCTTAATGATAGAGATCGGGACTTCGTCGTACCCGCATGATTTCTTTTGTTCCATTTTCTTCACAATGTCTGCGATCTCTGCTGGGCTAGTTGGTCTAAATGTCATTTCCGAATCAACTCTATCACAACTATTTATCAAAAAGTTCATAGCCTTCTCAGTGGAAGCTGAAGTAGTGATTTCTATATTTCCAAATTGTTCCGAAAAAATGTCAACTATGTTTTGAGGTTCGTCTATTACTTTTCCATCAATAAGTAAGTTCATTCTTTCAGCTTTCTTTATTGTCTTGTCCCTGTGTCTATTAACAACATTCCAGATACTTTTACTGGAATTTCTTACTCTACTTATCTCTTTTTGTACCGTAAGTTTCCTAGCCTTTCTTAAAACCCTCCTGTACATTCTTATGTAGTCGTTTTTATACTTTATTAAAGACATGTCACTATCGTTCTTGTTCACAAAGCACAGTACTCTCTTCATTTTGCTGGATGTTTTTATGCCCTTGGTTTGCCATTTCAGTTTATTTTCTTTAGTCAGATGTCTTTTTTTCTTATACTTCTTGAAGCTTTTCCGGAAAATTTGTCCAAAGTTAAGTAAAAATTTATTAAGACCTATTTCATTCCATTTCTGCTTCATTATATCTTGCCGAAAATTATTCATATTATTCTTGTTAAACGCCCTATTTTCCGAGAGTATAATCTGATCTCTTCTTCTTTGTTGCATTCCTTCTACTTGAAAGGTGCTTGAGAGTCCAGCATGACCATCCGAAAGTCCGTTAAAATCTACTGTTAAGTTTGAAACGCAGATGTCAGGCAAATTTGTCAAAATGTTGTCTATGCATGACTGCGAGCCATTTCGCGGACAAATGTAAGTGGGCGATGTCACTAGAGGCTTAAAGTTGTAGCACGTCAACAAGGACAGAAACTCACATCTTTCCCTTTGATTATCTAGGAGATTTATGTTAAAGTCTCCACAAATTATGCACTTCTTATTGAAAAAGTATTCTAAAGTTTTTTCTAAGTTCTTCATAAAACAATCAAAATTTGACATTTTCCCTTTTTTTTTGAAATTTCTTTCATCTACATTTCTATAGCAGCAACAAATATATACATTGGTATTCACATCTCTAACGCCACACACTTCAAAACTTTCTAAGTTATATAATTCTTTGCAAATTACTAGGTCCTCTGTTTTCCTGTCCTTGTGTCCCAATATAAGACTACCCCCTCTAGTCTTATTCTGTCTTACATTATAAGAAACAAGATTGTAATTTGATATTGTGGGTAAAGCTATTGATACCTTATTTAGAAAATGTTCCGTAATGCAAATGTAATGTTGAGTCAAATCTAGATTATCTATGTACAATTCAATTTCATATTTTTTAGTAGTTAGGCCACAAACATTTTGATGAAAAATATTTAATTCTTCTAAATATGTGTTGGGACTATTTATTGCCGTACTGATAGTCATAGAGACATGTTCATCAGTCACGAAAAAATGTTGTTTCTGTTTGGGTACCAACGCATTCAAAACCCTGTGATGAGTCACTTGAATCGATGTATGCGCCGTAGCTAATTTGGTTTATTTCTTCAATTAAGCTTTTGATATTTGAGAAGATATTTCTCATTCCGTAATTATTTAGTAATCCTTGCCGCCCAGAGAACATATTATGATCGTAAGTCAAATGTAAGTTCGAGTCCAGTAGGTAGGCGTATTCTAAAGTGTGCACATCAACATATAGTGAGTAATTAAAAGCTTCGATTCTTTTGTTATATATTGTCGTGAATTGTCCACACTTAAATGTAGGGAGACATAATATTACATTAGTGTGTATAACTTTTTGAAGTGAAGTTCTTATATGAGCTAACAGTTGGTCGTGATTTTTTGAGGTTTGAAAGTCGTGTTCACCAATTACTATCACACAGTAGTCTTCCATGGTGAGTGTTTTTACTTTTTCGTGAATATTATTCAAGAGTAATTCAATACCAACGTTGGGAGTTAGAAAATGACATAAATGAAACGTGTCATGGAAAGTATCTTCTGCTATTTGCAAGATCTTGTTCCTCTTATCACTGCTAACAATGTGGATGTGTCTTTTTTTGAGTTGCATAGATGGACTATTAATTTTTTCTCTCGTTGGCCTATTTATCTCTGTATTAAATTGTATTTTTTGTTGCAGAATGACGATTTCTTGGTTTAGGCTATCCATTTCCTCCCTTGCACTGGCCAATTCTCTGTGCAAATTTGTTATCTTACAACGTAGGTGTGATACTTCTTCGATGATATCCGAGCTCCTTTGTTCGTTCCGCGGTGTGGATAACTCATGAAAGTCCTCTCCAAGAACTGTGGTTGTAGTTTTCGGAGATACTCGTACTTTAAACATTTCCAAAGAAATCTCGGAATCTCTGCGTTTAGATTTCTTAGCTGTCGAGTCAGAGGCGAGTTTCCTTAAGTCTTTCTTTTTGATTGTGCTTAGGGCTTCAACGTATAGATGTTTATAAGACTCCATCCTCTTCTCTAATTCTTTAACTGTTTTCTTCAAGGATTCATTTTCGCTTACTAAATTTTCAATTTGTTCGTCTGAGATAAGCTGGCTCATCTTTAGTTCTTCTATTTCCAATTCCAACTGTTTAACTCTCAGGTCTTTTGTTCTCATTAATAGCTCTGGTAAACTGCTGGCAGAGTTATTACTTCCTGATAATTGTGTGTTTTCCAAATTTAAGTCCTCTGTAGAATACGAACGAGTATGTCTTGGTTCTCTTATGGTGACAAAGTCTGTAAAGTCATAGTCATACTCTTCACAGTTTTCAGCACCAGACATATTTATCAAGTTATTCATTTCATTATTTGGAGAAGTGTCTTGTCCTTCTGGGACATCCTGTATAATTGGCTCAGTTTCCAATCCTGTTGAGGAATGCTCCTGATGTGCGACCTGATCCTCTTGTTTGTTACAAAGATTGCTCTCGTGTACAACAGGTGTGCAAGGTGTGTTCGTATCTAAATATTTATTCTGTTGAATTCTAGATGTATCCGATTTCTGTGTGCGATTTTTGTCCTTCTTGTTATCCAGCTTATGTTTACGGGTACATTCTGGACATTGCCAGAATTTCCGACTGTCCTTCGCTTTGTCAAATCGTTTTATTTTTCAAATCGGCGCAATCCACGTCGTATGTACGCTGACATGTAGAACATTGTATAAAGTCCTTTGTGAGTATGAGTTTCAGGCATTTTGCACAGGAATTTTTTTTCGAGCTCATGGTGAAAGCATAAAAGAAAAAAGAGAAAAAGAGAAAAAAAAAAAAAAAAAACGTTTTTCAGTTGGATTCGAACTCAGCTACGGCGATGCGTAAGTCCGTTGGCCTACCACAGAGCTAACATTGCTAGTGGCAAGATGTACGAAATTAGCGATCACTAATAAGTAGTACGTAAACATTCGGTAATCCAATGAGTCATCACTGTTTTGGAATGTCAGAAAGATTTTTATCAATCACCCGTATCACAATAATATCTTTGAAAATATATAACGGTTCACTATTTCACTTTATTATCCCGTTTAAATAGTCAATTGTAGATTGTTCTTGCAATTAATATGGTAATTCGAGTCGATTCTCCGATAAATACACTAGTTACTTTAGTAAAAACTAAAATCCATGTTCAGAGTAAATTGGAGCCGTTTAAGTTGTTTACACTCGTATTACTATTATTTATTCATTTTGTACTTGGATAACGTAATTGTCACTTCCTTTGCACTACACAGTGTCCATTTATTACATCTTTGCCGCACTAAAGTGTATTAAATCATTTTTAAAATTAAATAAACCGCGGACGTGATGTTTACTAATGGCAGCGCCATCTTGGATCTTGAGTCTAAAGTTAACCGCGTTCGATTCATATCATTTTGTATGGTCACGGATTCCGATTTTTTGTCTATCTGCGTGAAATAAGAACTTGACCTGTTTTTGATCCTAAAAAATCGCTCTGCATCTGTTGAGTTTGAAAAGAAAAGTATTAAAGTCTCTATATATGTATATCTTATTCGTATTTACTTAAGCCGCGGCCTTAAACTTGCACTTTATTTCCAAAATCCCGTCAAATTGCTAACTAAATCGCTTTCCCGAACAGCGAAATCCGAAAAAATTGCAAATTACCTCGAATCATGATATTGTAACCTGTATAAATGAATTAAACGGAATATTCAGCCCAAATTATCTGATGGATTTCAAATAAAATTGGCCAATCCTACGATTGGAAATATACCAATTCTGCAGGAGAAATATTTTCTTTGACAATGCCCATGATAATGTTAATGAAATTGAAAGAGGAAACAAAGGAGATTATTTGAAATACAAAGAAGAGCTTAGAACGGGTGGTGAGTGGAAGTTCCCAGTTACAGCATTAATTATTAATCCTCGGATTTATCTTTGAAAACCATCCACAATGATTCTACTTAATCGTATTCCTTATTGACAGAGATCGTGATCATGGAATTAACCACATTTTTTTAAATTGACGTTTTTAGCTGATTTAATTAGTGGTTTGCCATTGTCTTCCCTATTACACACACTGGTTAATATCTCAATGTGTATCAGATCAGCCGGTAACAGTACGTAAGTCGTTAAAAAAATATGCCATTGAGTGGTTTCGAATCCGGACCTCCTAGCCACTACGTCATCATCCATAGAATCAATCATGTTATATTATTTGTTTTGGGTTTTGATAAGGATATTAATATGGACAAAGATATGAAAATTGTAATTACGATTATACTGGTCTTGAAAATAAAAGGAAACCAAATCTTGGCTCTGAACTCTACAGAGTAACTTAGAAATCACCGCTTCATTTCTTCAATAAATTTCCCTTGAAGCTAAACACAGTAAGATGCAAGATCTTTCGAAAGGGAAGATTTTATTCCAGAATTGGAGCTTTGGTTAGCGGTTAGTGCGCGAAAGGCAATGTTCTGATAAACTAAGGATTGATCCCACTGCCGGCATCCGGAATTGGGACCTGTGTCCAATGAATCGTGTAATTCACTACCTCTCAGATAGATTCAGAATTTCAATTTTGCTCTTGATCTGAGAGTTTTAGCGCTTCCCCATGCGTATTCGAATCATTATATAGGGTTACACCCAAGTAATTATTTGCTGATCAACATTTGTTTACATAGATGATAAAGTTTTTTTTGTTATTAAATACTTTTGACCCTACGCCGCAAGGAACACATTAGCGTGTTATGTATGTATGTAACTTTTGAACTCGAATAAAGATGGTTTCCGACAACTATTACCCAAATCAATTTTTTAAGGTTGAAAGCAAGCAGACAAGCATACGAGCTATTTGATTGTAAGTTGTCACTTTCGGCCATATACATGTCACTAAAACATTGCAAGAGGGTTTTTGATGCTCTGCTAAGGATGAGGCTGAGGACTCAGGTGAAGTGCCTTACGCTGGCTCTCTTACCCTTCAAACCTGAACACAGCAATGCATTGCTGCTTTACGTCAGAAATAGGTAAAAGCAGGCTTTTACCTGTTTCAGGGTATACACCAGCCTGACTGTGCACAGAGTCTGGTATGAAAATGTGCAGTCAAGCTGGGGTGTACCACGCTTTTCACCGTGAGTCGTTATTTCCTGTCGGCAGATCAACAGCACCAAAAGCTTTAAAGTAAGTAATTGTACTACCTACAAGGTAGCTACTTTTACTTCAAACAGAATCTATCTGACAGGAAGACATATGAAATGGAATTACCCATCTATTGAGAAACCACTAAATATACCCAAATATATGAGATCTCTGTATCAGCAGGATTCGGCAGCCAATGACAGGGAAGAGTCAATTATACGCAACGACGGCTCACAAGAGGGGAGATCAATTCAGCTTTATCACGGATTTCGGGCTTGGTGCAAGCGGTGAATTTATTGGAGTAAGCTCATTGGGATGACTGGTTTCAGTGATATAAGACAGACAAATAGGTTGGCCACTAACCATACGATAAGCAAACAGTGATATGATTTGTTTTTATGTTTGGCCTAGATTCACGTTTGGCCAAATCCTGATGGGAAGTGACGATGAGGCCGAGGATGGAGCATGCGGAACTAGTAACTGCCTATGCACTGTCACACTATGAGTTGTTAATAAACAATTATGCTGATCTATCTACCTTTTATGGGAACATGAAACTGAATTTATTTTCTGAATGGGCTGTACAAAACCCTTAGAATATATTTAAGTCCATATATATTCTAAGACAAAACCTAGCAGTATTTGTTTTAAATCAAATTAAAATAAAGTAAATAGGCAAAGAATTTCATAGTAGTGTTATGTGGTAAAACGAAATACAGGAAATTAATGTTACTACTACTAGTAAATACCTAAGTGATTGTAAATATAAATCTAAATTCATCTGTATTTAACATAAACATGTCGGTGGATTGACTCCATTCTGCAAAATAGTTCTAATATAATAATAAATCTAGTTCCAGAGATAAAAATAAATAGACTAGTCTGGAACATTAGTACAGAAAAGGACTGTTACAAATTCATGAGTTTCATGGCTGATTGATGTTCAATATACCGGGAATAGATAAGGCAATTATTTATTCATAGCAAATTTAAATTCACTGACAAAGCTTTTCTGTTATCTATTTTAGAGTGTCTATATCTGGTCAAGCCGATTTTAATTCGGATTGCAACAGGATGCCATTTAGAAAGGAATGTTGCATATCAAAAAAGATTTAAAAAAATATATTTTTCTACAAGAGATTTGGATTAATACAAGAAAATACTTATTATAAATAAAGAACATCCCATCCGAAATATTATATATTCTTTGTTAATACTGTTAATACCAAGTGTAGCATATCTCAACTAACTCTAATAATAACTCCCTCGACCCCTCCCTCCCCAGCGACGTCCTAAGCCGAGGTCCGTACCCACCTGGGTGCCCTTAGGCAGTCGCTTCTTATAGTAGTTTTTAAGTCCTCCTCTAGGCTGGAGCGCATTTAGCGCTCGCCCCAAAAACCCCGGTGAAGCTGTAAAGGTCATTAGGACCAACAGCAATTATCAGTACGAAAAAAAATATCTAATAATAACTAACTTATCGCAAAAAAATCTGGGAAGAAACACGAAAGGGACTAACAATCGCAAATAACACTTCCATTGTAAGGCACATTTAATAGATAAAATTGATGATTGATGATGTTAATGACCAATTTAAATCAAAGATCAAAGGAAATATCAATTCTTCTCTGACTTGTACCAGGGCACATGTAATATAGACAGATAGCAAGAATGGTCGTCTATTAATTGTATTGGTGCCACAGGTGAAATTATTGATCAGTCTGCGAGGTAACGCGGCTAGCGGTCCTGGGGAACATGCTGCATGCTGGGGATTTGTAGGATGTGTTCGGTTGGTATACATGACTAATAAAGCCTGTTTTGCTTTAGTTTCCAATGAAACAGATGATTCAAATATTTACAACTTTGACATTATCGAATACAAATAAAAATCCTCGTATATTTTTATATTTAAGAAATCTAGTCACCTTTCTACTGCAATAACCAGTAATTACCAGTAACGATGACATTGTTGTCGACTTCAGGAAAATACGATAAAAACACTTATGCAAGGTAAGCAGTTAATGATGTAAGATCCATAAGTGATTTCTAGGTTTCTTGGAGATATGCGGTAAAGGAGGTAAACAGAAGGTGGATGAGACGGATAGGAGCTTTTAGGATCCATTTCTGATTGTGAGCCTTCCTGAGCTGTCCAAAGACTCTTGTTTATTTGAAATTATTACTGAGATACTCACAATTAACATTTAGTATGATCCTCTTGCTGACTGCTGGAGGCACGTCGTTGGATGCTATACAGAGGAAGGCTCCCATCTGCCGTCGATCCACGCGCCACAGTGGTAGCGAGCTGCCCACGTAACTCTCCACTGGACAAGAAAAAACAATTGTTAAATCAAGATAGATATTATGTGACATCAAATAATAATTATTGAACATCTCTCTCGTTTTTAACCCCCGACCGATCGAGGGGGGGCGTGTTATAAGTGACACGTTTGTTTGTCGGTCTGTATGTTTGATTGTCTGTGGCATCATAACTTAACAACGGATGGTCCGATTTGGACCGGGTTTTTAAAAACTTAGCCTAGGATGTGGAGCTAGGAATTTTAAAATAATCCCGGAGCAGACCTAACCTGTTAAATGTTCTAAGTCATATCAGATAAAAATTGGATCAAGATCTTGGAGTATTTTGGGATGTTGGAGTATGATGGGATCTCTTGAACGGTACCAGTTAGGTGGTTCGAGTTTGAGCTTAAATGTGACCTTTAATGGTGATGTCCCACATCTGGAACCTTGAGGACCTGATGATGATCAGAAAAAAGTAAAGGGATCTCCATAATGGTACGTCGGGGGTTTCTTAAATGTCACTGTCACTTGGGAAATCTTTATTGTCGTGTTCTATTTATCGCGACGCTATCCAGATGGATAGTGGATGATTAATAATAAAGAATCTTCTTTCAATATGAGGAATATTGAAATACCAATACATATAATATTGATAACACAGTATCGGTACCTAACGTCCTTGTATATTATATTCAAACCTACGCATCAAAACTCATAACAATAATTTGTTGTTCCTTCGTCAATCACATACCTGACAATTTTCAACAAGACTTCCTTTCTTAGCCCTTTAGCGATGATGTGGAAACTCGATATGCCTCTAGGACTTATCATTCCAAACTATTGGTCCCTCAGATCTTTTACCTTCAATATAATGGCGGTGTATTCCCTAAATAGCCCTTTGTGGTATTAGTATCATCCCAAATTCTTCCAGCTCGTTGCCCTTTTAATATTAATTTCAAAGGAGAACGAGTACTTCCTGTGAATCGAACTAATACTTTCCGATTCAGTAGCAATTTGAAGCATAAAGGAAGAAACACGAAATACGAGAGTTCGGTCAATAGAATTCGGAGTTTCTTTGCTGTTTTATTTTACTACATACCTACCTACTTACTTAGATTCTTTGAGTTTTATACCACATATCTCCATCCTTTAGTATATTATTCATCATTAGCGTTATTTTGACTTGGGTTCGTAATAATAGCAGGTATCATATATATAACTATATCTTCCACACACCTTTATAAAAGTCCCTTCCGCTAATCTTCTTCAACAACATCGATTCGTAATCTTCTCTCCTCCACGTGATCTTTGGCGGCGGATGTCCAGTAGCTCTGCAGGTCAGGGTGACATTCTCCAGCTCTTGGACTGAGACATCCGCTGATGTCTCCTCGTTTATAATATCTGGTGGCACTGTTGAAAAAAATGTAAATAATGTATTGATTATTTACGAATTTTCTTTTATAAGTTCAAATGTACCTACTCTAAAGTATGAAACTATTTAAAAGTAGCATATAAAGGGTTCTATTATCAGGTAAAAGTCAAAGAACAACATGCCTTAGGTTGATTTGACTACGTAGGTAAGTATAAAATTCATGTCAATACAGTATGTTTGAAAGCATTCTGTTTTATAGCGAAACTATGCTCCAATATTTTCCAGCGGGTTGAGTCAGTACATAGCTGGTTTTACGAGTCTTCGAGTGTATCGCCGAGCCGTTTTGTTAGAATCACTGCCCTATTTACATAAACGAACGAGTGCAGGGATCTGACAAAAGTAACTGGCTGGGTTTTATTAGCTTTTAACCTTGTGGCTTCTGGACGTTTTGCATTTTACACCGCGCCGAGAGTGTCTGTAACTTTTGATAGTGAATCCTTGTTTGACACTAGGATATTTTATGGCGGCATCTTGACGTTATAGTCAAGTTGCAATTTTACTTGTGGAAAGGATTTGCTTGGATTTTGACATGCAAGTTATTCTGGATTTTATGGTATGGAAAACTTACTACTTTCATCTTCGCAGCTATTCGTGAAACATTTTCAACCACACTCGAAGATGCTAAAAGATATTATGCTTTCGTGAAACTTCTCTGCAATATAAAATATTGTTCAAAATGCGTTTCAAATTGAATTTTCATTCTTCAATCCGAAGATGAAACTTTGTCGTATTCTTTATTAAATTCCGAAGAAACTTACAATCTGCGTGCCACAGGGACGTTGTAAAAATTCAATATTGGAATCCATACTTCAAAAAGTTCAAAAGAGAAAAAAGTGTAAGCGATCTAATTTGAGCGGTGGGCGATAAAAGTTGGCACCCACCTCCAATGGCGCAGAGAAATAACGCTAACTTCTTCTAAGGTGATTTATTTTTCTGAGGAAAATACTTTTACACCGTTTCCACTCGCGACGTTTCATTGATATTGAGTTTTGTTCCTAACTTGCGTAAGTACTTTGAAATGTTTTGAAGCTCGGGCCTTCCTATCCTTAATAAGCTTAGGGCCCGCTTCTTTTATTTCTACCTATTACATCTTAAGTAAGAGTTTCTTTTCAAAATATTCACGGTTGAATTCTTCACCGGGAAGTTTGTAATTCGGATTGTTGCTTTCTAATTTACTTAAGTTCTTTGCTCTTACACCTTTTTCAATAGTACGGAAGGAATTTTCCTGGTAATTTATGCGACTCTGTACTTTACGTAAACGTTTTAAGGTATTAGCATTTCGTTAGAGAATGGTGAAACGTCGGTAAAGTAATTAAGTTTTACGTTTACGAATACTATTTATAATAACATAAGTTTTCGATGGTTATCATAAGTGTTTCAAAGAATTCAAAAGTAAGGTTTCTTATTTTTAACTACCGACCGATCGAGGGAGGGCGTGTTATAATTTTGACACGTTTGTATTTTGTGTGTTTGTCTGTGGCAACATAACTTGACAACGGATGATCCGATTTGTACCCGGTATTTTTAATTTAATAGAGAATTTTGTTGAGAGTGTTGTAGCTAGGTCTGATAAAAATTTAACCAGTAGTTTCCAATATCTTGGAATATCTTTGATGTCAGATGGGAAAGGGTATAAAGGATGGAACGGTAATAGCTAGATGGTTTGAATTTGCGCTCAAATGTTGAGGTTTATGATGCGTTTCCGACATCTAAAACCTTTAAGATCTGATGATGACCAGAAAAAAGTTAGTGAACATCAATTTCACAGTATGAATCTGGATGAATTGTAAGAATATCAGTTCGCCGAAACTATAATAGTTAAATGGGGTCTTCTCAAACTAAAGTTGTAGGGAATCCTAAGACATTACAAGAGAGAAAAAATTAAAGATGGCGGCCAAAAATAAATGAAGATGATGTGGGCTAGGAATTTTAAAATAGTCATGGCTTGGCCGAGGGCCGAGCTCCGCGTAGAGCGAAGCCCGGAGCGTCCCCTACCTTCAGGCGCCGCAGGTCTAACCTGCTGAATGTTCTTAGCCATGTCAGATGAAAAATTGATCAATGGTTCTATGATCTTGTATTATTATTTTTTATTTTTTTTTACTTTTCCTGATTTTGTGTACAATAAAGTGTTTCTATCTATCCGTCTATCTTGGGATGTTGGAGTATGTTGGGATCTCTGGAACGGTAATAGTTAGGTGGTTCGAGTTTAAGCTCAAATGTTTGTGACCATGGTGACCTTCCTACATCTGGAATCTTGAGGACCTGATCATGACCAGGAAAAAGAAAGGGGATCTCCACAATGGTACGTCGGGGGTTTCTTAAATTTTTAATTTAGATTGTTGACTTTGCACAAAAGGGTAGTTTCCAAGTATCAAATATTAAATACATTTCTTACAAATTAAGAAATAGTCATAAATTGATGGTAAAATGTGAAAACAGAGTTAAAGGCTCGAATTACATGCACCGGTTCCAGCGCCGGTTCGGTTAGCTACAACCAATCATAAGCATCCCAGCCTTGCCCCACTTGAAGTCAGCGCCTCGTGATTGGCTATAGCGAACCGAACCGGCGCACTGGACTACAGAGTCCAGGCCAAAAATTGTTGAAAAATAGCTACAGGCAATCAAAAATCAGAACGGTAGAGAGAAACGACAATAAGTTTTATGACGTAACTGTTCTCTAACGCCATACAAGCAGGTCCTGGCTGCATATAAAGGACTGTTTTGCTAGAAAGGGAGAGAGCATCTGTCCAATATTAACTTTAACCATTAATATCTCTGATTTTAGTTGAGATATCGAAAAACTAATTTTAGATCCTTCTTTAGTATGTTCATGTACCTAAGTTGATTGATGCAATAAAAACAATTAGGTTAATACCGTATTGGAAAATTATGTGCCTACATTCTTAGTAATTCAACAAACTGTAAAAGTAAACTAAGATTTTACAAGATACTTTGAAAGTCACGACTTCTTGTCAGCTTTAATTCAATTATTATGGTCTTGATAATAGAGAGCCTTAGGTTTTAGGTAGAATTCATTTAGAAACTTGCTACGAAAACTTTGATAAAAGCCAGAAAATCTAGGTCAAAGTTTTCTTTGAACAAAGCTTGGCGAAAATGAATTAACTTTGTGAAGAAAGTGTGACCATAATTACAAATCATAGCGCTTTGCATTTTTTTCTGTAATGCTGTAATTATTATTTTGAAATAAATTGATATTAAAAATGATAGTACTGTACAGTGATCAACAAAACAGGTATCTTCCATACTGTACCTAAAAATGTATTAGTAAGAAAGACTAATAAAATAACCTGAACGAACTTCGAGCAAAAGGACGTGCAAGTCTGATGCAAAGCTCTACTCAGAGAGCAAAATAATATATCATAGAAGTAGGACTCACCATAGACGTCGATGCAGCCGATCTGCCACTTCATGCTGGGCTGCGTGTTAATCTGACACATGTAGCAGCCGCGGTCCTCGGCACGCAGCGGCCGGATGCGAAGCTGCCACGTGCGTGGCGCGTCCAGGCTCACTGAATACCGCGGACCGAGAACCACCCTTTCATGTAGTGACAGTACTGTCTGGTCTTCTGCTCGAAGCCATCCTACCTGCGAAGAAATACAGATTTAAACCCTTGGACACATTGAACAACCTCGCCATAGTCGGTACTAGATTAACGCTAGTTTAGATCTCTTAATTTCCGTCTAGGTTTTATCGTGACAAAGTTGTTCATTGTGTAAAAGTGGGCCCCAAATTAAGGTTCGTGACTGTACAAACATGGCGGCTTTGAAGTGGAAGACGATAAGTTTACAGACTGACGATTGAAAGAAATTTATTTGCCAGAAATATGGTACATGAGATGTCACAAATTAGAATGAAGATCACATATTTCGCCGAATTCAGCATGCAAATATTTTGGTCATGTTACAATTTCATTATCTCAAAGAAATACTATTATCATTTTCACATTACATGTAATATCTATAAAACAAAATTATAACAGGATTCAAAACCAAAGCATTAACATATTTCATAACATATCACATAGAATAAAATCATAATAATAGCTATCAAAATAGAATTTCATTAGCCAATTTGCGGTTGAAACGACAGGTCGTTCTTGGTGCAGAGGTTGGCCGTGGCGATTCAGCGTGGCAATGCCGCGAGCGTCATGGGGACCTTTGCGCCAGGGTCGACACGGGGCGGAATTTTTGACTAAGGCTTTTCATAAGTCTGTTTTTATTTTAGTTTATTGTATTTTTGTATTATTAAAATTATAAATTAGTCAATAACTTGTAGTAATTTTTTAATAATAGAATTCAATAAATTATTAAATCAGACTATACCAAGTATACTTTCATTCAAGATTAAGTTTTTTTTTATTAATTTACGATTAAGTACATTTTATGTCATACATTTAAAATTAAAATAAATTGTCATTAGAAACAAAACCAAATGTCAAATGTCACTTAAAATAATATAAATAGTAATTCATTTAAGATGTGTCACGTTGCATAAATTCTCTTAAAGATTACTAGTGCTACCGAGATTAGACTTTCAACAGAATACTTGCTTTACAGAATATTCTAAAATTCTCAAGCCAAACTATTTTTTTAGTTTTTACAAAAGTACATTTACCACGCTGGCAAGACTAGCGTCTGTATTTAATTTAGTTCACCCCAGCCTGCAGTGGAGGCAAGCTCTTTGAATTTTAAGCAGTAAGAATTAACTCCAACGCAGTAAACCAAAATGTAGCTAGGTACGTGAAATCACAAACTTGCTAATATCTATGCTGTTATTTCATTTTTACGAGTTTAGTTTGTGGATTTATTTATAGTAAGTAAGTAAGTAAGTAATACGTTTATTTCACACACAGCAATGACCGAAACAGTTATAATTATGATAAAATAATTATGTAGTCAAAGGTAAACATATTGAAATCATGTCTGATGGTCTGCTGTGGGTCTGGTCTGGTCTGGTCTGGTCTTGTAATGTAATGTATAATGTAATGTAATAACGAGCTGATTTCCGCAACTCGACGCCTTAAGCGCCTATTTTGCGTGTGGTGGAAACTACTACTAATCGAGCCACCCCAACTTCGCCAGGAAGTCCAGCAGTCCTCTGATGTCCTGCAGGACTTCGGGAAGTGATCCTGGGGCGCCAAGGCTTCCCGCCCGGAAGGTGGTCATCTCTCTGCACTCCAAGAGCACGTGGGCGACCGTCTCCTCCGCCTCCATGCAAGCTCTGCACAAGGGGCTGTCTGTGATGCCTATATTGAAGAGGTGTCTGTTAAGTGGACTGTGTCCGGATATTATCCCGGTTACCTTCCGTAATTTGACTCTGCTGAGCCGCAGGAGCTGTCTGGTGAGTCTCGGATCAGCCTTCGGCAAGGCTTCTCGAGATTGCCTGCAGTCCATGACCTTGGCCCAGCTAGAGTTCTGTATATCCTTCGTGCGTTGGCGCAGCGACGTCTTTATCCAGCAGAACGGCAGGGATATGAGCCCTATGAGGGGCTCTGGGCCCTCTGCAACCATCTCCGATGCCCTTCTCGCCAGTTCGTCCGCCGCATCATTGCCACGAGAATTACTATGTCCCTTAATCCACTGAAGGGTGACCTTGATGACCTTGGTCTGGTCTTTATCGGGTGTGTTTATTATTTACAAAATTACTTTTTACATATTTGTCAACGTTGGTTGAAAAAACTGAATAAAACGATTTTATTTTTCAGTTTCACAGCATTCAGTAAAATTTCAGATTTTAATTTTGCTTCGATTGTATTTTTTAGTGATATTCTTAATCCTGAATAATAAACGTGCTTGGGTTAGTTTCTTTTTCTTCTTCTAAGTCGTATTCCTCATTGCTGAGGGTCGTGATCATGCTAAGGAATTAATCACATAGAAGTACTCTCTTGGCAGATTTAATACGGTGGTTTGCCAATTGCCTTCCCCATTTCACACACTGGTTATCGTGGTGTGCAGGTTTCCTCACGATGTTTTCCTTCACCGTCAGAGCAGTCGGTAAATGTACGTAAGTCTTCGAAAAAATCCGAAAAACTCATTGGTACATGGCATTGCATGGTTTCGAACTCGGACCTTCCGGCATGGGAGTCCGACGTCCTACCTACGACGCCACCGACGCGACGCTCAGAGTTAGTTTATTGCATTATAATATTGGAATATTGTGCAGTATCGTTTTTGTATTATCAACTTTAATTTCCACTAATGGGTCATTCTTTCCAAATAATAACCCTGTATTGTTATATGAAGACAATATTGTACCATCACTACCTTTCTTTTACGGTTTTTTACATTTCTAGCAAATTGGGATAGGTACGGTATTATTTATATTGAACAAAGGTTCAAGCTTACTATAGTATGTCCTTCTATGTACTGTCAATGTCAGTGCTTTCTCATGGCAGCAATTGCGTATTAATTTGTTACAAAACTACTATTATAACGTAAGTATATTTTTGAAATTCACATGACATCCACAATCATCACATCCTCAGACTTTGTACTTCTAGAAATGTTTCTACCACAAATAGGTAATTAGGTATCTGGTTAATACTTGCGGTTGTTGGTACTTGGTGAAACTTGTAGTACATGATTTGACTTAAATGATATACTGTTTCACAGGTATTTACTGTATTTCATTAATTACGACCGGTTAAACCGGTAAACCGGTCGTAATTAAAATACAGTAAAAACATGTGAAACGGTATATTATTTAAGTCTAATCATAATTAGATATCTATTATTGTTAATTTACGTTGAATTGGCGACGTAACTCCTGTAACATTGATTATTTTACTACAGGTGAGTATTTGCTATGTATTATAAGACATATATTATTTAGAAAAGTGTAGTACGTTAATGTGGCAACATTACCAGTCCCTTTGTTATTAAATCAATCTTGTAACAACATCATTACCAACCACATTGTTTGCTTCAAGCTGATGCTTTTAGAAACAAAAACAAAGAACGACGTGTTATTAATGGGGTTATTATTACACGAGTAATTCTACAAGATACCTAACACGTATTCTTGAAGTTGAACGTTATGGGATGTGACCGTGTTCAGATTTTCCTAAAATAAATATTTATTTTCTAGTGTATTTTCTAAGTCTAGTCTAGGTATTATTTGAGTTCGTCATTGAATCAAAGGAGTTTATCTTTTCTCTTGTTTGAAGGAGTTTACTCGAATTCGTCTTTGTTGGAATATGTATGCTCAAATTATTTAATATTATTTCTGTCTTATCTCTTTGAAATGTAATATTAGAAGCGCAATATTTTGTCTCAAATACTCAATATTGAGCTATTTTTTAAGTTAAGTCTGCTACAGTCTGTCCTCTAGGTGCCGGCTAGCAGGGTTCTAGGACAGTGTTGAGATGAAGTAATAGAAGAACTTGGTAATAGATATTATATTTTTAAGGAACAGAACACAGAAAATAGTAAACGTATAAAATAGGTAGTAGTAGGAGATAAAAATAAACGGAGTAACGTCAGTTCAAGACAAAATACAGAGAGAAAGTGCAAAATACAAAGAAAACAATGAAATTAATGGCATAATGGAATTTAGAAATATGATTTGAATTTTGAAAATATAGATGAAGAAATGAAGATGCCAACACGAAATGAGGTGAGATGGACGCTAACGATGAGGTTGAAATTGATGGCAAGGAGGTTGATATGGACGATGAAGTCGACATCGTTACAAGTCACTCACTTTCTAATCTAAATACTGGTAACATGGCATATTATTATTATATAACACATTATTTGTAAGTAGATGGTAAAATTTTAAACAATTATAATAACACGTTGCACAATGCCCACGAAACAAAAACAAACTAAATACTATTTAACGGTTTTACCGGAACCGGAGTCGAAACCGAAGGTTTTAAATTTGATGTATCGGAGTCGGAACCGGAGTTGGAGGCGGAGGTAGAAGATAGATGTTCAGAAGAAGTTCAAATTTTAACCGTTTTTTAAAATTTTTATAGCTGAAATGGCCAATATTTTTATGATGACGTTTGCGGCAATAAAACATATTTCTTTATGTGGTCCTACACTATTTAATAAAATATTGATATTTGAATATGTTTGTTTAGGCCGCCTAAATTGTATTTCACTATTTCCTTTTCTATCTCATGTTTGTTACTTTATATTTGTACAATAAAGTGTATTTTACTTTTACAAATCTCCGATTCAAAATTATCGGAGCCGAAGTCGGAGGTGTAAAATCAATCGGAAGTTCCGATCCTTCGGAATCGGAGTCGAAGCACCGTTACTTACTACGTATATACAGGTACTCACTAATATAAGAAAGATATAGATCTATTTCTTTTGTCAATAGAAAATATTTCTATCAAAAACTAATCAAAATGGTATATTCGTTTATCGTTCATTTGCTTCATTTATTTTCCTTTCTATAACAAGGAGATAAAATTAATCGCGTATCTTCTATTAGAGAAATAATTAATTTCATCTCGTGAGGAAATTAATTTGTCGGTGAAATTGCTACTTCGTTTTAGAAATTGATGATACCCCCTATTAATGATACCCCCTATTAATTTGTGTTGCCCTCTCTAAATACATTTTGCCGAAGTGTTGTTTTTAGATTTCCGTCGAAAACAGAACCCATATCACTGTAATTTCTGTTCTATCATTTTGTCAATACAAATGTGTAATTTTAGAGAAATAGATAAATAAAAAATATTATTAATTTTTGATTTATCTTTTGATAACAAAGTTACGCTTAGACACATCATCATCATCATCATCATCATCAGCTGCCTACTCTAGTCCACTGCTGGACATAGGCCTCTCCCTGGGCGCGCCATTACCGCGCCGCTGCCAACTAGTTTGCGCAGATCGTCGCTCCATCTAGCTGGGACGCCCGTCCCACACTACGTTTGCCCAAACGCGGTCTCCACTCCAGAACTCGTCTACCCCAACGGTTGTCGGTTCTGCGACAGATGTGACCGGCCCACTGCCACTTCAGCTTGCTAATCTTATGAGCTATGTCGATAACTTTTGTTCTATGCCGGATCTCCTCATTTCGGATTCGATCCAGCAGAGATACTCCGAGCATAGCTCTTTCCATAGCACGCTGAGCGACTTAGACACGTCGAGGAACAATTATTATCCGTTATATTATAACAATTAAATTATTACTTACACACTACTGGCTGCTGTAAAAGGGCATTTTCAAAATAAAAATATGGCTGCTGCATAAGGCACTGTCAAATAGGAATGTACATTATGTTATAATAGGTTTGTACACAATTTCAAATTTACATTTACTTAACGCTACTAGGTGCTGTAAAAGGGCATAAAGACCGTGAGTTGCAAGAAACGACCTTCAAGTCTCATCTCTGTCTAGACTAGAGTTACGGCATAGAGAGGGATGGCATGTTTCTGTAATTTCAACATTATTCTGTAATTTACAATTAAATGTAACAGATACAATAGAACAAACTCCTTTATATTAAACTGGATGGAAGATAGGCTGATATAATTATATTGTGGTGGTGTTTTGATAAGAAAGATTATTGTAAGTAAAAGAAACAGAAAGCTGTCAATGTACAGCTATGAAAACAATGTTGTTTATTGTTTATTTAATAGTAGTTTCTTTTAAACAAAGAAACTAACTTTTTAAAATAAGTAAATTTAAAAAAAAAACTTTTAAAAAGTAGATTATTTTCTGTATACGAAACATAGAAAACTGTCAATGTACGATATGAAAACAATATTGTTTATTGTTTATTTAATAGCTGTTTCCATGGAAAAATAACAAGAAAAAATTCGGTTTTTAACAATAATTGTTGTTAAACTGTAATAATAATAATAATAATAAAAGAGTATTTATTCATTCACACATGAGTTAAAAGGTACAATATTGTTATATTATTCTAATTTTTAATCTATAAACAAAATATATATATATAACACGCATTGACCTATGTGTAGAATGAAATGGTCGAGACCTCAGCGACACGCTGGTTTTCAGGTCTCGCCTAACATGCTAGATGGAGCGCTGGTTGCGGGACACAACACGATTATGTGGTCAAATCTCCGTTATAATTTTATATTAAAATGGATGACAATATGTAGCTGGCTTTAGCTTCCTTGTTTCTGGGTCTGAGAGAGTGTCTATACCATTCACTGAGGTCAGCTAACAGAGACTTTGCTGCATACAGCAAATATATATGTAGATGCTATATATGTAGATGCTATATGCTATATGGTCTAAAAACATGAAATATTTTAAAGATTTATAAACAGGGCAACGACGGACTTACTGAGGGTCGGGAAATCCACCACTGATGATCACTTTTCTTTTTTATTTAATTATTTTCGCAATTTTCACACGCGTTTTGAGTCGACACAGCAAAGTTTTTTTTTTCGTCTAGTTGTGGCGACACTTGCGGTGGTATTTGGCAACATGCCGGGCGCGCTCTGTTGATGCGCGTGAAGTTTGAATTCGCTTTGATGGTAGTGGACGGGAATTTGGAAAGGATTTTCCCAAAAACCCTACACTATATACCCTTGAAATATTTGGCATCTAATACTGATACTACCATCCACACACATAATACCATGTAAATACACACGCACCATGCCATCACCCTCCCACACACTCAGTACCTCACATACACACTAATATCCTCATTCATAAAAAAAAACACACTCATACAACACAACACACACACACTGTTGCTTTCTTCGTCCGTGCAGTCACTGAGGGGCCAGCTGAAAATCAGCGCTGTGGCTTGCCTCGGCATTATGCTGAGCTGGTGTACCCTCTTTGCATGTATTAATCTTTGTATACTTCTGTATTGTGTTCTATATTCTGGTGTTTACAGTGCTAAATAAACTATTTCAATTTCAATTTTTAATAAAATAGCATCCCCATAATTATACATCGCAACAACAACAAAAGTAACTCTTATCTACAAATGCAAATGTAGGTACGAAGTACATCGAGTAAGTTAATTCACAAACTCCACGCTCCACTCTTACCGGCGACTGAGATAGATTACGTTTTTAGGCGAGAATCGCGTGAGTTTACATGGTACAGCACTTAAGGCAACCGTGTTTTGTGTCATATTAGTTAATCTTATAAAATATCGTTCTTCACTAACCTAAAAAGGTACATTGACTTAAACACTTTACAGATTTTCATCAGCCACTTCTTTGTGAACAAGAAACTAATATTTTACTTTGCCATTTCAAATAAACTGTTTTAAGTCAAGAATAGGTGAATAGGCAGTCATGATTGCTACCAAAAACAAAATACTTTATAGTACATTTTTACAACGTCATTCTTTTTTACTCTACCACCGCTTCATAAGGTGCTATAGCCGAAAGGAAAGAAGCGGCGCAAGAAACTTTCAGCAGCACATCTTTTAAAATAAATATATCTTACATGAATACAATCATATATTTACACAATGTGCAGAGCTGGAGCTGAATTTAGGACCAAGCCTGTTTATCATTTAAGTAGTCATTTATTTCATAATAACCCTTTTTACATAAGGTCCGTCTTATATGGATGAATTTTCTCTATCATATTTATTATAGTATCAGGTATCTTATTATTAAATCGTACACAGTGACCCATAAATGATGTGTTTACTTTACTAAGTCTAAAGCGTGGGCCTGCAAGTTTGTTTTTGTTTCTAGTATTGAAATTATGATATTCGCAGTTTTACCCTTATCACACCTTTTAACCTTTGCAGACGATTCTTATTCATCAAGTCGAACACGTCTTTATTTTTAAATGAATCAGATGAGATTATTAAACTGTGATCAGTAAACGACGAGGCTTTTATTCAAATGTTCTGTTAATATTTAACATTTTCATTTAAATACTAATTAATTTGCAGACATCAAATACAATAATACATAACGATTCATGTGGGTATATGTATATTGGCGGATTGATCAAAACAATGCTGTCAATAGGACATAATGTACATGTCAATGTACCAAAGATATATTAAATCAATTTGTTTGCCCAATAGGACATAAAACGCAAAGCGTTGCGTAGATTGAGCCACGAGCACACTCCGTAAACAGAAAAGCAACACGAAACGTCATTTTTAAAGATATAGATATAACAAATTTCTTGTATTGTATTGTATTGTATTTATTTATCTTATAGTAACTGAAACCGTTACAAGATACGTCATTTCTCGTTATTTGGATTAATTTAATTTATTTTCTCAAAGCTATAGTACAATTGTTGTTGTAGTGATGATACCATGGCATCATATGGCCATTTCAAAATAGCAAACCTAAATAAATCTGTTAACACAGCAGCGTGGCACAAGTCTGAAGGAATTTGGTGGAAATCATAAATCAAGAACTGTTTGTCTTGTCAAAATTGAACACACCTATCATTACATCAGTGGCCATTACGACAGGTAACAAAATCCCCGCCAGTACATTAGGGTAGATATTAAGCATCAGATGGTTACATTTACGAGACCTTCATTTGAGCACCAGAAGCGCAGTTTATCACGCGCAAAGTGACGTCATCACCGTTATGGAGCAAATTAATGGTCGCTGTCATATAGCTCTTGAAATGGATACTTTGGTTAGATAAAAGGTTGTAATAGCATGTTTCTAAGAGACAGTTTTTAGGGCTCCGTTTGATTTGTAATGTTATATAAACGTAGGTAAGTATAATTTATGTTTATATTATATTTTTATATATTTGGATTTATTAGAAAATTGCGTGAAGCCCTTTGAATAAAAAGTTTAGAGACCCCAAGCACCCAAGGATCGAAAGTGGTTACCTTCTATTTTGTAGCACTTGCAAAAGTAAGTACAATAAGTTATTAACCGATAAGAATCCAATTTTATTTATTATCTGTGTTTTAGAGGCTTTACACACGGTACTCGTACTCGTTTGCCGCACGGCGTCTTGCTCGGTGCAGTGGCGCATGCAAAATGTAATGTCGGTAGACCCCTGCTGCGATTCAAAGACTGCGCTAAGCGTGACATGACTGCATTCGCAATCAATCACGATGACTGGCAGCAGCTCGCGGATGACAGAGATGCATGGAGGAAACGTCTTCGGGAGGGATGTCAGGAACACGATGCAAAGTGATTCGAAATACTGGCGGCCAGGAGAGCAAACATACACCAAGAGATCACTCATCTACCCGGTGCACCACTCGCTTGCCGCATGTGCGGGCTTACTCGTATTTAGCCACGAAAAACGATGCCTTCGCGACGCTACTTAATCGTCTGCAATAGACGTAACAGGCCTATGATGAGAGGCTTTGATACTGGACAAGGAGACCATTTTACAAAAATATTTTAATGTAGCTTCTATATAACAGCATGATTTTTTTTAAATTGCCTGTTCTGGTCCATATACTCGTAAGCACCGGCAAGTATCTAGACGATCTTTTGATTTCTAATTTTATTATCATGTCTTAAATTAAAGACATAACTTTGTCTCTACTTTCGATTTATTTGAAAGATTTATTTTTCTTATATTTACTTGTTTTCTAAATAAGTATTTTAAAAGACCGTAATACATTTCCAACTTCCAAACTGAGGCAAACTTTAACTCAAATATTAAAATATTCAGCACAAATTTGTAAAGTGGCTTTCGAATTGATTGGTTTAATTATTTAATAGTCTAGAAAGTTGAAGCAAAGTTGTGATGGAAATTAATAATTCAATAGTACAGTCGGCCTTTAGGTAAAGTATACTCATCTATCAAAATTCTACAATTAAGTCTTAAGCGATGCTTTAAGGTTCATTTCAGATTGCAGAAATTTGACAAATTGTATACCTACAATAGCTATTCGACTGTACGAGATGTTGAATAAACACAAACAAAAATATTAAGTAGTAACTTTAAGTTGGAATATTCTATTTCAAATATTTTTTTATTGTAGGTATAAGGAGAGTCAGACATAATCGTCTGACTTAATAACGTTAACGTTAACGCCGTTTAATAACGACCATGGTAAGTGTCGCCGCCGTTGCCCATAGACAAACATCGCACCTGACTATAATATTATTATATGGTTATCGATGCGCCGCTACCTTGATAAATTTGTGTTCATCTCTCTCTCTCCCCTTATTTCAGATAACAACCTCAAAAACTTACTGTAGAATATAGATAGCCCCTCGTGTAGGGGATGTCTAAATGACACAGTGAGACGGTCAACTACTGAACTACTCTGCCTGAACACTACGGAAACAAGACGGGGATGAAGACACCGATCTATGGGATGGTGACAGGGTTGGTTGAAAGGACATTTAAGTCGAATCCCAAAACTTCTGATCCTGATTTCACGAATCCAGGAAAGGTAGTGCTTCTTCTAGAATCAGAAATATACGTCCAAGGTGGCGATGACATATCAAAAAGAACAGAAAGCCATGAACTTTCGAAGAATACAATTTATTAGAAATCTTTAAAAACACTATATAAAACCGAGGTCACCAAACGATGCCGCCAGGTATATATGTATAGCGACACCTGTCGGCAAAGTGACCTAAAGTAGGGCATTAGACAGCCTTGGACTTTCCACCACCATGAAGTCAGCAACAGTGAACTAGCTGTTAGCTCAGCCACCCGCTGAGCTAACAGCGTGGGGGAAATACACAATATTCCCACTTGCGCAGAGTAAATGCAACGAATTTAATTACGAGTAGTTCTTACATAATTGCTTATTAGTCTACACAATTTCATTTCATTTCATTTCCATTTCATATCTGGCATTTCAGCACATAACTTTTCATATCTATTATCGTCGTTTAGTTTCCGCTTCCGACCTCGACCGGATAAAGCAGAATTATCAGCGCCATGCTCTAGACTACTCTAGAGTATGGCATTATGCTGAGCTGAGGCCTATTTGGTGTTGCAGCATGTACGCCGTGCATATATTATTTTAGTTGTAGACTTTGGGACCCTGGTGCCCAGGAGCGCACTGCGTCTTCAAGGACCTCGCAAAGCGTCTGATCGACGCGTCAAAAGACCCAAGAGCCGGCTCCTATTTAGCCCAGCGGATTAGCTTAGCTATTCAACGGGGCAACGGGTACACTGCCGGACGTGGGGGAATGGATGAATTCAAATTTATTTGCACACATATACATAACACGATAAAATTACACGATTTATCATTAGGTACTTAAAAGAGTTACTCTTTTACAATGGGACTTAACCCAATTTTTTTATCATTAGTTTTTTTTCTTCTTTTTAGTTTAAATTTAGTTTTAGCTTAAGTATTATTATAGATTTATCAATGTAGATACTTAAAAAAAGTATATAGATAATCTGATAATATGTAATTTAAATAAATTACCATTTTAGTTGTATAAGAATATACAGGGTGTAACATTAAGAACGGTCAGTATGGGAAAGTCTGAAACTATAAGACATACGAAGATCTGTTCTTAGGAACCATGTCATCAATTTTAGTAACAAGAAAAACTGTATTCATACATTTTTAAAAAAACTGTACTCAGCCTGGGAATCGAACCCGGTTGTTTTGAAAAAAAGTCCAACACTATTTCTATTTAGATATCGATTACGTTAAGGATGAAGTGTACAAAACAAGCTACGACACAATTGAAGACCTAGAGACCAGCAGCCATAGAGACAATTTTAACGCAAATTCACCACCTGAAGATACAACATTCAATAGTAAGGTCGTTACCTAAACGAGTTGAATGTTGTATTTTACAAAATGGTAGTCATTTCGAACACCTACTAAAATAAATTAAAAGATATGGAAACAATGCGTTTTATTAATTTTAAACATCACGTTTCATACTAACATTTATTCCTTAAGACCTACACAATCGATATCTAAATAGAAATAGTGTTGGATTTTTTTTTCAAAGCAACCGGGTTCGATTCCCAGGCTGAGTACAGGTTTTTTTTTAAATGTATGAATACAGTTTTTCTTGTTACTAAAATTGATGACATGGTTCCTAAGAACAGATCTTCGTATGTCTTATAGTTTCAGACTCTCCCATACTGACCGTTCTTAATGTTACACCCTGTATATTGTATAATATATCATATACTTACCATAAGAGGAATTGCATGTGTGCTGCAGTTTACAAATAAACGTTTTTATATTTTTTAATTTAATTTAATATAACTGTTCCGTATTTAAGCAAGAAAGGACATTTTTGGCAAACCATTTGCTTGGCGATATCGGCGTGTACGCGGGTGACCATCCCTGTCCCCCCCCCCCCTTTCGTCTTTCCTCGTACCTCAACCCGCACCACCGACAAGCCAGCCATATATCAACCGTCGATCACGTCGCGCGTGCTGTGCGCTGAGTGAGCTTTCACGAACTTTTTTTGTCTGTGTGATGTGTACCGTGCAGCATACTGGTGCCTTCTAGAAGAGTCTGTGGTGTCCTGTCCGGCTGTTTTCAACCCCTACTTGCTCCCGGTTGTCCCGGGCTGTCGGAATCGAGTGGTAAGTGGTTCGCCTTTCAACTTTCTTTTCTTGCACCGCGGATCTCTTCTCTTTCTCCGACGGCTTTCCCGCACAATAACATATTTAACAAAATTATGGACAATGCTATACAACAATGCAGCAAAGTCTCTGTTAGTTGACCTCAGTGAATGGTATAGACACTCTCTCAGATACAGAAACCCAATTGTTATCATCACAAGGAAGCTAAAGCCAGCTCATATTGTCATTCATTTTAATATAAAATTACATAATGGAGATTTGACCACATAATCGTGTTGTGTCCCGCAACCAGCGCTCCATCTAGCACATTAGGCGAGACCTGAAAACCAGCTTATCGCTGAGGTATCAACCTTTTCATTCAGACGCATATGGCAATACGTGTTATAGATATATTTTGTTTATAGGTTAAGAATTAGAATAAAATAACAATATTGTACCTTATTACTTTGATGTGTGAATGAATAAATACGAGTACTCTTTTTTTTATTTTTTATTATTGTATACATATTACCTACTTCTATTTAATAAGAATTAGATAAGCTTTCTGTATGCTTCCTTCATTCTGATTGGCTTAATAATAATATGATTGAAAAATAATAATAGGCATTCGTCCCGCAATACACCCCACTGCTGTCTCCTACATTCGTACATCCCCTTCGTACAAGTGTTTTGTAGATGCCCATTATTTCTTGTACATTTTATTGCCCCATTGTTGGTGCAAGTGAGTGATGACCATTTTAGGGCCCTTTTGTACACAATGTTCGTCTCAGGAGCGTTCCGAACAGATTCTGACAGGTACCATTAATCCGGAAGGTACCTAGGGAGATGGTACAATTTCTTCTCATTATACCCCCGGTGAAATATTTTGGAAGGCTTCCTGGGGAGATTTGAATTATTGACCTGGAATAGCATGGAATGAAATAGCGTCACAGCTATTCATGTGGGCGAATAAATGAATCCTATCATTCTTCCTATGGAAACAGCTTAGGACAAGACATGATGATAAACCGAATTATGAGCAGTTGTTACTATCGCTTAGTTTGTTTGTAAGTACATGTACTTTTCATTGGGCATTGCATTGGGAAACTACCAACAACTAACATTAAAGAACAAAGAGCGTCGGTGGCACAGTGGCTAAGGCATCGAACTCCCATGCGGGAGGTCCGGAGTTTTTCGTATTTTTCGAAGACTTACGTACATTTACCGACTGCTCTAACGGTGAAGGAAAACATCGTAAGGAAACCTGCACGCTGAGATGACCAGTGTGTAAAATGGGATAGGCACAAAAGATCTTTAAGTTTGGAAGTGCAAGCGGTTATTCCCGCCCCCCATCATAAACAAAAAACATCGTGAGGAAACTTGCATGTCTGAGGAAATTAAAATTTCTGCAAAGTCTGGAACATCGGCGCAAGGTCGCCTGTCTATCGGTATTTTATAGGATACATTTCGGAGAGTGCGCATCGGAATTGCACGACCTAATTCCAGCATCTCCATTCCGCCTTCGGACTACCAGGCGCGGGGAGGGGTTCCATCCTTATGTTGTTGATATCCCATCTGCTCGCACGAAGCGATTTGCTTCTTCGTTCATTATGCGAACGGCTAAGGAATGGAACAGCCTGCCGGCGTCTGTATTTCCCGAAACCTACAACCTTGGGATCTTCAAGGCCAGAGTGAATAGGCATTTACTGGACCCGCATGCACCATCGTCGACCTCATCGTCGCTTACCATCAGGCGAGATCGAGGTCAAATGCGGGTTTAGAAGTAAATAAAAAAAAATAAAAAAAAATAAACAAAAAACATCGTGAGGAAACTTGCATGTCTGAGGAAATTAAAATTTCCGAAGGCGTGTAAAATCCACCAATTAGCACTGGGTCCGCTCGGTGGATCATGGCCCGTACCCCCTTGTGCCCCAACAGTGGGGAAATTAATAGGCTGCTGATGATGATGATAGTTGTTATTGAAGAATATTCGTAATGTTTTAACATTACCAATGAATTTTCTAAAAAAAGGCTCTAGGTACGCTTATGACAGCTTTAACACTCAGCAACAGCTTGTTGGATGGATATCTGCAATTAATTTTATTCCAAAGGCCCTTACAAATTGAGGCAATCTGTACTAACTCGCCTTTTATTTCATACCCAAAATTAATTTGAAGAATAACCTACACTTCATTAATTGCTTTTATCGGGGTTTTTTTTCATTTCGCTGTAAGCAAATTTCTGTTGGAAAATTTAACAAAGGAATAATCGAGAGAGATAATTTTAACAATATTCGTTATAATTTATTTTTGTTAATTTTCTCCGGTGACATTCAATGTATTTAATTATATCAGCTTTTCATAAAGGTCCTATGCAAACGTATAAAATTAACCCTAAATTGCTGGGCGGGCTTAATAACCGAATGTTTGTGTATAGAGTTCGGCCAAGGACTATTTTAGTGACCAGAACCAAATGTGTAAATACGGTTTCTCCTTCTACTAAACCGAAAACTTAAAAATATGATAGTGATCGCGGACTGTTGGTTGTGAAAAAAAAAATGCAGAGGAAACCTGCTTTCTGCTTGTTTTGTAGTGTTATATAGAAAAGTAATGTATGTCTTAAGTTCTATTCCTCAGTGTAAATCCAATACAATGTATGTTAAGATACAGTGTTTTCATTTAACACCGCTAATTTGATTTCTAATTATCGGTTTAGTAACTTGGTATTGTAACTTTCGAGCTCTGTGATTCTGATACAGAGATATGATATAGACAATACACTGTATTTCTAACAATTACAAGGGACTAAAATGTATATTTACGTGATTATTTCAAAATCGATGTTTCCATTGATGTTTGTTGTTGATATTGGATTTTCACGGCAGTATTGCCATTATTACCTATAATAATCTAGGTAGATATAAACTTAACATCAGAGTCACTAAGAATCTATATTTGTAATGCAAATGCAGGCGTCAACTGGCTCAATCTACTTTTACTACTACACTTGTTCTATTGATAGAACAGACATTAAAACAAATGAAAATGACCTCTTTAAAGTGACTACCATTACAATAGTTAAGAATTATGTTATCTGTAATGATTTTTAGTAAGAAATGAAATGAAATTTATTTGCCAGAACATAGTGAAAATTACAGGTGATTTAAAAAGCATAAGTATTATATGTTCCACCGACAACGGTATGCAAATCTTTTCTGCTATTTGTTAGTGTCGTTGAGATACTCTTTTATGGAGTAATAACACTTGTCTAAAAGCCACTTGGAAATATTAGTTTTAAATTGGCTAGCAGGACCATTTTTAAGGCAACTAGGCAGATTATTATACACTAAAATTACCATACAAAAGGAATTCTTTTTATACAAGTCTACTCTGGAACTTGGCAAATAGAGACGGTTCTTGTGTCTTGTAGACCTTGGGAAGACATCAGCGTGTGTTTTGAAGAGTCGGGAGTGATTCAATTGTTCACTTTAGGCTAAAGTAGGCGTGCTCGTACCTTTAACTTCATTGGTATTGATTCATTGGTAAATAGCAGTACAAATTGTATGTGTGGAGAAAAAGTGACCGAAGCCGAAACCAAAAACTTGAACTCTACTTGTATGATGATAATCATATTTCCGCTTGTATATTAAGGGTTATACGATGCCATAAAGATATATTAAGAGCTGCGAAAGTTGAGGTACTTTATTAGATAATATTTACGTTTCATTAAATGCCTTTATGTCGTAGTTATGCCGTGATATGAGGAAAATTAATATGGGGAACTATAGCGCTATGTTTGGGATATGATGTTTAATTCTAGATATAAACGGTGTTAAGGGGCCACAACAAACAATCAGACGGTTAATCTACTTTATTACATTAGCGTACATAATAGTGTGACAAAATACATTGCGTTATTTACTCACTGGGAACACAGTACATTAAATCTAAACTATATAGCTACCTACCCACTTTTGTCCTATAAGATAAGAAAAGAAAACAATTGTTGATTAGACTTAAATAATATACTGTTTCACGGGTTTTAATTGTATTTTATTATTTAAGTCTAATCATGTACTACAAGTAGAGTTAGAAGTTGTCGGGGCAGAATTGTCATATTTATAGTGATAGCTGTATCGATAAATGCATACTTATCGATAATTACAATGTTCCATATTGCAACAACGTGACTCTTATAACTCTTATAGTAGTTCAAGTTCAAGACTCATTCGTGGATAAACCAATACCTCAGGTATCACGTGTTTTGGGGTTGAGTGATTCAACTGTTCGGTTTTAAATATTTTTGGTATTTTGAATAGTCGGCATTTTTTATTATTTTAAATACAGATAATTTGGGCTAAGACATTTTAAATTACGATATTTTGATTATGGACATTGTGATATGTATCTACCCATTAAATAGCAGTGCTACAACATCGATATCTAGAAAAGTCGATAAAAACAGCATTCAATCCCTAACAAATTTTAGATCGTGCCCCGACAACTTCTAGCTCTAACTACAAGTTTCACAAAGTACCAACAACCGCAAGTGTTAGCCAATTGTTTTTAAACTAAGCGGAATTTTGAAAAAATCTTAATCTGTATCAATTTTTATTGCGCTGTATATATTTTTTAACCCTTTAGTGGGCTCATATCGTGACAGTCACAGAAAGTATAAAAGTACAAGTAGAGTATGTATAGCAAATGCCGGCGTCGACGATGTTGCTGTGTACGAACAAACCTGGTTTTTGTTACACGGATTAGATTAAATCACTGTATGTTTTTGTATAAGTACGAGATTCAATTTTAAAAAGCTGTTAGCGTCGATTCATTCGTCGCTGGGTCATGACAAAGTTCGGACGTGTGTTTGCCTATTTTCTAAATAATGTACTTACAATCGAGAGTCATTAAAGCATTATTATATCGAAAGCAGTGTTTCATTGAAGAAATGACAATAATTCAGAAGTGGGATTCGAACCCACGCCCCCAAAAATGTATTATGCCTAAAGCACCGTCTACACGCAGCGTATTTCATGCGCAAACTTTGTGGGACAGCGGTTTGTTAGTAAAATTAACAGTGTAAATAAACAAACTCAGTGTGCGCAAAAGAGTAAGTTTGTTCGTGTACGGAATCTAAGTAAGGTCATACAAAAATTCGTATCCCGTAAGCACCTTCAGCAACGAATACATTTACGCCCCAATCCCGAGGCGGGCGTTCTCTTCGGCAATTCCCGAGAATTACATAACATTACCCGGGAAAATTCCGGGAAACGATTACTATTCCCGGCCATTGTAACTTTTGCCTCACAATAAACGCGCACGTGACCAAGGGCCTAAATCTAGTTGTTTGAGAGCACCAAATCAATTTGGGCCACCTTTTAGGCAATTTTTTGGAAAGAAATGGTCTGGTAGGTATCGGTGATTATTTTGGTTAATTACGTTTTGTTTCGTTTATGTTTTACAGACAAAATATATTTATTCATCATCATTTTCAGAATGACTACTACTAGTACAAGGGTACTAGGGTCCTAGATATATAGGTATCTATACATCTAGCGATACTCAGTTGAACTTGGCCCTTTTAATAGATCATATCATATGTTTACTACTCTTATCACTTTTTAGAATGGAAAATTTGGTCAAGTTAGAATCTTACTCATCTTGTGATATTTCTTACATAATTTTTGTCATATGTACCTATATGGTCTATTAATAAAGGATTTTCTATTTCTATTTACTAGTACAGTAGCATTGTAGCTGAATACATGTAGTAAAGACTCGCACAAACATACAAATGTACATATCCTTTCACTCTCTTCTACACAAACACGCTCACACACATTTCCAATAAACACATCCATATACACACACATCATTATTACTCCCTATAAACTTTATTTTAAAATAGGGAATCTGTAATTGGCAGTGTGTTTTATTAATGGACTTTTTTTGTTTTTAAATTTAAGTGCTGTGGATTCTGTAATAAATAAATAAAAATGCATGTTGTAGCAATCTAGGTAAATGCTCTATCTTTAAAAAGAAGTGTCATAAAAGAAAAAATATAAACACCGGACAAAATAACGACATCATTGTAACTGAAACGTAATTTAAAATACCGGTATCATTTTACTTGTAAATACAATCTTTTCTCATTTTGACACTAATCGTCAAATTACTTTGCAATATGGGTTACATGGGTAACTAGTTACCGGTATTTTTGCGGTAACTTAAAGTATTCGATACCGATTTCAGGCCCGGATCAAAGGGGTTAACTAATTAGATACGTGGAATGACGGAATTAGAGATGTTTTCCCATGGAATTTAAATTGGCCAGGACAAACATTGAAATTAAGGGTTTAGGGTAAAGTTTTGCTGGTTGTAAACTCAGGAATCTGACTTTCGCGCCTACCAATTCAGAATTTGATGCCAAAATTGAGAATTCAAGCAAAATTTTACCAGAAGGGAAATTCAGCGGCGCAAAGCACTTAGGGCCTATGCACACCGCGTATTTTATACGCGGTGTGCATACGGCGCCGTAGAGCTCAAAAAAGTAGATCGTTTGCGTTTGTATCGATGAAAACGCGACACAAACGCGCGTAAGAAGCGCGTTTGTGTCGATGGAAACACGCAGAGACGCAATACAGACGCGCGTTACCTGCGCGTTTGTTTCGATACAAACGCGGATCTACGTGTGCACAGGTTTACTGGTTGCGTCTGAACTGAATCTAGTTTGAAGCGTGTATACGCGCGATGAAGTGCATTAACGCGCGTCATTTGCGCGTATGATAAACGCGGTGTGCATAGGCTCTTATTTAGTCGTAAACAATGACGCGCACGTCAGTGCGCTATAAGAAGAATAAGAATAGTTTATTTGTGCGGTAAGATTACAAAGAATTCATAGTCCATACACCAGTAGGAACTTAACTTGTACGTTTACAATCAACGCTGACCTCCGAACTAGGAAGTTCCTGTATCGCTTGGTTGTACGTGTGTGTGAGCTATGCTTTCACTTTCGAACGTTATACAGAGTTCCCCTTCTGTGGCATAAGATTATTTGCTATTCAAGACTGTTTTCCTTGTCCGTTCAATCTGTAGGTATAGTTAGTCCCACTGAATCTACTCGTACGAATAGGTAGAAAGTAGAGTTTGACAGTTTGACATGAGAAAGATACCTATTTGGAAGTAAGTACATCCGACCGAAGTAAAGTGATTCTGAAATAAAGTGATGTCTGGTGGAAGTGATTCGATTCGTGAAAGTAAAACGTCACATTATGTTGCCAGATTAAAGCATGAAGGAACGAACGCTCGCCCCTTAGGGAGGGAGACTACTTTTTCCTTCATCCAAGGGTTAAAGTTTGACGAAAATTTCAAAATTCATATTCCGGTAAATCACTTCTGTCTGTCTTCCCTTACGACGTGAATGGGCGGAATTATTGTATCATAAACACAATATCAAAGGCTATTTAAAAAAAGTTGCATTCGTAGCACTGTCATTGAAAATGTTAGTACTGACCTTCCTAATGTCGAATTTAATTAATAAAAATTTTGAATAATTAATCTGATTCGCAAACATAATAATATTAGTTCGTATTATTCTGTGGTTTTGGTTCTATTTATGTCTATGGCAAACACGCAATAGTACATTATGATATAAGTGCGGTAAGTTGAAAATTACAGCCGAGGCGATATTGCTAGCCCGAGCCGTAGGCGAGGGCTATAAGGAAGCAGAGGCTGTAATTTTCAAAGCGCACGTATGTCATACGACGTTTTATAACATATTTACGAGGAAATAAATAAAACTTTGACTTTCTTAAACGAATAAATCTTTAATTACTTGTTAAAGCAGTTATAGAAATTTGAACAATTTTTAAAAGTGATTGTTACGTTGCCAGTTGCTTTTTAGCATTGAATAGTAGCACCACAATGAGCTTGACTTATATTTTTGAGAAAGTTCCATGAAATATGCTAAAAACACATTTTCTGAAAATGAATTTGCATCTTTGCTTGTTTTCCATATGATGAAATTTTGATACGCTTGTAAGTATCTATCGGTCGATTTTTCAGGCAAGAGGCTTAGAGTAGCCTTTTTCGCTGCGTTTAAGACTTGTGGCGGTGTCAAATTAATAAATTCATCACTACTTGACGACATTTTCAAATAAAAACAATACAGCGAAAAGAAAAAGCGCGCGGAATAATTTTACTTGTCCACAAATTAGCGATGCGCGCGCATCAACTTTTTTTAGGTAAAGGTACAAAAACAGCCAGTATTACTAATAAAGTAAATTAATATTTTTGTGTTTTTGTTACAGATAAATGGTTGTAATTTATTGTCAAAATTAATTAAATTAAAGAATTAAATCTTTATTTATTATATTTTATCTCCCAAAGTTAATTTTATTCATAAAATATTGACCACTTTTTTAACATAAAAACTCTTTGCTAAGATTTTAAAAAGTATCGTTCATTTTTAGACGGAGCATCTTAAAAAACCGTACATGTTACTTTATTTAAAAAAACTCGTGCGTTTCACATTACTATAACGCACAAGTGCGTAATGAGATACATTACGATATTGAAATTGGTGTAATTACAGCCACTTTACGAGCAAATATGTTATAAAAGTATTTACGCGATGCGCGAGGAATTCGTAGCTAAAATTCCACAAAATCAAAATAGCACTGTTCATATATTATATTTATATTTTTTATTTATTTGTCAGTTTCACAGCATCATCATCATCATCAGCCCATGTCGTCCCACTGCAGGGTATAAGCCTCCTCTCTTTTGTGCCACCCTATACGATCCTGTGCTAGTCGCATCCAGCATATTACACATTAAATATATAAATCAAACAATTAAAAATTTATAGATGCCAGTTACGAAACCAAACTGTTACAAAGCTATTTAAAAAGGTAATTGAGCACGTAGTTACAAAATGAAAGAGAAAAATTTAAAAATAAAATAAAACAAAAAATAAAGAAAATAAAACAGGTTTTAAAATTTTTCATTTATTGACTAATATTCATATAGTAGTATTTATTGCTTAATCCTCATTTATGATTTGGAATTTCGATGTGAAATATTTCTTCGTTGTATCTATCGGGAATAACCCTAAATTAAAAATTTAAGAAACCCCCGACGTACCATTGTGGAGATCCTTATACTTTTTCCTGGTCATCATCAGGTTTTCAAGATTCCAGATGTGGGAAGGTAACCATGGTCATAATCATTTGAGATCAAACTCAAACCACCTAACTGTTACCGTTCCCGAGATCCCGTCATACTCCAATATCCCAAGATACTCCAAGATTTTAGAACCACTGACCCATTTTTCATCTGACATGGATAAGAACATTCAGCAAGTTAGACCTGCGGCGTCTGTAGGTGGGGACGCTCCGGGATTCGCCCTACGCGGATCTTAGCCTTTATATTGTGAAATTGAAGTTCACTAACATTTTCCTGGTTATCATCAGATCCTCAATGTTTCAGATGTCAGAAACGTTTCCGACATCTAAACGTAAAAGTAAAGTTTAGTGTGACACGTTTATGCATCTATACATGCAATATTTGTAATTCTTACCTAAACTTTTACACAATAAATCTTATCTTATATTATCTTACCTAAAATAGTTTGACAGAACTTCAACAACATCAGGTCTGCTTTGAGGTTCTCATAATCCCTGCCATTGGGAAACACTTGTAGATTTATGAGGATAGAGGCCATAGGGACCGCGCCCAACGTTGCTTCACCTGTACGATCACTTTCGAACCGTGTGCTCGCAAGAATCGCAACTATAATATTTATTATTTTTTATTTTATTAGGCGACGAGCTCCTCTATAGAGTTTATGTGAACGTATTTTTTTAATATTTAGTTTTACGGCTCTGGGTTCCAACCACGACGACGTCGACAACCTAGTGATACCAGGAAAAGTTTTTTGCACAAAATTATTATTATGTTATTGAAATAAAATAATGAATACTTAATAAATCTATACCTTGGTAAAATTATATAATATAATTTCATTCAAAGCCCCCTAGGGCTTATAGTATTATAATTTATAGCTAGTATTTCCTCTGGGCCAAGTGTATAAGGAGCCGAGGCACTCTATAGTTAATGTTGTCACGCATTATAAAGCAAGTGTAATGTAGTGGCGTAGGCCAATTGAGAATAACGCTCGCTCTCTAATTAGAAAAGTTGTTTCCTCCGGACGCAGCAAATGAAAACGTACAGAGGCGGCTGTTTCGTTAATAAATTATGTTGACCAATGTTTGGTGGGTCGAATTGCTGGTGGTAATTACATTGGAATTGAGATGGATTTACGTGTGGAGCAACTTCGGATTTCTGAATTTTGTGACTAATGAAGAATAGGTACTGTCTACCACAAGTTATAGAAATAGAAACAGAAATGGAAACATAGAAATATAAATATCATTTATTTGTAAATTAGGGATGTTACGGAGGTGGTTTTACCGGAACCGGAGTCTAAACCGAAGGTTTTAAATTTGATTTATCAGAGTCTGAACCGGAGTCGGAACCGGAATCGGAACCGGAATCGGAACCGGAGTCGGAGGCGGAGGTGGAAGAGAGATGTTCAGAAAAAGTTCAAATTTAAAACGTTTTTAATTTTTATAGCTGAACTGGCCAATATTTTTTATGATGACGTTTGCGGCAATAAAACATATTCCTCTATGTAGTCCTACACTATTTAATTAAATATTGATATTTGAATATGTTTGCTCACAAATCTTCGGGATAACCTCCGATTCAAAATTATTGGAGCCGAAGTCGGAGTCGGTGGTGTAATATCAATCGGAAGTTCCGACATTTCGGAGTCGGAGCCGAAACTCCGTAACATCCGTATTGTAAATGTGGGTAATGCAGATGTTACATTGTGTTTCAGTATCACCATATTCTGCCCGAAAGCGTACAAATTTTTGTTCATTCATAAATCATAAATTATCATCAATAAAATAATCAATCATAATAGTACTCGTATACCATCAATCAAAAACCTTCGATGAAAGCTCAACCTTATGCCTGCGCGATATGATACATTTCAGATTCTCAAATTTTGACGTTTTGGGTAGGTTGACCTGTGGTTGTACATACTTAGATAGATAGATGGAAACACTTTATTGTACACAAAATCAGGAAAAGTAAAAACTACAGGAATAATAGCAAGATATGTACAAAGGCGGCCTTATCGCTTAAAGTGATCTCTTCCAGGCAACCTCTGAAGTTAATTGGACATTAAAGAGATTAGCGACAGTGTAGTGTGAAGAAAGAAAAAGTTACTATTACTTAATATACAGTAAATTTAGTAAAATAAAAGTAATATGATATACATAAATAAATATGTAGGTATACTATAATGGTTAAATGCATAGATATACATAATATAAATTTATAAACATATATAATAGATACTTTAATTTTTAAAGATATAATTACAGTTGATGGATGGAAGACGTTACTTTGCGGAAGTCAAATTCAAATTCTTTAAATAAAAATTCTAACGGAATTCTACTATTTATCTTGGTCCCATTTTGCATTCCCTCTTTCTTTCCTTAGGTACTATATGTTTCTTTAGGAGGTCGGATTTGTCATTCGAATTTTATATTGTAAATTCTGAGTTTGGTAATCGTTGGAGAGGGCTACCTTTCCAACGGTGAGTGGCGGGTTCTTCTTTGCTTATTATTTTAATAGATAACTGAGAATTTAACATCGTTTATAAGTACACATCCACTTAGAAGGTAATGCTTGGTCATGGTTAATTCGGGTTGAAGATCCTTCCAACACTTTTTCACTAACTTTGTCCAACAAACCAATTTCAATTTCATGGTAAACATAAACGCAAATGTTCGCTTTCCTCTAAGACTATGGTATTCCTCATAAACCTTCCGACTAGTAAAACTTACTATTTTTATAGCTAAATACCTACAGAAGAGCTGCAGTACAGGTGAGCGCCACGTCAAAGCTAATGGCGGTAGTAATTCGCGTAACAGCGCAATAAACAACACGTAATTACGGGCTCTGAGCGTAACATAAATGGGTGCTTAACAGAAGGAAAACTCGGTACTAGCATTCAACATGCAAAAGAAGACATATCTTGTTATGGTAATAACATGACGCTGCAGATATGGTTAATGACAAATTCAACATTTGACTGCGAGAATCGCACGTCCTCCTGGGCGCAAGGTATTCTGTGGTCCGGATTTCATGGATCCGGTTCCAAACCCTGGTTCAGTTCGCTGCGTCCAATTACAAAGCGCTGACTTCAAGTCGGGGAGGACGGAACGCATATGATTGGTTGTAGGGAACCGAATGCTGGAACAGGAACCGTGAAGTCCGAGGCTATATGTAACTTCTACTTACAAACTCGCACGCTTAAAACAGGCTGACGGTGACGCCTATTATATCGGTGTAGGCAGTGGTCACTACGCACGACGAGTGATTGTGTGAGTGCCTCGCGCCCCGAATGCTAGTTCTGAGTTTCTCTTCTGTTCTAATTTTATTTGTAGCTTTAAGAGAATAATGTCGTATCCATTCAGACGAGCCAATTAAAGTTTTAGCGACCCAGTACGGTATTGCTCGCGCTTTGATGTTAGATCGTATGAATAAGGTATTTCTTGGCGATTTTGTGTTTGATTTTAACATTTGGAATGAAGATATTCTCATCAAGTTTCGAACCCATTGCCAGGTAATGGAAATTCAAAATGGACTTGCAGCAATTCTAGGAGCTATTTTCTCTATGTACTTAAACCTAATTTAATACAGTTGGTACCTACATATCGAAAGTACACCGCAGTGCATGTATGGAAAAAAATGTTGGTGGTTTTTTAAAAGTTTCTATGGAGATATAGTTTATAATTTTGGTTTCTAAATCATATTTCTGTTTCGTTTGAAACAGAACAATTTTATTTTTTTCTCCATACAATTTTTTCTGAAAACTGATTTCAGGTGAATATTCATTTATAATTTTTTTCTCGATAACTATACATAGAAAGTTTTAACTTTTGTATATGCATCAATACACGTGTCATATATATTTTACTCTGGATTTTTTTTTTATTCTTGATCTGCGATGTACTTTGAAATGGTTGTAAAACTTTTTTGCGAGCAGATTTCAATCTGCATGCGATCGTGTCTATCCAAAAAGAAAAAAAAACAAATTTTTTTAAAATTAAGGTAAGCTACTGCGGTAAAAATGCAACAGAAATGCAAATGCAAAATGTCGCTTCAAAATGAGGAAAAAACATCAATTGCAAGAATACAATACAATACAATACAATTATACTTTATTGCACACCCGGGACAAAAACAAAACATACAACTTAAATAGAGGTACAATACAATGTACAGAAGGCGGCCTTATCGCTTTAAGCGATATCTTCCAGGCAACCTTCAGGTGATGGAAAAATCATATGATACATAATGTACGGGTACAAATGGCGTATGAAAAAAAAGAATGCAAACCTTTGCAAGCTGCAAGAATCTATACGTCCAAAGTTTTTATTGCCTATCTTCTATGAAGCAATGTATTTTATTTCTATTTATCTAATGCCATAATATTGACCACTTTTGATATGGTTTAATATGATCATCTTAATGATTACCAAGAGATCGAGGCGTTTGCCTCATTCTACTAAGGCTCTCACTAATGGGTAAAAGTTTTAACGGCTTTGATCATAAAATTATATTGCGTGGAATGAATAAGACATCGCGCACACAGGCGCTGCCAAACGAAAAAGGCCTCTTTTGGCGGAGATGCGTTTTTTTAGCAGATAGCAGACGAGCATACGGGCCACCTGATGGTAAATGGTCACCGTCGCCTATAGCCGTTGATTCCAAACTACATACCTGTTGTTTTCCACCTTCGCGTTCGTTCTAGTGTCAAACGAAAGAGCTTGTTGAGGGCTTTCGAAACACTCGGTCATATGCGCGGAAATAAAAAAAAACGAGTTTCGGAAAGCCCTCAACGAGCTCTTTGTTTGTTTGTAGTCTCTTTATTGCACACATAGAAATTAAAAACATTAAAATATGTACATTGCGGGCTTATCCCATAGGGATCTCTTCCAGCCAACCTTTGACTAAGGAGAGTTTAGACTACTTTTATGGTGGGTAAGGTGTGGAGTACAGTAAATAATAAGTATAAATAAATTACAATAATTATATAGTAGATAAATAAAATACATACGCAACAATTATAATGATATATACAATTTGTTATACACATATACTTACGAATACATATATAAATATAATGAATTTAAGCTTCAGCTCAAAGTGTCAGAACGTGACTAAAATGCTTTTTGAGAGCATTTTTAAAAGAAGGCAGAGAAGGCGATTTCCTCACGTCGACAGGAAGTTTGTTCCAGAGCCTCGCCGCATGAACCGAGAATGATTTGGTGAAGGTGCGAAGCGATTTGCCTCTTCGTTCATTATGAGAACGGCTAAGGAATGGAACAGCCTGCCGGCGTCTGTATTTCCCGAAACCTACAACCTTGGGATCTTCAAGGCCAGAGTGAATAGGCTTTTACTGGACCCGCTGGCTCCATCGTCGACCTCATCGTCGCTTACCATCAGGCGAGATCGAGGTCAAATGCGGGTGCGGGAAGTGTGCGTGGGAAGGCCGAGGGTCAGGTTTTGTACAGAGCGCAGCTCTTTATTATTATTATTATTAACTCTTTATTGTACACATAAATATTACAAACTTAGAAAAAATTTGAAGAATTTTGTGTTTGAGCGCTATTCTGGACTCTACGAGACACAGCCGATCTGTATGTATGGGATGATGGACTATAAGTTTATAGAATGTACTCGTATAAACACACACACTCTCTCACCTCACCGCACCTCTCCCTCACACAGACACACACTCGCTACTCGTACACCGCACACACACTTCCAACGCACACATACGTAAACATTATGCGACGCATTTCTCTCAGCCATAATAGTTACCTACATCTGTTTTTTGTTGTTTTCTACCTAAGATATATTATATAATGTAACATAATGAAAATTTATAATTGGCAAATGTTATAGTAATATTTTATTCTTTGTATAAGGTCAAAAAAAAGCTGTAAATTTAAGTAAATAAATAAAATAAAAAAATAAAAATAAAACACTTACTTTATGCTTTCCCAGGCTGACCACAGAGCATCCCAGCACGGCCTCCCGCCCGATGTGGAAGGTGTGGTTCCCGATGGGCTTCTCAAACTGGGGCTCGTCCGCCATCTTGCGTGTGGTCACGTGCGAGTCTGGGGACCGAGACGAAATTATTTCCTCACCTTTTCTTGAAAAAAATATTTGGACAAAAATGTGAAATGTTTTATTTTTTCTTGTTGTTTGGTTAGTAGCGAAACTATGGTCGGAGTTGTTTAGCGTGCCCTTAGGACCTCTAACATAGCTTAGTCGAACGACAGAAGCTGAATCCGACAGTTCAACGTTCCACTTTTTAGTAGTGGTAGATCCTAAAGTGAAGGATCGCCTGGGGTGAATGAATGAATGAATGAATGAATTAATTAAAATTTATTTGGTGGTACCACCCTCTTATCTATTTCTGCCGTGAAGCAGAAATGCTTGCATTTCTGTGTTTCGGTTTGAAGGGTAAGAAAGCCAGCGTAATTTCCGGCACATGAGGCAATCCATCTTAGTCCTCAAGGTTTGTAGCGCATCAAAAACCCTCCAACATTAATACAGAGAGGTGAGATGTCTATGGGTGACGGTGACCACTTACCATCAGGTGGCCCGTTTGCTCGTCTGCTCTCCATATGTAAAAAACTAAGGCACGGAAGGGCTCAGATGAAAATTGATCTGACCTATTTTCTAGATAGTCTGAAGGCATCTGAATCGTTTTAACCAAAGCTTAAAATAGACTTACTCTTCTATTATTACATAAAACATAAGTGTTGGTTTCTGGAAAGTGGATGGAAAATGGAATCATAAATAAAACGAAAATCTCAACGGCAGCATGAAATGTTAGTCGTAAAAAACCGAAACTGAACTCGAAAAAGCCGTATATAACAATACAAAGTTAACTTACAACCTGAGATCCGCCGGTTAAACTAACCAGTGGTTTTCAACGGGTAAAGTTTTAACAATCACGCGCCCGGCCTGCGGTAACTTTGTCACTTTACCCGCAATGTGTCATTTCGCCCTGAATTTGTGACATATTTGAGGTACAACGGGTCTACGGATGTGTTGTTAGTATTAATGGAAGGGTTAAGACGGTTTCTCATCGGGACGATCAAATTTCGTATGTGTAATAATCTTAGTGCTGTGTGGTGCCGGCCCTAATAGCACCACCCCAACTCTTCCCGTTGGTGTCGTACGAGGCGACTAAGGATCTTAGTAGATATTTTACACGTAGTAGACGGCGATAGACTCGCCCATCTATTACATGTGTCCACCGAATCTTACGGCGAAAAGTGGGAACTACTTGTTATTGAAGGAGGTTCTGCAGTCTGTTATTCTAAAAATTCTTTCCAGTCCAGTAATTTTTGAGAAAATATCAAGTGTACTCGTATTATGTTGGTTCTTTCATTCTATAGCAGCTCTGTACCGTTATTTATGTACCTTTGACTCCAATCTTTCTACTCATTCATAGCAGCATTTTTTAAAATTCTATAGTAGCTCTCTATCGTTATTTATATACCTGTAACGATGTCGACTTCATCGTCCATATCAACCTCCTCGCCATCAATTTCAACCTCATTGTTAGTGTTTATCTCACCTGATTTCGTGTTGGCATCTTCATTTCTCCAACTATATTTTCAAAATCCAAATCATATTCCCATTCCATTTCTAAATTCCATTAATTTTATTGTTTTTACTTTCTCTTTGTATTTTGTACTGTACTGAGCGGACGTTTCTCCGTTTTATAAAATTGTCTCCTATTACTATCTATTTTCTACATTTACTATTTTCTGTGTTGTTCTGTTCCTGAAAAATATATTTACTATTACCAAGTTCTTCTATTACTTCATCTGCACACTGTCCTAGAACCCTGCTAGCCGGCACCTAGAGGGCAGATTGTAACATACCTTTAACTCTAACTTTTCTACTCTAAAATTATTATACTTAAAATTTAGTTTATAAATGTGATCCCAAAACTCCAGAGATTATAACACTTTTGTTATACTTTATATATTAGAACTCCGTCTCACCTGAGTGAATATTACCCTTAATTTCGGGTAAGGTTTCCACGTAATAGCGATTTGGGATGCCATAAACATCGTTAGCGGGGAAATTAAGATGAATGTGGCAAGAAATACAATTGCAGATGATATATTGGCTACCTTTGTAGATAATATGTTTAACACAATATAGTCACAGCCACACAGCCTGTAAGACATACCAACTGATATATCTTTCATCTATTTGATTGCAAATTACACTTGTATTGAATAGATGAAAGATATATGAATGCAAAATACAAGTGTGTTTTGAAAACAATTAGATGAAAGATGCATCACTTGTTACTACAGGGAAGTAAGAATTAAACGAATCACTCGTATCGATACGATCAATCAACATATTATTATCATAAACGGAAATATTTTATTAAGCACCATCCTATACAGGGTGGAAACGATAGATAAGTGATCTCACTCTAGGTATAATTCCTAAACTATATAAGATATTGTAAAACTTTTTACTGATGTTGAAACTACGTTACTAGCTTAATAAATTGATATTAATAACTATCTGAAAAAAAACAGGATATATATCCTGTGCATAATAAAATATTTCTGTTTATGATAATAATATGTCAATTGATTCGTATCGATACGAGTGAAAAAATCTAAACTTTGGATATCCAAAGTTTAGATTTTTCCTACTCCCATACATTTACTATGATACTAAAGAGAGATTATTTGGAAAATTACTTCAACTGATGATTTTAAGTTTAAAATTTATTTAATTATTAATTTTAATTATTTACTACATTAAAATATTTAATGAAATTGTGGCGGCATTCATCTTTTGTTTATCAAGTTTAAGACAAAGGTACAAAATTCATACAGCCAATTCAGTTTGTATTGCTCTTTTAAAGTAGCGGAGTAGAGTGGAAACACGTGTATTTACTATATATCACAATTATTGATAAAGATACAATACTTATCTCGTAATTATCAAGTGCATAAAATCTTTTTAAGTACCTAACTGATAAAAATATCTCGATGAGTGCCATGCCATATTAAAAAGTATGGGAGTGGGAAAAATCAAAATTTTGAACATATCCTGTTTTTTTTCAGATAGTTATTAATATCAATAAATTAAGCTAGTGACATAGTTTCAACATCAGTAAAAAGTTTTACAATATCTTGTATAGTTTAGGAATTATAGAGTGAGATCACTTATCGTTTCCACTCTGTATATTCAGAAAGGAGATATACTATAACCAGTATAGCTAGATATCTACTTACATAAATATTTATATGTTGATAACTAATCGTAATAAAGTACTTACCTAGTAAAATTGGCAATTATAAATATTATTAATTGAAGTCAGTCAAATGTTTGCATTCACATTAAAGAGTAGAGGTAAGTAGAGGTAATCAATTTACTGATAAGACAGGAATTGAGGCTGTAATATATATTTAATCACACTTAATCGTTTACATGCTCTCAGTCACACACACACACACACACTCACACCTATCTATACGCAAGCATTATCATAAACTATTATTACATACATTACTTACCAAGATATCACTTATATGTATTATATAATATATTATCCTATTATTATTCTCCTTTCTGTCCTTCTTATGCTGTTATTTTAATAAAATTTTAATGAGTGGACAATTACTATGTAAAAAAATTTAACGCTGTAAGATTTCCTGCAAAAAAGATAAAATAAAATAAATAAAATTATTATATCTTCACTAAATATCCAGTCATAAGACATGACTGGATATTGTTATTTACAGCCCAGTATTGTGCATCAAATACCTATTGTATTTTGTACATAAAATTGACTTGACCTAGTGTTCTATAAGTACGTAAAGGTTTAATAAATGAGTATGAGTATTAACAATTAATTTACTAATTCTGAGTTAAGTTTACTTTTGTTACTGGTTTTCAATTTTGAACTCGTGTTGGTACCTAATGGTAAAGCGGAAAAATAGATTAGTACCTACTTGTCAATAGGTAGATAAGTTGCTTTGTATCGCATGAAGAAAATCGAAGTTGTCTATGTTATAAGTTATAAGTATTCTCTAGGTATGACATCTACAAATTCTACTTTTCCGCTTTCTAGTAATAAAAGACTTGCTTTTCGTCTGCTTAAATAAATAAGCTATTCAACAATTTTCCTCCATATTTTACCATTTCCTTTTCTTCGTTCCAATTCACTTTAAAATTCCGTTTCCTCTGATATCATAACTCAATTAATATTAAACAAACCTTTTACGTCTTACATTAATGTAAGTGAAGTGAACCGTAACAGACACCAGCTGTGCCTTTACCATGAATATTTTATACCGTCGACACAACGTTTAAGGGCTCCTCCCCCTCCCTGTGTTGAAAGGTTCTGGGAACCCCGAAGGGGGTTGATGTTTGATTGTCACAGGTCTTGCGATTCTGGTGCTAGGTAGCCAAGAATGCAGCATACCTTACAGTATTTACGACTATCGATCCGGTTACGATACGACGAGGTCACGCAATGTGTGCATGTCCCAATTTGGGCAACCCTTAAGCCCTTTCTTGTAACCGATAAAGTCGTTTATGATTAAAACCTAAGTTTTAGTAAGTAACACTATAATATAATATGTTGTAACACTTGCAACCCCCATCCTTCTGCTCCTTTCTCTTTATTTTCTTCCATGATTATCATACTCATACTCATTCTCTTTATTGAAACCGTCAGGGACAATATTGACCGCTTGGTTACGTCATAAAATTCGTACATATGATACATATCAATATTTATAAATATACAGTACATAAGTTCTATATACGTGGCGAGAAACAGACAAAGGAAACATATAACTTAACTTACAACTACATTGAAATTGTCATTGGCATTGTCATATTATTTTCTAAAATATTTATTAAATATAATTAAATTCTTATTTAGTTAGCTGCTGTATAGGAGCATTGTCAACATTGTGAAATGTCAAAATAATATCATTTATCATTATGTATTAATCATACATCATCCATATTTACAATTTTAATGTCACACATGTGAAAATTAAATAAATAAGTAAAATTAAATTAAAATCAATCACAATTCATTCAATGAAATTTAAATAATCATTATTACATACAAGGTCAATTTAGTGTAAAATAAAATCCTTACTTAAAGTAACCAGTGTCAAATAATAAATTAAACAATCAGTTGTCTATTCGTTCCTCGAGGAATTCCTTTACAGAGTAAAAGGCCTTCTGGATTAACAATTTCTTTAATTTATAAATGAAGACGTCGTACGTTGAGGCATCTCTGATTAGGTCAGGTATTTTGTTGTATATTGTCGGGCCGGCGACGTGCGTGGACAGGCCAATCTTTTGCAGTCGGCTGCTGATTGTTTCGAAACCCTGCTGTCGCGCCTTGGTCGGTCTCCCGCCCACCCTTTCTTTCAAGTCTCCTAATGTTAACTGCATCCAAATCATCATCATGGCTCCTATTTGTCCCAGCGGATTAGCTCAGCTATCCAATGCAACGGGGCAACGCAGCCAGTCTCTTGGGTATACTGCCAGATGTGGGGGACTTAACCCATTTTTTTTTATCTTTAGCTTTCTTAGCCTTAGTTTAATTTTAGCTTTAGTATTATTTTAGTGTTATATTATATTATATTTTAAATTATTATAAATTTCTTAATTCCCCCATTCTCGTTATCAATACATATGAAATCATCAACAAGTTCTTATTATCTCCAAACACATACAATAAATCTATATTCAAACCTCGCACCCTGCATCTAGCTAGTCTCTTATCATTTCCTGAACATTATTTCCTTCTCACTTCCACATAAAACTTGATAGCAAACACCTACGAAGTAAAGTTTATTGCGTAGACTCTATCTAACTCCCACTCAACTTTAATAATGTATAAGCCGAGGTCATTGATGCAGGAAAGGCCAGAATCATTTAGATTAGACGAATAACTTCTAACAAATTTCCCGTAAAAGATGGCATCAAAACACACGCGACTGTATGCGAATTGAAAATAATGCAACACATTTCTCACATAATGAAACTCAAATTAATATTTGAATATATCTTACAGCGATGTCACAAAAGCGAATATTCGTCTACGTAACTCTTACATAGGATCATATTATTCACAGTCCGATTTCAAAATTCGAAGTTAACACCCTAAGGCTCGGAATACACGACGACGGTTGCAGCGACGGTTCGGTTCAGGAACCACTACCGGCCGTGTACCGACTGCATTCAAACTCATGTGCACTCAATCCCCGCCCACTTGGTTCAGGAACCGAGCAGGCCGGTTCCAAGTGGAACCGTTGTACGTGTAGCCGACAGCGCATTTTTGATTCGAGATTATATGAAGCACCGGTTCCATGGAACCGACCAATACTGGAACCGGTCTAGGAACCGTCGTCGTGGAGTCCGGACCTGATACCCATTTAGTTGCGCCACTCGCGCGCTTCTGTTTCATTTCTAGATTAAAAGATATCGACCAGTCGCGTATATACTTGCTAGGTCGTCGATGGCATGGCGTGACAAAATGTTTACAGCTGGTATATGATAATAGCCGTATAAATGATGCGGTATGATGTCCCAATTAGTACGTCTAGGGTCTCGTGCTTTTATAATATAATATAATGGTTGTTGTATATCGATTTGTTGGTTATGTTCATAACTCGAACTTTGCGCTCGCCAACGCTTTATATCTTTCAAGTTTATCAGGCATGCTGGGTTTACCGCAATATAATAACAGTTGATAGTAGATGAGTTTGGGGTTCTACGCTTAGATTATATAAACTAATCTAAGGTTTTACGCACCTCTTATATAAGTTTTACGCCTAAGGATTTGTCGCGTTAGGCGCAAAATATGTACAAGAGGCGTGCCGGCAGCGCGCTGCCGGTGCAACCTCGGCGCGCCGCTTAATTATTATTATGAATGAAATTTATGAGTGGAGATTGAAAAGTAAATACACAAGATGCTTTAAAATGATTCATATACAACTTTAACTTGCCATAAATAGTGGTGATTCTACACAACATAAAAAAAATACGGCGGGCTATTCTTGGTCATCTATCGTATTGCTGGGTGACGCGGTTCTGTTATGAATTTATGATACGATCTGTATATCCGCTCTTGGTATTTATTATGGGTAGGTAGCGTTTACAATTTTTCTGACAATACCCGTACGATGTGTGATGATCCTAGAAATTAAACAACTCAACTTAAAATTTCCTTGCATCAATACCAGGTAAAAGGTAATTAATTTAAAATATGCAGCAAATGCAGCAATAGTAACTAGCAGATAAAATGAAATAATTGGTGCAAGGAAGTTGAAATTAACTGTATTTAAATAAATATAAAAAGAAATTTCGGTTTTTTCGGAAGACTTACGTACATTTACCGACTGCTCTGACGGTGAAAGAAAACATCGTGAGGAAATCTGCACACTGAGATAACCAGTGTGTGAAATGGGGAAGGCAATGGCAAACCAACCCATTAATTCTGCCAAGAGAGTCGTTCTATGTGATTAATTCCTTAGAATGATCACGACCCTCAGCCATGAGTAATATGACTAAGAAGTAAGAAACAATATTTATGCTACTATGAGAACGAGTTAACATTATATTCTAACAATATCGTGGAATATTGTGAATGTAAGGACTGAGCTGAGAGTAGATATCGCCAGCCATTATTCTTTCCCTGGAGCGTACTACATATTTGCATAATAAAAGCAAGCACAGAATTAAAACATTTATTCAGAAATCCACGCTTTAATTTATTTTTATATCCTGTCCAGGAACATGATATCTGTCAAGAGGACTTAGGTATACGCATGCTTTTATAATCTGAATTATGCTTGATTATCAACCAAAATCATAACATTCCTTTTAAGCTTCACGGTTGTTGAGTAAACATTTTGTTTCCGGATTTGGGTCCGGTAAATTCCAATGAATTTTTTGGTCAAGCTTTTACCTCAATCACTACAGCTCTTTTAATCCACTGACATATATGTCATACATATTTCTGTTCTCTCAATAAGTAGGGGGTAGCGAAGAATGACTAGACGCGGGATAGTGAATGAAACGAGTTCCATTCATACTTCTTATTTCGGTATTAGAATAGCAAAAATTCATCAATTTCTAGAATTTTCAAACAAAGTATTTTGTAATTTTTCTCGAAAATTTCATAAAAACATTTTTTTGCCCTATCGTTATTGTTATAACGTATAGATGACACCCTAGAAATATTTGCCGATAATAAAATAGGACCCTATATAGGTACTTTACGTCTAGGATCGGCTGTAAAATGGCTAGAGTAAGTTTATAACTACCACTACACTGGGAAACGAGTAAGCGTCCATAGAGTATTTGTACATACAACCAATAAACAAATTAAATATTAATCATGTTAAAAAGTTTGCAATGTTACATGAAACATGAGTTTTCACGAGATTACGCTGTTTGGCCGACCAAAATATGTTGGACTACTTCGTCCCTTGCTACAATAATAATCGCAGACTTATAAGGGGTCAGTAAATAGTACCCGTATGGGTCCAAACGTTTTGGGCCCGAAGTCAACCCCTAGGCAAACAATTAGTGGAAGTTAAACATGGATTCGACCCAAACTCAAACTATGGCCAATTCCTCATTTAAACTGTAATGGTTTGTAGATTGCAGATAAGAGCTGTAAAGTGGCTTGTGTTGTGTGTTTATTTATTTATTGTATGTGATGCGGGTTTCTAATTATTTTTGTTGCTAACAACCTTTTTTAATTTATTTTTCGAAGGTCGATTGAGTTTATGTAAATGATTTACTTATTTCGACCTATCATAGGCTTTAATGCCAAAATATGGATATATGGTATTAGAATTTTGGGGGGAATCAAAACTTAGTCACGGATTTCAGAAACTCTTATAACAACATGAAATATAAAGCAGGTTACATTTTTGAATTCAAACAGCAAACAATTATAATACCTAAACAGAATACTGAGTATTGCGACGTTTAAACTAATGACTTTACCTACTTCAACTGTCTAGCTCTGCCGATTACCTCTCCAATATATTGTATAATTATTGTTTTAAGTGATAGAAACACGAGTTAATTTCCAGAAATAAACATGAGGTAGTACTTTATCGTCTAAAAGTAAAGGTATTCAGATAAATCTATAATTGTATATAATATTAATGGGCATCGTTTATAATGTTTCTTATTTACAACTAAACCCACGTGACGTTGACCTAAATCCCACCTGGTGGCCACCAGGTGGGATTTAGGTCTATATATCTAGGTATAAAGTACTACCTCATGTTTATTTCTGGAAATTAACTCGTGTTTCTATCACTTGAAACAATAATTATACAATATATTGGAGAGGTAATCGGCAGAGCTAGACAGTTGAAGTAGGTCACTTATGACGATGAAGTCGAAGATGAAGCACACGGGCTTAATAAGTACTGGCTCTTCTATAAACACTGCCGAAACACATAAACGCCGAAGCAAAGATATTTAATGACAGACTTTTCATAGAAGGGTGGTCCTGCTTCAGCTTTTATATTTCTATCTAATTAATTATTCGCTTAAAATTCACAATAATATTTCAACAAGGAGTTCTGCATTCACAACATCTTAGCACGGAATTTAACCATTCCATAAAGGCAGTTAATATTTCACAAAGAAACTTTAATCAAGACAATCTAGTTAAATCTAAACTCAAATACAGTACTCCATTTTCGTCTTCAATTTTCCCATCAACTAACAACTTTGCTGAATCCAACTTCCTCATTCCGAAAAGGCAATTGTAAAGTAGTTAAATGGCGAACGTTATAATTAGCTGCAGACATTAAAATGAGGAACACAGTCAAGTCCAAGCTTCGTTTTGAATCGTGGCTCCAGCAACTTTTTAGTCACGCCACGTCGCGGTTTAGTTTCCATTGAACTTAAAGTTATAATCATCCGTTACATAAATTATATCGTGATTCGTGAATCTTCATTTCATGTTCATTTCTCAGAATTCCAACAGACTATTTATTTCAAATTGAATGGACAAGATATTCAATAAAAGAAAATAGCTGAAAAGGGAATGAAGGTTACTTTCTGAAGCCTTAAAACGAAATTAAAAATAAATACTTACTTTAAATTTCAATAAAAGTCTAAACAAACACAACCTAAAGCGCTTAAAGACATCTACACACCTCCGTCAAAAGGTCCACATAAAGGGGCTCCCGACAATGGAAACACACAAAGATAGTCCGTGACAGCCAGCACCTGTCACCGACGACCTGGCACCTCGTGGGTAGTGCTGAGGAACACTTGACTTGGTATTCGAGACCAAACCAAGTTTCACCTTGGAAGAGGACAGATGATATGACTCATAAAAGAGGACCAAATTTTAGGCTGACTAGTGCAAGGAAGTCAAGTGCAAGTGCAAGTCTAAGTGCAAGGAAAGCACGTAAAGAAGAAACCATTTTTCCATTACATTCATTACTTTAATTATGAATTGTTAATTGGATGCCAGAGGAGAATGAGAACAACAAAATCTTGACATACAAAACCCCGGCCTTCTGGGTAAGTAATTCCGAGTTCAATATGCAGGCTACTTTCCGAACGTAGCTTTAAAATAAAATTACTATTATGAACTAGGAAGTATAATATATTATGTGAGATTGAGTCATTTGTGTTGTGTTTGTTATTACACAAATTATGAACACTACTCAATACAAGTATGAATTTTCTTGACATCCCTATGATGACTAGAGTCATACGTTTTATGAAGTCAATTCAGGATAGCTATTACCGTTTTCAAAATAATGAAATGATATCATGCGATGGTGTGCTAAACAGAGACAGCGCTTTACCAACACGATAGCATTGTCTCTGTTTATCACGCTATCTTATGATATCATTTGATCTTTTTGAAAATAGTAATACCAATTGTGGTCTTGCATCAGCCGACAGCCCAACACTATCCACATCGCATTTAAAGCCTTCCGTGGAAATAATTGCTACAACTGAATTAACATTTCTCCTTTTCCGTTATTCGGCAAATTAAAATTTAGCATTCCAAAGTGGAACTGGGATCGTTTTTCATCAATCAGGTGAATTTACTTTTAATTTGCAAGCCTATTTGTGTAGATAATGATCGATTTCGGCTTTACGTTTAAAATAGCAACTCTTTGAAATAAGTTATCTTCGTTTTAAATCACGACTTTTTCGTTAAAATATGAGTGTGGATCAGCAGTGGTGTCGAAGACATCATCATCCTATGGATCATCCTGTTAATCTGACTAACCTTTTACAAAAAATAATAATTTGAGAATAATGTGAATGAAAATTAATCCACATTTACAAATGATATTAAGTCCTATGTAAACACATTAGCAGGTAAGATCTAGATAAGGCTTATGAGAAAGATAAACTTAGCGAGATTAAAAATAAAACTAGAAGTAAATGTAACCGTAGGAAATGGTCCAGATAATACGACGTACATTAACAAAAATATGTCCTAAGATAAGAACGTAGTTGGGTACTTAGGTAAACGAGTTTAAGAAATTAAAATTAAATGTGACCCTCTTGGAAATGACTTGGATAAATACGACTTATACGACAGAAGCAATAAAGAAGGTAGTGTAATGAATTTATTATTTATAACTTAAAATTATTTATACACAAAACAATTACAAAAGGAAGTGTTATAAAAATGAAATGTGCAAAAAGAAGCTTAAATATTATATAAAAAATGAACGAATATCATGACTATTCATGACTCATAGAATGTCCACGACATTTTCTATCGCCTTCCAGTTGCGCCTTCAAATGGTCACTGAGAACAGTGACCATTTTGAAGCTGTCTTGTTTCCATCGTTCTTTACTTTTTTACGCTGTCGGGTTTTTTGTTGTTTTAATTTAATTTTTTATTTCTACCTTATTAGTATTATACATATTTGAAATCGTCTTATTGAGACTTTTCTTTCGATACCCATCTCAATGAAGTTTAAAGAAAATAAAATACAACTTCAACAGTTATGACGGCAGGCAGCCGCCATATTAGAATCCTAGACATTTCATATATCCTGTGTCACTCTCAGGATTTAGAGGAAAATAATAATATCTCATTCATTAAAATCCAACCAGTCGTTTAGGCTCTACGAAGGAATAAAGAATCCGCCACAAACAAACATAGATACTAGCGAAAAACATACCCTGCCCTTGCTGTCGCGCAGTCGGGTAAAAATACTAAATAAAGATACTAAGTATAAAATATAAGTTGACATTTTCGATGTCAATAATGGTGACAGAAACAAACGGGCGCTGCCAATATAGCTTTTGCTAGATCAGAGCCAAGACAAAGAGGCTTTCAAAGCTTTTGTTGAAGTCACAATAAAAGATGTAACAATAAAACAGAACAAGATCTCAAATGTGTAAATACGAGATATTTTCAGACTTTCTCCATCAAAATTAATTGAAGTAAAACTTAGCAATACAACACTTTGAAACTACAAATCTTTAATTGAACAATGTGAAGAGTTGTTCAATTTAACTAAGCAACGAATTTCTCTGAAATAAAATGAATGTCTAGCTGATTTATACTTTATTTTTTGAAATATCAGAGATTTTACGAAATGCAGAAACATTCTAACCTATTATATTAATAAATATAAAGTAAGGCGTAAGTTTTGCAAACTTTCAAAGCAAGACTTTATTTAACACAAGGGCTTTCAAAGCCCTACGACTTTTTTTTTCAATTACATATCGGCCCAATCTCAGGTCTGTGCGAAGGCCCATTTGAATCCTCCTCACGTATCATCGAGAGCCTCTCCCCTTTCATTTCCTTCGCTCCTGGTAATGAAAGGCCGATGGTACCCGGCCGAGAGGATGTAGAGGGATTAAACAATTAAGAGACTTTGATGACCAGATTAGAGGTAATCGGGTGTTGGATTGTTTAGCGATAAGTGATAAGAAAAAAATGGAAATGAAAGAAAGAAAGAAAAAATGGACATTGGATTAGCAAATAATAAGGACAAAGTACGAGTACGTACCTCTTTATAAGCATCTGTACTCGAGCATAACTCATTTGAAACTCGTTCAAGTGAACTCGAATAAAAGGTATTAAACAAAATAATACTCAGAGGTAAACGACGGTATAGAATAGGAATCAAATGGAAATGGGATAGATTAATCCTAGATGCAAAATGAAAGCTATTGGATGAAGGATGTGTTAGGATGTAACTGAAGTCTAGACATAAATTGACAACGGTCGGTCGAAGTGAAACTCTTGACGGAACTTCGGAAACTAATAATAGAAGAGTTTAATAATTTGCAGCCTAATACATCTTCGTCATTTTAAACGACGACGAAGACGACGATGCGGTGTCATTTTTCCCAGCTATATGGAACAACGAGATATGTAAGGTCTATGGAGGAGAATAGAATTAGTAGCTAGCACCTTAGGAAATGATGATAACTTATCTTCTACTTTAATTGAAGTTTTTCTAACATTTGAGAGGTCTTATTATCAGATGGTTCCTTCTTCTGTCTACCCCCTCGGGGATTAAAGACGTGAGACTATTATCAAATGGCAAATTATAGGACATACTTTATCAAACAAATGTCCTAAGAAACTTTAGAAGTCTTGAAATGAATCAGAAATCACGAAAATATGATCATGTTGTGGCAGAAAATTCATTACCAGTGCTACAAGAATACGAATGATCCGTTTAAAGACTTTAGCACTCGGCTCTCGTTCTCGCAGCTTATAGCGAGTGTTTCATTTCCTCACCGTCGTCGGCAAATAAAGGGTGCTTCATTGTGAGGAAACAGAGATGCCGAACTTGTTACTGGAATGGGACGTTTAAACTTTAATGTTGATATTATTATCTGGCTATATTTTTTATAGACTTTATGACATGTGACAATTGACAATGCCCTTTTACAGCAGCTATAATTTATTATAATTATTATTTGTACGACAATGCCCCTTTACAGCAGATATAATATTAATTTTATTATTTATTAATTTAGATAAATGACAAAGCCCCTTTACAGCTGCTACAATCTTAATTTTTTAGCCAATTTTTTTATATGTAAATCGGCTGGTCTGTTCGCTCCTGTCCAGTTATGTTTATGGTTAGCAGGAATTGTGTTTTAAATTTTAAGCAGCCTACTCTAGTCCACTGCTGGACATAGGCCTCTCCTAGGGCGCACCATTGAGCCCGATCTTCAGCTCTTCTCATCCAGTCGCTGCCAGCCACCTTGCACAAATCGTCGCTCCATCTAGGAGGGCGTCCCACACTACGTTTGTCCAAACGCAGTCTCCACTCCAGAACTCGTCTACCCCAGCGGTTGTTGGTTCTGCGACAATCTATACGTAAATTCAATTACAAAAGCATTCCTTGCTCCTCCTACTGACGTTCAATAATATTCGTGTCAAAATGTATGGCCTGAACAACTTTCACAAATAGTTTGACCAATAACCGTAGTAAAAGAAGATGAAGAAGAAACGCTTGGCAATAAATCGCGTCACCTATTTGAGAGAACTTGTCAGCCCTAGCGACTGTCACTTCTAGTTGTGTTAACACTGCTCATAAACTTTACATCCGTAGCCCCAGCTCATACAATGGATATTATTGTCTACCCGCCGTCTGTGTGAACTGGGATTTATGTGCTGTGTTTAACAAGCTATTGGCTTGTCTTAAGTGACTCGTGGACCGGTGATGGCTTTATAAAGGAGCTAATTGTAGTTTTGAAATTAATTGTAGGAGTAGAGTAGAACTTGCTTCTTATTCTACGAGTATAAGCATGTGTCTGAACGACAAAGATTATGAAACTATTTTCTGCAATTGCCGAAGATGTTCAGGTTAAATATGCGGGTAAGATATGGGCTTGAAGAATTGACTTAATGGGTTCTTGACTTCATACTTACATTTGAAAGAAAGAAAGAAAGATTATTTATCTTGATTACGAGGGCACGGAGAAACATTTAAAGGTAACACAATAATAACAATAAACACACAACTAACACACACACACACACACACTCAACACCTTTATTATTGTTCTTATTTTTCTTTATTCCAAATTTTGCACTTTTAGTTCTGTTACATGTTCATTTGCACTGGTCAAAGAGATCTGTCCTCCGAGATACAGGAACTTCCTAGTTCGGAGGTCAGCGCCTATAGTAGGATAACTGGTTGCTCACTAATTTTATTTAGTTTAATGTAACATATGCTTAAGTTCCTACTCCACTGTATTTTTACCGCACAAATAAACTATTCTTATTCTTATTTCCAACACACACATACAAACAACTAGGTACGGAAGACAATAATAATATTAAACAAATATATTACAAAAATTAATAAATAAGCAAAAGTAATTAAGTTTGATTAAGGTGGCGTGCAGTATCGGAAAAAGGGGAACTAGAATCCTAAAATGGAGTCCTAAAATGGTTGATTTAATGTATTGAATTAAATCAGTGCAGTAGATTCAAGAACTTTTTAAAGTTTATATGTTGCTACACATTATGGAAAGCAGACTTTATGGTAAGCGGACATTATGGTAAGTGACATATGCTTGCTTGCTTGCTTATCGTATGGTATTTGTCAGAGTTGTTCAGGCCGCCCGTAGGCATCTGATATCGCTTAACGACTGCTGTCGAACGACAACAACCGGGACCGACTGCTTAACGCGTTCTCCGAGGCACGGAGGAGCACAGATGAAATATGCCACTAGCGGTCACACATCCAGGTACCGACCGCGCCACCGTCGCTTAAACCTGCACGATCACTTTCGGACCGTGCTCGCAACTAGGCTACGAGCTCCTTATGGAAAAGCGGATATTATGGGAGGAGGTCATTATGAACCTGAAAGCAAATAATATAACACCTCACTGAATCACTGAAGAAATCATACGAGTTATTGCTTAACTTTTCAATCATCCAGCCCTTTGTTTATCCCTAGAGACAGTTCTTCTGATACGGGCCATAGATGATTTTTAATGATGAGTTACATTGATAGAAGAACTAAATGGCAGTAATTTCCTTTCTTCAGGAAGCATACTAACTAGGATTTAAAGGATTAGACCTAGATAACCCGAAGATAACTTTTAACGGTAACAATTATGGCCTCGCGTTACGAGGGTAAATGGAAATGTCAGTCCGTTGGTTAGATTGCCAGTTTGTAAGTTGGAAGGTGTCCAGGTGTGCTGTGATGTGATGAAGATTGGGGAAATGGTACGTGGAAAATTATACGAGGTACTTTAATCATCATCGTAATAAAATAAAAATAAATATAATAAAATAAAAACTGTCTTTAATTCCTACCACACACAATACACAATCATTCATAAATTAAGATAAATTAACATGTCATTATTCATTATTTCACTAAATTATTATGGGTATGTCAATATTTATTATATATTTTTTCAGTAGTTGCCATCTCTAGCACAGGCCTCCCCCAATTTCCTCCAGTGTATCCCGTTCCTCACCATTCTCATCCAAAGTGCTCCCATTTTCTTTGCAAAGGTATCGTCCCATAGTTTATAGGGTTCTTCCTCTTTTCCTTTTCCCTTCTTTTGGGTTCCACTCCGTGACTTTTTTCGTCCATCTATTATCCTCTAGTCTTAGTATGTGACCCGCCCATTTCCATTTTAGGTTTCTAACTTAATAAATTTTAAAAAACATAAAACTGACTGTGTATAAAAGGTTTCAAAGAGTCACTGTTCTCAAAAATGACGTGGAATCTCTAAGATTCATGCTATCAAACGATATCACGCAGTCGGAGGCCTGCGTTGTAATGCTTTCCAGTCCATATGTTAAGGCCTCCGATTTAGACGAAAAATTAGTAGCTAATTATAAATGGACTGAATATCGCATATAGTTTTCCTGTAGGTTTAATTTGCCTTGATTTGAAAATCAAAATCAAAATGTTTTTTATTGTAAGTAAGTACCTTATAGTACATGTTTACAACGTCATTATTTTTTACTCTACCACCGCTTCGTAAGGTGCTATAGCTGAAAGGATAGAAGCGGTGCGAGAAACGTTCAGCAGCACATCTTTTGAAATAAATATATCTTACAATAATTATGAATACAATCATATACACAATGTGCAGAGCTGGAGCTGGATTTAGGACCAAGCCTCTTTATCATTTAAGTTGTCATTTATTTTATAATAACCCTTTTTACACAAGGTCCGTCTTATAATAGGTAATAAATAAATGACTTGAATTACACTTATAGGTCAGCTTTTTACAGCCGATAGAGCTTTCTTAGAAATATTGTACTACATTCAAATCTATTTACCCTCTAGACGTCTACTCAGTTTAACCTTAAAATAGGCATCAGTATATTTATGAAAGCAAAGCTAGCATTTTATTTTTTCTCTACGATTTGTTTCTTATCTTTGTTTTTACTTTTAGCTTTTTCAAGAACTTAAAGTGTTAGAAAGGACTCTTAGCTCTCTAAATCTCTCGTTACCAACTCCTGAGTTTCCAATTATCCCACAACTCTTGTACCTGGGTTCTTCGAACCCTGTCTAAATAATTACCGGTCAAAGCCAAATTACTCGCCAAGGACGACCCTTCATTGTTTAACTTCGGTAATTACCGCGGGGTGCGTAGTCAAGGGAGGATCAGTAAGACATCAGAGACTACAAACAAACAAACATCTTTATATACAAAAATACGCCGAGCGACACACTATCTAATAGGCTCGAACGCCTGTCATTAAAAAATATGCAATAATAAATACCTACCAAGGGCAAACATTCAGCAGGTTCGACCTGTGGCGCCTGAAGGGACGATCCGGGTTTCGCTCTACGCCGAGCTCGGCCTTCGGCCTCGCCATGGCTATCTTCAAATTCCTAGCTCCACATCATTTCCATTTATTTTTTGGCCGCCATCTTTAAATATATTTTTTCTCTTCAATTATCTCAGGATTCCCTACGACTTTAGTTTCAGCGGGCGGATAATCTTCCAATTCTTCAAATTTCATACTGAGACATTGAAGTCCACTTACTTTTTCCTGGTCATCTTCAGATCCTCAAGATTTCAGATGTCGCAAACGTACCATGAACCTGAATATTTGAGCTCAAATTCGATCCATAGCTATTACCGTTCTAGAGATTCCATCTGACATAAAAGATACTCCAAGATCTTGGAAACCACTGATCCAATTTTTATCAGACCTAGCTAAGAACACTCTCGATAAAATAAAATAAACCGGGTCCAAATCGGTTCATCCGTTGTTAAGTTATGATGCCACAGACATACACATAAACAGACAAACAAACACACAGACAAACGTGTCAAACTCCCTCGGTCGGGGGTTACAAACATGTAGGTGAAGATATTTCTGGAAATTAGAAATTCATATAAGTACTTATACAAATCACCAATCTTCATCAGCAAATTATATCTGTAGTGTACTTATTTGTTGAGAGCGTCGATGGTCCAGTGGCTAGGACTCCCATGCGGGAGGCCCGGGTTAGAAACCATGCAATGCCATGTGCCAATGAGATTTTCGGATTTTTTGAAGACTTACGTAATTTACCGACTGCTCTAACGGTGAAGGTAAACATCGTGAGAAAACCTGTATATCTGAGGAAATTAAAAAAAAAACCGAAGGCGTGTTAAATCCACCAATCAGCACTAGGCCCGCTCGGTGAATCATGGCCCGTACCCCCTTGTGTAAAGGGAGGCCTGTGCCCCAAAAGTGGGGACAATAATAGACTGATGATGTACTTATTTATTTCTGTATATATATTATAACTTTTTCGCGCATTGCCTAAAGTCCAAGGGCAAACGCTGTACTAGACATTATTAAACAATGATTGTACCTACAAATGGTGTGCGATCTTAATTCAAACAGTTTTAAGTTTCTTTACTGGTCTTTTTACTCTTTGACTGCCCGTGCGACATTCAAGGCAAATATTTATTTGCTACTGGTGATATTCAGGATTTTTTACTGTGTTTGATATTTTTTTATTGTATAGGTAAGGGAAGGGGCACTTGATGGTAAGTGGTGATCGTCGTCCATAGACATCAGTCCAATGTTACTCGTATTAAAGGATTTTCGATGCGCTGCAAACCTAGACTTACCTACTTCAAGGGAGTTGATGAGTTTTCAGATGGTAATAGAAACACATGCTTTAATCAAAGTTTAGCGTTGTTGGCCTAGTGGCTAGGACGCCGGACTCCCATGCGGGAAGTCCGGGTTCGACACCATGCAATGGCCATGTACCAATGAGTTTTTCGGATTTTTTCGAAGTCGTACGTACATTTACTGATTGCTCTAACGGCGAAGGAAAACGTAAGGAAACCTGCATGTCTGAGGAAATTAAAACTTTCTGAAGGCGTGTGAAATCCATCAATCAGCACTAGGTCCGCTCGATGGATCATGACCCATACCCCCTTGTGCAAGGGGAGGCCTGGGCCCCTACAGTGGGGACATTAATAGGCTGATGATGATGATGATGATGAATTAAATGATCATTTTCATTTGCTTTAAGTTTTAGCAAAGACATCCGACGTCTCCCAGTTTCTTTGTTTTCTAATTTTACTGGAAAAATTACTGGGGGGTTCAACTCCCAGCCCCTGCATACGGGCCTGCAGTCATTATCTGGTAAACTAGAGTTCAAAAGTTATAGAGCTAGACATAAAACCATAATTTTGAAAATTTACACCCTTCGGGGTATCAACTATCCGTGAATACGAATAGACACAGACGTAACAAAATTTCAGTTTACGTTCGTATATTTTACAGTTTTACACCCCATTCGGGTGAGGGTAGGTTTACGAGGGTGCGACGGGAGACGTTTTAAATTGTGTCAGGTTTAGGGGTGTTAAAAGTGGAGCTGGATTTAATCGGATTTCAGAAGCACGTTGTAGTTGTAGCGAAATAACAACGTAGGCACATGTTGGCACCTAGTTTGAAACAAGGGTCTAGATACTTATATACATACATACATTCACGCTATGTCCCTTGCGGGGTAGGCAGAGAGAACGGAGCGCCACGAATCTTTGTCTTGGCACGCCTCTCTTGCTTCGTCTACAGTCATTCGTCGGTCCACGCATGCTCGCCGTTGGGGTCGACTGCTCTGTATTTTAAAATCTAAGAGCACTCTGTCAATCTGATCTTTAAAGGTCAGTTCTAGGATGACCCCGGCTTCTCCTTCCATTCACTTTCGCTTCGAAACAAGAGTGTAGGTACATGATCAGCCCTGGTAGTCTCGGGTCAAGAATAGAGCTAGATAGCCCTATATCATTTACAAGGCGATTAAAATGAGTTTTCAGGTTTGCGGGCTGACAAATAGAGACTTTGACCGTCCATTGGCTGACGACCCCAGGAAAGGCAACAGCGTGCCATGCACGCTGCTGTGACGGGAGGAACTAGGAGGCAAAGTGCTAGGATAGCACCTCACCGGTGCGTTCCACTGGAGATCGTGGAACGCACCGGCTTACCTTTAGTGCTAGGATTTTATGCGAAATACAAAGACCAGTGAAAATGTTGATAGCGCTATCTTTGTATGTTTGTATGCAGAGTAAAGAGAGAACAATGCAAATAGCGACATCTTTTGGAGAGTTGAGGAATGAAACTATAATCATAGCGGCGCCGGCGCATTGGAAGTGGCCATAAGGCAAGATTTTAAAAATGCTCTTAATAAAGATATATTATTCAAATAATTTAGTTAAAATAGGCATCATTTGAACAACTTTAGAATAGCAGAAATAGTCTAGAATTCCTAGTACAAACAAACTGAATGGTAAAGCTATAACTGGGTTTCATGAGGGCAAAATAAACACTAAAGACCCCAAAACTCGCCTAAAACAATAACTACAAAGTCCACTTTACTTCCTAAAACCCAACTTTTAATTACACGGTGAAACTATCCGTATTATAAAGGCAACTATAGTACCCGCCGCCATCGAGATGGAGAGAGAATGAAGTAAAATTATGTATTATAATTGAATATTATTTTTATCTTCTGTACCTAATTATTTGTGTATATATTTTTTTCAATATTTTTTTAAACTTACTTAAGTAGGTACAGGTAAGAGATACGAGTAGTTATTCCAAGATGTAACCTGACTCAGGGCTCAAAATATATGCACTCACTCACCCTTATTCAATGTCTGGCTGTCTGTCTCCCAACTAGGTTTCCCTGTGTGTGGGAAGTATTGGAAATAAATTCTTTCTTTCTTTCTTTCTTTCTTTCATTCTTTCTTTCTCTCTTTCTTTCTTTATTTCGTAGAGTATGAGTTTCTAGCCAACGCTGTATGCTGCAATCTGTTTTTACTTGACACGTAAAGGAAAACCTTATTGATTAGGTATATGACAGATATTTGAACTTGTTAAGAGGGCGCCAATGGCACTTTTATAGTGTGAGTTACTTATGGAGTTCGCTGTGAATAAAATAGTTCCATTAAATACAGCAATATGGCGATGGTTTTTATATTTCTGGTCAGGTTATACTTTTTATTGGCATATAGATCACTAATACTACTTACTAGTGTCGGTGGCCTAGTAACTAGGACGCCGGATTCCAATGCGGGAGGTCCGGGTTCGAAACCATGTCGTGTACCAATAAGTTTTTCAGATTTTTTCGAAGACTTACGTACATTTTACCGACTGCTCTATCGGTGAAGGAAAACATCGTGAGGAAACCTGCATGTCTGAGAAAATTAAAAGTTTCCGATGGCGTGTGAAATCCACCAATCAGCATTGGATCCGCTCTCGGTGGATCATGGCCCGTACCCCCTTGGTCATGGAGAGGGCTGCGCCTCAACAGTGGGGACATTAATAGGCTGCTGATAAATGATGATATCACTATGAAAAGCGGGGAGGGGTTCCATCCTTATGTTGTTGATATCCCATCTGCTCGTACGAAGCGATTTGCTTCTTCATTCATTATGCGAACGGCTAAGGAATGGAACAGCCTGCCGGCGTCTGTATTTCCCGAAACCTACAACCTTGGAATCTTCAAGGCCAGAGTGAATAGGCATTTACTGGACCCGCATGCTCCATCGTCGACCTCATCGTCGCTTAACATCAGGCGAGATCGAGGTCAAATGCGGGTTTAGAAGTAAATAAAAAATAAAAAAAAATCTCTGTCAAACGTCTGAGTTAAGATTGGCGTGAAATTATGAACCAAATTCTTTGACCTCTGTATACATATGTCTCTCTGTGCACATTGTATAGTTTTGCCTGTAAAAATGCCGCCCCTGAAAAATATCTATACTGCTGTCTGTTTTATCAATAGAAGAAGTAGGAAAAAATCCCGTTAGTTCTGCTAAATACAACAAGTAATTTAAAAAAACTCCTGTTCGTTTTAATAACACAGGGTGGAAAAACAGGATTGTAGGTGCAGTTACCAGGAGTCCAATTCCACTGTCTTGAAAAATCGTGAAATTTCGATTGTTAATTTCTTCATATCCTAAATTTTTTCTGAAAAAAGTAATTTTATGCAAACATTCATATTGATTATCCGATTTGGGATATACTCATAAAATTTCATTTCTTAATATTACTTTATTTCGAATTTATAGCGTGAAAACATTTCACGATTTTCACGCGCAGACGATCTTAAGGAGCCATTACATTTTCATATCGTTCCAATTTTAATTAGAATAGAATAGAAAAACCTTTATTAATAGACCATAATTAAAAAAATATCTGTAAAAATATGTACAAAATATCACAAAATGAGTCGGATTATAAATTGACCATATTTTACATTCTGACAAGTGATATGATCATATGATATGATCTATTAAAAGGGCCAAGTTCAGCTGAGTGTCGCTAGATGTATAGATACCTATACATCTAGCGACCCTGGTTTTCAACTTGACCCTTTCCAACTTATAGCTATAGAGAGCAACAATGTCGTTCGGTTCGTCTCCTTACACGTCACACACAATTATTTTCCGATACTCGACCAGTATCAAAAATTTGGGATTCTGAATCATATTCTGCTAACACCACGCTAACACATAATATGAGGGACCAATTGATCGTCTTGACTGAAACGTGAAAAAAACATCAAGTCGCTATAATATTGTTTATATTGAGATTACGTTATACATATTAGTAGAATCGAATTTGTTATTCCGTGTGTTCCATTATTGTGTTATTCGGGTCATGGCAGAACACCAGCGGCTGACGACACCCCGTCCTAAGCCATTATGCTGAGACATGGAGCCATTTGCTTTCATACTTTAATTTTATTGTTATTATTGTATTATAATTGTATTATTATTGTATTAAGAGCAAATAAACGTTTTTTTTTTTCATTTTCATTTTCATCGAGCCCCAGAATCGTTACAGTGACGTGAAAATGTTCTTAAGACATAACTTACATACAATAAAGGTTGGCTGGAAGAGATTCCTATGGGATAAGCCCGCATTTATACATATTTTAATGTTTTTTTTTGTGTGCAATAAAGAGACTACTACAAACAAACACTTGCTCCACACGAGGCGAGTGTGCTAATTTCCTTCACGATCCGCACCTAAAAATCTGGCACTGGCGCGAAGTCCGGCCAAGTAATTACCCAAGTTAAACAATGAAAGGTTCCCAACCCTGGGACTGGGACTAATTTCACAGGGAAAGCTTCACTAACGACCCCGAGGTCTAAATATTAGCCTAATATTTTTACGGTAGGATCGTGGGCAGGTGCCATTACAGGGTAAATTGACATGGGACCATTGCAAGTTTATTTTGGAGACAATTAAGTAGTGACATTCTTTAACCTCAGCAAATGTACCTAAAATACTTTGAACTTTCTGGAGGTGGTATGACTGCTAAATCAGCCTGGAAAGGTGCTACCATTTTACCTATAACTGCCGCAATGCAGTAATGCTTGCTGTGCTTTCGTTCGGTTTAATGATTAACGGAGCCAGAATAATTTAATTTAATTTATTTATTTATTAGGTAAACACAACAGATTACAACCATAGAAATTACAGAAAAATCAATATAAAGTTATGAGCTTGGTCGTAACCCTTAACGTGTAAACACAGCATGGTTAGGAAGTAGAAAATTGATTGTTGTACAAAATTGAGTTGGGAAAAAATACTATTGAATGTAATGACTAAAAAACCTATACCTATTTGAAAAATAAAAATAATAAAGTAAAGACTATAAAGTAGGTGTGTGGATAGCTCACTTGAGGACATCCTCAACCCGTCTTTTAAAAATTAATGGCCTAGGATCGAATAAGTCTAACGATGGCTTATTGTTGCTGTTCGAAGAGATTTCGTTAAACAATCTACACATTCGCACAATAGGGTTATAGAATGATGTTGTTCTTAAAAACATTTAATACAAATGTTTTAGGATTGCGAAGTTTAAAGTTTGTGTTGAAGTTTAGACAGGACAGCAAGGAAGGTGAATCTATGGTGGAATGAAGAATTTTATGTAGGATTATAAGATCTTGGTGTTTGCGCCTAAGTTGAAGCGGGGTGACTTTAAATTTTGCCAGTCTATCATCATACGACGACAGCTGACGGCCGAAACCATACTTATAGGTCATTATTTTAAGGGTCTTTCTTTGGACTCTCTCTATGCTATCGGAGTGGACCTTATAACAAGGAGACCAAATTATTGCGCCATATTCAAGGACTGTCCTGATTAGACTATTATACAAGTTTAAAAAACTCGAGGGTCTTTTAAAGTTTTTGACAGTATTTAATTTAATTCTATAGGCGAAAACTTTTAAATGGCATAGTTTGTTATATTATTTACTCAAATTTTGTATATTAGCTGTAAGTTTTCCGAAGTTTATTCTAAAATTTTAAAAAAATCAATAAAAATGTAAGTACCTACTCTCCTATAAATCTGCGTTATGGAGATCGCTTTAAAAATAGTTCACTTAAAATACCGCAATATATAGCGCACTACCAATTGTATTTGAATCAAATCAATACAGCTTTATTGAAAATTGTATAGAGAATCAAAAAGCAGACATTTTTTGATAAGTGCATTGGTACTTCTCAAACTTCTCACAGATAAGTTAAAGCGACAAATTACTAAAGGGTATAAGCCTGCTGTGTTTTCCATCCTCTTAAAAGTTCTATTTTCGTGGTGGGCTGAATCGAAGGCTGCCTCGATTTGTGACCATTAATCGATACAGCGTTGAGGCCATCCATAAAGTCAAAGTTACCCAAAGAGCCATGGAGCGAGCTATGCTCGGAGTCTCCCGAAGATACAAAGTGCGAAACGAAGACCTCCGGCTGCGCACAAAGGTCACAGATGTAGCTAAACGCATAGCGACTCTGAAATGGCAATGGGTGGGACATGTGGCTAGGCGAACCGACAACAGGTGGACCCACAGAGTACTCACGTGGAGACCGCGCACAAGCAGCAGGAGTGTGGGACGACCGGCAGCGAGGTGGTCAGACGACATCAGGGCTAGAGCTGGAGTGATTTGGCTCAGAATCACTGCAAATCGGGCTACATGGAAATATATAGGAAAGGGCTATATCCAGCAGTGGATGAATAAAGCCTGAAGAAGAAGAAGAAGAAGAATCGATACAGCAATACAACAGGCAAAACACTGTTCTATTACCTTGTTTAGCATGTTCAGACTAGATTGATCTCAATGAATTGGTCAGAAATTCCTAGAACAGACCCAATAGAGTGTAAGCTTTGCCTGTCACTATCACTATAATCGGACTATTTTTCAGATAAACCAGTATAATAATTTTATTTATAATAATTATTTAGTTAGTTTGAATTGAATGTTTAGATTCTACTGTGAATTAATAACTGTTATGTCTGTAACATAATTATTATATAAATGTATAAGGAATATTTGTACGTCTTATCAAGGCAAAAGGTAGCGAACGTCACGACTTAACCTAAGATCTTTGTAACCTACCTTTACAAATAAATTATTTGATTTGATTTGATTCACCTGTAAAAATGTCGGACACCCCTATAAAATAAGAGTGGTTCCGATCTGTTCTACTGACTGTTCTACCAATAAAAAAATTATCCCGTTCTACTAAATAGAACAAGTAATAAAAAAACCTGTCAGGTAGAAGGGATCTGCCGAAATATGGAATCTATCGATCTGCACCATGATAGCGAACACTTGACCCTTGAGGCTGATTGTTCAACATTGAAGGTTCATTGTTGGAAATTTTGACATGAAGTATCCACTTGTCCGGCCTCAACAATCATCGCTCGACGCTTACGAGATTCCAGGCGACACAGCGACTGGCGAAGATGGACGCTATGCATTTTCACCCGGTTCACTGTGACATGATGATCCGTATCTTTGCTCGTAGTTAACCGATTGTTGTGATTTTTGCCTTAAACGGTAGATACGTTGCCACTCTGCATGAGACTTTGCCGTTTTTAGAATGCCGTTACAACCGATGAAATTTGTCAATTATTTTCAACTGATGAAACCGGATGCGAAATGAGACCTAGTTTTAAGTAGCGTAATTCAAGCACATCACAACGCAGTTTCAAGTGTTTCGATATCTATAACAGTTCCAAAGTGATACAGAATTTAATATAAGTCGGTAATTTTATTTGGCCAAAAAACAGTCAATCTTTGGAAAGCTGTAGCGAAGCGGGGAAACAATATTTCAGTTATTGTTGGGTACCGTTAGAACGGCGTTAAATGACCCTATACAATGGTACAACTTCCATTTTGATAGGTTAAATAGTTCAAGAGCTAGTTGCATGCTCAAAGTACACATTTTAATCACGGTAACACAAGTTCACTCACATACAAAGCGAGTGTGTAAGACATGAAGTGGATTCCATGTCAAAAATATAAAATATGAACGGATCGAGCGATCGCTAGCTCTACCTAAACGTAATGTTCGTGACTAGTGGCATACGAAAAACTTCAAGTCACCGCAATTTAGTTTATACTGATATTACATTGTAGGTATTAGTTAAATCGGAACCCTAGACCAATAATATGTGTGATTAGGTATGCATGTTATGAACCTTCTAAATTGCTCCCAAAGCAACATACCAATTCATCCCTGCAAACTGTTAGTTAGGGAATGTGTGCACCAAGGATTTGATAAACTTAGAATACACTTGCCAAGTAGACTGTTTAGTTTACGTTTAGGAACGTATCCTAGTTTCCTTTGACGTTATATTTGCAGTTCTCAAATTAATTTCCCAGCACGATTCTCAACTAATAATATCATACATACATACTTACATAACTTAATAATATTTGATAATGTTATAGAACTTTTATATTATATATTTATTGATACTCTCAATCAGATGTAGATACTTAATTAATGACGTAACCTAACCAGACGGTCAATATTGGATCTGGGAACACTTTGTCCCTGACGGTTTTAATAAAGAGTGTATGAGTATAGACGGACAGCGGCGCCGAGGCAGGCCCAGGCGTGGGTGGAAGGACGATATCGACCACTTCCAATAAGGATGATTTACGGAGGAGGGGAGGCCTTTGCCCAGCAGTGGGACAGTCTATAGGCTACTAAAAAATGAGAATATGACTCAGTATGAATATAATGAATGGATCTACAACCTAACTGAAGCCTACAACCTTAGGATATTCAAGGCAGTGTGAATCTCTAAAGGGTCCTGCCTCTTACAACATAAATTATTATCTGAACTCTGACAATAGGTTGGCCAGAACCTCAGGACATGATTGAAGAAAGGATTGTCCAACTGCTGGGCAAAGGCTTCCCCAAGCCTCTTCCAAACATCCCGGTCTTGCCTTGTGATTTCGCCCATGGTATTCGACACAATCGGCCCAATCCCACTTTTCCATAAAGACGTGTCTTATACTTGGTAATAAAAACCACCAAAAACAACCACCACAAACACACGTGAGCACGTCGTCGCCCTTTTTCTTTCCGAACTTGGCGGATACCTTCGTGTGTCTAGATTGGACCATGTTATGCAGAAACGTTCCAACCCACTTCACTAATATCTTCGAATCTGACAAATACAGCTAAAAATACATACAGTAAACGAATATGTCATTGTCTTTAAAAGTTATTCAATAGAAAGCCTGCCAGCCTGCCGGCGTCTGTATTCAATAGAAAGCCTGCCAGCCTGCCGGCGTCTGTATTCAATAGAAAGCCTGCCAGCCTGCCGGCGTCTGTATTCAATAGAAAGCCTGCCAGCCTGCCGGCGTCTGTATTCAATAGAAAGCCTGCCAGCCTGCCGGCGTCTGTATTCAATAGAAATCCTGCCAGCCTGCCGGCGTCTGTATTCAATAGAAAGCCTGCCAGCCTGCCGGCGTCTGTATTTCCCGAAACCTACAACCTTGGAATCTTCAAGGCCAGAGTGAATAGGCATTTACTGGACTCGCGTGCTCCATCGTCGACCTCATCGCTTACCATCAGGCGAGATCGTGGTCAAATGCGGGTTTAGTAGTAAATAAAAAATATAAAAAAAAAGAAATAATAAAACGGTCACTTTATACATAAAAATCGCATGTCAACTTAGATCTTAAAACGATTGATGTCGATGTGGGTTGGATCATTTAGATAGATCTCGTAGATAGAAACACTTTAATGTACACAAATAAAGGAAAGGTCAAGGAAATAAAGGAAAATAAGGAGCGTCGGTGGCGTCGTGGCTAGACCGTCGGACTCCCATGCGGGAAGTCCGGATTCGAAACCAGGCAATGTTAGTACCAATGAGTTTTTCGGTTTTTTCGAAAGACTTACGTACATTTACCGACTGCTCTGACTGTGAAGGAAAACATCGTGAGGAAACCTGCACACTGAGATAACTAGTGTGTGAAATAGGGGAAGGCAATGGCAAACCACCCCATTAAATCTGCCACGAGTCGTTCCATGTGATTAATTCCTTAGAATGATCACGACCATGAGGAATACTACTTAGAAGAAGAAGAAAGATACAAACTGTAAGAACTTACCAAAAAAATACGCGTCGTGCCTTGCAACCTAGCCTGGTTGTACCGAGGTACACAAACCACTATGGAAAACAAATGTTAAAATATATAATACCATGTTTAATAAACGAATTGCCAGAAAAACTGAAGACTGAAATTAATAGTAAGAATATCAAAAACAAAATTAAACAATACTTTGTACAAACATTAGAACTGTAGGTAATTTAGAATTATAACCACTAACAACTATTAAAAAACATGTAATTTATAACTAAAAATATTTAATTATACTTTTTTTCGAAATGGTAAAATGGTAAATCCTGTGATGAGCAGCGTACCCTTGACTGTGTGGGGCACAGCATACGGACACTACTGTGCAGTACTGTCCGATACACAAGGGAATACACGTGTTTCCTTGTCGAAGCAGTGCACTAGCACTGGAAATGCACAAGCACAGTGCTGTTCTTCACACACTCACAAATATCATGCGACCGTCGACGGTCTGTCAGTGTTCTTAACAAAACTATATTGGTTTTTGTTACACTGTGTATGTAAATGTTTTAATGAAATTATGTAGATTTTCAATAAATTAATAAAAAAAAGAAAGGAAAGGTACAAATTACAAGAATAGTAGCACTATATGTACAAAGGCGGCCTTATCGCTGTAAGCGATCTCTTCCAGGCAACCTCTGAAGTTAAGTGGACATTAAAGAGATTAACGACAATGTAGGTATCATTTTTGCATAAATTCGTCGAATTATAATAAAGAAACATTGAAATATCTTCTGTATTCTTATACTAAGCACAAAAAATTAGTCACCTACAGATACAGGCACTTATAAGGGCCACGGGTGCCCGTGGTAAGGAATAAAGAATTCCATTTAACATTTGGTGCGCTTATTAGTTACCTACAGATACAGGCACTTATAAGGGTGCCCATGGTAAGGAATAAAGAATTCCATTTAACATTTGGTGCGCTTATTAGTTACCTACAGATACAGGCACTTATAAGGGTGCCCATGGTAAGGAATAAAGAATTCCATTTAACATTTGGTGCGCTTATTAAAGATCGTTGGACCGGTAAATACGGAAATGATTGCGTGAAACGTACCGTCCCGAACCTCAGTACGGCACGGTATAGAAATTGTTCTTTTTCGTTGCACAGGAAAACTCCTCGCAGATATTTGATATGATAAAATGACGTCATATTGACTAAAGGTCGTTTCAATAAAAGCCAACTCCAATTTAAGTCTATTTCTGGTGTCTCTTTTCCATATATATCCTTGATGAAAAAAAAAATTTTTCTCCCCTTAATAGGGGAGTATAGTCTATAGGTGGCGGGTGGGCGTTCGTTCCTTAATACATTATAATATGTCTGGTGTCTCTTTCCTATATTTGTACCGTACATATCTAGTACGTATGAAGTAGTATCTATCAGACACGGAATGTACTTTATTTTAGTCAAATGTATTAGTAAAACACTATAAGTAAATATATAAGCAATAGCATAGCATAAGCATAACTCTCACTTAAGCAATAAGTATTTATAAACTAGCGATCCATACAAAACAACGCTTTAAATATTACTGTCTTATGCCGTTGGTAGTTAACGTTAATTTGCCGACAGGTGTCGCTGTGCGTTTATACCTGGCGTCATCGTTTTGTTACCTCGGTTTTATTTAGCATTTTTAGATTTTGGAATAAATTGTACTCTCTGAAAGTTAATGGTTTTCGTTCTTTTTTGATATATCAGCCCTCTGCGCAACCAAATACTTTCAGTAGACAAGCAAAAACCAAGAAAATTATCAATGGTGCTTACAGAGAAGTGAAAAAACCATTTTATTTTTTCTCGGAAATGAAATAAGTAAAAGTTTTTTGTAATAATTGTTGGAGATATAAGCTTTGAAATATTTGCTTCTATTTATTTTATCTTATAATCGCTATTTCATTAGTTTTAATCATTATTGCCCTCCTTTTTTTTCGTACTGATAATTGCTGTTGCTCCTGATGACCTTTACAGCTTCACCGGGGTTTTTGGGGCGAGCGCTAAGTGCGCTAAAATTACTATAAGAAGCGACTGCCTAAGGGCACCCAGGTGGGTACGGACCTCGGCTTAGGACGTCGCTGGGGAGGGAGGGGTCGGGGAGAAGCGGCCTGGAATGCGCCGATAGCGCGTGTAAGCGCCAGAAGCGGGTCGGCGCCCGCGCCGGCGCGGGCGGTATGCAGGTGCTGTGTTTGAACTATTATCGGGTGGGGGAGTGGCTTCCGCGATGGAGATCGTGATGGCGTCGTCGGGGTCATCTAAAGCCAATTGCCCTCCATTTGCCAAATATACATAGAAATACATAGAGTATCTGCGACGATATTGTCTTTTCTGAATATTTGTAGAAAATGTATTATTATTTTTATTATATTTTTAACAATAAAGTGTTTTTCTTTCTTCCTCTCTTTTCTTTCTTTGAAAACAGTTTATTTTACACCTACATAATATATCAGGGAAAATCGTAACAAAGTACGTTCAGCCGTTTCTGAGCTTAGCATTCACAAACACACGGAGACGCGCCGGAGGACTTTGTTTTATACTCGTACAATTTAGTTATATTTATCAGTAATTTCATTAGCAATTTATGTAAGTAGGTATGTTTTCTGTGACCAAAAGTAATTTCGTTAATGGAAGTTCAACATTTTATTTCCTCATTTTAAAATGTCAAAGGAAAGTAGACTTTTGCGAACAGAAATAACCAATGAAGCACGAATGTTACTTTTCCAAAGTAATTCAATTAGGTAGGTATATGTATAGGTAGAGATGGGCCCAATAGTTCGGTAGATATTAGGAATTCTCGAAATTTTTGTATTTCTGAAATCACCTACTTTTTCTTTTTTTCGTCTTTTAACTCTATCTATCTATCTATCTATCTATCAGCCCGTATCTGTCCACTGCTGGACATAGGCCTCTCCCAGGGCGCGCCACATTACTCGGTCCTCCGCCTTCCTCATCCAATCATCGCCAGCAACCTTCTTCAGGTCGTCGGTCCACCGGGCTTTTAACTCGTGAGTTTCCAAATAATTACTTACATCCTTGCTTGTATCTTCTTCTTCTTCAGGTCCTGGACTACCTAGTGATGCATAGGACTGAGGCAATGTTTTTCCACCGAGCTCTATCGGATGCCGCAGACTCTATAGTTTCCCAGGATACTTTAGCCGCTTCCAAGTCTTTTTGAAGACTACGTTTCCATGTAACCCTTGGTCTTCCACGTTTGTGAGATCCTCATGTAGGTTGCCAGTTTAACGTGGCGTAGGCGATGCTTTCTGGGCGGGTACCAGAACTGTTCTGATAATGGTTTTTAACGTACCATAGCCCAAAAGTTAGAGATTGATTGATTGATTACGGCCAAAATATCTTGAACAAGTAACGCAGGCACTTATTAATAAACACTTGCAGCTTGCTTTCCAGTTCCACGGTGTACAGTCGACCACAAGCGATAGTATACCATCTGTCAAAAACCTTCGATTAAATCTCAACCTTATTTATGTCTGCGCAATATGATACATTTAAGATTCTCAAATTTTGACGTTTTGAGTAGGTTGACCTGTGGTCGGCTGTACTTCCAGGTCTCACAGCCATAGAGTAAAATTCTTTTAACGTTTTAACTTGCTTTTATAAACCTGTAAAACGCAATTGATTATTAATATTTCCGTTATTTATTTATATGTTCCGGTAGTGTATCATTAGGGAGTGATCCCTGGCACACAGGTGATGCCTGAAAATCAGCGCCGCAGTGCTAGATCCGCTGCAGCAACAGGCTAAGGCAGTCGCCGTTTTCCGGTGCTGCACACCACCTTCATCAAACTTAATAACCTTTGCTTATTTATTTTTGTAATATATTTGTTTAATATTATTTTTGTCTTCTGTATCTAATTGTTAGTATGTGTATATCGGAAATAAATAATCTTTCTTTCTTTCTTTTCTTTCAATAAAAATATACCTGTTCCAAATTAATATACCGCAAAAATACCTTTATACTGGTCTACACCAAGCCTTACTCCTTGCTTTAAAATTGTAAGCAGTTCCGTTATTACGTGCCGGACATTTCCGAGTCCACCGAGCGTCTTCGTGCCGCGGTTTGGCGGCCGGTCAACTCGTTACCGGGCCTCGGGGACCGGAATGTCTGTACAATGGCTATTACCGGTACAGCTAACCGAGTACCGGTAGTGTAGTCTGCGCTTAATATTGTGTATAGTCGTCGCAAACTGACTCTTTTATATAAATTCTCTTTATCTTCGGAAGGTTAATTATTTATGACTACCTAGCAAATTGACCGAATATACTTGACGGAATATATTTCATGCAAAATTACAAGTCAGAACCCGCCTACTCATCACCCACTGCAACTTTTGTTTAGAGAGGAGCGAGTGGCCAAATTAACCTTCATGCCACGCCAACAGTTATCTTTTTTTTAAATGATGGCTATGACTCTGTGCTACGTTGAACTAATAAAGAGAGACTTGTAACGATGTCGACTTCATCGTCCATATCAACCTCCTTGCCATCAATTTCAACCTCATCGTTAGCGTTTATCTCACCTCATTTCGTGTTGGCATCTTCATTTCTTCATCTATATTTTCAAAATTCAAATCATATTATTATATATTCCATTTCTAAATTTTATTATTCCATTAATTTCATTGTTTTCTTTGTATTTTGCACTTTCTCTCTGTATTTTGTCTTGAACGGACGTTTGTCCGTTTATTTTTGTCTCCTACTACTACCTATTTTCTACGTTTACTATTTTCTGTGTTCTGTTCGTTAAAAATATTATATCTATTACCAAGTTCTTCTATTACTTCATCTGCACACTGTCCTAGAACCCTGCTAGCCGGCACCTAGAGGACAGATTGTAGCAAGCCAGTTCCTACTTTCTTTCTACATCTTCTGATGTAGGATAATAAAAGTCGCAAAATCAAAAAGCCAAGTAAGGAGTTTACGAGTTAAGTTCTACAAGTTACAAATTACAAGCCGGATATCCTCAAGTCGACCATGTATAGCGTCTTCGCCGTGCCGTCTGGCGAGCGGTCAACTCATTACCGGGCCTTCGGGACCGGAATAATGTATTACCGGTATTACCGGTATCTACAAGGACCAACAATTTACCGACATATTTTCGTCAGCGGTACAAAGGCAGCGATGTAATACAAATAATTAATTATCTTATTGACAATTTTATTATTAACACCAGGTGAGATGGAGATCAAACGCGGGTATAGATGTAAATAAAAAATATATCTTATTTATTTTTACATTAGCGACTGTACAATGATATCATTGACCTTTTAGTAAATAAATTTCAGAGAAACATTGTACAAATAAAACATGAAACAGCAAAAACATTTATTGAAAACCTCTTAATGGCATTTCACGTGTCCTACGTTTCGTTCCAAATAAAAAACCTGTTTGTCTAACGAAGAAAGTCGAGAGAAGAGGTTAGAGGGGGAAATGGGGGGTATGTATGAGTAAATAGGGGGCGCGGAGGGAGCGGAGTAGTCTTCGTAAGAGGATTAAACACGGTAATAAGGTTTGCTGCATGCCGGCACACTTGGCTAGGTCAAGTAGGTCTTATGGCAAATGTGTTGTCCTATATATGCTGTTTATAAAGACTAGAAGAGTTTGTTTTAGAAGGTTTTCGTTTTATCTTACGAAACGGTGGTAAATGAAAAAATAACACTTGCAAACATGTTCTATCAATTCTTATTTGCTATAATAAATAATGGATTTGACTTTTTTAAGGTGCCGTACTTATACGTAAGTTAAAACCAACCAGATATACGAGTATGTAATGAATATGACCCTTTGAGAACATTATCTACTTATTGATAATGAGAAAACATGTTAAATATAAAATTCTACAAGATAACATATACATGTTTGTCCGCTTATTACTGAAGACAAGAAACTCGTAGCCTAGTTGCGAGCACGGTCCGATAGTGATCGTGCAGATTAAGCGACGTTGGCGCGGTCAGTACCTGGATGGGTGACCGCTAGTGGCATATTTCATCTGAACTCCACCGTGCCTCGGAGAGCACGTTAAGTAGTCGGTCCCGTTTGTTGTCGTTCGACAGCAGTTGTTAAGCCATGTCAGATACCTACGGGCGGCCTGAACAACTCTGTCAAATAGGTTGGCCACTAACCATACGATAAGCAAGCAAGCAAGTGAAGACATGTTCTAAACTGCTCGGATTTACAAGACAAGACAAGACTTACAAGATACAGGTTTTCGACCTAGTTTGTAAGTCGGAGGTCCTTTTTTTTGTGTGCCCTGTAATAAGTAAATAAAATAAACTTTTTTTTTATTTTTTATTATTTGAATGGGACTTCAATGAAACCAGCAAAATCTTGTATAGAATATAATATAACGAACATTTTCACATTTAGAACATCATCGTTATATACTGAGATATATTGCACTAAAAACCAAGTGTAAAAGTCAGTCTACAAAAGATGGGCTCGAGTAAAAAATAACGTTTAAAATTAAAATAACGTTATTTTTAAACAAAATAAAATCACAATAGTACCTGTATTTCAAAGCATTTCTCAGAGCAATGGCGTTACAATGTTTTCTTTATTCAATTTTGATAGAAATAAAATATTCGCTAACGTCTGACGCCATATTATTTCGCTCTATCGGTACCTACAATTGAAGAACCTCTCGCGTTAGAATAGGTACTTGTATTCCTTTAGTGTTATTCACAGCTTTGACTGAAGAAAAAGCTTCAACTTAAATAGCTGGAAGAAAAGCTAAGCTTAATAAAATAGGTTATTGTGTTGAGTTGAGACGGATTTGTGTTATTCCGATCAATAAAGAAATTTATTTATTAAAGAACTGGAGCTGACCAATCGAAAAAGTCTAACCATTTTCACAGGCACATTCGTTCATTTTCACATTTTTTCGTTCTTCAGATTATTAACACTTAACTTCCCACACTCACACACCCACTCACCCTACACTACATATGCACACTTACATCATTTCACACTCCCACACAAACTAACACACCCCCACCCATTCTTACCATTATCTTTACTAAATTCCTTTATGATTAAATTTTCCAAATTCCTTTAAGGTTAAGAATATAATTTGTAATTTGCTTGCAAAGAAAGTGCGACGGAATCCAGACTTACAAGATACAGGATCCGTGGCACTCAGGGGATGCCTGAAAATCAGCGCCACAGTGTTAAAAGTGCTACGGCTACAGGCTGAGGCAGTCCCCTTTTTCCGGTGCTGGACACCACCTTCATCAAACTTAATTACTTTTGCTTATTTATTTTTGTAATATATTTGTTTAATATTATTTTTGTCTTCTGTATCTAATTGTTAGTATGTGTGTATCGGAAATAAATAATCTTTCTTTCTTTCTTCTATTACCTTTTTAAATTCTAACGTAACTTGAAAGCGCAAGATGAAACCCAGTGTAATGACACCTATTGGGTATTATGCTTATTTTATTTTTAATAAGCACCAAAACCTTCCCGAACATTCCACAATGTTCACCCAAGATCCAAGAAAGGTCGCGAGTATTAACTAATCCAGTATAAAGCAGAAAGAACGGGATGGTACTGCCGCTTTTACGAGTGGGTATCACGTTAGCAGCCCCAATATTAGGGCAACAACGCCAGAGTTTGGTCCCGGGAGATAGAATGATAGTCGTGGATAATGGCTGCAGGGTTGGGTCATAGAATCCAGGTGGTGTGACGTTTGATGCGGTTTCTTATCTTATGATGGGGGCCGGGAATAACCAAGCGGCACTTCGAACCTTAAAGATCTTTTGTGCCTACCCCATTTTACACACTGGTCATCTCAGTGTGCAGGTTTCCTTACGATGTTTTCCTTCACCGTTAGAGCAGCCGGTACATGTACGTAAGTCTTTGAAAAATATGAAAAACTGATTCATACATTGCACTACATGGTTTCGAACCCGGACCTCCCGCATGGGAGTTCGGTGCCATAGCCACTGTGCCACCGACGCTCTTTTGATGCCTTTGAGAGGAGACTAACCGTGCCGTGAGTTTCAAGAAACGTCTTAAGGCTTCCTTAAGTCGCGTGTCATCTCTATGTAGAGCTATGGTGTAGAGAGAGATAGCATTTATTTTTAATGAAGACAAGCTACTACACAAATTATTCCAACAGCTGAGGGGCCAGTGACACATTTTCATTTACGCTTATCTGTGTCTCGAAAAAAAATTTAACTGTCGGTCCCGGCTACTGTCGATAGCAGTCTTTAGGCCATATTAATGGCCTACGGGCGGCCTGCACAACTCTGACAATAGGTTGACCACTAACTCGACAAGAAGCAGAAGACTAATTGTTTTGACACATTTCCAAGAAGTTACTGTAGTAGTTACTATATTTAGTTTATCTACTACCATTTCGTATTTTATTCGTATTCGTAGTAATTTGTTCATTAAGAAACCACAATCAATAACATAAAGAGGTTCATTCATCATAGTCGTATGAAAATAGTGTTTTAATGAAATATTAAATAACAGTTTTCGATTGTAATATGTAATTTTTTCTTTGTTGTTTCACATTGCATACAAGAACTCTTCGCTGGCCAACTACTTGGTACTATAGCCATAAAAAACGGCCACGTAATAATAGCGATTTTAACATGAGAACTGTTTATGAAACGAAGAGAAGCTGATGATGATCGCGCAAACACCATAATATTAATATATCGGCACCATTCTCCAAACAGGATATCTCTTCATGTGTATTACCTCTGGTAACCACGGCTCATACCGTATTTTCGCTGCCGTAATGATAATGTAATAATGGGCCAGCAAAATTAGCCCCCGGTGAAATAGGCTCGTGCGAAAGTGTATCAGGCCTTTTCTGCCACCCTCATGGAGTCGGAACTTTACATAGGAATTGTCAACAGCCAACTGAGTATTGTTTTAAAGATAGAATTACCAATAGCGCACACATACAAACAATTAGGTACAGAAGATAAAAATAATATTAAACAAATATACTATAAAAATTATTATTATTATTATTATTTAATTTATTATTAGTAAAAATAAAAATGTATTTCTTAATAAATATAAATTAAAAAATATTTTTTTTTTTCATTCCTGATGTGGACTTTTTTCATGGTTTTCCGACGACGAAGTCTTATATGGTCAAATCTTCGAACGAATAGAAATAATCGTTGAAGGGTGTATTCGCATATTTTACACATTTCCCACTTAGGGGGCCCATCACGTCAATGATTTTGATGTCGAGCTGCTCGTTTCTTTTTTCTTCCTGCTCTATCCTCAATATCTTCGCAAAGTCTCAAAGCCTCTTGAAGTTCGCCTCTGAAGCGACCCTCCACTTGTGTGATCCTGTCTATCATCTCTACCCACATCTCCTCATACAGTGGACAAAGCTGATGTGTTTTCTGGGTTTAGTTGTAGTCAGTTCTAGATAGTACCGCTCTATTTAGGGTCACCACTGACTCGTCAGCGTTTGGCACTGGATTGAAGTCAATAACAGACTCCGTACAAACCTGCTTTATTAAAGTATTTTTTTTATTCTAAATTGAATCGTAACCGGAAAAATATTTCATAAAATTTCTCGAAATCTTCTTGAACTTTTGGCAAATTGGGGAGAGGAATTGGTGGGCGCTGAAGCATCCTAGAATGGCTACAGCTATGACAACGATACAAGGTTGCTGGCGATGGTTGGATGAGGAAGGCGGATACCGAGTAATGTGGCGCGCCCTGGGAGAAGGCTATGTCCAGCAGTGGACAGACACGGGCTGATAGATAGATGACAACGATAACTAATAACAATTCATTCGCATTTGTAAAAAATATTAATATTTATAATTTTTCACTTTTATCCGAATACCTAAGGCTCAATTTACTTTGCGCGCGGAATGGAATGGAAGCGAATTTTCGCAACGTAATTGTACATAGCATAATGAACTTTATGTCAATTGTGTAACATACAAACTAAATACGAGGCAAAAAAGAAAAATAGCTAAGGGATTCTCGAGAATGCGCGAGGATTTCCCGGAAGACGCGCGAACTCTTTTTTGGCTCGTATTTACTTTGTATGTTACACAATTGACATAAAGTTCATTATGCTATGTACAATTACGTTGCGAAAATTCGCTTCCATTTCATTCCGCGGCAATATAAATTGAGCCTTAAACTCTCGGTAAGTATAAGAAAGCCAATATTAGTCAAAGACAAAGCAATTGCTGATAAAAATATACGATCCATTAAGTCACCGCAGCTGGCCTGATTATAATAATTCCGACATCCTAATCTAATATAGATAAGCTGGTAAGAGCTGCAAAAACCATGCCGTAGAAAAATGTTCCATCTAACTGCCCAATCACTTTCTCAGTACGACAGCGCTCGAATTTATAACATTGCCTTCCCATTGACTTGCGCTTAAGCCCGAAAATGCAATGGAGGTAAAGAAATATACTAGATGTCCCAATCTGCCTACTGAATGTAGTTTGAAAAATTATTCGGGAAGAGACACATCCCAGGAATTATGCTACTGGATGATGGAAGAAGTATAGGTACTAGCAAAGATTGATTTTTATAATTAACTAACCACAATAAGATTTTATATTTATTCTTTTACACTTTTGTGTATAGGTGAGCTAATGTCTTGCGGCATTCTCTGCCAGCTGACCTTTGGGCAGATATGTTATGGTGGTGCAGTGGCAATAAAAATAACAAAGAAACTTACTTAATAATATGTGAAATTTATATATTAAAATAACAATATACTTACATAGTATACTAATATACAATACTAGTACAAATAGAGGAGCACGTAGCCTAGTTGCGAGCACGGTCCGAAAGTGACCGTGCAGGTTAAGCGACGTTGGCGCGGTCGGTACTTGGATGGGTGACCGCTTGTGGCATATTTCATCTGAGCTCCTCCGTGCCTCGGAGAGTACGTTAAGCAGTTGGTCCCGGTTGCTATCGTTCGACAGCGGTCGTTAAGCCATGTCAGAGGCCTACGGGCGACTTTAAGAACTCTGACAAATAGGTTGGCCACACTAACCATACGATAAGCAAGCAAGTAAGCAAGCAAGTACAAATATACAATATAATTTACTTATATACATAAATACAATATAATTAAATATATACGAAAATATTTTGATGTAGAAAGGAGTCCTTTTAAGCCTAATTTTTAAGATTACCTATTACGAAATATACAGTCCATAAGGCTAAATTGTTTTTTCCAAAGTTAAAAGACAATGTACTATGCGATCGGTAAATATAGAGAAGCAGGTGGCACCATGCCATCACCCTCCCACACACTCAGTACCTCACATACACACTAATATCCTCATTCATACAAACAAACACATTCATACAACACAACACGCACACACTGTTGCTTTCTTCGTCCGTGCAGTCACTGAGGGGCCAGCTGAAAATCAGCGTTGTGGCTTGCCTCAGCATTATGCTGAGCTGGTGTACCCTTTTTGGCACTGTACCACACCATATGTTCTGTGCTGCATGTATTAAACTTTGTATACTTCTGTATTCTGTATTCTGGTGTTTACAGCGCTAAATAAACGATTTCAATTTCAGTTGTTTGAAATTCTGATAGCAACAGGATCGTAGTCGAGGTGTTGAGTCTTACCAATACTCAACTTACACAAATCAACCTGCTTCTCTTCTTCTTCTTCTTCAGGCTTTATTCATCCACTGCTCAATATAGCCCTCTTCTATATATTTTCATGTAGCCCGATTTGTAATGCCTCTGAGCCAAGTCACTCCAGCTCTAATCAACCTTCAATGGTTGAAAAATCTGCACCAAATGTACTGCATACCTTTGAACCATGGGGTAATATAAGCTACTTTTTGCCATATTATAGAAAAATACTGCTCCTTTTGAAGAAAAATCATGATGTCAACGCGGAAAATAAAGCTTGTAATAAGTATTTATAATTCAGGATTCGTCTTAAACCAGCTCAGCCATAGAGCGCCCGCAGCTTTACCGCATCTATAAAGTCTTAAATAACGTTTAAACTTCCTTCCAGCGGCCCCAATCTATGTGATTGTACCCCCATCTCGAAGTATGGCCGGTCTCTCAATTATTCACTAGAAAATTAGAAGTAATTGGTCGAGTCCAAGGCTGGCTTCAGGCAATCAAGATAAAAGCTCTACCACAACAAGTTGGATGGATATCGCCTATCTGTAGAGACCCTCAAATTGCATCGTCGATAAAATCCGGCTTCGGTTTTTATTAAAATCTCTCAAAATAATAAACCACCCGAAACATTCGACCAATACCGAAAAGTGGTAAAATTGATTAGTGAAAATGTAATGAAAATAAACTAATACAATTCAAAACGGTTATTCTTGTCTTGAGATTCAAAGCTGGGAAACCATTGATGTTGATCGTACCCTAAGGAACAATGAGTCCATACGAGTTACTACTACTATACTTGGTCGCTGCTCTAACAAGAACAAAAAATTCCGGTTTTATCATATCAATCCCTGTTAAATCCAATATTATACACTAGCTGTATGTTAACCTACGACCGTGTTTTGTATAATCACGGATCTAATTTTTTTACGTGACTCGAGTAACGTAAAAAAATTAGCTTAAATACGATTTTAATCTGTACTTGACCCTAAAAATATTCTATGCATTTGAAGAATTTCTGTTCAGTTTGAAGAGAGTTAAACGTATTAAAGACCCAGATAGATCTCATTTCTTGTAAATGTAAGTAAATATATGTATGTCATCATCATCAGCAGCCCACTCTAGTCCACTGCTGGACATAGGCCTCTCCCAGGGCGCGCCATTGAGCACGATCTTCGGCTCTTCTCATCCAGTCGTTGCCAGCCACCTTGCGCACATCGTCGTTCCATGTGTATGTAATAAATAATAAATATATTTTACCAATAATTGCAGATTTAAACCACAGTGGGTTCAAAGGTGGATTCGATCCGGCGACGCTTGTGCCGCAGTTTCGTGCCGTAACTTTTGTGCCATTGTCGCTTCCTATTATCGGGTTCTGCTGGTGATCTCATGACTACACATTGTTTACTCAGCACATTCTTGGTCTGCTAAGTTTTCAGCTTCGGTCACGATCAGTACATTCTTATCACCTCACCTCTATTATCTTTTACAAGCACCAGGCCCATTATCGCTTTAATTTAATTTATCATACGCAAAACATGACCAAACTTCAAAGAGAATACTCGAGAATGGCAGGCAATATTCGCCAATTTCTCCCACTGCAGCGCTAGTGTAGCCGGAGGTCAAGAGGTTGCTTGTATTTGAGTATTTCATTTCAACCAGCCATTGCAACATAAGCTTTTTGTCCGGATGTTCTAGATAAATAATTTGGTACAACACAGTTTTGAGTTATCTTTATGAAAATGTCCAAGAAAACTTTTAAAGGGGTGCATTTAGATGTTTTCTTGGATATTAGGCGTAGACATTTCAATCAGCATTCATCAAATTCTGTAAATACGTTCGCATTGGAACCGGATAAAAAGGCACGTTCGTTCTCCCGGAGGAGCTGATCAATCTTTCTCACCGACATTAGTCGGAGACATATCAAATGAACATCAATCACGCGATTTGATCCCGAGAATATTTCGAGAAAACACAGAGGTGCGAGAAAAACATTCGCCAACAGGGTCGGCCGGACTTTATCGGCTCTTGTTATAGCCCCATCATCACTGAGGCGCCAAAGCGTATTGACGCTTGCAAAAATATTGTTTAACGATAATTAACGTCTGTTATAATGTTATTCCGAAAACACAAATATCAGAAAAAGGAATGTTACGACGGAAATAATATAAATAAACTAAATTCTACGGATGATTTGTGTAATCGGAATTTTGTATTTATTATCAGGAAATGCTTATTAAAATTCAAAGATTATCAGCGATGTTTTTGAGGTTTTATTACCTTGTACGATTCTACATTTATTTTTGCATATTATAGGTACCTAGTGTTGTAACTAAAAACGAAGAGCTACCTATGAACTACGAAAAACTACGACAAAAAAAACTGTCTCAGTAACACGAGTTTATTGTCAAACAAAAATAGGGACATAATTAAAATCAGTGTCTTTACAGCACTGATATGAAACTCGTGAAATGTCTTGCTAATTTACCGTTGCTCGGGGGCCTCTACCTAGATTCATCCCTGGTTTTAGGTATGTTCACTCGTTCCGGAGCGGGGATGACAGATAGAATGGGTAATTTGTCGCTCGCAGATGGGGAATGGATATCCTTTTTCTGAACGTCTCCTGAATAAAAAACAAACGTGCGAATTTGAAAGGAGACATTGCTTATGAAATGGCACCTCAACTTATAGGTAGCATGTGGCTTTTGGGGTATGTTTCACACACTCACATTATAGGCGGGTAGGTGCAAATGTGACGCCATCTTTAAATTGTATTCGAAAGACATTTCGACCAGACTAGTCCTCGCCTCGGGAGATTTCAGAGCTGGCGCGTACTTCGCTCAAGTCCTAAGCCTAGCCGTTCAGCGGGGTAACGTTGCCAGCATCCTGGGAACTTTACCGCATGTGAGCGCCCTAGACGGCGTGTTTCTTTGTAAATATAGGTATGGATAGGTAGTTGAATATTGTAAATAGCTAATTGTCTTTGTATTGTATATTTTATTTTAACATACTCCTGTATAGTGTATATTTCCAATAATAATCAAATTCGATTTTATTTAATTTAAAATAAATATATAAACGTACCAGTTTTAAAGGCCATAAATATAAGATTATATTAGTATAACTAACATTACCTGCCAGCAGACATTTATCTCCTTGACACTATCACCATTTAATTTCATGTTGGTCTGCTTCTTATGGTCTTTGTGTGAACCCAAAGAAGTCCCAAACAATCATTATAAGCGATGGCCGCCAATTGTGGAATATGGATAAAACGTCATTACCGCAGTTCTTCTTTGATGGTACTCTGGTACTCTAGTGAGCAGGAAGATATTTGCATCTATGAGCACACTAAGACGAATCCGTAACTTTTTACCAACTACCACCAAAATTTCCCTCGCGCAATCACTGCTTCTACCTATCCTGGATTACGGCGACGTTTACTGGCTTGACCCGACAGCAGAACTGTTGAACAAACTGGAACCTCTATAGAATACGTGTATTCGCTTTATATTTGGATTACGTAAATATGACCATGTCTACGGCGTAATACACACATCTTGTGCACCTTATACTATGTGCTGCACAAGCCCTCTGCTCCGTTTTATCTAAAGGAAAGGTTGAGCTCCGGCCCATGGCCACCAGCCCCGCCCGTGCAATCAAATGCTATTGGAATTCCCGTCTCATAGGTAATACTGACTTTTACAGCCATTCGTTTACGGTTCAGGCTGTACGTCTGTGGAACTCTCTGCCGCCGCACATTAGACAGGCCCAATCACTCACGATTTTTAAAAATTACTTGCGTCAACACTACGAACAGCATTGTGGTTATGTGTAATTAAATCCTATATAATGTATTGTGTTTATCTTTTAGTTTTTTCTTTATATCATGAATACATATTATATATGAGAGATCATAGGGTAAGGGCATAGATAGCCCGCTATCATTCTCCGGGTTGTCCTCACCCTGTGGTTAAATTTTTGCTTTTAAAAAACCAGCGAAATATAATTTAATAACTATATTGACTCAATCAACTTATTTTAGAGCTATTTAACAGCGAATTAGTTACTGCCTAGTTACTCGACACTAACTAGTCACGGGTCAATCGTCTCAATAGCAACCACTAGTCACCGGTTAGACATTCAATAGTAATCGGCCTCAATAGTCCTCTGATAGCAATCAGTTACGGTTAATTATTCGGAAATACAATATTCACGAATAAAGTATCAAGTCCGACTGCCTCGTCGACGAGTCGCAAGTGAATGATCCCACCTTGGGTCGAGCGCCCGCTTTTATAGAGGCCAGGTAGTGGTGGGTGGCATGACGTGGGTATCGGCTGTTGCTGCGTGTTTGCTTCGTCGCAAGCGCAGGTGGGCATTGCACGTGCACTATGACGTCACTTGTTGTTTGCGCTGACATATATATTATAAATATCTAAATATACTTACCTACTTATGTATTTGAAACATTATTATTTATTAAGTACCTATAATTGTTGTATTTTTATTATGGCCTAAACATGCTCACTCGTAAAAAAATCAGAACCTTTTTCGCTATACAGTTAGAAACTTTTTCGTTATAGATTTCGCTATATCCAAGGGCGCCAAATTAATTAGTTTTGATTTTTGTGCAAGTCGGAGTTATCAATCGCGCAACACAGATATTTTGTGTTTGAATGAATTATATAACTAGTTCTCGTCAACCAACATGGTTTAGTCAAAAACATCTCGCCATTTAGGAGGTCAGCGTTTATTGTAAACTAACTTGTTGCTCACTAATTTTATTTAGTTTAATATAACCTATAAGTACGATATATTTTGTGTGTTATTCGTCTTCTGGTTAACTGCAACTCAGAAAAATTACAGCTCTTCAATTACATTAACCTTAATAACAGAGTATTATATACTAGTAGTGTATAGGTAATAACCTTAAAATCACGTCTACCGTACACATTGTTAATTACAATAAGTTTATCTTGTATTTCTCTTAGTTAAGTGGATTGTATGTATTTTTAGTGAAATAAATGTCTTAAACCGTAAACCGTTAAGTTCCTACTGGTGTATGGATTATGTATACTTTGTTATCTTACCGCACAAATAAACTTATTCTTATTCATTTCTAATTCTAATGTTTCTTGCCGCTATTAGCCATCGTAAGTAGGAAGTATTCCTTCCAATTTGTATAATGGAATTTCAATCTCATTGGAATGGTGGAGTTCCGTAATCTTGCGTGATTGCGACCGAGTTATTTGGCTAATTCACTTCCAGGCGAGAGGCCTATGTGAAAAAAATATATCGGGAGCCCCCCAATACAGCTCAATTCGATTAAGTATGTAGGGTCCTATTTTATTAGCGGCAAATATTTATAGGGTGTCATCTATAGGTTATAACTAGGGATGTTACGGAGCTTCGATTACCGACTCCGAAAGGTCGGAACTTCCGATTGATTTTACAAATCCGACTCCGACTTCGGCTCCGATAATTTGGAATCGGAGGTTATACCGAAGATTTGTGAGTAAACATATTCAAATATCAATATTTATTTAAATAGTGTAGGACTACATAAAGGAACATGTACTATTGCCGCAAACGTCATCATATAAAATATTGGCCAGTTCAGCTATAAAAAATTTAAAAACGGTTTAAAACATCTCTCTTCTACCTCCGACTCCGACTCCGGTTCCGAATCCAGTTCGGACTCCGGTTCCGATTCAGATAAATCAAATTTAAAACCTTCGGTTTTGACTCCGGTTCCGGTAAAACCACCTCCGTAACATCCCTAGTTATAACAATAACGATGGAGCAATTTTTTTATTTACTTATATTTTCGAGAAAACGACAAAATTGTTTGTTTGATAATTCTACAAATAAATGAATTATTGCTATTCTAATACTGAAATACGAAGTATGAATGAAACTCGTTTCATTTACAACGACATGGATGAATTTATGCCAACAACAAAATAATGGGGTTTATTTTTCTTTAGTATGGAAAATTTTCATTCAAGTAAGTTTTTTCGTGTAAAGTGGTACAAGTGACCAGCACATACCCACCCCCCTCCAAATATTTGGTACTAATAACAAAGAATCTTATATATACGAGTATAAAATATAATTCTATATTTATTATTTCTCTTTCTTTCTGATTATATGGCTATGGAAGAACACGTCTTGGGCAGATTTAAAAAAACTTAGGTATCTCCACTCCAGTTAACAGTTCCAGCACGTTCTTATATTAAATCTAGTGACATTTCGTTATAGTGCTATGAACGAAGGAACAGAGTATGTTTGAATGGAGATTTCATTCTCAAGACGCTTCTTGCAACTAGTGGGTACTTATATATTTTTAATTGTATAAGGAGAGCAGACGAGGAAACGGACGATCTAAGGCAGCTTGTAGCGTTAAGTAATTTTTAATTTTAAATTGTGTAGAAACTTATTATAACTTAATGTACATTCCTATTTGACAATGCCTTTTATACAGCAGCCATGTTTTTATTTTGACAATGCCCCTTTACAGCAGAGCAGATATTAGATTGTAAGTAGTAATCATGTAAAATTGTAAACACATTTTCTATTTATTATTCTGGTCATTATTATATTGACTGCAGTACCATTGGTGCTTTATAATGGGTTATAATATAACGGATAATCATTGTTCCTTGACGTGTCTTAGCGTAACTATGTTATCGAAAGACTTAAAAAAAAGGTGTCACAAGTTGTCTATAGACATTTCACCTCAGTATAATACTACTTTTTGATTTGATGCTAACGAGAAGAGTTGGAGTGCCTCATGTGCCGGTAATTATGCTAGTTCTCCTGACTTTCAAAAAGGAACACAGCAATGAAAACATTGCTGCTACGAGTATGCGACAATAATAAGTAAGAAAGAAGGTACCTCCCTAGGCTGACTCAGAGTCATACTACCGTCAAAGTACTTAGTTAGTTATTAATGTTGATACGGTGGCACAGTGGCTAGGACCCGGACCGGACTCCCATGCGGGAGGTCCGAGTTCGATACCATGCAGTGCCATGTACCAATGAGGTTTCCGTATTTTTTGAAATTTAAATTGAAAACGTTTATTTACACCAGAATATAGAACACAAAACAGAAGTATACAAAGATTAATACATGCAGCACAAAACATCCGGTGTGGTACAGTGCCAAAAAGGGTACACCAGCTCAGCATAATGCTTAGGCAAGCCACAGCGCTGATTTTCAGCTGGCCCCTCAGTGACTGCACGGACGAAGAAAGCAACAGTATGTGCGTGTTGTGTTGTATGAATGAGGATAATAGCGTGTATGTGACATACTGAATGTGTGGGAGGGTGATATGGTGCGGGTGTATTTACGTGGTATTATGTGTGTGGATGGTAGAATGTTGTTTTTTGAAGACTTACGTACATTTACAGACTGCTCTAACGGTGAAGAAAACATCGTGAGGAAACCTGCACACTGAGATGACTGGTGTGTAAAATGGGGTAGGCACAATAGATTCTCAAGAGTCGAAGTGCCGATGCCGCTGGGGTTATTCCCGGCCCTCTATCATCATAAGATAAGATATTAATGTAGATAGTAGTAAACTTGACTAATTTCTCATCTGAGTCTGAAAGCCGAGCAGTAATCAAGTATTCTTCAATGTAATGAAGTGCTTCAGAAATGTAAGCAAGACTGATTTAATTTTAATAGCGACCACTTGATTAACGAAACTGTAAATACTGGTTTAGCACTTGGTGCAGGTACGAGAGATACGCGAGTTCGGGTCTACATCAGGAGATTGATTCCACTAAATACTACGTTACTAAATAGAATCTAAACTTCATCATTATGACGTGTCTCGTATGCTACTATCCACTAACGATCCAATTTCAGTTAAGTTCCGATCGAGTTAACGATCGATTGAACAGTAACGTATTTGTGCATTCTTATAAAACGTTTAGTTTATACTGAATCGCAGTTGAACGGTTACTAAACGTTTCAACTGTCAAATATAACGATAAGAATAAGAATAGTTTATTTGATCGAACATAATTTCCTCCCAAGGTATTTTTGCCCGATCAATAGTAAATCGAAAGGTGGCAGTGGTAGAGTTATTCGTCAGCAGAATGCGATTTGGTGTCCAAATAGAATTGTAACGAAAACTAAATTGAAATTGGATAGAAATAGAACTACAAACGTTGTAATTTAGGCGAATTGGGCCCCAGTACCCGTGTCACAGGGTAGTTGCGATTCCGGTAAAATTGCCTCACTGCCCACCATCACTGTCTGTACCCACAATATTTTTCAAGTAGAAAATCTCTAATTTTCTATTTTCCGCTACTAGTCCGACTTCTATGGACTGAATCTTCTAAATGCTAGATGGAATCAGGCTTTACTTTGCGAAAATCCATGATTAAGTATTAAAATTATTGGGGGAAGAAGGAACCCACCACTAACCCTCGGATCCATGAAGGATTTACAATTTCCGCTACAAAATGTGAACTTGAATACAAATTCCAGATTATGTCGAAACTGCTATTAATTTATAGGTCCCATTCATTTCACACTCTCCCAATCATCACATCCTCATGAGGTCGGATTTGTCATCCTTTGCTATTGTAAATCCTTCTGGATTTGTATATCGTTAGTGAGGGCGAACCCGAGGGCGAGTTATGGGTTTCTTTTTCCCCCAATAATTTTAATAATTTCTTGTAAAGACATCGTTTCTGCCCTGAGTTTATGACTTGAAAGCACTTCGAAGAAATCCTCAGCGCCAATGATTATTGCGTCAGAATTGGATTAGCGGTGTTTTGGAACAGACTGGCAGAGCGCTGGTGGTTTGTGGCTGTGCTGTGTTGAGTTATATAATCCGGATTTTAGAGCCAATATATTGTGTAGCATCTATACAGAGTGTTCCAGAAAGTAAAGATCAAACGAAATAGGGTATGACTGAGATCATTACCAATCAATATACCTAACACCCCATGTGTCATCCGTTGTTAAGTTATGGTGTCCAGACAAACAGACAAACGCTTAAGCTCTCAGTCCGTCGGAGGTAAAAAACGTGACAATAATGAAAGGCTAACTAAACTGACTGACAAAATAGTAAATCATGGAAACCAACAGTTCCTACGATTTTACTAAAACAATGCACTTTTGGAGGAATGGCAAAGTATATGATGGGATTTTTTGGAAATAGGATTTTCAGGATAGAGGTTTCGACACAGATGATTTCACCACGAGCTGTCGCCATAGCAAATGAACAAACGACGCGACACAGAATTCATAATTTGGAAAAAAAACCACAATCAATTTAACCGGCGTAAAAATAACGCAATCTACGTTACATATAACAACTGTAAATTAAAAATTTAATAAACCCCCGCCTGACTGTTATGAAGATCGCTTTAGTTTTTACTGATCATCATCAGGTCCTCAAGGTCCCAGATGAGAAAAGGGCTCCAAAGCCCTACACTGTTGAGCTCAAATTCGAACCACCTAACTGTTACCGTTCCAGAAATCCCATTTGACATCAAATATACACCAAGATCTTGAAAACTTCTCATCCAATTTTTATCGGCTTGGAAAAACCCTCTCGATAAAATTCTGTGCAAAATAAAAAAAATCCGTGTCCAAATCGGATCCAGATGAACATACGTTCAACAGACATATGTTCAAACTTATAACACCTTTGCCTCGGTCGGGGCTTTAAAAAAAAACCTCAATAATTTAAAGCATAAAACCATGTGCAAACCAAGTTATCTCAACGCGGCAAAACTAAGTCCTCCTGAGATGGGCAAGACATTAATCCATAGAAAGTGAAGGCGGAATCCTATAGTACACCCCTAAAACAGGGATGACAAACCCTTGCTAAAGGTAGCACGAAACATCAAGAACTTAAACGTGCAGGTTGCTTGGCTTATCTAAGAGTAGGTAGGCTATGTATCAAAAGAAATAAAACAATAAATGAAATGTAGTATTCTACATTGGATACAGTAGGAAAATCTACATATCTTGCTAGTTACATGTAGTTTTCGGAAATGAACATTCAGTGCCCAAATGATCTACCTATCATAGTCCCCATTTGAAAGAAGTTTGGATAAGTTTCTTATAAATAGTTTTGAGATTCATAATAGACACAGATTAACTTCATATAATCCGTTTATCTACGAGGAATGTGTTTACCTTTAGATAAACATGCCTTATGCTTATAATGACACTGATTTTCACCGCCAACCTTAAAATCAGTTTAGAACGGTTGTGCCTACCCCATTTTACACACTGGTTATCTCAGTGTGCAGGTTTCCTCACGATGTTTTCCTTCTCCGTTAGAAGCAGTCGGTAAATGTACGTAAGTCTTCGAAAAATACGAAAAACTCATTGGTACATTGGCACGGTTTCGAACCCGGACCTCCCGCTTGAGAGTCCGGTGTCCTAGCCACTGTGCCACCGACGCTCTTATCGACTATGCTTTATAGATGCCTTTTTTCGAGAAATGTCACTGGTTCACTTTAAAAAAAATTAAGACACAAAAACGTTCACCACCCCTGCAGTAGGGTAATGCCCAGTGACAAATAGTTCGACGGTAGCCTCGGATGGCCCAGTCTTAAAGGATACGGCGCAGCGCCTTAGACCTTTAAAATTAATGATTTGTGAAGGCGGTTCTCTGGAATAGTTGGGAATCATTAACTATGTCTAATACATGCTCTGTGGAATTGTGGGGCTTGTAACATCGTTGGTTACATACAGCTTTAGGTGGTAGGTAAGTATTTAGATCTTACATTATACAGGCTATATAAGATTAGCAAGCTGAAGTGGCAGTGGGGCCGGTCACATCTGTCGCAGAACAGACAACCATTGCAGTAAACCAGATCTGGAGTGGAGATCGCGTTTAGGCCGGTGTAGATGAGCGACAATCTGCGCGAGGTGGCTGGCGACTGGATGAAAAGCGCCAAAGATCGGGACAATGGCGTGCCCCGTGAGAGACTCTTAAGCCGCTGGACTTATCCAGCAGTGGACTAGAGTGGGCTGCTGCTGCTGATGATGATGTTACAGGCTACAATAATTATGGTAACAAGAGTCCAGCGTTGCTGGCCCAGCGTGAAGTAGTGTAGTGCGGGTATGGAAGTCCCGGAGCTTTATAAGAGAAAGTGCTTTTGTACCGATGGTATCGCCACAACTAAACATAATTTGATAGATCTCATCTAGGACTACATCTTTTATTATAGAACGAACATCCTAACTAGTGTGGGACAGGAGCTGGAGACCAAAAATCGTCTTCATATTTACTTGCTCTGATTTTATCAATTTTTGTTTCGCCAAACAAAGTTATTTACCAGTTGTAAATTGTATCAGGTGGCACGGAGCCATCGAATCTGAGTTCAGAGAGGAGCAATCCACAAAGGCCGTAAGGGATTTCCATCTCAAAAGTTTGGAAACCTCCAGCTTAACCCTAAAAAGGCGACAACAAAACTGGAGAGCGCACTTACAACCCATCCCAGCCGGAAGCGTAACGCAAACACGGCCGGTTTCCGGAACCGGATCGGAACTTACGTGAGCACGTCCCCGGAAATGGAATTTTAAATCCGCACATTGTACTTAACGTCGACTGTGGACTTGTGGGTTAAGGCTGGGAACACATTTGGGGTGATCATTTTATGATTACGCTGTACTCTCCCTTACATTAGATTTTTGGGGTACGTACCCTTTTACGAGACGGTTTGGGACATGAAGTAGACACTTCAGATTAGGAGAGCAAATTAATAAATCGCTTTAGTTGTCTAAAATAATCTAAGTATTCTATTTTATTGGGCATGTTCAGTGTAACTGCCTATATATGTAAGATATAGTGTAGTAGAATCGATTCTATTTCGTGTCAGGAACAAAATTAGTGTAGTGGCCAGCATTTTTCGGAATTCATTGTTCAACAGTAACCTTTAAATCTAACTCATATTAAATGTTTTATTGAATAGTTACCTCGGTTGACTCCATAGAGTCTTTTGTTCCTGACACAAAATAGAACCGATTGACATCAATTTTATTTTATTAAATGTCATTTTTCTCGCTGACTGTACCTTTAAAAAAATATCTGTGAATTCAGTTTTAAATGGCTACAAAAGTTAGGGAAGGTCTCCTAAGACCATTTTCTCGTAGCTCCAACGGATCTGGTAGCTTGCTGTCCTGGGTGCCCCGCCGAAACTTTCCAGTATAGTTGATAAGAATAGTTTATTTGTGCGGTAAGATTACAATGGAGTAGGAACTTAAGCATATGTTACATTAAACTAAATAAAATTAGTGAGCAACCAGGTTATAGGTGATAGGTTGATTATATAGGTTGACTAGGTACTCAATTACATAATTTTGTCATCCAGACCGTTTTCAAATAACTTTGCATGCAAACTTCCTCAGAATACCTATACTTCTTCACGGTTTGAAAGCCAGCCATCTCTAACTTCATATAGAATTCCGAAAACATTGTGACGTAGTCGTGAGTCGCCATCGCGAAGACTCATTGTAGCGAAGCCTTAACTACTTTTCCTTTACGAATGTCAGCGAACACATTCAGAGCGCGTAAAGCTGAATACACTACGAAAACGCCACAATACAAATAATATAAGTAAAGAATCTTAACACTAGCGTTTGTTGTTGCTGTACAACACACGGACAAACCGCGAGCTTGTCATATACATGCAAGGGAAAATGCACCTAAGTATATAAAGGTAAAATTTCTTTTAAAACGTGAAAGTACCAATAAAGTACACTGCAGATTTCTTTTTCGTTTGAAACAGGACACTTAAAAATTATTTCTCCATACAATTTTGTATGAAAACTGATTTCAGGTGAATATATCATCATTTATCATTTTTTTTCTCGAAAACTATACGTAGAAAGTATTTACTTCTGTAGTATTTTGTTATATGGATCAATACACGTAACATATATTTATTTTTAATTTCACTGGCATTTTTTCGTACAAATCAGTCATTCAAGGTAATCATTTTGTATGGGAAGTCGAACATAATTTTTTCACCAATTTCAAACTATTTGCGTATTTTGTTCGTATTGAGAACTTTGACCCCATAAATAACGGCTAGCTGAGTGCGACTGGGAATATGCAAATACCTCGCTCGGCAATCTCTGATACTATGAAATTGAAAATCGTTTATTTGCCATCAATACAATAGTAATACAAATATAATACAATAAAATTAAAGCATGAAAGCAAACAGGTCCATGTCTCAAAGGCTGATGACGGGGTGTCTTCAGCCGCTGGTATTCTGGCATGGCCCGACATAACACAATAGTGAAACACACTAAATAACAAAAAAAACACAAACACATAACATTTTTTTTAATATGGGGACACCAGCGTACCAGGATTGCTTTGTCAACAGCCATTCTTAACACATTTTTAGGTAGGAGTTTTTTTTTAGAAAGAAAGTTAGAATTTATTTCCAATACACACATACAAATAATTAGGTACAGAAGAAAAAATAATATTAAACAAATATATTATAAAAATAAATAAGCAAAAGTAATTAAGTTTGATGTGGGTGGTGTGCAGCACTGGAAAAAGGGGACTGCCTCAGCGTTGCCGTAGCGCTTTGATATCTATCCACTAAATAAAAATAATTGTAAAGCAAAACTTAATAGATGGCTACTCTCTTTAGATTACGACAAAACTGAGGCTCTAATCATATAACATAAAATTTTTACACACTAAACTCATTACGTTCTTCAGATTATTAACACTTAACTTCCCACACTCACACACCCACTCACCCTACACTACATATGCACACTTACATCATTACATACTGCCACACAACCTAACACACCCCCACCCATACTCACTCTTACCATTATATTTACTAAATTCCTTTATGATTAAATTTTTGCTTGCACAGAAAGTGCGACGGAATCCCGACTTACAAGATACAGGTTTTCGACCTAGTTTGCAAGTCGGAGGTCCTTTTTTTGTGTCCTGTAATAGGTAAATAAACTTTTTCATTTTTCATTTTTTTTTAGCACTGCGGCGCTGATGTTCAGGCATCCCCTGAGTGCCAGGCATCACTCCCTAGTGATACACTATTTTGGAGATTTCTTACTGTTCTTATTTATATTGTGAAAGCGGGTAACCATTCATCGCAACTCGCGATCGCTAAATTATTTATATTTCATATCGTTACGTGAACGGTTATTTGATATTTGATCTGCAATATGTAGGTAGCATAAAGCGACCATTAGGTACATGCATGATGTTCTTTTGAAAGGCCGCTGGAATCTTTTAGATGGAAACGATTTGTAAAAGGCTTTATTTTTTAATAAAAAGATAGTTGTGCCGACTTGTGCCACTTTTACAAATACGATCGGTGAGTAAGATTTAGTTTCAGATACAATTTTATAAAGTGCTTCTATACCTAATTTTTTATTTTGACGATAATTACAATTGTTTTTAAAATACTGTGTGTACTTAGAGAAAAGCACCATCCCAATTCTTCCCGTGGGCGAGTGAAATGAAGTGAAGTGTAAACATAAATAGTAATTATTGCCGATATGGTTACTACTAACATAGTTTTTAAGTACAACTACTAACATAATGGAGCAAGTTATCCGATAAATAAAGATATTGAAAAAAAATTTGAATTGAATTGAATTGAAGCTACTAAAGATCTTCATCATCATCATCATCATCAGCCCATGTCGTCCCACTGCAGGGTATAAGCCTCCTCTCTTTTGTGCCACCCTATACGATCCTGTGCAAGCCGCATCCAGGTCTTCGATGCGACTTTGGTGATGTCATCCGCCCATCTAGCTGCTGGACGACCTACTCCTCTTTTCCCTGACCTTGGCCACCACTCTGTGAGGGCTCTGGTCCACCCGTCGTCACCACGTCTAACCAAGTGTCCCGCCCAGCGCCACTTTAGCGTCGCAACCCGCTAAAGATCTTAGGGAAACTATTTAACACCTAGCGACGGCGGTAGGCTTGCCACCTATCATGTTTGTCCACCAAATTTTACGGCGAAAAGTGGGAACTACCTGTGATTGAAAGTGGTTCCCCTGTCTACCGCCTCGGGGATTATGGACGTAAGAGTTTATGTAAATATGTAGGCATGTTGTATGATTAAAAGAAGAATTCACACGAACGCGAATGCTAGTACTAAATCATCATCATCATCAGCAGCAGCAGCCTACTCTAGTCCACTGCTGGACATAGGCCTCTCCCAGGGCGCGTCATTGAGCCCGATCTTCGGCTCCTCTCATCCAGTCGCTGCCAGACACCTTGCGCAGATCGTCGCTCCATATAGTAGGGGGACGTCCCACACTACGTTTTCCCAAACGCGGTCTCCACTCCAGAACTCGTCTCCCCAACGGTTGTCGGTTCTGCGACAGATGTGACCGGCCCACTGCCACTTCAGCTTGCTAATCTTATGAGCTATGTCGATAAATTTTGTTCTATGCCGGATCTCCTCATTTCGGATTCGATCCAGCAGAGATACTCCGAGCACAGCTCTTTCCATAGCACGCTGAGCGACTTTTCAATTTGTGAACCAGTCGCACCGTCAGTGTCCACGTTTCGGCTCCGTAGGTCATTACTAGTAGGACGCACTGGTTAAAGACTCTTGTCTTTAGACATTGAGGTATGGGCGACGAGAAGATGTGATTAACTACTAAGTATTAAATAACGGTTCTTATTTATTTTGTAACGACAGGCAGCGCATTATCCGTTTCAGCCAATGACAACATCTCAGATAATTCCACGAGCCTTAATTTAAACCGGCCGTAGTTAAGGGGACTCGGGGCACGTCAAATTAATCACATCTCCCTGAGATAATCACCCTGGAAACTCTAGAGGGTGTTTTTTTCCAGTTCTTTGTTCCGTCAAAGGAGTTTACGGTGGAGCTTTGAGAATTAGTGGCTCGTTACAAAGTTTTCCGCGAAAATTAAACGGTGGTGACGTGTTTTTTGGAAGTTACTTTTATTTTATTTTTTGAGAGAAGGGGTAATCTCGGTTTTTATAATTAGCCCGGTTATTCCTCTCACTTTTCTTTGCTGGGAAAAGACAGGAACTTTCCAAGAAGGAAGATCCAATTAAAAATATTTTATTAAAAATAAAGTTACTTATATGTACATATTCTAAGCTTAATGGACATAATAAATAACCATTATAATAATGTAGTAAAGTCGACCATAAGTAAACCATCTGTCTGTGCACCTTCGATTAAATGTCAACCTTATGCCTGCGCAATATGTTATGTCGTATTTCAAATTCTCAATTTCTGGGTAGGTTGACCTGTGGTCGACTGTACTTAGTACATAACTTACTAACTTCATGCATAATATTTACAACACTATAAAATCGATACCGAATAGGATATTGTAAAAACGTTGTAACGGAAAATTATTTAACACCGCACATACCTCCTTTCGTGCCCCGGGGCAAAATTCAAAATCCTGTCATCAAAATGTATACCAGAAAATATTTCAAATAATTCACATTTTACACTCACGATGTGTAAAATGTAAACCAGAAAATATTTCAAATAATTCTCATTTTACACACACGATGGGGTCGTGTGTGTAAAATGTAAACCAGAAAATATTTCAAATAATTCTTATTTTACACACACGATGGGGTCGTGTGTGTAAAATGTAAACCAGAAAATATTTCAAATAATTCTCATTTTACACACACGATGGGGTCGTGTGCGTAAAATGTAAACCAGAAAATATTTCAAATAATTCTCATTTTACACACACGACCCTATGCAGGTCCTGCAGACTATGTCCCAGGTTCTTGTTAAAAAGGTAGACAGATTAAGGTAGGTAGATAATTTGATTTATACCAAACAACACCGGTTCGAAAAGTGTATCTACGAGTAATTCATGTTAAAATCAAGGAAATTGTATACCAAATAAATACCTAGTACGTACGAGTACTTATTTTATATATTTATTTTAATTTTATTGGAAAACCAACAGCACTTAAGACAATATATAAACCAATCTAACAATAAAAGGCCAATTACAGGTCTTAACTAATAGAAATAACTTAAGTAAAAAATAATAGGCTGGCCTCTACTTTGCTCAGCGTATAAGCCTCGCCATACAGCGGGGCAACGCCCGCCGCCAGCCTCCGCGGGACACTCCCTGCAGGGAGCGACCTGGGCCAGGTCTTTTACTTGTAAAATAGTTAGGTGTTTTGTAATTTTAGATTAAGTATGTATTTTAGTATTATTTTATTTTGAATAAACTCCCATTTATGGAATGAGAGATACATTAAATAATTAAGCAAATAGTTGCCACTTTAAACACACACACACACACACACACACACACACAGATTATGAATTAATAAAAAACATTTGACTCAGTAAACGTCTCACCGCCACACTACTTATAATTTCCTTGTGTATTCAAGTTCTTCTGTATTTCTAACAGCCACCAATTTACTTAAATTACAAATAATCGTCTAACTTAACTGGCCAACCAACCATTTTTATTTTTCCCATTACCTAATACCTAGTTATCGAATTGTAACCCATGTCTGAATAGAGATAAATAAAAAAAACTTACGCTAAGGGCTAATTCCTTTAGTTATTAGTTTTTATAATATATTTGTTTAATATTATTTTTATCTTTTGTACCTAATAATTCTTTCTTTCTTTCTGTCTTTCTTCAAGTTACCCGAGGTCACAGTACAGTCGCGGTCGGCGCAATTTTTTTTTATATTTTTTATATTAAATAATGAGAGCAGACGAGCAAACGGGCCACCTGATGGTAAGTGGTCACCATCGCCCATAGACAGCTCACCTTTATTAATATTAGAGGGTTTTTGATGCGCTGCTAACCTTGAGGACTAAGATGGAATGCCTCATGTGCCGGAAATTACGCTGGCTCTCTTACCCTTCAAACCGAAACGCAGCAATGCAAGCATTTCTGCTTCACGGCAGAAATAGATAAGAGGGTGGTACCACCCCAGGCGATCCTTCACTTTAGGATCTACCACTACCAATTTCTTTGTAACTACTAAATTAATTTAAAGATGTTTCCACCAGCTCACACAATCTATGTAGTTCTAATAACTAGTGACAGCACATTTAAAGCCCTTTTAGAAATATTAAATAGCCGCCCTAATTTTCCGAAACAAATTGGGACGTGAGCTCACACCTACAGTATTCGCGTAGCGACAGGATCTCGCCGCGGGGATATGCGCATGAATTTAATAAATCGTGTCGGGGTTTCCTTGCTGAATAGGGCACGGAACCGGCTGAAAGTCCTGTTTTCATAACAACGAGCGTCAAAGGATAAAATGAAATATTCCACGGATAACGGTTTCCCTAAACTGCCGTGGTTAAACTTGGACGTGGCGGATGATGTGTTAAACGGTTGATATACAGTGTAACTGTAGTAGCGAACAGAGCTTGCATAGAGATTTAATACCGATAATTGAGTTGCGGGTTTGCTCGAAATATAAGAAAGAAAAAAATTAATGCAGTGTCTGTTAAATTTTCTCGAATTACCCACCAAAAAAAATTGAAATTGAAAACGTTTATTTAGCACTGTAAACACCAGAATATAGAACACAATACAGAAGTATACAAAGATTAAAACATGCAGCACAAAACATCCGGTGTGGTACAGTGCCAAAAAGGGTACACCAGCTCAGCATAATGCTGAGGCAAGCCACAGCGCTGATTTTCAGCTGGCCTCTCAGTGACTGCACGGACGAAGAAAGCAACAGTGTGTGCGTGTTGTGTTGTTTGAATATATTTCCCGGTATCACATTTATTATCAAGCCGTCGAAAGTGTTGCAACTTTTCCCGTTGCAAGTTCAATCATGTGTGCAAATAAATTTTAATACATTCATAATACTTGCAAATTAATTGACTCTTATAAAGGGTCTTTCAACAAGGACGGGTCGATGTTAAAATTGAATAAAACAAGATGTGTGTGAGATATTAACGAAATATTTTTTTTATTTGAAAGGCCCTTTTATGACATTATAAATGGAATATAACATCGTTTAAATGTCGTTTAAGGTCCAATTTTCAATGACTCTGCTGCATAGATCCGGCTGAATCTGAGCGATGGCCTGTGTTATGTTGGCTTTCAGGGCAACGGTCGATTGTGGCTTATTGGCATAGACCTGCGACTTCAGAAAACCCCACAAGAAAAAGTCTAGCGGAGTCAAATCACACGATCTTGGTGGCCAATTCACGTCACCTCTGCGAGACATAACCCTACCCTCAAACCGTTCATGCAGAATGTCCATTGTGTCGTTCGCTGTGTGGCACGTAGTGCCGTCTTGCTGGAACAACATGTCGTCCACGTCCATATTGTTCAATTCAAGCCAAAAGAAATGGTTAATCAATATCTGTAACGCTCGCCGTTGACGGTGATGGCCTCGCCAACGTCGTTTTCGAAGAAGTACGGATCAATGACGCCGCCAGACCAAAATCCGCACCAAACAGTAACTTTTTGTGAATGCATTGCCACCTGGTGAACCTCATGTGGGTTGTAGTCATCCCATATACGGCAATTTTGCTTATTAACAAAACCATTCATCCAAAAATGTGCCTCGTCGCTAAAGATTATTTTTCGGCCAAAATCGGGGTCCTCTTCCAAGCGTTCCGAAGCCCATTCAGCGAACATACGGCGTTGTCTATGGTCATTAACTTTGAGCTCTTGGGTCAGTTGGATCTTGTACGGATGCAGGCCCAAGTCCCGACGCAAAATTCTCCAAGTTGAAGTCTGCGAAAGGCCGAGTTCTTGTGCACGGCGAGAAATCGACTGCCTCGGAGTCTTCTGTACACTCTCACGTACAGCGGCGATGTTCTCGGCCGATCTGTCGTTCCTTTGACTTAAAGGTGTTGGTTGGTTGTTTACCGAACCGGTCGTCTCAAATTTGGTCACCAATCGTTGGAGAGTAGACTTTGAAGGGCCACCGCGTCTGCCGTAAAATGGGCGCAATGCGCGCAACGTTTGCACTAACGAACACTCATTTTGATAATAAAGTTTTATCATTTGCACATGCTGCTGAACCGTGTAACTTGCCATGGTGATTTGGCATCAGTGACTGAATAAGAAACAACAGATTTGACAGATGTCGCCAAAACAAAATGGCCGCCACGAATTATTAACATCGACCCGCTCTATTTGAAAGACACTTTAGTAATTTTAAAATACATAAACATAAAACACACATACGAGCGTATGTGGGACGCCCTAACGGACGACGTCCGGTCGGACGTCCCAGATACCGCTGGCGCGATGAAGTGGAGAAGGATCTGCGTGAGCTCCAGGCGCCTGACTGGCTCGAGACTGCGCAGGAGAGAGCGATGACTCTCTTTGGTATCAGAGGACAAGATCAACTTTGGGTCGCTGCGCCAGCGGAGTAAGTAAGTACGTAAGTATGCATAAACATATGGCAAAGTTGCAGGTTTGACAAAACGTTTTAAACTGTTCTTTCACGCGTCCAAGTACTTCAGCTTCAGGGGTCGTCCTGATAGAACGCGATTACGCGATTCGCGCGAACTTTGTTCGTACGAACGCGCGATCAAACATACGAGAACTGATGCCAGTAAGTAAGTGTCCTAATGAGGGATTTCCGGCAGCTTCCAATTAACTCAACAGATGGCGCTGATTTTATACTGGAATGTCAAAATATGGGTACCTAGCATGCACCTAGGCCATACAATTTGATATTTTTTTATACTTTCTTTTTTATTAATTGACCGTCGATATTATGTCTTTGTTATTTGCGCATAGGTCTTGTTTTATCATTGGGAAATGATGAATTCGCTGAATTTCTATATTTTTACAAGAAGCTACCTACTATGCAATAAAAAAAAAATAAGTCAAAACAACTCTCCTGGCAATTTGACATTCCTATTAGATGCAGCACCATCTATCTCAAATGGCAGGAACTTAAACTGGAAAATCCCTCATTGACAATCGCGTGACGTATTTGCGCGACTATAGCGAATAAGTCATCGCGCAAACCTAACTCGCGCGATAATCGCGTGATCGCGTTGTATTAGGACAACCCCTAGTGTCAGATCGCACCCTCAGGGTGCAGCATAGCTTGTAAGTACCCAACTTTGACTTGACGTCATTTTCATCTCTCTTCCCTTCCAAATTAATTTACCGAAAGCCCTCAACTTCCAACCCAGCCAACTTTACAATAACGAAATTGGGATCATTAAATCTGCCATCCGACGCACAATATATGACTTTTCCCACACATAATGACTGAGGTTTTGTCCATTAATATGTCATTAACGAATATTAAATAGGCTAACATTCCTCCGAATAACATTATAAAGTTCTGCCCTGTGTTTTACCATAGTATAAAAAGAACAGTATGGAATCTTAGTATTCCTACTTTATCGTAGCGTGAAGTCACTCTCAATGACTTCTTCTGACTCAATCAGCTCGGAATCCTTGACTAGTTAGTGTGGCAGTACCACTGTCGATCCCAGCTAAACACGAGAGTAGCAATGGGAAGGGCAGGTTTGCGGGAACTTATTCTTACCAGTTCTTACAGTGCCTACCTGCCTTATCCGAAACCTATTTAAATGAAAAACGATAATGCAATTCACACCCGATGAAGCATTAATGCGGAACTTTGCCACTTTGTATGAATAAAATTCGTGTGTGCGACTGCCGCGTGCAGCGCTGCGTGCGATTTCACACAAATCAATACAACGCCTAAAGTCGCACATGCGTCAAGTCGTTTCCACATGTGTCGCCGTACGTTAACCGCCTAAGCTCGTGTATATGGCAGCGCACACGGACAGCGAGTGTGTGACAGCGTCACACGGAGAGCATTACGACAGTTAATCAGTGCGTTGTAAACACAGCCCAACCTTGATGGCTCAAGGAGCCAGGAATCATCGCACCAGGCTTCCGAGGCCCGGCGGAACACGACAAGCGCGAGGCCCAATGACGGAATGAATGAACAAACACACACACACACACACTACTACACTTTATTGCACAAAAATAGTGTGATACAGTGCGTACGAAACGATTAATACAATCTAGCCGGTCTTATCGTTAAAAGCGATCACTTCCAGACAATCTTTTGGTGGAGTGACAATGGCGTCCGAATTCACTATAGACTGCAACCACCCAAATAGGCGTATGGCTTCAACAAAGTGGGGTGGATTTAGGGTAGATCCACCACGCGTTACTACTTCCCTGAGTAGAAACGGACTCCCCATTAGTACGAGTAGATTAGTATACGGGTATACCGAGTCTTCATACTGTTTTTTTACTATATACTAGTTTTACTGCTAATCAAAATTCAACTATGCTAATTTGGAACTGAAACACTATTACGTTCGCTCTGTTCCTCGCAGTTTGGCGTGTCAGGGACGCACTCAGGATATTTAATTACGTGGCCCGACTATTACACATTACCATACTGTCAAAATAATCGGTGAGCTTGTTGCGAGAGGCTGCGTGTGACATTTTTCGTACGTAAATTTCGTTTTCAATTTAATTTAATTTATTCAATTGCGTTCATTAATTAGAGATAATAATTTATTAATTTTTTTGTGATGATTGTTTATATTTTTAATTCGTGTAGCTACACCCTAATGGGTAAAATTGTGTTACAATGTAATTTTAACCTATAATGACATGTACTTTATGGCTAATAAATAAAAGAAAAATGAAATGAAATGGGAAAACCAAATTGAATCTAACAAATTAAATAGTATATTAAAAACAGCACAAACACTACATGATAAGATAAATCAGACGGGAGAAACCGGCATAACGGACACCACCAGTGTTATTCATGCATCAATGGGATGCAGAGTATTATACCTATACATATGTATTAATGCAGTGCACCTGACCGGTTTTTATTTTCATGCAGAAGTCGGTGCGTGTTAGTTAATAGTAGGTAGGGAATTATACAGGGTGGACCAAAAGTCCGTTAACATTTAAAATGGTTATAAAAAATACAAATGCTACTTTAGTGAAAAACTGTTTATTTAATAATAAAGTAGACAAATTAGGATTTCACTTTTTAAAAATAACATCATTCAAATGTGACCCTTGTTCATCCTGGCACACCTGTAACCGGGAACGGAAATTTTGCATGACCGCCCGACAAGTGGTTGGTGAAATGTTCTGCATTTCCTCGCGTATATTTTCTTTTAATTCCTCAATAGACACTGGGTTGCTGATGTAAACTTTACTTTTGAGATATCCCCAAAGGTAAAAGTCCATTGGAGTTAAATCCGGGCTGCGGGGTGGCCAGTGAATGTCACGTCTTTTGGATATGACTTTTTGGCCAAAAATTTCACGAAGTGCTGCTATAGAGTCATTGGAGGTGTGACATGTTGCCCCATCTTGTTGGAACCAAGAGCTTCGATTAAAGCCTGAGAAGTCCTGTAATGCTGGAGCAAAAAAATTCTGTAGCATCACAATGTATCGCTCTGTATTAACGGTGACGGCGCGGTTTCTCTCATCTTCATAAAAATATGGACCAATGATTCCGCTGGCTGACAATGCGGCCCATACAGTAACCTTGGGCGAGTGTAAAGGTTTTTGGTGCTTCAAGTCCGGGTTAGTGTCACTCCAGTATCTGCAATTTTGTCGATTGACATGTCCATTTAGGTGGAAGTGTGCCTCGTCTGAGAAAAAGATGTTATTGAAGCTCGTAAACCTCTCAAGCACTTCGTTAGCAAACTGCAGTCTCTGAGCAGGGTCATTTGGCTTTAAAGCCTGTACAATTTGAATTTTGTAAGGATGTAAATGTAAATCTTTGTGTAGAATGCGATTTAGAGATGTTCTGGGCACATCTAAAGCACTAGACCGCTTTCGAGTAGAGAGACCAGGTTGTTCTCGAACAGACGCTCGTACACGCCTATGTTTACTGGATCGCGCGATGTCCTAGGTCGGCCGGATCGTGGTTGACTTAAAGTTGAACCTGTTGTTTCGAACTTCTGTACCCATTTTTTAATCGTTTGAATTGTTGGTGCTTGATTTCTGTTCCGTATATTGTAATGATTACAAAATTTCCGTTTAGCTTCGGTCGTAGAATCGTTGTTTCGATAGTACTCGCGTACGCAAAATGCGCGTTGCGCTCCGCTGAATGACGCCATGGTACTAAATCCCTATTAGTAGCTCTCGCTTGTAGTAACACCCCCCGCGCCAATACCCCGCCCGCGCCGACGCAGCGACCTATTCAAATGTTAACGGACTTTTGGTCCACCCTGTATATTAGGTTAGTTAATGATCTATAATGTGTTGATGTGTATGTGTGACGCTGACGCGTACTCACTACGTGTACTACTATACTATACTTATAAAAGGGAGCAATAAGTCCGCCGATAAACTGCTAAGCAGTTTGGCGGTATACACTTATATATTACTGTATTTACTGTGTAAAAGTTGAAAAAAATAAAAAAATGACTTTGAAAACTCCTATTCTTATGAGTCATGAGACATTAATTGGACAGTTTATTATTAGCAGAACGGTATAAGAAACAAATACCTAACGTAAGTACATACCTACTTACGTGTAGTTTGGTGGGGCCAATAAAAGTACGCCACAGAGCAAGTATGAATATACGAAATAAATAACGAAAAGTTTCTAAAACATGTTCTTTTTCGTTTGAAACAGGAAGAGTTGGGAACATGGGAAGAGTTGGGGTGATGCTATTGTTTAGGCCGGCACTACAAAGAAGATTTTGTATCAGTTTCAGTACTTATTTTCCAATGTTTTGGAATATGACAAAACCTTTACATGTGGTAAAACAGACAATAGGATTATGAGCTCGATGTGTTTAATGCGATTAGCGTTGTAAATCTATCGATAGTTTGATAACCGAATACAACCCACACTATCGATAGTATCGTTTTATCAGGATACTATATCGATAGTATCGTTTTATCAGTATACTATATCGATACTATTGATAATCAAAATGAGCAACACTATCGGTAAGGCAGCGTTAATATTGATACATATTTTTGAATTCGATGGTATCGATACAATCGCAAGCTAAGACCAATTTGCATAAGATGGCCTGTTATGATAAATTAATGAATGAATTACACTTTATCGCACAAAAATAGTGTGATACAGTGCGTACGAAACGATTAATACGATCTAGGTGGTCTTATCGCTAAAAGCGATCTCTTCCAGACAATCTTTTGGTGGAGTGACAATGGCGTCCGAATTCACCATAGACTGCAACCACCCAAACAGGCATATGACTTCAACAAAGTTGATTTAGGGTAGATCCACCCCGCGTGACTACTTCCCTGAGTAGAAACGGACTCCCCATTAGTACGTATGTACGTAGTAGTATGTATGACTATCGGTCATCTGGTCATGACACCAGGCTCCCATGCAGGAGGTCCGGGTTCGAAACCGTTAGTGCCATGTACCAATGAGTCTCGTGTTTTTCGAAGACTTACGTACATTTACCGACTGCTCTAACGGTGAAGGAAAACATCGTGACGAAACCTGCACACTGAGATGACCAGTGTGTACAATGGGGTAGGCACAAAAGATCCTCAATGGTCGAAGTGCCGCTGGGGTTATTACCGGCTCCCTATCATAAGATAAGATCGGTCATCTCCCGGTCACTCAACTAACAATAGTGTCTATTGTTATGGGGTATGAGTGTTTTGCAAAATTCCGAGGATCTCGTAAGTGATCGTGCAGGTTAAGTAACGCTGGGCGCGGTCAGTACCAGGATGGATGACTGCTAGTGATATATTTCATCTGAGCTCCTCCGTGCCTCGGAGAGCACGTTAAACAGTCGGTCCCGGTTGTTGTCGTTCGACAGCAGTCGTTAAGCCATGCCAGACCCAGGCCTGAAAAACTCCGACAAAGGTTAGCCACTATCCATACGATAAGCTTAGCGAAACTAAGATTTCGATACTTTTTTTAATTAAATAAGGAAAGCAGACGAGCAAACGGACCACCTGATGTTAAGTGGTCACCGTCGCCCATAGACATCTCACCTCACTGTATTAATATTAGAGGGTTTTTAATGCACTGCTAAACTTGAGCACTAAGATGGAGTGCCTCATGTGCCGGAAAAAACGCTCGCTCTCTTACCCTTCAAACATCGATACTACTACTATCGATATGTATACGAGAACTGTTTTCTTGCAACTCTAAATACGATTATCAGTATCACACTGAGCACAAATTCGGGTATTACAGCCGGAGCACGCCATTTAATACTATAAGTACCTACTTACTAAAATAATAGGTAATAATATTCGTGTTACAACAATTTTGATATCGGGTTAATCGCTATGATAGGGGGAGACATGACTATGATTGTCAGACATGATTACCCACGCGAAATATTGGTAATTTCGCGTATTGGACATTTTGTTTATTGGACGTTCTGTGTGTGATTTATAAAAAAACCTGCCAAGTGCGAGTCTGCACCGAGTGTTGCGTTCTCAAAAGAAACATTTTTTATTCGTTCTGAAAAGATTTCAATTTTTTGGCTCAAAAATCATAAAGTTTATTTTCCCAGAATACATTACATACTATAACACCTATCAGTACTAATTAATTCAGATTTTTTTATTGTAGAAAAATAATATAAATTTTTAATTTCTCAAAAATTATAAATTTCGGAACTTTTTTTAATTTTCTTGTAAAATATAGGGAGTCGAAAATATTTCAGATGTTTCGGCTTGACAACTTCGGAGATGAGGTAGGGGAACGGTCATTTTTCGAACATATTTTTTTGTCCAGAAGTCAAAAACTATAGCACATAAAATAAAGTAAATTAATTATTATAAAAACAAAAAACTCTACTGCCCCGAAAAACTAAAAAGAAAAAAACAAACCATTATATTTTAATTCAAACTTTTTAGTAGTTTTTAATTATAAACGAGAATTTATTTGTAGATTTCTTATGGCACGGGATGATGGACTATAAAGATATATGGCTATTTCAAAGTGAAGGTAATGAAAAAAAAAACCTCATCCCGTGGTAATTTTATCACAAAATGTACTCCCGAGAACAAGACAAATCTAACGATACATCATACATCAAAATCTATCAAGCCGTTTAGGCTACAGGAGGCGCCAAAGAAACAAACATACATACATACACTCGAAAAGGCAGTCGGGTAAAAATAGGTTTGAAATGTGCAACCTCATTTGCCAGAGTTACCCCACTTTCAGCTTTCGACCCCCCATTTCAGACCCCATTTTCCATAAAAATAAAATAATTTCCAAATTTCTTTTACTTGGGATAGATGCGGGCAAGCAAGTCCTACAACAGGGAACCCTTATGGTGAGACGTCGGCGTCCGTCCGTCCGTCTGTCTATCTGTATATCACAGCTGTTTTTCTCAGGAACGACTTGAAATTTGGCACATTTGTAGGACTTGCTTGCACGTTATTATTGAAGCACCCAATTTCGTAGCGATGTGGGAAATGTCAGAAACACTCGCGTAAATCGTGTCGTGGTATACCAACCAGCTATCACCCAGGCGAGATGGTGTGGACGAAAATTAAACCGCCGACTGGTAGTGCTTTTTTTATTAAGTAAGGAGAGCAGTCGAGCAAACGGGCCACCTGATGGTAAGTGGTAACCGTCACCCATAGACACCTCACCTCACTGTATTAATGTTAGAGGGTTTTTGATGCGCTGATAACCTTTACGGCTAAGATGGATTGCCTCATGTGCCAGAAATTACGCTGGCTCTCTTACCCTTCAAACCGAAACACAGAAATGCAAGCATTTCTGCTTCACGGCAGAAATAGATAAGAGGGTGGTACCACCCCAGGCGATCCTTGACATTAGAATGTACCACTACAAAAGTGCTATTCATTCACATGACATTTTGGGGCAACATACGAGTACCTATCTATAAATGTGTAGGAACGCGCTATGTGAGGACATGGATGACGTAATGTCAGTTGTATGAAAGGGAAAAGGGAAGATCTTCCACCAGGCGGGGTGTTGTTCCTGGTGACCAGATGTCCTGGTCCAACTATGGATGTTTGTAACTCGTATATATGCGAAGTCCCAGGAAAATTTCGATAGTGCGTTCTACACCGATGTGAGTAGGTACTAATCGTAGTGGCGCGCGTCGTGCGTCGCCACAAATGAATAAGAATAAGATTATTTGTGCGGTAAGATGACAATGTATTTATAGTCCTTACACCAGTAGGAATGATTGTATAATAAACCAAAAGACATAATTATGTGTACATAAGGTTGATGGCGTTTAGAGCGTCGGTGGCGTCGTTGCTAGGACGTCGGATTCCCATGCGGGAGGTCCCGAGTTCGAAACCAGGCAATGCCATGTAAAAATAAGTTTTTCGGTTTTTTCAAAAGACTTACGTACATTTACCGACTACTCTAACAGTGAAGGAAAAATCGTAAGGAAACCTGCACACTGAGATAACCAGTGTGTGAAATGGGGAAGACAATGGGAAACAACCCCATTAAAACAGCCACGAGAGTCGTTCTATGTGATTAGATAGATAGATAGATAGAAACACTTTATTAATTCCTTAGAATGATCACGACCGTCAGCAATGAGATACGATACAATACGACTTAGAAGAAGGTTGATAGCATACTTTAGCTAAGTTGTTGACTATTATCACAGAGTCATAGATGTGAGTTACTTACACGGGTTACACCTTACATTCCCCTGCATTTTCCATACTTTTACCACAACTATTACATACTTTACAGCCTGCAATCCATATATCACACGGGCGCCGCAAAAACGCGGCTGCGTTCACTCCATTTGCATAAGTTAATTGATGTTTTCGTGTCGACTCATTCAGTATAATGGATTTTATTATTATTAAGCAAAAAAAAATCGAATGCATTTTAATAATCCTTAATGCATTTCCAGTTCACCGTCAATTTTATTTGATTGTTCATGGTGTAAGTAGCTAATTTAAAGAAATCGGGATTAATATTACTTGATTGAAAACAGTGAACTCACATGAGCGTATCTAATGCCTAGGTTACACAGTGCGAGTTAGCGTATGAGCAAGCCTGGCCAGTTACTACAGAGCAGCTACTCGCACCGTGTGACCGTATTATACGAATTACTGTCATGTGCGAGTCGGTCAGTGGGTCGCATCAGAGTTACTACAACATTTTTTGTTTTCACTCGCCACTCGTCTTCCCCCACCACGAAGGCAGCAGCTCGCACGTCACTCGGATGTCACTCGCATGATTTTGCGAAAGGTCAGTAGCTCGTATGCTCGGGTATATTATTCGCATTTGACTGCTGTCTAGGACAGTGACTGGGTTACTCGCAATATCAGCTTCTCTCATTGTGTGACCGGCAGAGGCGAGTCGAGCTACTGTCATGCGAGTACACAGTGGCAGTAGCTGTCTACTGTCAGGTCAGCAGCTCGTATTGTGTAACCAAGCTTTAAGTAATTGACGTCTTATCTTATCTTATGTTAGGGGGCCGGGAATAACCCAGCGGCACTTCGTTCCTTGAGGATCTTTTGTGCCAACTCCATTTTACACACTGGGCATCTCAGTGTGCAGGTTTCCTCACGATGTTTTCCTTCACCGTTAGAGCAGTCGGTAAATGTACGTAAGTCTTCGATAAATACGAAACACTCATTGGTACATGGCACTGCACGGTTTCGAACCCGGACCTCCCGCATGGGAGTCCGGTGTCCTAGCCACTGCCACCGACGCTCTATTTGCCGTCTTAACATAATCATTTAAAAGCAATATATATCGGCGCAAGGTTGCCTGTCTATCGGTATTTTATAGGATACATTTCGGAGAGTGCGCATCGGAATTGCACGACCTAATTCCAGCATCTCCATTCCGCCTTCGTACCAACAGGCGCAGGGAGGGGTTCCATCCTTATGTTGTTGATATCCCATCTGCTCGTACGAAGCGATTTGCTTCTTCATTCATTATGCGAACGGCTAAGGAATGGAACAGCCTGCCGGCGTCTGTATTTCCCGAAACCTACAACCGTGGGATCTTCAAGGCCAGAGTGAATAGGCATTTACTGGACCCGCGTGCTCCATCGTCGACCTCATCGTCGCTTACCATCAGGCGAGATCGAGGTCAAATGCGGGTTTAGTTATACATAAAAAAATAAAAAAATAAAATTTATTTTAATTTTTGATTGTTTTCAAAATGAAATGAAAATCGTAAAATGAAAATCAAAGAAAATCGAATGCTTTGTTTTCTGGTTTGTTTGTTTATCGTATCTTTAGTGGCCAACCTATTGTCAGAGTTATTAAGGCTGCCGTAGGCTTCTGACATGGCATAATGTCTGATATCAACAACCTTTTCTTGTGTGCAATAAAGTGTCTATCTATACGAGAAACTAACACTCGTCAAAAATTTATTGAATAAATTCCAAAATACGAGTACCTAAACATTGTTCTGTAGTATCAAATCAATTAAGGCACCCCATTTTGTAATGGAAATTGACAGCAAGCAAAACTGAAGTAAAACTCTTTGAAATGACAGATGACATTTCTTTTTTTAATGTTTTTGTTGCTATAAGTAGATTAGGAAGTTATGTTCAACGTTCATGCTGTCATGGCGTGTTCGTCCTATTTTATTGTTTAAAAACAGTGGTATTTTTTTCGTAAAACTAGTGTATTCTAACTAAAAATCGTCCGTGATAAGTGAACGTTATATAAAACAATGAAATGAGAGTGAAAAACTACAAATGGTATGAATTCGGCAACTTAAAATGAAAAAAATGAATTAATTAATTGCACTTGGAATGCAAGGCACTAGGCATTCCTGATGCATACGTCTCTCCCATTCTCGACGTTGTTAAACTGTTTTTTTTTTTTTCATAACAGACGCCAAAACGTTCGAGTGATTTTCAAGACACGGTCATTGGACAAATTGCAGTGTATACACTAGCAGGGGCCAAAATTTGAGAAAAAAATAATTGATTATACCCACAGACTACGTAACTGACTCGACACTTACTGACAAAACAACCATTCCGTGCACAGCGTTCGTCTCAAAAAATTCAATTTCAATTTATTTTATTTACACATAAACAAGTAACTAGGTACAGGTAAGAGATAGGTATATGAAGATGTAATCTGACTCAGGGCTCAAAAGATGCCCTCACTCACCCTTATTTAATGTCTGGCTATCTGACTCCCAACTAGGTTTCCCTGTGTGTGGGATATCAGAAATCCATCCATAGAGGAATGTGTCTCGCTCGATACATTTTTATTTCCACTCAAACACTGCACTTGTATATTTGATTTTACTTATACTCCTTAATATTCCCTAAGGTAATAATAGTCAGTTAGTGGCACATTTTCTGCGGCACTAACATTAGATGGCACAACATTATATCGGAAAACACGGGCCCAAACTACGTTACAAGTTAGTGGCATTGAGCCAAAGGTTGCTCACAGCTGTTATGAACTGCTCAATGTTTATTACTATTATGATGTTTTAAATTGAATTCCATTTGGGTTTAAGACTAATTTTATTAATCATTTTATTCATGATTATTCCTACACTGATAATGGCCTTGAATTCATGTTTAAAATTGACGTGAATGTTGCTGATATCCTAATTTGAGATAAGTGCTCTATCATCATTTGAAAATTGGTTCAACAGACAAGCTGGTGTTCACTTGATGGTATATGGTCACCATCGTTAAACAGCAAACACTGGAGATGTAGTTCGTTTATTTGCTTGAAAGAAGTAACGCGCACCCGCCCCAAAAATGAACACTAATTTTTCTTCTTCTTCTTCTTCAGGTTTTATTCATCCACTGCTGGATATAGTCCTCTCCTATATATTTCCATGTAGCCCGATTTGCAGTGCTTCTGAGCCAAGTCACTCCAGCTCTAGCCCTGATGTCGTCTGACCACCTCGCTTCCGGACGTCCCACACTCCTGCTGCTTGGCCTCCACGTAAGTACTCTGTGGGTCCACCTGTTGTCGGTTCGCCTAGCCACATGTCCCGCCCATTGCCATTTCAGAGTCGCTATGCGTTTAGCTACATCTTTGTCGGAGCCGGAGGTCTTCGTTTCGTACTTTATCTCTTCGGGAGACTCCGAGCATAGCTCGCTCCATGGCTCTTTGGGTAACTTTGACTTTATGGATGGCCTCAACCGTTAGGGCCCACGTTTTTCTTCATCCAAGTTCAGTTATGTGTGTCAGAGTTTTAGACAGGGTGATAACAAAAACATTCGCCGGATTTTTACCAGGAGTTCTTCTCAAGTAGGTATGTATGTGAACATCTTTATACAAAAAGTTTTGAAAATGGAGTAAGTATATTTTTTTCGAAATTTCATACAGTCGGGTAGAAATACAAAATATTCCCTTTCTTAAAAATCTTTCTTGCATGTCTGAAAAAAAATATTCTACATTTTAAAATCGAAAAATCTCGCCGTCCGTCGTCCGTTACCATCCAGATTTTCGGCCTAAAGGAAGCAAAAAAATATTAAATCCTAAGTATTTACTTTTTTTTTTCGTAAAATCTCCACCATTTTTTCTATTGACACTCTTTTTATTATTTATTTCTTATGACACTCTTTTAGAATATTATGTACATTTTTACTCTAATATTCTAAAATGGTTTGCGGCTTCCAACTCAGAAACAGAGACGCGTAAGCAACGACCACCCAAATTCGGTTTATTATAATGTCCTCGCAATTTCATCACAATCCAACTTAATTTGCGAAATGCAAAAGTCGACTTGTTTCATTTCATTCTAATCTCGAGAAATCTGCTTAAAATAAATTAGAAGCGAACCACGCTGGAAAAACTTTGTTTTAATTTTCCTCGGGAAAAATAAAAAGGTTCTTACGTCTTTAATTAATTAGCGAACCGTTTTTTTTTTCTACTTTTTTTCTATTTAAAATGTACGATGGAGTCTTTAATGAGTGTGTTTTGTTATTTTTTTCGTTGGTGACGTTGTTGGCGACGCTGTGGATAATTTAAGTTTATTAAATTGTTAGGCTGCAGTAATTGGAAGGTTGCGATTAGAGACTTAGTAATCAGCTTGCTTCATTTGTTTTCCTCCCTATTTAGAAATTTTGACTAAATGTAAATGTTGTGAGGGCTCGCATAGCGTCCTTCTGGGACAGAATGCGAAACTCTCACAACAGCATCCTCAGAGCCATAAGCGAGGACTTAACATGTCCGATATTTAAATATTGGTTGTCCGTGCACCAGCGCGCGAACCGGAAATGACATTGTGTAGTTTTATTTTTTTAGTTTTATTGTTTATTTATTTTATTATTGTATATATTATTTGATGGGTTTTTTGCCTGAATAAATGAATTATATTATTATTATTATTATTATAAACCTAATCATAGATTTTAATATACATACGTGGGGCGGTCCAAAAATTGTTAGTCAACGGCTTGTTATCAACCTCATTGTTTTACTTTTATTATACCTTGGAGGCAAATTTTATTACAAATTCATTAGCCAAATATCACTTGTTCGCACGAACTTTAGTTATTTTTTAATGAATTGTTAAAAAAAACATGTCTGTCACTTTTCAATCGCTACGATGTAGGTACCGCGGGAAGCATTTCGTGCTATGATCTATTATGATTTTAAACGAGGGTTAACATAATAAGGAATTACATGAACATTTCATGAGTGCTTTTGTGGAATTGGATCCATCACTTGCCACCATCACCTATTGGTTCCGTGAAAAAACTGACCATAGACCGGGGCGACCCCCAACGGCAGTCACTCAAGAAAACGTCATCAGGATGGAGTGGCTAATAAAGGAATGTCGCAACATTACCAAGCATGAGATACAGGTGAACTGAAAATTGGATCACAGGTAGTTTCCACCATTTTACATGACCATCTTAAAGTTAGGAAGGTTGCATCGCGATCGATACCCCACTCTCTCACAGAAGAGCAGAAAGTCCGACGTGTAGACTGGTGCTAGTTTATGCTAGAAAAATTCGACAGAGGTAGCTCACAACAGGTGACCTACATCTTGGATATACAGCTACGACCAGCTTACGAAACAGCAATCTGATTTACCCACTAAGGTTGTTCGAGGTCGATGCGTCGACAAAAAAATGGTTGCCGTTTTTTTTTCAGTCGTAGCGGGCTGTAGCCGTAATTCCACTAGAAGATCGAAGAACAGTTAAGATCCAATGGTATAGCGAGGTTTGCCTTCCGCAAGCCTTCCAGGAGCTGAGTTACGATCGTCTGAGGAGCGGAACGCGTGGTATAATTTTTCACCAGGACAACGCTCTTTTACGACGACTTTTAACCCATTCGGGCGTGCAATTCCTACCACACAGTTTTGTTACAGCCTGTATAATATTTAGGTTTTTACATATAGATAGCCCTGAATTACTCGAACTATCTGTCACGTCAATCTATTATTTACCCAATGGTTTTACCAGTAGTGTAGCAATCATTATCGAGTGCAGGTAATTGGGTAAGAGTGGGGTAAATTAAGTAATTTCCAGTCACGAGGTATTGTTTTGCGTGTTATTATATTGTTATTATTATTACTCGTACGTTTACTAAAATAATAATTCATAATGTTTATTTAGTAAACATTATGAAATCGAACATGCATGGCGGGGTGACAAAGAAAGTAACTGTGCAAGAAAAGCGGTTACAACCAGTAGCTCAGATGAATCTGAGCCCCTCTGTTAAACTTTCCCTCCAACAACCCATGGTCCTGTCAATCACAGGAGATGCGCGCGGTACTTGGGTAAAAGGCTCATTCCCGCGCGCACTTTTCTTAGCTCCTTACAAATTCTAGAAATAGCTCCGTCTACGTCCACTCTCCCCCTTCTGGAGCATATTTACACAGTCACAGATAGCGACTTTGGTGCCGCCTGATCCTAGTTATGTAATAGTAAAGTGTAGATCCTGTAAATAGAATTCTCCTGGCTTCGACCTCTGCGATCCCCAACGATTCCAGGGATCTTTCGAGGGCTAAATAAACGAAGGAGAACGAGAAAATGTCCAGGGCAGGCACTAAATACCAATGAAAAACCAACTCACCAGCGTCTCAGGCCGAGATAACCCGTCGGCGCCAACAATGTCCAAAATTCTGGCAGTTTTTAGATTCACCGAAGTACCAGCACTATATCAGCACTGCGAGGAGTCCATGGAGGCGATAGATCACACGCGATGAAGAGATTCGGTGACACGCGCTGAAAACAATGCTGTCTCAAGGACTGTATTTCCGAGACTGTGTCAGCGAGTGGCAATCAACGATAAAAAATACCCTCACTGGACATTAATATTAGACAGAACGAAACAAAAAACTAAAGTTAAAACTACCTACAATAACAGTCGCTAATGTAAACAAAACTTATGAACTAGGTATGCGTGATTGTACAATATACAAACTAATATAGTATGTTGTGCGTTGTGGTTGCTCTTTTCTACATTGTATTTCCTCTGTTAAACTGTAGACCCGGACTGTTGTCGTTCGACAGCTCGTCAGGCCATGTCAGACGCCTCTGGGCGGCCTGAACAACTCTGACAATAGGCTAGCCACTAACCTACCACATCTAGAAGAAGAAAATCTGCTTTCAAGTTGCGGTACTAACTGTACTTATCTTATAGTAAGACACGGGATTATTACCGCTTTTTGGGATCGTTTTGAGCTCCCGATATTTCGGTACAGTTGTATGCGCCATGCTCAGTTCAAACCCCAAACCATGGTAAGTATCTATCCCGTGTCTAAACTAAGAATTGACAATAACCACGAAAGCTTAAAAAGTTATATGTACTTGTCCTAAACGATCAAACGATCCTAAACGATCAATTTCAGAAAAAAAAATCAGTTCCTGGAACAACTTGGGAATTACCGAACTCGCTTTGCCGAGCAAACTTAAATTGCTATCTCGATTTATGTTGCTATTTTTTATCCGGACCGTTTTAATGAATCCCCCGCTTTTGTGAGGCCTTCATTTGATTTTCTTACAAAAAAAGATAATCCAGGATAATTATTATCGTTTAAGTTTTTTTTATCCTTGTCTCGAACAATTCTTATGGTACAGTTTTATATAATAAAAAGTAGCCAAGTCTCGTGTATCCTTGCCAAACGCAAATAATAATTCTGTCAAAATTTTCGAATCAACTACTGTTTTTTTAGAATTTTTAATTTTTCCTTTATTTATGTACTAAACACTATCCCAATACCGAATTTCAAGTTTCTATCGGTCGGTCAGTCGGTTAGTGACAAAATAACGAACCTTTCCATTTTTAAATCTCGTGAATTATAAAAGATAGAAACTTGAAAATTGGAGGTTTAGCTATGTTCGCAGAGTTCTCAAGTTGAAATTTTTTTAGCTTCTCAAACCACATAGGTAACTATTACTGATCCAGAGATCCCATCTGACATGAAATATACTCCAAGATCTTGGAAACCTCTTATCAAATTTTATCAGACATACGATAGCTAAGAACTTTGATGAAATTCTATTTAAAAAAAAACGCGTATATTTATGTAAATTATAAACTAACTGTAATAAAAAAACACGCGCCCAAATCGGACCATCGGTTATAGAGCTGTGATAAAAAACAAAAACAAACAGAAACGTCAAACTTATGACACCCCATCATTTTGACCAGGGATTAAAAATACCATGGGAGGTTATGTTGAGCGTTCATGCTGTCATATTCGTATTTATTGTTTTAAAAACGGTTCACAGTGGTAATTATTTCGTAAAACTAGTGAATTTTACCTAAAAATCGTCCGTGATAACTGAACGTTATATAAGACAGTGAAATGGGAGTGAAAAACTACAGATGGTGTGAATTCGGCAACCTAACCTCCAATTGCACTTGGAATGCAAGGCACCAGGCATTCCTGATGCATACGACTCTCCCATAATCTCGACGTTGGTAAACTGTTTTTTTTTTTCAAAACAGACGCTAAAACGTTCGAGTGATTTTCAAGATTCTAACACGGTCATGTCTGAGTAGTGGCCAAGGTCAGGGAAAAGAGGAGTAGGTCGTCCAGCAGCTAGATGGGCGGATGACATCACCAAAGTCGCATCGAAGACCTGGATGCGGCTTGCACATGATCGTTTAGGGTGGCACAAAAGAATGGAGGCTTATACCCTGCAGTGGGACGACATGGATTGATGATGATGAACACGGTTATTGATCAAATTGCAGTGTGTACACTAGCAGAGGCCATAATTAAAGAAAATAAATACCATGTTTGTTTTTGAAAAGCCTTTTCACCTAGATAATCCGACAGTGACAAACCGTTTCGGAGACTAAACCTCATGCTGCTAGGTTGCTAGGTAAATGAAACTGACGCTAAGTCCCCATGAAACGGTGTAAAGTGAACCGGACACACGCTCCAGCCCTTGGAGCTGTGCCAAAATGATTTCACTGTGTCGCTGAGCTCACGGAAATATTGAAATTTTGTGACGTACATTAAGGTGAAACAGGTAATGAAATTATAGTGAGAAAAATTTGATGAACGGTTTATGGAAAGTTCCAGTAGAATAATGACATAACATGACATATTCTCTTATATAACGTTTTCCATAATGCTTGCACACCTATAATTATCCGTAATAACACCTACCTATATAACATATATAATAACAGCTATAATTACCCGTAAATAACAGTAATTACCCGATGTGTTAGTGAATTCTGTGTATGCCTTTAATTGGAACATATATCAGTAAAAGTACAATTTTATTAAGATGATTTGAAATGTGAAATATATGTGCTGTTGGCATACCTAAATAAATAAAAAATAAAAACACCTACTGCATCTTTCTCGAAATCATTTCCTATGCCCGAAGGTTGCCTGGAAGAGATCGCTGTTAGCGATAAGGCCGCCTAAATTGTACTTCACTATTTCCTTTTCTATTTGTTTGTTGTTTTCTATTTGTGAAATAAAGTGTATTTTACTTTTACTTTTACTTTACATATTATAAGTGACGTACGGTGAAGGTAAGAAAGTGGTTACCATCTGCAACATACACAATGTGGTTTCCAAGATCTTGGACTATCTTTAATGTCAGTTGGGGTTTTATAATAAGATTCTAGTTTGAGCTTACATATTTAGGCACCATAGTTGTATTATATGTATAGAGCGTCGGTGGTCTAGTGGCTAGGACGCCGGACTCCCGTGCGGGAGGTCCGGGTTCGAAACCATGCAATGCCATGTACCAATAGATTATGGGATTTTTTCGAAGACTTACGTACATTTACAGACTGCTCTAACGGTGAAGGAAATCATCATGAGGAAGCCTGCATGTCTGAGGAAATTAAATTTTCCGATGGCGTGTGAAATCCACCAATCAGCACTGGGCGCGCTCGGTGGATCATGGCCCGTACCCCCTTGTGCAAGGGGTGGCCTATGCCCCAACAGTGGGGACATTAATAGGCTGATGATGATGAGTTGTATTTTTCTTTTGTAACTTTAGCAACCAACCCACTTATATGGTACCTGCCAAGTTCATATCAACCGATGAGTAGCCAACTTTTCTTCTCTAGCCTGCCAAAATGTGATCTATCTATAGGTAGACTATATCAATACAGCCTACCCATCTCAATAGCCTTGTCTAATCTATAGTCCCGTGCTTTAACGCCACGTAAACGCTGTCGTATGACTGGCTTTGAATAGCCTGCCTAGACAGATAGCAGACAAAAGATGAATTGACAATAATGGATCTTAGGCGGGTTTTGGAGATCCGTGTTCAAGCGAAGCAGTTCGTGTATGATATGCCTTGTGAGCTACTACGTCTGTAAATAGACAGAGATTATTCAGCATCATGAATATAGATTACGATTAATAGTAACCGTTCTGCTAAATCTTTTTAAACTAAAACTTAATTCTTGTTACGTTGCTACGATCTGCCCTCTAGGTGCCGGCTAGCAGGGTTCTAGGACAGTGTGCAGATGAAGTAATAGAAGAAACTTGGTAATTGTAGATATTATATTTATCAGGAACAGAACAACACAATAGTAGAAAATAGGTAGTAGTAGGAGACAATTTTATAAAACGAACATACGTCCGTTCAGGTCAAATATACAGAGAGTACGAATATAAGTAAAAACAATGAAATTAATGGAATAATGGAATTTAGAAATGGAATGGTAATATGATTTGAATTTTGAAAATATAGATGAAGAAATGAAAATGCCAACACGCAATGAGATGAGATAAACGCTAACGATGAGGTTGAAATTGATGGCAAGGAGGTTGATATGGACGATGAAGTCGACATCGTTACAACGCAACGTTACGACTATTTTATATGTATGATGCTCGAACAAAATAAGCGTAAAATATAAAGTAAATTAAAGTAAAATACACTTTATTGCACAAATAGAAAACAACAAACAAAAAAGAAAATAGTGAAGTACAATTTAGGCGGCCTTATCGCTAAAATCTCTTTCAGGCAATCTTCGAGTAGAGGAAATGATTTCGAGAAAGAGGTAACAAGAGAATAACATAACTATATAACTTGTTATAACTGTACAACGTTATATAACTTGTTTTTCTCCCAATTTACAACCTATTACATATCTTTAAACACGTATTCCTATGGAATTAGGTTAAACTCGCACTTAGCCGGTTTTTTATTGTTATCAGAACGGCAATTAGGCTTCTGTAGAGCCGAAACTTCAGCAGCTATTATTCCAAGTTCCATTATGTTCGCAGTTCAAAGATATATAAATATTATATATGCAAGTTAATTTCACCTTCAATGCCAAAATTCACAGTTCTTGTTTGTAACTTCTGATTATATATTACCTATTAAACAGAAAAAATGAAAAACAAGGGAAAGGATAGATCTTCTCCCAGACGAGGTGAGAAAACTATGAGTAGCTACTAGGCCTGTTCCTCATATAATAAAAGAAGTCTAATGAAAAAATTGCTAACGCGATGTACCTTTGTATGGAAATATGGAATCGAGGCAACACAATAAGCATAGCGACATCTGTTGGTAAACGGAACAAAGTATATATCTAGTTCAGTGGTACGTAACTAAGTCACAACAAAATTCAGAATATTCTCACCTCTCATTGCTATCGAAGGCAGTAAGATAAATCCGTGGAGCGAAGCCCAGAATAACTTTGCAATAGTCTTCATTTTTGCTTCCGAAACACTTTTGGTATCGTGTTCATATTTCTTAAGTTATTCTCACCGATAAACGCTCCACATTCGCCTCTATAGTCTGAAACAAAGACAATGAAATATTATAAGACTCGGATACAAAGAATTAGTATTACCACCCATAATAATCACCCACCCTTTCTGTATTCTTATGTATAATTTAATAATTAAGTACCTTCCTTCGTTTCTTAATACTTTACTTCTGTTTTAATATTTCCGTTATTTATATGTACCGGTATATTATCATAAGGGAGTGATCCCTGGCACATAGGTGATTCCTGACAATCAGTGCCGCAGTGCTAAATCCGCTGCGGCAACAAGCTGAGGCAGTCCCCTTTTTCCGATGCCGCACACCACCTTCATCAAACTTTTTTACTTTTGTTTATTTATTTGTATAATATATTTGTTTAATATTATTTTTATCTTCTGTACCTAATTGCTTGTATTGGAAATAAATTTTTTCTTTTTGCTAATAAAAGAATGCAATAAAATATTTAGTTAAATACCCTATTACCTCTATAATCTGTTCTTCTTTTTAGTCGTATTCCTCAATGATAAGGCTCCACATAGAACGACTTTCTTGGCAGATTTAATGGGGTGATTTGCCATTTCACCCACTGGTTATCACAGTGTGCAGATTTCCTCACGACATTTTCCTTCAGCGTTAGAGCAGTCGATAAATGTACATAGCATACATACATACCTTCACGCTATGTCCCTGATGGGGTAGACAGAGGGAACGGAGCGCCACGAATCTATATCTTGGCAAGATTCTCTTGCTTCCTCTATAGTCATTCGTTTTGATTTTGATTGATTTGAAAAGATCTTTATTATGCAATATAATTACTTAAAGTTATATTCAAAATTCAGTATTCATGAGCCTAAATTGGAAATATCTAAATTAGATGTTGTTTGTCAGACTAAATAAGCGTCTACATCAAACTTTAAACAATGTACTTATTAAGTAAATGGTGTACTACATAATACAAACTTACAATTAAAATACAGATTGATCTACAGATCTACCTTTAGTAACTAGGAAACATTTTATGTCAATAATAGTTGCGGTTATAGGATAGGGAAAAATAGAAAGGAGGAGGGGAGGCCTTTGCCCAGCAGTGGGACAGCCTAAAAAAATAGTTGCGGTTGTCTGCTCTGTATCTCTGTCAATCTGATTTGTAAAGGAGGAGGAGTCTGAGTTGTTCTAGGACGACCTCGACTTTTCCTTCCACTCACTTGTGTCGACGCACGACGCGCGCCACTACGATATTAGCACCTACTCACATCGGTGTAGAACGCGCTATCGAAATTTTCCTGGGACTTCGTATATATACGAGTTCCAAACATCCATAGTTGGACCATGACATCTGATCACCAGGCACAACACCCCGCCTGGTGGAAGATCTTCCCTTTTCCCTTTCATACAATTGACATTACGTCATCCGTATCATCACATGTACATACTTGTACTTATGTTTTCTAAAAAACCGAAAACTCATTTGAATTTAACTACTGCAACTCATTTCCTATGCCAATGTTTCACTTAGTAACCCACTTCTAGATTACAAGTCTTAACGGTATTTTATAGCAGGCATCGTTTGGGAATCTTTCAAGAATACAAATTACGCCCCGGAAATCCTTCGCGTGAGTTAACTAATCTATGGTTAACCGATGGATTTGGTGGTTACCTAACTTAACTGCACGTTAACTAGCAAATTTAGCAGCTATATTAAAGGGGTAAGGGTTGAAGTTGTTTGGAAAGGTTGTGTAACGTAACATTTATGTAGTTATAAAGAGGTTTGTAATCACGATGTTTACATGGAGATTACACGATTAGAGTTACACCTGTGTTGCAGAGACAGGAATTAGAAGATTCTTCTAGCTTTGTCCAGACCAGGCCGCTTGTTTAGGCCTCTGACATGGCCTATAATCATGACTCCAGAGAGTTTTTAAGGATTACCTACCTAGGTAAGCAGTTACTTCATATATTTAATCTTAGTTATTTAGTAATTAAAAAAGAAAAATAATCTTAAAAATGAAGCGTTCAAACAGATTAATTGAAACACCCCTTCAAGAATACTAATTATAATAATTATTTTTTCTCTTTCACTACTTCAACTTTTCATTTGAACAGTTAATAGCGTTTTTAATCAAAATTTTAATGAAACAGTCTGTGGTTTTGGATATAGAAATAATTATATAGTTTCGCCGTCCCTAATAATGAATGTAGGATAAACATCTCTAATTAATTCATGTCGAATTGGATTTTTCATGTGCATTGTTCAACATGATTTATCATAGGGGGTCATTTATTTATTCAGGGAATTCGCCATCGCCATGTAGTATACCAAGAAAGAGACACAGAGAGAGGAGAGCGAGTGTGAGAAAGTGAGCAAGAGGAAGAAAGAAGTGCCCTTGCATGCAGTGGTCATTGCTTTATCACCTGATTCCATCTGCGTTCCTCTCGGATCCGCGTTTCAGGAGTTACTCAAGAAGGAACGTGTTTCGACCACTGAACTGAACTAGTAGTGTTAACGTCAAAAAAAGAACTCTAATAACGCATGACTTCTCGTAAAGTAAATAATAAATTTCCATCGACGTACGCAACAACGCTTCCCACTTAGCGAAAGCTCAAAGCTCACACAAAGTGCTGGTTGTCAGGGCGGCGCACGCAAACTAACTATTTGTGGAGTCAGTGATTAATTTCTTCATTTGCCTCCTGCCTTGTTGGAATTGACCCTTTCAATTTGGAGCTACTTTGAGTTGTTGTTAGTTGTGATAAAATACGAGGCTTTACAGAGCCCGAGCTGGATTATTAGACAGACTCTTGGCAGTTTTGAACTTTCAGGACAAGTTTGAATTTATACATTGCAAAGATTTTGAAATTCACCCTATGTAGATTGCTCGCTAGAGAAGTTTCCTATAGAAACCGCGCCTGCCAGTTATAAATACAATACGCGCATACGCCCAAACTCTGGATCGCTGTCAGTGCTCATATCATCATTCTAGAGGGGAGAGTCTGACTTCTGTAATACTATGGTATAGTTTTTAAGCCCCGCCACCTGAGCACACATTTTGTGGCGCCACTCGCGTGCGTCTATTTCATTTCTAGGGTTGTAATATTTCGCTGTTCATGAGTATTTATGGTAGAGTTACACAAAACTTGACCGATACCATCAATAAAGCATTAGACTCTTCTATTACTTGGCGTAACATATACGGGTGGGAAGGAAACATGACCAAACGACCGAGTGGCGTGTCGGACGCCGGACGTGCTCAAATTTTTATTGTATTAGTTCCTTCCGGGATTTCTGTGAAGTATGCTGTTATTTTGACATTCCTTAATTTATAGGTTACAATGTCCACGGCACAAATAGAAAAGCATATCAAGTACGCAAATTGCACGATGTTCACGTCAGCACAAAGTTACGTCATCATACGAGTGTTACGTTTGATGACGTAGCCTTGTGCTGACGTGAATATGGAGTTAATTGCGTACTTGATATGCCTGGTGAAGAATGAACAGTCTTCTTGTGCCATATTGATGTATGTGTCGTTTTATTAACCCCTGACCGATCGAGGGAGGGCGTGTTATAAGTTTGACACGTTTGTCTGTTTGTGTGTTTGTCTGTGGCATCATAACTTAACAACGGATGATCCGATTTGGACCTGTTTTAATTTAATAGAGAATTTTGACGAGAGTGTTCTTAGATATGTCTGATAAAAATTGGACCAGTATGGTTTCCAAGATCTTGGAGTATCTTTGATGTCAGATGGGACCTCTGGAATGGTAATAGCTAGATGAATTTGTGCTCAAATGTTTAGGTTCATGGTGCGTCTCCGACATCTGAAACATTGAGGATCTGATGATGACTAGGAAAAAGTATGTGAACTTCAATTTCACAATATGAAACTGGAAGAATTGGGAGACTATCAAACTGCCGAAACTATAATAGTTAGATTTTTAGATAGATGTTTAGATAGATGGGGTCTTCTCGAACTAAAGTTGTAGGAAATACTGAAACATTTAAAGAGAAAAGAAATTAAAGATGGCGGCCAAAAAATGAATGAAAATGATGTGGAGCTATGCATTTTAAGATAACTCTTAATTTTAAATAAAAAAATATTCTAATATTAAATCCCCCTAAATAAAATAAAACAAATAACATTCTTATAAATAAAATACTTGAATATTCTGCTAAACAAATAAAAGCAAATCCACCACTTCGCGTAGGGCGTCCCCCCTTCTTTAGGCGTCCCAGGTCTAACCTGCTGAATGTTCTTAGTCATGTCAGATGAAAAATGGATCAGTGGTTACAAGATCTTTGAGTATGATGGGATCTCTGGAACGGTAACAGATAGGTGGTTCACGTTTGAGCTCAAATGTTTATGACCATGGTGACCTTCCCACATCTGGAATCTTGAGGACCTGATGATGACCAAGAAAAAATATTGGGATCTCCACAATGGTACGACGGGGGTTTCCTTATTTTTTAATGAAGTTATGTTTGTTGGACGAAGGCGCTTAAATCGCGCGTTCCACACACGTCGTACAACTAGTTTATTATGCTGTACGTAACACACTTTACTTTGAGTCGTGTTGGTGTTAAGTGGTTATAGCGTGCGATGGCCTAAATACGAGTACTACTAGAAACATCGCAAAGCCAAGCTCTCTATCAAAGGGAGTCGCGAACACGTGCCTACTTATACCTAAAATATTCATAAATCTTGTTTACCGTCCCGACACAATGTTAAATTGTTTCGGTTTTGAGGCTTATGTAAGTTGGAGGCAGAGGTGATGGAACCGCAGGCACGCATGCCTTACTACAGCGGAAAATGAAAATATATCTGAGTCTACAGAAATTTACTATGAGCAAGGACTTTTCTGGAATGGAGGCATGTGAATGGAACGAGTAGGCCAGGCCGGAACTACTTGGAAACGTTCTGTGTTGAAGGAGGCGCAGGCGTTAGGCAAGACCTGGGATAAACATCGTAAGACAGAGAAGAATAGAAGAAGAAGAGTGAGATAAGTGTAAAAGCTTCGTACGATATAGGCGACGCATAAGAATAAGACATAAATAAGTATCATCATCAGCCTATTAAGTCCCCACTGTTGGGGCGCAGGCCTCCCCTTGAACTAGGGGTACGGGCCATGGTCCACCTAGAGTGGGTCCAGTGCTGATTGGTAGATTTCACACACCTTCGGAAACTTTTCATTTCCTCAGACATGCAGGTTTCCACACGTTTTTTGCCTTCACCGTTACAGCAGTCGGTAAATGTACGTAAGTCTTCGGAAAAATCCGAGAAACTAATTGGTACATGGCATGGTTTCGAACCCGTATCTCCCGCATGGGAGTCCGGCGTCCTAGCCACTAGGCCACCGACGCTCTAGGACAGGACAGACATTATGCCTGACAATGCGTTAAGCGGACGCCCGCGACGGGCACCCGTGGACACGCGGGAGGGCTCCGTGGGAACGCGACGGTCCCCGTCGCGAGTACACGCCGCGGAAACTAGAAAAAACACAAAAAGCAAAACTATAAAAAGCACATTCTTAAGGACTCTAATGCTCAAAATGACAAATGCAGGAAGTGCCATCGACAGTCTGAAACCATTCAGCATATCACCAGCGCATGTCCATATTTAGCTCAAACTGATTATACCCATCGCCATAACCAAATTGCACACGTAATACATCAGAAACTAGCCATTAAATATAAGTTACTATCAGGTGATCCTAAACCCTACTATGAATACACTCCAAAACCTGTGCTAGAGAGTACGGGGCACAAGATTTACTTTGATCGAGCAATACTAACAGACAAAACCATCCGCTACAATAGACCTGACATAACCCTCGTAGACAAGCCTCAAAAACAAGCATATTTGATTGATATTGCCGTCCCCAACATTCATAACTTACAAAAAACAATAGCTGAAAAAATACATAAATACACAGAATTAAAAATACCCAAACATCACAGTTTGGAACTAATAGATCTCCCCAAAAATACATATATCACAATGCAGAAAGCCGCAATCCATAAACACTTATCGTATCGTACGAAAATTTTTACAGGATGAACCGTCAGGTGAAATAACTTTAGGAAGTGAAGCTCACTTGGTCCTGGACCCGTGAGCTTCGCTCTCAACTGACCCCAGAAATGGGAGAAAACCTAACAGGATAATACAAAATAATAATAATAGTAATAAATTATTACGTAGCAAAACAACGACTAGCAATGTCTTGATATCTCTGGCTGGACCGAATATTCCTCTGCTCTTCCAGTGATATCGACAATCGATGACATCGTTCTTCTTAATCGCTTTTAGCGGTAAGACCGCCTAGATTGTATTAATCGTTTTGTACGCATTGTATCACACTAATTTTGTGCAATAAAGATATTTGGTATTTTCAGCAATGAGAAAGCACAGACAAACAACAATCACAATATACATTTAAATCTTAAAAATACTAGGCATTTTCGTCAGTATTTTCGAGCAAAATTTTAGGTTTCAAAATAAAATGGGCCCGACAACATTAGAGCCGTTTAGGCAGAGAGACGGGTCGCAAAAATCGCCCATTAGCCGACTGCAAAAAAGGTTAATCACGAGGATTAGCGCAAATGGCCAGTCGCGTGCTTGTAATTGGCTTTTGGGCATAAGCGTCATAGGTGGAAAGCGGTCAGCAGTGCAACTCTTAACTCTGGAGACTTCCACTTGAACCCACCATCTGGACTGGATTGTACGCCCAAACTGTATCTGGGTAAACTGTTTAATGTACGAGTACTATGCTTTAGTTTCTGTATAAGATCTGTAACGCACACAGTTTCACAATAAATGATTTCTGATTCTGACCCCAGGGGGGTTTCACGGACACTCACTATTCCACTTAATCCCCCGGACAGGGGATTCAAGAAAACTTGACATTTTATATTCCACCTGAACCCCAAGATCTTGATGTGCAATCTATCTTTAATAATAACGATTTTTGGTTGAAAAGGTAAATTGAGTGTAGATGTCAAGTCAACATTGGAACCTTTTTTTATATAACAAATAATGTATCAGAAATTCAGAAATTAATTAAATATGTAACTATTAATATATGTATGTATATATTGTACGCTAAGAAAAATTGTAGGCTTTAGCTGTGAACGAATATAATTAATAAGATCTATTAATGTACTTATAGGTTTGCAATAAATGCCTTTGATTTTGATGAAAGAAAAAAAAGTCTCCCTTCCCTAGCGGCGCGCGTTCGTTCCTCCACTTTCTATGGAGCTTTGGGGAAAGGGAGAGGGGTTGTACCGACTAAGTGTAAACAAGGTTCGGCCAACAACCAAGGGTAAACAAAGGCGTTCGGTGACCGTAAGTCGTCCACCGGAGGTCGGTCATCGAATCGGTCAACAACCATATGTAACCGCGCCTTCAGACAGAACTAGCCAGTACCCCTTCTTCCCTCGACACTAACTAGCCACGGGTCAACCGTCTCAATAGTAACCGGCCATACAAGAGTCCCCTGATAGCAACCAGTTACGTTAGCAAATAGTTAATTAGTCGGAAATGCAATATTCTCGAATAAAATATCTTGTCCTACTGCCTCGTCGACGAGTCGCAAGTGAATGATCCCACCTTGGGTCGGGCGCCCGCTTATATAGAGGCCAGGTAGTGGCGGGCGGCATGACGTGGTATCGGCTGTTACTGCGTGTTTGCTTCGTCGCAAGTGCAGGTGGGCATTGCACGTGCACAATGACGTCACTTGTTGTTTGCGCTGACATATATGTATAAATTCCTAAATTATCGATAATAACACCTCAATGTTTGATAAACTTACTTCTTTTTCTTCATCACATCAGCATTCACACACCCATTGTCGTTGTAGTTGAGTCACTGGGTATCTTGTAGACTGTGGCGCGATTCTGAACATTTTGGCTTGTACCTTGTAAATTCAGTCGTGTCATCGACGGCATATGGGACTGAAATGGGTCTCACGACTTAATTGGCGGTAGTTTTTCAGGGCACACGCCGGTAACATTGGCCGTTTTAATGAAATTATTAACATTGTATTTTTTTTTCTGTATTCTACTGCGATTTTTATTAATTCTAATTTAATCGAATAAAGCAAAGGAGTTAGTTTCCGGAATATATTCCCTAATTTCTATATTAAATTTGCTACATCATCTAAATATACTTACATATACACTGGGGCGCAAAAATAACGGGTCACTTAAAAAAACTTATCTCTACAACTTTGGGAGATACCACGGTTTTTCTAAGTGACCCGTTATTTTTGCGTCCCAGTGCTGTATAACATCAATATTTTCACGAAATTCTAATATTATCGACAGAGGGCGCGTTTTTTTGACACGAATTTCGCGTACACGGCTATGGACCGCGCTGTTGTAGCAGGCTAAGTTCTATTTATTTAGCAATAACGTTTTTAATTAACTGCGATACACGTCCGCAAGCGCTAGCGACTTTGTACTAACTGGCAGGGTTATATTATGGGTATGACTCTTGTGACTCATGTGCCTCATGTGCCTCATGTGACTCCTGTGACTCATCGCGAAGAGCCAATTGGTCACTTGAGTGAGACACATGAGGCACACGCGGCACATGAGTCACAGGAGTCATACGTTTCGGTTTCCTTTTCGTATCGGTAGCCGAAAGGGTAACCGATTTAAACGGTAACCGCTGGGAATCAGTTCAAACCCTGCTACTGGAGCGGCGGGCAGGGTGGCAACGCGACCACGTTTACAACAGGTTAGGTTAGGTTTTTTCTTGTAATTACATTATTCGCCAGGTGCACGACTTCAGCGCCACCTAGCGTTCGCAACTTTGTTGGCTCTGACGTTTCTGTCAAAATATTGTGATAAAATAATAAAGTTGAAGGTTATGTGTAAATTACATTAAGTTTCACTGTATTGCTCTAATTTGTGTAGACAAAGACTTGTGAAACCGTTTCCGTTCAAAAAAATTAAACGAAGTAAGTAAAATTTATATAAATGGCTGCGATTTTGTGAGAAGAATGAATGAATGAGCTGTAAGTTGTTGTAAAAGTTGTTTTATCTTATAAATTGAAATTGAAATCGTTTATTTAGCGCTGTAAACACCAGAATACAGAATACAGAAGTATACAAAGTTTAATACATGCAGCACAGAACATCTGGTGTGGTACAGTGCCAAAAAGGGTACACCAGCTCAGCATAATGCTGAGGTAAGCCACAGCGCTGATTTTCAGCTGGCCCCTCAGTGACTGCACGGACGAAGAAAGCAACAGTGTGTGCGTGTTGTGTTGTATGAATGTGTTTGTTTGTATGAATGAGGATATTAGTGTGTATGTGAGGTACTGAGTGTGTGGGAGGGTAATGGCATGGTGCGGGTGTATTTACATGGTATTTTATTTATAGATATATTATTATTATATTTAGCCTATTGTACGACACTATACTATACATTAAGTACTGTATTGTGTCAATGTCAAACATATGAATTCACAGTGTTTTAGTCTTAACTGTATTACTGTGCATTTTTTTGTAATAATAAATAAATAAAAATAAAATAAATAAATAAAAAGTCTGTATTGTTTTGGATACATCAGGGTTTGTTTACTTCATGTTTATTTGTAGTCTTGTTATTAAAAAAGAAAAATAATAGTCTTATTTTTCTTTATTAATTGTTTTATAAAAAAATGATAAACATATAATTTGTTCCTGTATCGCTAGTAGTAAATTAAATACGTTTTAAGCTCGAAATGAGTATAATCATAAAAACCGGCTTTGTGAGTGTCACTCACAATATAATATACCAACCACAAACTGTATCCAAAGAAATAAATTAAAGGTAAGCAAATAATTGTTATGACAATAACGCTTAGATTGAGTTTTATTTTGTAATTTTATTTATGACAATTTTTTTTTGTAATTTAAATGTCTTTTTATAACGTACTTATAGCTTAGCTAAGGTTGACACTGAAAGAGATTAATTATTATTTTTGACATGTAAATATTCAATCACAATTTATGCTTGTTTATGAATAAATGATATGATGATGATGAATCTCCGTTTGAACTCATATAGGTCTGTAATTGTGACCCATTATTGTTTGCGAAATAATGCAAAAATCAGTTTCTGCATAGATTTGTTTGACATAAATAGGTACAGAGCCAACATAATTTCTGTTTTTGGCCACTGCGAGCGCTGCGATCGATTCCATTAACCCACCAAGTACTTCGCACCCAGCGTATTGCAACAAGGTATGTTTACTGCAAGCATACGAAAGTCAAGAGTTTATTTGAACAAGGTATATAAACGACTTCGAAGCTTCCCCATTTCAAACTCAGTCATAAATATTTGCAGTATGTGTATGTAAATAGGAAATCATATCAAACTTATGCCATCTGCGATCAAAGTAATACTGTACTGAAATAATTTTATGTGTTATGTTATGTACTCTGTGTATGGGAATCTGTACATCTACTATTGGTTCAATAAGTACCTGTACAAGATAAATTAATAGTAGTTTTTGCGGCCACGTAATGATAGCGATTTTAACATTAGATTCGCTTCGTTTCGTAATAGATCGTTCGAGTGTTAAAATCGCCATTACGTACAATGCATACAATACTTTTTCTACGACTAAAAGGGAAAATACAAACCTTTACGGAGACTTCAACAAAAGCCTTGACAGCTTAACGTGTTATTGGTAACTATGGAAACCGTAGATATGTTTGACGTATTGTCGACATAGCACAGGCGCGGGTGTCGAGGTTTTTTTATATGGCTATAGTACCAAGTAGTTGGCCAGTGAAATTTAGTGCATTTAATACGAAAGAGTTCTTGTATGCAGTGCCATACAACAAAGAAAAATTTACATATTACAATCGAAAACTGTTCTTTAATATTTAATTAAAACACTATATTCAAACGACCATGGCGAATAAATCTCTTTATGTTACTGATTGTGGTTTCTTAATGAACAAATTACGAAATGGGAGTAGAAAAAATAGTTATTGTACATCCCTTGTGTTTTTAGCAACTATTATCACAGAATATTAGCGAAGGTAAAAATAAAATCCTATACGTATGATCACAAACATAAAACTAGTGAAAGAGGTGTGCCAGAACTTAGATAAGTTAGCGCTCCATCCTCTCTGCATAATTAGCAAGATAATTTTGCTTTCTTTAAAATCAGTCAGTAACACTTGTGGTAGCACAAAGCATCAATCCAGTTCTTTGAAACAGTAAAACTCAGTAAACGCTGGGACCAATAATAAATTGAAACCGAAACTATTGAAGTAGGTATAAGGTTCGTTTGTATTATTTTAATGGACGCCGAATTCAGTAGTGTCTGTTTTTATATTTCATTAAAAAAAATTGATTCATCCGTTTTAATTATTACTTGTCATACTTATCAATCATATTATAGTGAAAAGATGGTTTCAAATAGAATTTTCACTAATTCATACAATACCAATTCTAATGCAATATATTATATTCCTATTTTGACCCAGCCTATATATAATATATATAGGCTGGGTCAAAATACCAGAAGCACGATGACGGGCAGCAGCGTCATCGGGGCAAGCGACCCGGCTACTGCGATCGCCAACCCGCAGGCATAGCGTGGCGATTATGGCATCACCTCCTATGGACAGCGCAAAAAGAAAACGGCCCCCAGTTCCCGGCCGCCCCACTATTCCTGGTCACGGTGGCGGCCATGGTAGCTACGATCTGCGTAAGGTGGTTGGCAGCGACTGGATGAGAAGAGCCGAAGATCGGGCTCAATGGCGCACCCTGGGAGAGGCCTATGTCCAGCAGTGGACTAGAATAGGCTGCTGATGATGACTGATGATATTATATTCCATCAAAATCAATCCTCAGTCACCGAGAAATTTCGAGATAAATCATATCTAACATTAAGTAAAGTAAAGTAAAATATATATTGCACATTATTATTATGTTCGTCGGTATTTTTATGGTCGCTATCTTTAATATCAGTTCCATCTAATACGCGTATTGCTTATTTATGAATAGTTTCATGAAATGTAGAAATATTTATCAGAAAATAAGAAATAAATAAAAATTCGGATACCACTAAAATGTTGTTATTTCTTTTCAAACTATAAACATAACAAACAACAAACGTTATAGGTGGTAACCTATCGCCGTCTACTAGGTGTAGAATATTATCCACAAAGACCCTTAGTCGCCTCGTACGACACCCACGGGAAAAGTTGGGGTGGTTCTATTCTTTAAGGCCGGCACGACATGATTTTCAGAAATCTCTTGCTACGAAGGAAACTGAAGTGCAGGGCCGCCCTATTTCGTAGATCAGGGAACAAATTATGTCAGATTGCACCCATGTTTGGCATTTTTAAACCTGTCTTTGTATACTGACCAATGATCATGTATCCTTAACTTGAGAAGAGTAATACGCCTCGAGATTTCTACTTAAACGAATGATGTCATTTATTACTAATATGCGCCAGATAAACTCCATTTCTGCATGTCCGCAGCACTTACGATAATTTTATAACTAGCAACGTACTTCGTATCGATAAGCGTAGATACGCTTATCGATACGAAGTACGAGTATGTAGACATAATAATACTTAATCTTATCAGAACAGTTATAAACGTCGATAACACAAACGAACCTGCAGTCGATTCCGAACACGGTGAAGCAAACATGGCAAATAAAGTTGCAGTCGTTACCGGTTCCAACAAAGGCATAGGTTATGGCATAGTTAAGGAATTACTCGAACGAGGTGTTGGAGTGGTCTATCTGACAGCAAGAGATGTGAACAGAGGCAAGGAAGCAATCGAAAGTCTCAAGAAAGATGGTCTCAACCCTCACTTTTATCAACTAGAAGTCACAGATAAGGACAGCGTTAAAACATTTGCTGAACATCTAAAATCAAAACATGGTGGATTGGATATTCTGATCAACAATGCTGGCGTGATCATCAACGATTACTACAAGACAACCTATGAGGATGCTAAGAGAGTGCTCGACGTCAATTATAAGAGCATCCTCATTCTTCAAGAATACCTGTTCCCGATTCTCAAGGACAACGCGAGAGTAATTAATATTTCAAGTGACTGTGGACATATTTCGAACATCAAAAACCCTGACTGGATTCAGCGGCTCACCAAGAAGGATATTAAACGCGATGATGTGGATGCCTTTGTGAATTGGTTCTTGGAGTCCGTCAAGAATGGAACTCTCAACGAAGCGGATTTCACAGAAATGCCTATGCTGTCATATAGAATTTCTAAGGTAGCGTTATGCGCTTTGACCAGAGCACAGCAAAATGAAGTTGAGAGAAACATTTCAGTAAACTCATTGCATCCCGGATTCGTTCAGACTGACATGACCAAGGGTCTTGGAATCCTGACAATGGCGGAGGCAGGTAAAGCCCCAGCCTACTTGGCACTGGATATTAATCAGTCTGTGAAGGGGAAATACTTTTGGTTCGACAAATCAGAGAAGGAATGGACAGACCCTACACTGCCCTTGTATTGTAAGTTCCAGTTATTCGAGAAATTTTTGAAAGACGCTGGTGTATTGTAAATTAGTTGTTAAATATGTACTGTTTATACCTACTATAATGTAGTTGAGTATGTTAATAAATCTTTAATTATACTACAAATGTTTGATGATTCAATTCCAATCGATCGATGCTAATAAATTATACCTACATAGTTTGGAATTCCACGTGGATAATATCTGTAGTAGACAATAGAACACAAGGAAGTAAACGAAACTTATTAAGATGCAATGGTTAAAAGTTCTGAGAAAGGCATGGGTTTTATAGATCCGTTAAAGAATTGCTTAAATAAAGAGTAGGTAGCTGTAAATAAGTACGGTAAGTGATGAAATAGAAGTATTTGTCTAACTCCTACTTATTTTTTAATACACTGATTAACAAAGAGGGACGGAGAGAAAGAGAGAGTATCGAAATATAATTGATCTAGGTAGGTACCTCAAGATTGGATTTTCTATATGAAGCTGTTAGTATCTAGGACAGAAACTCCATTTGATCTACATTCAGATCTATAGGCACCGGTAAATTAATAATCTCGAAAAAGTATGACGTAGTGAAGTCACGAAAGTACAGAGTCGGTCAATATTATCGTTGTTATCATGGTTTATTAAATAACTTACTCCTCTGTTATCAATTACAATGTACGATGTAGAGATGTGTAGATGCAAATACATACTCACAGCTATATGCTTTTTCTTTTATCTAACTAAAATACATGAGAATGTGTGTGAATATTATCATTGGCTGTTGCGATAAAAAGAACGTTGACAAAAATAAATCCTTAGTTTATTTTGAACACTGTGAAGTGAACATGATCGATAAAATTGCAGTAGTTACCGGGGCTAACAAAGGTGTAGGTTATGCCATAGTCCAAGAGTTACTTGAACGTGGTGTAGGAGTGGTCTATCTCACAGCGAGAGATTTGAACAGAGGCAAGACAGCAGTGGACGGTCTGAACAAAATAGGCCTCAAGCCCCACTTTTATCAACTAGACATCACTAACAACGACAGTGTCAAAACATTTGCTGAACATATAAAAGCAAATCATGGAGGATTGGATATTTTAATCAATAATGCCGCAGTGATCGACAATGATTTTTTTGAGACTAATTATGAAGACGCTAAGAGAGTCATCGATGGCAATTATAGAACCATGTTCAGTATTCAAGAATACTTATTCCCGATTCTTAATAATAAGGCTAGAGTGATAAATGTATCGAGCGATTGCGGGCATATGTACAACATCAAAAACACTTACTGGATTCAACGTCTAACCAAAGACGATCTCAAGGTCGAAGATATCGATGCCTTCGTAAATTGGTTCCTGGGATCAGTCAGAAATGAGACTCTAAACAAAGATGACTTTGCAAATATGATGATAATTGCATATAAGATATCAAAAATAGCGTTATGCGCTTTAACCAGGATACAACAAAACGAAATTGGAAAAGATATTTCGATAAACTCATTGCATCCCGGCTTTGTGAAAACTGACATGACAAAGGGTCTTGGAATGATTACCGCGGAGGAGGCAAGTAAAGTTCCAGTGTACTTGGCGTTGGATGTTGATCAGTCCGTGAAAGGTAAATATTTCTGGTTCGACAAGACCCAGAAGGAATGGGCGGATCCCACATTGAAGCTGCACGATGACAAAGATGTGGAAATAATTAATAATATTCTGAAAGGATTATGATTTTCCAAAATAAAAACACAGCTGGTGTAATCTTTGTATCGCTTGTTTCTGATATTTGAAAAATAAAATTAATTATTTCATCTTTAATACTTATTTTCCATTTATTGTTACACTTTATATTTTACTTATTCTCAATAAAATGTATTTACATTATTTTAAATTACTTATTTCAATTTATTTGTTGCTTTATTTATAGTATTCAAATATTTTATATTACGTTTAAGAACGCTTAATCAAAATCTACCAATTCCTTACAGTTCAAAACTATTTTGGTCGTAAGTAATATAGCTATGGAAACAAATATTATACCAAAATAAAGACCATTTCCTCAGAAATAATCCATGGTAGAGAAACAAACTATTCCCGTAACACAATGAATTTTTTACCGACGAAGGTTTCGCAAAAATGCTCAAAAAGGGGTTGATTCAGAGCGTAATATAAAAAAACCCACTGAGTACAAATATATTTGTGTACCTATGTGAATTATAGTGTACCTTACATAATTTTCTTAGATAAGTTATCTGAATCGTTTGACGGATGTGTTTACAAAATAAATAATAATTTTATCGGTCTGGTCTGGTTGCGATTGCATTATAAATAATAAATAATAAACACTTTTTAACTTGATTATTTGATTTTCAAATTTTTATTTATTTATCTGCTTCCTTAAAACTAGGTAGGTATTCCGAAAATTGGAACACCACCAAACATAAACAAAGTGTATCCAAACATAAATTCCAAAACACATTACGATACGGACTCACTATTCAACAAACATGCCCACATAACCGTTCAAACGTTTCAGAGCACGACGACGAAATTGGCTGTCCTGCCCGTGAAATAGATTGGTGCACTTACCAACTCTTCAGTGCAGCCTCTATAGTTCTAACCTGAAGTCTCGTAAGAGCTATTTTCCTTAAAACGGTAACTGGAGACACATTTGCCGTTTCAGAAATATAATGGCTTGCAGTGCTAACGGTACAAGTGTTCAGAATTGGTGAGTGCAGTCTGCAAGAGGCTATCTTGTTTAGCTTTGGAAGCTGAAGATTTGGGTAATGTATAGGGAGGCAATTTAGCAAAGACGTTCTAGCAACAACCTAAACAATTATAATGGAGCAAAACTGAGTAGAAGGTAGAGCTAGCTAGCTTTCTACAATCTAGACTGATATAGACTCGATCCATTTTAATACAGACTTGTTCCCAAGACAATTGAGAATAATACGGAAGGAGGAAGAGGCAAAAACTAAATTATGCCGTAACCTTTTATATCTACCCTAACATAATCATGTTTCGAAATATTTTTAGCAATTTTTTACAATGTTTTTTTCTTTATTTTGCTATGGGTGGAATATTTTTTCTTCATCATCTTGTTTAGGAGATAAATATTGGTTATCCACTACTGGGATTATCTTAACAGCCTAGATCACAAGTATTTATTTCTAATCCCATAGATAGTTGTAGCCTTGTTATGAAATAGAGTCGATAGATCAGACAGCAGTGAACTTTTAGACTCACCAGCGCCGCCGCAGCCAAGCATCCTTGAGGGCCCTCTGATGGTCTTCCAAGAGCTGATTTCTTTTTGAATCTTGTCCAGATCGGTGCTGGAGTGTTTTTTGTTGATTTTGGAGAAGTTTATTTACGTGTGGCACGAGATTTTGGGTTTTTAATGAATAATTTTATCGGAGCGGCGAACCGGCGACGGCGCCATGCTCTTCTCTCGATCTTTTTTAACTTATGGTGGTGCGCTGCTAGTTGGCGCGCTGAGAATTGTTCAGAGCTATCTGTTTTGAAGCGCGAAAGTTTAATTTTGAAAAACTTTCTAAATTGGTGCAAAGACGAATACGAAACAAGCCTATTCATTTCCTATACGTAACATTTCATTTCAACAACTTCATGATTCCGTCCACGGCAGCAGTTTCAAGTGATCGCTCTCATCTTGAATACTAACAAAGATAATAATCCATCAGCATCTATTCAGTACCGTAGCAATTATTCCCAAGGCTTATCGAGTTTTGTCTGTGTCTTATTTCTCGGGAAAACGACAGGCTTCTAGCACAGATCCGGTATCGAGTATCGACTCGGTTGGTAATTGGATGTCAGGACTTGTCGGATGAGAAAAAGTCAGGACACTGTTGTCAGGTTCTTCTTCTTCTAACTCGTATTCCTCACTGCTGAGGGTCGTGATCATTCTAAGGAATTGATCACATAAAATTGAAATTGAAAACGTTTATTTAGCACTGTAAACACCACAACAATACAGAAATATACAAAGTTTAATACATGCAGCACAGAACATCTGGTGTGGTACAGTGCCAAAAAGGGTACACCAGCTCAGCATATTGCTGAGGCAAGCCACAGCGCTGATTTTCAGCTGGCCCCTCAGTGACTGCACGGACGAAGAAAGCAACAGTGTGTGCGTGTTGTGTTGTTTGTTTTTATGGATAAGGATATTAGTGTGTATGAACGACATATAACGACTCTCGTGTCAGATTTAATGGGGTGGTTTGCCATTGCCTTCCCAATTCACACACTGGTTATCTCAGTGTGCAGGTTTCCTCACGATGTTTTCCTTTTTGGCAGTCGGTAAATATTAGGTATATGCCCAAAATCAATTACTTTTATTAGACACCTGAGTGACAGGAAACCAATTGTAAGTATTTTATTTAGCTCGAGTGTTTCAAATAATTTATTCATGTTTGGATTGGCCATTTTATAATAAAGTTGTAAGGGCCTGTGTCATTCAGAAACTTCCAATGAGTCAAGAATAAACTCATGTTCGTAATTGGTTACTGGAACTGTCCTATGACTAAACTGAAAGGCTATTTGAAATTACAAAATATTTTTTTAATTGTTTCACAGATACTTATCTGTTTTTGAGTACAAATATCTTATCTAAGGGACATTTATGTCATTGAAACTGTGACTTATTTATTTTAATTTATGCATGTATTTGCATGTATGGGTACATAATCAGCTTTAATATTATAAATATATATTAAATCATCAGCAGCCTACTCTAGTCCACTGATGGACATAGGCCTCTCCCAGGGCGCGCCATTGAGCCCGATCTTCGGCTCTTCTCATCCTGTCGCTGCCAGCCACCTTGCGAAGATCGTCGCTCCATCTAGCAGGGGGGCGTCAAACACTACGTTTGCCCAAACGCGGTCTCCACTCCAGAACTCGTCTACCCCAGCGGTTGTCGGTTCTGCGACAGATGTGACCGGCCCACTGCCACTTCAGCTTGCTAATCTTATGAGCTATGTCGATAACTTTTGTTCTATGCCGGATCTCCTCATTTCGGATTCGATCCAGCAGAGATACTCCGAGCATAGCTCTTTCCATAGCTTTCCATAAATATACCTAAATATATTTATTAATATATTTTATATAATATTTCTAATAGTCATATTATTATCATCTCATACTTCCTATTTCCTTAGCGATAAGACCGCCTAGATTGTATTAATCGTTTTGTACGCATTGTATCATACTAATTTTGTGCAATAAAGAGTATTCATTCATTCATATTTCCTTTAATGTTGCATGTTAAACAGTATAATGTTGCATGTTAAACAGTATAATGTTGCATGTTAAACAGTATAATGTTGCATGTTAAACAGTATAAAATAAATATCATACGCTTAAACTCAAATTGTAATTTTAAGTTCATTAGAAAAGTGGCGACGACGTAGCGACTTCGATAACAATTTAAACTAACGCTTAACTTGTCTAATGTACGGTTCAAAATGGCATGGCGAAGCGCGAAATCTCAGGCATGCAATTTTAAACCGTACTTTAAATAAGGTTTATTTAACATTATTATAGAAATGTGTCGCTACATCTTCACTCCGATAGTGTGCGCTGGGCCTATCAAATCAAAATCAAATGTTTTTTATTGTAAGTAAGTACCTTATAGTACATGTTTACAACGTCATTCTTTTTTACTCTACCACCGCTCCGTAAGGTGCTATAGCTGAAAGGAAAGAAGCGGTGCGAGAAAATATCTCTCCAGCTATATACGGAGATTTCCTCACTAAAAACCCTTTACCCTTTCATTGGTAAACTTCTATATTCTAACTTTGCTTGAAGTGTTGATGTTGTTAGATTCCAATTTATCAGATATTTTATATGACCTTGGGGAATGTTGTTCCATATTGTGAAATCGCACTTAACTGCTGCTACTACTGGGTATTTCCAATCGTAAGATTACAAGTAGTAATTCTCCAGATTGCGCTTTTTACAGCCGATAACAAAATATAAGTGGAGCAAACTTACATTCACTTTATGTACTTACAAGACATTATCATCTGTAACTCTATGAATCCCTGTCGCAATAAGATTTTGGTATGATTTTGACATTCGTAAGAATGTGTCAAATAAGTTAAAAGTGATAAGGTACCATAAGGTATAACTGTATATTCACCTAGTGGGTGATGTGATGTATAAGGTACCATAAGGTATAACTGTATATTCACCTAGTGGGTGATATGATGTATAAAGAATGGTATAGTTACTACATAATACCGCTTAAGATTACCATTGACTAGTGTCATAATAAATAAAAAAATATTGATGCAAACAGTATCTTTTACATTTTCTCAGACTTCCCTGACTCCCTCACTAGGATACCCTGTGTTGTGAGGGCCAGTCTCTTCCGATATATCTAAATAATGAAGACATAAGTGTATGAGAGGTGGGGGGGGGGGGGGGGGGGGGGGGTTTGAAGGGGTGTGATTGATGGTACCATCAACGATACAACCTTGTATCTCTAGTACCATTAAAGAAAAGTCAAGACCTCCATACATCAACAACTAACAAATAAAGAAACCAACCAGAGAAATAATTCTAATCAATTTTATTAGAATTCACTCAATCAACAGACGGAGGTATATAATTTAATTCTCAAGCCGATCAAATATTTGTTAGATACTCCAAAATAGATGTACAATAAACATTCAGTATTCATCAGGAATCATGCTGCTCTGCTAGTCTCTAATTTAGGTAAGTAATTTTACACTCGGACTGTACCTACTTTACATGTAGGCGTACGATATTAGAAAAGAAATTCACACACGAGGTGACAAATTCTGTATATAACAAAAGATATTTCTAGCTTAAGAGCCCTTCTCAAGTTCCGGGAAAAGTAAATAAAATATCTGTACAATTTCTTCGAGGCATGCACCATTTATTCTGGCACGGGTTCGTTGAACTGACAAATCATTGGAATCGAATGGCGAATCGGAACGACGAAGCTATTCGTGTTCACGTAATGTAATCGAATGAAACACGTCATAATTCTATCGATTAATTGATTTCCTGCGACGTGATGGAAGGAAAAGTCACGTGTAAAGGGTTCTTTCTCGATCGGTCATGATGGCGATGGTGTGGACACTCGCACGATCAACCGCACGCTTTCCATAGATGCGTGTGTGAGCGTGTGTGTGTGAGCGTGTGTGTGTGAGCGTGTGTGTGTGTGTGTCGGTGTGTATGTGCCAGATTGGCAGATTACATACGATCATGCCCCTCTATACGATCGTGTGATCGTGTGTGTGTTTGTGTGTGTGTGTGTGTGTACGATCGGCCATGATGAGCCAGGATAGGCGATTACAGGCACACACGAGTCTATGGAGATTGTTGTCAAATGATTGTAATAAATATTTTTGTATTTTTTTGTAATTGTATATAAATATTCCCATCGGCCGCCTACGCTAAAGTTACCTTACTTATATCTCTAAAGTCAGTGCACAGAACAAAAGCTCATATTGTCCTCTAGTGCCATCGCAGTCTAAAGCATTCATCAACTCAAAGTTACCAGCCCTCAACTTTCGTCCCAGGACACCGATATTTTCGTCTGGCAACTCAGACGACATTGCATTGCACTCGGCCCGACCTCCGGTTAATCATTCACTACAGTACTATTTTATGCTTACTATTGTAGCGAATGCCATCTCTTTCTTCGCCATAGCTCTACCTAGAGATGATACGAGTCTTAAGGCACCCTTAACATTAAAGACGTTGCATAAAACGTTTGCTCACGGTTGCTTTGTTAACTTCAAATGTTATTCAAGTCTGAGAGAAAGCTCGTTTGAGAAAGTTAAATATTTCAGTATAACGATTTGAAAGTCATATAAAATTACTTATTGCGGGGCCATTTACAACTCCCATTCACAGTCGTTTAAAAGTTTAATAAACTGCTCCCTCGAGTCTCGACAAAGTTCTATATTAAAAAAAAAAACCAAATCCAAATCGGATCATCCGCTGTCAAGATATGATGCCACAGACAAACACGTAAACAGACAAACGTGTCAAACTTATAAAACCCTCGATCGATCGGGGGTTAAAAACAATACTTATCAAGCACTTTAACGCATTTAGAACTACAGAAACGACTCTACTATTTACAATTTTTTTATATGTAACTAGATTTTATATTAAATATTTAAGTAGAATTGAATGAAATGATTTAGAATTTATTTGCACACACATAACACGATAATTACATTTCACTACTTAAAAGTAACTATGACTTAGAGTAGGTAAGTTTACATGAATGTGTGGCAAAAGGGTCCCTAACTTAGCATTATGCTGTTACGAAATAGCTTTATTAAAAAATTACATATCCACCATACAGGACCACTCCTACAACCGTAAAACTGTATTCAGAAAAACACTCGCTGCACTAGAAGGTAGAGGGGTTGAATTGAAATGTCTTCCCATATCACCGCGTTCTTTTGGTTCTACAGCGTCACAGGTTTCACGACGAGTGCATTGCATTGAATAGATTGTTCGAATAGTCTGCTTTCCGTTTACCTTACCACGGCCAGAGTAAACTAAAGATCAGTAAGTAATCTCATGTATACTAGAATACTAACATTGATTGTGCGGTAATCTAAGGGGTCATTTTAACAAATCAAAACAGCACTTAAAGAGTATTCATTCATTCATTCATTCATTCACTTCTAAAATTATTTATATATTTCTATTTTAAATCAACAATAAATTAAACATTTTAGAAAATTTACAAAACATCATTTCAAATGAACGATGCAAAATCTTGTGTCCATGAACTTTGAACCCATTCCTTTATATTATTTATGACTTCTTCTTTTAGATTTACGCATGTGACGTCACGAAGCTTATGACACCCCCCCCCCCCTCGTCCGGTCACACGATGTCACATTTTGTTGCCCCCTCCCTCCCCCTTAACGTGTGACGTAACTTATGAATGGCCCCTAACGTCCTCCACGCGTAGCGCATATACCTTTAGTGGGATTACATTTAAAAAATATATATACATTTATTTACTACTAAACCCGCATTTGACCTCGATCTCGCCTATCTCGTAAGCGACGATGAGGTGGAGGTGGAGGAGGAGATGGAGCATGCGGGTCCAGTAAATGCCTATCGTAGTTACCTTATGTCTTAGAGACCTACAGTTGCCAAATGAAGGTTTTTTTAGCGAGCTATAACGACGACGCGGCTTAATCGTTAAGGGATTTTTAATGTAGGTTAAAATCTCAGACGCTTCTTGTAACTTATTGACTGTCTTACATCCTTGGTTAATAAGGTCTGTGGGAAAAATGTGAGAAAGAATCGAAAAACATGAAAACCTATTAAAAATATATATAAATAATGCTCTATTTATTGGGTCGGTACGAGTAGCAATATTATTTTAGATGACTAAACTCTTGTTAAAGTTGTATCTTATCAACCAAATACCTTGGAACAAACCACTATATTTGCCATTTATGTAAGTATATCTACTCGATTCGGTATTTAAATTCCCACGAGTACCTACATAGAGTCTTTGGCTAGTGGTGTTAGTATATAGACATAAGATTCCCTTCTGTTTTTCCTTTACTGTGCTACGGTTGTCGATGCGGGGAAGATTATTTTGTTCAATTTCTTGAAAAACGTCCGTTTCCACACGGAAACATATTTTGTCACAACAATACAACAACATTTTGGTCCTTTATTTGTCTGTTTACATTCCTGTTGTCGAATTGAGAAGAAGAATATTACACATACGAGTAGAGGTGATAAAATACGTGTAGAGGGGAGCGACAGTCCCGTATATTGTACCTAGGTTAAGATAGATGTCAGCCCTGTAGTCTCGGGCGAAGAAAAGAGCCACGGTATTTCCTGCCTGTCATAAAAGGCGACTAAAAGGAGGGAACAGGGTCGCGGGCGGTCAAAGTGGGGGCTTTGGCCGTCCATTGGCGGGCGACCCTGGGGAAGGCAGCAACGTGCCCGGTTCCTCCCGTCACAGCAGCCGCATGCTGCTGTGACGGGAGGAACCGGGAGGTGGAATGTACACCTCCCAGGAAGAGCCCAAGGCAAATGCTAGGAGGGCACCGGTGCGTTCCACTGGAGATCCCGGAGTCCTCCGATAAGCACGAGGCCGGCCTTCGAGGGGGTTTTAGTGAGTAAAAATCTCGTCCCAAGGAGGCTGGGTATCGTTCGAAGACTTCAGGTAACCGGGGACCCCTGCGTGGGTCCGGGAATAAAACTAGTGTGAGAGCGCCCGGCCAGCCCGTTGTCTGCGAGCGGCCGTTGTAATTGTATATTTAACACGTTCGCGCGCGGCACTTTTTCTCATTTTGGCAGTACCAATCTTCACTGCCGTACTGCATAAAATTAATGTAAGTAAGTTATTGCATACCATCACTAACTGCTGGTGCCGTAATACGCAAGCAAGCGAGTCGTCACTCGAACCCTGAGGGAGTGGAGTGCGGGCCTTGAGGCGAACCTCGTGCCCGGGCAGAAGCTCGGAGTGATACAGCATCTCCGGTAATTGGTGCCACTATGTGAGGCGGACTTTATGGCTATATATAGAAGTAGAGGTTAAGCGTCGCTCCAACCTGTCGCCGCGGGGCAACTGGGGGCGCACTAACTCGCGCGGGAGTGGGTACCACGCGTCCACATCCGTAATACGATACATAGAATAGCTGTCATGTCCGTACTGTCAATGTGTAAGTACCTGCGTATGTGTGAGTCATGTCCAAAAAGGAACACCTATAAATCCCGCAGTTTTGCCAGTAGAAACAAAATGCACTCTTTACAGAATGGCAGTGGAAGGGGCCTACGTACCAAGTTCATAGAAAATCGTCACCTATAACCGTAGTACTTTTAAGAAAGGTGTAAAGATTTGCCGGCGATGACCGTACTGTATTTTTTTAAACTCAATTTAACGGCATTAGCCGTTACCGCGCGCGAACGTGTTAAATTGAACTGTACTTACCATTGTGTGAACTGTACTGTGTGTGTCTTGGTTAAAGTGTACGGTAAAGTGTTTCCATATTTTATTGTAGCATCATACACCCTGCACCTGTCGTCTTTGCCTGGGAAGTGGAGCGTCGGTTTTTATTATACAAGCCTAACTGCAACGATCACTTACCTTTAGAAATAAAGTTTTTAGAAGGGAAATTGTGGTTAGTTAATAGTGAATTTTACGATTTAAATGAATACTTCAATAACTGAATTTAATATAAAAATAATTTGGTAATTGTGATTATGTAGGTAGGTATGTAATAATTTTATTGTCACTATTGTACGCCCAAAATGGGTAAACTGTTTCATGTTTGCTATAGTTTCTGTATAAGATCTGTAACGCACACAGTTTTCAAATAAATGATTTCTGATTCTGAATTAATCTATTTTTCGTTTTCTATGGGTTTCTATGGTTTATTTCTATGGATTCGGTTCGATTCCGTTTTAAAATCGCTGCAATGTAAATCATACTAGTGGCACGCTCTTCTCCATAATAATTTGAGCACTGACAGCTTACCAAGGGTTTGGGCAAATGAATGTGCATAACTATAACAAGTTTCACATATTTGACATTTTAATATGTACTGAATGTATGGAGTAATGTACCAACAACAACTACAGATCGATTCCACTAAATACAACGTAACTAAATAGAATCTAAACTGCATCGTTATGACGTGTTTCGTATGCTACTACTATCCACTAATGATCCAATTTCAGTTAAGTTCCGATCGAGTCAACGATCGATCGAACAGTAACGTAACGTACGTGCATTCTAATAAAACGTTTAGTTTATACTGAATCGTTGTTGAACGGTAACAAAACGCTACAACTGTCATATTTGACAGTTGTAGCGTTTTGTTACCCTTCAACTGCGATATAATATATAATATAACGATAGAACATAAGTTCCTCCCAAGGTACTTTTGCCCGATCGATAGTAAATCGAAAGGTGGCAGTGGTAGAGTTAAGCGTCAGCAGAATGCGATTTGGTGTCCAAATATAATTGGAACAAAAACTAAATTGAAATTGGATAGAAATAGAACTACAAACGTTGTAATTTAGGCGAATTGGGCGCAATTTCCATATAATCCTTTAACCTAGGATATTTAAGTCCAGGGCTATATAGGCATTACCCTCGTATTATTCCAAGTCCTTCAATAGAAATGGTGGATAAGCTAACTTATCTAGGACTTGTTATCGATTGTCGTATGGACTGGAAGTACCATACCATTTGTCATGTGTGTGACAAACTGCCAGCAATTCTTACAAAATTCACTCTTATCAAAAATAAAATACCTTATTCTGTTAGGTTATCATTATACAAGGCTCTGGAAGAGTCCATCAATTCATACGGATTAAGTAGTTATGGACGAACATACAAATCCCATCTAGATCGTATATACAACCTACAAACGAGAATTTTGAAAACCATAGTGCCGTATAAAATTAAAGAACAGTATAAAGACAATTATCACAGCCTATTTGCATACTGTCAGATATTACCAATCCATGAAAAAACTAAATGCAATTTGTTAACAGAAGAATTTTTCAATGAAAAGATACAAACTGTACGAACTTACCAAAAAAATACGCGTCGTGCCTTGCAACCTAGCCTGGTTGTACCGAGGTACACAAACCACTATGGAAAACAAATGTTAAAATATATAATACCATGTTTAATAAACGAACTGCCAGAAAAACTGAAGACTGAAATTAATAGTAAGAATATCAAAAAGAAAATTAAACAATACTTTGTACAAACATTAGAACTGTAGGTAATTTAGAATTATAACCACTAACAACTATTAAAAAACATGTAATTTATAACTAAAAATATTTAATTAAACTTTTTTTTTCGAAATGGTAACATCACAGGGATGAGCAGCGTACCCGTGACTGTGTGGGGCACAGCATACGGACACTACTGTGCAGTACTGTCCGATAACGCACACAAGGGAATAAACGCGTTCCTTGCCGAAGCAGTGCACCAGCACTGGAAATGCACAAGCACAGTGCTGTTCTTCACACACTCACAAATATTATGCGACCGTCGGCGGTCTGTCAGTGTTCTTAACAAACCTATATTGGTTTTTGTTACACTGGGAATGTAAATGTTTGAATGAAATTATGTAGATTTTCAATAAATAAATAAAAGATATAAAATAACTCGATATTATTGCCTGAATAGTAAACCAAAAACGCTAAACTTCTCAAATTCCGTCGCTTATCGCGAAGTATCAAAGAATTTTCATTAGACTAAAGTGAAATTCATTTCCTCCTACCCGATCGCCAACTGGGAAGTTAGAATATTTTGGCGAAGAATATTAAAGGAATTTTCATAATCCATCATTGGAGATCAACTTTGTTTTTAGTTAGTTAGGAATTAAGGCCGAACTTGTGTTAATTGACTTCTTTAGTTTGCCGGCGATTTAATTTTTGAGGCTTTTGGACGCGATCTTATATAACTTTTTCAACTTAGAGGTACTTGGTGGGCATAGCGAACAAAAGTGGGTTTTAATCGCCTATACTTAAGAGCTCCTTTTCTTTTGCTGCTGCTTTAACGAACGGTCAACTTTAGAACTTAGAATAAAATTTTAATATTAAATCATTTTTATTTATTTATTTATTCTTTTACACTTTTGTGTACATGTGAGCTTAATGCCCTGCGGCATTCTCTACCAGCTGACCTTTGGGCATGCAGATATGTTATGGCGATATGTTATTTTTGAAGTGAACATGAACTTGACATGAAGGAACATATTCAAAATCTCACAAAGTCGGACATAAGGTTAGGTTAAGTTAGGGGCTCCTGTTTGTTAATGTGTGAGTAGGTTGCTATGTAACTAATTCTTCATGTAGAGAAAGTGTCATCGGAACTACAGTTGACAGACATGATGACAAAGCCACTCTACAGGCCAAGATTGGTAACTATTTGCAAGAGGATTGGCATGAGCAGCAACCAGCAGCACTGAAGCATAGAGAGAGGATGTTAATGTGTGAGTAGGTTGCTATGTAACAGTGCTCTAGTAAAAAGTTCTGTGTCAGTCTACAATAAATTAATATTCTCTCGGATCCTAGTTTATTCTCTTTAATACTGTTTTCCATTTAGACATTTATGCGGTTCTATAAGCGTGCGGGTATGCTGGGTTGGCAAGGATTCCTGCCGTGTGGCTCCACCCAGAAGCCAAGAACTTTCCAGTCAGATGGGTCCATCCAGAAGCCAACAAGTTGCCAGCCGGGTGGCTCCACCCAGAAACCAAGAAGTTTCCCAAGACATTCACAGCTTAGCATTCTTAGCAGCTTTAAAAAAAATTAGTCTTTTTCAAGTATCACAAGATTTAAGTTTATTGTAATTTTTTTCTATTTTTTTTCATATTTGTAATTGATTAGAAATAAATGCTTATATCAATTAAAATGCTTTATTTTCCAGTAAGAAATTCAAAGTAGGTAGAACGACCAAGCTAAAAAGATATTCCAAAATTATATTTTTCTTACTACATTCCCTTATATAATATGTATTAGAAAATAGGAAGAGGTCTGCTTATTCTGGCGTAATTTCAGTAATATATCATAGTGATATGATATGTGATTTCTATCCCGAATGTCCCGAGAATCGGGCAAACAAATTGATTCAATACGTCTTTATGTAAATACATACATTTAGCCTATACCTATGCTTGCGAGCATGACAAGAGCAGGTAAAGGTTACCTTTTTTTTGTTTAAGTAGACCAGACGAGCAAACGGGCCACCTGATGGTAAGTGGACATCGTTGCCCATCTCACCTCAGTAATGTGGTGGCTTTCGATGCGCTGCTATCCTTGACATAGATGGAGTGCCTTATGTGCCGGTAGGTATACGCTGGCTCTCTTACTCTTCAAACCGAAACACATCAATGCAAGCTTTGCTGAATAGCGGCAGAAATAGGTAAAAGGATTGTACCACCCTAAGCTGATTCGCACAGTCATACCACCTCCTCTAAGGCCTGGACTACATGCGTCCTGTTCCAGCGTCGGTTCGATTCGCTACAGCCAATCACCCCACTTGAAGTCAGCGCCTCGTGATTGGCTGCGCTGGAACAGGACGCAAGTTTTTTTTTTTTTTTTTTTTTTTTTTTATGTATAACTAAACCCGCATTTGACCTCGATCTCGCCTGATGGTAAGCGACGATGAGGTCGACGATGGAGCACGCGGGTCCAGATGTAGTCCGGATGTAGTCCGCGTATAGATAGTCCAGGCTTACAACGATTTAAAAGAACTCACCCAGTTCGCAAGGGCATCAGATAGAAACCCGTTACATACAAATCACTAAACCGACATGAGTACATGAATCAGAACGGTAACGCAGTGCCATTCAATCGCGCACGGGTGTACAAAATGTATGCGCATACATTCCCCCTCGTTAGAGTTCCACTTTCGACATAACATTGATGTTGTTACTACTTGTTACACTAGATGAGCTTCGATTTCCGGTAAAGTTAGAGTTCTGTTACGTTCACAGGCCATTTTGGCACTAAGAGCCTCCTACACAAGATGATACTGGCAGACAATCCCATCTGTAGAGCCTGTGGTGACACCGTTGAGTCAATGGAACACTGCTCTGCGAATGTGACTCGCTGGCTGGAGGGCGTATGAGTCTTCTGGGGGTAGCCTACCCGAAACCAGAGGACTATAGGCTCCTTCCTGTAAGCTGTACAGCGTCCTTTATGCAAAGCATCTTTAAGGAACAGGAAGGAGACTAAGGTTAGGGGTGAGCACAAAAGATCCCTGAGGGTCGAAGTGCCGCTGGTGTTATCCCTGGCGACCTGTCATAATATGAGATAAGATAGACTTCCGTTGATCGCGGCCGATGCGGCTAACGCGCGCGGCCGACGGCTGACAGCTGACGCGACAATACTAAACAGCTTTTAGTGTTTAGTAAACACTATAAAAATGTATGGCGCATCCGATCATCGTGGTCGATGCGGCTGACGCGCGCGTGAGTATATTCCTCTCGCTTCCTCATGTGCGTCTCGCTCATTCGTGAACTGTCATGTCAGCCTGTTTTGACAGCCGCACGCGGCTAACCGCTGACAACGGAAGCAAGATGTGTCGTCAGCCGCGATCAACGGAAGCCAACATTCAAGCGAACTCGGGCAAAAGAAGCCGCCGATATTTTTGTTTTAGTAAGTATACCCTGACCAGGAATATTAAACCCCTCGTCAAGAGGGCGCCATTGTTTGAATAGTACCATTTAATTCCGCAATATGGCGAGGGTTTTTATATACCTAGTCATGGTGTACTGTAATTTTTGTATACTGTAACGGTACGCTTTCGGTAGGTTTCCGAAAGCTGTCTTTACATACAAATACCACATAATTGCACTGTTTTACAGAGTTTTCAACATTTATCTTTTTAGTGCAACTGTAATTCCTCCTGTGGGTCGTGAGGAACAATACAAGTTGAGAATATCTAGGTTTGGTTCTACTTCTTCTTTATACTAATTCCATTGTTTGATTTTCTATAAACATAATAGGAGATCACCGTGCCTACTCAAAACCACATATGTAATCATCGAGCTCACCCATATACCGAGCAGCCGCGGGAATATTGAGCCTGACACTTCTCTTACTTTAAAAAGAAGGCTATAAATACAAGAACTATTAAGTCACGCTTTTCATGATATTTTCAAAAAAGTTTAACCACTAGCCTCGACATTTTTTATTTTATGGTCACTTGCTTTCACGAAAGCAGAGGATGGATGGCTCATCCAGTCGTTAACCATCAATGTATTATGGATTGGAAAGAATATCGTGAATTTCATATTCTAACGACGCAGACGATCTCTAATTGGAATTTCATATTGACCCGCTCGATCGGGTCGTACCAGCCACATTAATATTATTTTTATTTCCCTATCAAATATGGACCGTTACTAGGTATTGTAACGGTGAAGTAAGTTATTCAACGGGAGGTTTTCTTAATTGAGTTCGTTTTGGTTCTCATAGATGGCTCTCGCACGTAGGGGCAATTTGTCACTGTCAATAATAATTCAAACTCATAATAAAATAACATGAAAATCGATAACAGGCACAGCACTGTGCCCTTTTATATACATCACTAATATTACAATTACCTTTGATAGAATCTAAATCGCGCTAAATTGAATAATACATGCAGCTTCGTCATAAAATCCTTGTTATTACCAAAACCTCTCTGTTACTAGGTAGGTACTCTTCTAAGTCGTATTCCTCATTGCTGAGGGTCGTGATCATTCTAAGGAATTATTCACATAGAACGACTCTCGTGGCAGATTTAATGGGGAGGTTTGCCATTGCCTTCCCCATTTTACACACTGGTTATCTCAGTGTGCCGGTTTCCTCACGGTGTTTTCCTGCACCTTCAGAGTAGTCGGTAAATGTACGTAAGTCTTTCGAAAAACTCATTGGTACATGACATTGCATGGTTTCGAACTCGGACCAGACTAAAGTATGGGAGTCAGACTAAAGTAGATTTTTTATTAGACGGACTAAACTGACAGGTGCTAACGTCACTTTGTAAAATAATGTTGCCACGTTTAATGTTATAGTGATGCATTCAGTTCACTTGTAAATCAGTTCCCTTAGTTCACTCAAACAGTGAGCTAAAAAGATTATAGAATTATATATTGAAAGAAGATGGATTTCGCTCTCATACAAAGTGAGGCTCAGTGATTTAACTTATTAATTTACAACAAAAAAAGCACGACATTACAGAAGAAAATAATATATACTTTGATTGGTGAACTATTGATCAGTGATTGAACTCGATATTTGGTCACAACACTATTTTTATTACATCAAAAACTGGCAACACAGGAAACGTCAGTTTTGTCCGTCTAATAAAAAATACTACTTCACGATGTGTCTCCCTTACAACGTGAATTGGCGGAATTATTGTGCCTTAAACACAATACCAAAGTCCATTAATTAAAAAAAAATATACTACGTTCAATATAAAACTCTAACTTAGCGTTTCTTGTGTTGTTTACATGTGTTCTTATTTGTATATCTATATATTTCTGTGTTGTCCTCGTTCATAAATGTTTGTGTTGTTTTGTTTTAGATGGTGCCGGACAACTTTAGACTCTCAGCATAAAGAAGTCACAAAATTTAAACAAAGAAATAACCGGCCAATTCTCTTTTCGTGTTTTGTCTAATACGCGGCATTGGCGGAATTATTGTGCCTGAAACACAATAAAGGCTATTTGTATAAAAATAAATCCATCCTTATGTTGTTGATATCCCATCTGCTCGTACGAAGCGATTTGCTTCTTCGTTCATTATGCGAACGGCTAAAGAATGGAACAGCCTGCCGGCGTCTATATTTCCCGAAACCTACAACCTTGGGATCTTCAAGGCCAGAGTGAATAGGCATTTACTGGACCCGCATGCTCCATCGTCGACCTCATCGTCGCTTACCATCAGGCGAGATCGAGGTCAAATACGGGTTTAGTAGTACATTAAAAAAAAACTACTTTAGTCACGACGACACTGCTTTTTGATATTAGTGAGGAGGTTATGTTGAACATTCATGCTGTCATGGCGTGTTCGACCTATTTTATTGTTTAAAAACGGTTCACAGTGGTAATTTTTTCGTAAAACTACTGTTTTACCTAAAAATTGTCCGTGATGAGTGAACAGTGAAATAAGACAGTGAAATGGGAGTGAAAAACTATAGATGGTAAAAGTAAAGTAAACTAAAATACACTTTATTGCACAAATATAAAATAACAAACATGAGATAGAAAAGGAAATAGAATAATGGTGATATAATGGTGTGAATTCGGCAACTTAACCTCCAATTGCACATGGAATGCAAGGCACTAAGCATTCCTGATGCATACGACTCTCCCTTAATCTCCGACGTTGGTAAACTGTTTTTTTAAAAACAGACGCCAAAATGTTCGAGTGATTTTCAAGATTTTAACACGGTTATTGGCCAAATTGCAGTTTACACTAGCAGAGGCCATAATTAAAGAAAAAAAAAGTATAAGTAAGTAGACAGGTAAACAATTTGTACCAATTCACAACCAAACTAATCAACTAAGTTAACTAAACATATATCATTATCGAGTACAGGCTTAAACTTTGTCTTAGTTAAACACTGCTTGGGAACAACTTGTAATGCGGACACTTTAACTTTGCAACTTGCATGTATCGCAAACTAAGCTAATGGCATGAAACAGAGGAAGTACTTACTTACATAACTTAACATCATGGTGCATTCTGTAGTGCACCTTTGTCATCTTCACAAGGGGTTTAGCGGTTAGTAAGAGACGATACTGGAACCATGTCACCATATCGCAATAAGTTTCTGTTATTACTCCTTGACGTTCATAGGAATGTGTCAATTAGGTTGAAACGACAAAGTTTCAAAGTGTCAGTACTACTTGTATAGATGTAGGTGTATATGAATAACGATAGAACTCGGCGAGGGCTTTCCGATATTTTTTGCCTTATATATAAGGTTCTTTTTTATTAGTTCAAGGCGTACTGCCAGTGTTTTTACACCTGCCAGCTTTGGGTGAACTTCAGAAGAGCCTCCATGAGCGCCATGAGGGTGCAGTACAATGATGCGTACCGCATCCTCATGAAGTACTTGCGCTATTGCAGTGCGTCGGGCATGTTTGCCGAGGCGCGAGTGCCCGATTTCTTTGCTGTTGTGAGGGCTCGCATAGCGTCCTTCTGGGACAGAATGCGAAACTGTCACAACAGCATCCTCAGAGCCATAAGCGAGGACTTAACATGTCCGATATTTAAATATTGGTTGTCCGTGCACCGGCGCGGCGCGCGAACCGGAAATGACATTTATTGTGCAGTTTTATTTTTTAGTTTTATTGTTTATTTATTTTATTATTGTATATATTGTTTGATGGGTTTTTTGCCTGAATAAATGAATTATATTATTATTATTAGTAGTAGAAAATATTTGGAGGGGGGGTATGTGCTGGTCATTTGTACCACTTCACACGAAAAAATAACCCTGTTACTTGTATGAAATTTTTCCATACTAAAGAATAATAAACTAGTTTCATTCATACTTCTTATTTCAGTATTAGAATAGCAATAATTCTTTCATTTGTAGAATTAGAAACAAACAATTTTGACGATTTTCTCGAAAATTTAAACAGTAAAATAAAAAATTTGCCCTATCGTTATTGTTATAACTTATAATATAACCTATAGATGACACCCTAGAAATATTTGCCGCTAATAAAATAGGATCCTATATATAAGTGACAAAATACTAAAGTCCTGATGTTTTGTCCACTGTACAGTCGAGCACAAGCTATAATTCATAATATTCCTGCACAATATGATTCATTTCAGATTCTCAAATTTTGACATTTTGGGTAGGTTTACCTGTGGTCGACTGTACACTGGTTCAAGGTCCAACCCTTCACGTGTCAAACTGTCAAGGCTATTATAATAAAAATCACACGATTAGAATACAGAGCCGAGAGTAACCGAAAAGTTCCGAATAGAAATGGAGTGATGTTATATTTATGAAAGTATGAAACACGTAAAACTTTGATGAGATCGCGGTCCGGGTAACCGATTGAGATATGGCGTTCGATGTTATTACATCCGGAATACGCGTATGGAATTTTAGGGATCCGCTGCGTTTCACTAAAAGTTTCTAAAAATCCGGGCTTTGAAAATAATGAGCAGGAAATGAAAATCTATTTATGCCAGGTCAAATTGTGGTCGCGGAAGTTATGCGCGTTCCCGCAGCTTCGCAGGAACACCAGGAGGCTTTTGGCCGGTAACAGTCCGGCATAACCTCTTCGTCCCCCCCTTGTGGCGAAGAGGTAAGCATGAGCGTTTCCCCTCGTAAAAAAAGGGCAAATTGTATAATACTTGAATTTTCTCGAGTCACTCTAGTGGCTTGTTATGGTAACCAGAAGATCATTGATTTTGAACTTGATTCATCATTTAAGTGCCCACCCCGCTTGAAGTTATGTATGTGTCAGAATTGATATTATGTTTAGTGAAATAGTTTTCTTAACTTGAAGTTAATTTTCCCTACCCTAAACTACCCTATTGATGTAGCATCAATAGGGTAGTTTTCAAGTATCAAACATTAAATGCATTTCTTAAAAATTAAAAAATAGTCATAAATTGATGGTCAAATGTGAAAACAGAATTAAAATTCGTTGAAAAATAAAATAGCTATAGGTACAAGTAATCAAAAATCAGTGCGATAGAAAGAATCGGTAATAAGTTTTATGACGTAACTGTTCTCTAGCGCCATACAAGCAGGTCCTGGCTGCATATAAAGGACTGTTTTGCTAGAAAGGGACAGATAATATGTCCAATACTAACTTTAACCATTAATATCTCTGATGTTAGTTGAGATATCGAAAAATAAATTATAGATCCTTCTTTAGTATGTCCATGAACTTATATGGACATACTAAAGAAGGATCTATAATTTATTTTTCGATATTTTTTGATTCCATCAATCAACTTAGATTGATGCAATATTTTTTTTTAGGTAATACCGTATTGTAACTTCGGCGATAGGCTCGCCACCTATCACGTTTGTCCACCAAATCTTATAGCGACAAGTGGGAACAACCTATGATGAAGGTGGTTTCTCTGTCTACCCCCTCGGGGATTTTGTTTAGTCTATTCGTACTTTTGCACTCTACGAATCAACTTCATCATTATCATCCTAAGCCCATATTATCCCACTATTGGGTATAAGCTATCTTTAACTCTACGAATCACAGGACCTAAAGCAATCACAGGTCACGCCGAGAGAGTTTCAGCCTCAGAAACCATACAGAGCGAAGTTTTCATGAAACTTTCATCAGAACGTCAGGGAATCAAAGAGAAACGACCGAGGGGCTATAAATTATTTACTGCTCGATCGTTTCTATACATTTTATGGCTGTTCTTCTGTTTAGGAGCTGTACGGTTTAGGGTCGATAGAAATTGGTACTTAAATACCCAACATGTACGGAGGATGACACATCAAGCTATACTTTGTGGAACCCTATTGCAATAAATTTTTGTTGTGACTCCTTGGTATGCCTATGAATTTGTCAAATAATTAAAAGTGACAATGTACTTAAGGGTCCACTCTACAGTGACCAACTCATCAGGGTACTTTATTTCTTTAACTTTTTTGAATCATTCATATAGGAATGTCAACTGCTACGCTACGACATGGGGCTGCTTCAAAAAGAACGTAAAGAGTGTCCTTTCCTTCCAAGGCCGGCAACGCACAAGAAATGCCTCTGGTGTTTCCAGCCTCCTGGGGGAGAGACTAGGTTATGTGAGATTTTTACTCACTAAAACCCCCTCGATGGCCGGCCTCGTGCATATCGGATCCGGTATCTCCAGTGGAACGCACCGGTGCCTTGGGCTCTTCCTGGGAGGTGTATATACCACTTCCCAGTTTCTCCCGTCACAGCAGCGGCCATAGCACATTGCTGCCTTCCCCAAGGTCGCCAGCCAATGGACGGCCAAAGCCTCCACTTTGACCGCCCGCGACCCCGATCCCTCCTTTTAGTCGCCTCTTACGACAGGTAGGAGTTACCGTGGCTCTATTCTTCGCCCGAGACTACAGGGCTGTGCACGTGTCTCTAGACGACAGTGACCACTTACCATCAGGTGGCCCGTTTGCCTGTTTGTCTTAGCCTATTTATAAAAAAAAAGTCTAATAGGTATACAATAATTGGATTCCAATTCCATAAACCTAATAACCTAATCAGCGCTGTGGCCTGCCTCAGCATTATGCTGAGCTGGTGTACCCTTTTTGGCACTGTACCACACCAGATGTTCTGTACTGCATGTATTAAACTTTGTATACTTCTGTATTCTGGTGTTTACAGCGCTAAATAAATGATTTCAATTTCAATTTTCAATTTTAATAAATAGTTACATTTTAGTATAACTATGTTATGTTAAATGGGTGCGAGACCTGGTTTGTGCGCAAAGATATCACCAACAAACTCGCAAGTGTTTGTAAACAACTGTCTGAGGCAAATTCTAAAAATATTATGATAGCTTTTTATAAAATTCGATGTTTGATATAACATTAGGTCATATCAAACATCGAATTATGGAGATTAACCGATGAGAAATCTGTGGAAAAAGAGGTCCTCACTCGCAAGTGGTGGTGGCTAGGTCATGTGCTCAGAACGGCGGACGATTATCCCTCAAAATGGCCCTGAAATTGTACCCAACAGGTAAACGCAAGTCTGGTCGTCCGAAATCTACATGGCGCCGGTCAATTGAAAACGAGGCAGCCACAAACCGAAAGTGCTGGCAGGAACTCGAAGAGGCCGCGCAATAAATGGACAGCAATTGTTAGAGCCCTATACCCAAGCAGGGAGTGACAGGAAGAGAATAAGAGAATCTTTACCATTAAAATATGAATCACTTTGTATAGATTTTCATGAGTATCATATGCAGTTCAGAAACAACTTTATGACATAAAATGTAACTCGTCGATGTAATGCACAAGGGGATTTGGCAGTTTAATCACGAAAGCTCGCCGATGTAGAACTTTCAGTTAGCCAGCGAGTTTGTAAGCTCCCCAGTTAAGTTGCTAATCTGCTGCTGAAACGTGGTTAAAATTTAATACTCTACATTTCTCTACTTAAAGGAAGCCATCAGTGATTTATTCGTCGATCGATTTCTACAAAAAAGTATAAATTAATGTTTCTTTTAAATATATTTTTATTGACTTCTAAACCCGCATTTGACCTCGATCTCGCCTGATGGCAAGCGACGATGAGGTCGACGATGGAGCATGCGGGTCCAGTAAATGCCTATTCACTATGGCCTTGAACATCCCAAGGTTGTAGGTTTCGGGAAATACACACGCCGGCAGGCTGTTCCATTCCTTAGCCGTTCGCATAATGAACGAAGAAGCAAATCGCTTCGTACGAATAGATGGGATATCAACAACATAAGGATGGAACCCCTCCCCGCGCCTGTTAGTCCGAAGGAGGAATAGAAATGCCAGAATTAGGTCGTGCAATTCCGATGCGCACTCTCCGAAATGTATCCCATAAAATACCGATAGACAGGCAATCTTGCACCGATGTTGCAGGCTTTGCAGTTTAGCTTCCACCTGCGATTCGTCACCTATAAGGCGCTTAGCGCGTTTCTCCACTGAGTCTAGGGCAGCCAATTGATAATCTGCTGAACCGTTTATCGTGTGAGGTATAATGAAAGGCAGAGATTGTCGCCTTGCTGGTGTCTTCCCCCCAACAAGCAATGTAAAACTTTATCTCACCTGAATAGTTAGTTATCCGCGTTTGAGAGCAGAGTTAAGCCATAAGCTGAAGCAAATCTTGTCGCGTTTAATCCATGCACAGCAATTGTATGGGTTACTTCCTGATCCAATTGTCAGTAAGCGGGTGCACACACAATAGTGATAAAATCATATAAATTAATTAAGTTTTCATAAAAAATGCGTAAAACCGCGGAATCTGCGCGACCACCGAGTACGTGTCTACGCAGAGGCCTTCAATTGACGACTGACGCTGATTTTGATTCTCTCATTCAATATGGCCGCCGCGCGATCGTAGTCGTTCGGTCTTGTTTTCATACAGTTCACTCACTCCGCGGCAGGTGGAGCCCGGTATAGGGCGAGCATAAAGAATACATTACTCGTTGATTGAAAATCAACCAGCTTTGGAGCAAACAACGATAATCATATTATAGTCATTTTCATATAGGAAGGCAGATGTGCCTCCTCTATGTACTCTCTGTAACTCAGCCGATACTAATCGGAAGACTTCCAAGTTCATCAGTAAGAATCCATATTTTATTTAGGTTTTTATAAAAGTTCGTTGTGCCTTCGTAGGTATGTGAAAAGGACTTTAGTATTAAGAAGAAATTTCTTGCCGCACTTTATTGAGGACGATTGTTTGTGACTGCGAAGTAAACATTTCACAGAAATATTTTACAAATAATAATAAATAATTTTGTACACGTATGTATGTCTACTTGGAAGAAATATCTATTTTAGAGATAAGCTCCACCTGTGTACGTCAAATTTCTTGTTGTTGTTTCTTTTGTAATTTATATGTTTGCAAATAGAGTTCAAAGTATGAAAATACTTTAAATACCTTTATATACATTATATAGACCTTGATATATATTACTAGTGAGTAGTGACAACAGTATCTCGATCTGTGACACTTCGGTCGGCACAACTGTAGAAATTCACGCAATTCGATTCGATTTGTATCTTATTAATTTTTAGCGAAAAATTACGGATTGTCTTTGTCTGTTGTTTAAATCAATTACTTACTTTTTTATTTTACAGTACCTACCATTTTTTCCGCGAATCGTTCATCGCCTATCCCAGTCCTTTAGAATTTTATATACCTAAATGTTTACGAAAGATTCCATGAAACAGGATATGATTACCCACTCGAAAACATACAGGTCAGTAAGGCAGAGTTATACCCTCACTCGACGAGGGAAAAGCTAAGGGTCTGAAAAGAAGGGTCTTCCATTCGACCCACTAGAGTAATTACCTTTCACAAGGGCCCCTCTGTGAAAAAGGCCTAATTTCAACCATAGAAAATGTCCGGGAAGGTTCGTTTTACCCCATTTGTTGCTCCTAAGTCAACGTTTTAATCAAATATTATTTTTTCGCGGGTGTCAAATTCATTGGTCCCCCATTTTAAGGCTTTTTTACCGACAACAAATAGAGGTTCTCAATTCGACGCATGTATAATGTGGACTGTGGACTTGTCTCGAAATTATTTAGAACGAAGAAGTTACAAGTAAGTAACTTCTTCTTCTAAGTCGTATTCCTCATTGCTGAGGGTCGTGATCATTCTAAGGAATTAATCACATAGAATGACTCTCGTGGCAGATTTCACACTGGTTAATTGAGAAAATTTATATACAAGCCTCGGCGGAAATAACTATTTTCGGCCTGGAACTTTTAAACCACGGCCGGAAATGGCTAATTTTCTGGCCTCTGCAGTAATGTACGAATACTATTACCACTGTATTTGTAGTCAGAGGACCGTAGCAGTGGAGTGACGCTCAAATACGACGTGAGGACGTGTTAAGAGCGTGACGGGTCGCGAGTTCTAATCAACTTTGCGTGATCCATGTTGAGAGGATCTTTCATTTTGTTTATTTTACAAACGTATACTAAATGTTTTCACATTCATTGTGTTTTTATTTTTATTATTTTTCTATAAGTATTATTTTTCTACAATCGCAACTGTGTAATTCAGATTATACGGTTGGGATTATAGAAAAATAATATGCTTAGAATTATGCTTAACAGGTACTCATACTCATACTCATTCCATTTATTGCTTTTCATGTGTTACAATTGGTCTAAAAAGGTAAACAAAGACGATCAATAATACAATAAAACAAACCATTTATTACACACAAATACATATTACAGGTACGTATCTTGCCCTTACACTGTTGTACATAAACTAATTTGTGGCAACGGGGATCGTGTTCAGCTTAAACTATGGACGTAATCCACAGCGGTGATTTTTAACTTAAAAAATCACTTGAAAGACACAATAATAATATTACGAATACATGCAAAATGGCATTTAAAAAAAATATAATAAATTTATAAGTATAAAATTGAATAAAAAACAATTTAGTCTAGTATTGATCGTCTTTGTTACCTGTTTTTAATCCTTCTCACTCGCTTGAAACTCAACAGAAATTCTTCAAATTCAGAATGAATTCTTAGTGTTAAATACAGCTTAACTTAGTACCTCAGTCAGATCAGGTCATGTAGGAAATAGAAATTCTAGACCCGTATACAAAACACGGTCACGGGCTAAAAGGTATGATTTGGAGAATGGCCTGTAGGTACATCAGAGTATGTCCTTTGGACTCATCCAAACGAAGTCGAGAAATCATAACAAAAACTTATTACGACAGTATTCCACAGAGTACAGCTCTTCCACTTTACATATTCCGATAAGTTGTATGTATTACTCACGCACGAAAGGAATTTTTCATAGTAACAGAGTGTTTCCACTGTACCAGAAGTGCCGATAATGCATGCATGGACGAATGGTTAAATTAAATCTGTTTAATTCCACTTTATTGTCAATCAATGAAATTAATCTGCTTTAATGTCATTTTTATGGTTTATCCATTCAACCGTACATTGGTATTGTTTTTAATAATGTGTTAATGATTTTTTTCTATTCAATAAACCGACATATACGAGAGGCGGTTTAAAAATTTTTAGGCAATGGATTGTTATCAACCTCATTATTTTATTACAAACTCCTTGGCCAAATATCACTGGCTATACTTAAATGCTCCCGCCCACACGGCCGCCAAAACCATGCACTTTTTAACCCATTCGGGCGTACAATTGCTACCACATCCTCCCCTACAATCCTGACTTGCCTCCGTGTGATTTCTTTTTGTTCCCCACGTTGAAGAAATCTCTGCAGGGAAGGAAATTTACGACTGCGGACGAAACAATAGACTAATTTAGGCGGCTTTTTTTCGACCTTCCGCAAGAACAGTTTTTCATATGTTTTGAAAGCTTGTTCAGTCGAATGCATGAGTGCATTGATGCCGCAGGGGAATACTTTGAAAAGTTGTAAATAAACATTAGTAATATTTCTTTTATTTTCTATATGACTAAAAACTAATGGACCGCCACTCGTATGTAGAATACAACAACAAAAAATTGTTTTATTAAAACTCTATTTAGGTACTTATAATACGAATACATGCTTACGTGATTACCTAACAATTGTTAGCCGAAAGAAGGGTGTTCAGTATAGATAGCAGACCTATACGTTTATTCTACGACTAGTTCTTGAAATTCGACTGCCCATAAAACACCTGCCGATCGGCACTTATCTTTATTAGCGATGCAAGCAGAATTTTAACCCGCGGCCTTACCGTTCCGTGGCAGTGCCTGCCGGTTTCAAATTAATCAACTTCTTTCTGTATCCGTTTGTACAGGCAACGAGGACGTTGCGTCAAACAATAACCAATAAGTCTAACAATTCGGTTTTATAACCATAATTCGGTTATAAAACCGAATTTTAAATTCACATTGTACTTAAATGATGCCTCCTATATTTAACTGAAATAAATTATTAAAAAAACTTATTTATTACACTTTCATCAGTTAACTTTATAATCTTTAATCAATTATGACGATACATGATTAAAAATAAAGAATGTTATGAAAAATAAAACGAACTTACCTTTACATTTTCCATTTAAAAATCACGATAGTTTTATTTTAACGATACGAAACCAGACCAGGCTTCAAAGTATAAGGTTTTTTTATTAATTCACCAAACCAATACAATCACCTTGTATCTTTATTATACTGTTTTCATCACATTTAATGATAATCGTACCAACTTTAATTATAAGATAACACTATTCCAATTGTTAATTTTTACACTTATTCACAATTTACCGGCATTATCGCATTGTTAATTCGTAGCAAACCCCGGCGTAGAGGCTACGCGGACCCGTAGACTCGCTACGACGGCTCGTAGCGGACTGAAAGCTTCAACATGCAACATAGCATTCCATATAAAATACATTGAAAATGATTTTATGTTGGGTTGTGTTAGTAAATCTTGCAAAGTTTCTTTGAGTTGATAAGGAATTCGAAAGGTAAGGGATGAAAGTTAGGTAGAAATACTTCTATAAGGATGGGTTCTGATACAAGTAGCGCCATCTGGTTTAGGTTCTGGTTAATATAGTTTGGAACGTAACTAGGGTTGTTATAAAGCTTAGGTTAGTACATATACCCACCATAAAAGTAGTCCAAACTCTCCTAAGTCAAAAGTTGGCTGGAAGAGATCCCTATGGGATAAGCTCGCCTTTGTACATGTTTTAATATGTTTCTTATTTCTGTGTATTTTATATTAGTACAATAAAGAGATTACAAATAAAACAATAATTATCAAAAACTTTGGTGCACACCCCATTGTACTGAAACTATTTTATACCCTGTAGTTTGTTAAAAAATTCATAAAATTCAAGTTCAATTATTCGGTAACAAATATACAATTGTGTTCGAAATATCTTAAAGAAAATACAATATCGAAAGACCAATGAAATTAAATTCCATAATAATAATACTTACAGAATTGTACGCAAATTCCTGTCAATAGAAGAATAAACTTAAATTACTATATAAATACATATTATAATTATTTTATTACATAAAAACAGGTAATAATATTTAGGTATTAAGGCTTCGACTTCGCACTCTTCGTGATCAAGGCCTTCGAAACACGCCGAAACTTCTGACTTCCGACTTTCATTAGTGAGTAATCCGTAGTTAATTATATGTTTAGGTTCCCCCACTCTTGTTTGGCATAAAGCCCGCAATTGTGGTAGAATACCCTAGAAATGGGAAATAGACAGTCATTTTAAAACAAAATAATAATAAAGGCCGATGCCGTCCAATATCGATATATACGTTCATTACGTTCTTCAGATTATTAACACTTAACTTCCCACACTCACACACCCACTCACCCTACACTACATATGCACACTTACATCATGACACACTCCCACACAACCTAACACACCCCCACCCATACTCACTCTTAACATTATCTTTACTAAATTCCTTTATGATTAAATTTTCCAAATTCCTTTTAGGTTAAGAATATAATTTGTAATTTGCTTGCACGGAAAGTGCGACGGAATCCCGACTTACAAGATACAGGTTTTCGACCTAGTTTGTAAGTCGGAGGTCCTTTTTTTGTGTGCCCTGTATAAGTAAATAAACTTTTTCATTTATTTTTTATTTTTTTCATATACAGAGGAGCATAAACACACATATTCACTATTTCCTTTTCTATCTTTTGTTTGTTGTTTTCTATTTGTGCAATAAAGTGTATTTTACTTTACTTTACATAAATAATAATACGTAAACTCTCTCGTCCATAATCCCCGAGGTGGTAGACAGAGGAACCACCTTCAATTACAGGTAGTTCCCACTTTTCACCGTAAGATTTGGTGGACAAACGTGATAGGTGGCAAGCCTACACCCGTCTACTAGTAGGATAGTATCCACTAAGAACCTTAGTCGCCTTGTATATACGACACCCATGGTAAGAGTTCAGTTGGTGCTTTTCTTTAGAGCCAACAAGATTACCAGAATTTAATCCAAAAACTTTCTTATTTACTTACAACTAATACCTTTGAAAAGATTCGTATCTCCTTCGTATGAGAAAACACCAAAGCCACCCTTTTGAAGGTTTTATCTCAGTTTAAAGTTGCAGATGGCATGACCAGATAGACGTAATGTCTGAAGTTACGGGATAAGGTGGCTCCCGAGGGTATTCGATATGTGGTCTGATACGACTGCGAGTTCGCAAATGTAAGTTTTCAAGGTATACCCGTATGATAATGATAAATTATAAATACTACTCGTATAATATTTGTGGAATAATTATAATAAAGCGACTTTTGAAGGAATTAATAAAGATTATTATACAAAACTTAGCGTGAAACAAAGAGCGTCGGTGGCACAGTGGCTAGGACACCGGACTCGAAACCGTGCAGTGCCATGTACCAATGAGTTATTCATATTTTTCGAAGACTTACGTACATTTACCGACTGCTCTAACGGCGAAGGAAAACATCGTGTGGAAACCTGCACACTGAGATGACCAGTGTGTAAAATGGGGTAGGCACAAAAGATCCTCAAGGGTCGAAGTGCCGCTGGGTTATTCCCGGCCCCCTATCATAAGATAAGATAGCGTGAAACAATGCGTACACACCGATTATCACAATATTGGCGGTCTTGTCGCTAAGAGCGATCTCTTCCAGACAACCTTTACAACTTTTGGAATCGCGGACAAAATTGCTTGGTGTTGTGAATCTGCTCGGAATTCAGGGTGTAACAAAAACCCCCTATAAAGCCGAAAGAGGGGTGTTCGGTATCTATAACTGAACAGTTTTCACTATGGGGTCAACTCTGAAATCACGAAAAAACAGCTGTTTCATATGTCATACAAAAGCTCATTTCCTACACGACCGAAATGTATGAGACAGCTAGGTTTTTGTCGCGTTTTCAGAAACAGGTGGAAGAAAATATACTTACCTTCATAGGAAGGTAAAAGCTGATAATCATTAAAATCGACTTTACCGCGAAGGTGCCTTGTTAGTCGTTAGATGCCACTCTAATTAGTGCATTCGTGTAAAAGGAAAGTGCAATACTAAGGAAAGCATTCGGTTATAACGGTGACAAGTAAAATTAACGAGATCCTTTCTGGAGGAAAAGTAAAAGTGGAAAGGAATATACTTTCAAGGATTTTGATTTAACTTCTGATCGAGAATGTGCTTGAACTCTATAGAACATAATAATAATAGTTAATAATCGTATCAAAAATAGTCAAAAATTAAGTTATAATTTTTTTTAAAGTACCTATCATTTTGTTGATCGCCGACTTCATTAGAATCGGTTCATCGGATTCTTTTTTTCATATAGCAACATTCTGTATTCAGTTCCTAAACATTGATCTGAGGTCATTTAAAAAGTAAAAATATCACCCATTTATTGTTGCTGGAGACAAGCCGAAGTACGAATACAAGATCTGCATTACATGAAATCCTGTTCAGTTTACCGATTTATTTACTCATTCATGTCCTGTTACTGTTATAAACAAAATAATCTTTGTATTTACCTATAACACAGTTCAAAAATATACGCAGATACGTTAACCGTGAATAATCTAAAAAGACAAAATCCCCGCAAAGCACTCGAAATCGCAAACACTAAATTGTAACCCTAAAATTCCGTGGCGGTCCAATCGTCCTTTTTATAAATCTCGCCGGAAACGAAAGAGAATGGTCAGCAAAGCCTAAAATAATGGCCGTATCCAGACTTCAGCTCACAGGTGTAACAAAGAGATTCGTTAGTGAGGCGAGGCGCGCACGGCTGCCATTTTAAGTTTCGGACGCCATTTTGTTGAGCGTGAATGGAGTTTTGTGCTGACTCCAATGCCTGTATGAGTTTTTATCTGTTTTCATTGAGTGTGTATTGTGGTAATGTGCTTTAATAAAAATCTGACCGTGGTGAGGCTGTGTAATATCAAAAGCTGGTGTCACTTAAGGGTTGCCACATACTATTAGGTTTTGCCCTGACCGGTCGCCAGTGGCCGGTAGCCTGAAGGCGCAAATTCAATACAAATCCATGGCCTTGTTACATACGAGACGGTTCGCCCGGTTTGATAAGACGCCGATCGGGACTAGAGATAGGGCGGCGGCGGCGGGTAAAATACCGGGGTATTTACCCGATATATACCCATTTCGAACATCTTGTGTAGCATTGACAAACAACATACCAAAATGATTGGTTGATCGCTTGCAAGGCGACTCTTTCATTCATTTTTGATTAGTTGAATCTAACGATACTTCATACACCAAAATCCAGCAAACCGTTTAGGCTACAGGGGGCGACAAAGGAACAGACATAAAGTAAGTACCCACATACATACACCCTAAAACATTACCCTCCTCCTGGGACAGTCGGGTAAAAAGTATTCTACTCACTTAGAAACCCTCAATATAAATTCAAACACCTATAACAATATACCAACAACAACAGAGCAGTTCGTATGTTAACGATAAACAAAATTATCATACAAACCAGGAAGATTCCTTTACCCTCGAGAGTGTATTTTGGGTAATCCAAGCCTGGCAACACCTAATCGATGCCTTAAAGATTTAAATGCGTCACGTATCCCTCCAGGGAGCATCGCGACTCGTCCCGAGGCACGAACGACTCTTAAACTTCTTAACAGAACCCCTACCATATGTTTACGTTGAAAATAAACGATAAGTAAAGTGGACAACAAGCCATCCATCTGTCAAAAACCTTTGATTAAATCTGATGATACATTTCAGATTCTCAAATTTTGACGTATTTGGAATATTTGGAATTTGGAAATTTCAAAGTCGTTACGTAGAGTCGATCTACCCAAAATGTCAAAAGTAAAAATAGTCCAGAGGGTTGAATAATAGAATTGAATTTTGTATTTATAATTGTATTTGACGTAAGTACTTATAGTTTGAAAATAGAAAGTTTATTTACTTATTACAAGGCACAATAATAGGACCTACGACTTACAAACTAGGTCGAAACCTGTATCTTGGAAGTCGGGACTCCGTCGCACTTTCCGTGCAAGCATATGACAATTCAAAACATTATATTAGTAACTATATACTATACCTAAAAGGAATTTGGAACAAGTTTATACTTAGAATATATTATATTAACAGTTTATATTATATAAATGAAGAATTCAATTTGTTCGTTTGAAAACAGTTTGTATGTTGTTAATTTTTTTGTTGCGGATACGTATTTACGCCCCAGAACACCTCCAGCTACTATGATTATTACAACCCCAATTTAACTGGAAAAGAACGACAAATGTTTTAAACCAGTGAGTTCAGATTAGCAGACAATCGAGGATGCGTCGGAGCTTCTCAAACCCCTAGTAAGAGCCACAGATAAACTTGGAAACTCGTTCCAAAACTAACTTTTCCGAATAAATGTACCAGAAACCTTTGAAGGTTTAATCGAAAGCCGCGGGCCTGCCAGCCTCGCTGGCGAGATAAAACGAAAATTTGAAACAAGCACACCCAATGCCATTATTTTGTA